>OX454420.1:66602593-68010081 GCA_949715475.1 Microchrysa polita
AAAGATGTGTCAGGTCCGATCCATCTACCCCTCCCTCCCCCACAAAAAAATATGAAATATATATAAATATATGAATATTTTGGGTTTTGCGTGCCTCCTAGGTATGTACATGGGTATAGGGTATACACTCATCGTGCTATTCGCACGATTAGAACTCGGTCTCGTCTCTAAATATACAAGTCTAACAAAAGCTGCTTTTATGCTTAAGACCCATTAAAGGCGCCACATACTCTGGTTACGAAAGAAAATCATACAAGAAAGTCGTATCAGCAAAACCTTTAAATTCGCGTTTACCACAATCCTGCAGACTTGGGTGTTGCTGAAGAGTATGACTTAATTCTGTTATTGCAAAGAAGTGCATTTAGAATTATGCAGAACTTCAGTGAATAAATTGTCTGATGAAGTAACTGCACTTGCAGGTATGTGTATCCTTTAATAGTCACTTGGCATTTAAGCACTAGAAAAATACGACTGTGCGCGCTTACTAGGGAAAATCATCAGCAATTTCTCTTTGGCTGCCGTCGTAAGAAACCAACAAAAAAGTAAACTGAAAATGTCCGCCTTGCGCTCGCTTCTTTTCATCCTGTTAGGGGAGGAGACGAGCGCACGAGGCGGTTTGTACGCAATTAAATGCTGAATGAAATGTAATTAAAACACGAGCTTTTCTACGGTCTTTGATCTTTACAGTCGAAATTTACTTAGTTAAATTTTACCGTTTAGGCATAGGAATAATGGTGAAAAAGAGACTAGCAAAATAAAAAAATACCACCTCGAAGGTTTTCCCGAGAAAAATTTGAAATGGGAGATAAAAAGATTAGGAAAGATTTAAAGGTAGTCGATAGTAGATTTGTGTTTTTTTAGTTAGTTTTTTTTTTCGCTTATTAAAAGTCCTTCTTTTAGACAAATCATACCGAGCCTATGTCGGTTAATACAAAGTCACCCCACCAAAAAACATTAAGTAACTAAATTTACCAAATCAGTCCTCTATTGAAAGGTAATGTGATTTTCTCTGATAAAATCGCTTCGTCAGCAAAATTTCCTGTTATTTTCCACGAATTTCACTCATTTGATGCTTGTCACGCTGGTCGTACATTACACATACGACAACGACGTGCATAATTCAAAAACGCTAGCTCTGAATATATGTATGTATCAGCATTATATTTCGTCATCGTCGTCTTCGTTTCGAAATAAATCACAAATAACACCCGCAAAGGAACACTACAAAAGGCCCGTTTTCGCTTTCGTCTTCGTCATATACATATTTTCTTTCATGTATGTATAATGTGCAGAAATTCGTGTAGACTATGCAGGATAAATAAAAGACAAATTACCTCGTTGTTAGGATAAAAGAAAAGCAAATTTGCTCATTTAAGGCATTACAGCGCGAGGAAGTTTATTGATTTCAGTACAAATTTGTTGAAGGCGCAAAGGGCAATACGTTTCCAGTTTGCTCCTTTAATCATCAACAAGGTTGGCCTTTTGTTCTCTTTAGGTGGCCCGAATTATGGAGCTAAATTGCCCCCACGTTGCCTGTTGCATTTGAGGACTACAGAGACTATACCGTGTTCGGAGCTTAAACTCAGACCAAAATAAAAAGACATAAGTACGTACGTCCTCCCTAACCCGTTATGTCGAAGCTGTTAATAGCAGACATTCACGCCAAAGTGAAGCCAGCCGTCAGGATACGAAGTCGGCTCTTAACACATCCTTTCTTAAGTGGTGGCATATAATGGCATCGACTTCCTCCTTGTGTTTGTTTCGTTCGGCTTCGTTCTCGCGCCCTCGCTCGTTAATTAATTTTCAGCACAGTCCAACGCTTCCATATGATTGCGTGTCAAGTGGTGCTTGACTTTCTATTGTTAGGCACCTTGTTCACTTCTGCTTATAACCGTTTCAAGGATGTCTACGTATGAAAGCCGAAGGCTTTTAACATTCATCCGAAAGTATCAATATTGGCAGTGGCAGAAGAAAATAAACGGGGCAATTAGGTTTTTTTTTTTAATGGAGGCGTTCAAACGAGGAATTGTACATTCGTTACGCACAAAATTTGGCATTACATAATTCAATCAAAGGTAACAATATGTGATTCAACTTTCTATAAATAATGAAATTATCGATTTCTGTACATCAAAAGAATTTCAGAATTTTCTGTAATTTGAACAATATCTATTCAATGTAAAGGACTCACAGACTAAGAAAACACACTTTTCCAGGAGGAATGTATTCTACAAATATTGCGAATTTGGTATCGTCCCAAATTCGATTTTTTTTTTAGACGTACAATTGACGGCTTGTCTAGACGTCTAGGATTATACACCAAGTCGAGCACTGCTTTTTTAACACCTACTCAAAAGGCTCGAAACCGCTTTGTGCTAAGATTTGCTCCTACTGGCGATATTCTGGCATGAACCTGAAAAATCAAAGGGCGAAGTGCTATCCTTCTTGGCACCCCCTCGTCCTTTTCATCATACTAGTAAGAGTTCGCTTGGCTCAGTGTATCAAATATTGCTTTTTGTTGATGCTTTTTCTTTTTCTTTAGACAAAATGTTGCCCATATCAACTTTTTGGCAGTTCATGAAAGAGACACCGTACTTGAATACTAGGTAGAGGAGAGTACAAAAAATTCGAAAATTTAAATCGAGTGAAGTAAATAAGTATTTTATCTAGGACATTTATTAGTACTGATCAAGGTCGTTGCATGTAACGATTTTTAACGGCCAGGTTCTGGTAATTTGACATCAAAAACATTGCAAACTTTTCGAAGTTTGGGAGGCTTGGGGCAACCAATACAATATATAACCGCTCCTTTTCCATAACAACTAGTGGTAAATAGGTTGGTATCAAATGTTAAAATTTTAGATCTTAGAGCTTAATTTTCTTCATCATCTTCATCATTCCTATTTCTTGTATTCCATCACGTATTATTTATTATTTGTGAAATTTCGGACGTCCAGCTGAGTCCCTTATGAGATTTTCGCTCGAAGAAAGCACGAGCATCAAAGAAATTTTTCCAAAATTGAAAGTTTCGGTGGTATATAAACCTGAATGAATTATATGTCGTCGATATCTGTATGGGCATAACTGCTATTAGTGCAGTCAAAATATCCCAATTCAGGCCTCCAAATAGAAAAAAATAGAGTGAGGCTAATTTTTGTTGTTTTTGAATCAGTGGGTTCCCAGGAATATACAATTGATTTTGCTAAAAAAAAAATTTGATCGGAAAGGTCCCAAAAAGGACAAAAAAGGATACTCTTCAATCCTTGTCGGCATGCGGGGTATCATATCAAAGGGGACGTCGAGTACATTACCTATCCGGTGTTTGTTTCCTGTTTCAAGGACCCTCAAAGGAATAAGTCGAGCTTAAATGGAAAATTTTCCCGTGTATCTTTCCAAAACCATAACTACGAGGGTAATTCAAGCTGTCCCTACTTTTATCACTTTTCAGAATTTATAATAGCTGGAGATTCTACCATTAAATTTGCTAAGAAAAAAGTTGATCGGAAAGCTCTGAAAAAGGACATAAAAGGACACTAATTTCACACCTTGATCGAACGTGGGCATGTGGGGTGTCATCAGCGCCGGTCGTAGGTATTATGGTGCCCTGTTCATATACTAAAAAGTCGCCCTTTATATTAATCAGGAATGGAATGTAGTAATCTGCCATATAGTCATTTTCCATACGAACTTTGTGGTTGTATGACTGACACTTTGAATTTGTATGGGAGATGGCGGTCACTGCGACCGATCACTAGATTTTGTGATCAAATAGTAATTTTTAGAGCCGGTATTCAATCGATCGTCAAATTCTGATACTATGGCCGGCAGATGAATTGAACTGTGTATGATGTCAGATTGCGATAGAAAAGTAATTTTTAATAAAATATACGAGGCCTAAATATGTTTTGCAAAATAATTGTTCATATTATCCACTCCTGACAACTTTCTTTTTAAATTCCTACCTAACATGGTTCACTTTTTACTTTAAAACGCAGAATACAATAAAAACCGTTGAAATTTTTGACCGCTGCGATTTTCTCAATGAAAATGTATGCTTACTTACTGCAATATGTGGGAAATGCTTGGGAATTCCATAAGCTACATACAAAAATCGTCCCATAATTTTTCTCGGCCATTTTAAGTATTTTTCGATTCCCCGGTCATTAGATATTTTTCACGATGAAATGACCGGGAAATGGAAAAAAATGCATAAAATGGCCGAGAAAAAGTATGAAACCATTTTCGGAGTGTAGCCTATGGAATTCCACTGCATTTGCCACATATTCCACGACCGTAAGCATACATTTTCATTGAGAAAATCGTAGCGGACAAACATTTCACTCGTGGTCTATCCTGCGCTTAATATGGATTGCAGAAAATTTTCCGCGGTAAAATCTCTTCCTACAAACTATACAGTTTACATCCTACAAAACTCCTCTATCGCCCGCTCTCATACAATTGAAACATGTACTACGAGCTAAGACCAAGAGAATGAGCCATCAAGTGAATACGCACATCTCACCTACAACGAGCCTGCAAATCAGCTATTCCCCTCTTTTGCAGAATATAGGGGTGTACGCTACAATAATCTTATATGCATAATTGCTGCAATGCACAACTCTTCACTTCTGCCAGGCACACAATCTATGACATCTAGTGCCCATAGGGCGCCCATCCCGCATATGAAGTGTATGGAATTAATTGGAGCATGTTTGCAGTGATGCACAAGTACGAGATGCGAAGCATTTTTTGACGCGGACGGATGGAAACACGTCTCTCGCTCTTCCTCTCGCTTTTCCTCTCGCGTAGATACAATGCGGAAAAGTTTGAAGATGTGAATTTCAAGGTTTCACGACTGCGTCGAAGGGTCGGTCAAATGGAATACGATTAGCATGCGAATTGAGGTTGGTTGTTAGTGGAGTTTCTATGTAATTTCTTGAGTCGCGATAGTAGCGGATCTTTGGAAAAACACACCCTTAGATAATAATTGAATCAGTTCTAGTTCGTTTAATATGTAAAATACGTGGACGACGTGTATCAATGTAACAACAGAGAAGAGAATTGATGTGATCATCATGCAGTTGTCATTAGAGGAAGTCTTGATCTTAAAGGCTTAATGAATTTATGAATTTGGCGCCCCTTTCGGTTGGCGCCCTGTTCAAGCCATAACTACGAGAATAAAGATACACGGGAAACGCGAAAATTTTCCATTTAAGCTCGATTTATTCCGTTGAGAGTCCTTGAAACAGGAAACAAACACTACATGTAATGTACTCGAAGTCCCCTTTGATATGATACCTCGTATGCCGACCTCCGCTCAAGGATTAAAGAGTATCCTTTTTTGTCCTTTTTGGGACCTTTCCGATCAAATTTTTTTTTAGCAAAATCAGTTGAAGATTCCTGGGAGCCCACTGAATCAAAAACAACAAAAATTAGCCTTACTCTATTTTTTGCTATTTGAAATGCTAATATGTCTGCACTATATAGATTATGCCATGTCTTTGGTTTTTCCTATTATTTTTTTCAAACGATTCTTAGATGTAGCTATCTGCTACAATTATTTACAATTTACCAACAACAATGACAATTCGTTTTCTTCTTCTCAGTACCGTATAGCCCTATGTGGGGCCATGGTGCGTTAACTCAGCCGTTTATAGGCAATTTCGAGTCAACGTTACATTGCATATCATTTCGGAGTGTATAATATGCTGCAAGCACTTTATATTTTCTAACCGCACATGTACGAACATTTTGGACCAGGGCGAGATTCGATCTCCGGACCTCTAGATTACTAGCATCGTAGAGTGCGACTTAACCAAGTGAGACACAGAGCGTGGCTCTGTAATCACAATTACCAATTTAAATATTTTTCAACTACGGCAATTGGATTGAGTATAGATTTCCCAAGATTCGAGCCAGAAAATTATCCTTATCGATTCTACTTGTTGTTGCTTGACAGGACCTTTCTGATAATAACATATTTACACATTTCTGCAATATATTTATTGCTTTAAGCATTTTTGTTTAGTTTTGTTTAGTCTGGCTGGTCTAGCGGTTAATGCGCGCACCTTCGGTGCACAGGGTCATGAGTTCGAATGTCACCGTGTTCCATAGTGTTTTTCGAACTCACGAGCTTGTGAAGGACTATGATCTCACTCAGATGTTAAACGAGTACCCATTTATGGGGATAAATAACACTGCTGAGCGTGATGCTGATCTCATTACCTCATCAAAAAAAGCAGATAAGATCTTGGAAATAGGATGTCACTAATACATCCTGCGGCCTTAGTCCAATGTTGGATTGTCGCGCCTGTTATTTATTTATTTATTTTTGTTTAAGGCAAAATAACGAGAATGTGGTAATTGTTGATGTCATTTCTATAGAGGTAACGGGTTCTAGTGATGCAAGTTTTTTTTGGGGAGAGGGGGGTTAATTTCAACCAATGTCTTCACAATTCGCAAATTAAACATACCAAGCTCTTCTAGATAGGATAGATTGAAAGAACACTTTAGCGATATTCTATACAGAGATACCGAGCAAAATACTGTTCAGTTCGCGAGACCAAATTGGACCAACCAAAAGCTAGATGCAGAGATAACGACAGAGGAAGTACAAGAAGCCTTACAAAAGTGCAAAGATAATAAAGCACCAGGCAGTGATCGAATCCCAGTGGAATTAGACAAATATGGCCCGGAGATTCTTCAATCCATCTTAACTAAGGAGTTTAACCAAATTTTCAATACAGGGACATTCCTGAAGAATTCCGCGACTCGATAATTTTTCCAATTCTCAAAAAAGGAGACATAAACGACCCAGCATGCTATCGAGCTATCTCATTTCTTAACCGTCCGATTAGCGAGTGCTCCGACCTACGTCGTTTAGCGACAAGGTCCTCAAGAACCTACAATAAAATTTACGGTATATCCACCGTTTGAGTTTGCTTTGTCGATTGTTTTTTTGCTGTAAATATACAACGTTCCTTTCTTTGTTTACTTCGCGCTCCTGACCAGGCAACTTTCCAGCATATGTCATACCTTTCAAAGGATAGGAAGTCTTAGAGTCGCGCAACCACCAGACTTTTATCCCATACTTTGCTGGCTTCGAAGGAATACATTGCGTGAATCGTGTCCGCACCCTAAATGGAAACAATTATTCGTCTACAGTCAACGAATCATGTGAGTTATAAGCTGCTGCCAAATTAGCTTGTAACATTGTCCAAATATCATCAATGGCAGCTCTTTTGCTGGAAACTAACCTCTCAGGCCTTGAGTTTCCATTGTCGAAACGAATCAATTTTTTTATTGTCAAAAATTGGTTGTATGAGAGGGCAGCTTTGTATATTAGTGGATGTGTTGGGGCACACAGCTCCTTGCATGGCTCTTTATTTGAATTTGTGAGGACAGCAGATAGAAGAAATGCATCGAACTCCTTTAGTATTAGTGCTTTCCATTCATTTTTTTAGACGGATTTTTATCATTCAATGCATCTGTTACTTGGGCAGTTTTCGGTGGGTCTCACGAATTATTATATGTGTGATTTCTTCAGTGATAAGTGAACGGAAAATCGTCAATGAATTTCTTATCTTTTTGACTGGCCATGGTCCGCTCCTGCTGTCGTCGACGACGTTATGGGTTCGTATTCGACAACTAGGTGGAGATACTTTGTTCCATTTCGTACCATTTTTGATACGAAATATTAATTCTCTTGGTCGGTGGGAAATGCAATGTTATTGTCTTTCTCGTCATCATTATCAAATTCTTCGGTGAGTTCAACAGATACTTCACTTTCGACGTCAGAGGCTACATCGTCTTCTGGTTGATATGTTATGTCACAATTATCACTACCCTCAATGTCAAACGGTTCGCCATCATCATCGCTTTCTTCTAGAAAACGAGCAAAACGTTCATCAACTTTTCTTTTTTCAGCCGCTGACATATTTTGGTAACGTGTTTTATTTTGTAACACCATCTTCGCTGCATCCCAACCTGAGTCCTCCATAGTTCTGTAGAAATTTTATTACGTACAGCTTGATTTACAGCCATGTAAATACAACACTTCCTACATGTATAACATAATTATAGTATACTTAACGATATCAACAAAGTAAAGCCTGAGACGAGCGTTGTGCATAAGGAAACAATATTTCGATATGTTTCGGTCGTATTTTCGTCCAATTATGTGCAAGGTCCCCCTGGGCCTTGTCGCTAAACGGCGCACTAAACATTTTCAAGCTTAAATAAATACTTGCTGGATGGTCCAAATGTTTTCAAATTACGTTTATATGTAAGAGCAAATATATCTCTTGGAATACATGGTAGTGTCGGTATTGAAAATTACTTGAGACAAAAATTCTGATCGATCAAAAATCTAAAAGGTCCTCCAGGACCTTCCCGCTAATCCGAGGGTGCTTCTGGCAAAATTTTTACGACGATGCTTCAGAGGAGACTTGCTGAATGGCTACACAAAGACAAAATAATTAACGAAAGTCAAGCTGGTCTCCCCCCTAGGTATTCGACGTTTGATAATATCTTCGTACTGCAAAATTTTGCTCGTTTTTATCTTGATGCTGGGAAAAAAATATGTGCATTTTTCGTCGACTTTAAAGCGGCATTCGACACCGTTGACCGTCTTTCCTTATTCTACAAATTGTACAATAGTGGAATGTCTTTGAAGTTCGGATATATTATGGAACAACTTTATGTAAACTCTTATGCATCGATTTGGAATGGAAAGGAGTTATCTACGGCATTTATTACTAATGTTGGTGTTCGTCAAGGCTGCAAATTGAACCCGGATGTGTTTGCAGTTTTCTTGAACAACATTTTAGAAGGTATCCCTGGTGGAGCCGAAGCTTTTGGTCTTCTGTACGCAGATGATATGGTGTTTTGGCGGAGACTCCGAAGGATTTGCAGTGTATGCAGTGGCGGCTCGTGACCTTCGGAACTGGGGGTTCACTACTCACATACAACAACCAAGAGCAACCAATTCTTAAAAAATATATAAATAGGGGCCTAAGTGTTCAAGTGTTAGGTTCAAATTTCGTTTTCGGCTTTATAAGCCTTTCACAGAGGCGCGACGTATGGTTTTTCATGTGTTCGGTAGAACTATTGCCACGGAAAAAAAATCGGAAACAAAGCGAGAAAACCTTCATCCATTAACTAAAAGAAGGCTTCACCCATTAAAAAACTAAAAACAAACATTAACAAAAGAACAAATTTACCCGGTAAAAATTCAACTTTTGCTTATGTGGATTTCTAACAGGCCCTAAAAATACTTTGAACGACTTACAATAGCCAATAAAATTGTGATACGTAATTAAGTTCCAAATTCATTCACACAAATTAAAAAAAAAAATTATTAGTTCGCTCATGTTCCTTCAAGTTTTTACGAAAAAAGCCAATTCCCGAAACCAGGTTTCATCCTGTTTTTTGCATCTTATACATACCAGCAAACAAAGATCTGCATTTTCTTTAACCATACACACACGACACACACTACGAATTCTCACCCTAAATTCATCATCACTAAGTGGTGTGCACAGCCTATCTGTGCACAAACTCCAGTGTAAATTTTGCACTTTCCCCTTGCCCCGGGAACTCTTCACATATCTGATTTTGGAGCGAGTGCACCAGTTGATATGATATGACTCTGTGCACCACACCGAGAGTGCTTTATGGATGGATGCTAGATGTTGGACGCTGCTCGTCATATTCAATGCGTGGCTTGTGTTATAATACGTATGACACCCAGAATACGTATTTCGCGTGCGTCGGAGGTTTTTTATATTTTGTTAAGTTTTTTATTTTGCGAAGATATTCAGCAAATGATGAGTTGATATCGTTGTTTTTTCTGGGGGTGCACGTGCACATGTGCACATATTGGCGAGCCGCCACTGAGTGTATGATAAACCATAGTCAAGCCTACTGCACCAAATGGAAACTAACGATAATTCTGGAGAAGCCAAAGATAATAAATTTCAAAAACCGGTTCATACTAGCTCGTGAAGTGGACATATTGTGGACAAAATATTGAAGTTGTAAAAGAGTATAAATACCTCGGCATTCTGATTGCAAGCAACCTCTCGCTATAACCACTCCTCAGTCAAAAATTGAAGAAGCTAAGTGGGCTATCAATTGTATTTGGAAAAACTGCTTTAATAATCCAATATTAGCGACGTTTTTTTGTATCGCGGGTAAATCTGACTCGAAAAAAACGATCGCGGGTAACATCCCGGTTAAGACCAAACAGCTGACATTTGACAGTTTCTGCGCATCTTTGACTCACCTTCGTCGGCTTATTTTTTAGATGTGGTGGATTTTATCACAAAAGATGATTATTTCTTTGCAAAATATTTTCTCGTGATTAGAAAAACTCTCACATTTGGTTTGAAGAAACGAATTCCCTCATTTTTCCCCTATGCGTCCGCCATTTACATTTGAGCTATCCCGTGTAGGGTAGTTGCATGCGTGAACTTTACCTGGGTAAGTGTCATTTTTTTTATATGAAGCTCTACCCAAACCTGCATGGGATAAACGCAATGAAACGTCCCTTTTATCATTGTGGTCATAACCTCTTTTTTTATCCATCAATTTTGCTATGCGAAAAAACTGAGTCTTGAAAATATTGCATCAATAATTTTGTCTTTTTTTACTAAGGTGAGTAAATCCACAGAACTCAAACTTTCGTAAATTTTCGATACTGTGATCAAAGTCTTATATTGGGTTAGATAAGTGGTTCCCAAACTTTTCTGGGTGGCGGAACACCTAGCATCGCCGTGTAGTGTATATCAAGTGTGCACGTCATAAATTTTCTAGTTTCAAAACCATGTCACACTTGAAATGCACGTACAACATTTGGAAACTATAAATTTGTAAATTGTGTTTGCATCCCAAAAACCTCAAGCGTAATTAGATACTCTCTCTTAAGAAAGTGTTACAATTCGGGATTCCCACTGAGAACACACACGAGCTATAACGTTGAATGTATCTTGCGCGATGTCCTTTCGAGTGCGTCCCGTGCGTATAGGAAAAGATTTATGTTTTGTTTTCAAGTGCATTTTTTTAAAATGCATGTGAAAGTAAGACTCAATTCTTATTGGATGCAGACACATATCCTAGAAAGAATATATGTATTGAACATTTAAGAAGGAGAAATTTATTATGTACTCCTTCACTGTTTTAGTTATTAGTATATAATTGTTGTAGTACTAGATGTAAGGAAATTAATATAAAAGAACGTTGTAAGAAAAATAAAATCAGATTCTCAAAGATAATTCACGAGTGGTTTTGTCTTTGTTTCTGGCAGCGCCAACTGCCTGGTATCCACTCCTAAAAAAATGGTAATTATATCCGCATTTCGATGCGTAAATAATCCGGCGTTAATCGCCTAAACTATAAGCAGTGACCAGCTGCTAATAAACATAACTGGTTGACTTATCCTACCCTTTCTCCCTAATCCCACTTCTCGCGGTAATCTCACGAACACGCGCTCGCATTCTTTACATGGCGATCCTGCAAAATTCTTTGGAATTTTCGGAACATTAGTGCATCAGTGCATACACCGAAATTCCATGGCAAATAAAAGGAAAATTTTTTATTTATAGACCTTGAAGAGCTACCATCAAAACTCGGTGTATAGTCCCTATAATAGTGTCGAGACTTTGAATTTCACAAAATTATAAACAATAATTTTGGACATTTCACCCGACAATCTATTTTCACCAGATATGGTCAGATATGCGCAATCACCTGAAATTGATCGAATAGAAGGCAAATCTCCACAACCCATTTCTTTACTCGAGACACAAACAAAAAAAAATGCGTAGTATGTATATACATACCCATTTCCAAACAAATATTGAGCAAAGCATTGACGGCTATCCTACGAGGACCAGGAAGAGCGGAATTATAAATGTACACGCGAACAGATATATTAATATAAAAATAGAGTTCAACTAAGAAAAAGACTTTATTAGTAGAGAAATTTACTTAAAAGATAAAAAAAAAATGTATCCATTAATTTGTTTTTAAAAATAAATGTCATATAAAAAAAAAATATATAGATTGACAAAGCTACCAAATTTGAGGAAAATTAATAAAAAATAAAATTAATTCACTACTAAATTACTAAGACAAAGATAGCAATATAAAAAAAAGACAATGTTTCCTCAATCGTTTGTAGTGATTAAGCATGAATGAAATTGCTAATATATGTAAAATCCTCAAAAATATAAAAAAAGCACCCAATAGAGTATATACAGAAAGACACTTGATAGGTTTGAAAATAAAAATAATAAACATAAAGAAAATTTTTTACAAAAATATACAGGGAAAAAAAAAAAGAAGTAAGGGAAACTTTAGCTCGAAACCTCGAAACAAAAGTAGAAGACATATTAAAATTAATTAATAAAACAAACCCGATCAATATGACTTTTGACATTTTTGGAAGCCTTAAAGTCATTCCCGACTTTACAGGTAAATTCCTGGAGTTAGATAGGTTCCTAGGGGTTATTGACATCCTATATAAATCAGTGCCAGATCCTAACAAGGAAGATTTTATAACTCTGATTGTTTCCACGAAGCTATCAGACTCCGCTAGAAGGAAAATAAGTTCTTTGGCTAAACCAACCAACTTAGAAGAACTTACTGCAAATTTGCGCTTGGCATTCAAATCCACATCTTCGGCCAATAACTTACTTGATAAACTGGTAAACATACAGCAAACCAATGATACCACGGTTTCCCAATTCGCCGAAAAAATTGAAAATCTTGTTTCAGAATTAACTGCGACACAGTTAGCAACGATTGGAGAAGCCAGCAGAGATGCTATCTCCAAAGTAAATGAAACACTTGCACTTAACAGCTTCAAAAAAGGATTGTCTAACAGAAGCATAGTACAAACATTGCAAGCAAGTAGGGTCAGTACATTTAGGGAGGCTGTGACTCTGTCTGAAGAGACAGAAAATACAATCAATGAACGTAGTGTCCTTCATTATCAGCGATATGGAAATAACAACAGCAATAGCAGATTCAATCATACAGGGAATAGAAAATACAATACTAATACTCGAAATAACAATTGGGATAACACCAATAGTAGGAACAATAATAGAAACGATAACAACTATTTTAGGGATAATAGTAATTATAATGGCAACTATAGGAGGAACAACAATAATAATAGAAGCAATGATTATAGACGTAACAACAATCACAACAATAATAGGAGATTCAGTAATAGAGTATTTCTAACTAATGAGGAGAACAATATTCAGGAAAACTAAAATTCCCCAGAAACCAATCTGGAAACGAAAAATTAGGTCAATCGGGGAGCAAAATGCCACATTTTAGCATAAAATTAATTGATTTTAAAGATGGAATTCCTAACTATATTAAAGTAAAGACAAAATCTAGAATGTTAACCTTTTTAATAGATACTGGGGCAGATATTTCTCTATGCAAAATAAACAATGATCTGAATGCATACCATATAAATGAAAATGAAGCATGCAAATTATCAGGAATTACTAAAGATGTTACAAGCACACGCGGTACTGCTACTATACAAATGGAGTTTGACAAGGAACTTATTCATTTCAAGTTCCAAATTGTCGATTGTGATTTCCCCATATCAACGGACGGTATTCTTGGTAGAGATTTTTTTAATAAATATCTTGCGAAAATCGACTACGAAACTTATACTATTTCCGTTTGTACCAAAAAGAACGAATACGTCCTTCCCATTCTAACAAAAATTTTCCAGATTAGAATCCCACCAAGATCTGAAACCATACACCCTATAAACATTAATATATCAGAAGACAGTTTAGTATGTAGCAAACGAATTTCGAATAATCTTTTCGTAGCAAACTCTATCATACCAGCAATTGGTATCAAACACATTAAGCTATTAAACACTTCAGACGCTGAAATAGTCGTAAATGAACTAAATCTCGATGTAATACCCATAAGACATTTTAGACGCGTACAAAACAATAGGACGTCAGGAAATTTACGTTGGGAAAAACTAGATAAAATCCTGAAAATTGGTACAGAAGATAACACCGCAAATCAATCTGTAAAAGATATTTGCAGAGATTTTCAAGACATTTTCCATTTAGAAAACGAAACTCTAACAGCCAACAATTTCTACAAACAACACCTCGTCACAGACGACAATACTCCTACATATATAAAAAATTACAGACTCCCACATGCGCATACCGATGAAATAAACCGACAAGTGCAAGAACTTTTAGAGAAAGACATAATAGAAACATCCACAAGTCCTTATAACTCTCCCATGTTAATTGTACCTAAAAAATCAGAAAACGACACGAAAAAGTGGAGACTCGTTGTTGATTTTAGACAATTAAACAAGAAATTAGTGAATGACAAGTTCCCATTAACCCAGTTAGATGATGTATTAGATCGCATTGGTAGAGCAAAATACTTTACTACGCTCGATATGACAAGCTCCTTCCACCAAATCGAACTTGATAAGTCATCTAGACCCTTAACAGCTTTTCCACGAGTAATGGACATTATCAATTTAAGAGATTACCCTTTGGTTTAAAAATTTCGTCGAATAGCTTTCAACGCATGTTGACTATTGCACTAGCCGGTCTAGATTCTAATGCGTTCCTTTACGTGGATGACATTATAGTATTCGGATGTTCTCTGAAACACCATAATGAAAATTTACTGCAAGTGTTCGAACGACTTAGAAAGTAGAATTTAAAACTAAACCCAGAAAAATGTAATTTCCTAAAATCAGAAGTTATTTATTTAGGACACTTGATTACAGACAAAGGTGTCACTGCAGACCCAGAAAAGTGCAAAGTAGTTGAAAACTACCCCACTCCCACAAACTCGGACGAAGTCAGGAGATTCGTAGCTTTCTGTAATTATTACAGACGGTTTGTCAAAGATTTCGCCGCAAAAGCAAAGCCCTTAAATAATTTATTAAAGAAAAATCAGACATTTGTTTGGAATCAAGCCTGTCAAGATGCTTTCGAAGAGTTAAAAACATGCATAACCTCTCCTCCGGTACTTCAATACCCAAATTTCTACAGGGAATTCGTCTTAACAACTGATGCCTCAGATTATGCTTTAGGAGCTGTTTTATCTCAAGGAGATATAGGACAAGATTTACCCATATCATTTGCCAGTAGATCTTTGAACAAGACCGAATTAAATAAACCTATAATTGAAAAGGAACTACTCGCTATATATTGGGGAATCAACCATTTTAGACCATATTTATATGGAAGAAGATTCACAGTCGTTACAGATCATCGCCCGTTAGTATCTCTCTTTGTCAATAAGAATCCATCGCCAAGATTAACTAGAATAAGAATAGACCTAATGGATTACGATTTTAATATAGTTTTTAAACAAGGAAAAATGAATACAAATTCTGATGCTCTATCTAGAATAAAATTAGATTCGCAAATGTTAAAAGAAATGTCTCCTAAGACCATTAATATCGTTACACGCGGTAAAACTATACAACTAAATAAAAATATTGTGACCCATCAGAAAAACACGGTCACCTCAACCACTAATGAGCCTGATCAACTCTACATGTGGCAAGGTACTTCGATTTCTGATGTTAGGAAATTGCCGACAGTAAAATTCGTGCATAATACGGGGGACGCCCTAAGAAAAGTAAATAATAGAAGATATATAAATAGCAAACGTTTGTCAGAAATAAATTTTATTGGGAATAATGTTGTCGTTGAAATTAGTGAAAACTCCACCCGCGATTTAGGTCAGGTCCTGGAGAAGCTAATATTCACTACACAACAAAAAGGTATAAATAAATTAGCATTGTCTAAATCAGACAAAGTATTCGAATACATATCAGTTGAGAAATTGATAGAGCTATATAATGAAACTCATGCGCATATTAACAAAACGAATAGGAAAATAAAAGTACAAATCATACTATACCATAGTCCCAGACAAGTGGAAAAAGTAACAGATCAATTAAGGTTGATCAGTGAATACCACGAGTCTATTCTCGGAGGTCACACCGGGGTAAGAAGAACAATATCCAAACTGAAACAAAGGTATGTTTGGAAAGGTATGAACAAAATGGTCAAGAAGTTCATAAGTAAATGCGAATCATGTTGCAAGAATAAAATTACGAGACATACTAGGGAAAAATTAGTCATTACAGATACTCCAACTAAATGCTTTGAAACAGTAACCGTTGATACTGTGGGACCACTTAGAATATCTGATGGTTACAGATATATATGTACTTACAGCTCAGTGCGAATTATCTAAATACATAGTAGCTGTTCCGATTCAAACTAAAGAAGCCGAAGTAATTGCTCGAAGTTTAGTGGAAAATGTCATCCTCAAATTTGGTCATTTCCGTGTTATAAAAACCGATAATGGTACAGAGTATGTTAATAATCTATTTGATAGTATTTGCAAATATTTACAAATTAAACATGTCACATCTACTCATACCATCATGAAACCTTAGGTTCTGTGGAACGAAATCATAGGTAATGAATGAATACTTATTATCATTTTGTGAAAATGCAGATTGGCATAATTATTTATCGTACTATACATTCGCGTACAATACAACACCCCATACGGAAACTGGCTACACTCCTTTTGAATTAATTTACGGACACATTGCACATCTACCTGACGACATAGATGACGCGGACACCTTATTACAACTATGACACTTATCTAACCACACTCAAAATCAAATTAACCCTCGGATGGTTCAGGTAAATTTTACATACGTAAATGGTTCAGTGGGGTCTGACAGACCCCAAGGCAAAAATCGCTCTAAAACGTAAATTTTTGCTTTGTTGCGACATTAGTTTGAACTAGAAGTAACTGTGAAGCCTTTTGATTAAGTGGTGTATAAAAAAAAGTGGAATTCGGACAATAGCTTTTAGTATGTGGAAGAAAAAATTATGTGGTGTCAAATTTGAGGGTAATTTGAACTTATCACAAATAAATCAATATAAAAACTAAAATTTTAACAAAATTTTATTTTTATTAGTCAAAACGTATTTAATACTAATTAACAAAGATAAGTACATCAACATTTTTTAGCTAAGGTTAATAATTTTTTCTTAAATCGGGATCCAAAGTTAGTCAATATTTGGAGCATTCTTCTTCACAGCTTTTTCCTCGATGGTCTTCGCAAATTGGCTTTTGCACTCGTTGCAATTGTATTTTGTCTTCCGATCATTTCCCCGTCGGCATAGAAAACATCTTTCCCTCTTTTGGGGACCATCTGACCCCATTGGGAGACCTGGGGCATCAGCCCCAGGGAGGGGGGGGGGGTCAAGCTGAAAAATGCACAAAATGTCTTCAATATTTTGCACTGTGCTTGGGGGGAATATTGCCCGATGATTTTCTCCTTCTTAGAAGAGGTTCGACCAGTGTACAGCCAATTTCGCTGAGGAAGCTTTATGTATTATGTAAAATACCCACCTAATTCTTACGCTCAAAAAGTCATTTATTTATGTCTCGACTTAAAAAACCATAACGTAATGACACAATATTGAAAAGAGATCCTCATAAATGAAAACCAGGTAAAAAAACGGCATAGTTTCGAATTAATTGAGTAAAAAATTAAAAAACCCCTAATTCAAAACACCCTAAATTTTCCATTTCTTTCAAAATTAACATATCTAATTTCCGAAATGTACTCTAATTACAAAGTTTCGACACTTCCCGACTATTATTATTACATTTTATCGTTTGCTAAATAGCATATGTACTTTGAAAATTTCCCACAAAACGAAAAATGTACTTTGTAAAAAAGACATACGTAAATGGTTCGTGGGGTCTGACAGACCCCAGAGCACTTTCAAAGTGCTATAACTTATTAACAAAATCACGAATTCAAAACAAAGTTATGCTTAAATGAATGTATGTGACACATACTTAAATTACATATGCATCAAAATAACCATTCATCAAGTTTTTCTATGAAAATTTTAAGATTTAAATTTCTCTGGGGTCTGTCAGACCCCACTGAACCATCCGAGGGTTAAAGAATGCTCAAAAAACAGCCCGAGAGAAATTAATTGAATGTAAAGAGCAAAGACAAATTAATAGCCAAGAAAGTGCAAATACTGTAAATTTTCAAACAGGCGACTTAGTATTTTTAAAAAACGAGAATAAGAAAAAAACATGATAGTCCCTACTTAGGTCCATATAAAATAATAAATCGCTTAGATGTAAATTCATTAATAAGAATAGATGGCAAGGATAAAATAATACACAACAACAGACTCAAGAAATTTCCAGTATAAGACCACTTCATTCATATCCATACAAAAAGAAAATCATTGTAAAAAAAAAAAAAAAAGGGTGAAGGTGTAGTGTATATCAAGTGTGCACGTCATAAATTTTCTAGTTTCAAAACCATGTCACACTTGAAATGCACGTACAACATTTGGAAACTATAAATTTGTAAATTGTGTTTGCATCCCAAAAACCTCAAGCGTAATTAGATACTCTCTCTTAAGAAAGTGTTACAATCGGGATTCCCACTGAGAACACACACGAGCTATAACGTTGAATGTATCTTGCGCGATGTCCTTTCGAGTGCGTCCCGTGCGTATAGGAAAAGATTTATGTTTTGTTTTCAAGTGCATTTTTTTAAATGCATGTGAAAGTAAGACTCAATTCTTATTGGATGCAGACACATATCCTAGAAAGAATATATGTATTGAACATTTAAGAAGGAGAAATTTATTATGTACTCCTTCACTGTTTTAGTTATTAGTATATAATTGTTGTAGTACTAGATGTAAGGAAATTAATATAAAAGAACGTTGTTAAGAAAAATAAAATCAGATTCTCAAAGATAATTCACGAGTGGTTTTGTCTTTGTTTCTGGCAGCGCCAACTGCCTGGTATCCACTCCTAAAAAAATGGTAATTATATCCGCATTTCGATGCGTAAATAATCCGGCGTTAATCGCCTAAACTATAAGCAGTGACCAGCTGCTAATAAACATAACTGGTTGACTTATCCTACCCTTTCTCCCTAATCCCACTTCTCGCGGTAATCTCACGAACACGCGCTCGCATTCTATACAGCCGCTTTTTCTGGCCAGATACTGCTTTGAATAGCAGCGGCAGCATTTCATAGGTTACACATATGCTGGTTATGTTCGCAATTTTTGCACTGCATTGTTCTTTCTTTTAACCCTTTCATGCCCAAATTATGGATTTTAAGCGGAGAATTTTTCTGACAACATTATGTCATTCAGTAGGCATCTTTTATGATATTTTCTTCAAAAAAAAAAATTTTAAGCGCTATATTTAACAAATTAGAGCATGATGCCATATGGCATCATTGGGACTGAAAGGGCACTTAGCAAGTTCCGTGTGAAAAATTAGATATTTTGTCGGCGAAACTCCTTCATGGGATTTTTTTTTGCAGAATGGTTGGTGACGACCCCCAGATTATGGGAAAAAAAGTCCGAACCGATTGGGGGTCCGCAACCTTAAAAAAGGGGGAAAGGGGGAAATTGGGGTCATTTTTCGTTTTTTTGCGAGTATTTCAAAAACGACAAAGGATATAGAAAAATAGTCTGAGAACGAAAAAAACTACATAAAATTATCTTTGCAATGATATATAACACATTAGAGATCTATTCAATCATTCGGCGCTAGCTTAAAAATAAATTAGAACTTTTTCATTTGATACCTTTTTTAAAAGCCCCATAACTCTTGAAAGAATGTTAGTTCAGCCGTAAAATTTCGTACAAGTATTCACAATAAGTTCAATATTATTTTGGGAGAAACATTGAGTCGCTCCGATCAACGACCCCCATTATCCCCCCATTTGAATTTGGCGAAAGGAAATGCCCATAACTCCCCCCAAAATTAGAGCAGAGTGCTGAATTTTGGTTTATTGCGATTGGAGCTCATAATCACCCCACCCACCAAAAATTAGCTCATTCGGATAAAAACTAAGGGTACCTCCCATACAGCAAGCAACTAGCATTTATATGAATAGGGGACACGCTGATTTGCCTTTCACGCCCAATGATGCCATATGGCATCATGCTCATGCAAACCCACTTTATTGGGGTTTCCTAAAAAAAAAATCGAAAAATCTTTTGATTTTCTCTTACAGCAACCTCTTTACAAAATAAAACCATTGAAATGATTTGCATAAAATGATTATTATTAGGAAATATGGGGAAATGGATAAATCAGTTTTTCGGCATTACGACAATCGGCAAACCTTCTCTAAAATTTCATTAAAAATAACATCCCAAACCCAAAAATTTCACGCTGGAAAAAATCAACTAGGTATTACACTATTGGGAGAGTCTAATATCACACTAAAAGTTAAAATTGATTTCTTACATTTTTTATGAAAAATCATTAAATTTCATGATGCCATATGGCATCATTGGGAGCGAAAGGGTTAATGACGTCTGTAGTGTTTGTATGTATCTACATAGTCGTATTGAAATATCACTCGTCTGTGATAATAGCTTATCGACGGGTCAGTCGATAGCTGTCAGTCGGTGCGCACGAATGGAGAGAGAGCAGACCGGGGACCTGATACTACAACGTCAAATGATTGTTTTTGTTGTTTGCTCACACTTTAGTAGGCAGCTTTGACGTAATTGATCATGACGAGGTATTCGGTGGCATACAGATAATAGCGACGTTTTTTCGCATCGCGGGTAGATCTGACTCGAAAAAAACGATCGCGGGTAACATCCAGGTTAAGACCAAACAGCTGACATTTGACAGTTTTTGCGCATCTTTGACTCACCTTCGTCGGCTTATTTTTTAGATGTGGTGGATTTTATCACAAAATATGATTATTTATTTGCAAAATATTTTCTCGTGATTAGAAAAACTCACACATTTGGTTTGAAAAAACAAATTCCCTCATATTTCCCCTATGCGTCCGCCATCTGCATTTGATTCATCTAAGCTCTCTCCCGTGTAGGGTAGTTGCACGCGTGAATTTTACCTGGGTAAGTGTCATTTTTTTTATATGAAGTTCTACCCAAACCTGCACGGGATAAACACAATAAAACGTGCCTATTATCTTCTGTATTTGTAGTATCATGGTTTGAGACCTGAGTGCTGACACGTTTTCATTTGAAAAAAAATCAAGGTTTCATAGAAAACACGCAAAATAGGGTATTTTCAATGTGTCAATTTGCATGGGAATTGAAATGTTTTGGGGCTGTTTTCATACGAAAACATGAAAATAGCCCCAAATTATATGTTTTCGGTAACTCTGAACAAATTATTAGGCGAATTTTCAAAAGCAAATAAAACTGAATAGCATGCTATTCGGGTTTGAACCGCTAACCTGAATAAGGCGCCGTCCGAAGAATCTTCGGGGCCATTTGTGAACGAGGTGAATGGCGCATCCGGTACAACCTTGAGTTGTATCAGCTGTATGATGAGCTACATGTGTCGAAAATCGTGAAATTACAGCGACTACAATGGGCGGGACATGTACAAAGGATGAACGACCCCAAAAAGGTGATAAACGCGCAACGAGTGGACGGAGCCAGATTGCGTGGACGACCGAGAACCCGATGGGAGCATTCTGTATGTGAGGACGCCCACCAGATGCTAGGCTTTCGAAACTGGAGGACAAGGTTGCGTGACCGCGACCATTGGAGGTCTTCAATCCAGGCGGTCAAGGCCCGACACGTCGCGCTATCGTGCCATAAAGAAGAAGAAGAATAATGTAACAATGCGACTAGAAAGTGGTATGGCTGACAACCGTATCACACTCCGAATTCAGTTGGCTTTGTAACGTTGACGACGGCACACGGTAGCCGTCAACGCACCATCCTCCACTAGGAGTTAGGACAATCAAGAAAGATGCGATATTCCTTTCAATTGTAGGAGGACAGGTGCAGCGAGTGGCACAAACCCGATCCGTCACTCCCAACACTCAGCTGCAGCAAGCGCATGCCGCTGCTCACTCGTTGAGGAGTCCTATCTTCTTTGTATAACCTGTATGCTTATAGAGGCATTGGCTCCGTCCCCTGGGGATCTCCTGTTGGCTAAGGTCCTTCTTTCAATACGGTGCGGCGATTGACGTTGAACAGTTTCAAATATCAAGTCCGAGCAAGGACTAGTGTCAGCTATAGTTGTCAGTCCCGGACGAGTATCGCCTAAAGCCAGTTCAGAGTCCGAGTTCCAAGTCCAAGTCAGGACGAGTGTCGCTTACAGAACAGTTGTCAGTCTAGAACGAGTGTCTTCTCAAACCTTCAATTCAGGAAGGATGTTGTCGTAAATCCAAGCCAGGTCGAGTATTGTTTACGTTACAGAAATGAAGACGTTTGAAAAAGTGGGCGTCCCCGCCCGTCTCACTGGAACTTGACCGGTGTAACACCAGCCTCGCCGAATCGAACTATGTCTCAATTGAAGACAAGGTGGTATAGTGGTTGTGTTAAAACGCGAGTCCCAAAAGGAAAACAGTGTACGAGCAAATAGTAAAAATATTAAAAATAAAACTAATTTGAGGTATCTAGCAGAAAAATCAAACACTGTCAAACGGCAACTCCCAAGCCCAGATAGCAAACATCATAAAATTCAAGAAATGTGAATAATAAACTCATAAATTCATTCATTTACATTCTCGATACACATATTACATATTAATTTATGTACTTCCTGAAATGTATGTAGGTATTTTTATATGAAGTATCCGAATACACACCTCAAGCTACAAAATCAAAGACAACACTAATGTCATCCGGCATGCTTATAAGCCTTCAAATCCTGCACCTGGATTTTCATTATGACCGTAATGAACCCGCCAACATGCTTTTCAAATCCGCCCTCCAAACCGGCAGCCACCCGGATTTTGTTTTTCTTCTCTTTGAGAATTAGAATGAAAAAGGTCGTCATTGCTTGAGGATATTACACCTAATAGAGTAAGCACCTTATACAGAATGTTTGAGCTCTTTCATATATACACAACTTTGGGGGTACTTTGACTTGGATATATCTTGTTGTCGCCTTCTTTTCTTCATTTTATCCTGGCCGTTAGATGTATACTTACACGACGACAAGTACGTTTTTATAGAAATTTCGACAACATTCCTCTTTTTTTATCCTTTTGGTTGCTTTAATACTGTGTACGACGCTGCTATACCACTTTTGGACCCGAAAATGTTTGTTGGCTCTCCATTTATATGAGGACAGTCCTGCACTCTAGTGTGTGTGTGTGTATATGGACATTTTAAGGACGGATTCAATTGCTTTGTGCCTTTACCTTTGCTTTACTTTTTGGGGTCGTTGCTGACAAAAATAATATAAAAAAAAAATAGAAGTTGTAGAAAAAGGAGAAGAAAAAAATTCCTTTACGAAAGTAGAATTTACGAAAGTCTTTGCCACGGACGTTGATGTTTTCAGGCTGCGTATTCGCATGTAAGCATGTACGGTTTTCCCATATCTTTCCAGAATACGTAAAATACTCATGGGATTCTAGGATAGACATATAATACATGAAGGTAATGGGAAAGGTGTTAAGTGCGCCATCTTACATTCACGCCTATTCAAAGAAGTATCCCTTTAGCTTGATGGGTTATATATTTTTCTTTTTCTTTCGCCGGAACGTGTGTGTGTGGGCAAAATAAACGTATGTGCAAAAGAAGCCTCGTGGGTATTCATTTTCGGATCGCATTTACGATAGATGCTGGGAAATTACTTTTTATTATCTTGTTAAGACGGTTTCTTAGGTTCCCTCAATGCATACCGATTAAATTAATTTGAAGAGGATTTTCATTCAAGGTTTTATATAGATAAGCTATGGAAATGAGAAATTTCCGTACAAAATAGTGTATAAAAGGATTTATAGAAAATAAGCGCCTGCATAAATGTGTATTTTTAGATCAACTATTTTCCCTTTTTATCCTATTGATTCCTTTATTTGTTGCTTTGCTTTTGGAAAGTTTGTAAACTGTCCTTTGATACCACTTTGGGAAAAAAGTAACTATGCAGTAAGTGTGTAGCTTTATCTGCAAATCCCAATAAATCACCAACAAACTTACAATCATACAGGGATGTAGCCAGGATTTTGTATTGGGAGGGGTCCAATGTATTATCACCGTTCTATTCAATCTGTAGTTTAGGTTTTAATTTATTTGATTGGATTCCTCCGCTAAGGCCACAAAATTGGAGGAGATAGGAGGAAGCCGAGCTGCTACCATTTCAAGGAACCACTACTGCTAAACCAATATTTAAGACGAAGGAAATAGTCAGCGATAGATTTAGGCCCGTATTTATGAACCTTAACTCAAGGAGACCTTGAGTTGAAGATACCGAAATTGAAAAAATTAAATGTCATTTCTCATACTTTATCATAGAAATCATTTATGTATATTTTTTATTAAGTTTTCAATAGACTTGAAATATAATATTTCAAGGAAGGTGGGTAGCTACCTTAACTTCAATTGAGGTTGACTATAGAAAATTTCAAGGTCCCCTTGAGTTTTTCCCTAAATCAAGGATGCATTGACTCGTGAATATACATAAGTGATTTCTATGAAAAGTATGGAAAATGACATTAAAGTTTTTTTAATTTCGGGATCCTTGACTCAAGGTCTCCTTGAGTTAAGGTATGTTGAGTTGAATTGGCACGAGGAGAGAGCAAAAAAGAAGAGCACCTAAAAAGGGGACGTCAATTAGGCGACATATGTATAAGTGGTGTTTATTATTTTATATTATGGTGGCATTATTACGGAGTGAGGGCAAAATAGTCAAGAAATTGTTCTTTGTTGTTTTTTGTCTGGCACATTGTAAAATGTTTAACTCTGTGGCTTTCAAATGAATATTCTGATATATACCCGCTTGGACTTTCAGAGGTGGTCGAATGGTCTCATAATTGAAAACATCTAATCTCAGCCCCATTTCTAATTTTTAAAGTTGAAAACATGTTTTCCCACCAAAACACACAACTAGTTAATCTTGAGGCATACCGGAAACTAAGTATTTTTTTTCTACCAAATAGGTATGTATCGAAGTCCTGTAGATATATACCTCAAAGAGTGCTTCAAAATATTCGAATTATTACTTTAAAATTGCTAAAAAAAATTCCATTCTGTCAAAAAGTATACACCAAGGTCATCGGCTGAATCTCGTTATATTTAGTGCTATTTTTGTCTCTCGGACTGCATATTCCCCTTGCTATTTGTATTAGCAATGGCTAAATTTCATTGCTGGTATGATTCAGCTACAAAATCAATCTTGATAAAATAACTTGAAAGACACGGAAATATGAGACTCGTTCTTTACAAGGTACCTAACTAGGCAAAGTTGTATACCATTTGTCGCTAAAAACCCTTTCAGATGGAATGAAGTTAAATTCCACTACCTTCCCTGAGAGACCTTCAAGTGACGGTTAAAATTGTGTTCTGCAACTGAGAAGCCATGAAATGAAACGCATGAAAATATGGGATTCTCGCAATCTAATTATGTTATCGATTCATGATGCTCACACCTATGTATCCCAATCCCGGATATCAAATAGAAAACTACAAATATTTTTGTTTTCTAGACTACAGCAGCAGAAAATTTTAAGTAGTTAAGTATTTAAGAATCGAACTCGAATTTTTAGGCCTTCAAGCATTGTATGTGCAGCGATTTTTTTTTTTACTAAAAATAACTTTTACTTTAAGGTTCGTCGTCGTTCTTGCCTATTGTCTCATGTTTCAAGCGACAAGAACGTAGCAGCTGCAATAGGGTTGTCGCATAACGCCCTCGGAGTGAGGTCAGTGGGTGCAGCGGGGCAATGAAATAGGTGGTCCACATAGTGAGGTACATGCAGCTCGGACAAATGTTCTGGATGTCCGGGTCTATTCGAGGTAGGTATGAATTGAGGCGCGAACATGGCTCTCGGGGCCTAGTCTCCTCAGGCGATATGGATGGTGGGGGTGCTCAGAGGACTCAGTTCGGACCTAATCTCCCTATTGACCGATTCTCAACGGTTGTGTGAATATTTTCGATGGCCGCATGGTATGCTTTGGTATCAAATATATCGGGAGGTACCCGTTTGTTTCTCTGGACGTCTCTCTCGAGTTCTCTGAGTCCACTCCTGACATGTCGTGGAAGGGGAGTATTGTCCATGAGATGATTGTTTGGGTGATCCTCTCGATAGCAACCGACCAGATATTGTAAAGACAGGAGGAGATTGTGATCACGCACTGGTAACATGCCTTGCCCCAGGAGCTCCCGGCCTTTAGGATTTTGTTTCTACTGTGCATTCTGTCGACTACGTCTGTGACGTGATCTTTCGACTTCATCATAATGTCTAGATATACGCTAAGGGTTGGTTACAGTAGAAACAACGTCGTCAGCATGCTTACCAGTACGGATCTCAAGTACCACCGAAAATTCCTGCGTCCCGGTGCTGAGAAGAGTTGCAGTACATTTAGACGGCGAAATGACTAGGTTGCGGATATTCAAAAACTCCACCAGTTTCTCTAGTCATTCAGTCGAGCACACATGCTATTTAAATCATTCCCCTTGGTGAGTATGGTGCAATCGTCTGCATAGGAAATTATATCGATAGCTTCCGGGGGTGTTGGAAGGCTCGTCAGGTAGATGTTAACCCTCGGATGGTTCAGTGGGGTCTGACAGACCCCAGAGAAATTTAAATCTTAAATTTTTTATAGAAAAACTTTTTGAATGGTATTTTTATGCATATGTAATTTAAGTATGTGTCACATGCGTTCATTTAAGCATGCATTTGTTTGAATTTGAGATTTTGTTAATAAGTTATAGCACTTTGAAATTGCTCTGGGGTCTGTCAGACCCCACGAACCATTTACGTATGTCTTTTTTACAAAAGTACATTTTTCGTTTTGTGGGAAATTTTCAAAGTATGTTATTTGGAAAATGATAAAATGTAATAATAATAGTCAGGAAGTGTTGAAACTTTGTAATTAGAGTACATTTGGGAAATTAGAAATGTTAATTTTGAAAGAAATGAAAAATTTAGGGTGTTTTGAATTAGGGGGTTTTAAATTTTTTTACTCAATTCACTTAAAATTATGCCGTTTTTTTACCTGGTTTTCGTTTATGAAGATCTCCTTTCAATATTTTGTCATTACCTTATGTGTTTTAAGTCAAGACATAAATTTATGACTTTTATGAGCGTAAGAATTAGGTTGGTATTTTACATAATCATAAAGCTTCCTGAGCAAACTTGGCTATACACTTGTCGAACCTCTTCTAAGAAGTAGGAAATCATCGGGCAATATGCGCCGAAGCACAGCGCCAAATATTGAAGACATTTTGTGCATTATTCAGCTTGGACTCCCCCCCCCTTTGGGGCTAATGCTCCAGGTCCCCCAATGGGGTCAGATGGTCCCCCAAAAAGGCAAAGATGTTTTCTATGCCCACGACCAAATGATCGGAAGACAAAATACAATTGCAACGAGTGCAAAAAACCAATTTGCGAAGACCATCGAGGAAAAAGCTGTGAAGAAGAATGCTCTAAATATTGACTAACTTTGGATCCCGATTTAAGAAAAAATATTAACCTTAGCTGAAAAATGTTGATGTACTTATCTTTGCTAATTAGTATTAAATACGTTTTGACTACTAAAAATAAAATTTTGTTAAAATTTTAGTTTTTATATTGATTTATTTGTGATAAGTTCAAATTACCCTCAAATTTGACACCACCTAATTTTTTCTTCCACATACCAAAAGTTACTGTCCGAATTCCACTTTTTTTATATACCACTTAATCAAAAGGCTTCAAAGTTACTTCTAGCTCAAACAAATGTGGCAAAAAAGCAAATATTTAAGTTTTAGAGCGATTTTTGCCTTGGGGTCTGTCAGACCCCACTGAACCATTTACGTATGTAAAATTTACCTGAACCATCCGAGGGTTAACGATGTAGGAGAAAGTACGCTACCCTGTGGAACTTCCTGCTTAATTTTCCTATGTTTTGAACAACTGCCTCGAAACTCTGTATAGGATTGCCTTCCAGCTACATAAGGCACGTTTTATTGAGTTTACCTCGTGCAGGTTTGGGTAGAACTTCATATAAAAAAATGACACTTACCCAGGTAAAGTTCAGGCGTGCAACTACCCTACACGGGATAGAATCAAATGTAGATGGCGGAAGCATAGGGGAAATATGAGGGAATTTGTTTTTTCAAACCAAATGTGAGAGTTTTTTTTAATCACGAGAAAATATTTTGCAAAGAAATAATCTTTTGTGATATAATCCACCACATCTAAAAAATAAGCCGACGAAGCTGAGTCAAAGATGCGCAAAAACTGTCAAGTGTCAGCTGTTTGGTCTTAACCGGGATGTTACCCGCGACTGCGATCGTTTTTTTCGAGTCAGATTTACCCGCGATACGAAAAAAACGTCGCTATAGATAGTTAGCAATCCCCCCAAACCTCTTGTGCAGGAATATGCATATTAAGAAGATCGGCCAACATCGCAGAGTGAATGACAGTGTCGAAGGGTTTCGACAGGTCAAGGGTCACTGGGATGGTTCTTTCACAAGGCTGTTTCTGGTTGAGGCCATTGTGAATGTGATGGCTGATCATATCCAAAGCTGTTGTGGTGCTATGCATCTTCCTGAAGACATACTGACAAGGGTGGGGTGGATAAGTGCATCGAGCGTCTTTGTAACGGGTGATAGAATTGTGATTGGACGGTAGGATTTGGAGAGCTTAGAGCTTCTACCGGGTTTGAGAAGGGGGATGATTCGCCCCTTTTTCCAGAATTCAGGGATGACAAGCCTGGATATCTACAAGTTGAAGCCATCGTTAGGTATGGCCGGAAGATCTACATCTGATCCAATGGCCTTTGATTTTTTTTTTGCATTCTTAATTGTTACTGAAACTTGGTCTGCTGTATAGGTGGGGATGATGTCAACCGTTCGGTTGCGAATCCTTCTTTTTATCTTGCAGTTGAGCATCTTAGTTTTGGCGTGTTCAATAAATTGCTTATTGAACAAGCTCGCGCAAAGTTTTGGATTTGCGGTGGTTTTCTTACCGAATCTAATGGCTACACTGCTTTTGTCTTTGGTTGGATGAGATAGGGCGCGAATCGTAGCCCATAGTTTTCTTGCACCTTCTGAGAAGGCGCAGTTATCCAGATGCTCGTTCCAATTCTCTTTTTTTATAGGTGTTTATTCCGGAGTTAAGCTCCTGAATTATGGGGTGTTTGCCGAATTTACACGTCTTAAGTTATCCTGTTCGTCGGCTAACGTTTAGACGAAATTCCATTGAGTGCGCTGAAATCTGATGGGTCTAATTTGGTCGCGATGTGTAAACGTCTGGCATCCTTACCGAGGAGAGAATGCCAGAGTTCGTGATGGGCGTTTAAGTCGCCAAGTAGGATCATATATGCTGTATGTGGCTGGCGGTGGTGTAAGATTGGTTTGAGAGCTGGCGCCAGTAATGGTCGGAGATGGTGGTGTACCAGTAGCTTGTAAGCTAGGGCCTGGGGTGGCTGGGGGCCGACAGTTGCAGACACTGTGGAGCAGCAAAGGACAACTCGTCATAATGTCTCATTTTTCTTAGGCCTGAGCAGTAGAAATGACATCATTCTCCGCAGCAGGTACACTTCAAGGACCTGGCATTCCCGTACTGTATACACAGCAGATGTTATTTCGGGACCTGGATTGGTATCGATGCCGGCCGCCGGGGATTAAGAGTATTGAAAGCAACCGCGCTGAGATGAAATGCTCCCAATTTAACGAAAAACACACATAACACATCCACATACATACGCAAACATACATATCCCTCCTGCGTGGAACATTCATGGCTCTTGCCAGGGAGGGGTCTTTTGGCAACTCTTGGCAGTTTCTTTTGAAACGGGTTTGGTCCCGTGTGGCAGCAAGCTGCCATCGAAAATGGTCGCCAGTAGGACCACTTACCTTACCATCCACCATATAACGGACAATATCAGAACAAGTAAAGTTCTCCTTGTGAAAACAGATCCCCGCAGGGGGGTCTGTGTCCGTGTGACACTCAGCTTGGAAGGCTGTTTGTAGTCGGACAGGGATCTTTGGTGACTTACGACACCACGGACCTAGTAGCGCAAGGGGGCCCCTGATACAGTTGATACGCCGTGGCGAGGATCTGTACAAAGACCATTCGGGCGTTAACGGTCCCGTGCTCCTGAGTTATGCACGGGTGGCTCTTGGCGTGCCTACCTCCCCCCATAGTTTGCGGGAGGGAAGCACTAAAGGCCTAGCACGATTTTGATGTCCCCTGGTGGGGGGTGCATCATACGGAAGTCGTGTGAGCTTCGGAGGTGACGGCTCCGCATGACCCGAGTCAAGAAGGGGCTAGCTAGGGAGAACGGCCTTGGTGGAAAATGCCTACGCGCCTATATCTAGCTAGTTTGTGGATTGATGACCACACTGCCTGAGTCGCATTGCTGACTAGTAAACTGAAGGGGCCGCCTGGATGTGAAAAGCAGCGCTTCGTTGTCTGCACAGACGCGGAGTCACAGGTCCAACGAGCCTGGGGTGTGCATGCCCGAATTCGACGTAAGGCTTAACCAATAGGGGGCCGAAGGAGGATCACACCTGCTATGGAGAAGTCCATAGCGAATAGTGTACTACGGGGATGGGTGTGCCCAGGGGACCATGGTCCTTGCCCATCAAGGTGTTGGACTCGTAGTGGCTGGAGGTTGTTACCCAAGTCATCCAGCTAGTGATGCAATCCCGGGGTTGGATTCCGGATGGTGTGTGCATGCGCCTGATGGAGAAATCTCCGTCTGACAACAACACCTTGTCAGTAAAAAGCCGAAGGTCCAAACTTTTTAGCGGGACCGGGAGATAAAGACCGAAAGGCTAGGTGCTCCCCTGACGGTATACCTGTAGATGGTTAGCTTGTGAAAACAGATGTCCGAACAAGCAAAATTTTCAAAACAAGCGAGTACTTGCTTCGCAGTTCCTAGCGCATTCCAGGGAACTTCCGTATTTCAAAAGCACATAAAAAGTGAAATACGCAGACTTTTGTCAGCCTGGACATATTACGTCTATGTATTGACAAATTACGAAAATTTAAGCCCACTCAAATTTTCCTTTGTCGCACTGTAACATCTCACACTGAGACAATTTATTCAAAGTAACATTTTCATTTCAAAGGAAAAAAAATCTGCTCCAGACAGCACAATAATATTTTCGTAAATAAAAGATAATACTTTCGGGGAAAATTTGTATAATACAACACCTCCTATGTCATGCACACATTTTACAAGAAGATTTACTGGAAGGGCCACCATTTGGCCATTTTTCTATTTTTCATTTTAGAGAGATCTTTGAACGGTGATGGCGACACGTCGTGTGTTGCTGTTGCTCCTCTTCAACATTTTCGACTTATTGTGTACCCATCCATACTGTTTCAGCTTTCAGGCATCAGCAGGGTACAGTTCAACAATGGGCCAGGGCCAGTATCGTATCACCTACCACTATTTTCTTCGTATTTATATTATAAACAAGAATTTAATGGAATACATACCAGATGACACAAGATATATTACTTTTCCTTGAGACTTTCGAAAATCCATCAAGACGTGATCAAAAATATATCTTTAAAAGGAGTTATAGAGGGCCAAAGTTGAACTAGGACGTTGCTGGTGGAAATTTATGGTAGAGTAGGGAAATGGAAATTTATGCTGATATAGGAAAATAATAAGAATAACGGGTATGCAACGCCGCCCAGCAAAAAATTTGATCAGGTTTGTCAGGTTTAAGGAATAGGTAAGGGAAACGATTTCAGCTTTGGCCTTATAATAATTCTTACGAAAGCTTTATTGCTTCTTTCTGTCATGGATAATTCGCGTTCGCTTTGTTTAATATTAAACTAAGGCACAATTCAGACTTACTTTAGTTTATTGCCAGCTTTATTTCCAGACAGGTATAAATAGTAATTATAATAATGGTTACGTAAGGCTCTTTATAATTTAGTTCAAACTTTAATTCATACCAGAAATAGGAAAAAAATTACATTTCAGTAATTTAAAGTTTTTGTAAGCCTTTATATAAGGTATCTAAAATGTTTTTTTCTGAAAAGCTTTCCATTCCCTTATTAAAAATATCTTTAGTTCTTAAGTAAGTCTTATTTGAAGTTTCTTTCCAAATTGAAATTAAGTATCATTTTGCGAGGAGATTGCCATGACAGGCTCTGTGGCTCAGTTGGTTGAGTCACGATGCTAGTAATCTAGAGGTGTGGAGATCGAATCTCGGCGTGGTCAAACATTTCCGGGCATGTGCGGATATGCACTATGTCCCACAAGGGGGGGTACACAGAAGAAGAATAATGCCATAACAGTTCAGAAAAATCACATTTTGTTATAATTCTCTAAACATTATCAAACCATTTATTACATAAGGATATGAAAAGGTATTATAATTTTTTTTTTCAGGCATCCGTATAACTTATTAAAAGCTACTGGTAAATCTTTTTTAAAGGCTTAAATAGTTTTATTATAAGGTAAAAGTTACGTATCTGAGCTTAAACCTTATCGCCAATGACATGACCTGTGCTTCGGTAAGGTATCTGACAGGTTAATGCCTTTGCAACGCGTAATTCCTTACCGAAGGTTTCCCTTACTTCAAAGGTATACAGCGTATGGATATAAACCTTAAATAAGCCTTCAATTTTTTGCTGGGCGGTCTGTACATACATATACATGTAGGTAAGTAATATTTTACAAAATAGGACAGTGAAATAGATGATGATACGCTTGTGAACGAAAAGCAGGTATTCCATCGTAAGTCCAAAAATTGTACATGTACATATAGGCCAGTCAATAAACCGAAAAATAAGGCGTTAGGTCGCAAAAAATTGCTCGGCTCTGGTTTTTTGGGATATTGCTAGGATAGATACCAGAAGTGTACTACCAAGTTTGCAACTTCGAAAAACCTGTGCTAACCCCATGACCCTCAAAAAACCTCAAAATTTTCGGACTTTTTTCATATTTTTGTTTGTAATTTCTAAAAGGTGCTTCCTACAAGTAAGTTGTCCACTACACGGTTAAAGCTAAGAATCTTCTTTAATTTGAGTGTAACCCCAGCTTTGTAGGCGCAAAGGATCCCAAGATACAGCACTTTAAACATTGTTTTTTGAAAAAAAGTTCGAAATTGCAATTTCAGTCATGTTCCGAGCTGAATATCGGCTTAAATGCGCATTTTACAGAGAAAGTCATGTGACATGAAGTTATAAACCAGTTCCTTAGCTGAAAATATGTCGGAACGAATGGAATCAGACCATGGGGTCATAGGGCTCCCCCTGAAAATTAGGTTCTTCTAAGAAAAACTTTTTTCTTTATGTACCAATATTAACCAAACTTCACCCAAGTATGTTGCTGGTTAAGCCTAAAAAAATATCTAGAAACGGATGAAATCGGAACACTAGGTCATAGGGCTGTCATACAAACCAACCCCTGATAATCAGTTTCTTCTAAGAAAAACTTTTGTCTTTATGAACCAATCTTAACCAAACCTCACCCAAATGTGTTCCTAGTAAAGCCTCAAAACATATCTAGGAATGGATGGAATCGGAACAATACGTCATAGGGCTGTCATACAAACCTCCTAAAATACAATTTCGGACTTCTTTTTTTTCGGACACATTTTTTAAAGTGCTGTATCTTGGGATCCTTTGCACCTACAAAGCTGGAGTTACATTCAAATTAAAGAAGATTTTCTTAGCTTTAAAAGTGCAGTGGACGACTTACTTGTAGGAAGCACCTTTTAGAAATTACAAACAAAAATATGAAAAAAGTCCGAAAATTTTGAGGTTTTTTGAGGGCCACGGGGTTAGCGCAGGTTTTTCGAAGTTGCAAACTTAGTGGTACACTTCTGGTATCTATCCTAACAATACCCCCAAAAACCAGATCCGAGCAATTTTTTGCGACCTAAAATCGGTAATTGACTGGCCTAATATTCAATCGTAGCAACGAACCGAGCAAACATTTGTTAGGGGGGTGAAAAGTAAAATTTGCCGACTACATTTGAAAATCCACCAATTATTATTATAGGTACGGAAATTTCGTTTGTACGAAATAGATGCGAAGTTGTATAGTTGTAGGTTTGTTTTCTGCAATGCGATTTTTGTAGAGTTTTTCTCGTGGTTCGGAGGGCTCCGAAATTGAAATTAACTTTACATAAATATAAAAGCGTAACGATTTTAGCGGGATATGCTTCAGCAGTTTCTCGTTTTGCCGTTACAGTAATTCCTTGAGGTCTTTTCGACTAGTATCCATGTGTGCCAGGGAATTTGAACCAAAATTTGGCCAAACTTCGGAAAAATTAGGGGAAAGCTGGATTTTTGCATTAGCCTTCCTTTCAAGGTCCTGAACAAGACCCTAAAATTCCCCGTCTCTACGAGTGCCGCAAGCGGTGCTACAGAGGGTCAAAGACCCTTGAAAACAGGTTTATCTGAATATCTCGATAACGGTAGCATATACAAAAAAGTGGTGTATGGCAAATTTGAAGCTCTTGTGCTTTTTCAATAAACGATGGAAATACCGAATGCGTTCGGGCACTCCTAACGGTGTCAGGAGGTCTAACGGTATTTTTAACAATGTTTCACAAAAATCTCTATGACAGTAACTCTTACTAAAAGCTTTTGTATGGAAAATTTGTAGCCTATGGAGTTTTTAAGAAAGCGGCCAAATTTCATATCAATACGTGAAGCTTCAAGGGCGCTATGGGGGTTCAAACCCTAAAAAAAAGGTGTTTTTTTTTGGGTTTTCGTGAATGGCGCTAAAACGGGGGAGTTGCTCCTGTGGCTGTTAGTAAGACGCCAAAAGTCCCCAAAGATGGTATCCCCCTAACGAAGTTATGAGGGTCTAAAGATTCAATTAAGCAGTTTTTGGGGAATATCTCTATAACGGTAACGCGCACTGAAAATTGCTATACGGCGAATTTGTAGCTTATACAACGCTTAACTATATATCCGAATTTCAGATCGATGCGTACAATGCTAAGGGCGCTATGAAAATCCTACCATACAATTTCGGTATTTTTGGTTATTTTCCTGAAAATTTCTGTAACGGTAACGAATACCGGAGACAGTCTGTAGAAATTTGTTGTTTCTATGGTTCCAAATAAAATGCTCCACCGATCTGAATGCCCCTGAGGCAACCATACCTCCTCTCATAAATTTAGCTTTGATTTTATCATCACCATAAAGAAGAATATGATTTAGAAATGACAAATTCAATAGTATGCATTTCGGGTCGATTTCGACTCATCATCAGCAAACGCGTTTAAAGAACTGAAGAGAAAGCCCATACTATCTGTCGGACATTTGACCTCCGTGACGATCCTCTAACCTCCGAACAAGTATCCTCTCCAACTCCAGCACTAGAAGAAGACTGATTCCACGGTAGGAGAGAGGGTCTGTCCGAATCTTGCCAGAGCCTTTCAGCTGAATGACCATTCCTGTTCTGAACCAATAACTCAGTAGACAGCTGAAAATGTGTGCGCTTACACGCCTGACCTGTCATTCCATCCAATCCTGGGTCTTTCCGGCTTCATAGCCTAGCTACACTGCTGTCGATCTCCCAAATTTCGAGAGGAGGAGTTGCTTTCATTTCATAAAAATTATCACTCGTAGTATCGCGAGGCTCAACTGCAGGAGAGAAGCTATTGTGTAGTATTGTCATTGATTACAGGGGCAGATACTTTACAGCGGGAGTATTTTGGCCTACATACTTGGTATGCCATTCCCCTAAAATTGCAGGTTGTTCTCCCGACAAAGCCCTTCAATTTTGCATTTTGCCATCATCTCGCCATAGTCGTAAGCCTGTGAAAATTACGGTTCATGGGCAGACACGACACGACGAATGGGCCGTTTACATAAACACAAACACCCCATTTGTCGGCTAAGTGCATTCAAGCATGTGTGTCAATGACAAATAACAACGCTAGATAGAAACCTACAATTCCCTTTAGGCTGCATTCAGACGAGGCGAACATGGCTCGCAAGATCGAGACATACAAATGCATTGGCTTGCATGGAAAGCACACGAGGGGTGAGAGCCCTTACAATGTCAAAACACGGCTCGCGAGACGTTTTTTCCCATCACGTGCACGACGATTCGCAAATTCACGGCTCGGCAGCCGTGCTTCGACAGCATCACGGATCTCGCTTATCGCGTGTTTCCCATATAACTCAATGCATTTGTATGTCTCGAGATTGCGCGCCGGGGCGAAAACTAGCATATCCGAGTCCACAAACACGGTCACATACGCAAAGGGCTCTTAAAGTATTGCAATATACTCTCCACTTTGCCTAAGCCGATCAGCAAATTCTGCCATCCTCCGAGAGGCGTGATGGCAATTCAAGTGACATATCAACATAGTTGTGTTTCTAGTATTTGACATTTAACCTTGCGACGATTCCCATATACATAAACGGGGCACACTGTTGAACATATCCCGTGCCAGGAAGAAGCCCTCTCGCATGGCAGTTGCTACAATTTAGTGGCCGATCGCAGTTTCGTGCTAGACGCCCTTCTCCGCAACACCTGTTGCACACAATGACTTTTGCTTTCCAGTTCTTAGTGAAGTGATCAAAGCCAAGACACCTATAGCACATGGGAAAGGACTCCCGCATCACCGCTCGATACGAGAACCATTTTACATTTGCTCGTTCAGTAGCCTTTAATGCTACATTCGACACAACATCTGGGTCTTCCCTAATAGGTCGGCTCACCATTCTCAAACTTTTTTGCGGTTTCAGGTTTGTCAACCTCTTTCAAATTATTGTTCTCCAAGATGTCCGTGATTATTTCATCCATGGTTAGATAACAGTGGACGTCCTTGATTCCTATTTGGGGACCAAGTTTGTCACCTATCTGGACATGTAACCCGAATTCCTCAAATTGTTTGCTCGTCACGATCATTGGGAGCTCTGTTTTAGAAAGCACTCTGAGCGCCACACCACCGTCTTTAAGAGGCGCAATTAGCAGTAGCATTTTCGGACGGAGCCGCTTTGTTGCCCTTGCTCCTCATTACTAGGGAGCACATATCTACGGGTTTACGAATCGTCGCCGGACAAACGGCTTCGTGATAATATACACGGAATTCTGACACCATGAGATGTTGTCTTCAAGTCGGCTATAAGCCTTGAGTCACGCTAAGCAACTACTGAAAAAGCTAAAAATGGTTCAATTTCAAAATTGGGGGCCAAAAACGGAAAACGGAAAAAATTGGGGATTTTTTACGGTCTTGGCCCTGTTTCGCAACGAAATTTTGGTGGGAAGCTCGGCACCCGAAAAACATATAAAACAGAAGAAAATTTTCTCCACCACATTTTGCAATCGGAAATCACACACACTATTAATTTACTAATAATTTTTAAATTTTTTGAAGCGTGTGCTTCGAGGAACAAAACTGTTGGGCTAAAGTACCATCCGCAAGAAAAAACAACTCAGATTGCTAAATTGATTGCCGGTTTGTCCTTAATTACGTTGTCAAGTGTCATGTTGCACGAAACTTAAAAATATCGCCGGTCAACTGTCGCCTTACAGAATGTCGGTTCAGCTTGCGTACAAGTCCGCAACTGAGTGGGACATTTTCATGTTTTCAACAAATGCTAATGTACAAAACTGATGCAACCTCGAAAAGATTTATACATTATTTCGTGACGATTTACTTTTCGAATTTGACTCTTTTTGGGTCGTTCAACAAAAGTTGAACGAAAGTTGAAAATGAGTTGAACCTAAGTTGAAAGTTACACTTTTTGGGTCATTCAACAAAAGTTGAACGAAAGTTGAACGTGAGTTGAACCTAAGTTGAAAGTTACACTTTTTGGGTCGTTCGACAAAAGTTGAACGTGAGTTGAACCTAAGTTGAAAGTAACACTTTCTGGGTCGTTCGACAAAAGTTGAACCTAAGTTGAAAGTAACACTTTTTGGGTCGTTCAACAAAAGTTGAACGAAAGTTGAACGTGAGTTGAACCTAAGTTGAAAGTTACACTTTTTGGGTCGTTCAACAAAAGCAGAACGTGAGTTGAACCTAAGTTGAAAGTTACACTTTTTGGGTCGTTCAACAAAAGTTGAACGAAAGTTGAACGTGAGTTAAACCTAAGTTGAAAGTAACACTTTTTGGGTCGTTTATCAAAAGTTGAACGAAAGTTGAACGTGAGTTGAACCTAAGTTGAAAGTTACACTTTTTGGGTCGTTCGACAAAAGTTGAACGTGAGTTGAACCTAAGTTGAAAGTAACACTTTTTGGGTCGTTCAACAAAAGTTGAACTTGAGTTGAACCTAAGTTGAAAGTTACACTTTTTGGGTCGTTCAACAAAAGTTGAACGTGAGTGAAACCTAAGTTGAAAGTAACACTTTTTGGGTCGATCAACAAAAGTTGAATGAAAGTTGAACGTGAGTTGAACCTAAGTTGAAAGTAACACTTTTTGGGTCGTGAGTTGAACCTAAGTTGAAAGTTACACTTTTTGGGTCGTTCAACAAAAGTTGAACGAAAGTTGAACGTGAGTTGAACCTAAGTTGAAAGTAACACTTTTTGGGTCGTTCAACAAAAGTTGAACGAAAGTTGAACGTGAGTTGAACCGAAGTTGAAAGTTACACTTTTTGGGTCGTTCGACAAAAGTTGAGCGTGAGTTGAACCTAAGTTGAAAGTAACACTTTTTGGGAAAGTTGAACGTGAGTTGAACCTAAGTTGAAAGTTACACTTTTTGGGTCGTTCAACAAAAGTTGAACGTGAGTTAAACCTAAGTTGAAAGTTACACTTCTTGGGTCGTTCAACAAAAGTTGAACGAAAGTTGAACGTGAGTTAAACCTAAGTTGAAAGTAACACTTTTTGGGTCGTTCATCAAAAGTTGAACGAAAGTTGAACGTGAGTTGAACCTAAGTTGAAAGTTACACTTCTTGGGTCGTTCGACAAAAGTTGAACGTTAGTTGAACCTAAGTTGAAAGTAACACTTTTTGGGTCGTTCAACAAAAGTTGAACGAAAGTTGAACGTGAGTTGAACCTAAGTTGAAAATTACACTTTTTGGGTCGTTCGACAAAAGTTGAACGTGAGTTGAACCTAAGTTGAAAGTAACACTTTTTGGGTCGTTCTTCAAAAGTTGAACGAAAGTTGAACGTGAGTTGAACCTAAGTTGAAAGTTACACTTTTTGGGTCGTTCGACAAAAGTTGAACGTGAGTTGAACCTAAGTTGAAAGTAACACTTTTTGGGTCGTTCAACAAAAGTTGAACGTGAGTTGAACCTAAGTTGAAAGTAACACTTTTTGGGTCGTTCAACAAAAGTTGAACGTGAGTTGAACCTAAGTTCAAAGTAACACTTTGAACGTGAGTTGAAACTAAGTTGAAATTTGAATTCAAGTTGAATTTGAGTTGAATTCGAGTTGAATTCGAGATGAAGTCAAGTTGAGCCCAAGTTGAACCCAAGTTGAACCCAAGATGAACTTAAGTTGAACGTAAATTGAACCCAAGCCCAACCTCTGTTGAACCTTAAATGGCACCCAACACTCACAGGGTACCTACCACCTAGCCCAACTTCCGTTGAACCTTGAATGGCACCCAAAACTCACAGGGTACTACCTGTAATGCCAAAAACGTAACGCTTTTTCGTTGCAATTTTCGTGACGATTTTCGAATTATGTGCCAGAGTCAAGACATAAAAATGTCAAAACATAAATTCCATACATAACTACCACATAACCAGACGGTTACAAAAACATAGGTCCGAAAAGCGTAAATTGATTTTTTCTGTTTGGGTTACTCTCCCCATTTAAATTGCTAATATTCTTCAAAGTTGACGAGCACATAATGTTTAAATGCGGTACATAACAATGATTGTTTACGTAATTTACGGAAGTGGGGGAATACGGAACGCACAATTTCACGTCATGTATCTGGTCAATTTTCATACGTCCCGGGGTCGTTAATTGAACCTGTACGCACCGCAATTGAGTACGACGAATTTGCGGATTTTCGGCGTTTTCGCGACGTGTTTTTACTATTCTCTACCCATGTAACACGTACATTCAACTTGACTTGAGCGAGCGATAATTTTCCATTTAAGCTCGATTTACTCCGTTGAAGGTCTTTGAAACATGAAAAAATCATCGGATATATAATGCACTCGACCTACCCTTTGCACTGATACCCCGCATGCCGACCTCCGGAGAAGTATTAAATAGTATCCTTTTTCGTCCGTTTTGGGACCTTGCCCATCAATTTTTTTTCGGTAAATTGAGCTTTAGATTCCTGGGAGCTAACTGATTTAAAAACAACAAAAATGAGCCCTCACTTGTTTTTTCAATTTAGAGCCCTAATTTGACTGGACTAAACACGCCATTTTCAATTGCTAATATCTTCTAAAGTTGACTAGCAAAAAATCTTTAATTTCGGTACATAATTAGCACATAACTCAACAATTACGAAAATATAGGTTTGAAGCCCGTAAGTTGATTTTTTCTGTTTGGGGGGGTGTAGAAGAACGTTCCGCTACACCCCCCCCCCCCATTTGAATTGCTAATATCTCTAAAAGTTGACTAGCACACAGAATCTCTTCTGCCATAAACCGTTTATCATTGGTTTACCAATAGTGACATACATTGAACTGGTTGCTCCAAGTCTACAATACACCCAAAAGTTTTCATGCCGGTAGAAGTATTTAGATTGCTCGAAAATAACGAGAAATCACTGTATCATTGTCATGGCTAAGGACGAAGCAAATCTTTTCGAATAGCAAAGTATAGTGATTCCAAATGGAGATTCTGTGTTTCCATGGCAACATTCATGAGCTGCAGATTCAACAAAGCGACTCTATTTCATTTAAAGATATCTATGGGACAGAAGGCGAACTGAGATATTTATCAAGCAACAGCCATCATAGGACAATTGTGTTTGTAACAGAACGTCTCATTCAAAAGAATTTCACTAAATAAATATAAATTACCACCACCACAAATACACTGCCCGACGCGAGTTTAGCTCTAATACCAGCATAAAGCGTATCTGTCATGATGTCAACTCATCGTTACACTACGACTACTGTAATGTATCAATGATGTATCATTTATCATGATTTCTTGTCTTTCATCTGCATATATTCGTGTAAGCTCGCCAGTCCTTCGCCAGGAGCGTTACAATGCCGTTAAGCTGTTTTCTATGCTAATATCTAGACGGGTCAATATCACGTACATATATGTATGGATGGAAGACAAGCGTATATCATATATGTTGTTGCCAGGACTTGAACATATTGAAACATGAGTTGACCAGAATGATACTCGTACCATATACACACAACTCCACTGTCATGCCACATTGTCATAAGATATTGGAATATATGCGAAGATCCTTTCTTGAAATCTTGTCATCCTATTTATATGTATTATGTATGTGCATGTTCCCATTCGGGGTTTTGTGTGCAGACCAATAGAGGAAGTTTATAGGCAAAAGAATATAAGGATATGACAAGCGTAATCTATCATTATTTACTCCAAGGGTAATATGCGTACGATGACCTAGATCCTAGATATATGATGATGACAATGGCTTAGATATACGGAGAAGAAGTCTGCTGTCGTAACCACAATTATTGGGACAATGTTTTTCTTTATTCTGTTGAATATAATGGTCTTGGTTAGGACAAGGTTAGCTTATCAGTTTTTGCAAAATGTTGTCAGATGATGTAAGTTTGTTTTCAAATTAAGGCCATACACTTGGCGGTCATACTGACCTAGGTCATACCAGGTTCCGTTCTGCAAAAAAATGATTTTATTCTGGAAAATTATCCTTGAAAACTGCCGTGATCCTATTTTGAGCTAATAAGTCTTTCCTTGTAAATGTTAATGTTTTTGTTTACTACAAGCGTTCGACAGACTAATATAACTCAGCTCTGTTTTTTTTCGTGGAAATTCTTGATAATATTTTTGCAGTAGCGAATTATTATTTTTCTCCTAAACTTCGATGAAATTAAATTTATAATTCCACATCAAACGATTTTTCGCTTACGAAGCCGCACTCATTTGCAATATGAAACCATACTCTGCGAATTTAATAAATGAAATACTTCCAAAGATCTAAAGCAAATCCAACGGAAAATTAATCTACAATTTGGAATATTTCAGATGCACTTTACTATATACAGGGTGTCCCGCAACTGGTTAGCCATAGACAATGGTAGACTCGACATGATGTTTCAGGAAAAATGTCGCTAAAATTATTTCTCTAGCTTTTACCGTTAAAGAATAATTGCCTTTGTTGTGATTCTTGTAAAAAAAACACGACTTTTTTCGAAAAACTCCTATTTTCTACCTTCCACTTCAGCCAAATCAATGTTTTTCATATTCTTCTGAAAGTACATAACATTTTGAATAAAAGGACATATCGAACGTTTCGAACGGTTTCGTATCTTCCGAGATACGACGTTTTGAATTTCGCAGAAATGTCAATTTCAACTTTTAATGTCAAAAGTAAACCCGAATTTCGTAACGGTACATTGTAGTGGCAAATCTGCAAAATTGACAAAAGTTGGCCTAATATCTTAGCTTTATAATTGTAAACTAATAAATTCGGCTTGAAAATATTAGGATGGTGTGGTTATTCATCAAATTTACCCTACAGATATTATTTAAAATGAGTTCCATCGTGCCGGACGCATAATTGGCATCTTTTAGACGTTGATGTAACTGCTGCAAGGATTTGTTGGTGGTTCATTTTCAAATTATTACACGTCGTTTAAATTTGTTGCATTAGTTGCTCTCGAGACAAAATCGGTTGGGTGTAAACTTCGGTTTTGATTTTCCCCATACGTAAAAATCTAGAGGTATTAAGTCTGCACTCCTTGGTGGCCATGCGACTGGTCCGAATCTTCCTATCCATTTTTCTCCAAATTCTGTATTTAAAAAGTCCGTAATTACCCTCGCATTGTGGGCTGGGCAACCATCCATCTGCCACCAAATATTGATCTGTTGGGCAATACGTTAATTGTCCAAAATCGAAGATACTACTTGGTCCTCTAAAATATGGAGAAATGCAGCAGAATTCAACCGATGCGGGAGAAAAACCGGACCAATCAACTTATTCCCAAGAACCCCCAACCATACATTTACGCTAAACTCATGCTGGTAGCGAGATATCCGTATAGCATGGGGGTTGTCAGAACTCCAAATGCAGGGGCGAACCCAAGGGGGGGGGGGGAATTTGGGGGATGAAACACCCCCGAAATTTTTAAAATGAAAATTATAGGTATGAATAAAATTCACACAAAATATCTTTACTGATAAATCAAATACCTAAGTGATGGTTTTGACTATGCCCGACGTCAGACTATCTTTTTAGAGTGCCCATAGACCTTCCAACCGATTGAAGCAGTTTTTTGATTGCCCGATAAATTGGAAAGTGTGTGTGACCATCTAATCCATTTTTTAATTGGACGTGTGGAACATATTGCCATGCAATTTTTCATACAATCTGTCATGATAATCATGTGTTTTCAGTTACTGATTTATTGACATAAACCAGTCGTCATTCTTCACGTTGTGGTTATGGCGGTCATTGGCTACATCCACACATGAGCGCTTTTGTCTTCCCTATCGTTTTCAAGCTCCGTTTCCACTTTTAACATTGAACTGATTGCGTCAAGTAATCAGAAGAGGTGAATGCTTCATTCTATCCACATCTGTTCATTATTTATCGATAGATATGTGTCGCGTGTTGTTGACATATTCAACATTTGCAATCGCGTTCAAGAATTAATACCTTTCTTAAATAGCGCAGACCTCCCAAGTTGCAATTGTCAAAATGACGAAGACGAACGAAAATTGAGTGTCTAGGCAGGCCCATTCTCCATCGAAAGTAGCAATAGATCTTCCATCGCCACAAAATATATAATTTTCGCTATGTTGTGTTGTCTCGTGTGAATTGCGAGATTGTATTTCAGATTGCGCGATAAATTGTGCTGTGCGCGATAATTGTGCATGTGCTGTACGGGCGTCAGATCGATTGGTCAATCGATCGGATAGTATATGGGCACTCTTAAGCCTAAGGTCTAAGAACATTTAAAGCGTTGGATTTCATGAGCCACTTTGCAAATATAAATCACCCCCCGAAATAAATTCCTGGGTTCGCCCCTGTCCAAATGTGACTATTTCGGCTGTTGAAAACACCACTTCGAGTAAAAGTGGCCTCGTCCGTCCAAAGAATTTTTTTCGGGAAATGGCGGTCGGCTGCTTTTTGCTGTAAAAACCACATAGAAAAGTTAATTCTTCTCTGATAATCTGCAGGAAGTAAATCTTGCACTTCCATTAGATGATATGGGTGCAGTTTAACAAATTTGTTTATACTTATCGTTATAAATTAGTAAAGTAGCATCTACAACAGTAGCGAAAAGTATGTTTCTATAATGCATAACAACCAAGTCTATGCTTGATGTAAAAATTTTACTTCCTTTTCAAGATTGAAGTCGGTTTGGTACATTTGCAGACTATGATTTTTTCATTTATACGTATTATTCAGAAACTGGATGACTCTGTGCTTTATTCTTTATGCCGTTCGAAAGCTAAGAAACTACGCCAACTTTTGTCAACTTTGCAGATTTGCCACTACAATGTACCGTTACGAAATTCGGGTTTAATTTTGACATTAAAAGTTGAAATTGACATTTCTGCAAAATTCAAAACGTGGCATCTCGGAAGATACGAAACCGTTCGAAACGTTCGATATGTCCATTGATTGAGAATTTTGTGTGCTTTCAGAAGAATATGAAAAACATTGATTTGGCTAAAGTGGAAGCTAGAAAATAGGAGTTTTTCGAAAAAAGTCGTGTTTTTTCACAAGAATCACAAAAAAGGCAATTACTCTTTAACGGTAAAAGCTAGAGAAATAATTTTGGCGACATTTTTCCTAAAACATCCTGTAGAGTCTACCATTGGTCTATGGCTAACCAGTTGCGGGACACCCTGTATAATACCAACGAACATTTTCGCGAATTGCATAGCAAAAGCGTAATATATTGACATATCGTTATTACTACTTGTATGCTCGGAGCGTATTTCTATTTGCTCAAAACCGATTTAATATTTGATTGAACTGAAAATGTTAAGTTACAGTCGTGTATGGCTGGTGGCATGCATTTATCAGAAAATGGATTTTTCATGGTAAATTTGAAGCGGCTCTGTCGAAATAATCGGATAATATGTATGTAGTGAATGCACATGCAGAGGAATATTGAATTATGAAATTGATTTTATTTTTCATTAAATTGATTTGCAATGTTGAGCATACGTGGTGTGGATACACACCAAATTTAAATTTTAGCTTAATACCTACTTTAAAGTTAGTTTTAAACAGAAAGTACATTCAAAATCAGATGACAGGTATCTCCACAAACTTTCACAAACTATTTTGCATAGTGTGAATTATTACTATCTTCCTCTCCATAATAATTATGTAGAGAGCAGCAAATTTCCTTAATTGTCTTAACTGAACCGCAAGTCAGCATAGCGACACATACAACAATTAATTAGATATAGCCGCAACCACACATCTAATTAGTCCAACGGCTCGGGCTTCCATCAACATGTAGTCAGTATGCTATGCATCGTTCTGAAAATGACAATGGCTTCGTCCTGACTGAAATATCAGCTTTCGTGTAGATACACACGAGAATGTCAGAATTCAGTTTACCACCATAGCATGGTGTTTGAGAATAATATCACCTTCGACATCAAACCCATGCAGACAACTTTCAGCCTGAATGACTTGACTGTGCTATAATACGCAGATATGTAGTTGCATGCAATTCTGTCAATAGTAGTTTCAAATGGCTGCTAATTCTAAAAATGTTCCACCTATAAAGTAACACTTTCAATGGAAGGGAAGTGTAACTCAATTATTAAGACACCCACGGTACGTCAAAATTCAAAATTCAAAATTCAAAATTCAAAATTCAAAATTCAAAATTCAAAATTCAAAATTCAAAATTCAAAATTCAAAATTCAAAATTCAAAATTCAAAATTCAAAATTCAAAATTCAAAATTCAAAATTCAAAATTCAAAATTCAAAATTCAAAATTCAAAATTCAAAATTCAAAATTCAAAATTCAAAATTCAAAATTCAAAATTCAAAATTCAAAATTCAAAATTCAAAATTCAAAATTCAAAGTTCAAAATTCAAAATTCAAAATTTAGAATTTAGAATTATTAATTTGTTCTTACCCGTCAAGAGCATATACGTATATAGACTGGGAGATGGTTAACACTTTTATTTACTTGAAAGCTAAATGGTCGACGATACTCTTAATCGATAGTCCGTTTGGTGGTAAAAAATAAATTGCAAGTCTTGCTGTCCAAATCGGTTGCGTTTTTGAGATTTTTTGACGTTAAGGTGTCAAATTTATGGGTTCCATTTAACCGAAAGCTAAATGGCTGAATTTTTTATAAAGTCTCAAGCAGGACGGGATGAGTTAAAATCTACACTGCAAGACGAGCCAGGTGGTTGCGTTTTCAAAACAGACGCGTTCAAACATGTAAATTTTTTAAGTTCAATTTAACTGAAAGCTAAATGGATGAACCTTTTTGAAAAAGTCTAAACTGGTCAAGGTGAGTAGGAATCTGGACCGAAAGACGACCTAGGTGGTTGCGTTTTCAAAACAGACGTAAGTCCAGTCATATTAGCATTTCAAATAGAAAAGTAGAGTACGGCTAATTTCTGTTGTTTTTTAATCAGGGCTCCTCTTTAATCCTTGTCCGGAGGTCGGCATGCGGTGTATCATATCAAAGGGGACGCCGAGTACATTACATATCCGGTATTTGTTTCCTGTTTCTAGGAGCCTCAACGGAATAAATCGAGCTTAAATGGAAAATTATCGTGTTTTCCGTATACCTTTCCAAAGCCATAGCTACGAGAATAATTCAAGTTGTCACTACTTTTCTCAATCTTCAGAATCTATAATAGCTGAAGATTCTACGATTAAATTTGCTAAAAAGAAAAGTTGATCGGAAAGCTCTGAAAAAGGACATAAAAAGACACTAATTACACACCTTGATCGAACGTGGGCATGCGGGGTGTCATATCAAAGAGGACGTCGAGTACATTCCATATCTGGCGTTTGTTACTTGTTTCAAGGACCCTCTTGAAGAACATTTTCGTGTTTCCCGTATCAGTATCTTTTCAAACCCATCATTTTCTATTTAACCTTCCAGCGGGCACAATACTAATCCTAACACGATCGGGCGCAATGCATCTGACAGATGAAATACAGAAAAATTGATGACACTGAATTTCTGCATATTTTACACTCTAATTTATTGTTGAATTGTCTTTTTGAAACAGTTCTACAAAATTGTAGAAACAAAAACTGGCTCTCAAATGTTAATACCCTTCACATTTTCAATTTTCTCAGAATATTCCGATTTAAATCGCTTCAATATTTAAAAAACCACCAACAACTCGACAGCATCAAAAATGTGAGCTTCTTTAACTAAAAACACGGAATTGAACCATTCTCCAGTCAAAAAGTTCAACACAACGTTAAAATGCAATGTGACGAGTATAAAAAGTGAAAATTTTCATAGAAAAAGAGAAAATAACACAATCTGAGAGATTATTTCATCCCTCCCGGGAGACAGACATATGGTCGATAAAAACTGAAAACTGCTTTGGGTAGTTGATCGATAAAGATTAAGCTACTGTGAGTTTCAGTTCACTCCGTTTTCATATCGCTGATTGGCGAAACAAAAACGGATCACTTAATCTGTCAGATGCATTGCGCCCGCCCGAAGGTTAAGCCCGAATTTTTCCATTTAGTTTCCTGGAAAGGAAACTAAATGGAAACGAACACCGGATATGCAATGCATTTTATGTCCTTTTTCATATGACACCCCGCATGCCCACGTTCTATCAAGGTTTATACATAAATTAGTGTCCTTTGATGTTTCAGAGCTTTCCGATCAATTTTTTTTATCAAACTTAATCGTAGAATCTTTTGATATTATAGATTCTGAAAAGTGAGAAAAGTAGTGACAACTTGAATTATTCTCGTAGCTACCCAAGCAACAATTCGTTGGCTTTAATGAAGCACTTCACACTGTATCATCATATAGTACCACGAAATCAATTTATCGTGCGACATCGGCAGATCAAAGCTCATTTCTATGGAGAAAGCACATTTTCTGTGGAAAAAGCTCATTTTCTTTTGCGAATTCGGTAGTGGAACCTAAAAAATGTGCTTTCTCCACAGAAATGAGCTTTGATCGGCCGATAAGTCGTCAGGTTTGTGGCACCCTTTAAAGAAATATTTTGATCCGATAAAACATCCTTAAATCATTTTCTGGAAAGCTTCTATCATCATTATGGAATAAATTTAAAGATGGTGGTATAAGACTTCGATAAAACTGTCTCTAAACGTTTACCTAAAAAGATACGCCTTTAAATACTCCACTCTTCTGTTTATTGGATGATACAGCACACACATGCAATAGTCTCTCTAAGTTACCTCACACACATGCACATATTCTTCTATAGCACAGTCGGTTTCATTTTTATAGAATGGTCACCAATAAATTGTTCACCGTAGATTTATAGAAGGATGGACTTTGTGATTTCTTAATGAATTGACACTTATGAAGTGGTCTAATAATTTCTTCAATACAAATCCTTGAAATCTTGCATGAAACCCACACTTACTCACTTAATGTTATCTTCGGAACCAATTAAGGTGATCTCTGCGCAGAAATTGACTCTATTTTATTGATAAATGTATAGATTTAGGGTGCATTGCAGAAGGTTCGATAAAGAATTGCCAAGCATTTCTATAGAAGCAACTAACCATTTGTAGTCTTTACGAGTAATACTGATTTTATGTGAAGTTGGCTGAGTGGTAGCGTGTAGGATGGGCAATCAACTGACACGGGTTCGATGCTAGCCGCGGAAATTTTGTTTTTCAATTATTATTCATTTCAAATATAGTGCTTCAATAAGGTTCTATTGGATTGAAAAACGGCGCCAAATGCCATTATTGGACTCTTATTCAGTGGTTATACCCTGTAAAGTGGCCCTATTATTGTTAGAAGAGAATATTTTACGAAGTAATATAGGGATGAAATTGTTACTTGGGTATGGCTTTAAAAAGGTACACGGAAAACACGATAATTTTCCATTTAAGCTCGATTTATTCCGTTGAGGGTCCTAGAAACAGGAAACAAATACCGGATATGTAATGTACTCGGCGTCCCCTTTGATATGATACACCGCATGCCGACCTCCGGTCAAGGATTAAAGAGGAGCCCTGATTAAAAAACAACAGAAATTAGCCGTACTCTACTTTTCTATTTGAAATGCTAATATGACTGGACTAACGTCTGTTTTGAAAACGCAACCACCTAGGTCGTCTTTCGGTCCAGATTCCTACTCACCTTGACCAGTTTCGACTTTTTCAAAAAGGTTCATCCATTTAGCTTTCAGCTAAATTGAACTTAAAAAATTTACATGTTTGAACGCGTCTGTTTTGAAAACGCAACCACCTGGCTCGTCTTGCAGTGTAGATTTTAACTCATCCCGTCCTGCTTGAGACTTTACAAAAAATTCAACCATTTAGCTTTCGGTTAAATGGAACCCATAAATTTGACACCTTAACGTCAAAAAATCTCAAAAACGCAACCGATTTGGACAGCAAGACTTGCAATTTATTTTTTACCACCAAACGGACTATCGATTAAGAGTATCGTCGACCATTTAGCTTTCAAGTAAATAAAAGTGTTAACCATCTCCTAGACTAATACTACGTACTACGTAAGCTAAGAACGTAGACCAAATCCAGCTCATTCAAAACAACAAGTACACAAATCACGTAGTCATATAATAACGGAAACGAAGTTATGTTTCAACAACTTTATGATATTCCCCGAGAAAATTGCCATAGCAGACATTTCAAACTACACGTAGCAGTAGCACCGAAACATACATGCATATTCCACAAAGTAATACGAGTGTAGTAATAAACTTGATGCCTCCTGTGCAAAATCAGGACTTTACCGTTATACGTATAAAATTCTGTCAGTGTGCAATTGTATTCGCTGTAATATCCAAAAATCTTCCATAGTTCTACCGTACAGCGTACAGCATACTCCATAGTCTCCGAAGAGTAATTCGGTAATGAAATGAGCAATAATTCGCTTCCGTAATAAAGCACCCTACTACAACGAATATGTGTGCATATCGGCAGGACGAGTATAACTAGAAATGTAGAGTATCAGTCAGAGTCACAGAACAGTCAGCTCAGTAGTGAAGCGCTATAGCTTGGTATATTGGACTCAAGGAGTTTGTCTGATGATGAGTGCTTATATTCGTCTAGGGAAGGGACCACGAGACGCGTATGATGGTAGCCGTAAACTTTGTGTAACATTTTATATGAGTTGAAAATTAACCAAGAAACAAAGAAATAAAAAATTTTCAAAGTAGTCATTTTCAAGTTTATAGTCAGTCACACCGTAAAGGGGCCCGACCAAAAGAAGTCTTTTTAGTTGTATATGTGCATGCATTTTGACTCTGCTGGTTTGGGTTTTGGGGCACAAATACATAAGACAAAATGCTTTATGATGGGATTTTAGCATTATTGTCGTATGCGATGAACGAAAAGGATAGTGGATGGAGAGATTTTAATTTGAAGTTAATTTTAATTTTTGAAGGGAAGAGAAGGGTGATTGAAAATTCGTTCATTTGGAATGAAGTACTAAACTCATCAAAGTGAAACTATGTTGTCCGTTGATAAATTAATACAAAATTTAGTGGCCTTTATGACCATAGTTTATTACGGTTTCGTAAGAAGGACAATAAACCAAAAATATCGACATTTGGTAATGCTTTTATTTTACCTTCGGAATTTGAATGTGCTGGCCAACCAAAGTTTCAGGGATAAAAATATTTGTAATCAGACTCGAAAATTATCGAAATTTTCATTCAACTCTGGTTTCGGATGTTTTGTCAGCTGGTAACTTTACCAGGTGTGCATTTGACTAATACGATTGTAAGTAAACGTATAAATTTGTAAGATTCTTTTATTCTTACGTCTAAAACTCAACCTAGTATTTTTTATACAGATTTTAACTATCGAAAACACTTATCTATCATTGGTATTACTGTATTACTGTATTCCTCCCATGCAAGATCGAGGCATGTGGGAGAAAATCGACTACATGTAGTTCTCTGTCAAATATTTGGGATGCCGTCGACCTGAAAGGGCGTACATCAGTTCCGGCAGTCGATACCGCTGTTGTTGATAGTCGGCACCGCTGCACTGTAGTTCTCTAGCTACTCTACATTCCTAGTTGGCGTGTCACTATAATCGTGAGTCGATCCTTCTGAAGTTTTGGTGGTACTGCAGTTGACATCAATGTCTGGAGGCGCTGGAGTCGAATTAGGTCGTGGAGGAACTGGTGTTAGTCGGAGTGGATAGTGATTTTTTGTTGGGAACCTTAATTAGATATTGAAGGTGTATAAAATGAAGTTAGTCCTCTGTTCCTACATTTGCTAGCATAGTATTCGGTGGTTCTGAGTCACAAGGAGTTTTTAAAATTGGCCCATCTATGACAATTTTTCCCCGAGGATTTAAACAAAGTATGGAACGGTGCTTCAATTGAATGTATTTCTTTTTCCCTCTTGCATCGTAAAGGGTTGCAGCGTCTTTTGGCCATGCTGTGGAGCATGGGCCGTTCCGGTATGTAGTTTTAGTCGCTGTAGGAACCGCTTCTTCGTAGCTGGTTGCCACGACAAGGCATTGCCATAGATTTGTTAAAAGTAGTCGTTATTCAAGTCGAAAGTAGGGTTGTAAAAACCGGACGGTTAGTCCGAAAACCGGCACTTTCAAAACGGTTAACCGGTTTATTTTCGGTTTTTTCCTCCTCCGGTTTTAACCCGGACGGTTGTTTGTTCATCCGGTTAAAACCGAAAAAAAAGTTCGTCTCCACTCTTTGCAGCATATCAGTCGGTATGTTAGCAATGGCGTCGCGAATGAAAGGGTTTTAGGTGAGCTATGGTCCGTGGTCGATCGACATAAGCGATTTCAAATAACCACATAAAAAAGATCGCATGGAGCAAATCTCGAGAGCGTGCCGGCCATGGGAAATCGCATCTCTGAGAAATGAGAAAGAGTTGTCGCAACAAATTTATTCAGCCTCGTGCAGTGTTTGCTATGGCTCCATCTGTGACTGAAACCACACGTCCCTAACGTTCGTTAAAAAAAATCCGCGATCATGTCACCGTTAGAAAAGAAGCTCTCGACAGCGAATGCCCGCTGCTCTCTACACCAGAGCATGATGGCGACTGACTAGAATGGAAAACAAACTTGGGAACTTCCCCCTCCAGATGTGCCCCCTCTCAGCCATTTTCCCACCCAAATCACCGCTCAGAAGTTTTTTTTTTTCAAATAAGTAAGTTTCTTTGGCAGACCTTATGCATGCATTTTGATTTGATTTTGCAACACCACCATTACGAGTTTGTTTTTACTACAATTCTAAGCAAATCAATGAAAAGACGCGGTTAACCGAAAAACCGGTACTTTGAGCCCGGTTAAAACCGGACGGTCTAACCGGCTTTGCAAAAAACCGAGAAAACCCGAAAACCCGGTTATGGCCCGGTTTTTGACATCGCTAGTCGAAAGTGCGATTTCCAGCCTCTTGTCTTGGTCTCCCATGTGCCTTTTCCTCGCGAGAGTGTTTAGCCAGCAAATCCAGCCGGCTAGTTAGTAAACGCATCGACAACTATCGTTGCCGATTGGACTGGGAAAATTTATATGGAGGCGCTACATCGCACCCTGAGAGCGCAGCCATGAAACATCTCTTCCGATTGTGTCTTAGCATTAATAGCACAATCCGAGCAGCTTTTGATAAAAGATAAGATTTGAACGTTTATTCCGGGCCAGAAAACAACATGCCCGGCCAAGGCCAGGATACTCGAAGCACCCAGGTGACCGTCGTGTAACTCCTTGATGATTCCGAAGAACAAGCGATTTCCAATAACGTTAAAACTTTTTTGTACTGGGAGTATTGTGTGACCTCCGACTCCGCATGTAGTCGATGACTTTACGCAAGTTCTCGCAGTGTTGCAAAGCATGGCTTACTTCCTCAGGCGTAATGGGGTTCGCTTATAACGCCGAAATCACACAAATTGTATACGAAGTCCTCATCAAAAATTGTATTTCCTTCGTCATAACGGATCTCTGCGGTGGCCACGTCCTCTGCACCAGGCCTTGTATGCATGAACACGAAATCGGCATAGGTGAAGTAGGCATTGTCCACGTACACGGAAACTAGAGCCAGGCCTCTCGTTTCACCGAAGCGTAATTCCTCTCCCCATTTTGAACGACGGAGCATACCTGACAGGCCAAAATGAACCATCCCGCTCATAGTGTATTAAAGTTGCGACAACTAGCACTTTCCAGTGATCGTAATGACAGAGGGCTAGCGATAAATGCAATGCTCGCTTGAGGCGGAAAAACGCATCCACGTAAAAGTATTTTCCACTCGAACTTATAATGCTCTTTTCTTTCTAGTGAGTTCGTCCAGGGGGCCACGCAGGTCTGTCAAGTTCGGCAGAAACGATCTGTGCTAGCTGATAGCACCCAGCTGACTTTTCTTTTGGAGCAGGCACTTCTCGAAGAGTCCGCATACGGTCGGAGTCGGGACGGATACCACTTGAATTCTACGATCTTCCCCAAATACAAATTTTCCGGCTGGATGAACGCGTACTTTTGAAGACGTAAAGAGAATGCGGCATCCTCAAGCGCTTTCAAAACACGGTGTGAGTGAGGAGGAGTGAGATTGTTGTGGAGAAGCAACCGGATATGGCGATTGTAGCAATAGTTGCACTTACAGCAGCAATCCAATCTTTTTCCGATTCCGTTTAGAAATAATCGTTCAGTCTGGGCCGTAGTCGTGCTTCAAAGCCACAATGGTTTCGTTGACTATCAACTTAATGAATTTCCTTCCTTCTATACAGTCTCTCTCACAGTAGGTTTTCTGCGGATTCTGGCTAAGAACTTCCTGGCTGAGTCACGGCACACCTTTTCATTACTGTTTGACTTACAGACTGGGCAGTATTGGTCCTTGTGTGGACAGTCCCACTGCAATATAAATCACCACAGAAATACAGACACTTCGGAGGCGTACGAGTTCGTTGTGATATTGTCGCCATAATTGATGCATGACCAGGCATACTTCACTTCCCTCTCAACCACTTGCTTCTGTTTGGCTATTGCAAGGAGGGTGGACAAGGTAAGGTGCAGGCGACTGACCATTTGTTCGACATGGTCCTGTTGCGCCTTCTACATCAGGCGTTTTGTCAAAGTAGCGGCTGCTGGTGCATGTATCGCATTGACAATTACTACGTTTCTGAAGTCCTCGCAGGTGAAAGACTTGAGGTCGAAATAATCAACTGCCCGATTGACGCCTCAATCCAAAGCATCGATGTCCTCATCATCATTCCTTTTAATGCGCCACCTTCTCATTCGTTGCATGAACATTGAATGTTTTTTTCCAAAGTGCTCCTTCAGCAGCCACAAAATTGCATCGGACAGCTGACGGTAGATACCTATTGTCGAACAACTTACTACGACTTCTGCCCGACGCATGCCATTTTCATATCAAAAACACCCTTAACTATGAGAATTCATGTTTCCATTGTTTGACCATGTCGCGGGGCTACATGATTGAGAGCTGCGGATCTCTTCCGGACGTGGCTGGTCGCGACTGTTCAAGGAGTCCAGAAACGTCACATCAGAGGCTTGATTGACGATACTTGCGAAACGGGACGAATCTTCCTCGTTGCAATGTTACTGGAAAATGATGGATTTGATTAGTAGTCCTTGTCGCCAATTGAATTAATTAACCCTTTCATTTCCAAATTAAAGTCCTTCGGGCAAAAAAAGAATATTGTTGTTATTTCGTCTTTATTTGTGTCTAATAATACATTTTCAATGAAAACAAGGAAAAAAAATTATAGGTTTGGGAAATAATAGTATGTAAACTGCAGTTTACATTGGGATTGAGTGGAAACTTTTTCAAATACAAATAGTTGACGGCAATATGTGTTATTTATTTTTTTATTACGGAAACGATAAAAGAAATTTTCTCGATGGGTAAGACTAAGATCCCACCCATTCACTGGAGCTATGTTTGGAAACCAATAGTGTCAAATCCGGCCAATCCGGACCTCAAAATTATTTGTTTGATAATCCGGATTTAGGGCCATTTATCAGTAAAGTTCAAAATTAAATTAGAGTTTTTAAATTAAATTAAATTTATAAAAACTGGCAAAACTATAAGTTTTTCTGATCGAATCTACTGGTGCTAAATTTATTAAATTTAGTTAGAATTTTAGCATAAATGATATATGTATTATAGACGAGGGTGGCGTATTTATCGGTGCATTTTGGAAATCCGGACAATTCGATAATCCGGGCATTGGTCCCAATTAATCCGGAACATACCCCAATAGGTCGAAATCGCTCAATTTTCACCATCTGAAAGGTTTTATGCTACTTTTTTCCGCCTAGTTCATCTTTTTCATATCGGATTCATTCCAATACCAGCAACAATATCATTCCATAAATGCCCACAGCTTACATAGCTTTCATCGTCCCCCAATGTCACCTTATTAAATTTTTGTCACAGAATTTCTGGCAAATGAATCTTTTGTTGTTGGCGAATAACGGTATATTTTTTTCACGGACGGATTTTGCACCTAGAATTATGTAGGAGGTGAGCAATTCACCACTTGTCACAATTGACGAAAACACCCTGACGGCCTTAATTCTAAATGCGTTCATAATAATTTCAATCCATATGCATTTACTGAATATTCACTATTCGAATGCTTTTATATGTAAGTTTCAGTGTATGTCACTCATTTTTATTTCAATTAAACCAAAACATGGAAAAAGTGTTTTAAAGTTGATGTAAACTGCAGTTTACAATGGGAATGAAAGGGTTAAGGACGTAAACATTTGCACGAGTATTTTGTTCCGTCTCCTAAAACTTATGTAACCTAGTATTTTACAGGTAAAAAAAAATTGAACTGTCAAAAACACAACCAGCCTCAATACGGGGCTGGCCTCATTGCTCATTATGCAGCCTGCTCTCTGCAATCAAGCGGAATGACTATACTTATTGCCGAGTTTTTCCAGTGATGGAAAACAAAACGAGACCGATGCTAATTTCGGGCGCGGCCGAAATTCGGATACCCTTCGCTCTCCTCCGGCGTCCCTATGACTTGTCTTTAATCCCCCCCCCCCCTTCATTATTTTCCTTCTGTCTTCACAAAACAATATTTGTGTGTAGTTTGGTTGGAATAAGTAGGCAAATAAAAATATTTACTCCAAAAAATTTATTGGGGGATGCTGGAACATGGCCTCATAGAACGATTTCATTGGTTTTAACCTTTTTTGTTGCTTTGATTAAGACAAGTTAATTCAAGGTTTTGTGAAATTATTGTTAAAAATTTATTTTAAAAGAACTAAAATGGGGTGTTGGGTTTGTATGGTAGCCAGTGGCGAATTTACCAGTAGGCGGAGAAGGCTGGAGCCTAGGGCGGCAGATTTTACGGGGGCGGCAATCTTGGAGCAAATATTTTTTTTGAGTTAAACACATTGTAAACATTTAATACCGTGGAAAACTGAATTCCAAATACGAATTATAACGCCATCCTTTTCATAAGATACGTTTTGGGAGAAGTGTGTTTGTCACCGTTGTCAGAGCTTCAAACACTAGGAACGTTTTATTATTAAAGACGAATCTGCAAAAAAGACTCTTTTAGTCAATTGCCTGCAGACTGAAATTCGAAGCCAAGCACTTTTTTGCTTTATTTTTATTTATCTGACATCTTTTTTTAATAAAAAAAACAATCGATTCTATTAGTACTTCCAGGCATGGATTTCCCATATGGGCAACCTGGGCAAGTGCCCATGGCTTAGAATTCTGTTAATATTATGGCGCACATTTTGCTAGAAATGTCTAGAAATTTGTAATTTTTTCTGCAGAGAAAAATATACAATACCAACGATCCCAAAAATCATTTTAAATAATTAAAATCAGTAAGCAAGACTTGCCCAATAATATAAACGAGTCCATTTCCTCAAGTTGTCAATTGGAATTTCAAATCTTTTTGAAACAATTTAAAAATCAAGAAATTGTCTTACCTTATAGTGACGGAGGGCGGAGATACGTCTTCTGCCCAGAGGCGCCACAGAGGCTAAGTTCCGCCCTGAGCATTGCTCAATTGTGCACTAAAAGCGGGACACTATGAAGAATAAGAACCTACCCTTCAAACCGACGCTCCAACCAAGGAATTATTAGATCGCTTTTTCTTTATATTTATCTATCACATAAAAATATAAGAATACTCAGGACCCACGAAGTGGAAAGCACTAATCTTTTAAAGTGTAAAGAAGAAATTTGAGAATAAATGAAGGTCAATCAAAGAAGTTCGTCCTGGAGTATTATATTAATTCTCGACTCAAAAAAACAATAGTGTTCCGCACATTTTTGCACAACTTGATTGGGTGGGGAACGATAAAAAAGCTAAACGCCTTGGCCCTTGATTCTGGTAAGGCCCCTTCGGCAATATTCTCGTAGAGCTTGGTAGGGGCGGCAAAATGTCAACAGCCTATTAGCAGTAAATGTGTAAATCCGCCACTAATGGCAGCCCCATGACCCCACGGTCCATTGTGCTCCATTGTTGCATATGTTTTGTGTCACGAATAGAAACAAACTTTTGTGTTTAATTTGATTTGCATTTTGTGCACAAATAAAAAAGTTTTATTAGAAGAACCTAATCTGGGGGGTTAGGTTTGTATGGCAGCCCCATGGACCCATGGTCCGATTTGATCGATTCTTACATATGTTTTGTGTCATCAATGGAAACACATTTGTGTGAAATTTGATTGAAATTGGTGCACAAATAAAAAAAGTTTTGCTTAGAAGAACCTAGTTTGGGGGGTTAGTTTTGTATGGCAGCCCCATGACCCCATGGTCCGATTTTACCGATTCAAACATACAAACTGCCTGCAGCAAAAAAGAGCAGTTGTGCAAAATTTCAGCTTCATAGCTTTTAAATTGGCCGAGTAAAACGCGTCACAACACACGGACAGACAGACAGATGGACATCGACCAATCGACCCCCAAGTCATGATGATCATAATATTTATACTTTTTATATGTTCGGAGATACCTTTTTCAAAGCGTAACAAACTTCATGACAATGCGTTACAAACTTCAAGTTAATATACCCTTTCACTAGCATAATGTGTATGTAAGGCCGGCCCCATACCGACCGGAGTGTGGCAAACACCGCACAAAAGATTGATACGAAAAATCGTGCAGCAGCAGTGCAGCAGTGTGGTTGCACTCCAAGGTATCATTCTTGGAACAGGTCTTTTGCGCGGTGTGCGCCACACTCCGGTCGGTGTGGGGCCGGCTTTACATGAATGAATGCTCTTGACTGTGAATTTATGTACAAGTTCCAGTTCACGTGGATATTAGATATCACATCAAGGACACATTTTGTTTGGCTTTATCTTGGGTTACTACAAAATGTTAATAAGGGCAGAAAGACATAGGAGTAGTCAATAGGTATAGGTTTTTTGAGTCAGCCCGTGTAGTTTTGGGTAACGAACTCCATATGAAGAAAAAAATTCCAGCTGACCCACCTGTCTTTTGATTTTATATGAAGTTTCGTTACCCAAACCTACACGGGATAACCCAAAAAAAAAACGCAAATAATATAAAGACTTTGTTTGCCGGCGAAGGGTTTCAAAATTCACTGTAGGCGGATTCAGTTTTTATTGGTTTCCGAATTCGTGACCTAGGGAATCGACTATGATCCCACTCCGGTATTCAATGAGTACCCGTTTATGGGAATAATATCAACATCTCTGTAAAAATCTTTAAAAATCATGTAAATGGTATATCACTAACACATCTGCCACCTAGGTTCACTGTTGAAGAGTCGCGCCAGTTTTTATTTTTTGCTATGAGACCAGTTCACATCACGGCATACGACGAAACCCATATTTCCCATCTAAAGCGTGCCTCTTACATTTTAATTAACATTTCTTGCATCATAGTTTGCACCACTCCGCCTACAAGAAAAAAAAACCTATTTACTGAATATAAGCCAAACTTTAACTACAGATTTATCATTGATGCTTGCTAAAGTGTGTAAACATCGTAAAACTGACCTACTTTATTTGCACATTACATTGATCAAATCTAGCATGTAATGGAAAGTTGTAAGCCATATTCGCTGAACGGGTCGTATATGTAAATAAGTATTACCAACAAGCACCACTCCCTTAGGCTATGCTTCTTCTTCTTTACACCGCACACCTCTGACGAGCCATCGTCTCTCAATTTTCCCACGATTTACATTCAATCATACAAACAAGGAATGATACGAGTACCACGTGTGGGATGAGCGAAATCTCCTTCGTCCTGGAAAACCAAGGCAATCAAGCGCATGTCCTTCCTTTCCAGAACTACCCCAGTTGGGGTTTTGACGTCATATTCCACACATATAGATGCTGTTGCCAAACGCGTGCGCATTTTCACCGGCGGCGCGCGAAAACTGCTATACACGTACGCGAGATGCACAAAATTTTTTCCGGTGACCGGGTCCACCCTAAAAAGTAAAGCAGCAGCAGCAATTGAAATGATACCGAGTTGGGTCAGTAAGTTGTCCTAGTTAGGCGCTAGGCGTTGTTAGACTTTTCCGCACAGAGCGTGTGTCTTGTGTATTCGAGGGAAAGTTACGAGTACGTATCGTATAGATACGTGCACATTTTCTTGGAATGCTCTTGACCGAGTCAAGGTATAGCGGTTGTCAAGGAATACTTTCATAATGAGACTGAAAACATTTTCGGGGTACATTTTAATTTTACATGACCACCATTCGTTTAATTTTTGAGCAGGCAATCTGCGTACTTCATGATCAAATTATAATAAGTGGTAATTGACACTGCCTTGGTTACAGAAACATACCTATAGGCATTGATATTCAATTTGATTACCTGGAAAACCAATAACAAGTGGAAACATACGAAGGCAGCATTTTTCTCAATTTACTAATTCATCATCAATGTGGCACGATAGCCCGACGTCGGGCCTTGGCCGCCTGAATCGTTGACCTCCAATTGTCGCGGTTACGTGACCTCGTCCTCCAGTTTCGGAAGCCCAGCAGCTGGTGGGCGTCTTCACCTACGGAGTTCTCCCAGCGAGCTCTCGGTCGTCCACGCAACCTCGCTCCGTCAATTCGTTGTGCGTTCATCACTTTCTTTGGCATGCGATTATCGTCCATCCGTTGTACATGCCCCGCCCATTGCAAACGTTGAAGCTTCACGATTTTCGATACCTCCAGCTCATCGTACAATTGATACAACTCATGCTTGTACCGGATACGCCATTGGTCTCGCTCGCGAACGGCCCCGAAAATTCGCCGAAGGACCTTTCGTTCGAATCGGTCTAGCAAAATTTCGGAGGCTTGGGTGAGGGTCCATGTTTCGCAGCCATAACATAGCACGGGTCGGATGATCGTTTTGTACACGCGGAGCTTCGTGTTCCTGTGCGCAAGTTTCGAACTAATTATAGGGAGGACCGAGAAATATGTCTTATTGGCTAGTTGTATCCGTCGCTTAATTTCGTCGGTTTCGTTGGCGTCCTTTGATAAGTTACAACCCAGATAGTTGAAGTTGTCTACATACTCGATATTAAGGTCCCCCACTGTGATGCTTGAGTTTGCTGGCGTCCTTGTTTTCGATTGCATCAATTTACTAATTGCATGGAAATATTTCAATGAAAAAAAAAATATTATTATGATCTCCTTTTTCCCGGTAAATGAACGAAAAATGCTCCAAATAAAAATTGTAATTGATATTTATGGAAATGGTACACTGAAAAAATCATTTGCTAAAAACAAGAAAAAAATACAATAAAAAACAGCCAAGAAAGAATTTTCCTGATTGTATGTAGGCAGGTATGTATGTATTTTCTTGTTCCAAGAAAAGTTTTTTATTGATTTTAGGTGTATTTTCTTGTTCCTAAGAAAGTCTTTGCTTAAAATAAATAAATAAGCATTATTTTAAGCACAAACTATTCTTGGAACAAGAAAATACATCTTAAATCAGGAAAAATTAATCCTTGGCTGTTTTTTATTGCATTTTTTCTTGCTTTAAGCAAATGATTTTTTTCAGTGTATGCTGGTAAGTTTGGTAACTTTCCCTGAAATAATTGATATTATTGAATTTTTTTTCAGATGTTACACATCTTTTGACATTTCAATTTAAATTTTGCTCATAATACGAGTATTATATTATACAACCTGTGAGCTCTCTGCGCTCGCATTAATATTCCCTTACAAAACGAATAAAATTTAAATAAGAAATTCGATATTAAAAAAGTAGGAGCGCGCCTAACGGTATGAAATATCCCTTATTTCTTGTAAATATTTTGACTGTTAAATAAAAAAAGGACTAGTTTTTTTTCCGATGAGCTATGCCTTTAATGGTTCTTGGTGGTGTCTCAATTTCTCGGATTTGTACTTTTCCTGATGCGCAACACATCCCGGCTGACTCATTATTGAATCTGAGCGAATGACATCGTGACACTAAATGTAGATATGTAGATAGATAGATGTTTTATTAAATTTTCAAATTCAAATACAGGTATTTTATAAAAAGTAAATTGCAAAACATAGCTAGATATTATATTAATATTATTCATTTGTTATTATGGGTTCCCATTAGCTTTTTTTTAATATTCTTTTTATTAAATTCACTTTTTTTTCATATTTAATTATAATTTAGTTTTATGTGTGAAATGTTAGAAGTGGGTGGTGAAGTTGACACAACTCCGTATTCTGCATGTTCACCTATCCACATCTAACTTCCACGACCGATGTTACTGCGGTAGTATCTTATTTATTTTTTCGTTGTTTTGCAATTATGTCTTTAAAAAACGGCAAGAGATACACAAAAATGGTCTGAGGAAGAAAGGAACTACATAAAATTGCCTTTCGAATGATATGAAACACATTAAGAGTTTAATGAAATATTTCGGCGCTAGCGCAACAAAATAAATTAGAATATTTTCATTTTAGACCTTTTTTAAAAGCTCCATAACTTTTGAAAGAATGCTAGTTCAGCCGTAAAATTTTGTACAAGTATTCACAATAAGCTTAAGGTCATTCGAAGGTAAACATTGAGTCGCTCCGGTCAAGGACCCCCATTATCCTCCCATTTAAATTTTTCATAACGGCATATCCAAAACTCCCCCCAAAATTGGAGCAGAGTGCTAAATTTTGGTTTGTTGCGATTGGAGGTCATAGTCACTCCACCTACCAAAAATCAGCTCATTCGGATAAAAACTAAGGGTACCTCCCATACAAAGTGATCCAAGACAACTTTGTTCTACAGTTTAAATAATGAATAGTACGTACAAATTCCTGATGGGTCACTTTGTATGGGAGATACCCTTAGTTCTTACCCGAATGAGCTGATTTTTAATGGGTGGGGTCACTACGACCTCCGATCCCAACAAACCAAAATTGAGCACTCTGCTTCAATATTGGGGGGAGTTATGGATATGCCATTTTGAAAAATGATAATGGGGGTCATTGACCGGAGCGACTCAATGTTTAATTTAGAATTATTTTAAACTTATTGTGAATACTAGTACAAAATTTTACGGCTGAACTAGCATTCTTTCAAAAGTTATGGAGCTTTTAAAAAAGGTCGAAAATGCAAATATTCTAATTTATGTTCTAGTCTAACGCCGAAATATTCAATTAAACTCTAATGTGTTATATATCATTGCAAAGATAATTTTATAGTTTTTTCGTACTCAGACTATTTTTCTGTATCTCTTACTGTTTTTGAAATAATAGCAAAAAACCGAAAAAATGCCCCCCCCCCCCCTTTCCCCCTTTTTTTAAGGTTGGGGACCACCGATCGGTTGGGACTTTTAATGCCATAATCTGGGGACCATTCCCAACCATAATCCAAAAAAATTTCCGATGTAGGATTTTTGCCGACCAAATATGCCATTTTTCTTAGACTATAGATCCATTTAGGAGACCGATTACTTCTGCGTCGCTTATGCCATCTTTTCCTATGCAAGAACGTCTAACTTCCTTCAGGATGGGACACGTTCCTATAAAACGCCTTGTGTCCTCTCTAGCTCCCATATTTCACAGGTCACACATAATTGGAAGGTCATCGCGATGAGGAATATAATGCAATGGTAACAGCTCCGGCTTTGCTTTAAAGATCAAAGATATTTTTGATGCAGTGAACTCATTCAAAAAATAGGTGTTCGCTTGCAAATCATGGTTAAGGTTGACATATATTTCTCTGTGCTGTAAACTTCGTGCCCGTACTGCGGCCGTGTTTTTTAATCAGCTAACCTACACTATACGGGGTAATTTTCATACAAACGCTAACCTGTGACTTCATTCAGGTTAGAAATTATATTGCTATCCAGTTTTAATTAGCTTTCCAAAACTCGCCTAAATGTATGCAATCCCAATTGTTTTCTAGTACGTTTTCCAATGACTAGCTAAAATTCAATTTTAAATTGAAAAGTTCTAAGGTAGAGTTTACATGCAACACACAAGTGTGTGCAAAAAAATAGTTTTGGTTTGTATATTCATGTTAAAAATGTTGTTCGTCGAATTCTGATACTAACAAAATTATGATTCATACATAAAAATATGTTTTCATTAAAAAAATTATATTTTAACTTTTGCGTTTGTAAAGTGAAAACGGGGCTTTAATATTTATGGGCAATTTTTTGAAATTAATGGCAATGCCTACGTGACATTTTTGAAATTTAACCTGGATGCTACCCTCGATAGTTTTTTGCGCGTCTGGGTTAGCAAACCTGCCCCCGATGATAAAAAAAACACGGCTTGCGTTAGTGCTAACCAACATGTTCTCAACATTTTGGATTAATTAGTTGAGCTTAAAGGTGGTTTCTTGTGTGCCATTCCAATTTAGAGTCGATCCTGCATCGTTAGCTAGCATCTGAAAGTCCTTGTAAAACGGCGAATTCGATAACGTTGCGTACATTAGCACCTTCTTTGGCAGTCTATCCATAGTTATTGTCGAAACCTTCGTAAGATAATTTACGAGAATTTTTAAAGTCTCCACAAACATCGGATTCAAACCTGTTTCAAGTAGCAACATGTAGTTTGGGGTTTTCTCAGGGAGGCGAAAAATACGTTTCAGGTAGAACCTCTGCAATTTCTCCACGTCTTCGTACTGTTGTCCACCCCAGACCTGAGCATCATATAAGAGTATCGATCTAGACACCGATTGGTATATTTTGTATTTTGCTGTGTGACTTATATCAGTTTTCATAAAGCAGTTCTTCTAAATCACGCTTATCGCCCATTTCGCCTCTTTAAGCTTTAGCTGTAAATGTGGGTCCATCCTTAACCTTCGGGCGGGCGCAATGCATCTGACAGATTAAGTGACCAGTTTTTGTTGCGTCAATCAGCGATATGAAAAGGGAGTGAACTGAAACTCACAGTAGCTTAATCTTTATCGATAAACTACCCAAAGCAGTTTTCAGTTTCTATCTACCATATGTTTAAGGGGCGGGAGGGGATGAAATAATCTCTCAGGTGTATTGCGCCCGATTGTGTTATTTTCTCCTTTTCTATGAAAATTTCCACTTGTTATACTCTTCACATTGCGTAATAATGTTGTTTTGACTTTTAGGCTCACCAAATCGTTCAATAGTGTGGTTTTATTAAAATAAGCTCACATTTTTTAGCGGTCGAGTTGTTGGAGTCTTTTAAATATTGAAGCGATTGAAAGCGGAATATTCTTAGAAAATTTAAATGTGAAAGGTATACAACTTTGTGAGCCAGTATTTGTTTCCAAAATATCGTAGAACCGTTGCAAAAAGACAATGCAACAATAAATAAGAGTCTAAAATATACAGAAACTTAGTTTCATCCTTTTTTCTGCACTTAATCTGTCAGATGCATTGTGCCCGATCGTGTTAGGTTTAGTATTGCGCCCGCCGGAAGGTTAAATTGCTGGCTATATTGACGGCGAGGTATTTACATAGCTTAACTACTTCAATTTCATTTCCGTCGTAATACCACTTCTCGTTTTTGGCCAATATATGTTTCTTCTTAAAAACCATTATTTTTATTTTTCCAGGTTGGCAGTTAGGTTCCACTGATGGCAATACGTGACTAAGTGATTTATGGTTTCCTGTAAAGCCTCAGGGTTCTCCGCTAGAAACACAATGTCATCCGCGTACATCAAACCTTTCAGTACTATACCGAAAGCTTCAGCTGCACCAGGACAGTTTTCTAGAATGTCGTTTATATAGATCGCAAATATGCCTTGACTTAGTTTACACCCTTGTTGTACGCCTACATTTGTAGCGAATGATGAAGATAAGTGGCTTCCACTCCAAACCCTGGCATTTGGTATCTTCTTACATACTCTCCATCACTTTTCCGAATTTCGCTGACATCCCCAAATTATAGAGCTTTAAAAAGCGCCTGTCGATCTATCGTATCGAAGGCCGCCTTGAAATCGACAAAGAACGCGTAAAGTTTGCGGCCATCGTCCATATATAATCGGGCAAGATTTTGTAGCACAAAAATTTGATCATGTGTGACGTAACCCTTCCTGAAACCAGCTTGGTTTTCCGATATTGCCTCTCGTAGTTTAAGCCACTCTAGAACCTTGCTTGTAGAACGCTAGTAAATACCTTTCCAGTTGCGTCTAGAAAAGAAATTCCGCGGTAGCTCGCCTTTTTTAAATATTGGGAAAATTATCGCTTTGCAAAACTTTTCTGGGACGTCGCCGCTCTCAAATATTCTGTTGAATTCGTTACATAAAACTTTTATCGTTGCTGTACTTGTAGAATTCAACTGGAATTCCATTGCTTTCCGCTGCCTTATTGTCCTTGCACTGCCTAACCGCCTCCAGTACCTCCTCTGCTGTAATTTCTGCATCAAGCATGGGTTCTCTCAAATTCGGTCTAGCGAATTGAACCTTGTGGGTTAAGTGCAATCCACTAAAGTGCGTTTTGAGCTGGTCGAGATTATCTTCAATCAGCATTTAAAATGATAGACTGTCTACTATCGAATCCACTCTATCAGACTGTCTTGTTCTTGTGTGATTTAGGGTTTGAGAATGAGAAGAGGCAAACTATTCTACTTTCCGCCTACGCTTGGGTCGGACCGCTGCCAAAATTGTTTGGCACTTTGGGAGATGTCTGTATACTTCTTTATCTCACTTGTTTTTAATTCTCTCCCACATTATTCTAAGTATGTGTTTTCATCACCTTACACTGCCGTGCATGTTTGGCTTGAACTCGGCCATGGGCGTAGGCATGATTTCGGTCAGGGGAAGGCGAACATTTTTTCAACATATAACATATAGAGGGTGAAATCGTAGCCAAATTATTTTTAGGCATATTTACGAGCCAAATTTAAAAAAAGGACAATCAGCATTTAATATGATAAAAACCCGTGCGCTGTGCCTGTGTTTTGACCCCTTCTCCTGATTCTGATTCCATCTAACTGGCCTACGCCTTCCGTATTTTGGACAGTAGCTCGTTTAGATTCAGAGATGTTTATATTCTACCTGTGATTTGCGGCGATATAAATGGCGAGGCAAGGAAGAAGAAAAAGATCCATTTCGAGGGCCAACTCTTCTTCGTTCGTACGATTCTTTGCTATAACTAGCGGAGGGGTTGTTGCAGAGAAGACTTTTGGAATTTTGATGAATGATCTTGAAAGGATTTGATTCATCTATGTACATTGAAAGAAACTGGGAAACCGTTTAACCGATTTTAATGTAGCCCAATTTAATTACAGAATTTTATTATGATGCACTTTATTTGCTCTCCATATAAAGGAAATTTACCAAACTCTCTTCTGTTGTTAAGGTACAGAGCTGTCAGTAAATTTTAATTCTAAATTCTGATTTACCACTATTAACCAAAAGCCTGAAAATAAATAGCACAGGTAAACGAGTTCAAAATGTCTAGATTAATCATATTATATGACAAACTTAGCTATGAATTTATGTCAGTCTTTTGCTGTAGGATATTTGTCTTCATTGCTCTGAAAGAATGCTGGGAAGTATAGGTTTCCCCATATTTTTCTCAAATACATAAAATCTCCACACACACACACAACTTTTGGTCCTTATCACATGCAATTAAGATTTCTTAGCATGACTTTGTGACGGTTTTAGAGCAGATTATGGCCCTCTTGTTCGCCAACAATGACTTTTTCTCTTTTTGTGCCCTTATAATTTATGTACATATTATGAGCATATTACAATAACTTATTCCCAGGACGCGCGACTCGACGCGGCGATACCGTTGGTGGCTTTTCGGATGACGCTTGGCTGGCAGCAACATCCGACAACTAGACGCGGCGGGTACTTCTCGCAAAGAATACAACAGCTCGTGGCATTGATGACTATCATCGGATGTTTTAGGATGTTCGCGAAGAGATGTTTTCCGCACACTATACATCCTATACATACGTATAGCAGTGCTCATCTTTGATTAATATGTTTACTTGTGGGCTTCTTGACTACGGCCATATATTTCGAGTTAGATTTGCACGAGCTCGATGGTGAAAAGACGAAAGTACGCGCGGTGTATGTCTGCCGCGGCTAGTCTTTTTTAGGGCCGCATATCATAATAAGAGTACGAAAATATATTCTGTAACATCTGTGGATACATAAAACCACTCATTTACATGATTTATCCTGGCGATTTTTAGGATTTGAAATAAGGGGTGCACACAAAGGCAAATCCGACAATTTATTCACATTGTAAAGTATCTTGCACGAGGAGTAAATTAAACAAATATTTTGATATTTTTATATGATTATTTATCTCAGTGTCCCAGCTCTGCTATTAATCTTTGCAGTCTGTACCAGTATAATTCCTACAGTTGAGTTTCTAACTGTCATTCAAACATGTCCGATTCAACAAGGATTAAAATGTCTATATGCAGAGCAATCAATTGTCAATCCAGTCAAATGCAACCAATTATTAATTTTTAAATTCCGGGAACTCACCAGCAGTTTCTCGAAAAAAAAATACTGACGTAAACACGATTAGACGCATTGAGTGTATTCTGCAGAAAAGCACAGAACACTGCAGGTGCCAAGACCAGAACATAGTTTTAGTCTGAATTTCAGAAGAGTTGAAAACGTGACCGTCCAGACAGTTCACTTGTCAGTTTTGAAAACAGCATACGTCCTTGGTGGTCGTTTGTCTAACTCGAACCGATTTCGGAATTTCCTCTATATGTGGCAACTATGATAACTTGCAACTTCACTCAAACTGACGAGAAAGCTCGTAGCTTAAAACTCTGTCAAGTGGATGCGTACATATTTAAGAGTGCTGACATATTTGTGTCCTTCCCCGATTATGTCATTTGCTAACATTACTCGAATATGTAAGTATTTCAGAGCCATATGAAGACACATTATTTGATTGTTCCAGAGGTAGAAACGTTTTCGACAGTCAGAATTTCTTTTAATGACATACACTGCTTGTCACCAGGTTAGCACACCCCTTTGCATGAGTAGTTTCGACAGAATTTCAGCCAAACTATAAGAGTACATATTCGAAAATTATTACTGTTAATGGCCGATCCAATTCTCAGTTAATTAATTCAAAAATTACTGTTTCTCGAGTATTTAAAGAAATCCTGAAACAAGCCCCCGCGCCACGGCCTCCTACACACATTATTTTTCTTTTTAGTATGGAATGGAAATTTTCGTGATTTCCCAATAGTCAAAACCGCAAGTACATCAGTGTGTAAAAATAAAAAAAAAAACGTATCCACCGAACAGGGGAGGAGGTTAAGCGCCCTTCCCTGCCCCATCTTGGCTACGCTCATGTTTTTTTTTTGATTATATGAAATAGAAATTCATTCTGACGGAAATTCTGTGACAAAATACAATGTGTCTGTCATGTTGATTTTTTTTTTTAGTTTTATCCAGCTTTTGAATTTTTTTCACATAAACTCCAAGTTTTGTCGAGCACATTGAATTTGATGAATGGTTCAAATTGGAATGCAGCACTCGCCCTATAGTTATTTAAATGGTTGAATAATTTGAATTTCGGCTAAAAAATGATGAGGGCACTCGCATTTTTTTGTGTCGTTAAAATTGTTAACGGATTGTTAACGCCCCATGTTTTATCTGATTGTCCAATAATGTCACTGTCATGCAGATAAGTTATAGCTTTTTGGCTTTTTATTTGAGAGCATATAATTTTCAGACAGAGAAACAGGGAAAGCGACGACTATGAAATGGGTCAAAAGTTTATTGTGACAGTGGTCCTTATTTTCAAAACGATTCGGACATGTTTAAACAATTTGAGTGACAATGTGTTGTGCGAGGATCAAATAAAGTAAGAACGAAAAAAAAAAACGGAAATTTAAAATTTTCCAAACATTTTAAATATTGAACACAATAAGCTGGATAACATATCCGGGAAAGTGGGAGAAGCCGAAAAGGAGGACAATTAACTGGGCGGACAATTAACTCTTTAGGAAAATCACAATTCTCAAGTTAGTGTCCTTGCAATGCAATGAATACGAGTACATATATGAAAGTATACCTATAGGAAATATCTAAACGGTAATGCGTCGAGATAATGCTTTTAACCTTTAAAGCCATCTGTCAACTTGTATGAAAAATGACTGTGACTGCACAGAGAAAAAAAATTAGAATGGTTATCTCAAGAAATAGTCGAATTCATCTAAAGTTCGCGTTGATTTTCAGCTTATGATTCTATGTAGTTGAAACAGTTACGAAGATATGGATAATTTTTCTATTCGTCATTAGTTGAAACATCCACTATATTTGCAAATTCAATTAATTTATTTGTAAAGACAGCTATTCATTATCTATAAATTGTTAAATGTTGGATAGCTAAATTGTGTTGAAGAAAAAAGAACGATTGTTTGTAGTTAAATTTTATATTTGAATAGTACAATCAACAACTTTTGTGGAAGAATTGACTAAACTTTTTCTTCTAATCTTGCGTGGTTAAATGAATGAATTTAATAGTATTTTCAGCTACGAAGATTAGAGAAATCAGCTATTTCTTTAGTAAAACTATCTAAATTTAAGTCAACTACTTCACTTTAGATAAAAAGTCTAAACCATTTTTTTCAGTGTGATGACTAAAAAGTGTTAATCGACCTTTGTCTGGAAAATTACCCATCATCAATGCAAAGAGAGTAGTCGACGAAGGAGCTGCTGTGATTTGACTTGTCATTGTTTGAAAAATCAGAAAGAATGCAAGCAATACCGTTGCTACAAATTCGGTAGCAACTTGTGGATAAAGTAAGTTGAGGATAAAGTCGTTCATACCTTCAGCCTAATTATTTCATTTGAAACAATTAGTTATTTGTGTAAAGCCCCAGAGCCCCTTTTCCAAATATTTAGCTCAAGTCAGCATATTATTATTTGCTTTAATACAATACATTTACCCCAAAGACTTGAGACTTTTCAATTTTTTACCTTCAAAAAGAGCCAGAATTAATTTAAACTATACAATAACACAATTCACAAAGTCATTGTTGTCAACAAAAATATCCAACCATCAACCTTTTGCTTAATTTCGTTGAATTTACCGGGTCAGGTTTTACCCACTCTCATTACAATGTGGCTTTCAGGAAGCTTCCGATTTTACCCATTACCATTACAAACGACACTATTGTTACCATGTCTCCTTGGCAATGGTCATTTATAGCTCGTTTAGTGTAAAACCGTCCGTAATTAAAGCAAAATTAAGTAGAGCATCCGCCCCACCTGCGCTTCTCCTTTGCTTTACGCTGAATACCAGAGAATACAGAAACTCGTTTATACGCTACAAAAGACGAGAAAATGAATTTCGAAATGTTGTCAGCGCGCGCGGACTTAATCCTTAATGAAAAGCGCCGATCGATAGACCATTCGAAACAAAACATTGAACAAGGATAATCATATATGACCGTAGAGCCTGTAAAACGAACTTTCCTAAAGGCTCGATCGAACGAATAGAAATGAATTGCTGTGTGCACTCTTTTTCTAATTAAGCATACACAAGGAGTCACGTTTCTAAAATTGAAATTACATTCCATAGAAAAATCATTGAATCGAAAGATAGAGTCATTCGGTTGACATGAAGCAGTTTCAATATTGTATCTAGACTTTCCATATAATGTGTACAGAAAGCTCTTCTTACAGCCACAACTATTTGGGGATGATGATGATACTGTAAATGATTTGAATGAAATAATGTCCTCTCAGGAAAAGGATCAATTCTCATTAGGCTGTGTGGGTATATCGTATCATTGTCCCAACCTATTGTCATCCGGATATATCGAGTAGAAAGTTTTCAAGTGAAATTGGGTTTCAAATTGTACTCGGACAATAATGAATTATATTATCGAAGGTATCCTATGGAGGTTCTTCCTACCTTGATTTCTCTTCAGAAATTTATTTATCGGAAAGGCATAGAATAAGTGGCAATTTATATCGTAATGAAAGTCATTAAAATGAAGTTAACAGAAAGATTAACCCTTTACGGCTCAGTGTTGCATATCTGCGACATAGCGGAAAATTGTTCCTAGAAAGTATCCAATTATAATTTCTTGTTTTAACCTTCAATCGGGCGCGCGAGCGGTAATTTACCGCCCTGATCATATAAACACGCATAGCTTTTCCCCCGTTGGCCGGATCGAGGTGGGAAAAGTATGCATTCTTAAGTCATACTGTTATTTATACTATACAATAAAATTTTGGGTAAATTTTACCTTCCATACCTTTCCAGCGGTCATCAAACGTTCGGGGATTGTAAATTTTTGGTATAGTTGTGCAAAATGTGTGTGCTCTGTGACGTGCTTCGCTAAAACTGCTGAACTTGTTTTATTGTTCACCAGATAATACTTTTTATGATGATAACTTAATTGGGACATGCTCTTCTTTAAATTTACCATAATTATGAGAATGGAAGTTGTACGGTTGAGCGCAAATGGAGGGGAAAAGACGAGGGCAGTAAATTAGCGCCGCGCGCCCGGTAATGTCACAAAAAATGCGCGCCCGCTTGAAGGTTAAAACGCATTATTCTCGTTCGGCAATAAGTGAGAAGTAGTTCTGATTTTTCTTTGTAAATATTTCTTGCATTTGAACATAAATTTTCAATAATTTATATTTTTAGATCATTCCAACAACATTTTGCACAGTTATGCAATTTTCATTTGAATAGTTATCCCTATAATTTTTCAAAACATCCTGTGAGGATATAGAAAACGTTAGATAAAAGTGTCTATTTTCTTTTTCCGAAGGAATGAGTGGATATCGAATGATTTTTCGGACTAATTGTGTAACAATTCAAAGCAAATTATATGTTAAAAATTAAATAGAAGAACCCAGTTTTTGAAATAAAATTTGTTTAAAAGAAAAATGGGAAGACGATAACGCACCAAGCTCCAAGCGATCGAAGTCCCGCATAGCTCTTTGAAGTGGAGAATTGATGAAAGTAGCTAGCCAAGAAATTGGAGGGTCAAAACCCGCATTAGAAGGAGTATTGTATAAAGAGAACCGAAACTTTACATCTACAATTAGTGCAGAATCGATAAGACCATTACATAGGTTGAATAGGAAGCATTGATCAAGAAATGTTCTGCCTTTTTCTAAAAGGAAGAAAATTTGGTAGTGATAGACGTTCGACATATGGACGACTTGGCAAGTTATATCGATAGATTTAGAGAACTTTCTTTGTATTTTCTCTAAAGCTTTAACAGAATGATCATAAGTAGGAGACCAAACCACAGAGGCGAACTCCAATATACTGCGGACTAACGATAAAAATAAGCTAACAGAAGTATGAATCGACCGCGAATTACACGGGCAACGAATTATGAAACCATATAATTTAGACGCACTGGTGACTACGTCAGAGACGTGATCAGAGAATCGAAGCTTTGGATCAAAAATGACGCCTAGGTCATTCTTATCTGACACCACTTGTAGGGGAACAATAGTATAAATAAAAAATCAGATCGGGTTTCAATGAGTACACCATCACAACCAGTCTTCACTGGTTAGCAGTGGCGGCTCGTGCCTATGGATATAGGTGAGGCGAAAAAAGCACAATGAAAGGGAGTTGTTACATTCATAGAGGATAATTTTAGGTTATGTGCGACCACATTACACAACTTTATTCAACGCATCATAACGCATCATAATCCTAAATTAAAATCATTCAAAATCAATTTGAAACGTTTTGGCGATATTGAAACCTTGCATAAATGAACATTGACAAAATCAGCAACTATTCTACCCATTTTAAAATCATGTCCAACATCATCTAATATTTTCTTTTCCATTTCAAACAAAATACCATAGAAAACCGAAACTATGCTCAGTAAGTTCTTATCTAAACTTCATTTCGCAGTACTACATTTCAATGCGCAAAGCATACAACAAAGCGAGAACAAATCATCACACTGTTTCGATTCAGATACACACGCTGAGGCGAATTCTGTGTCGCCTCACTGGTGTTTTTCTTTCCGTACATTCTCCTGTACAAAATCGGTCGAATGTATTGATACGCGTTGAGTTGTTGTTCGGTATCATGCGGCGGAAAAATTATCGCCTCACTTGTATGAATTAACGTACAGAAATGATGTTAGGGATTTTGCGGTTGTGTAAAGGAATTTGTAAGTGAGTTTAAAGATACCTTTAGGACTTTTTATCATATTTGATGGATCATGTTGTTGTTGTTGAATTATGTTTTGTGATAAATTAAAATATATAATTAAACGAAAATAAAGGTGAGGCGCCGCCTCAGTTGCCTCATCTGAGGAGCCGCCACTGCTGGTTAGAGCTACACCAAAGAGCCAATAAATTTAAGTTCGATTGTGAAGCATTGCAATCGGCCAGGCATGAAATTGTTGAGAAAATTTTGCTGTCATCTGCATACAGCAGAGATGGGTAACTAAGGCAAGAGGGCAAGTCATTCACGAAGAATGTGAATAATAATGGGCCAAGAATAGAGCCCTGAGGCACACCAGACGGCTGACCGAAAGAAGACGAGATTGAGCTAAGGAAAGCTACTTTCGCAGTACGCTCATGGAGGTAGGAACATATCCATTTTATAACCAATGATGGTATGCCAAGATTAGTTAGCCTCCTTTACAAAATATCGTGGTTGACCGTGTCAAAAGCCTTAGCAAAATCGGTATAGATGACATGCACATCTTCTTGCTTATTAAAGGATTTGGCAGTAAAGTTAGTAAATTCAACCAGGTTAGTTATTACTGATTTTTTTTTCGCAAAAACCATGTTGTTCAGGACAAATAAGTTCACCGAAGTTGCTGTAAATATAATCATAGACAATCTTCTCCAGGATCTTACAAATAGATGACAAGAGGGATATATGTCATCGGTAGAATCACCCTTTTTAGGTATAGCCACAACCAAGAAGGATTCCCATTGGTTGGGAAAAATACCTTCGCGGAGGCTCTTGATAAAAATAATGGCAAGAGGAGCTGATATGGATAAATTAGTACGTTTTAAGAAAGAGGAAAGAATGCCGTCAAGTCCAGAACAAATTTTTTTTTGGAACGCGATATAAGGAAGGATACATAGGAGGAAGGTAATATAAGCGAGGAATGGGAGTCGTGCAAGGAGAAAGGGCTATAAGGGAGACTACAGGCTGGCTGAAAAGTTAGGAATAGCATAATTACTAGAAAAGTATGTAGCAAAGAGTTCAGATATTTCCGTAGTTGCAGTGGCAGTTATATTGTTGAATGAAAGTGTCGAGGTATTGTTTGCTAAAAATCGCATATTCTTAACATAAGACCAAAAGCTTTTACTTTGATTGCCTCTTGAACTATTTTCAACATTGATAATATAGGCAGATCGTGCCACTTCTATACGATTTTTAACCCTACTCCTGAGGCAATTAAATTGAGCTCTATCAGATTGCCGTTTGAAACGCTTAAGTCTAGCATGAACGATATTTTTCCTACGAATAAGTTTATGAATTAGCGGAGTGAACCAGACAGGGCCCTTTCGAGGCTTGGAATAAGAAAGTGGGACAAATTCATATAAAATATGATACAGAATAATATAAAACACAGAAACAGCATATTCGCATTGAAGATCTTTTAAAATGAAATACCAGTTGATATCGGTAATTCTCTCATTTATAGAGTCATAATCAGCTTTGCGAAAGTTAAATTTAGGCTCATTATTACGCTGAACAGCTGCCGGCACATCTTTGCGTATATCGTGCAGAATACCTGGATGCTAGGGATCACAAGAGAGAGTGGAATAAGAAGGGGACAGACAAGAAAGTGGAATATTACTTAGTACAAGATCGAGAACACGATTCATGAAATTCGACAATATATTAAATTGAAGAAAATTGCAAAGTTCCATGAAAGATGTTAAAGATCTTGACATAGTAGCAGAAGTAGAAGTAGGAAGGCCACGGGAATCAGGCTAGTTAATGCTTGGAAGTAGGGATGTCAAAAACCGGGCCATAACCCGGTTTTTCTCGGTTTTTTTTTGCAAAGCCGGTTAGACCGTTCGGTTTTAACCGGGCCCAAAGTACCGGTTTTCGGTTAACCGAGTCTTTTCATTGATTTGCTTAGAATTGTAGTAAAAACACACTCGTAATGGTGGCGTTCGTATCATATGCAAAATCAAATCAAAATACATGCACAGGGTGCGCCAGAGTAACTTACTTATTTGAAAAAAAAAACTTCTGAGCGGTGAGTTGGACGGGTAGATGGGTGAGAGGGGGCGCATCTGGAGGGGGAAGTTCCCAAGTTTGTTCCCCATTCTAGTCAGTCGCCATCATGCTCTGGTGTAGAAAGCAGCGCTGTCGACAGCTTTTTTTTCTAACGGTCGCTCACTAGGGACATGATCGCGGCTTTTTGTAAACGAACGTTAGGGACGTGTGGTTTCAGGAACAGATGGAGCCATAGCAAACACTGCACGAGGCTGAATAAGTTTTTTGCGACAACTCCTCCTCGACCACCTCATCTCTCAGAGAGGCGATTTCCCATGACCGGCACGCTCTCGAGATTTGCTTCATGCGATTTTTTTATGTGGTTTTTTGAAATCCCTGGCTTATGTCAATCGACCACGGACAATAGCTCAACTAAAAACCTTTCATTCGCCAGGCCCGCCATTGCTACTGCAAAGAGTGGAGACGAACTTCACAAATCGACTTTGTAAACGCAATTTTTTATAGGAGACAAGTAATAGAATTGCTGACTGAAAAATCAAGAAAATGTGAAAAATTGTATGAATTTGAAAGAATTTTTTTCCGGGTTTAACCGAATGAACAAACAACCGTCCGGGTAAAAACCGAAAATAAACTGGTTAACCGTTTTGAGAGTACCGGTGTTCGGACTAATCGTCCGCTTTTTGACATCCCTACTTGGAAGGTTAAAATCTCCGCACACAATTCAGATAGAGTTAGGAAATAAAACATTGATAGTATCAGATAGGTGGTCAAAAAGACTATCGTAAATAGTTAAGGAAGAATTGCAAGGCATATAAACGCAGGCAATCAAAGGAGAAGATGAACGAGAAATTGGAATACGAACAGTAACACAGTCGAAAGGTTGGTCGGGAGTTGATGCAACAAAGGTACAGCCGATTTCGTTTTTAATTGCTTTAAGTGCACAACCACCGGTAGTTACACCAAGTAGGCCAAAGTTCCTATCACAACGGAAGATCTGATACCCTTCAAAAAGTTCGCTGCTATTAAAAGACGTATTAAGCCAAGTCTCTGTTAAGCAAATTATATCGTGGGAAAGGGTTAAATCAGAGACGTTCAATGTTTGGAGCTTTGGTGCGTAAGCCGCGTACATTTTGATAATATAAATTCAGTGGTAAAGAAGAAGGTGACTTAATTACTTGACGCCCCTTAATGTTTTTTTTTTTGAAAAAAAAAATTATGGTTGAAACTCGTTGAGAAGTACACCATTCGGCCAGAATGAAGAATCACAAGGTGGTGCCAAATCACAAGGAAAAGTGATTTTGAATGATGCTACAACTCTCTGCGGCAAGTTATCTTGCATAAGCTTCTTGCAGATGAGTATATTAGGCTCGAACCCTAATTTGTTGATGATGAATCCCCTTAGCTCAGATTCAGTAGTGTCATACGCAAGCCTCGATACGAATAATTGTTTCGGTGGTACACATACTCGAAGATCATTTGATAGAGTCCGAAGGCTTGGGGGGTTGCAACTCTTGATGTGATGATACAGCAGCAGTGTATGATACGGCAGCAGCAGTCGATCGATGGAGTTGAAATACAAGGCAAATTGTTACTGCTAATATTAACAGTGATTCCCTCAGCGCTAGACTTAGCTTTTGCCCTTGTGATGATGCCGATAGAAGATGAGCTGTCGTGAGAAGAAGAAGACGCAGAAAGAACGGTTCCGCCAGTGTTGATATCATTGCCTGGGCAATAGTCAAATCGCCGCACTTCGTTACTATATAGTTAGGTCTGGAAGTAGTGCTAGAGCAGTGGTTTTATATGAAACCTTATTGAGAGTGTATGTGATGGAAAACCATAAGAACTACAGAACTACAGATAAACTGACACCCAGAAAATATTTTTACAACCGTTTTAGTCCATTTTCTGAGAGACGCCAGATTATTTTTTTTATAAAGAAGCACCTCAATTTCTAAAGTTTTGTTTTAAAGATGCAAAGCACCTGCGATGCTCTGAAGAGCCCACGATTGATACGGGACTGGGATTTATAATCCCATAATTTTCTGATAAATTCCATCCACCCTTCGCAATAATTCGATTTTTACTCGTCTGATATCTCCGCGGATAGATTCGTTACAGCGGAATTGATTCATTTAGCACTGAGAGGATGAATTTTCAACAAGGTGGTTTTATCCAAATGAAGCATATGGGGCCACACTGCCAGAGCCCTTATACCATAATCCTCTCTAATTCGATTGAATATATTCGAAGATGCTAATAGCGGATTTGCCTAGATTTTTCAGATTTTATTCTGGAAAGAACTCTCCCGATGATGCATTTATGAAAATAAGCCACGCATGTTGAAACTACTGAAGAAGTCCGCAATCCGAATAGTAAGCTTTTATTTTCGAATTTCAACCAAACTCTCTACAAAACACTGAACTGCACTTAAGAGCCTGGATGATAGCGAAACAAATTTCTAGTACATACTATCTCCGCCTTCAGTAGCTCAGTGGGTAGGGACTCCATTTTCTGAATTATTGGAGCGCTGGTTCGTATCCAAAAAGAGGAATGACTGTTCATTCATGTTAAAAAAAAAAACGCAAAGATAAATCGTTTTGCAACTACTCGCTGTTACAACGCCCAAGAGCTGCCATAATCATTCGAAGAGAGATTCGGTATAATACCGAAGGGGCGGCAATTCACCCTCTCGCCCGGGGCGAAGTAAGCGTTAGAGCGAGTGCTGCTTTTGCCGGAGGCATGATCAATTTTTGAAATATATTTGTACGCTTATGTGCTTGTGATTTTTCACCGACAACCTTGATCTACGATGTTCCCCAGTGGCACCAAATTTCAGAATGGCTGCACATAGCAATGATATTCGGTTCATCACTATTCTCAAAAATTAAGAAAAAAAAATTAACCAGTTCCCGTTATCTGCAGAACTCACTTCCTGCCTTCCATTCCAGTATTCACTGTTAACATAGGTCTACAATTACAATTACCCATTAGGCATAATCTTCCGAAATCCGTGTTTTAGTCCTAAATATTTGAGTACCACATAAATTACGTTTTTTAAGATTGCACACACTGGTCGCACTTTTTGAACATTGACAAATTACGCGAACATTTTTTAATCGTTTAAGATATGTTTAAGATTGTTAAAGTGGATTGGTAGGCTGTGTAGGGCTGGGTAGGTGAACTCATATGAAAAATTGAAGTTTAGTGGCTTCATTCCGATTTCAGAAATGACTTAATCCTTTTTTAGGCAACCAGATTGAACAATTTGGGACTCAAGGATCAACCAATAAATCGCCGGATTATAAAAAGTGGCAAAGCTCGGTAGGGCGGCAAAATTCCACCTACTTGCGGAAAAAATGTAAATCTGACCGAAGCGATCGTTTTGCAGAGTTCATTTTTTAAGTATATACACATGTCAGAGGACTTAACATCAATTTAAATTAAGAATTTTTCAGAAATATGCCGCTCCTCAAAATTTGCCGCCCCGAGCAGTTGCCCAGGTTGCCTATATGTCAAATCCAGCTCTGGGCAGTAGTTAGGTGTCTACTTGTGCCTAATGTGGTTCATTTCCCGAAGGTAGCTTTGCGCTGCGTTATTTCGTGTATGATGTTAGTGTTCATATGAAGTCGAATTTTGGTATCTATTGATGGAAAAAAGGAACACAAAAATGTAAAATACAATACAACCCACTTCTAACGTACGTTTGAAATTCGTATGGATGGATGAAAGGCGTGAATTGCAGTAATTTAAATTACATTACAACCCGAATGTTACGTACCCTGGGCAAATTTAATAAAACATACTTAAGGTAAACGTTTATATTTGGAATGAATGATTGTAGGCCTCAATGGGAGCATATTTGGGGAAATGTTAATATAGGATAACCCGGTTGTAGACCAAATTCCAAACGCTAGCCGGAACTCCGTATTATTATTAAATTCGGAACGGATTCGGGGATTTGGGAATTTGGGGATTTTACTCTTATGCTTTCATGTTTTGCAGCACGGAAATCCGGGTTCTAGTTACCATTTCCTACATTGAGAGTGTTTTGAAATCGATTAGTACCTACTAAACCGACGACTAGGTTAACCACCCCGACCACGTCTCTCGCCTGTCACTTGCAAAACGACGAGGCGACGCCGAGGTGTTATTAGAAAATAGATTTCCTTCAAAAGTACCACTTTTTTTCAATTTCTCGTCTAGTCGCCCAATTGACAATGGTAGGTTTCCTTTTACGAGGTAGCGTAATTGAATTTTCATTTTTCGTGTGAGGCCTTGGAATTGCTTAATGCCTCCCGGGCGAGGCCAGAGCAGATGGTGACCCTATCGACGACGTATGCTGCTATAGTAACTGACACGTGAACGTCGTGCAATGTTCACGTTTTCAACTTGTCTGATGTGGAATACCAGAGTTCTGGTTTTCTATTTCGAGAGAATACGCTCAACGCGCTTAACCTTCGGGCGGGCGCAATGCATCTGACAGATTAAGTGACCAGTTTTTGTTGCGCCAATCAGCGATATGAAAAGGGAGAGATCTGAAACTAACAATTGCTTGATATTTATCGATCAACTACGCAAAGCAGTTTTCAGTTTCTATCTACCATATGTCTGAGGGGCGGGAGGGGATGAAATAATCTCTCAGATGTATTGCGCCCGATTGTGTTATTTTCTCCTTTTCTATGAAAATTTCCTCATGTTATACTCTTCACATTGCGTAATTACGTTGTATTGAGTTTTAGGTTCACCAAATCATTCAATAGTGTGTTTTTAGTAAAATAAGCTCACATTTTTAAGGCGGTCGAGCGGTTGGAGGATTTTTAAATATTGAAGCTACTGAAAGCGGAATATTCTTACAAAATTGAAAATGTGAAGGGTATTAAACTTTGTGAGCCAGTTTTTGTTTCTAAAATCTCGTTGAACTGTTTCAAAAAGACAATGCAACAATAAATAAGAGTCTAATATATACAAGAACTTAGTTTCATCCCTTTTTCTGCACTTAATCTGTCAGATGCATTGCGCCCGATCGTGTTAGGATTAGTATTGCGCCCGCCGGAAGGTTAATCCCCTAGACTAGATGGTTGCGCGAACTTGTTTTTCTTAAATGTCCCGTTTTAGTATAGTGATTTTAGCAGAAAAAATGATGAAACCCAAACATCCAAAAAAAAGAGCTGACTTTTGATGCCAAATTGTTCTATGGCCTGACCGCATTACGCGGTAAAAAGTTAGACTTTTTTGCGCTTCACATTTGGCGGGGAGGGGGTGGCAAAGGGGTGAAATTATGATTTTTCGCCAATATCTCGTTAACCGTAATATTTACAGCAAAATGTTCTGAGGACGATTTTAACTACACAAAATTTCCTTTCTAATGATATATTATACCATATACCTTCTCATGGCAGATTATATACTAGACCTAAAACCATTCGGTGTAATTTCGATTTTTTGATAGTTACATTTGGCGCTCTAGCTCCTGAAGTAATTTAATTGGAGCCATGGTAATTGGGATAACTATTCCTAACAATATTTAGCTATCCCACACGGAGACTCAGGCTGCCCCGTCAAAGCATTCCCCTATCTCCCCTATTAACATTTAAAAAAAAGACATGCATGTAACTTATCGCCGAATCACAGCAGGCGGGAAAAATTTTGGTAAACGTTAAGGCTAAGTCCAGTTAGAGCCTCCACCAAATATTACTTCGATCGGATTAAAACAAAGGGTTCCTTCCATACAAAATGACCGGAAAATTGCTTACGAGCAAAATTTTAATTTTGGTTGACTTGTTCCCTTATTTCTTAATAAACTAGTGGCATTGAGTTTGAATAATTTGTATGGGAGGTACCCTTTGTTTTAATCCGATCGAAGTAATATTTGGTGGAGGGTCTAATGGGACTTAGCGTTAACGTTTACCAAAATTTTTCCCGCCTGCTGTGATTCGGCGAAAAGTTACAGGCATGTCTTTTTTTTAAATGTTAATAGGGAGTATAGGGGAATGCTTTGTCGGGGCAGCCTGAGTCTCCGTGTGGGACAGCTATATATTGTTAGGAGTGGTTATCCCAATTACCATGGCTCTAATTTAATTACTTCAAGAGCTAGAGCGCCAAATGTAACTATCAAAAAATCTAAATTACACTAAATGTTTTAAGGTCTAGTATATAATCTGCCAAGAGAAGGTATATGATATAATATATCATTAGAAAGGAAATTTTGTGTAGCTTAAATCGTACTCGGAACATTTTGCTGTAAATATTACAGTTAACAAAATATTGGCGTAAAATCATAATTTCACCCCATTGCCCCCCTTCCCCCCTAAATATGACGCGCTAAAAAGTCTAACTTTTTACTGCGTAATGCGGTCAGGCCATAGAACAATTTGGCATCAAAAGTCAGGTCTTTTTTTGGATGTTTGGGTCTAGAGCTAAACTCACTATACTATTTGCCATTTTATTTTTTAGCTTATTTGTTTTCTAATTTTAGATAGAATATTTCAAGCCTCAGATGCCAAATAATTTTTCCAGCGGTTAAACCCTAACAAGCTTCCCAGGGACCTCAATCGGATATGGACCTATAATGAGCTTTTACGGAGCTCATATGCCACATCTATTATTGTTGTTAGCTTTTTTGTTCTCCCTTTCCTGTTACAGGATGTAAAAAAAAACTTAGGGCGGAATTCATAGTCCCCACTTAAGCAATAAGGATTCCCTTAAGGAATAAGCGTTTCGTTTATATAAGGGAACCCTTAAGGAGGCTTCGTATTCATATACATCACTTATTATAGCGTTGCCTCATTTAATAAAGCGATTCATTTATTGGGCATTAGTATTGAAAGTGACAAATAAAATATACAAAAAAGTGTCAAATAGTTAAAAATTCAAAATTTTTAAAAAATTTCAAAGTGTTTTAATAAGGATATGTCAAGAAATATATGAAATAACGAATAAGGGAACCCTTTAGGAAACCCTTGAGCGTTTGCTTATTGAGTGACTCTGACTAGCGTCAGTCCCTTAAGGGTTCCCTTAAGTATAAGTGGGGACTATGAATTCCGCCCTTAAATTTTCTTTTTCAGGGGTTCGATGTAAAATCGATGTTGTCAGCCTGTCTGCCTTTCTAGTAAATATTTCATGAGTATGTCTAATCCAAAAACTATAGGATTTTGTTCTACGTACTACTTATTTTATAAACTGTGGAACAAACTCCTCATGGGTCACTTTGTATGGGAGGTACCCTCAGTTTTTTTTCTGGGGTTTGTACGCGTTCAATGCTAATGTGTATGGCGATTCGAGTTTTGCTGCTGAGTTCCCTTAGTGAATGCTTCGTTGCCAAGACTAGAATGTTGAAGGCTGCTGACTCTTTGTCTGGCTCGCTTTTTATACTGGTCGAGCCTGCTGAGTGAAGATGCCGCATGCTGTTTTATTGTCGTATACTTGTGCTGTGCGTGCTAACGGGACGTTGCGGGCTGATGTGCTATCGCGAGGCCGTTCGTCAGTTAATTTGGTGAGAATTGATGGTTTGTGTTGGGAGCGTTGTTGTATTTGCAAAATTACAGGCTCAGTGCTCGAATGAGCAAAACTGTTTTTTTTTCGCTATACTCTTTGCTCAATTAATATCGAATGATTTCCTCAAGCAAAATGTTGACGTCGTTTCACAAAGTACCTATAAACTCACAAGATGAACGTTTATTCGGGTTTTGTGTAGTTCTTGGAGCTATGAAGGAGTCTGCGGCAGATATTTGTTTCAGAGCCACTGACCTAAACTGTATTCAAATGTGTGTAGAAAAGGTATTTTACATGTAAATATGAAAAGTGATATACCGTTGGAAAGCCAACATGTTGAAGCAACTTTTATCAACTTTGCAGAGTTGTACGTATAAAGCACCCTTATGAAATTACTGTTTAAAATTTCAATGAAAAATCTATTTTAAAATTTCTATTAAGTTTGAGTAACTGTATCTTGGAAGTCGCGATAATGTTGGCAACAAGAAAAACTTCAGTTTTTGTGAAATTTTATGTAGTTTCTGAAACTGAAATCAAATCTTGGATTAAGTCATCAGGAGGGCTGCAAATTATGATTTTGCATGACAAGTCAGGATTTTCGACGACTTTCACAAAAACAGCGATAACAAGGTAACGGTAAAAAAATTTCCGATTGTATTGCTAATTTTCTTCCTGAAACAAATTGCGCTATCAACCCTTACAGTATTGACCACCCAATGCGGGACACCCTGTATATCTACCTTTTAACAACATGTTACTCTTCACAAAGAAGTTATACGGATGTTAACTAGCAACACGTCGAATCGACGTATGATTATCTTTTCAGGGGTAAAAAATATGATTATCTCTCTAGGGTTAAGAAATACATATTTCAATTGAATCTTTCTTTCATATATCTTCGTTTTATTTGGAACACAGTGTATACAATTTTTCGACACAAACAAAATTATATTCCCTTGATATGAATAACTACATAATGTACATACTATTTCCCTTTTTCCTATTTGTTTGCCATTATGGAAATTCTTCATGTTTTCTCTGAGCTTGAATGTTTATTTCGCAGCACAAAGTTTTCCAATATAAATTGAAGTCAATTCAATACAGTACAGTTCCGAAGCACTCACTCTGTGAGTTTTCAGTTCAGTGCTGTCTGTGCTGGACCACTTCGCTGGTTTCGAAAGATTCAAATGCAATGCAATTAGTCAAACTACTTTCATAGTTGCGGCCGGTTGGAAAATTCAATTTTGTTATCAAAGTTTTCCGGAAAATCAAATGGAATACGATGCGAAATATATGATGCAATAGAGTGATGTTTTCAGAAAAAAAATCTAATGATCGGATGTTCCACGCACGGTCGGAAATTTAGTTTATTTTTAAAACTTTTACAGTAAACCAGAAAAGTTTACACCATATTTTAAGCAAATTTTGTTTCAAATCTAAGCAATTCAATTGTTTTATTAATGTTAGTAAAATTCGGTTTATTTCTTAAGAAATCCAAAAGTTTTATAAATTTTTAAGGCTAAAAGTATTAGAAAGTAAACCAATTGGACCTTAATGATTAAAATTTTTCAATAAAACCAGACTTATATTAAAGTGTAAACTAAAAGTTTAAAATTGAGACTAAAAGTTTATAAGTTGTAAACTCAGAGTTTAAAATCCAAACCATGAGTTTAAAATTTAATCTTTTGGACTAAAATTTTAACTTTAAACCAAAAACAGTTTTAAGTACTTGCCATATGGCCAATTGTTCATGGAATAATAAATAATCATGAGGTATAAGCCCTCTGTGGCGCACTCGGTTGAGTCGCACATGCTAGATATCTAGGGGTCCGGAGATCGAATCTCGGCGTGATCCAAATTTCCATACATGTGCGGCCTGATCCAAGTGTCTGAACATTATATACTTCAAATAGCCCATAAACGGTTGAGTGAACGCACTCATGCCCCACAAAAAAATGTAATAAGATAAAAAAAAAACACTTAAAAAAAAACATTTTAAACTAAATTCTTTTTTAAAGTAAACCTCTCCAGTTTTAATATTTCACCCGATTCTAGTTTTGGATTTAAATATTTTAGTTTTGGATTTAAACTTTTATTTTATTACAACCTAAACGGAATGTATTACAATCAAATATAATGCAAAGTTTTGTATTTAAACTATTCAGTTTTATTTAGGTGTAAACAATCGAAAAGTTTAAAAATTAAACTTTTTTGTATTGGAACTATATACAATCAAAAAAGGTTTAATAAAGAAACTAAATTTCCGACCGTGCGTAAAATGGTTCGGTTCCTATCCTACGTCTTTAACCGAAAGTGTAACCCATGTGAAGTATTAATAAAAATATGTGAAATTTACGCAAGATTTTATTATGTAAACGAAAAGAATTTTAGTATTCCTTAGAAATTAAATTTATTGATTTAAATACGAAATACTTAACGATAGTTGAAATATAAAAGGAAAACTCCAATATTATTGCATTTCAACCAATAATTGTCCTCTATAAATTTTCAGAAAGCTAACTCAGCTTGAGTACCCAATTAACTTTTTTCGTTGAACATCCAAAGCGAGAGCATTTTATAAGAAAATCCAATGAAAGCCAGGCCAAGGCCAAGTAAAAGTAAATTTATTTTTCCATGCCAGGGTATATAGTATCAAAATTAACCACAAAGTTTGCAAATTTCACAATGTTTCCCGTACAGAGTGGTTTTGTATTTACAGCACGATTTCTCCACCCAATCTTTAAAAGTTATTCCCGGAATTAAACACATATAGAGGTTATGTGGGTTAGTATTTTCCACTGATTTCTGATTCTCAAAATAAATATTATACACTCACACAAATTATTTTCCTTTTTCACGAGAAAATGAAAATCTGGGCATAAGTCTGCATGTAATTAATATTCCACTTCAAACGTAAAACTTCATGTTCATACGACTCATACTACATAAAACACACCCGCCAGACATGCCACCGCAATCTTGAGTTTCAGACATCACAAACTCACACAGGAGGAAAGCTACATAATCCTTTCCTTTCCATGTTTCGTTTCATTTCCATTCAGCTTGGAAATTTTGCGTCGAAAGCAAAAACCCCCGAAGATATGATTACAAATTGGAAAGAAGGTTTTTTTCGTGCCACGAAGTAATTTTATTTTTGTAGAATTTTGTGGTACACCCAGAGAAAAACATCCCATAACCTGTTAATGGGACTCCTATTAACTTTTCGCCTCGGCTATTTTAAACAAGTTAATAGTTTTATCCTATTAGTTCAATGAGATTATAAACCATTGAATTTCTAAGGACGTACATTTTAGACTAATGGGATTATCTAATAAGATTGATTCAGATTTACAGTTAGTTGCCAATATTTTAAAACGTATGCTTATGCATTATGATTAGAGGTACGGATATTACGCAAAAAAATGAAATTTCGCATAAAAAATTTCTGAGTATTGGAAATTTTGCAAAAATTCAATTCAAATGCAAAAATCAATCTGAGATGGACAAATATTTTCTCTTAACTGATTTTTTGAAAGAAAATTAACTTTTTCGTTGAAAAAGTACAAATGGGTGGATTTCGTATTTATTTTTTAAAACAGCAATTTTCGCTGAATTCGCTATTTTGTAAATTTGAAATAGATTCGAATTCGGGACTTAATTATGATTTTCATTTTCATACTCCCGTGTATTTATATAGAATTTTATATTTACAGTGATGGAAAAAAATATTGTACACCTAAATTTTATTTCAAAACACCGCGTATACTATTTTAAAATGGCGTAAGATTTTGTTTAACTGGTTTATTAGTTCAATTCACACATGTAGTGATTTTTTTAATTTTATTTATTTAATAATGGTCCATTTTTGAACACTGGATTCCAACTTGTTTTTACTAACGTTCAACCTTTTCCTATTTAAACCCATTTCTTCACTGAAATTAATAATAAACATCTCTCCTGTCGTGTTATTGAGGTAACGGTATTTTCAAAGGGACATCCTATAAAATTTATATGAAATAACTATTGTCCTAATAAGAAAAAATTATTGTTTTAATAGGGTGCCCCATTATCCATATTATAGGATAAACTATAATTTCAATGGGAAAATCATATTAATTTAATGGGATGTCCTTTTATTGAGGCAATAGGATAACATGATTGCATTAAAAGGATATCGTTTAACATTAATAGTATAATATCACTTTGATTTAATAGTTCGATCTAATTATTTTAATGATGTTCCATCCCATTGAATTAATGGTATCCTATTAACCCAATAATGGGATTTTCCCATTGACTAAATCCAATGGGATAAAATGGCTAATTCCTATTGGTTTAATGGGATTTTTGTTCTCAGTGTATGTTAGATGGTGCCGTTCAGGGTAAATACTCGCAAGATCCTGCTTCATGGTCGGTCCTTTAAAGCAAATTAATATGCAGATTTTCTAATTTGAAAATTTCATCGTGTCGAAATCAAATGATAGATGTACTAATTGGATCCGTTTTTAATGCAGTTTTTACCTCAGATTTGGTAATGATTAGAGATCATTGAGGTGCACATTTCCGATGTCCCCCATTTATAATGCGTTGTCCTGCTTTCGCACCGGTGGGTGGCCAAATACCGCACTGAAAGAATTTTTTGTGGTAGAACTAACATAATCCTTCTGTTAAAAAATTAACTGGGAAATCTGTTGTAGTAACAAAATATATATTGGTTTAACATCCAAATTGAATTATTCAAGTGTCACTTAATCTTCAAATCAACCGAATTTCTGTTAATTGACGGATGGAAGTTTGATTAAAAATTTTGTTAAGAGTTTTAACGTAAATTCTGTTCTTTTAACATAAATTTCTATTAACATTGAAATTACCGAGAAAAACTGTATTGTTCTGTTGGCCGAACAGAATCGTTTTGTATTTGCTAACATACGATTCTGTTGAAATCACAGAATTGCGGCAGCATCAACACACACTCTATTTGAATAACATAATTCTGACCTGCACAACAACTTAATTGCGTTATTTTAACAGAAGGTTTTGTTATCACTAGAACGGCCACAGCCGTCAATTTGACGGTTTTGGGACTTTGATAGCGCATATTTTCGAATCTATCTACTCTTGAGTTGTGATATTCATTCATCTTAGTGTACATGTGAATTAAAATTTCGAAATAATATTATTATATTGGAGATATGACCTGTTCTACCTATAAGGGCCAAGCCGTCATTTTGACGGCAAAGTAATTGAACTACGTGAAGAATACGCGAAATTTCCGAAGAATATCGTATCGATCGTACACCAGACAAAAAATAGACATTTTCACAACACCAGCTGAAAAGAATCACAGAAAAAACAATGCTGAGTACAGACTAATTGCAGGAACAAACGTACGTGTGATGTCCACATATTATAAAAGACCTGTTTGCGGAAAATGTAATATGTATGTTAGGAAAAATATAATTTGTAATCAATGTAAATCGGAATAACTTAAAAATATATAGAGAATCAATTTCAACTCATATTTAATATTTAATTTTGCATTTTTACACTTTCGCAAGCCCGCAAACGGCTAGCCGTCAAATTGACGGCACCGGCCTTTATAGGTATGATACAACTGCCGGCCTTTCTAGTGTTAAGATAGCATAATAGCAAGGAATGCAGACGCTTTGTTACGGTTTTACTCTTTACTGTTAGTTACTGAGAGAATTTTTTGTGGTTGAACTAACATTATCTCTCTGTTAAAAAAATAACCGGGAAATCTGTTGTAGTAACAAAATATTTATTAGTTCAACATTCAAATTGGATTATTCAAGTGTAACTTAATTTTCCAATCAACAGAATTTCCGTTAATTGACGGATGGAAATTTGATTAAACGTCTTGTTAAGAGTTTTAACGTAAATTTTGTTGCTTCAACAGACATTTTTATTAACATTGAAATTACCGAGAAAAATTATATTGTTCTGTTGGCCGAACAGAATCGTTTTGCATTTTCCAATTTTCTTTAACATACGATTCTGTTGAAATCACAGAACTAGGGCAGCATTAACAAATACTCTATTTGAATAACATACTTATATAGTCTGGTTAGTCTAGTAGGTAGGGCGTTCTTCTACAAATCATAGGGTCACGAGATCGAATCCCGCTGTAGGTAGGTAATTTATTATGCATTTTAGAGCGTTAAGAGGTAAATTAAATGTCGCCAATACTAATAGAGAAGTCAATGCTATACAAAACTCATTTATGACTTAAATGTTCTTTCCCTGTGAAAATTGTTTTTTTTTATTCAAACGGGAAATAATGTTGGTATTTCAAAAATTAGGGAGTCACATTCTGTTAAGTAAACAAAGTGATATGTTAAAAATACAGACAATTCCAATACAAATACAAAGCTCTTTTCTGTGTTGGTAACATAATTGGTTTAGTTGAACTAACAGAATATTCTATAGGCTCGAAATCAAAAGAAAAATCTGTTAAAATAATTAGTGTTTTTTGTTACTGTAACAGAATAATTTATTGAGTGAGTGTCTGTGGCCTTAATAGTAATCATGGTAAGTTAATGTACGACATGTCAGTGGACCGCCTCGGGCGGCGCTCGTTGTTCACATTCACGTCAATGTTTAGCCACTAAGCAACTTTATTTCCAGAGAGATCCAGCAGCCAGAGCCAACACACGTATCTACTACGAACGGTAGTCAGTATTGCATCTGCCGGCCTATTTTACTTCCCAGCTAGCAATGACTCTATTCCCTGAGAGAGTTTCCAGTTTGATCGACCCACTGCAGAACCAAGTACCGACAGTTTGTCAATGGTTGTGTGCATATGGTTTGTGTATATTCCAGAGTTGATACTATCTCAACTCAGCCAAGCGCTGTGGTCAGTGGGAAACGTACAGGCGAACTCTAACGGAATATGACACATTGACAAGGCAATCTAAAAGGATGGACACAGTACAGAGTTGGGTTGCTCGAATACCTAGACGGAGTTTCCTTGAGAGCTAGACGCTTATTGTGTTTCCCCGGAGTTATCTTCGACAAGGACTAACTGAAGTGGGCTATCTAATCCTTTGATTCATTTAAGGCTGCAGGGGCTGATGGAGCTTCAAAAACGTAACATTCATTCTACAGCAACATGACTAACCTGAAAACTTAAGGTCCTACAGACCCATCATCCTTTCTCCTCCTCTCCTCGAAGCGTTTAGCGGACCTCCACAACAAACACCTTTACAGCACAATTAGTTTGTCTATGTTAAAGGGCACGTCGATTGTGATGGCGCGCTTCACAGGCTCGTCAACACTATTGAGAAATCCTTGGATGACAGGGAGATCCCTTTGTACGTCTTCATAGACATCAAGGAAGGGTGCTTTTGACAACACTGAATACGACGCCATAGCCATAACCCTCGTTATACGGGAGGTAGCCTTGTCTACTTAGGCGATACCAGTTCTAGTGCCATTCAGAAGAAAAACCAATACTATGCTTGAAAAAAAATTCCCAGAAAACCAGGGGGTTCGTATTTCCTAATCCAAAAAGGTTAAATGCCTTGAAACCCATCTTAAAGGAATATTAAACTGGAATAGCCACTTGGAAAATGTTCTAAGTAAGGCTACGCGTGTCATTTGGACTTGTGCAATTCATGTGGCAAGACTTTGGGTCTTTCGCCCAGAATGACGCAACGGTATCGTCTGATACTTGGATTGAGCGTTCGTGGACATATGCGCTTCTTGCAAAAATTGCCTGGCCTACGAATCGGCTTCAGCAGGAGGTTTCACCGATCACGGCGTAGTTTCTGCAGTCTTAGGACCTCATACCAGGAACGCGGTTATAATATGGGTATATGACCTAGCGTTTTTCAAGCCGAAATTAATGCCATTGGAATTTACGCCATGGAGTTCCTGGAACGGGGTTTCCGTTGTGCCCTTTTCGGTATTTGCACTGACAGTACGACTGCAATGTGGTATTTTTGCAGAAGTTTGCATACAAATTGGTGAGCAACTGATTTAACCTCCTTCACATGGGTATTAAGGGAAATGAAAATGCGGACGAACGAGCAAGAGTGGGTTTACCATCTCTAATATAATCGTTCCTGAGCCCTTCTGTGGAATAAGCCGGAGAGCTGCAAGAGGCGTAATTATGGTAACTGGTCGTCGTGCCTCAGATTGACCTACTAGTCTATGATTTGCCAAGGAGTGTGTGCCGCTTTTTTCTTCTTCTTCCTTGCCTCGTTCTTCATACCGCTCCATAGCGCCGCGTCGCTCGACCTGCGTGGTAGGCACATCGCCTTTTCTGGCGGTAATGTCTCAGAATATTTCAGATTGTAAGAAAACGACCGTACGGGTAAACTTGCACGACAAAAACCTAACGAACGATCATTTCACACTATTCGCTCAAAACACGGACGGGCGACTAATAATAATAAAGCAAACGTGTCCATGCACACTTCAAAGTTAGTGTAGAATGACAATGCATAGTGTCGAGTTGACAAGATCAAACTAAAAGTAAAACGACTAGCCGCATTATGGGTTCATTATCGTCACAGGAAAAACTTCAACGATCGGGAGATGCTATCGTAGGTCCTGTTGTAATTCATTCGTACAATTCATATGCGCTCTTACAATGTGAAATGCACAAAGCTTGTCTGCCGGCCACTATAAAAGCTCTCGCCGTACGTTTGCTAGCCGTCCGGTTTCGTCTTACAATGTGAAACGGCCCTTTGTGTGATGTTTGATATCATCATCGCATGTAGCTCCATCGTTCACCATCGATACTTGAACTTGGGACAAGACTTAAGCTGCTCTCCTTTGACACACATATCTGGTATCGGTGTATCTGGGTCTGAGAACGGGCAGCATAAGAACTCAGCCTTTGTTATACAGGGTGGCGCAAAACTACCGTTATGGTTTGAATGTTTAATAACTTTTTTATTTAATGGTTAATTATTATAATTTTTTTTTTGTTATACAGTATATTAATGGGGAATAATTTTGGCTTAAGTACAGGGTGGCGCACCGTTATGGTTCAAATACCCAATAACTTTTTAATTTAATTTTTATTTTTTATTTTTATTTCAGAATTTTGTGAAGAAAACTGAAATGGAACAGCACACAACACAGCAGCGATCAAAAATTGTTGAATTTTATTTTGAAAATCAACGGTCAATTGTTTTGACGCAGCGTGCTTATCGTCGTTTTTTTAATGTGCGTTATTTAACAGCTCCAGACTGTTTTCTTTGGGGTTATTTGAAAGAAAGGGTATACGTAAATAAGCCAGCGACCATACCAGAGCTAAAAGAAAACATTTGCAATGAAATTCGAGCCATAACACCCGAAACTTTACGGAAAATATACTGCAAAGAGCACGAATGTGCGAAGCCGAAAATGGCCACCACTTGCGGGATATAATTTTTCATACTTAAGCCAAAATTATTCCCCATTAATATACTGTATAACAAAACAATTAACCATTAAATAAAAAAGTTATTAAACATTCAAACCATAACGGTAGTTTTGCGCCACCCTGTACTTACCCTCAGGCCATGCTCCCCCAGAATGTCACACCATTTTGTAAGTGAAGCTTGCAAGGCAACGATGTTTGGGCTACTGAGGACTATATCATCGGCAAAAAGAAAAGATATTTCTAGGCCGTAGGAGATACGTGTTAGTAAGTAGCACATGATGATGTTGTAGAGCAACGGACTCAATACACTGCCCTGGTGTACTCCGACATTCACCGGAAATTCTTCTGATTCACCGGCTGTGCATCTAACCTTAGTCGTAGCTCCATCATTCATTTCTCGTATCATCCTGACGTATGCCTCAGAGACATTAAGTGCTCTCAAGGCCAACCATATCAGATCACGAGGTACTCTATCGAATGCCTTTTCCAAATCGATGAATACAAAGTACAAGTCCTTTCGTGCTGCTCTATACTTTTCCATCGCAATACGAATGCACTGAATCGCATCGACTGTAGATCGACTTTCAACAACAACCCTATCCTATAGTTGTTGAGTTTGCGTGAGTCTCCCTTGTTCTTATAGAAAGGAAGAAGAAAACTTTCCCTGAAAGCATCAGGCATCGGTTGCCCACCTTTGATTTTGTTGAAGAGAACTGTGAGCCAACTAAGCCCGACATTTTCCATTTTCAACCAAAATTCCGCGGGGATTTTGTCCGGTCCGACTGCCTTTCCGCGTTTCATCTGATGCATTGTTTCCATCACCTCTTCCTCTGAGATATATTTAATATTTGTGGTATTCGGCTCAACATCGTGGAAAGCTGCTCGAGGAAATTCTTTATTTAGAAATTCGTCAAAATACTCTTGCATCCTGGTACAAATTATCCTATCGTCAATCAGCAACATTCCTTGCGAGTCCTCCACGTACTTTGGCGCCTGTATTTCCCGAGCGTTCCTTCTCCTTTGGGCTGCCACCCTAAATATCCTGCCATTGGCTTTGCTTGAGCTACCAAGCGCTTTACGTTCTTGTTCTTCCGGCATTGCATGTAATTTTCGCGAAGTTTAACCCGTTTGGCTTCACTGCTTGACTCACATGTCGTCCGTGCCTTAAATGCGTTCGATTTGGTTTGCACTGCTTCTTAGTTTCGGCGTTCAACCACAATGTTTCTTTCTTCTTGTTGGGTGGACCTTTCGAAACTCCAAGTGCCTTTTCCGCCTCACCTACTGACATTTCAGCGAAATTTTTCCACATTTGTGTTGGACTATGCAGTTGGTGTTGTTTTGACACCATGATGATTCATGATGCTGATCAAGCGATCACTTCTCTTCGTGACACTTATTATGCTGCCAAGTAAAGACGACGACAGAATAATGCCAACTTCGTTTTTTTTTTTGGTTTGCAATTCCATAGTAGTACAATTTGTACTTCATGGAAGAAACCGGGCTCTGCCGATATGGGTATTTCGCCACTTCCGTCTCAGGCATGCACTTAATGTCTACCCCTCTCGCCGCTTCATGATATATTCAATCTCCTCGCTCTTTGACGTCATGGAACCGACATTCCAGCTTGCAACCCTCAGTTGTGCCGATTCCACTACACAAATATTAAATATCTGCATATGTGTTGCCCCCCAAAGACATCAAAATTGGCTAATTGTGTCCCCACTTCCAGTTTGGTTTTCACAGGAACGCAAATGAAAAAAAACTTGTGGGACTATTGTGAGTACATTATCTTCTTCTTCCTTGTCTCGTTCTTTATACCGCTCCATAGTTTCGCGTTGCTCGACCTGCGGTGTAGGCACATCGCCCGTTTTGGCGGTAATATCTCAGCAAGTTGTGAATATATTATATATACATATAAATTTTCCCATTTCGAAACTATATTCGTCCAGCTAGATTGTGATTTTAAACCACTGTGCGCAACGTGTCGACACGCTCTGTGGCTCACTTGGTTGAGTCGCACTCTACGATGCTAGTAATCTAGAGGTCCGAAGATCGAATCTCAGCATGGTCCAAAACATCCGTACATGTGCGGATAGGAAATATAGGTACAGTGCTTGCAACACTATATTCCGAAATGATTTGCAATGTAACGTTGACTCGAAATCGCTTATAAACAGCTGAGTTAACGCACCATGGCCCCACATGGGGCTGTACGGTACTAAAAAGAAGAAGTGCGCACCGTTTCAGCATTATTTTTTATAGGTATACGCGTGGTTATTTACGTACGCCCCTGTCATATGCTTGTTAATTAACTTTCAACTGGCAACGTTTTTAGAAGTATCGAGCAGTTCCTAGTTCCTCATTCAAAGTTCAAAATAGCACAGTACAGCAACATTCATTAGCACACATAAAACAGCCTCAGATCATATACAACGTGCCATTAATCGTGCACAGTTCCTCAACCTTAAATCAGCAAAATTGTAAACCATTAATTACCACTATTATTCGAAGCTATAAATCCTAGACATCCTGATTTCATGTGATATGTACGCATTTCAAAGTCATCGTTCTTGGCATGCTATAGCCAACACTCCATACTCGCGGTATTTCCCAGAGAAGTTTAGTTTTTTGGATACCCCCCTTATAGTCATGTTTGGCCTACAGGCTTAAATCCCGTGGATATTGTAAAGTCAATATTGCAACGTTTGAGTTCGAGCTAAAACTTTTCAGCCCGACGAAATAATGTTAGCCAGCGTTAGCGTAACGCTACTACAGGGATATGTTGTCGAGTCGATGTCTATGTGTGTACGGCATAAATTATCCTGGCCGATGATTTTCGTGAAGGGATTGATAGTACGACCAGGTGTAAATCCTGCAGTTGACACTGATGCTCGGTTTCATCTGATTCGAGAGTATACGTAAATAGGCAGCGTATATGTAAAGTGATGCCGAGCTTGCCTATTTTTGTAGGAACCATTGTTTTGTCCATCAGACATATAGCGATTGTGAGTCAGAGAATAGACTGGTTTCTCCAGCAAGCCTAAGCAGCAAACAAATCCTTGGCCGAATAGTAAACCGGTGAAAAGATGCGATCTAAAACGTGATCTTTGTACCATTCCCTTTTGGGTTGGCGACCACTGATTGACATTCAAACAATTTACACGACGCTTAGCATTGTGCAGTTCTTTTGTTCAGATTTCGCAAATTGAATTTTGTTTGATATTGATTAGACTCCTTTTCAGGAATGTAGGCCATTCACCATTTCCAACTGATTTTATGAGTGTATGATCCAGTAGAGACACCACCGAATTACCCTCAAGTTTGGCTTCCTTTATGTGTGAAATGGAAAATGCGGGGGCACATAATGAGATGCATAGACCTCTCAAAAGCGTTCGACAACAGTGAAATACTGCAAATCTCATCAACACGATTCACTTTATCACCAGGAATTCCAAGCGACAACCCTTTAAATTCCTCAATCATAGACGCACCTCTTTCGAAGCCGTGATACCACGACACGTATCGTTATGTGTAGCACCGTCGAATTCATTTAGGTTTTAATGTCGTTCCGTTTGACGAAGGTTGAATTCGGAGATTTATATGCGATTTGTGTGGCATTACCAATACTCCAGTCTACTACTCTACCAGTTCAGCGCGTCATTCGTATAATGGCCCCATTTGCCAAAGAACAGATGGGGGTTAGTTTTGTGGTACACGGATGAATGACTTTTCTCCGAAATGTTACGCACAGTTTATTCTGAGGCAGATAAACCTATCCTCCAGCTATAGTCTGTACCTACACGAAGTATAGATATTATCTCCGTGAGTTGAAATCGGCTAAACTCATCCCTCACTCCAACCCCGAAAACCAACGAATCCATTCATCCAAAAGGGCATAGCAATAATTAATTTTCTGTACTAGTACTGTACTCGGAATCCTCCCAAATGAGGCTTTCCCGGGAGTACGCTCTTCCCGTTATGTAGGTATGTGCAACTTTTGAGTGCCCCATATAGGAAACCTCATGGAACTTTAGATTTGCCAGTTCTATTTTCATTTTTTCTTTTTCAGTCCGTATAGGGAGAGCTGAGGAACGATTCTATACGCCCGGCGACGAGTCCTCTCTTTGAAGTGGCTCTGATCATAAATTTTTAGAGATTTTCCGTGACGCCAGTATGCCGGGCGGATAATGTATGGAATTAAGGTTGTTCGGAATGGTGTGATATAGGTCAAATTGGGTGTGTCATTGGCAGGTTAATTATTCCGGTGTGGCTTGGTGATGTTTATGCACTGAGAATTACTTAGCATAAAAGAAGGAAAGGATCCTCTGGGAAACGTATGCTGCACAGTCTCGACTCGACTGCAGTGTGTTGGTGAATTGAGGACACATTAATGATTTTCACAGTTCGGATTTTTTTATCTTCTAAGGGAATGAATGAAGCGATGATTGTAGAGCTATTATGAATTAGTCGTATGTGAAAATTGGGCTAAATTGGAAAGTGGAAGAAATTGGAAGTTACATTATGTCAAAGACAGGAAATAGTTCACGTATAAGAAGATTTATTTTATTGCTTTTTTTCGATACTTATATTTATTTCTTAAAATATTTTTTTTGGTGATTTATTGTAAATTCACTCACTTCTACTGAAAATATTTTCGTGCATCTATCCCCAGTTCTATTTTTCAAACATGCATAGACAAAATCCAAAATGCAAATGCAAATGGAATATTTGCTTACAGCTGTTTGAGCACAGTGTCTTGTCTATTTGTAAAAACTTTCTAAGATACTTTCAACTTCAACTATCCTCTGAAACTGGAATATATTTCAATCCATTCCTATACATGGACGAGTGTGTACCTAATGTGTAAAGTTGCATTCATGAATAAAGCAGTAAAATGTAGGAGACCGCTGTCACGAGAACAATGCGTTTTTGGAATTTATGGTACGAAACAAATTGCCCCATTCCCGCAGTTCACTATGAATTCGTTCAGTCATAAATCAAGGACGAACACAGGAAGCCAACCACATAGTTTCCGAAGAAAATAAGAAAAAGTCATACGGGAAATCTTTGTGAAAGAGAGAAAAAAGTTCGTCTCAGAAAAAGAAAGAAAATTACGAATTTGGACAATCTTTGCTCAATAATGGCAGGGCTGATGTAGAAGTAGAAGAGTTTTTTACAAAAATATTTTGTTTGTTGTCACCCTTTCTCTCTCTCTCTCTCTCTCGCCTTTAGCTGGTCCCACGATTTGCCTATAGATTTTCCCTCTGCCTCAACAAATCTTCTCCATGTATTTTTGGGTCGTCCCACACGACGGGTAGCATTGGTTCCCTGAGGATTCCAATCTAGAGCCTGTTTTGCAATGGTTTTTGGCTCTTTTCGAACTGTGTGACCTATCCACTGCCACTTTCGCCGTTTGATGTCGACGCCTATCCTATTTTGGCAAGTAATTTTGAGGAGGTCGTCGTTAGATATTACCTCAGGCCAGCGAATAGGATGCGTCGTAGGCACTGATTCACGAAAGTTTGCAGTTTAGTGGTAATGTTACTGGTCACCTTCCACGTGGAACACCCATATAAAAGCACAGATTTTATATTGCTTTCGAAGATCCGGAGTTTGGTATTTCTGGAGATGTTGTGGTTTTGCCAGAGAGAAGTCAAACTGAAAAATCAGTTGATTCCAAACGTCGATTAAGATTGACTGAGTGATTGATTCGACAATTTGGGGTAAAAACATCTTGCGTACAAGTCCGCAAATCAGTGGGACATTTTCATGTTTTCCACAAATGCTAACAGTACAGTACAGTACTGATGCAACCTCGAAATGATTTATACAACCTAAGTTGAAAATTACACTTTTTGGGTCGTTCAACAAAAGTTGAACGAAAGTTGAACCTAAGTTGAAAGTTGAATTGAAGTTGAATTCGAGTTGAATTCGAGTTGAATTCGAGTTGAATTCAAGTTGAACCCAAGTTGAACCCAAGTTAAACTCAAGCTGAACGTAAATTGAACCCAAGCCCAACCTCTGTTGAACCTTACATCATTTTATTCTAGCTCCAATATTTCTAACAGTTTGTATACTTTAAGTGTAGAAAACTAGGGTAAATTTTAGCTCGAATTCAATACAATTCAATCCGCATTGCTCCTAAAGATCTGCAATTGGTAAAATCTATTCAAAGTATGTCGAAATCGAGCTAAAATTAACCCTAGTTTTTTGCACTTAAGGCATTAACCTTCGGGCGGGCGCAATGCATCTGACAGATTAAGTGACCAGTTTTTGTTGCGCCCAGCAGCGATATGAAAAGGGAGAGATCTGAAACTCATAGTAGCTTAATCTTTATCGATCAACTACCCAAAGCAGTTTTCAGTTTCTATCTACCATATGTCTGAGGGGCGGGAGGGGATGAAATAATCTCTCAGATGTATTGCGCCCGATTGTGTTATTTTCTCCTTTTCTATGAAAATTCCCACATGTTATACTCTTCACATTGCGTAATAACGTTGTGTTGACTTTTAGGCTCACCAAATCGTTCAATAGTGTGATTTTAGTAAAATAAGCTCACATTTTTTAAGTTGTCGAGTTGTTGGAGGTTTTTTAACCCTTCTGTCGGCACCTACTACAATATGCATATTCTATACCCAATAGGTCTGGCTGAACCTACTAAGAAAAAAATATTCATTTTTAGAAAAAGTTAAATTTTTATCGGTATAACCATTCTACCCATTCTTAACAGCGATTTATAAACAATAAAAGCATTAAAATCGTTTTTGGCGTTTTTAGGAAGACATATTTTGAGGTGGTATTACACAGCAAAAAATCAGACGGTGTGAACCAAAATTTATCCAAAAAGGTTTAATTTTTTTATACCTATGGAGTTAAATAAATTTATTTCACTCCGTCCCGAGTATAACATTTTCCTTTTATCCATTAGGATAAAACACTCAAAATAAAATTCATTTGGATAAATAATAACTTTTATTCGAAATTATATCAGTTTTTGTTTGTATGGTGTTAAAATTTACTTAAAATGGAGTTAATTCCGCACGTAATATATGGTGCAAATTACGAACGTCATTCCGTATAGTCTGTGTGGTGTAGTAGGTAGGGCGTTAGTCTTCAAATCATAGGATCGCTGGATCGAATCCCACTGTAGGCAGGTAATTTATTATGCATTTTTAGAGCGTAAAGAGGTAAATGAAATGTCGCCAACACCTATAGAGAGGTAAATGCTAGTTATACAAAACTCATTTATGAGTTAAATGTTCTGTGAAACTTGTGTTTTATTTTTATCCCAAAAATATCGAGTATTACTCCTTTTGGTGTAATTGGAAGTACACTTTTGTGTTCATCCATTTGGATAAAACAATATTTTATCCAAACGGAGGGACCCTATTCGACAATTTTCGGAGTTAAATTCACACCGGATTTTTTGCTGTGAGTACAAACATGTTTCTCCCTTTTTTTCTTCTATTTTTGCTTCTTTTTTTTCATTGCGTATCCGCACAGAAAGTTTGATAAAATTTTCCAATTCCAATATCTTTGGGGAAATATTTGGCACTTTGTTGGTAGATTTTACCACGATATTAGTCTGCAGATTTGGGAAAATAGATAGAAAGAAATAGGGAATTTTCAACCCCAAAAATCATTAAATTCTAAATTTTCCGTAAATATCTCAATTAAATCTATTAATAAACACCATCGTAAGTCACTTATACTTAGTTCATACTATTACAAAGGAAATAAAACTCTTTTGATTTTCCTAGAATCAAATCTCAGTTGATTAGGTGATGTTATAAGACGGGATAAAATTAGGCGTACCCAATTTGCGAACTTCACGGCTTTTTAAAGCAAAATCTCAGAAAATCGTATCGTTTATCGTACAAATTGAATTTTAATGACTTTATTACATTATAAATAGGAGATTTTTAAGAGAATTTAATATTTTCACTTATTACCTCAAGACCAAAATGGGGGGAAAAACTATAGGTCTGGCCAGACCTATTGGGTATCAAAAAGCACTATAAATTAAAAATCATCAAAAACATGCTCAAAACTTCAACCGATTTTTTTAAATTTATGCAAAATGCTTCTAAACATATTATTCTAGGATATCATGAAATATGAAGTCGCTGCGATTTCATTTTCTATACTTTTTTGACCTAAATATAGTGCCAAAGGTCTGGCCAGACCTATGTACCGACAGAAGAAATATTGAAACTATTGAAAGCGGAATATTCTTAGAAAATTGAAAATGTGAAGGGTATCAAACTTTGTGAGCGAGTTTTTGTTTCTAAAATTTTGTAGAACTGTTTCAAAAAGACGAAGCAACAATAAATGAGAGTCTAAAATATACATTAACTTAGTTTCATCCTTTTTTCTGCACTTAATCTGTCAGATGCATTGCGCCCGATCGTGTTAGGATTAGTATTGCGCCCGCCGGAAGGTTAAAACTGTTAGAAATAACTAAGCTAGAATAAAATGATATAAGAAAGAAATGATTGTTAGACTATGCGCCAATTTTGAAAAGAATAATACGAGCACCTCATCATAACTGAAAATGGAGAAAATTGAGATAGAAAAACATATTGTTTTTGGGTGAAATCACAAAAATTTGACTTTGTAGTTTTGTAAAAATCAAGCCTCTTATCCGATTCTAGTGGCGATAGTTTTATTTTTTTAGGTAAATTTGTTGGCAGTAAAAATCATTTTATTGTGCTTTTCTAGCTAGTCTAGCTTTTGAGATACTGAAGTTTTAATCGTACAAGAAAACGATTTTTTCAAAAATCTTCAAATGCCTGTAGCAGCTAAAGTGTTAAGCTAAGGGGTATGTTCCGTACTACTTTCTTGCTGGAAATCACATGAGGAATCGCATGAGGAATCACAATCCGGTGCGTTTATGCGGCAGTTTCCGGACACCCTGTATATACCCTGTTTCACTTTAGCCTAAAGACATCTGGCTAATCAAATTCTCCTCCATTTTTCAGCTAAATCGGTTCTGTACCAACTATTGGAGGAAAAACACTACTAACTTGCGTACATTAGAATTGAATAATAATTTAAAAAATATCCCATCCATGACCTCTTATTTGGATTTCGTCCGTGGTCAAATTTAGTACGTTTCAAGATAGAAAAATATTTATGTATGGATCTTGGTTTGTATTGGTCTTTAGGAAGCACCTTTTCTATGAAAATCATAATTTTAGAGGTTCTTTCTATGGCTCCATGTTCTGACTTTGTCCATTAAGGGTGGGCAAACTGGGCGGTCGCCCAGGGCCACCACTCTTAAGGAACCATTACTTTCAAGGGACCACCACTCGGAAAGGGTATCACCCAAAATGGGCCTCCATCACGCGACATCCGTTTGAAATATGTACTCGCTAAATTAAAGTTAATGTAAAGTTAAATAACGATGATGTGATTTTATTGATAAGAAATCTGTTATAACATTAATAGGGATAAGACATCCATCCTTCTCTCTCCCTCTCTCTCTCTCTTTTGAAACAAATTGCAATATCTGCTCTTCAACATCACCATTGCTCTTTGATGTTTGTTAAAAATAACAGTGACAGTAGCTCGATTGATTTTTAGAACTTATCGAACAAAATTACTAATATCCAGGCTCTAGAGGGATAAATAGGCGCCAGCCAGTAGTGATGACACCAGAAGCCACTACTCCACGGATTGGTATAATTCCCTAATAAACCTAGATCAAAATTTTCGAATTAAGGTATTCGGATACTTGAATTTATGCTTTCTTAACAGATCCCGAAACCTGAGCATTGCGGCCATACAAAAATCTCAAAATCGAGATTAGTTACTGGAAATACTTTTTCTTTACAAGACGTGGCACCTTCGGGTCACAAAATGTTTGAATTGGTGTTTATATGAATAGGATAACCATAAGTGAGGAATGGAGTTTGCCTCATACAAAACTGGCGGAAGCATTATTTATAGGAACACGATGCACCGCGTGTACAAAAATATCATCTAATGCTTTTCAAGCGGGGTTCCGCGACAACTTCTTCAAATTAGGAAATGTGCAATGTAGAAATTATTTTTGGTGGAAAAATTCAAGGAATCCATAGAAAAATTCCACAAAATGTAATATTAAAATGTTAAGTTTAAAGCTGCCAACTGAGCACTTCGGTGACTGCCGATAATTAACATAACTCATGCTAAGCTGACCAGACGTACAGCATTTTCCTGTACAGTACAGCATTTTGACCTGTCGTACAGCATTTAGAAATGTACAGCAAAATGTACAGCATTCCTTATGCCACACAATGAAACCTTATTCATTACATAATAAGTTCATTTCGATAGGGAATCCTTTCCGATCCTTCTGGAATTCGGCACACTTGCATCAAGCTACTTGGCGTTCCCATTACCTCCAAATTACGTTGTCCTGCATATCTATGTTTGGATGTTACGGTTGCCCAAATTACAATTTTGAGTTTCCTAATTGAAAATTGCCCATCACTCGGAAATTCGTGACCAAACAAGTTTGAAATTTAGAAAACTTGTAAAAGACTGTATTTCATTTGGTGAAAATTTCCAGGGTCTAGCTATTAAGGTTCAGAATTCACAGCCATCGAAAGATGCAATTTTTATTTATTTTTTCCGTTCACACAACGATCATCCGATTTCCCTATTAAAATGCATACTAAAGCAAGAAATCTGGCAGGGGTTTTTAGATAACCACTAATGTAACCATGGCTGACTGCATCATCCGCGGAAATATCGCAACCAGGATAAGATACCCTTCTACCGCTCTGGAGGTTCTTCTCGGACTCCTCTCCATTGAAACCGTGCCTGGAAAGCCACCACCTATGCCGGGTCGGTTTAAGGTTTTTGGGGCCCGAGGCAAACAATATCAATGGGCCACAATTGATACCTGTCTATACTTTACATTTCGTCATTGTAAAGGTATTTGTCAAGAGCTATATGTTTTGGGTATTATACCTTACAGCTTACATGCCTCTGAACTTCGATTAACGTTAAATTAGTGCCTTTTTGTCCTTTTAGAGCTTCTCCACAATTTTATTTCAAGGGAAAATTTGTTTGCAAATACTACGATCCAGCGGTAACTTTTCTTATTCCTTATATTAACAGGAAAGAAATTAAACAAGTTCGGTGGGTATGAAAAATAAGGAGGTTCTTCGTAATTTCCTTGGTCCTTACCATTACAAATGCATAATTTAAATGATATATGTATCTGGCATGTTTTTTCCGAACTAAGTAAAAAATAATGCGGAAAGAAAGTAACTTCTCAATTCAAATAATGTCCGGAAATTGATTTGGAAAAGGTTTGAAAATACGGCTTAATCCGAGCAATATGACTCACGGCAATGGGAGAGAGGTTTCTGGCTTGTATTACTGTGAAAATACTGCCCAAAAAGTCATATCTGAGTAAATCAGCAAACTTTCGCTAAAATCGTCAACTTAGTTTATTTGGAAGTCGAAAGTTAATGGAAAATGCTGTATAGTAAGCTGCATAGACATACGTAGATTTTCACGTTAAGCTCCTTTCGTATGTGCCAGTATCAAGCGTAAATAAACAAATTGCCGTGTCATGGTAGCTGAGAATTTGCCTGAAAACCGAATTCCGCAAGTATGTGTACAGCATTTGGCCTTCGGGAGTCTGGTCACCTTAACTCATGCAATGTTATCAAACTCACTGAAATCGTCAGATGGATGGTATTTTGAATGTTTGGCGAGTGAAAAGCAGTTACACAGCTGACAAAAATTAAAAAAATTTAAGTTTGCTTCCAATTGATAGAAATGACTGGAAACATTTTCATTAAGATAATGCGTAACTCAAAAATAAATAACTAAAAATTCCTACGATTTTTTTATTCACTAAAAAACTTGAAACATGATCATGAGAGAAGATTAGAATTCCGCAGGCTCTGAGGTGATCAAGAAACAGCTAACTGCCAGTAATAGCAGCTCCCAATATTTGCGTAAAACGCTAAAGAGTTTTTATGAAGCACTCATCAGTCGCAGAATTTGAAAGTATGGAAACCACTGATTTAACGTAAGGGGGACACATTCAGCAAATCAAGATCAGATACTTTTTGTTTGTGCATTAGTAAGGGGCCACCATCATCGATTTGGCCCAGGGCCACCAGAGTGCTAAGGCCGGCCCTGCATATCATTTTATTTCAATAGAGACAAACTTGGTCAAAATTGGACCACAAATAAAAAAATTTTTCATACATGAACCTACTTTTGGAGGCTGCGTTTGTATGGCAGCTCCATGACCCTTTCTATAACCTAAAACCATCCAGCAACATCAAGGATCCTACACATAAAATTTCAGATTCTTGTGAATTTTTCGCCAGCAGTTGAAATCTGTACAGAAAGAAATATACGAAAAACAAATCTTTATAATTTTAATCATTGTGAATTTTTTCGCGTGTTTCAATATTATTCTGATATTCAGGGACCAATTCGGCTGGAAAATCTTTCGAAAATCCGCTAAGACGTTCAAGAAATATAAACAAAAATATGCGAAAAAAAAACTCATTGTGAATTGTTGCTCATTGTGATTTTTCTTCTTATATCAATGGTTATACTGCTATTCCGGCCGGAGCATTGTGTAGACCTATCCGGTGGCGTCAACCTACTGAAATCTTGTAATTCGTTCAAGAAAGACAGAAAGGAGTTTGTGAAAAAGAATTGTCTTCATAATTGTGCCCATTGTGTGTTTTTCATATGTCTCAATAGTTTTCCTGTTAATTAGGGTAGAGACGAATCCTCTGGAGCAAATTTGCTGAAATATACTGATTATATTAAAGAAATACACGCATAAATAGCAAAAACAAACCCATTGTGAATTGTTTGCTCATTGTGAATTTTTCGCGTGTTTCATATTCTGCAATTCCGACCGGAGCCTAATCCAATCCTTATATATCTAAACTATATACAGTAAACCCTCGATTATCCGAATTAATTGGCCCCAGGGGTGGTTCGGATAATCGAAAAGTTCGGTTAATTGAGGTTGTTGAATACATGTATACAAAACCTCGGAAAAATAAAAAAATAAAAATGATTCATTATGTATGTATTACTTTAATAGTACATATTGTGTGTATACATACAAGCAAATTAAAAAAAATATGTTGCAAATGGAAGCCGAAGGTTTTCGTCGCAAAATAAATTTCGTAGATTTTTGTCTGAAACTGTTTGAAGCGGAATTCTGGAAAATACACATTCTTTATAGCCACTTACAATGGCACATTTGTATGGATGTACATATTAAGATGACAATGCTGCGACGCGCGAGCGTATGAGGCGAACGAGTGTTGAGATTGGGAGGGTGGAAAATTGATTGATTACATACTTAGGAATAAATTGCCAACTGTGGTAGTTGGGATAATAGAGGATTCGGATGATGAAGGTTCGGATAAGCGAGGTTCTTCTGTATGTCAAAGATGGATGTTATTCGAAAGAGGATGCTCAGGAAAATGAATTTGATAATTCTTGTATGGTTTGGTATATCCTAATCAGGAAACTAATGGCAAATCCGAGTGAAAATTAACAAAAAAGTAAACGCTGGGCATCATCTACAAACTTTGATACCCTATAGTTCTATGAAAATTTAGGGAAGTATACTTGGAGCCCCTTAGAAAGGACAAGCTAACCATCTACAGGTATACCGTCAGGGGAGCACCTAGCCTTTCGGCCTTTATCTCCCGGTCCCGCTAAAATGTTTGGACCTTCGGCTTTTTACTGACAAGGTGTTGTTGTCAGACGGAGATTTCTCCATCAGGCGCATGCACACACCATCCGGAATCCAACCCCGGGATTGCATCACTAGCTGGATGACTTGGGTAACAACCTCCAGCCACTACGAGTCCAACACCTTGATGGGCAAGGACCATGGTCCCCTGGGCACACCCATCCCCGTAGTACACTATTCGCTATGGACTTCTCCATAGCAGGTGTGATCCTCCTTCGGCCCCCTATTGGTTAAGCCTTACGTCGAATTCGGGCATGCACACCAGTGGCGGCTCGTGCCTATGAAAATAGATGAGGCGAAAAAAAAACACATTGGAAGGGTGTTGTTACATTGATAGAGAATAATTTTACAATTACAACTTTATTCAACATGGGTGTAGCCAGAGGGGGCAGGGAAGGGCGCTTCCCGTCTCTACGGGAAGATAGCGGAATTTAACTTTATTCCATCTGAAAGGGATTTTAGTGACAAATAGTATACATCTTTGCTTTTCCTATAGTTAGAGACCTTGTAAGGAGCGAGTCTCATATTTCCCTGTCATTCAAGTTATTTTATCAAGATTCATTTTGGAGCTGAATCATACCAGCATGAAATTTAACCACTGTTAATATTTTGTTAAATTTGGTTGGAGGACATCAAAAAAAGGTTTATAGATTTTGCTCTGCAGAAAAACAGTGACAGACGACACAAATTGATCTCTTGGTCTACTTCTTTTGAATCGCAAGAGTGGAATATTCAATCCGAGGGATAAAAATAGCACTGAACATAGACGAGCTAAAAAACTGAAATTAAAGGCCAGTTGAATATTATCAGCAGGGGCCATTTTTCGTTAAATGGTGTAGAAAAATCATGCTAGACTGTCCTTTCTTAAAATTTGGCTTTAAAATTTGCCTAACAATATTTTCGCGACCGACAATTTCAACTCCTAAGAAAATCTGACCGAAATCCCATGCATCATAATATCCCAATTTAAATATTTGGCGTTTCGGCATAAATTAAAATACAATCAAAATCGATTTGAAAAGTTTGGGCGTCAAAATATTAAAATGTAATAATGAACAGCGACAAAAATCACACAACTATCGAGCCTTTCCCAAATCGTATGCAAGAAGCGACATCATCTAATATTTTCCTTTTTCTATATCCACCAAAATACATAAAATAGAAAACCGAAACTATGCTCAGTAAGTTCTTATCTCAACTTCATTTTGCAGAGCTACATTTTAATGCGCAAAGCATACGTACAACAAAGCGATAACAAATCGTCGCACTGTTTCGATTCAGATTCACACGCTGAGGCGATTTCTCTTTCGCCTCACTGGATCTTTTTTCCCGTACATTCTCCCATAGAGAATCGGGTGAATATTTTGATACGTGTTGAGTTTTTGTTTGGGATTGTGCGGCGGAAAAATTATCGCCTCACATGTATGAATTGGTGTACAAAAAAATATTTTAGGGACTTTATGATTGTGTAAAGGAACTTGTAAGCGAGTTTAAAGATATATTTAGGGTTTCCTTATCATATTAGATTAATTATGTTTTGTGATAAATTAAAATGTATAACTCGACGAAAATGAAGGTGAGGCGCCGCCTCAGTTGCCTCATCTGAGGAGCCGCCACTGATGCACACCCCAGGCTCGTTGGACCTGTGACTACGCGTCTGTGCAGACAACGTAGCGCTGCTTTTCACATCCAGGCGGCCCCTTCAGTTTACTAGTCAGCAATGCGACTCAGGCAGTGTGGTCATCAATCCACAAACTAGCTAGATATAGGCGCGTAGGCATTTTCCACCAAGGCCGTTCTCCCTAGCTAGCCCCTTCTTGACTCGGGTCATGCGGAGCCGTCACCTCCGAAGCTCACACGACTTCCGTATGATGCACCCCCCCACCAGAGGACATCAAAATCGTGCAAGGCCTTTAGTGCTTCCATCGCGCAAACTATGGGGGGAGGTAGGCACGCCAAGAGCCACCCGTGCATAACTCAGGAGCACGGGACCGTTAACGCCCGAATGGTCTTTGTACAGATCCTCGCCATGGCGTATCAACTGTACCAGGGGCCCCCTTGCGCTACTAGGTCCGTGGTGTCGTAACTCACCAAAGATCTCTGTCCGACTACAAACAGCCTTCCGAGCTGAGTGTCACACGGACACAAACCCCCCTGCGGGGTGTTAGAAAGGACAAAACGTTCTTTTCTCCTAAAGCTGATAATTTTTGTCAAAACGCCAAATTGGCTATGAATAAAATTAATGACGGAGTAACGAGGAGCCAACAACAAACGAGGAAACAATGCCGGTATGAAGATTTATATAAAAGTGTAAAACGTATTCCAATAGAAATGTACTATGGCCTATGGCCTATTTATTACTTTGTGTTTCATATTAAAAAAATTGTGATTAAAATTAAATCATCCTTTGCTGCATTTCTTTTGACAACTGGGCATGGGAATAAGTAAGGCGGGATTAGAGTTGTTGCTTCATCATTCATATTTATCATTCAACACATAAATTTGTGCACCCAGTGATTCTATCGAATGGTCCCCTGGGACAATTTTGGCGTTATTTGTGGTGTATTCTATTATAAATTCAATAAAAAGTAGGTCATCCGTGAAAATTCATTCATGACAAGCTCCATTAATGAAACCAATTCGTATTTATGCCTAGTAAACTTTTCCAATATTCTTACACAATCATACAATTTCCACCGAAATCATCATTCATATAAAATCCCGCGCCAATAAGTTTTTCCATCAATTCAACCGAATTTCACATTAATGGCTCGTGAAACGAAAATATTATTTATTTTAGGAGAGACTTGTAAAAGTTATTCACAAATGAAACGACCCATAAAAACCAAAGAGACAACCGTCAGTTCAATTATACGTTCGCGAATCACCTAGACATCGTGTTTTGCGTTTCTATAGGGATGTACGAGTATTTATTATTTCTCTTGTGGCATATCCTGATTTTATGCTCCTGCTACATCGCGATTGTAATTTTCATACCATCAGGCCATCACCTCGCGAGATAGTATCTCGCCGTCGCCGCACAATATCACTCCCAGGACCCGCGCAATATATGCACGTATATAGCCTGAACTGAAAAACTTAAAACATAATTAAATACTCAGATGGGAGCCAACAAATTTTTCGTATGAAATCCACCAAAACTTTTGCTCGTGCTTCGATGATGTTAAATGATGCTTGTGATAGAGTCTGATTTTGGGTGTGATGTACTTTCCGAGTTCGGGAATGGCTGCCGTGGTGGCCTGGGTACTCTAGTAGTGGCTGTGGTGAAAATTGCGTTGTGCGACTAGTAGTTAGTGTTGAACGCGAAAAAGCAGAGTATTTTGTAGCGAAATTTATTGTTGAACATTTTACACTTCCACCGAAAATTGTACCATACTCGGTATCTCTGAACAGTTTCCAACTGATTAAACATTTATACGTGCGCTCTCTACTCGTTGGCTGGGTCCAATAAAAGTGAATCAGGAAAACTGATTGTCGGTACAATAGTGAGCGTGAGAGAAGTTGACTATGTAATTATAGTCTAAGAGCCCAAGTGGAAATTATTTACAACTATTTCCTGGTCATTCTGTTACACATTATCGCAAATTTCATGATTGGCGATGCCCTAAAACGATAGTCCCCCTCCCGGACAGTGGGGCTAAAGGGGTGGCAGACAACTTCAAAGCCGTTAATAGTTGCAAATATTTGCAACTATTTCCTGGGCTTTGATTCATATGCCATTTCATAGACGACGAGTCCCCGCATATATACTCCAAAAGGCAGACAAATATTGGGGGGCTAACATGGTGGCAGACACGCTCCAAAAATTTAAATTTGTATGAAAAATGGGAAGTGCTTCTACAAAAATAGCGCTAACTCCATCATGCTAAACCATGTAGGTACAGTAAGAGCCTAAATATTTTCCAGACACTTCCCCCAGCATTTAAGCCATATTTCACTTCAAAATACCAATTACAACCCGGTGGATTTATCAATCGAAATTTGACTCTTTTTTTAAGTAAATTCACAGGCAATATAGTACAGCAAATAGTAGCACTTTCCCCTAATATCACACAGATGGCCAACAGCAGCGATTCCTTCTGAATGGGATATCATTGAAAACACCGTGCTGAGCTTATATTTCCAAAGGCAGACAAAACCCTTCAAAAGGACGATCAGCAGACGAGCCCTTAAATGGGGCAAAAAGTGTAATTTTGCTTGAAACAACAATTATCTCTCGTGACAGAATTTTCCCCTAATATCAGAGGAATGGCCCCCAGCAGCGATTCTTTCTGGACGGCATATCATTTAGAACACCATGCTAAGTAAATATTTCCAAAGGCAGACATAAAGCATTAAAAGGACGATAAGCAGACGAGCCCTTAAATGGGGCAAAAAGTGTAATTTTGCTTGAAACAACAATTATCTCTCCTGACAGCATTTCCCCCTAATATCACACGGATGGCCCCCAGCAGCGTTTCTTTTTGAACGGTATATCATTCAGGACACCATGCTTAGTCTATATTTTTACAGGCAGACATAAACCATTAAAAGGACAATCAGCAGACGAGCCCTTAAATGGGGCAAAAAGTGGAATTTTGTGAGAAACAACAATTATCTCTCGCGGCAGCTTTTCCACTTAATATCACACGGATGGCCCTCAGCAGCGTTTCTTTTTGAACGGTATATCATTCAGGACACCATACTAAGTATATGTTTCGAAAGGCAGACATAAAGCATTAAAAGGACGATCAGGAGACGAACCCTTAAATGGGGCAAAAAGTGTAATTTTGCGAGAAAAAACAATTATCTCTCGTGGCAGCATTTCCACCTAATATCACACGGATGGCCCCCAGCAGCGATTCTTTCTGGACGGCATATCACTTAGGACACCATGCTAAGTAAATATTTCCAAAGGCAGACATAAACCATTAAAAGGACGATCACCAGACGAGCCCTTAAGTCGTGCAAAAAGTGGGATTTTGCAGCAAACAACAATGACCACTTTTTTGCAACCACTTTAGGCACGTCTACTGATCGTCCTTTTAATGCTTTATGTCTGCCTTTAGAAATATATACTAAGCATGGTGTCCTGAATAATATACCGTTCAAAAAGAAACGCTGCTGAGGGCCATCCGTGTGATATTAGGGGGAAAAGATGCCGCGAGAGATAATTGTTGTTTCTCGGAAAATTCCACTTTTTGCCCTATTTAAGGGCTCGTCTGCAGATTGTCCTTTTAATGGTTTATGTCTGCCTTTAAAAATATAGACTAAGCATGGTGCCCTGAATTATATACCGTTCAAAAAGAAACGCTGCTGAGGGCCATCCGTGTGATATTAAGCGCAGTATAGACCTCGGGCGGAATGAAAATGAAATTTTTGTCCGCTGCGATTTTTTCAATGAAAATGCATGCTTACTGTCGTGGAACATGTCGGAAATGATGGGGAATTCCATAAGCTACAATCCGAATATGGTTCCAAAATTTTTCTCGGCCATTTTATGTATTATTTTTCGATTCCCCGGTCATTTCACCGTGGAAAATATCTAATGACGGGGGAATCGAAAAATAATACATAAAATGGCCGAGAAAAATTTTGGAACAATATTCGGATTGTAGCTTATGGAATTCCCCATCATTACCGACATGTTCCACGACAGTAGGCATGCATTTTCATTGAGAAAATCGCAGCGGACAAAAATTTCATTTTCATTCCGCCCGAGGTCTATTCAGGCCTTTAGGGGGAAATGCTGCCACGAGAGATAATTGTTGTTTCTTGCAAAATTCCACTTTTTCCCCATTTAAGGGCGCGTCTGCTGATCGTCCTTTTAATGCATTATGTCTGCCTTTGGAAATATTTACTTAGCATGGTGTCCTAAGTGATATGCCATCCAGAAAGAATCGCCGCTGGGGGCCATCCGTGTGACATTAGGTGGAAATGCTGTGACGAAAGATAATTATTGTTTCTCGCAAAATTCCACTTTTTGCCCCATTTAAGGGTTCGTCTCCTGATCGTCCTTTTAGTGCTTTATGTCTGCCTTTCGAAACATATACTTAGTATGGTGTCCTGAATGATATACCGTTCAAAAAGAAACGCTGCACAGGGCCATCCGTGTGATATTAGGGGGAAAAGCTGCCGCGAGAGATAATTGTTATTTCTCGCAAAATTCTACTTTTTGCCCCATTTAAGGGCTCGTCTGCTGATTGTCCTTTTAATGGTTTATGTCTGCCTTTGGAAATATTTACTTAGCATGGTGTTCTAAATGATATGCCGTCCAGAAAGAATCGCTGCTGGGGGCCATTCCTCTGATATTAGGGGAAAATTCTGTCACGAGAGATAATTGTTGTTTCAAGCAAAATTACACTTTTTGCCCCATTTAAGGGCTCGTCTGCTGATCGTCCTTTTAATGCTTTATGTCTGCCTTTGGAAATATTTACTTAGCATGGTGTTCTAAATGATATGCCGTCCAGAAACAATCGCTGCTGGGGCCATTCCTCTGATATTAGGGGAAAATTCTGTCACGAGAGATAATTGTTGTTTCAAGCAAAATTACACTTTTTGCCCCATTTAAGGGCTCGTCTGCTGATCGTCCTTTTAATGCTTTATGTCTGCCTTTGGAAATATTTACTTAGCATGGTATTCTAAATGATATGCCGTCCAGAAAGAATCGCTGCTGGGGGCCATTCCTCTGATATTAGGGGAAAATTCTGTCACGAGAGATAATTGTTGTTTCAAGCAAAATTACACTTTTTGCCCCATTTAAGGGCTCGTCTGCTGATCGTCCTTTTGAAGGGTTTTGTCTGCCTTTGGAAATATAAGCTCAGCACGGTGTTTTCAATTATATCCCATTCAGAAGGAATCGCTGCTGTTGGCCATCTGTGTGATATTAGGGGAAAGTGCTACTATATTTGCTGTACTATATTGCCTGTGAATTTACTTAAAAAAAGAGTCAAATTTCGATTGATAAATCAACCGGGTTGTAATTGGTATTTTGAAGTGAAATTTGGTTTAAATGCTGGGGGAAGTGTCTGGAAAATATTTAGGCTCTTACTGTACCTACATGGTTTAGCATGATGGAGTTAGCGCTATTTTTGTAGAAGCACTTCCCATTTTTCATACAAATTTCAATTTTTGGAGCGTGTCTGCCACCATGTTAGCCCCCCAATATTTGTCTGCCTTTTGGAGTATATATGCGGGGACTCGTCCTCTATGAAATGGCATATGAGTCAAAGGCCAGGAAATAGTTGCAAATATTTGCAACTATTAACGACTTTGAAGTTGTCTGCCACCCCTTTAGCCCCACTGTCCAGGAGGGAGACTACCGTTTTGGGGCATCGCCAATCATGAAATTTGCGATAATGTGTAACAGAATGGCCAGGAAATAGTTACATTTGAAGTGTCGCTGGCTCTAGGTCTATTAGGAAATTATACGCTGCGGACATTAAAGTGCTAGTTTCGGTTTGGATTTGATGTATAACTGGCATTTGGTGGGAGAAAGAAAGACGTAAAAAGAAGTTAGGAGTTTTCCAGTGCCTATATAAAATTTAGTTGTTAACCAAGTCACGGCCCAACTAGGTGGCGTAATTCGAAAATGGGTTTTGAAAAAGCCGATGTAAAGCGCATTTAGAGCTACATTTTGGTAAAAGATCCAGGGTCCTAGCTATCACCGTTTCCGAAATACAGCCGCCTAAAGGTGACAGAAATTTTACTCCAAGTTTAACCGCCGTGGGGTCAATATTTACGGAGATATGGCCAATTTTGTGTTTTCAAGCGAAAATTTTCGAAGTTGGTTTTTGAAAAAGTCGATGTAGAGCGCATTTAGAGCTACATATTGGAAAAACAACCAGCTATCATCGTTTCCGAGATACAGCCGCCTAAAGCTGACCGAAATTTTACCCCAAGTTTGACCGCCGTGGGGTCAATATTTACGGAGATATGGCCAATTTTGTGTTTTCAAGTGAAAATTTTCGAAGTTGGGTTTTGCAAAAGTCGATGTAGAGCGCATTTAGAGCTGGTGAAACAACCAGGGTCCTAGCTCTCACCGTTTCCGAGATACAGCCGCCTAAAGGTGACCGAAATTTTACCCCACGTTTGACCGCTATGGGGTCAATATTTACGGAGATATGCCAATTTTGTGTTTTCAAGTGCAAATTTTCGAAGTTGGGTTTTGAAAAAGTCGATGTAGACCGCATTTAGAGCTACATTTTGGTAAAAGAACCAGGATCCTAGCTATCACCGTTTCCGAGATACAGCCGCCTAAAGGTGACAGAAATTTTACTCCAAGTTTAACCGCCGTGGGGTCAATATTTACGGCGATATGGCCAATTTTGTGTTTTCAAGTGAAAATTTTCGAAGTTGGGTTTTGAAAAGTCGATGTAGAGCGCATTTGGAGCTACATTTTGGTGAAACAACCAGGGTCCTAGCTCTCACCGTTTCCGAGATACAGCCGCCTAAAGGTGACCGAAATTTTACCCCAAGTTTGACGGCCGTGGGGTCAATATTTACGGAGATATGGTTAATTTTGTGTTTTCAAGTGAAAATTTTCGAATTTGGGTTTTGAGAAAGTCGATGTAGAGCGCATTCAGAGCTACATTTTGGTGAAAGAACCAGGATTCTAGCTATCACCGTTTCCGAGATACAGCCGCCTGAAGGTGACCGAAATTTAACCCCAAGTTTGACCGCCGTGGGGTCATTATTTACGGAGATATGACCAATTTTGTGTTTTCATGTGAAAATTTTCGAAGTTGGGTTTTGAAAAAGTCGATGTAGAGCGCATTTAGAGCTACATTTTGCTGAAAGAACCAGGGTCGTAGCTATCACCGTTTCCGAGATACAGCCGCCTAAAGGTGACCGAAATTTTACCCCAAGTGTGACCGCCGTGGGGTCTATATTTACGGAGATATGGCCAATTTTGTGTTTTCAAGTGAAAATTTTCGAAGTTGGGTTTTGAAATAGTCGATGTAGAGCGCATTTAGAGCTACATTTTGGTGAAAGAACCAGGGTCCTAGCTAGCACCGTTTCCGAGATACAGCGACCTAAAGGTGACCTAAATTTTACCACAAGTTTGACCGCCGTGGGGTCAATATTTACGGAGATATGGCCAATTTTGTGTTTTCAAGTGAAAATTTTCGATGTTGGGTTTTGAAAAAGTCGATGTAGAGCGCATTTGGAGCTACATTTTGGTGAAAGAACCAGAGTCCTAGCTATCACCGTTTCCGAGATACAGCCGCCTAAAGGTGACCGAAATTTTACCACAAGTTTGACCGCCGTGGGGTCAATATTTACGGAGATATGGCCAATTTTGTGTTTTCAAGTGAAAATTTTCGAAGTTGGGTTTTGAAAAAGTCGATGTAGAGCGCATTTAGAGCTACATTTTGGTGAAAGAACCAGGGTCCTAGCTATCACCGTTTGCGAGATACAGCCGCCTAAAGGTGACCGAAATTTTACACCAAGTTTGACCGCCGTGGGGTCAATATTTACAATTTTTTGTTTTCAAGTATAAATTTTCGAAGTTGGGTTTTGAAATAGTCGATGTAGAGCGCATTTAGAGCTACATTTTGGTGAAAGAACCAGGGTCCTAGCTATCACCGTTTCCGAGATACAGCCGCCTAAAGATGACCGAAATTTTACCACAAGTTTGACCGCCGTGGGGTCAATATTTACAATTTTGTGTTTTCAAGTGAAAATTTTCGAAGTTGGGTTTTGAAATAGTCGATGTAGAGCGCATTTAGAGCTACATTTTGGTGAAAGAACCAGGGTCCCAGCTATCACCGTTTCCGAGATACAGCCGGTTAAAGGTGACCCAAATTTTACCCCAAGTTTGACCGCCGTGGTGTCAATATTTACGGAGATATGGCCAATTTTGTGTTTTCAAGTGAAAATTTTCGAAGTTGGGTTTTGAAATAGTCGATGTAGAGCGCATTTAGAGCTACATTTTGGTGAAAGAACCAGGGTCCCAGCTATCACCGTTTCCGAGATACAGCCGGTTAAAGGTGACCCAAATTTTACCCCAAGTTTGAACGCCGTGGTGTCAATATTTACGGAGATATGGCCAATTTTGTGTTTTCAAGTGAAAATTTTTGAAGTTGGGTTTTGAAATAGTCGATGTAGAGCGCATTTAGAGCTACATTTTGGTGAAAGAACCAGGGTCCTAGCTATCACCGTTTCCGAGATACAGCGACCTAAAGGTGACCGAAATTTTACCACAAGTTTGACCGCCGTGGGGTCAATATTTACGGAGATATGGCCAATTTTGTGTTTTCAAGTGAAAATTTTCGATGTTGGGTTTTGAAAAAGTCGATGTAGAGCGCATTTGGAGCTACATTTTGGTGAAAGAACCAGAGTCCTAGCTATCACCGTTTCCGAGATACAGCCGCCTAAAGGTGACCGAAATTTTACCACAAGTTTGACCGCCGTGGGGTCAATATTTCCAATTTTGTGTTTTCAAGTGAAAATTTTCGAAGTTGGGTTTTGAAATAGTCGATGTAGAGCGCATTTAGAGCTACATTTTGGTGAAAGAACCAGGGTCCTAGCTATCACCGTTTCCGAGATACAGCCGCCTAAAGGTGACCGAAATTTTACCACAAGTTTGACCGCCGTGGGGTCAATATTTACAATTTTGTGTTTTCAAGTGAAAATTTTCGAAGTTGGGTTTTGAAATAGTCGATGTAGAGCGCATTTAGAGCTACATTTTGGTGAAAGAACCAGGGTCCTAGCTATCACCGTTTGCGAGATACAGCCGCCTAAAGGTGACCGAAATTTTACCCCAAGTTTGACCGCCGTAGGGTCAATTTTGTGTTTTCAAGTGAAAGTTTTCGAAGTTGGGTTTTGAAAAAGTCGATGTAGAGCGCATTTAGAGCTACATTTTGGTGAAAGAACCAGGGGCCTAGCTATCACCGTTTCCGAGATACAGCCGGTTAAAGGTGACCGAAATTTTACCCCAAGTTTGACCGCCGTGGGGTCAATATTTACGGAGATATGGCCAATTTTGTGTTTTCAAGTGAAAATTTTCGAAATTGGGTTTTGAAAAAGTCGATGTAGAGCGCATTTAGAGCTACAGTTTGGTGAAAGAACCAGGGTCCTAGCTATCACCGTTTGCGAGATACAGCCGCCTAAAGGTGACCGAAATTTTAAAACAGGTTTGACCGCCGTGGGGTCAATATTTACACATTTGTGTTTTCAAGTGAAAATTTTCGAAGTTGGGTTTTGAAATAGTCGATGTAGAGCGCATTTAGAGCTACATTTTGGTGAAAGAACCAGGGTCCTAGCTATCACCGTTTCCGAGATATAGCCGCCTAAAGGTGACCGAAATTTTACCACAGGTTTGATCGCCGTGGGGTCAATATTTACAATTTTGTGTTTTCAAGTGAAAATTTTCGAAATTGGGTTTTGAAAAAGTCGATATAGAGCGCATTTAGAGCTACATTTTGGTGAAAGAACCAGGGTCCTAGCTATCACCGTTTCCGAGATACAGCCGCCTAAAGGTGACCGAAATTTTACCACAAGTTTGACCGCCGTGGGGTCAATATTTACAATTTTGTGTTTTCAAGTGAAAATTTTCGCAGTTGGGTTTTGAAATAGTCGATGTAGAGCGCATTTAGAGCTACATTTTGGTGAAAGAACCAGGGTCCTTGCTATCACCGTTTCCGAGATACAGCCGCCTAAAGGTGACCAAAATTTTACCCCAAGTTTTACCGCCGTGGGGTCAATATTTACGGAGATATGGCCAATGTTGTGTTTTCAAGTGAAAATTTTCAAAGTTGGGTTTTGAAAAAGTCGATGTAGATCGCATTTAGAGCTACATTTTGGTGAAAGAACCAGGGTCCTAGCTATCACCGTTTCCGAGATACAGCCGCCTAAAGGTGACCGAAATTTTACCACAAGTTTGACCGCCGTGGGGTCAATATTTACAATTTTGTGTTTTCAAGTGAAAATTTTCGAAGTTGGGTTTTGAAATAGTCGATGTAGAGCGCATTTAGAGCTACATTTTGGTGAAAGAACCAGGGTCCCAGCTATCACCGTTTCCGAGATACAGCCGGTTAAAGGTGACCCAAATTTTACCCCAAGTTTGACCGCCGTGGTGTCAATATTTACCGAGATATGGCCAATTTTGTGTTTTCAAGTGAAAATTTTCGAAGTTGGGTTTTGAAATAGTCGATGTAGAGCGCATTTAGAGCTACATTTTGGTGAAAGAACCAGGGTCCCAGCTATCACCGTTTCCGAGATACAGCCGGTTAAAGGTGACCCAAATTTTACCCCAAGTTTGAACGCCGTGGTGTCAATATTTACGGAGATATGGCCAATTTTGTGTTTTCAAGTGAAAATTTTTGAAGTTGGGTTTTGAAATAGTCGATGTAGAGCGCATTTAGAGCTACATTTTGGTGAAAGAACCAGGGTCCTAGCTATCACCGTTTCCGAGATACAGCGACCTAAAGGTGACCGAAATTTTACCACAAGTTTGACCGCCGTGGGGTCAATATTTACGGAGATATGGCCAATTTTGTGTTTTCAAGTGAAAATTTTCGATGTTGGGTTTTGAAAAAGTCGATGTAGAGCGCATTTGGAGCTACATTTTGGTGAAAGAACCAGAGTCCTAGCTATCACCGTTTCCGAGATACAGCCGCCTAAAGGTGACCGAAATTTTACCACAAGTTTGACCGCCGTGGGGTCAATATTTCCAATTTTGTGTTTTCAAGTGAAAATTTTCGAAGTTGGGTTTTGAAATAGTCGATGTAGAGCGCATTTAGAGCTACATTTTGGTGAAAGAACCAGGGTCCTAGCTATCACCGTTTCCGAGATACAGCCGCCTAAAGGTGACCGAAATTTTACCACAAGTTTGACCGCCGTGGGGTCAATATTTACAATTTTGTGTTTTCAAGTGAAAATTTTCGAAGTTGGGTTTTGAAATAGTCGATGTAGAGCGCATTTAGAGCTACATTTTGGTGAAAGAACCAGGGTCCTAGCTATCACCGTTTGCGAGATACAGCCGCCTAAAGGTGACCGAAATTTTACCCCAAGTTTGACCGCCGTAGGGTCAATTTTGTGTTTTCAAGTGAAAGTTTTCGAAGTTGGGTTTTGAAAAAGTCGATGTAGAGCGCATTTAGAGCTACATTTTGGTGAAAGAACCAGGGGCCTAGCTATCACCGTTTCCGAGATACAGCCGGTTAAAGGTGACCGAAATTTTACCCCAAGTTTGACCGCCGTGGGGTCAATATTTACGGAGATATGGCCAATTTTGTGTTTTCAAGTGAAAATTTTCGAAATTGGGTTTTGAAAAAGTCGATGTAGAGCGCATTTAGAGCTACATTTTGGTGAAAGAACCAGGGTCCTAGCTATCACCGTTTCCGAGATATAGCCGCCTAAAGGTGACCGAAATTTTACCACAGGTTTGACCGCCGTGGGGTCAATATTTACAATTTTGTGTTTTCAAGTGAAAATTTTCGAAGTTGGGTTTTGAAATAGTCGATGTAGAGCGCATTTAGAGCTACATTTTGGTGAAAGAACCAGGGTCCTAGCTATCACCGTTTCCGAGATACAGCCGCCTAAAGGTGACCGAAATTTTACCACAAGTTTGACCGCCGTGGGGTCAATATTTCCAATTTTGTGTTTTCAAGTGAAAATTTTCGAAGTTGGGTTTTGAAATAGTCGATGTAGAGCGCATTTAGAGCTACAGTTTGGTGAAAGAACCAGGGTCCTAGCTATCACCGTTTGCGAGATACAGCCGCCTAAAGGTGACCGAAATTTTAAAACAGGTTTGACCGCCGTGGGGTCAATATTTACACATTTGTGTTTTCAAGTGAAAATTTTCGAAGTTGGGTTTTGAAATAGTCGATGTAGAGCGCATTTAGAGCTACATTTTGGTGAAAGAACCAGGGTCCTAGCTATCACCGTTTCCGAGATATAGCCGCCTAAAGGTGACCGAAATTTTACCACAGGTTTGACCGCCGTGGGGTCAATATTTACAATTTTGTGTTTTCAAGTGAAAATTTTCGAAATTGGGTTTTGAAAAAGTCGATATAGAGCGCATTTAGAGCTACATTTTGGTGAAAGAACCAGGGTCCTAGCTATCACCGTTTCCGAGATACAGCCGCCTAAAGGTGACCGAAATTTTACCACAAGTTTGACCGCCGTGGGGTCAATATTTACAATTTTGTGTTTTCAAGTGAAAATTTTCGCAGTTGGGTTTTGAAATAGTCGATGTAGAGCGCATTTAGAGCTACATTTTGGTGAAAGAACCAGGGTCCTTGCTATCACCGTTTCCGAGATACAGCCGCCTAAAGGTGACCAAAATTTTACCCCAAGTTTTACCGCCGTGGGGTCAATATTTACGGAGATATGGCCAATGTTGTGTTTTCAAGTGAAAATTTTCAAAGTTGGGTTTTGAAAAAGTCGATGTAGATCGCATTTTTAGCTACATTTTGGTGAAAGAACCAGGGTCCTAGCTATCACCGTTTCCGAGATACAGCCGCCTAAAGGTGACCGAAATTTTACCACAAGTTTGACCGCCGTGGGGTCAATATTTACAATTTTGTGTTTTCAAGTGAAAATTTTCGAAGTTGGGTTTTGAAATAGTCGATGTAGAGCGCATTTAGAGCTACATTTTGGTGAAAGAACCAGGGTCCTAGCTATCACCGTTTCCGAGATACAGCCGCCTAAAGGTGACCGAAATTTTACCACAGGTTTGACCGCCGTGGGGTCAATATTTACAATTTTGTGTTTTCAAGTGAAAATTTTCGAAATTGGGTTTTGAAAAAGTCGATGTAGAGCGCATTTAGAGCTACATTTTGGTGAAAGAACCAGGGTCCTAGCTATCACTGTTTCCGAGATACAGCCGCCTAAAGGTGACCGAAATTTTACCACAGGTTTGACCGCCGTGGGGTCAATATTTACGGAGATATGGCCAATTTTGTGTTTTCAAGTGAAAATTTTCAAAGTTGGGTTTTGAAAAAGTCGATGTAGATCGCATTTGGAGCTACATTTTGGTGAAAGAACCAGGGGCCTAGCTATCACCGTTTCCGAGATACAGCCGGTTAAAGGTGACCGAAATTTTACCTCAAGTTTGACCGCCTTGGGGTCAATATTTACGGAGATATGGCCAATTTTGTGTTTTCAAGTGAAAATTTTCGAAGTTGGGTTTTGAAAAAGTCGATGTAGAGCGCATTTAGAGCTACAGTTTGGTGAAAGAACCAGGGTCCTAGCTATCACCGTTTGCGAGATACAGCCGCCTAAAGGTGACCGAAATTTTACCACAGGTTTGACCGCCGTGGGGTCAGTATTTACAATTTTGTGTTTTCAAGTGAAAATTTTCGAAGTTGGGTTTTGAAATAGTCGATGTAGAGCGCATTTAGAGCTACATTTTGGTGAAAGAACCAGGGTCCTAGCTATCACCGTTTCCGAGATACAGCCGCCTAAAGGTGACCGAAATTTTACCACAGGTTTGACCGCCGTGGGGTCAATATTTACAATTTTGTGTTTTCAAGTGAAAATTTTCGAAATTGGGTTTTGAAAAAGTCGATGTAGAGCGCATTTAGAGCTACATTTTGGTGAAAGAACCAGGGTCCTAGCTATCACTGTTTCCGAGATACAGCCGCCTAAAGGTGACCGAAATTTTACCACAGGTTTCACCGCCGTGGGGTCAATATTTACGGAGATATGGCCAATTTTGTGTTTTCAAGTGAAAATCTTGGAAGTTGGGTTTTGAAAAAGCCGATGTAGAGCGCATTTAGAGCTACATTTTGGTGAAAGAGCCAGGGTCCTAGCTGTCACCGTTTGCGAGATACAGCCGCCTAAAGGTGACCGAAATTTTACCCCAAGTTTGACCGCCGTAGGGTCAATTTTGTGTTTTCAAGTGAAAGTTTTCGAAGTTGGGTTTTGAAAAAGTCGATGTAGAGCGCATTTAGAGCTACATTTTGGTGAAAGAACCAGGGGCCTAGTTATCACCTTTTCCGAGATACAGCCGGTTAAAGGTGACCGAAATTTTACCCCAAGTTTGACCGCCGTGGGGTCAATATTTACGGAGATATGGCCAATTTTGTGTTTTCAAGTGAAAATTTTCAAAGTTGGGTTTTGAAAAAGTCGATGTAGATCGCATTTGGAGCTACATTTTGGTGAAAGAACCAGGGGCCTAGCTATCACCGTTTCCGAGATACAGCCGGTTAAAGGTGACCGAAATTTTACCTCAAGTTTGACCGCCTTGGGGTCAATATTTACGGAGATATGGCCAATTTTGTGTTTTCAAGTGAAAATTTTCGAAGTTGGGTTTTGAAAAAGTCGATGTAGAGCGCATTTAGAGCTACAGTTTGGTGAAAGAACCAGGGTCCTAGCTATCACCGTTTGCGAGATACAGCCGCCTAAAGGTGACCGAAATTTTACCACAGGTTTGACCGCCGTGGGGTCAGTATTTACAATTTTGTGTTTTCAAGTGAAAATTTTCGAAGTTGGGTTTTGAAATAGTCGATGTAGAGCGCATTTAGAGCTACATTTTGGTGAAAGAACCAGGGTCCTAGCTATCACCGTTTCCGAGATACAGCCGCCTAAAGGTGACCGAAATTTTACCACAGGTTTGACCGCCGTGGGGTCAATATTTACAATTTTGTGTTTTCAAGTGAAAATTTTCGAAATTGGGTTTTGAAAAAGTCGATGTAGAGCGCATTTAGAGCTACATTTTGGTGAAAGAACCAGGGTCCTAGCTATCACTGTTTCCGAGATACAGCCGCCTAAAGGTGACCGAAATTTTACCACAGGTTTCACCGCCGTGGGGTCAATATTTACGGAGATATGGCCAATTTTGTGTTTTCAAGTGAAAATCTTCGAAGTTGGGTTTTGAAAAAGCCGATGTAGAGCGCATTTAGAGCTACATTTTGGTGAAAGAACCAGGGTCCTAGCTATCACCGTTTGCGAGATACAGCCGCCTAAAGGTGACCGAAATTTTACCCCAAGTTTGACCGCCGTAGGGTCAATTTTGTGTTTTCAAGTGAAAGTTTTCGAAGTTGGGTTTTGAAAAAGTCGATGTAGAGCGCATTTAGAGCTACATTTTGGTGAAAGAACCAGGGGCCTAGTTATCACCGTTTCCGAGATACAGCCGGTTAAAGGTGACCGAAATTTTACCCCAAGTTTGACCGCCGTGGGGTCAATATTTACGGAGATATGGCCAATTTTGTGTTTTCAAGTGAAAATTTTCAAAGTTGGGTTTTGAAAAAGTCGATGTAGATCGCATTTGGAGCTACATTTTGGTGAAAGAACCAGGGTCCTTGCTATCACCGTTTCCGAGATACAGCCGCCTAAAGGTGACCGAAATTTTACCACAAGTTTGACCGCCGTGGGGTCAATATTTACGGAGATATGGCCAATTTTGTGTTTTCAAGTGAAAATTTTCAAAGTTGGGTTTTGAAAAAGTCGATGTAGATCGCATTTGGAGCTACATTTTGGTGAAAGAACCAGGGTCCTAGCTATCACCGTTTCCGAGATACAGCCGCCTAAAGGTGACCGAAATTTTACCACAGGTTTGACCGCCGCGCCGTGGGGTCAATATTTACAATTTTGTGTTTTCAAGTGAAAATTTTCGAGGTTGGGTTTTGAGATAGTCGATGTAGAGCGCATTTAGAGCTACATTTTGGTGAAAGAACCAGGGGCCTAGCTATCACCGTTTCCGAGATACAGCCGGTTAAAGGTGACCCAAATTTTACCCCAAGTTTGACCGCCGTGGGGTCAATATTTACGGAGATATGGCCAATTTTGTGTTTTCAAGTGAAAATTTTCGAAGTTGGGTTTTGAAAAAGTCGATGTAGAGCGCATTTAGAGCTACATTTTGGTGAAAGAACCAGGGTCCTAGCTATCACCGTTTGCGAGATACAGCCGCCTAAAGGTGACCGAAATTTTACCCCAAGTTTGACCGCCGTAGGGTCAATTTTGTGTTTTCAAGTGAAAGTTTTCGAAGTTGGGTATTGAAAAAGTCGATGTAGATCGCATTTAGAGCTACATTTTGGTGAAAGAACCAAGGGCTTAGCTATCACCGTTTCCAAGATACAGCCGGTTAAAGGTGACCCAAATTTTACCCCAAGTTTGACCGCCGTGGGGTCAATATTTACGGAGATATGGCCAATTTTGTGTTTTCAAGTGAAAATTTTCGAAGTTGGGTTTTGAAAAAGTCGATGTAGAGCGCATTTAGAGCTACATTTTGGTGAAAGAACCAGGGTCCTAGCTATCACTGTTTCCGAGATACAGCCGCCTAAAGGTGACCGACATTTTAACCCAAGTTTGACTGCCGTGGGGAGTGTTTTCAAGTGAAAATTTTCGAAGTTGGGTTTTGAAAAAGTCGATGTAGAGCGCATTTGGAGCTACATTTTGGTGAAAGAACCAGGGTCCTAGCTATCACTGTTTCCGAGATACAGAAGCCTAAAGGTGACCGAAATTTTACCCCAAGTTTGACCGCCGTGGGGTCAATATTTGCGGAGATATAGCAAATTTTGTGTTTTCAAGTGAAAATTTGAAAAAGTCGACGTAGGGCGCATTTAGAGCTACATTTTGGTGAAAGAATCAGGGTCCTAGCTATCACCGTTTCCGAGATACAGCCGCCTAAAGGTGACCGAAATTTTACCCCAAGTTTGACCGCCGTGGGGTCAATATTTAGGGAGATATGGCCAAATTTGTGTTTTAAAGGGAAAATTTTCGAAGATGAGTTTTGAAAAAGTCGATGTAGAGCGCATTTCGAGCTACATTTTGGTGAAAGAACCAGGGTCCTAGCTATCACCGTTTGCGAGATACAGCCGCCTAAAGCTGACCGAAATTTTACCCCAAGTTTAACCGCTGTGGGGTCAATATTTACAATTTTGTGTTTTCAAGTGAAAATTTTCGAAGTTGGGTTTTGAAAAAGTCGATTTAGAGCGCATTTACAGCTACAGGCTAAAGTTTTCACGTCTAAGCTTCCCACTAAACTAAAATATCCCTTAATCTTATCGAATAATATCACTTTTAGGGACCCTCTTGCCACCTTTGACTTTTCTGTAATTAGTTCTAATACTACGCCAGACATCATGTCGTCACTCTTCAACATCAACTCTGTACCTAATTAGTTCCAAATGTCCAATTTCCTAGAATTTCATCGAAAACTAGCCGAAATCCTATATAGTTTCAGTTCGTTTATTCTACTAAGTGACTATTAGGAAAGCAAAGGCCTCTACTCTCTCTACACACACACACACGTACCTAGAACTAAACAGCAAGTTACCAGATTACGCGTTACCATCAACTTTTCCCTGAACGTCGTTTCTCCAATAACATTCATTACGCCTTCGCAAGGATAAAAAAAAAAAGAAAGTCGATTACAATAAAAGTTCCCAATACCATCATCGTCATCGCCGGCCAGCCCCCAGCCCAGGAGCCCACATCCCCAATATATGTACGCATCAAAGAGCTTATGGACGTGTGCAAAAGGTAAAAGGTATGAGCGTCACGTTTCGAAGGGATACAAATCCTTCTTTAAGTTTCTTTCATCCATAAAGCAACTAATTTGACCCTTGTCTTTTCTCGTTTCACTTTGGTTACATTGTTCTCAACGACGACGAGTCAAAAAAAAGCTGGAAAAAAAAGATTGGAAAAGGATATATCCTGACGTTGACCATAGTCTGGGCATATCTTCCTGCATTTAGGTCAGTCGAGCTTTTTTCATATTGAATTTCGTCAAGAGGTTTCTATTTTATCGTGCCCAATACGAGGGTGGTATTTTGGCTGCTTTCCTTCCGTTATATGAATTCAAGGAATGCTGAATAACATTTCAAACCCGATTTGAAAGGATCGGATGTACTAGGTATGAATTTTTGGCACTATTGAGAAAAAATGAAAACTGATAGTTTAATCTGAAAGTTTGATTGGACATTTTGCCCTCACGTTAACTGGCCGATATAGCCTATTTGGTTCTGAAAATTTTCCGGAAGGTGGCAAAACTCACGCGCTTTTTAAAAAATTAATAAAAAAAAAACAAATTTGTAATGGAATTTTTCTTACAAGTTATACCAAACAATTCCATTTTTAATTTCACTAAATTCTTGTAGAATCCCTTAAGTGCACCTCACTTCACTTCACTTAAATTTATCAACCACTCGTCAATGAATGAGACTATAGTAAATTTTCATTTCTTATATGTTTAAAATGAAATGGTCCTTTCCCTTGGGAGACGAACAGCAAGATGGTGAAATTGCGGTTTCAAAATTCATTCATTTGACAAAGGATTTTCGGGAGCGCATCGTATTGGGAATACGTGGACTTGATTTATAGGCTTCTAAGTATTTTTCCATTTAATAAATGGGAATTGTGCGTAAATGTTTTCGGTTTGAATTTTCCTTAAAATTGATGTCTTTTTTTGTGCGAAGAGAACGGTGCAAACTAGACAGTAAGGTAGGAAGTTGACGATGTTTGGAGTATGACGCGTGTGTTATTTTCAACCAATTTACATAACAGTGGACGAAATAGCCATAGTCTCTTAATTTAGAACGTCAACAACCATCTTTATAAAGACCAGAAGATCCTTCAATGTAGAATTTAGTGGGTCACGTCCGAGGAGTGATCTGGACCTTCCGATCACCGGGCTTTTCAATAGCAGATGAATAGAGGTTTTGTCTTCCTCGAAACAAAGCCGACACTGGGTCTCCCTTGCTCTATCGGTCAATATTTCCAGTTATAACCGCTGTGGTGAGAAGCTCAAATGCTTTTTTCTGGTCATAGGATGGAGCTTCCTTGATATTACACAAGTTCTAATGTTCCGCCAATTACGATTAGCATTCGTAAAACGAAAAATTTCTTTGACTACTGCCATCGGAATATCCACGCGCTCTGCATGAGAACTGTCCAGAGTTGAACCAATTTTTGGTCTAAGTGTGCTAAGTGTTTGATCACTTAGCGACCCCTTTACCTGAACCGAAGAATATGTTGTTGTTGGCTTGTATGTGCACGAGTGCGTGACATGCTTACAGGACTGCAAATAATTCAGCCTGGAAAATGCTAAAAAAAAATAGTGTTCCACGGAAGACCTGCACCCACACCACAGTCCATTTTGACCCATCTGTGAAAAGGGAAATATCGTATTCCCCTGTAACCTCATTCCTCCCCCCACCCTCCACCATTCGCACCTGGTGGGAAATCTGACATCGGAGTTTTATTGAGTATGTCTGAGTGGGTAATAATGGTTTGGCAGTCTTGCGACCCGTTTCTTTGAGCCTGACCGCATTACATGCCGCTAATTCTTTGATAAATAGGTTGATAGGCAGAATATTTAGGATTACATTCAACGCATCCGTCGGGCATGCTCGCAGTGATGTCAAGACATGCAGATCTTTACACCCTGCCCAGTTTCGTTACATTGGGTGAGGTTACGAAGCAAGCGCTGGCCACTAGACCAGTGTCCCATGTGTCAGTATGGGGCGTTCAAACGCGGTCTAGAGCCAGAGTATTACATTTGGCTTAATATTCTATTCAAGATTGTCTTGCAGGCGTAGAAAGCTACAAAGCCTCTCTAAACGCACTCTGCTATATGTTTAACTTCCAGCTAAGCTTTAAGTCTAAAACTATTCCCAGATTCTTTGAGCTGGGTGATAGTGTGAGCTGTTGCCCATTTAGATATGGAAGAGAAAAGGTTGTAGCTTGGTTTTTGTAGTAAACAGCATCAGCATCAGTTTAGTCTTGCCTGGGTTTACGCCAACAACACAACGTCTGACTCAGTCGTTGACCAACTCGTGGGATCTTCCCATGATCTGACTGACTACGAAGTGGCCAATTCTTGCTACTACTATCGCATACGCGACCATCTAAAATTGGAAATGTAAGAACCAGTGGCGTAACGTTTTCCAAATTTCTTGTGTTCGAAATGGGGGCCCCTCGCAGTTTATATTTTTTTAACCAGGCAATATTGAAATAACCAAATTTAAAATAGTCAACCAATGAGCAAAAACACCGAAATTTGCTGTTTTAGGCATTTGTCACATTTGGAGGTATGACGGCCCTTGCCAAGTTAACCCGGGAACACTAATGTGAGTCATTTTGACGCATATTCCACATATTTCCATTCTTCGTAGAAAGGGCGGTTGGACCATTGGGTTCCGCTACCCATGTATTCTTTAAATGAGCCAAAGCGTTCAAGGATGGCCGTGAATCCGTCGACCGCAAGCCAGCATCACACCAGACAACATTCGCCGCGTAGAGCAACTCATTTTGGAGAAACGTAGGATGAATGTTCGAGACATTTCGGATGAACTCGGCAGGGACGTAGCTAGGGGAGGGGTCCATGGGGTCCGGACCCCTCCCGAAATGTTTTAAAAAATCATTCAAACTCGTTTTATCATCATTGAACTTGTAAAAAGGCACTTATATTAATTCAGCAGTTTTCGTAAGACTGTGGTATCATTGTACATTCACCAAATGACAATATTTGGCAGTTAAATTGATTTGTTGTTTGTCGAAGAAAACGTACAATAATAATCAATGAGCGCATTAAACGGATACAATTCACTGGAAAAACACCGTAATATACTGCCACCCAACCATTTCCCCCAATCTATACGCGAAATGAATGAGAATCCAATTGAAAAGCACTCTTCTGCTACTTTTCTCGCTCTTTGAATGCACTAACAGATGCTATATTTTCGATTCATAAATTTAGTTGTTAGTTGAGTCGCTTGAAGGGGCCAAATCCTCGAAACTCTATTAGTATTTTTTTAGGAAAATAAATACTCATTCAGAACATACTTTTCTTCATAATTTATTGGAAATATTTTCCAAACTTACGAAGGTCTAAGGAACTTTCCGCTGCAGAGGTTCAGAGTGTTGCTAAGAAACGCGGAACGAAATCATCAATTTTAGTTGGGCTGAATGGATGCAGATTCTTAATAATATAAAAGTCTGCTTTGGACATGGTTAGCACACATCGCTCTTTAGGTGAAAGTGTCGAGGTTTTTCACTCTGTGTCTCCCATTCCAGCCGAACAGCACCGCATGTAAGCTCGATTTCCGCTGAGTGTTTTTATCCTTACAAATACACGACTGCAGATAGCAGGTCTTCCGTTGGGGCCTCGCCTGATTCTTACTTTATTCTACTATGAAATGTTGACGGTGGCGCATCATGGCTCTATCGAGTTAGGCCAGTGAAAGTAGTGGCGATCCTACGTAGGGTTGGGGGTTTAAACCCCGCCCAAAATTTTTTTGATGTAAACATACCGGATATTATTCATCAGTACTACAAACATTATGATAACTAATATAAATTTAAAAAAGCACGGGGAGTAGGAATATATGACACAAACTAACGGCCAACGAGCAAGAAACTTAACATTACTGCCAGGGTTAATGTTTTCTGTTATATCCGAGAAAAATCCCAACTCGATAATTTTGACATATGTAATTTTAAATTAAACAGAGCCTCAATTAATATGTGTCCTTTAACGTAATCAAAAGAGTGAAAGAGCGTAACTATTGAATTAAAGTTTCACTTTGAAGCTCTTAAATACATTTCTTAGTGTCCTTTGACGATTTCAATGCTTGGTCGCGTTTGGCAGCTATGGAATAATTCATCCGCGTTGGATTCCATGGAACTGCGAAGCTTTTTCCTTAAACCTGTCTTGAATAATTTTCTGCGTACGTCCGTGCCAGGAAAAAGTCATGGCTTTCCTTAATTACGAAAAAGGGTAGTGCGAGGAAAATGTAAACTCTGCACTGAACAATAATTTTTTTATGGAAATCGGACGATAACTGGGTCTTAGCTACACTCTAAAAAATTTTACTCCAATAATAGGAGGAAACTTTTTTTCCTTCTATTATAGTAGTAAATTTACACCACGATATGAACTAGAGTAATTTTACGCTTTACGGTGTAAATATTTACTGCAAAATTGGTGTAAATCTACAAACAATTTGCACTGGAAAAAATGTAAATTTACACCGGCAAATATGTAAATTTACATCCGGATTTATAATAATATTTACGGCAGCCAGTTCTTCGATCTAAATCGTCCTTGAGATACCCGTTATTCCAACGGCCAAGAGCTGCCACACCCCCTTTGGTTCAAGAGCAAAAAAGCGCTACAATACAACAATGATATGATGTTCACACGAACGCACTTCGGACGGAACAGACTAACTGCACACAGAACAAGTCACTTGTGAGACACAGGAAAAAGCAATAATGCACAAAAGTATTGTAACACACTCAGTTTGACAGAAATTTAGGTGTGACTTTTTACACCAAAATCGTAATATTACATGAAAATTTCCTTCCAATTGGTAAATATACACTGAAAATGTAAAGTTACACAAATGTGGTGTAAAATTACACCAAAATAGAGTAATATTAAAAAATATGTGTAATATTACACTATTTTGTTAGTATACTGGAAATTTTGTTGAAAAATAAACGTTTACTGTAATTTTGCGAGAAAAAAGGTGTAAAATTCAACGAATTTTCGATGTAAAATTCAACTTTGTTTTTACAGTGTAGTGGCGGCTTCAATGGGTGGCGTGCCGGATGATGTCCCAGGGCCTCGCGCTGGCAAGTTGGACAAAAAATAACAAACAAAAGTAAAATATTTCAAATCAATTTCTTCAAGAGGATTCGTGTAAAATATGATTTTTTGAGTGCCATGAAAATCGAGCCAAAAGTTCCGCTTTCAGTCTTTGACATTCTTGAATTCAAAATAGTTTTGCTCTTTTGATGTGAGCATATTCTTCAACTGAAATTTTTTGAGAACATACAAAATATCAATGACTTCCAAGCCGACCTTTCCAGTTTTATTGATTTATTTTTTTCCTGTGCAGTACCCATAAAAATGGAAACAATTCGCGGTAAATATTGTATTGTATATGAAATTGTGTGCATCTACCAACACTTCCAGTTTTTAAAGTAAATAATATCGGGTAGGACTAGGACCTTGAAGAACGCTGAAAATTTCTGACAGCCAGGACTCTGCAATTTCAGCAAATGCGCGACATAGCATGCTCTACATCAGCACTTGAATCTCATCCTATCTACGAAATTTTCGGAAATATGACGTCTTGTGTGGTGGTTGTCCCCCTTTTCGAAAACGGAGAGCTAGAACTGTAAAGTACGATGAACAGGATTCCGACATCTTATAATTTTGTGGAACTGTTGTTGAGTGACAATCATGACTGCATACTTATAAAGATACCCCACAATGATCATAAATTAACTAGCATGCGCGCAAGAGTCCAGACTTTAGGACCTTCAAACAAAATGTGGATTTTATCTCTTTTCTCAGTTAGTATCTCAACCTGAATATAGTAGGAAGGTTGGAGTTTTTACGGGAATTCATTAGACTTTAAAAGTAACGTCAATGTCGTTACTTATTACTTTTCTATCCAAAAATCGGTCGCCTGGGTCTGCGCAAAAGCTAAGGCCGCCCCTGGTGTTAGCCTATTAAATAAAATATTAAACCGAAAATTTGGTAGTACGGAGAAATTTGGACCCCTCCCGAAACAAAATCCTAGCTACGTCCTTGGAACTCGGCATCAGTATTGGTAGATATAATATCGGAATTCGGATGGGAGGTATTTGAAAATAGGGCAAAAATTCAACATCGACGACGTGGTAAAGCAGTTTGTGCGCTTATGGCTGTCCGAGTTGCCCAAGGAATTTTTCGATATCGGCATCAAAAAGCTTCCATAGAGGTGGAAAAAATGTGTAACTAGTGAGGGGGAGTACCTAGGAAAACAGTTAATTTTTGCAATTGTTTTCTGTAATAAGTAAACGTTTCATAGCATGTGTCTCGATCATATTTGAACCACCCTCGTAATTGTTATAGTGACGTACGAACAGATAAATATATTTTTTCTTTTCTATTTAAGATGGCTTCTGAAGAGAAGAAAATGTGCAATTTGGTAGATTTCTGTTTCACTTTGTATGGGAGGTACCCTTATATTTTAACCGGTCGAAATAATTTTTGTTGGAAAGTATAAGGTAGGTTGCCCTAGTCAGTCAACCAAATTTTGTTTCCATGGCGTAATTTAGAGAATAGTTACAGGTATGCCTTTTAGAGAAATGTTGCCGCCATGAGTCATATGTATATCATAGCTGGTTAACATGTTAAGTAAACTGCTCACCAACCAAATTTCTTCTGTAAATCATGATCAAGATGCTGAACACTGCAAGTTTGACGAAAATCCAAAACCAACCAAAACAGTGGATTCCCATAGACACGTACCTATGTTTGTGCCTACTGTCCTATACTTCTGTACATATATAGGACCGCTCCAAAAGCCTACTTGTAAATATTTTTGTGTTTTTTTTTTCGCACTGTTTGGAATTTGTGTCCCTAAATAAGTAATAAAACCATAAAAATACTTTTCGAACTTATCACACTGCTCCATAGGCATATGTGGGCAAATAAACACAGTCTCATTTCAGTTGCAATTTAACGAAAACAACCCCAAGGACATGCATCATTTTCTAAACAGAAATAAAATGTTCGTTACAGTCTATATCTAAAGCAACAAATATCCTTACCAAGGTCCTGCGCTAATCACACCCCATGCAACACAATCATTTTTTCCTTTTTAATCACAACATACTTTTTCGTCCTCGCGCTACATGTGCAATGAAAATGTTCACTTCCCATATTCACACGAAAAACGTTTTCTCTGTCGTACTCGTACATACATAGTAGAATGTCGAACTACACTAAATGTAGACAAGGCTCTCTGGGCGGATGAAGCCGGTAACCTTTTGATAGCTGTAGAAAAAACGACGTCTGTATAAGAACACTACTGGGTGTCTCAAGTAGGTTTGTAACAAATTGATTCTGATATGAGGGAAAAAGGATTTAGGACAATTTGCTTGATATTTTGAAGCTTTTCATTGCAATTCATTGCAATATGCCTGACTAAGGGCTCATTTCTAACTATTATCTAGTATCTGTCGGCTGGTTAGTCTTATCGTTTATACAAGACGCACACTATTTACTAACCAGCCGACAAGTACTAGATACTACATACGATGTACGTGAAACTAGCTCTTAATGTTTTTAGGTTTTGGCAGTGTAGGTGCATATTCATAAAAATTAAATTCACAGAGGAAAGCTCAAAATTCTGTCTGCTTGTAAGAAATTTCTTTCAATAACAATTTTCGCAACAGCAGCGTCCCGTTTTACACAAGGGTAAGCTTTCATATCCATTTGAAGCGGAGTGAGACAATGCTGCATTTTGGCACCTATTCTCTTCCACATAGCCATTAACGATTTACTAGTGAGCGCACTTGCAGTCCAAAGGAAAGGTATCAGATGGAAAATGTTTGATCACCTGCAACACTTGGACTAAGCTGACGATATTTTATCTTCAATCAAATAAAAAGGAAAGTCCTAATAATGGGCTCAAAATAAACGCTGCCAAGAGCAAGTACTTGAGCTCAGATCCAGGAGGGGGCACAGCGGAATTTGTTTTTCGGTCAGGGACGTAGCTAAAGGGGGTGTGTGGGGGGGGTGTCTCACCCCCCTAACAATTTCAGTATTCATCTGGAGTCGGCAAATTTGACCTCTGTGGGAATATGTAGGATTGCGATTTTCGGCATTACAGTTACAGTTAAACGACTGTTCAAAACTGCGTTGCAACAAAAACGTCTCGTGTTTATTATTCAGTATGAAGTGTGTCTGCCATTTGCATCATACTCCGAACTCAGACAGCACACATAGATACTAGTCGACAAGACCACTCCTCAAGGAGGTTCGGTAAGGTGACCAGACTCCCAAAAGCCCAATGCTGTACACATACTTGCGGAATTCGATTCTCATGCAAATCTGGAGCACTACGTCCAGGTCCGAGGTCTATGTCGCAAACTTGCCGAGCTACAGGGTCTAAGTAATCATTTGGACGAGCCTTATGATTAAATTTTACGAAATGGCATCCGTCATTCGCTTACCGATCGCTTCGCTCGCACCTCGCCTTATCATTCTTAGCAGTGCGTCGCAAATGTAGGCGAATTCTGGAAAGCGCAACAGACATGGTGAGGCCTGCAGGAAGCTTGCCCTCCGCTTCCTCTACAGGATTTAAGTTAACTTAAGGACGAACCAGAGGTCTAAATTTCACGAAATGCCATCCATTTTTTGTTCAGTGAACAAATTGCCTTCCATTAACTCACCGCTCGCTGCGCTTGCACTTCGCCTTATCCTATTTCGCAACAGAACTGCGTCGCAAAAATGTTGGCGAATTCTCTAATGCACGACTGACATTGCGAGATCTGAAGGGTGACCACCGAATTAAACCAAAGGACGAGCCAGAGGTCTAAATCTTATCTAAACCTGGTTGCAATATTTCTCGAAGAGAGTATGCATTTCTGCATGGTTACGTTAGTGATGCCATGCCATGCCCTTGGGCTTTTAACACCCTTTTTAATGAATTCTAAGGAAATTTGGTAAAAAAAAATTATCTAAAACCAATACCATATTGAAATCTCATCTTTTGACGGCTGTAATCTTTGAACCTTGGCAGCTGGAGTCTCGAAATGTTCACCAAATATGGGCAGTGCGGTGCCCTACAAGCTTGCCAAATTTCAAAATTCCGTCCAATTTGTAAGTTATGGACAATTTTTGATTGGAAAAGACAGAAGTGCGATTTGGGCATCTAATGCTGTCGAATACAGATATAGGTGGACCGTGAAATTTGGAGAAAATGCGCCAAGTAGATCTACAAGTTTTCAAATTTCAGTGAGATCGGGAAGGGTTCTCCAGTTATCGAAATTGGACGATTGTCAAACGTAAAAGTGCGACTATCTCGCTTAATATCGACAGGGGTCAAACTCTACACCTTAAAACCAGAAATGACTGATCACAGGCCTCATCGAGGAGATTATTATGAAATCAACTAGGTTTCATTGTGTGGCATGGGGAGCTGTAAATTTGCCAATGCTGTACGACAGTTCAAAATGCTGTACATCTGGTCAGCTTAATTGACATTTTTGGACAAAAATAAACTTTTTTCGGAAAAAGTCTAAATTAGAATATTTCGCATTTATTCGCATAAATGAGCAATTTTCGCCGAAATTCGCATCTATTTCGTAAAAACGAAATTTCCGTACCTCTAACTAAAATTGGTGAATTTACAAATGTAGTCGGCAAATTTTACTTTTCACCCCCCTAACAAATATTTGCTCGGTACGTCCCTGGTTTCGGTGCAGGCAGTCAAAAATGTTGACAAATTGTGCTACCTTGACAGCATGGTCACAGCAGATGGCGCTGCGCGGCGGCCCTAAGGCTAGGGCTATGTTGCAAACTTTCGTAAGCAATCGTTCAAATCCGCTGACCGGAGATTATTTCGAATGATGATCTCATTAATGTCACCATTGGATAGACACTTCTGTCAAAAGGCGAAAGTGGCAACGGATTGACCTTGCTTCTTTTTAGGGTTTTTTAGACATTTTTTTTTTTTTTCAAAAAAACCCTTATGAAATCGATTTTGTCCGTCCGTCTGTCCGTCTGTTCACGAACGGCTCAACCGATTGTTATGAAATTTGGTAGGAATGTGTAGAATGGTTACAGTCTTTGGCACAAATACCTTAGAAGCTGGTAGGAAGAAGATAACAGAGTGTCCCGAACGTTTGAAAAAGTCGACTTTTTTAGTTTTTATCGGAGATTGACGTATGGGTGTTTAGATCAAAGATCTAAATGAATACATCTCATATCAGTTAAAATTCTCCAGTTTCGAGTAACGGTTAAAAAGTTATTGGCGTTTAAAGTTAAACTTCCTTTTCGACCTCCGTTTTTCTAAACCGTTATATGGATCGATATGAAACTTTGCACAAAGATTGGTCAGTATGGTCTTATATACGTTAAATATTAAGACTGTTGACTTTTGCTAAGGAAAAGTAAATATAGCAGTAAATTTGTTAAATTTCAATTTGTTCGTGTGTAGCCCTTCTTAGGTTTCCAAATATGAAAGTTCTACTAAGAAAATTACATAGGAAATATGTTTACGAATTTTCATTCGAATAACCGTATCCAAACCGGAAATATAGCCAAGTAAGTATTTAGTAAGGGCCTTTCACAATGCAAGGGAACGCGCTAGCCTTTCATTCTGGAACGCGTTTATTTAGACCAATCTAAAAATATATTTACAGGAAGCATTTCATTAATGTTGTGCACAATTCTTATTTGTTGCTGTCTAAAATTCTTCTCTTTATTCTTTTAAAGTAAAAGCCTTGACCTCATTTCTTTTTAAATTCCTAAAACAGTCATTCATTTCAAAACGATCATCTAGGTTCTAGGAAGTGAAAGACAATACACATTGCCACCGCGACGAACAAAAAAAAATGTTTATTCCACAGAAACTACTCTCATATCCAGCCAGTCCCTATAGCCACATGCGGGCAATTTTTTTAGAGTGTCAGGACATTTTTTTTCGCCTCCCCGAAAACCATAAACTTCATAGCTCGGCGCAATAAATTGCACTCGGCGTGGAAACGATAAAGCATCCGTTTCTTTCTGTTTTGTGTACGAGTGTTTTCTATGCGAAAGGGAATTTGGTCCTTTTGGTTTAATGCCGGGTCCAGTGAATATAGAGTTGTGGCTGGCGTGAAACTCGGCCTTGTTTTGACTGCTTCTTTGGTCCTTGTCTTAGCAGTCGCTGGTTGTTCGGTGCCCGTGCTCATATACATACAGAATGGAGACCATGAAAGTAAATAATTTTTATAGCCACTTAAAAGCATTTAACGGGCGAATTAGCAAGTGGTATCCCGGGCACTTGGTCACTTTCACGTTGTCTTTTCGCTAATGGTCTATTCATTCGGAAAGGATGTAGTTTTATTTTTATTTACTTTTTCTCCATTTGGCTTATGGTTTTGATGATAATTTCAAGTCTTCTGAATTCGGAAGTGTTGCAAGGACAACTGGTAACAGAGAGTAGTCAATTGGAAATAATTAGATTGGAAAAAACAGATTCCATAACATAGAAGCTCTGCATTTTTATAAGACGAAATAGGTTCCTCATTTTTGTTTACTATTTTTATGTTTTACTTAATTGTTGATGCTGTTCTAAATTATTCTTTATTGAGCAAATTTCTTAAATTGTACTATTTTTTCTTTTTTTCTTTACTTTGCATTTGTCCAACAACAGCTTAAACCCAAAACCCTATTGAATTGACTCCAATTACGAAAAAAAAGAATCTCATTAGAAAATATTGGTACCAAAATTTAGTTTACCGACTATATAGCGTGACAATCACTCTTCGTGCGCGGACACAGTAAATTAATGGGAAATTACGTATCCTTTTGATTCAGGACACAATGTCCAAACGACACAGGCAACATGCAAGTGTCACACGATATGAATGACGAGTGCATCCCGGTAAAAGTTCACTTTAACGCAGCGCGTCGTACTCGTATTGGCGGGCCGAGAGTGAAAGGCTAACTTTTAATTAAAATTTGGTCACAACAGAAACTAAAGTTCATTGCAACTAATTTTCCGAGGATACGTATGCCAGTGAAATGAACAAAATTTATCCTGAAAGTGGAAGCGTGCAACGAACGTATAGTATGTAGGTATGTCAATTCTATTGAACGTTAAAATTTTGTTTGGCCAACTGCTGATTTGAGTTTTTGGGGGTAGTTTGTGTATGTGGTGGACGCATGTGTGTGAGTTTCGTCCAGCACCTTGTATAACTTCTGCGTCAAATGACAGAGAAAAGCCTGGAAAATACCCTACAATTGTTGTTAAGTCTGCGTTCGTAGTTATTTGGTCATTAACATGGATTGTATATTGAAAATTAACTGATGTACAAATGGGATTTATCCAATTATTTCTAATTTGTCCAAAAACATAATTACTGCGATACGAGTATTTAAAGAGAAACTATGAAATGAAACATTTGAAATTGAATTTTAGATGAAACTGCATAATGTGTTTAAATTTTCTAAAAGCGCCAATTAGCAAAATTTTCGGTTATTAATGATAACGATATTATCAGACGTATAGTTTTTAATTCCTTCGCAATGACATGTTATTATGCCTCTTTAAAAAAAAAGCTATAAAGCTAGGAAAGGATGGAAGAGCTCTCAAAAAATATCCTGTCAGAGTATAAGTTATAAGGACTTTTTGGTCTACACATCGCATTTGTCAACTTGAAATGTCACTTGTCAGCTAATGTTTACGTTTTCGACTACCTTTCACCGATAATTTTTAGTTTAAAAACATCTTATTAACCTTCGCTTATGTTGCGTTTTATTTCATTCTGGAAAGGTATTTCCCCACTACGCTTAAAGAAAATATTCGAGCTGTACCATGCTGCGCACTGTACCGCACCGTTGCGCCCCGTCCCGAAATTATTGAAATCTGGCCCGACCCCAATTAGTACCTTATGTGACTATTCAAACATTAGTTTCACCGAGGGTTAAGCAAACAGTTTTCATTTAAATTTTTATGCAATTCGGTCTCAAACAATATACTATCAATCAACGACATGTTCAACCATTGTACTAGATTCGCACCCACCAAAAAAGAACGTTAATAACTAATCGAAAACAACAAACACTAAATCCAACCATACCAAAAAGGATAACACTAGCAAATCCCTTTGGTCTTTTGGTAGTTGGTCTCCTGGACGACAAACATAACGGCAAGCGATTATGTGACAATTGTTGGTTGTATGTACAACGCAAACAATTCGTACAACCACACATCTGATTTAATCCGATAAAACGTTAAGACCTCCATTCATGGCATGGCAGTAGCATCGCAACCATTTTTGGTATCATGCGAATACCATTCTTTCGGCTCTAAGTTTTTCAGCGACTAGTTCACCATGAGGGTGGTCAATGGAAAACAATAGCGAAAAAAAAAAGACAAATCATATAAAATTGGATTCGTATGAGTTAGTTTATGGTATAGGTTATCGTTATAGGATGTGAAAAGCTGAAATGTTTTTCATTTTGGCGTAATATATGTAAAAAATACTTTGATGTTAATATTTTTTAAGTAAGCTAAGTTAGTTTTACATAGAATAAGTAAAATTATAATTTAATGTCAAATTTGGAAAATTCATAAAATAATTACAGGCCAGACGAAAAACATTAAATATCGTTTTTGTAAAGGTAATTTATATTAAATAAATTTTATATTATAATTATATTAAATAAAAATTTGTAAAGATTTCAGAAACTATTAATGTTTTATTTCTCCGGCCATATCGTCAATATTATAAAACGATATTTATTGATTAAAGATGGAAAAATTACATTTTGAATTCACCGTAAGAACGGATACAAATAAAAAAACGAATGTAATATGTCTTACAACAATATCGAACATAAATGGTCAAGTCTTTAAGATTCCGGCGGAGTTCGAATCTATAACACATCATGAAGCCATCAAAAAAACGGAAATTTTTAAGAAAATCAAGAATAGTTTGAAAAGAAAAAATGACTGCCAAAGAGTTTGGATTTCGAATGAAGAAATATATAAAACCTACATTGATGAAGACGGAAATTTTCAAATGAATGGATATTTATTAGAAGAAATAGCGAAATGACAAAATCAAAAGGAAAATCAAACCGAAGATTCGACACACTTGCTTACGAAATTATTTACAAGTTATATGGAAGAACGGAGTCACAAAACTGGTAATGTAAATATTAAATCAATTTTCGAACAATTTTCGTTACAAAAATTTAACTTCAAAACTTCAAATATGTCACAATGGCTAGACATTTTTGAAAGTGAATGTAATCGCTTAGATATTATTAGTGATACGCAAAAAATTCAAATGTTGAGATTATTCCTGGACGAATCATGTCTTGAATAGTACGGTTCAATGCTAATAAATTCAATTCAATTCAATTCAATTCAAATATTTTTATTCACAATATTTTTCTTAGCATATACATTATTTTTACAATTCCTTTGTGTATTAATCTCCCTATAAGCGAATGCTTGTGGAGGGATGATTGATTAAGTTAGTAATGGTCAACATAACACAACATATTATTACGTAATTTTGCAAGAAATCAGTTTAATATATATATACATACATTCATTATTATTTCTTTTTTATATTGGAAATATTTTTTTTTATTATTTAAGAATAATTTAAATACAGAAGTAAAATATATTAGAAAATTCTTCTAAATTTAAATTAAAGAGCCACTGTTTTGTTTAAATTTAAATAGATTTAATGAGTTGATATTCCGAATCTCAACAGGAAGTACATTAAAACTACTTGGCCCTAAAAAGGCCACCGACCTTTGGGTGTGTGTTTTGCGAAAAAAGGGAATAGGTAATCTTCTGGTATTATAGCGAGTTAATCTTTCGTGAATTGAAGAAATTTGTTGGTGTTTGTATGTGTAAAATATTGCCGACTTTACATACAGCTGTTTTAAACTCAGAACATTTACAAAATTATAAAGCTGTGATGTTGAAAATAGTCTCGGCAGAGAATAAATATTTTTTAGAATACTTCGGTGTGTTACATTTAGATTATCAGTGTGGACATTAAATGTTCCTCCCCAAACCGCTATACAATATTGTAGTGATGACTGGATTAAAGCAAAGTAGATGTTTTTTAATTGACTGGTTGTTAATAATTTACTGAATGTATTCCAAATTATAAAGCTTTGTCTAATTTTTTTATTTAAATGTTCAGTATGGCTATTCCATCTAAGGTGTTTATCTATTATTAATCCCAAATAGGTTGTTTCCGAGACAAATTTAATTTCTTCGCATTTTTGATTAGTTCTGGGAGAGCATGATTGGTCTTGTAGCTGAATATAATCAAAAGTCGGTTGGGTAACTGAATTTAAAGAGAAGGCTATTGCTTTAGTTTTATCTATGTTAAGTTTCAGTCTATGTTTATAAAGCCATTTCTTAATTTTGATCATTGCTGCTTGAGATACCTCCAAGGTTTGATTCCATGAGGGTGATGAGCTTAACAGTACTGTATCGTCTGCATAGGAGACTATGGTACACTTTTCGTGGGCAAAGTTCGATAGGTCATTTACATAAATGTTGTAGAGAATAGGTGAAAGTACCGTCCCTTGCGGTAGACCTATATTTTTGTTATATTTCCATTCACTAAGATGCTCTTGGATTCTAACTCTCTGTTGTCTATCTTCTAAATAAGAATTTAGCAATTCCAATGGTTTTCCTTCCACGCCTATATTTCTCAATTGATTTAATAGAATTTTGCAATCTATGGTGTCAAACGCCTTGGATAAGTCCATAAATACAGCGATAGGTTTATTATCTTTATCTAGTTCCTCATATAAGTAGCTTGTTAATTTAATTGCAGCATCTTCTGTACTGAGATTCTGACGGAAGCCATATTGCTGGGAGGAAAGTATGTTATTTTCTGTTAAAAATTTAATTAGACGCTTCTTAATGCATTTTTCAAAAATTTTACCTACGGACGGTAATATGGAAATTGGGCGGTAGTTGGAGAGGTTCTTCTTACTGCCATTTTTGAAAACTGGAATAACTATGGCTTTCTTAAAAGCATTCGGAAAAACACCAGATTGCAGGCATTTATTTAATAGTTTGGATAGTGGTAATTTGATCTCATTTTGAATATTTTTCAAGTGAGCGGAGCTTATATTATCCCAACCCGAGGAAGAGTTAATCTTAAGTGTCTTTATTGTTTGAACTATTTCGTCTTCCGTTATTCTAGTGAAGTGGATATTTGCCCTATATGTAGATGGAAGATATTCTGTATCTATATCGGCAGAATAATTGGGAAATGCGTTCACTCCTACGTCAATGAATGCATTATTGAAGTGATTAGCTAATAAATCAATAGTTTTTAGTTCATTAGGATAATGATTGCCTAAGATATCTAACGGAATATTGGAATTGCTCGTGGGATTGGTTCTTAAATTATTGACTATTTTCCAAAGGTTCTTATTGTTCGAGTCGTTTCTTAATTCATTTTCATAGTAATTCTCTTTAGCTTTTCTTTTTAGTTCATTGACTTTATTTCTATATTTCTTGTAATACGCACGGAGGTTTGAGTCAAATGGTTCCTTGTTAAGTCGTTGCTTTATCCTATCTCGAGTTCTAACAGATTTAATGATGCCTTCTGTGAGCCAAGGTTTTAAGGGGGAATATTTTTTTTCAATTTGTCTTTTGCTTGTGGAGAGTTCGATTATTTTTCTTAGTGTTGCTACAAATTTATCAGCTGATATGTTTGGACTATCATTTTCATTAATTATTTGTTCCCAGTCTATTTCCCTAACGTTTTGACGCATTTTTTCATAATTTGTTTTTGTTATTGTTACTGTATTTTGATTTAAGCATTTTATAGGCGTAAGTTTAATTTTAACGATAGTACTATAGTGATCAGTTATAGTAGTTTGAAGGACTATAGGAATGATATTTTCGTTAGATGTAAAAGTGTGTTGCCGTCTTATCCATATGTGATCAATACGTGATACATTTCCATTATCTTCTCTTGTAATGCTGTTAATGAGTGAGGTGAAGCCTAAACTGTTTAATGAGGTTATATATTCATTGCTAAGGGGCGAATTTTTAAGCATGTCAATATTTATATCACCTATTATCAAATCGAATTTCGAATCATTTTTGGGTAGTACAATATCATATAGTTGGTTAAGGAAGTCATTACTATCTACTGCAGGTGATTTGTAGATGGCATAAATATTTGCAATCTCATTATTGGTTAGATATATGCTTATTTGAAGTCCTGTAATTTCACTTGGTGTTATCTCTATACAGGTGAATTTAAATGATTTTTTTACATATACAATTACACCATCATTTTTGTTTCTACAGTTTTTTGTGTAGTGCATTACGAAATTTGGTATATGGAGAATTGGTAAGAAGGATTCTATACTGGAGGAATAGCTGTTGTGTTGGGTTTCTGTGAGGACTAATATATCAACATTATAATCGAGCTCGTGCATTAGTATTAACAATTCCTCGAAATTTTTCTTCACGCTCCTTATATTTAAATGAAAAATTCTAATGCCCTCATTATTTACGTTGGTTAATACCGTTTTACATTCTTTGGTCGTTTCGATGTTATTAGTAGTTATTGTATTAATTGCAAATATATTATTGTTATATACAAATCTTTCCATGTTAGAATAAGTTAAGAATTATTGTAAACTACTAATTTAATTAATAAATGAATCAAATTACTATAAAAAATTAACATCTAAGTCTGATTCTGTTTTAATTTTATAAATTTTGGATGTTTCGGACTTACAAATTAAGATGCTATCGTTTTTTATCCAGACAAATTTGAACGCCTTTTGCTTAGCAAATTGTTTCGTGTTGTACAGTAATCTTCTAAGTGTACTCGTAAGGCAGCTATTAATGTAGAATTTCGTAGATGTAAAGCTTTCATGGAGGTTGTTGCATTTTAATATAGATTTCGCTGAGTGCGCCTTATCCAACCATAGATCACGATCCTCCCGTGAGTTGAAACTTAGGATTATTGGTTTAAGTGTAGAATTGTTGCCATTGTGTCTTTGTTGTCGTTTCACGGAAATTGGTTTGACTTGTTCGGGTGTTATTTTAATTAGGGATGCAATTTTTTCGATAATACCGGTGACATTTTCATTTGGTGTTTCAGTAATACCTATTATCTCTAAACGGTTCCCTAATTTTTCCTGTTCAAGCTGGTTTACTTGGTAGGAGATATCATTTAACCGCTTTTTTAAAAATTTGTTTTCCGTTGAAAGCGTTTCACATGTACTCTTTAAGCTTGTCATTTTCTCATCGTATTGATTCATTTTGAGATCAAAATCATCAATCTTAGAGCAACAGAATTCTAGAGATTTTTTATATTCTGCAAGCTCATTTTTGAAAAAGATTTTCAGCTCTTTAATTTCTTCTCTATAGCCTGATAATTCCTTTTGTATAGTCGGAACTACAAGATCAGCTGGCTTTTTGCAATTGTTGCATTGATAATTGTCTTTTCTCTCTTTATTGAGTCTTCTGAAAATTGCCTCCGTGTAACCAATACAGTAGAAGTGAGATAAGTTTTTGCATACCATACATTCTACAGAGTCGCTCTTGTCTATGATGTTTTCTTTGCAAACGATGCAAGATGAACTCATTTTGATTTGATGTTAGTTTGCTTGTGACTTTGTGCCCTCGTGGATGCTTATCGTGTCGCAGGTGTTCGTTGACAGGTGTTTCTCGCTTGCCGCCAAAATACGATGATGTTCGTTTTCGGTGCAATTATCGCAATGTGAGTGATCGTTAATTCCTAATTAAATGATGTACAGAGTAATTGGTTTATATACTGATAATGTACTTCTATTCCGCAGGAATTCCTCACGATGTGGGTCGATGTTGATGATGACTGTTATTCAGTATACAAAAATATGTATGTGCATGGATTCGCGACAATGCAGACTTTCTTTTACCCCAGACGTTGATTGTTGTTTTGCAAAGAGTAAAAAGAACTTACAGTGATAGTGATGATTTTAACAAAATCGCTGTGCTAGTGGTTGCTTTTCTTTCACGAATTATCACAAATGGTTTAGTGTGGCTAATTTAATTTCCAAATATAGTAGAGAGATATCGACAGTGTTTAGTATGTTGACGTGTCACTTGTTACTCATACTGTAGATTCACAATGGAAGATTTGGAAGGATGACTTTATCCAAACATATAAACAAAATGGGTGGTCATTAATTCGATACGCCCTAACATATAAGTATATTCATGGGTCTTTATTAGAATATCCTTTAAGAAAAGAGAGACTGTTATTGGAAACTAATAAATCAATTGATAAAGAAACATTAATTGATTTGATTGCGTGTGGTTTGCAAAAATTTATAGCCGATAAAATAGATAGAGATAGTTTGAAACAAACAAAAGATCTATTCAATAATATTGGAAATTTAGAATTTGACAAATAAAATAGATTACGGTAAAAAAATATTACATTTTTAAATTTTGATAACAATAAAAACCGAAATGACAGACCATGCAAAATTTGTCAAAATGTAAACAAGGGAAATCGCTTCCATTTAGAATCTGCATGTTGGTTCAAAAATAGAAATCCAACAAATAAAAGAGAAGAGCAAATGATAAAAAATGTAAATAATTCTGAATTAGAAGTTGAATTAAATAGAATTAATCCAAAAAACTAATTGTGCCACCATTAATCAAAATTAAATTACTTTTAAATGATACTTTAGAAGTTTCGGGAATTTATGATTCAGGATCAAATGTTTCTTTAATAAATTCAAAATCCTTATCGGTAAAAATACACAAATGCCTAATGATATGAATAATTTTAATTTAAAAACGATTAATGGTGTAAAAAAAATGTTAAAACGGTTAATTTAAAGATTGAGATTTTTGATATTGAAAGTAATATGAATGTGTTTGTAGTAGACGAAGAGAGTTTTGATTATGATATGTTAATTGGATTAGATTGCATACAAGAATTTAAACTGATCCAAAACGAAAAACTACAAATTACACAATCAATTATAAACAATACAAAAAAACATAAAAATTAAGAGATAGTTCGCGAACGTTCATTTAAAAAAGGAACACAACAAAATAATTTTAATGATAAACCAAAAATTAATTTCAATGAACATATTAAAACAAACGATTTTGATATTTCAGTAAATCATTTAGATTACAAACAACAATCTGAAATAGATTCCTTAATAAAAAAATATAGTCCAATTTTTGCTAAAGATAGGTATGATATTGGTACTGTAAAAGATTATGAGGCTCACATTGATTTAATTGTAGATAAATATTGTAGCAAAAGACCATATATATGTTCTATAGAAGACAAGAAAGAAATAGAGCATCAAATATCAAAATTGTTAGAAAAAATATGATCGAAGAGTCATATAGCCCATTTGCGGCTCCAGTGACATTAGCATATAAAAAAGAAGAAGGGAAAAAGACAAGACTATGTATAGATTTTTGTGATTTAAATAAAATTGTGGTTCCTCAATCGCAGCCTTTTCCGTTAATAGAGGATTTAATGGTAAAGACTAGGAATTGTAATTTTTTTTCAACATTGGACATCAATTCAACATTTTGGTCAATTCCTTTGAAAATTAAAAAACGAAGAAAAACAGCGTTTGTAACTCAAGAAGGACATTTTCAATGGACTTGTCTACCTTTCGGTTTGAAAACTTCACCAGCTGTTTTTCAGAGAATCTTGAGTAGTATTATAAGAAAACATAAATTATCAAATTTTGCTGTAAATTACATAGATGATATTCTTATTTTTTCACAAACTTTTGAAGAGCACATAAATCATTTATCGTTGCTATTAGAAGCAATTTTAAAGGAGGGATTCAGATTGAAATTTTCAAAATGTATCTTCGCCCAAAATTCAGTAAAATATTTGGGACACATAATTGAAAATAATACAATAAGTCCACTTAAAGATAATTTGATAGCTATAAAAGACTTTCCTACTCCAAAAACACAAAGAAATGTCAGACAATTCTTAGGAAAAATAAATTTGTATGGTAAATATGTGCAGAATATATCAATTATATTGGATCCATTACACAATTTATTGAGAAAAGGGCAAAAATTTACTTGGACTGAAAAATGTGAGGATTCTTTTAATAAAATTAAGAGCTTACTATGTTCGAAACCTATTTTGGCAATATTCGACCCAAATTTACCAATACATATTTATACAGATGCAAGTATACAAGGTCGAGCTGTACTAAAACAAACGCAACAGAATGGAGAAGAAAAGCCTTGTGCATATTTCTCCAGAAAATTAAATGAAAGTCAAAACCGAAAAAAAGCTGTTTATCTAGAGTGTTTAGCCACAGCCGAATAAGTACACAGATAGTTCACGTAGTACAAATAAACGGCACCAAAAATTTACATTATTTCAATCGAACGAAGAGAAGCTACACGTTGCCTTGCAATTCGTACCTCCATGCGAAGAGAGCTCATTTGTTCTCTTCAACAATCTATGTGTACTCCGCGTGGTGCCGCGAGTATTCCACGTAGTGCTGTGTAGTCCCATGTAGGTCCGTGCATGCCGGAAAGATATTTTTAGCTACATTGCGGCAACGTTGATTGAGAGAACGATATACAAATTTAGTAATCCTCTCAATTGTAAACAACTGCCGTTGTCATGGAGTACGCGTTGTAGATGCGAAGGTATTCATAGGTTTGTAATTATGTGCGTATCTATTGCATTCTTATGATTGGCAAAGCAAGCCAAAATGTATTTCTTGTTTGTTGGTGAATTAGAAGGACGATGGAGAATTCACATTATAAAGAGGGATATCATTTTTAATGAAATTTTAAATGGATTTTTTTTCATGTGATTTTTTAATCGAATTTTCAAGTACAGTCTTGACTCGATCATCCGGATTAATTATTGGAAGGGGAAATCCGGACCAAGACCAAAAATCCGGAATAGTGCAATCATTTTTTTTCTGTAGAAAAACCGCCGAAACAAATTAAAAAGAGGATAAAATATTGATAAATGTATTTTTAAAAGTATTCACCGTGTTCTTGCTCAAACTGCCCCATAAGTAAGTACGAGACCAAATCTGCCATTACACCTTGAACATCATAAATATCCGGAGTGTAAAGTCAACATTTCCTGCCAAAATCCGGACTATAGAATACATGGTGGTAACTTTTAATGATCCGGATTAAAGGTGATCCGGGTTACCGAGTCAAGGCTGTATCGTGAAAAGAAAAAACGAAATTCTTGCATTTGATGAGTGTATTGCGTTTTCAAATTTTATAGTGATTCTTAACCCTGGAATCGACTACGCACCATCACATTTATCCCGTTTCGATGAAATTGTTCATGATTTTGATCTGATTTTTCGTACAGTATTTACCGTGCCGATGTACTTACTTTCCGGGTACACTGCGGCTAGTCGAAGTAAGCAGGATAATTTTTTTTTGTTAGAAATTGATGAGCTTTGTGTTACTTTTAAAACTTTTATATAGGTAGCTAATCGACGATAAGTCTGTGTCCATACAATTACAATTCGTAACGGGTCTTTTTCTATTTAAAATCAAATTACAAAAAATATTGAGTAGGAAAGGGCTCAAAATTGTTCCTCATTTAAGAATGATAATGATGTATTTCACACTCATATAAGGATCGCCTATCTTCTTCTCTGTACCGTAACCCCTTGTGGGTATGGTGCGTTCACTCAGCCGTTTATAGGCTACTTCGAGTCAACGTTACATATAGAGGAGTGTATATAATGTTGCAAGCACTATACAGGGTGTCCCGCATTAGGTGGTCAATACTGTAAGGGTTGATAGCACAACTTGTTTCAGCAACCTACCAATACAATCGAAATTTTTTTATCGTTACCCGCACTTTTTATGAAAGTCATCGAAAATCGTGACTTGGCATGAAAAATCAGTTTTTATTTTACGAAACGGTGATTTGTATGAGGCACCTAAGTTGAGCATCATCTATTCGACGAAGCATAACCTTTCCGTACTCAAAGTACTCAACAACGATTCCTTCCTTTATTGGAAGAAGAATTTTAGGGGGCAGAAAACGATATGAGTCTTAATTTTTCACATCTTCCTCACATTTTTCCACATGAGCAAAATTTCAAAATTTAGGATTATAAGTAGGAATGTTTTTAAAATGTTTCGTAATTATAAAAACCATTCCAAGCCGAAACCCTTACAGATTTATGAGCATCCCGTGAAGTCTTGTTTTATTTTAAGGGTCTCATCCGCAGAAAACCCTCCCAATTCCTTAATCCAATTTAATTTGTGAATAAAATAAAGCGGTAGCAGATCCCGATTCTAAAAAGCCTAATTTTCGGCTCATTACAGTGATATGGACTTGAGTTTTGTAAGATGGCCTACGACAGGTTTAATGAAAACGCGGTGATCACATTTATTGTGTCGATTACTTTACAACTTAGAACTTACAGGCTACTCCTACTATAGTCTAGTACAGTAGGTTCAAAATAGCCCCAAACCCAAACATAAAAAAAAAGAAATTTTTGATTCCAAATTGTTGAATACACTGCCCAATATACGCAGTAAAAAGTTACACCAATTTGCGCCATGGGTTAAGGGGGGAGGGGGTGGCAAAGGGATAAAAATTCAGTTTTTTGCAAATATCTGGAAAAGTATGAGTCCGACCTTAAAAAGCTCTGAAGACGAAACAAACTACCCAAAATTAGCTTTGTGATGATATATAACACTCTTGATATTTTCTCAGAAAATTATACCATAGACCCAAAAGTATTATAGTGAATTTACATTTTTTGAGTTTTACATTTCGCACTGTAACTCTTGGTAAAATAGACTTAGGATCATAAGATGACTTTGCTTATAATGTTTATTTGGATGAACTTCAACTTTTATGTCTGCCTCAGCGAGTACAATAATTAATCAATAGGAAAATCATGAAACTTTCATAATAGCGACGTTTTTTTCGCATCGCGGGTAAATCTGACTTGAAAAAAACGATCGCGGGTAACATCCCGGTTAAGACCAAACAGCTGACATTTGACAGTTTTTGCGCATCTTTGACTCACCTTCGTCGGCTTATTTTTTAGATGTGGTGGATTTTATCACAAAAGATGATTATTTCTTTGCAAAATCTTTTCTCGTGATGAGAAAAACTCTCACATTTGGTTTGAAAAGACAAATTCCCTCAAATTTCCCCTATGCGTCCGCCATCTACATTTGAGCTCTATCCCGTGTAGGGTAGTTGCACGCGTGAACTTTACCTGAGTAAGTGTAATTTTTTTTTATATGAAGTTCTACCCAAACCTGCACGGGATAAACACAATAAAACGTGCCTAATATAAAATGAAAAACAAGAAACTCGTGATGTTTTTTTTAGTTTAGTATCAATTTTGTACTCGCTGAGGATGACACGAAAGTCTAAATCCATCCAAATTAAAATATATAAGCAAAGACATTTAAGGTGTTTTGAATTCATTTTTAAATATATAATTCAAATAAATCTATATTTGTAATACCCATTATCAAAACTTAATACTATAATACAAAGCTTTTCGAAATGATAGCTGAAATGGGGCAGTTCTGAGAACATATTCATTTTGTTTAATTGAAAGTCATCCGCAATCCGCAATGCGTTTTTAGATGACGACAGAGAAAGTGGATCAAGTGAGACAAGTATAACACCTGAAATTAAACTTGTTTCATTTATATTTTTTTATTTTTATGTATGAAATTTATGTTATGCTAATTTATTATGAGAAATACACTGAGACAAACGCCAATCATTTGGCTCGGTGCATCCATGTGCGTTTGAGCTTGTTTTTCATTACAAAACGTAATGCTTTCTATTCCCTAGCACAGCAATAATAGATTTATGACGAAAATAGAAAAAAATATTTTCAAGACGTGCACTGCATATATCCATGGAAACTTCTAAAAACTAAATAAGAAGAAGCAAAAAGGAAAAAAATATATATAAAAAAGTGACTGAAGTTTGTAGGTTTCGTTTGGCCCCCCTATACATACTACCTACCCCGAATTCGTTAAATTTTCCTTTCGCGATTCTGATATCAACACTTGTAAATGTATTTTCAAGTTATGAATTCACATTCTTTAATATTTTTAAATACATCGAAGCGATATTTTAAAACATACATATATGCGAACAGAGTGTTAAATAACAAAGAAATAATAATAATTTAGTGTAACGGTTGTTGCACTGCAAATGCCGCGATAACTCAACGGTCTAGTACTGCACTCAACGACAACTAAACCTAATTTGTAGAATACACGGAGATCAACAATTCGTGAAAATATAAATGGCATCCGTTTAAATATAAAAATAAATACTGCAATGTTTTGTAATTTCTTGTCCTATTTTATATTATTAATCAGTAAGTCCGTTTTGTATTATCACAGAGCATGTATTTAATGAATGACTCGAATTTGATGAAAACTCAATGAAGCGCGACAAAAAAATCTAATATCCAAGGGAAAACTGAATTTTCGGAAGACACCTCTTTTAAAGAAACACAATATTTAGGGTGTATGCATGTTCATTATGTATGTATAGAAATACGAGACAATTGTCTATTTCTTCTATCTGTACATCTTCGAAATTTGTTAACACAAAATTATAATCTGAGAATTTTACAAAACACAAACACTTCAACGCCGAGAAAATTCGCTGTAAACTTGCAGTTTTCCCAATTTGATCTTCATTTCATATTTCATCGTGTAATCGATCTTATATCTTATTTATTTCATTAATCAATGAGTGTCTAATTAATACAAAGTTTCGCATACATTCATCCAATTATTTTTTTCCAAATCATATGTATCTTATTTTTCGCGGGTGGGGTATATTGTAAATCATAATCATGCATGCACCTATCTATGGCATAGACACGCCCTAGCGCAGGAGATGCAAAAGTGCGAATCAAGAAATAAAAGAAATCGGGATGATACGCTCTCATATCATATGTTAACCAATGGTAAATTGTGTGTACATAAATTGAAGACAAAATATAAAAATATAAAGGAGAATTCATATTTGGGAATAAGTACATACATATGTATATGGGATAGCATAATATAAATTTATGAGTAAGAATTTATCGAAAAGACAAAAGTTTTATTTTTATTACATGTCTATACAACTGCGTTAAAGTTTTTTATATGATTCCTTATATTATGAGACTTTGTGGCAAACGCTGTCGCACTTTCATCACAAAATATGTACATGACATACCCCGCCATTCTCAATCCTCTACGTGCTACAGACGTTTAAAGATAAAGATTATCTGAAAATTCACATTCTCGGTTTACTAAAGTCGCAATGTTTTCAAATTTATACTAGTTACAATATCAAAAAAGCTTAGCAAAGTCACAGCAAATTTATGTAAGAAACAAAATTCGCTGCATTACAATCGGATAGACAACTCAGTTTCTTCGGAACTTCAATTAATTTGTTTGGTATCCAAAACCAATAAATTTATTCTTATGTACACATCTTAATTTTCTCTAACTTCTGCCAAGGTGATGTACACGTACATATTTTTTAAATCGTTGCGATATTTGAATGTCGCATAATAATTAAAAATAATCCAATTAAATATTCCTTTTGTTATGTACACATATGTATCTTCAGACATATTCTACATAAGTATACGTATTTCATGAAACTTGCAACCAAGCAATAAAATCAGTATATCAATTGTATAGTAATCATTGCAATCTTCAATGAACATCATTTCAACATCAAAAACATTTTCAATCATATGCACATTCGTCGATTTTCATCCAGTCAAAAAATGTCCAATTGCTAACAAACGTCTTATTATTATGATTCTTACATACGTTTATTGCCTGTGCTATTTGTATTGTCTTCTCTCTCATAATTAAAACGTCCACGCGCGTCCACACATTAAACTATCGCCAATCGACCAACCGCGGCCAACGTGTACATACTGTTTCCGTAGCAACGCGAATAAACAAAATGTGATACGCACATAAACAAAAGGAGCTACGTGAGAGCGACGCTAAATAGAATGACATATAAGAGACGAAAATACTCTCTACTCAAGAGAAGACTTTATTTTTGGCGAAATCGTTTCTCTTTGGACGCATGATGCGTCCAACTTGAAATTTTACTTGGGACAAGTGCTTATATGGAGTTGGCATCTCTGTCTAGTTAATTGGCTCTGTGGTTTAGCAATAAAAGAAGCAGTAAAATATTGGCAACATTGGCTCATGGGAAAAAAATTTACAGTTTTTTCCGATCATAAACCCCTAGAAAAAATGAATATAAAATCTAGAACAGATGAAGAATTAGGAGATTTGTCTTATTACCTATCACAATTTGATTTCGAAGTAAAATATTCGCCAGGAAAATATAATTTAGAAGCAGATTCTTTAAGTCGAAATCCGGTGTTAGAAGCAGACGAAAGTGATAGTGAAGATTTTAAGATTGTAAATTTAGTAGCATTAGAAGATATTCTAAATGATCAAAAAGCTAATTCAGATTTAACTGTTAATAAATATAAATTAAAAAACCAAATTTATTACAAAAAGATAGGGAAAAGAGAGAAAATTATATTATCAGAAGAATTTAGTCGAAAATTTATACAAAATATTCATTATCATTATTGTCATATTGGAAAAAAACAAATTCAAATGAAAATTGAACCATTTTTTACGGCTAAAAATTTAACATATAATATTGAAAAAATTTGCGAAAATTGTTCAATTTGCATTAAAAACAAACCAAGAAATAAAAATAAATACGGACTAATGTCTCAGTTAGGTCCCGCTACTCATCCTTTTGAAATTGTATCCATTGATACGATTGGTGGATTTGGAGGATCAAGATCAACAAAAAAATATTTACATCTTCTTGTTGATCACTTCACGAGCTATGCATATATTCTTACTTCGAAAACTCAAAACTCTATAGATTTCATAAAACTAGTTAAAGATAATAAAATTGTAATGATTCTCTCAGATCAATATCCAGGAATTAACTCAAGGGAATTCAAAAAGTTTTTAGATTCTGAGAATATACCTATTATTTTTACTGCAGTTGATGCACCATTTTCAAATGGACTTAATGAAAGACTAAATCAGACCCTTGTTAATAAAATTAGATGTAGAATAAATGAAAAAGAGAAAAAAATTGCTTGGACAACCATTGCACACGAATGTATTCAAAAATATAACGAAACAGAACACACGGTAACGGGATTCAGTCCAAAGTATTTATTGTTAGGAAATGATTTATCAATTTTGCCAAATGAAATAAAAGAAGCAAAAACTAAAGAAGATTTGTTTGAAAATAGGAAGCTTGCTTTGAAATATACAATAAAATCACATAATTATAATAAAAAATATTTTGATAAAAACAGAAAGGATCAACAATTAAATGTAGGAGACTTAGTGTACATTGAGAATGGAAACAAATTAAATAGGAAGAAGTTAGATGAAATAAAAACTGGGCTATATAAAATTTTAGAAAAAATATCAAACTCGATATACAAAATAGATACAAGTCATAAAAAATCAGAATCAAAACTCTTTCATTTTACAAAAATTATTCCTGTTAAACAGTTTGTGTATTAAAATAATTTTGTAAAAGAAAATTATTATTTCTTAAGGGGGAGATGTAAAAAATACTTTGATGTTAATATTTTTTAAGTAAGCTAAGTTAGTTTTACATAGAATAAGTAAAATTATAATTTAATGTCAAATTTGGAAAATTCATAAAATAATTACAGGCCAGACGAAAAACATTAAATATCGTTTTTGTAACGGTAATTTATATTAAATAAATTTTATATTATAATTATATTAAATAAAAATTTGTAAAGATTTCAGAAACTATTAATGTTTTATTTCTCCGGCCATATCGTCAATATTATATATATTTATGAATTATCAGGGAAAAGAAGTGGCTTACATAATATGATATTGAGAAGTGTATCCCAACAAAATAATCAAATATAAATGGGAAAGCCTCATCTTTCCAATAAATGTAGTTTTGTGCATTTAGTGCATTTTCCGTGCTTTATTTCAATTTGAAGTTCTATGACGTGAAAAAAACACCCTGCATAATTGAAATCTACCACAACAATTTTATTTTACCGTCTCTTTATATGGTTGGTTCCTAAAATATTGTTAGAGAAGATGTTCATAACTTAAAAATTAAATTTTGAAAAGGACAATATTTGGAATACGAAATATAAATACTGTCCACGAGGGTAACATTTAGTGCATTTTGAAAATTCGGACAATTCCATAATCCGGATAAGGGTCGGTCCCAATCAATCCGGAATATCGGGGATCTACTGTAATTCCTTCTCAATTTGAGAATACATAGTTTAATGTATAGTTAGTTCCTTGCCAATTTCGTTAAGTTCTACTTGCCGAAAACCTTCTTTTAAATCAACTACGCTAAAAAATTTAATCCCATTCATGGCTATTGACAAGTCTTCTATTTTTGAAATTTCAAAATGTCCGTACAAATGACACCTGCTAAATACTTAAAATCAGTCATAACATAACGATGAAATAAATATTGTAGCTATCCAGCTATTGCTGTGTGCTCATAAAATATTGGAAACTAAACCATATCTGGCTCATCTGCCCTTACATCCCGAGAAACTATCTATTACCGCCTTATCAAGTTAACTTATTGAATGCGAGGGTATTAAGTAGGTTTGTGATAAAACTAACATTTAAGATGACTTTAAAATCAATTTCAACCTTATACACAAATTGCTCGCTATTACACAAATATAACGATGTCAGTCGTCCGATTTAAAGCATACTTATTTGATATTCTGAAAGGGTCCTCTCTCGTCATATTTTTTTATCGTATCCTATCAATAATTCTTTCACCCTATAGTGGTAAGCTGTCATATCACTTTCTATTGGAGAAAATTGAGGGTAGCCGACGAGACGCAGCGCGTCGTTGGCATCGTATCGCGGTGTGATAGTAATTGACATTTTGAGGTCCAGTGTTGAATGATTCTGGTGATGATGATGATGATCGTCCTGGCTTTCAATCTGTCTGCTTTTTTAATCGGAAGACAAATTGAGTTATTTACTCTTCAATCGAAAATTTTTTAACGCTTGTCAATTTATCATTGTGGGAAAAAAAATTTATAGAATATTTTTTATTTGTGTGGTCTATTATTGAATAGCATATATTTCAACTATAATGTGATGATGTTTTGTGGTATTAGCAGCGCCCGCTCTAAGGGGGAGCAAGCCGGGCAGTTGCCCGGGGCGCTAAATTTTGCAGGCGGCTTTTCGGCTAGCAGTCAAATAAAGAAAATATCTGAAAAAACGGAAGTAAAAATTTAATATCAATTTCAATTTAATGGAAAGTAAACCATAGACAGGTGAAATGGTAAAGAGGCAAAATAAAATACCGTAAAGCAGAAAATTGACACCCACAAAAGCATTTTACAACCGCTGATGCCATTTTTTTAGAGACGGCGGATTAAGTTTTTTTTACTAAAGTATTTGCGTTAAAGCTTATTTAATTTATGTATCATTCGTTAAAATTGCGTTTTAAGACGCAAAGTCCTTGAAGAACCCACGATTAACCCTTAGCTGGTTTCGTGGGTCAAAACTGACCCACTGCGAATTATTATCAGCTCCAACTCTTTTAAAGTTCAAACTGCAATGATGTATTCTCGTGTATTCTCAGTACTGTGCAAGTTGTCTTGAGAGGCGAAAGTGCAACATTGTGACGTGCGTAGGAACTGAGTTATGGCTCCGACTGGGTCAAATTTGACCCACGACACCTAGTATGTAACTTTTTCCATTGAGCGTAGGTTTAATTATTTACGTTTTTAGCGGACGTTTCAACAGCAATGGTGGGATTCTTTCATGATAAGCAGGCTCCACTTTGTTTGATTTCACTATTAATAAGCCATTTTGGTCCTTTGCCCCTATAAAGAACCAAAGTGTAATTATGATTCCTTCTGTGCATCATGTTGGATCTGTCGAGAGAAATCATTCAATTACAATAGCACTAAGGGCGCATTTGAATCTCTGAACCAGAAATGTGCAAATTACTCGGTCACCAGAAGAACTCAAAAAGCGCCATGTGTGAGTTTTTCAGTGATATTGAATATTTGTTCAGCTAATCTTTTCGTACTTTCGAAAGCATCGAACCCTGAAAAACAACTGAAAAGGAACAAATACATAAAAAAGGTGGATTAGACCTAGCTACTCCACTAATATTAGAACATAAAAAAGAGAATGCAAATTTTCCACGGATCTAAAAAAAGGATTGATGATGATGATAATGATGTCTTGAAGCAAATACATGGACAGCCGCCAGATTAGTCAATGCCGTTGAACCTGTCGTATCGCCTTCTGTCATTGCTGGTATTCCAAGTCGTTAATGGGCAGATGCTACTTATGCGATTGAAAAAATTACAATAAATAGCCGCTTAAATGTAATAAATGCTGCGATTTTATTTGTCAGATATATTCCGACCAAAATATGATATGTACTGGTTGCCAATAAATATGAAGTTCTAAATTTATGATACTGCTAGTCCCAAAGAAGATGTTTCAGTTTTCGATGTAATTTTTTTAGTTATGAATCAATTTCTCACGAAATATTTCTTTTTGTTAATAGAAAGGTATGGGAAATGCCATTATAACTTATTCTTTTCATTTTACTAAAGAATAATTTTTTTTTTAGTTTTTCAAGTACACTCTGTATGAAAAGAGATAGAAGGTAAAGTTAGATACTAATTTATTATAAACGTGTTAATTTATGAAAAATTTTATTATTAAATTTCGTTATTTCTTTAAGATATGCTTGTTTTATTCGACCCTCTTCCAAATCTACGTTAATTATATAAAAATCTTATTTTAATGACTGATTTTCTCTAGTGGGTCAAAAAAGACCCACGATACTTGTAGTGTTGTCTAAAATAGCGAAACCAGCTAAGGGTTAATACAGGCGGTGGATTTAGAATCCTAAAATGCATAGTAAAGGTTGCTTGAATCTTGCTAGCACGCGGTTATCTTGCAAAATGAATAGTAGGACAATTCGCTCAGATGTCCACTAATGAGGTTCTAAATTTTTTTTTTATTCTGTTGAATGACAGAGAATAATGAATCGCACTAAACAGTCAGCACATTAAAAGAACTCTTCTGCGAGAAATTCCATGGCCAAACCATTTTAATTTCTACTTTTTTGATAGCTTTCATCGGCCTTGCGGAGCCGTTGTACTTCAATTCGCCCTATATCTTCGCAATTGCATTGATTCATCTAGCCTTCAAAGGACAAATTTTGAGCTAGGTAATCCGTTTCAACAAAATGGATGGAGCCACAGGACACAGTGACAGAGCCGCAATAACAACTCTCCATAATTTGTTTCCGGACATGTTTTTATCGGAATTTGGCTAGGTTGCTCGATTTAACTAGCTCTGACTTTATTCTCCAAGAATTCTCCAATTGGCCTATTTATGAAAAACATACACAAATCCATCCGTGAAAAGATTCGGCTAATTGAAGTTAATCTGTTGCGCAGTGTGTGAGAAAGTTACCGAGAACTCCTCAAAAAGTTACCGAAAACTACTCCAAACGGTTTTCGTGTGAAAATGTATTTCTTTTCGAAGCTACTCGCTATTACATCGACCAAGCAGTGGCGTATGTAACTATTCTTCCCGGCAGATGGAAAATCAATTAAATGGCGAAAATCGCTTCCCAAAACTGTTTTGTTTTTAATTCGTATTTTAGTAATAATAGCAAATAATACAGTTTAAATGAATGCTTAAAAAAACGTGCTGACTTAAAAACGACATTATTTCGATATTTGGATGCAATGCAGTAAAATCGTAGAGAGGTAAACCTTTTGTCACCACCACCACAAATGGTATGCATTTCCGCTGAAATGAGAAATTCTTTCGGTCGATTGAGGTCTTCCGACACAGAGCGAAAATATACTTTCTTGTAACAGAAGCTTTTCAACTCCCTTCATCCAGTAGAAGCTTATGGTTTCTACTGGCAAATGTGAAGTTAAGCGAGGTAATGCTCAGAGTATAGATGACAATCGAATTAAAGGATTCTCAGGAATACCGAGAGACGAGCGCAAATGTCCAGATTTTTTCTCGAGCTAGAATTGGATGCTGAAAGAATGAGTGTGTTTGTTTGTGTGAAAATTGCAGTATCCACAATTTTCTGCGGAGGGAAGAAGCAAGTCTTCAAATCGTCAGAGTACTTTCTAAATACCCGAAGCCATCCCACCGAACGACTGCATCGGCAGGCCGTAGCCTTTGAAGATAAATGAAAATAGGTCCCCGCATTTAGTTCCGGGAGCAAACAGGTAGTTTAAGAAACGATCAATGGCAGCCAATATCGTATTGTCTTGTAAACTGTGATGTGACCTAAATTTCCCTGGAAATTATATGACCGATTCTTGGTTTAAGAGAGTTAGTTGAGCATATGTCACGATGCCACTAAGGTATGTTGAACTCTTTGTAATGGCTTCATATCCCACAACGTTGGTCTTAGCTATAATGTCAAATTAACCCATTTTTTAACTGGCCAACATTTGTATCAAGACATTTTAAGTTTTTAAATATAAAGTTTAAGGGCCAGTATATGCTAGCAGTTACCCAAATTCTAGCCAAGGTAGTAACATAGGCAAATACTGTAGAAGGATCATTGGATCGCTTTGATATTTTTTCTACCAAATATGACGCAAAAACGTAGTCACATTTATCTGAGTTACACTATATATTTGATCCAATGACAACTAAATATTCCACACATACTAAATGGAATTTACCGCCACTTCCTTTGAGACTTTCAAAATTTTCTCTGTCTATAAACCTTCTTCAGCGTAAGACGGATTAAACAAACAAACAAAAATCCGTTGTTTCCTATCTTCTGTATAAAACAAAGCAGTTTATCGTCAGGATAATCCTAAGAGTTTTTCCTATACTGGAAGTGACGTCATCATGTGTTCCATGGTAGCCTACCCTACTACAAATTTTGAAAAGAGTTAAGCAGTGTTGTTTATGTATTTAACAGTTGGTAACCACCTCTAATACAGTTAAAATATCTCTGGATAATTATGGCTTTATTACACTACGTCATATCATCATATTTCTATCATATCCTTAAGCCGGTTCGATTTCATTTAGTACACGTATAAAAATTTAAAGCGTATGAATCGAGTAGGTTTAATCACTTACTCTCACACAAAATGGAATTTCGATATTTACCACCACTTTCTTTGCGATTTAAAAAAAAATGTTGTCCATAAACCTTCCCCAACGTAAAACGGATAACACAAAAAAAGAATCATCCAAATCGGTCCAGTGGTTTAGACGTTTACTGGCAACAGACACAAATACACATCCATTTTTATATATATAGATAAATAAATAAATAAATAACATGCGCGACAATCCAGCATTGGACTAAGGCCGCAGGATGTGTTAGTGACATCCTATTTCCAAGATCTTATCTGCTTTTTGTTGAGGTAATGAGATCAGCATCACGCTCAGCAGTGTTATTTATCCCCATAAATGGGTACTCGTTTAACATCTGACTGAGATCATAGTCCATCACAAGCTCGTTAGTTCGAAAAACACCATGATCCACGGTGAGATTCGAGCTCATGACCCTGTGCACCGAAGGTGCGCGCACTAACCGCTAGACCAGCCAGACTACATTTTATTTTTTAGATGATGCAAATTAGATGCACATGCTTACTGAATCTCAATCATTTAACCCTTCTGTCGGTACAAAGGTCTGGCCAGACCTTTGGCACTATATTTTGGTCAAAAAAGTATAGAAGATGAAAGCGCAGCGACTTCATATTTCATGATATCCTAGAATAATATGTTTAGAAGCATTTTGCAAAAATTTAAAAAAATCGGCTGAAGTTTTGAGTATGTTTTTGATGATTTTCAATTTATAGTTCTTTTCGATACCCAATAGGTCTGGCCAGACCTATAGTTTTTCCCTACATTTGTGTCTTGAGGTAAAAATTGAAAATATTAAATTATATTAAAATTCTCCTAATTATCTTCTTCTTCTTCCTTGCCTCGTTATAACGAGGCAAGAATATTCTTTATACCGCTCCATGGTTCCGCGTTGCTCGACCTGCGGTGTAGGCACATCGCCCGTTTTGGCGATAATTTCTCAGCATATTTCTACAGGCAGCTCTATCTTGGATCGTGTCATCGCCGAGACCAATGCGTTGTTGTTGCTTTTTCATTTGACACATCCAGGTGTTCTTCGGTCTGCCTCTGGCCTTGGGTCCATCAAGTGGAACTTCCATTGATATCGCTTTCTTTGCGGGGTTCTCAGGCGGACGCCTTTGAACATGGCAATACCAATCCATTCGTCGGTCTTCGAGCTTTTCGGTGATTGGTTGGTCTATGGACAAGCTGCCTCGGATGTAGCTACTCTTGATGTGGTCCCTTTTGGTTACACCAACTGACATGCGTAACATTTTCATTTCAGTCGCTGTCATTTCTTTCGCGTAACCTTCATACATGGTCCAGCATTCTGATCCATACATGAGTGCGGGACGTACAACCGTTTTGTACAACTTGCCCTTTAGCTTCAGTGGCATTTTCTTATCGCAGAAAACTCCAGAGTTTTCTCGTCACCTCATCCACCCAACCTTTGTGCGATGTTTGATGTCATCATCGCATGTAGCTCCGCTGTTCACCATCGAGCCAAGGTACTTGAACTTGGCACAAGACTTAAGCTGCTCTCCCTTGACGTACATTTCAGGTATCGGTGCATTTGGGTATGAGAATTGGCAGCATAAGAACTCAGTCTTTGTTATACTTACCCTCAGTCAATGCTCCTCCAGAATGTCACACCATTTGGTAAGCGCAGCTTGCAAGGCAACGATGTTTGGGCTACTGAGGACTATATCATCAGCAAAAAGAAGAGATATTTCTAGTCCGTCGGAGACACGTGTTAATAAGTAGCACATGATGATGTTGAAGAGCAACGGACTCAATACACTGCCCTGGTTTACTCCAACATTCACCGGAAATTCTTCTGATTCACCGGCTGTGCATCTAACCTTAGTCGTAGCTCCATCATACATGTCTCGTATCATTCCGACGTATGCCTCGGGGACATTAAGTGCTCTCAAGGCCAACCAGATCAGATCTCCTAATTATATGATATAATAATGTGATTAAATTTCAATTTGTACCATAAACGATAAAATTTTCTGAGATTTTGCTTTTAAAAGCCGTGAAGTTTGGAAATTGGGTACGCCTAATTTTATCACATCTTAAAACATCACCTAATCAACTGAGATTTGATACTAGGAGATTCAAATGAGTTTTATTTCCGTTGTAATAGTAAGAACTAAGTATAAGTGACTTACGAACGTGTTTCTAAATATATTTAATTGAGATATTCACGTAAAACTTAGAATGAAATGATTTTTACGCTTGAAAATTCCCTATTTCTTTCTATGTATTTCCCCAAATCTGCAGACTAATATCGGGGTAAAATCTACCAACATAGTGACAAATATTTTCCCAAAGATATTGGAATCGGAAAATTCGATCAAACTTTCTGTACGGATACGCAATAAAAGAAAAGAAGCAAAAAAAAGAAGAAAATAAGGGAGAAACATGTATGTACTAATACCACCTCAAAATATGTCTACTTAAAAACGCCTCCAGTATATCTACAAAAACGATTTTAATGCATTTATTGTTTGTAAATGGCTGTAAAGAATGGGAAGAATGATTCTACCGATAAAAATTTCACTTTTTGTAAAAAATAAAAATTTTTTCTCAGTAGGTCCAGCCAGACCTATTGGGTATAGAATATGCATACTGTAGTAGGTGCCGACAGAAGGGTTAAAGAATGTGTTTTACAAGTCAAATGACAATTCAAACTCCCAAAATATTCAATGAGAAAATATATTAATTTAATTTCTCAAAATAAATCATCTTTCACAAATTGCATAAATATTACAAAATTAAATCTTCTACACACTTATTTTCTACAATGTATGTTTCAAAATTATGCAAAGCCCTTTGCACTACAGTCAAAAACAAATATGCTCTACAAGAATGGTTAATCACCCTTTTCTCCCAAAGATAACGAACACACTTGGCTCGTATAATCTCATTGCATTCAGCTTAATCCTTCGACCATTCGTCGGTCGTTGCTCCCTATACATTCGTTAAGTTGCACTCTCTTGTAAAATTCAAAACTCGAAAATGTGCAGTGTATATGCCCTTACATGCATATGTATAGATGCAATGGAAACTGCATATGAAATTTGTTTCCAGGAAGTCCACTGCAATGGTCTAAAATTTTCGCCTTTTATGTCGAGTCCTTCATAATAGTGAAGATTCTACGAAATTCTATGCTTTATGCAGAATATAATAGTTGACTCTATGAACTATGTTTCGTACGAAGTCTGCGAACAGGATAGCCTAGAGTGGTTTTATGCAATGTGAAAATGAACATTCATTCATTTTCTGACAGGTTGATACGAGTAGGTACTTCTCGCTTCGTATTGCTGGTTTCATGTTGATGTTCTCGCGAATTCGTCGTAATCGAGTGTTCTGTGGCAGTCAACGACGAAAAAACAAATATGTATGTATGTAGGTACCCATGGAATTTAATGGCAGAGTATCCAAAACCGTAAAAAGTCTAGTTACTACAGGCTTTTTTACTTGCTCAAACCATTGCGACCTAAGTACTCGTACTCGCCTATACATAAGCATATTCAAGGACATGAAAAATGCAAAGCACAATCTTGTGTATCTCTTAAAAATCAGTCACGACAAAGTTTTTGTTTTGCTTCGATTCAGTCGAGTGCCTCCTTATGTCAAGATGTTACTCAAGCATTAAGCGAACACGTCCTGCAGTTGTTGTTGTATCGCTAATGTTTTCAGCAAATAGCACAGCCTAGAAAAGTTATTATGTAAGTATTATCCTTTGACGCTTGATGGTATCCCGAGGCTACGATGATAGGAAGACAGATTTACCTCCATGTACATTGATTGGCTATTTGCGTTGATTCGTGCGGATATTGAGTTGCTTATACGGAGTAAGTAATGAACAGCCAACATCGTTTATACTGATGGTACGTACATTTTTGAGCTAGTCCTAACAAAGTGAATAACTTCTTATAAAATGCACGAACATATCCTGTAACCATACAATGTTATGCCATGTTTTGGAGTCAAGTGTCAAGGATAGCGGCACGAGCGTGCTATGTTCTCTCAACTTTATTGCATCTTTCTCTCAATAGTAATTCCATGTTTCGTTAAGTGCTTGTCATTATCCCCTTAATGGTGTCATAATATGGCTTTCCACGTCTTTGATATCCTTGGTGCGACATTTCCCTTTTTATTTTACCATTTGATACTCGCGCGTCTTCTCGGGGTTTACTTTTCAACCGCATCACCAAGTCACATGCCATATACTCTTCTTCGAGTATAGCTTCATATTTTGCACCTCGTAAAATATTTCAATTTGATAGCATTTGTGATTAACTTTCATTCTCTTTTTTATGTGGAACACTCTTTTATAACTGGCGCGGAGAAAAGTGTGATGGAACGAGTGCAAGTATGTTTGGATGCCATTTCCGCCAAGCCACGTTGTTATTTTCAGCAGAACTTTGAGACATGAAAGACGAATCAAAAGCAGCTTATGATGGCGAGGACATGAAACCGCGTTACAGAGGTAGTACCTATACTTACTCTGTTCAAAGGATGTGCACTTAAGTGTGTTTTTTATGTTGTCCTTAACGCGTATACGGTCGTGTTAGACGTTTCAAAGTAGTCAACATTTTGTTTCGTTTCGTTTGTGGAACACTTCAGGCGTATGACCTTCCATTTTTTTTGGAGTAAGTCATTTGGAGCGCTTATTTTGAAAGTGGCGTAAGTCCAACTCTTCATGAATCGAGATATTTAAAGGTTTGCGTTTCAATCAATTTAAAAATCTGGGTAGCTTCGTTTGATTTAATTAAATTGTATTTATATTCTTCGGATTTTAAATTTTTTATCCATGCTAAACATTTTGCATAACCATAAAAAATAACGGATTTTTCATTCAGTAAACTTGGGATAACCGACAATTTGATAAAAATAGCTAATTTTTTTCGCTATAATGGATCAGTTTCAGCTTCAAACAGCCGAATATTTTAAAAATCATTAATTTCACATTTTTTATTAATCATGAAGTGTAAAAAAATGTTCAGGAGTCCAGTCGAATTAGCATATTAACAACAAAAAATACACTTCGTTTATATTTTGTTGTCTTGAAATAGGCATAGCCGTAGGAAGCTAAAACTAATTTTACTAGAAAAAATATTGATGGAGAAAAGGTCAATGGCAAAAAAAGACAAAAATTTAGACTAAACTGAAGATAGACATGTAGGGTATCCTATTAAAAGGGGTGTCAAGGATATTCCAGTTCTCCAGTTTTTATTTGTTTTAAGCCTTCAGGAAGATGTTAATCGCGTATTCTTTCAATTGCTATTCAGTAGGTGACACACTGTATGTGTCACGCTACTTGACATCAAACTCCGCTACGTAAAAATATTTTTAAAAATCATTCAATATAAATATATATTATAATCAAATATTTAATTTTTTTTATTTTATACTTTTCACATTGACACTTCTAGCAGTGTGTAATTTAATAGTCTCTTTACTTTCGGTGAAAACTTTTAACCCAACTGGGCATCTTCAGATATATTTAAGTTGCTAAGTACCAACAAGAAAAAAAAATGCGTTTTTTTTCTCTCTGTGTTCCTTTTTGCACTTTTTCTATTCTATATAACAATAACCTAGGTCATAAAGATGAAGAAAAAAATCTTATAATTAGCAACTTAAATAGAACTGAAGATAGAAGTTGGGCGAAAGGCTCTGACTGAAAATAAAGAGACTACAAAATTATAAACTGCTAGTGTCAATGTGGAAAATACAAAATCAAAAAGATAATCGTTACTAGTGGAAAGACTAACAATAAGAAAATATTTTTACAATTATATGCAATCAAAGGAAAGTTTCAATTGGAGAAATTACGAAGACGAACGAAAATTGAAAGTGTCTAGACAGGCCCATTAACCTGCTATGCGGTCTGATATTTCTCAAGTTTTATATTGACAAAAATTAATAACCGACCTTCTTTGTTGAACCGTTCTCACTCATTTTAAAGTTTGAATAACTCTAAAAAACATTGCTTAAAATTTTAAAATGTTGTCTATATTCCACAACGGTATCAAATTTACTTCAGTATTACTATTTTTAGTGGGAATATCTTTTTTTTTCGAAAATAGTTCCAACACTCAAAATGTAACTATAGGTCGCTAGAAGTCCGGTAAGTTCCCACTTGGTCAAGTGACTTCTTTTCTCATTCAAACTCGAGCTTTAAAAATTTTATAGAAGTTACATATTTGGCAAAAGAATTATAGTTTGAAAACTCGGTTCCACAAAGATAAGGTGACATTTATCACAAAACCAAAACAGTTTTATTGTAAAAACATTTTTTTTTAATATTATTATTTACAGTTAGATTGCATTAAAAATATCAGCAAGTTTAGCATTTCTTTTGATCACATGTAACTCTAAAAATACGTAAAAGATTAAATATTTTCTCAGAGCAGGAACCCTGTATAGCGTCTGAAATTCATATTCGGATTGCACTTCAGGGAAACAAAAGAAAGAAACATCATGGCGATTGTCCAAAAAACCAAGCCGAATTGCTGTAAAGTCGGATAGTCTGATATCATTTTCTTAGGCATTTGAGGACTTAACGGCCCAATATGCTTCGAATTTCTTCAACGCATCATTATCAAATATTAGCCAAATTGTGATTTTCAATAGCCGAAAAAATGGACGAAATCGGAGCGGGCAGAAATAATTTTTTTTATTAAGAACAAATTTCTCGTATAATGCTTCCAAACAATTAATTCACTCAACTCATAATTTCAGTCATTTTAATTGAAAGGTTGAAGGGTTAATCACTATATTTCAAGACATTTTTATTAGTTAAATTTTTACAAGCACATTAAAATCAATTTACAAAAGATACATTTCTAAAATATTTTCTGATCAGAAGATAATTTATTGTTCCCCTAAGCATGTTAATTTTGAAAGTGGAGTAAGTCACACGGATGGACTTACGCCAGTTTCAAAATAAACACTTTAAAGTTGTTGTTAAGTAGCAGAATTTGTGACTATGAAAACAACAGTACATTTTTGAAATATTTGTTTGATTTTTTTGTCATAGAAAGAAACCGCCAAAGATATGATAATGTCATCATTAACTCAATTTCCATAAAAAGTGGACTTATGCCACTTTCAAAATAGGCGGCTCATTTAGAGACGGTTTGTGTACTTCCCCGTTCTTTTATTTGAACTCACTTGACAGTAATAAATTGACGACAGGAAATTGAATTTATATTACACGTAAAAAGGATACACAAAGGGGAAATTACCGAATTTTTAAGGTATAATGGGTTTCACAAAGGTCTAGACGGCAGGCAGCCGCAGTTGATTGATTCAATAAAGTGTATAACCGTTATCAAATCTAGTGAACTGGTGGCATCTGCTTTGCATATTTTAATTTTGAATAACCAAAAATTATTCTTTCGGCGCTTTGACTTGAATAACGGGGTTCTATACAAAATCCACAAAGTCAAAATCCAAAAGTCATAATCCATAAAGACAAAATCCATAAAGACAAAATCCATAAAGACACAATCCATAAAGTCAAAATCCACAAAGTCAAAATCCATGAAGACAAAATCCATAAATTTTTGTATGAAGAGAGCCATAATGCTTATTGCGTGGGCTCCGATTCGTTAATGTCAGTGCGGGTTTTGTTTTTTTTTATAAAAACACTGAAAATTTCCAAGGAACCTTTCAGGAAAAAGCCTAAAGTTTTAGATTGATTTTCAGAAAAGTCGCTTAACTAGACAATTAGCAAACCCCGGAACATACACTCCCAATCAATAGAATAGTTCCACTTGAAAAATGACTGTATTTTCTTCAAACTTGGTGACAATGTTTACAGAAGCCTACTTAATCTTTTAATAACAGACGGTCTCAGATCCGGAGTCCGGTTAGGATTTTATTACGAGAATTCTTAAAAACAGCACAAAAGTGAAAGTCATTAGGATAGTTCCACAGGAAATAAAACACAAAATAACGGTAAAAAAAGATAATTTTAATTTGAAAAATGTTGCTAATAATAAGTTGAACTTCCGTTAAGTGCTATTAGCTAAACCATTTTATCCGGGATATAATTGTGTAGGTTTTAAAGGTAATTTAAATTAATTTCTTCTCAAGTTCCCCTAATCGCTCACAGAAGCTCATCAGTGTTGTTAAATTGCCGTGTACCGGTACACATCTTCCTTGTCAGGTATTCTCAAACCTTTTTGATGATATTTAGATCTAGTGAGAATAGTGTTTATTCCGTAACGTTGATGAATTGGACTTGAAACCAATCTTTTTTCAGCCTTGCTTCTTGAATGGGGCTATTATCTTGCTAAAATCTTAAAGGAGTTGCATGGAAAATGTCGGTAATCTTAGGCATTACATTAGTTAGAATATTTGTGTAAGTCAGGGTGCTTTGTACCCCTGATTTCCATAAGCTCAATAGTTCCATGCCAAAATATTCAACCCCAGTGTAGAAATTGTCTGGATTGGACAAACGAGTGGCAGCGCGTTAATTTCACTAAGGAAAAAAAATTAATCTCGTCGATTCAGATGGATTTAGCTATAATTTTCACGATTTGAGCAAGAAGGAATTAATTTTGTAGACACATCATTCACTAGTAAGACGTTTCGAGGCATGGGGTTGACTATCTCGGCGTGAAACTCTTAAGCTGTGGAAATTATTGGTATTCCGAATGTCCAGGCTTACAAAAATATTCTTACTAATGTAATGCCTAAAATTAACGAAATTTTACATGCTACCCCTTTTAAATTTTAAGAAGATAATGCCCTTATTCGTATAACAAGGTTGATTAAAGATTGGTTTCGAGACCAGTCCATCAAGGTTATGGAAAGACCGCCATACTTTCTAGATCTATATATCATCAAAAATCTTTGCGGATGGATGACAAGGAAGATCTATACTAGTAGACGACAGTTTAACAACACCGAAGAGCTTCTGTAAGCCATTAGGGGAACTTAGGGGCGAAATCAACTTAAATTACCTTTAAACCCCATTCAACTTCCATCCTGGATAAATATTTTTAGCTAATATCACTTAACGGAAGTTCAACTTAGAAAGATTTTTCAAAGTAAAATTATCTTTTTTACCGTTATTTTGTGTATTATTTCCTGTGGAACTATCCTAATGACTTTCACTTTTGTGCTGTTTTGAAGAATTCTCGTAATAAAATCCTAACGGGACTCTGGATTTGAGCCGCGTGTTATCCAAAAAACAAGTAGGCTACTGAAAACATTGTCACCAAGTTTGAAGAAAATACCGTTATCACTTTCCGAAATACATACAACCATTTTTCAAGTGGAACTACCTATTGATTGGGAGTGTATGTGCTCTACCTGAAGATACGGAGAATCATGCACCCGGAGCATATGGGCTTTAGCTGTCTTTATCTGAAGCGCTCATGGTCCGGTTGGTTCCATTCCTCTCCGTGTCATTGTCTAGTTAACGTAATAACGTACATAAATATTCTCAATAGTCAATTGTGATAAGCAAACTGATGTAAATTCTTGCTTCTACTGTGAACATGAATTTTATGTACTTGTATTTTGACTGTGTGAATTTTGAATTTATGGATTTCGTCTTTTTTGATTTTGTCTTTGTGAATTTTTTCTTTGTAGATTTTGACTGTGAATTTTTTATTTTTTTTTGGATATTGTCTTTTTGGATTTTGTATTTTCGGATTTTGTATAGAACCCGAATAACGAACTAGAGCGCTTCGTGCCGAAGAGCTCAAGGTACTAGGACAATATTTCTGTCGTCCGTCCTGTTTCGTTGCAGCTATATACAAACCTCAAAGCATTAATTTCTGTAGGAGGCGTTCGACACGGAACGACACGAACGCATTGTGGTCATTCACTCAGAACGGGACATAACGTAACGGGATGTAGCTTTATTTCAGTTCCACATTTTTTCGGTATACTGGTATTACCCCATGAATTTTATCGTTTTACTTCAGAAAAAAATAGGCCGATGATTGATATATCCTTTCTTTCAGGAAGGTTCTAAATAGCACCCCAAAAGTCCACATCTGAACACCTACAAGAAACATGGTTTTGTGAGAATTTCTATAACGACATGTACAGAAAAGTGAAAAGCGATTTTGAATGTTAAAAGGCTCCCATCAATTTGCACTCTTCTAACGGGGCCAGGCGCTCAATTTCTGTGTTACAAAAACGTTTCAGAATAATATCTATAACGAAGAGTAGTGTCCCGTGAAGTTATATAGAAACAAGCAGTGGCGTAACGTTTCTAAAATATCTTGTGTTCGATATCAAAATGGGGGCCGCTTACACTGTAATAATTTATAAATTAAATTTGGAAAAATTGTAATTAAAATTACAAGTAAATCCAGCTATGTTTAAAGGGAATTCACACAGAATATACCTAAGACCTCACGATTCAATAGAGTGACTTTATTTATAATTAGGAGCATAGAAATCGACCCACCCCAAACGTGCTTTAAAACCCAAGAACTCAAAAACTGAAATTGGAAGGGAAAAAGTTTAAACACAGTATAATAATCCGAAAAAAGACGTTTCATCAAACGTTTTTAATTGGCATTTTTCGTTTTTACCAATATTATTTTTTTGAGTAATCGTGTTCGGAACGGAAGCATTTGGGGTGGGTCGATTTTTTTGCTTCCAAATGTATTTCAAATCTAGGATTTGTTTGTAGACGGCTATCAGGTTCTGGTAAAACGTGACTTGCAGTTTTACACTTGACAACGAAATTATGAAATCTCGGATCCTCCCAAGGATCCTCCCAAGTAGCACAAAATAACCTTGGTTAGATATATGTACAATCCGATTTTCGGTTATATTTTAGTTAAATAATAATCAACGATATGGCTTATTGTTACTAAAGTGTGCATTTTGTTGAAGTTTTATCTTAAATATTTGCTGCAAAATTACTTAGATGGTTTGATTTGGGACAATTTGTTCTCCTGAAAACTTTAATGTTGTCTTTGCAACATTATTCTTTCAAATTTTTCTCAATTGTTGTTTTTTGTACAATTTTGTTATAAAATAACGTAATTATTACAAATACAACATGGTTAAAAGTATAACACAATTGTTCGAATTTGAACCGAAAGTAATTTTCTGATCAAAAAACATTGTTGTTGGACGGTGGATGTAGCATGCTCAAAAAAATATTTGAGTTATCTGTGGGACAGCACAATAGTATTCATAGTCCAGCGAGTTGCGGCACACAGAGTGCATTTCGAGCCGGTTTCGAACTAGTAGCGCGCTGCAATTCTCATCAGATGCCTGAACGTATGCAGCGCGTCATGTAATACCAGGTGAGGCATTACCGGACTCAACCAGGCAAAGGTGTGGCAAAACCCGGACATTCACTATACACACAGAAAGTGGAGCCCCATTGGCCAGTGCTCCGTGATAACAGCAATAAGTTTGGCGATATCTTTACGCGGTTTAGTCAGAATCTCATACGTCCTTTTCCAGTCGTACACCGAACCAAATATTTTTCTTTATTTGAGAATTAGTCCTATTTATCCAAGTCAAATGCAATAACATCGCTTTAAGTAAAAGTAACCTTAAATCAAGCAAACTTTTTCAGAAGCTTTACACGGAAAATGTAAAACAAATCTGTTATTAAGCATTTTTTGTTTGCTTGAATTCAGAACAATAGTTTGTAGTGTAGTTACTACGTGATAAACCTAGTACATCAGATTGCAAAATGTGGTGGAGACAAATTTTTTTTTGTTTCTTATGTTTTTTGGGGTGCTGAGCACGAATCCGGAGCTTCCCACCAAAATTTCGTTGCGGAACAGGGTCAAAATCGTGAAAAACCCTAAAATTGTTGCTGTTTTTCCGTTGTTCGCCCCCTAATTCTGCAACTATTTATTTCTTCGAAAAACTCTCCATGAATATTTTAGAGAGCACATAATTGCGCATCCAAAGAGACATAAATATTAAAAATCTGTTGAGCGGTATTACTACAGTGGATAATTTAAATTTGCCATTTTCAACATAGTTCCATTTTATGAAAAAAAATTTGAGATTGAACGGTTTTTCATTTTTGGTCGTAAAAGTTGCATTTATCTTGTACATTGTGTATTTTGGAGTGCAGAACCTGAATCTGTAAGTTCCCACCAAAATTTCGTTGCAAAACAGGGTCAAAATTGCAAAAAAACGCAAAAAAAATGACTATCAATTGTAGCAATACCGCTTAACACATTTTAATGATTAATGGCGCGTTGGACTCGCAGTTATGTTTTCTCTAATATTTTCATGGAAAGGTTTTCGGAGAAATGTACACTTTCGGAGTTGTAAACAAAAAAACGGGAAAACTCCGAAAATTTTGGGTTTCTTCGCGGTGTTGATCCTGTTCCGCAACGAAATTTTGGTGGGAAGCTCTGGATTCGAGCTCAGCACCCCAAAAAACATAAGAAACAAAAGAAAATTTTCTCCACCACACTTTGCAATCTGAAATCACCTCGGAACTACACTATTGTGCTTAAATCTTGAATCTGTTTCTCAAAACTAAGACTTGTAAATAGAATAATTTGAAGAACAAATTTTTAGATTTTGTCTAGATTTGAGAATTTTGCAAACAAGAAATATATTTCATCATTTTAGATAGCTTTTTTTCCGTGTAGGAAGGCCACCTCTTCCTTGATATAATGCAAGTCCTCAGATTTCGCCAGTTGGAATTAGGAGCCCTTATATCTCTCTCTCTAGTTCCTGTCAACCCCTTGTGGGGCATAGGGCATTAACCACGCCTACTCTCCACCTCGTTCTGTTTTGCGCCAACGGCGCTAGCTGCGACCATGTAAGATTTAGCGTTTTCGCTTCGCTAGTTACCGATCTTCTCCATGTGTTCCTTGGCCGCCCAATACGGCGTCTTGCTCCGGAGTCCTGTGGATTCCAGTTTAGAGCCTTTTTTGCGACGTTTTTGGCCCTCTTCGGAAGGTGTGACCTATCCATTGCCACTTAAGTCTTTTGATCGAAGTGCCTATCCTTTCCTGGCCAGTTATAGTAAGGAGATCCTCGTTCGAAATGATCTCCGGCCAACGAATATTTAGGATGCGCCGTAGACACTGATTAACAAAAGTTTGCAACTTATCAGTAATCTCTTTAGTCACCTTCCAGGTTGAACAGCCATATAGCAGAATGGATTTCACATTAGAATTGAAGACACGTATTTTGGTGCGTCTGGAAATATTGTTGTTTAGCCAGAAAGGAGTCAAATTGAAGAAAGCCGCCCTAGCCTTGTTTACCCGTGATTTTACATCAGCATCCGCTCCACCATCTGCTGTAACTACACTTCCGAGATAGCAAAATTCATCAACTTTTTCGACTGCCTGTCCTGAAATACAAATTTCGCTTTGCCCACCTGGATATGTGCTCAAGAACTTAGTCTTGGCAGCATTGATTTTCAGCCCCGCATTACGACTCGCGCAATTTAGAGCTTCTGTCATTTGAGCGACATCATCCGTGTTTGTTGATAGAAGGCAAATGTCGTCAGCGTAGTCAAGATGTTGAAGGTGATCGAACAATTTCCATCTGATACCTTTGTTAATATGTAATTGGAATGCGGAGCCGAGTACATCACTAATGGCAACAAGGAAGAGAATAAGTGGCAAAATGCAGCCTTGCCTCACTCCACTGTGCACCTCAAAAGGATCTGAAAGCTTGCCCTTATGCAGGACGTGACATTGGGCTCCATTGTAGGATTCGTTGATGATGGAGATTATTTTATTTGGAATATTTCGTCTCCGTAAGGCATTCCAGATGTAGAGACGATCAACGCTATCGAAGGCTTTCTCAAAATCGATGAACATGAGATGTAATGGGGATCTCCATTCCGCGGATTGCTCGATGATAATACGGAGGGTGTTAATGTGGTCGCTACAGGAAAACCCTTCGCGAAAGCCAGCTTGTTCATCATTCAATGTGTCATCGATTTTGTCCTTGATTCGTCCTAAAACAATCTTAGCCATCAGCTTGGAAACAGCAGGAAGTAGGCAGATCCCACGCCAATTATTGCAATTCTTCATGTCACCTTTCTTCGGAATCTTAATAATTACGCCCTTTTTCCACTCACTGGGAAGAGTTTCGGTTTCCCAACACTCTTGGATTAAGGGAAGGAGAATATCCGCTTTCAAGAATTCAGACGGAATTCCATCAATCTCAGGGGCTTTACCGGTGTCTATTCGAGGGACGTTTTCTGCTGGCAATGAAGATGCACTTGCAGGCCCAAAGGTGTTATTAAGGACCTCTAAAAAGTGTTCTCTCCATCTTTGCACCTGTTGTTCTTCGGTAACGAGCAGTAAGTTAGTAAAGATCTGCCAGTTAATGGCTTGATAAGCTTGAAGAGTGTTCCACTGTCACCGCGGATAGCCGCATCCTCTGCCTCCTTCGCAAGCGCGTTGATATTATTGCGCTTATCACGCCTAACACTCCTTAGAACGCCTTTTTGGAGCGAACAGTATTCAGCTCTGTATCGTTCCTTAGCCGAATCGTCAGCAGCTGAGTTGATCTCCTCTTTAACTCTCTTGCGTGCTGGGATAAGAGACCAAGTGGAGTCGCTAATAAATGGTCTCCTACCGCGATCCAATCGTTCTAAAATTTCTTCGCCACACGAAATAAATGAGTCCTTAGCGACTTTCCATCTATCGTCAATTGTCGGATTCTCATTTAGTGGTGGTGCATTAGCTTTTTCGCGCAAAGCGGTGGAGAACGCACGCTTCGTTGATGGAAGTTTGAGCTTCTGCACATTATATCTAGGGCAAATATTTGCACGGTTAGGACGCTCGATTGCTGCCGTTCGTAAGCACATTTTTGCGATGACAAGATGGTGGTCACTGCCAATATCAGCACCACGTTTCGCCCTAACGTCTAAGACACAGTTTCTCCACGTTTTGGAAACAGCAATATGGTCAATCTGGTTCTCAGTTCTGCCATTCGGAGAGGTCCAGGTTGATAAGTGGCAATCTTTGTGTTTAAACAGACTTCCACCAATGACGAGCTGACGAGAGTTACAAAACTCTATAAACATCTCGCCAATCTGGTTTCTGTCGCCTAACCCATGATTTCCCATAAGGTGTTCCAATCCTTGGTTATCTGACCCGACTTTAGCGTTGAGATCCTCCATTATGATTTTAATGTCACCTCTGGGAGCCCTATCAAAGGTGTCGCCAAGTCTTTGGTAGAAAACGTCTTTGTCAGCTTGATCAGCTGGTTCGGTCGGTGCGTAACACTGAATTATCGTGATATTTCGTACTCTGGATTTGAATCGGGCGGTGATAATACGGTCGGAAACTGGTTTCCAATCGATAAGGGATCGACGTGCATCCCTAGTCAAGAGGATTCCGACTCCTGCCTGCCGAGGAGCATTTTGGTCATCATTTCCAGAGTACAATAAAACAGTATTAGAGCTTGGTGATAGAGTCGCTCCTGATCCGAGCCATTTTGTTTCGCTCAGTCCTAATGTAGCGATGTTATACGCGGTCATTTCCCGTTCGACTTCGGTAAGCCTCATGTTGTTACACTCGCTCCACATCGTTCGAACGTTCCAAAACCCAATCGTGGTCCGTTGTTTATAGCCAAAAGTCGGTGCCGGTGAGTCAGTCCGAGGTATCCGAGGCTCGATTAATGTTTCGAGTGTAAAGAAAGTTTCAAGTACACAGGTTACAAGCCTACGTACCCTATCTATCCCTCAAGTCGCCTTTTACGACAAGCCGGGAACGCTGTGGCATAATTCTTACCCCAAAGTCCACAGGGGTCAATTTTTTGTTAAGTTTCGTACATATCTGAACCCTTGAGCGCACACAACAGAGTCGCTGCGCGCACAATTGTAGAGATATGTTCGAAACTCAGGAGAGTTTTATTCTCTCCTGTCCCTTTAGTCGCCTCTTACGACACGTCGGGAAAGACGGAGGCACTATTCTTGACCCGCGCCACAGGGCGCCCTTATAAGAGAGCCCTTATATAGTGGGTGGAAATCTTACGAGTACTCTTAACAGCTGCAATCGGGACGCAAACACGCTCCGCATGAGAGCTGTCAAGAGTTGCACCCATTTTGGCTATAGTTCGCCGCCAAAATTAACCCTGGTTTTCTGCATTTAAGGCATTCAAAGTGTTCCAAATAATGAGCCTAGATTGATGTATGAAGTATATTGTAATTGTGAGACTATGCGCCAATTTTTAAAGGAATCGTACAAGCACACCTTGGTAGAAGTTGGAAAAAATTTAAATGGAAAACAAATTGTTTTCGGGTAAAATCACACAAATTTGGTTTTGAAGTTTTGTAAAAACCAAACCAAACCGATTTTAGCTACACGTCCGGTGGCTCCGGCTTGGCGTAACAAAAACAATATACTGTATACCATCTTATTGGTATAGGGTATAAATATTAAAGCGATTGGAATTTGGAGCCGAGCTTGTATTTTCTGTCTGGCTGTCTGTCTCAGGAAATTTGAAACGGAAAGCTTAAGGCTAGAAGCTCTATAGAATGGTTCGTTTGTATTCCCCGAACAGCTTGGTTTGTAGAAGAGTGATATGAAAAACCAAACAAAGAAGAATAAGTTTATCAGTTTCGTGAGATTTTTTTTTAAATACCTACGAGTAGTTATGGTTTGGGGCAGTTTTCACATCAAGTTATGTAATGCTACGCACCTGATGGTTATGATAACTATGGAAACTAAAACAATATAATACGGGCCGTTACAAACTTCGGGCCCGGTCCAAATTCGATGAATAAAATATAGTTGTCTGCCGCCTAATGGTACGCACTTTGGTGAAGATTGGATAAAACAGACAATTTCTGATAGTTAAGAAGACTGTCTGAAGAAGAGACTTTTCTCCTAATGATATAGGACTGTCAGCAAAACTACATAGATTGTCTATCTTATAAGTTTGTTCCTTCTGACATTTTTGTCTGTGTCTATTTTCAATCATCCGAAAGTGCACTATCGTATATATTATTTTCACATTCAACCAACCACCATCCAAAACACCCTTACGTAGGATTCTATGTAGTTTCTCTGAAACAATAGGACTCCATACAAATTTTATTGCAATACTTTTTTCCGTTAGATAGAGCAGCCACACAATAAAGTTAGAATTGCGAATGGGCGACTCCTCAACATGCACAGCATTCTGTGCGGGTGTTCGTGTCTCCAACTCCAACTGAACTAACGAATGTGTAAAGAAACCAGTGAAGTGTAAAAGCCAATGTGACAGAGGATACGGCAATAAGAATTTATTATCCTTGTATTGTTGTACGATATAACAGCGTGCGGGATATTTTGCCGTGTGCTGTAAAGTTTTGGATAGTATAGAAGCTAGTTTTCAACGGTAGGTATTACACAGATCGATTATTTGATGGGACAACGCAAGAAACCTGAAATAATTCGGAGTTATTCGGAAAGATATAAGAAGACACTTTTTGGCAAGTTTTCATCAACTAAATTGATATTGCCTTGATGTATGCGTAATAGTTGTGTATTGTATTGAATTGTTTTGATTTCTAAATTAATAGATTGGAAACGAGAGGTCTTAAGTCAAAATGTTTTTATGGTTTTCAAAAAAATAACTTTCTGATATTAAAAAAATCTTCGTTGCTAAGTCTGGACAATTAAAATAGGTTAGGTATTTAAGATTCATATTCACCATCCAATTTCGCCATACGTGCCTATACCTATATATCTTGCGAGACGCGCCTTGGAAATCCATCATAATGTCAACTTTTAATGCAAATCCATTCTCAGAGCTAGAATATTTTTCTACACCTCCTCTTTTCATGAGATGAAAATTTAATTTTAAATATTTGCGCACACACACACAGAACCGTATTCTTTTCATCACCTGCAAGTTTTCATAGCTTAATTAAGAAATTAAAAGAAAACACTGTGTAGGTCCCATAAGGATTCGCTAAGCTCGACTAAAGCTCGTTCGTTTCCAGGCAACTCGACTCATGGGTGCGATGTGAAAATTACATCCTACGACCTGCGGCTTGTCTGTATCCTAGTGTTGACATTTCGCCAATTGAGCGAGCAATATGAAATTCGAGTGCTCTGCTATATTAGATATCCACTTTAAAAATTCAATTATATAGAATGGAAACTGACATCTGACGCTGGCTTTTCGAGGCGATTCTTTTTCTTTCTTCTATGGGATTTCCGGAAAATATCCTCCGGGGATATGTACGGAAGGACAGCTTCAAAATTCAGTAGTATAGAGTGTGGGAGCATTGCATCCCTAATAAGCTGCCCAAAATCATTTTTTCTAATTAAGTTAAAAAGTTAACACCATGTGCCTAACGACAATTTTTTTTCTCATTTCTCTTTTGGCGTCTTTTATTCGGGGCTGCAAATTAGGAGGATGTCTTTAGCTAATGTAATTAAATGCTAATCTTTTTCGTTAGTGAGATAAAAGTCCGGACAAAGCGTGGGCTATACTCATTTAGCATGCAAGAATAATATTATTGTATCAATGTCGTTGTAAATGATAATATCTGTGAATTTGGTGAGCATTTGTTTGAATAAAGTACATGGACAGATGAACTGAGAAAAAATTCTGTTTCTAGAGGAATTTAAAGTCTTTACTTAAATTTTTAGTAACAATTTTAGGTTATAAAGCTGATCCTGCCAATGTGGCTAAATTTAGCTAGTTATTGTCTTGACACAATCAGTGGCGTATTTAGAAAATTCTCAAAGGGGAGGCACAGAGTACGAGACTAACTTGGTACAAAATGTTTTGGTGTGGGGATCACTTTTCTTTCGAGGCGAAATTTCATATATCGTCCAAAATTCAGCCATTTTCAGCAAAAAAGTTGTCCTGCTTAGTTTTAAAAGGAACACCGATGAACAACTGGTACAAAATTTTTTTGCTCATATTGTGGTCTTGAATTCCATGGCAAGTTTAAGCGAATTTGAATGAAAAATTAGGATTTACTGAAAAAGCAGCCTTTGTATGGTTTTTTTTTTCAAAATCTAGTAACAGAAACTATTTGAAACTCGTACTGGACTCAAGCAAGGCGAGAAGCTGGCGCCGACGCTCTTCAACCTGGCTCTGGAGCATTTAATTCGCTCCAAAGAAGTTAGGCTACATATCAACGAATCTAGACCCAAGGTCATGATGCAACCAAAAACTAGAACGCCGGTAAAGTAAAGCATCACAGTGGGGGACCTCAATATGTATAGAGTATGTAGACAACTTCACTTACCTGGGTTGCAATTTGCCAAAGGACGCCAACGAAACAGATGAGATAAAGCGACGGATACAACTAGCTAATAAGTGTTATTTTTCGGTCCTCCCAATTATGAATTCGAAGCTGGTGCACAGGAACACGAAGCTCCACGTGTATAAAACAATAATCGGACCTGTACTATGCTATGGCTGCGAGGCATGGACCCTAACCCAAAACTCTGAACACCTGTTGGAAACATTCGAGCGAAAGGTTCTCCGAAGAATCTTCGGGGCCATTCGTGAACGAGGTGAATGGCGCATCCGGTACAACCTTGAGTTGTATCAGCTGTATGATGAGCTACAGGTGTCGAAAATCGTAAAATTGCAGCGACTGCAATGGGCGAGACATGTACAAAGGATGAACGACGATCGCATGCCCAAAAAGGTGATGAACGCGCAAAGAGTGGACGGAGCCAGATTGCGTGGACGACCGAGAGCCCGATAAGAGCATTCTGTATGTGAGGACGCCCACCAATTGGAGGTCTTCAATCCAGGCGGCCAAAGCCCGACGTCGGGCTATCGTGCCATAAAGAAGAAAAAGTAACAGATTCCGTAAGATCGTAACAAGTGTCGAATACTGTTTTACAAGTCCAATCCAGAATCCTAGGAACTATTCGTGGCATAGAGCCGGGAAGTGATCGATTAATTAAAATGAAGCAAAACAAGTAAGCAGAATGATTGTTTGTTATTTCCATATTTACTACACTAGCTTCAAATCTGCGTAGTATATCTGCAATACTGTTTAAAACGGGTGCTAGATGGTAACCTGAAGCAAGATGTTTGCGAAAAGAAGGGATCGGGATCGCTACGATGATGTCTACTTCGTGAAAATTGATGCATTGAATAAAGTACCCCAGGCAGACAGAGGGCACCGAACCTTTGTTTTAAGCGTAGGAACTCGAAAATGTATGCTAAAAATGTTTTCCCATCAAACACTTCAACTTTTAGCATCTGGTTTAAAGACCTGGCATGTTCTGCTATCCGCTCTCATAGGGGGAACTTTTGTGCTTCCGATATTTTCCGCTATATGTCCGCTATATGGCGGACGGTAAGATAAGTGTCGCTAGTGTCGATAACAAGAACAAGAAAATTCTTCTTGCGAAGCTGATAGCGTAATGTTCCGACCGATTGTTTCAAATATTTATCAATTCAGCGGCTTACAAGACATCGATTCCGGCAAAACAAAGACGTTCGTTGATTCTTCCCAACCAATATCAACATAAGATGGCGTCACTTCACACATGACCAGAGTTACAATAGCAGTCCTTGTTTCCGAACAGATTCATGTGGAGATTGGGCAACATTTCATCACCACCTCGTTGCCCCGACATAACCATAGCCGTACTTATTCTCTGAGAGTTCTTGTTCTTTAAACCACGCGTCTATGAAATTAAACTCAACCCGTTGGAAAAACTGAAAAAGTCCATCAGCGAGAAGATCTGGCGAATTGAGAAGATGATCTGATCTGATGATAATGTTTCGAAGAAGAACTCCAAAAGTTTTGTAATGGAAACGCTCAACATAAAGAGGTAACATTTGGTACTGCATTTTTAGTATGATGTGAAACAAAGTTTCATGTGCTCACAGGGGGGGGCACGTGCCCCCTGTGCCCCCCCTGTAAATACGCCACTGGACACAATTATTATCCTTACTTCAATTATTTCCTACGAAATTCTAAAATTTATTTGCTACTAACCTCAATTGATTTAGAATTTAATAAATTCGATTCGAAACCTACCCCAATAACTTCAAAAAGTCTTTCGAAACTTATTTCTGACATGATGAGGAACAATCTAATTCTATCTACACTTCCTCGGCAATAAGATTTATACCCTCAGTTCATTAACTTTCGCTGTTTATACAGAAATCGTAACTCGTCCGACAGGCAATAGTTTATACACAACTGCTTAATTCCGCAAACATACAAATAATCCGGATATGAACATACTAAAAATATGCAACCCCTCTTCTATACTAAGGCTCAGCATTCCTGCTGATGACTATACTTTGCCATAAAAGTTTTAATATTTCCAAAACGTAGCCTTCACGTTATTATACGCCACAAACGCTCGTAATTTTCTAGGCACCGATAAATAAGCAGCAACGTAAAGCGCTCGCCATTGACGTCGCTCGTCCTGGCGAACTCTGACTCTTGGGTCTTCGCCGTCATACACGCACTTCTTTCTTATTCAACCCCGGCTTCGTAATCAATATTTTATTACAGTGATATTTATCGCGTGTAATAAAAGTGAAATATTGTTTAGGCTGTACGCGCGCGAAAAGAACTAGGACGAGTCGACGATATGAAAGTTAGTGAAGTGAATTCCATTCGTTGGCTGAAAGGTTCGACCTTGGGGTTGTTTGGAAACATGCCTAAAACATGGCTCGGAATCAAGCTGAAACAGACAGTCAGCTAATTTTTGTGTGTTTGACTGGTAATAGGAGAGCAAATGATGCGATTCTTTTGCTCCACTAACCACCGTACTGATGGTGAGTATTGCGAAAGGGACCATAATTTCGTATTCTGTATATAGACAGAGCTAATGGTATCGAATTATGACCGAATTTGAGCTATTGATTCTGTTTGGCATGACCTCGATACAGGGTACAAATGAAAATAAGATTATGGGAAACAGGATATGCTTAAGGAACATGAATGGGGTCGATTAACACTATTCATGTTTATGGGTATACGATGTGGTTGTTGTTTCGCCTCGAAAGCTAATTCCGTAGTTAATGAAAACCCAAAAGTGTTCTTGTGACCAATATATTTCGAGCTAGAAGCTCATCTTCAGGGTCAATTCTACAAAAATACATAATTGTTGGGCTTAATTAAAGTTTTAAGAATAATAAGAATATAATATACCTAATTATGACAAACAAATTTTGAACAAAGGACTTTTGTGTATCAGAAATATCACAGTTGTAAAAAATGTCAAGTTAGATAGAAATATCACAGATGTAGTTGACAAGCAAATCAGAATATCATAGGTGACAGATGGATAAATTAACATAAACATAAATACATATAAACATCAATAATTAAATACTATTTAAAATTATCTTTAATTAGGTTGTAATATGAGTTTGTGAAGTCTTTTTTGTCGGTTTTGTGATTGCACGCTGTATCTTCGTATCTGATGATTTGATTGGTTTCGTGAATCTGAAGCTTCGTTTTGTTTTGATTATTTATAAGAATTTTAGTATCGTCAAAATTGAATACATGCTTATTTTCAATGGAATGTTTTGCTAATGCTGACAATTTATTGTTCAGTGGTTTTTTCGAATCATACTTATGTTGTGAAATACGCGTACCCAGTTTCTGTATAGTTTCTCCAATATAAGTACGATCACAGTCATTGCAGTTAATTTTATAGACAAAGACTACATCAACGTTTCTCAAACAACATCCTGAGATATACATATCTAATAGTGATAAGGGCAATATCACTATTATAGCTATGAAATCGGACTATGAAATGAAAATGGAAGATTTACTAACCGATACAAATATTTTTGTAACAATAACAAAAGATCCCACAGCAACATTGCAGCGTAAGAATAATCATTTTATTAGTTTACTATATAACAAAAATAATAAATTTATAACCGAAAAAGAAGCATCAAATTTGAGAACGTATACAGCTGTCCCGCCGCGTATATATGGTCAAATAAAAATACATAAACCGGATAGAAAATTAAGGCCGATTGTCTCGACTATTAATTCAGCATCTTACAAAACATCAAAGTTTTTATCTAATATTTTACGAAAAGCATTTAAGTCAAACTATTCGCTTAAAAACTCCACGCAGTTTGTTAAGGAAATAATAAAGAGAACAATCCCAAATGACCACAAACTAGTATCATTTGATGTGACAAACTGCTTTAACAATATTTCCGCTGATATTGCTCTAAGTATTGTGGAAAGAGACTTTGATAGATGCGTTAGTAAACACACGTCAATACCAAAGAACATGTTTATGGATTTGTTACGTTTCTGTGTCAAAGACTGCAATTATTTTGTATACAAGGATAAATTCATGTCTATGAATTCCGGACTTTTTATGGGTTCGAGTTTAGCCCCTATTCTAGTTGAGCGCGTCCTAGATGATATTGTTGACGAAACATTGCTCAAATTAGATTTCGTCCCACTTTTTTGGAGATCCTATGTAGATGATCACATCACGGCAATCCCTGAGGGAAAGATTCAACAAGTGCTTGATATCTTACATAGCTATGACCCAAACATCAAATTTACTTTTGAAGTCGAACAACACGGAAAATTAGATTATTTGGACCTCACTCTGCATCGAACCGAAAAACGAACAGTTATAACGAATTGGTATCATAAACCAATAGCATCAAACAGATTGCTCAATTACTACTCTAATCACCCTATGAACATGAAAATGAACGTCGCTAAATCATTCATAAGAAAGGTGTTTAGAATCAGCCATAAAATTTTTTGGAATGATAATCTTGTCCGAATAAGAGCCGTGCTAAGGAGCAATAACTATCCGGAGAAAGTGATTGATAAGATGATACGTCAAGTAAGATCCACATATGGAAAAAACAGGACTGATGAAATGAGCTACGCTTATCTCTCCATAAATGATGGTTCAAAATTAGAACCCAGCCTTCAAGTTCCAAATCATTATTCGTCGTTAGTATATGTACCCGGATTAAGCGAAAGCATTTCAAGGTCTTGTCAATACTTTATACCCGAATTAAAAATATCAATGCGACCACATAATAAGAATGATAACATGTTTGCAAAATTAAAGACTCGATTACCAAAAGAAGAAAAAGCTGGAGTTGTCTATAAAATTAACTGCAATGACTGTGATCGTACTTATATTGGAGAAACTATACAGAAACTGGGTACGCGTATTTCACAACATAAGTATGATTCGAAAAAACCACTGAACAATAAATTGTCAGCATTAGCAAAACATTCCATTGAAAATAAGCATGTATTCAATTTTGACGATACTAAAATTCTTATAAATAATCAAAACAAAACGAAGCTTCAGATTCACGAAACCAATCAAATCATCAGATACGAAGATACAGCGTGCAATCACAAAACCGACAAAAAAGACTTCACAAACTCATATTACAACCTAATTAAAGATAATTTTAAATAGTATTTAATTATTGATGTTTATATGTATTTATGTTTATGTTAATTTATCCATCTGTCACCTATGATATTCTGATTTGCTTGTCAACTACATCTGTGATATTTCTATCTAACTTGACATTTTTTACAACTGTGATATTTCTGATACACAAAAGTCCTTTGTTCAAAATTTGTTTGTCATAATTAGGTATATTATATTCTTATTATTCTTAAAACTTTAATTAAGCCCAACAATTATGTATTTTTGTAGAATTGACCCTGAAGATGAGCTTCTAGCTCGAAATATATTGGTCACAAGAACACTTTTGGGTTTTCATTAACTACGGAATTAGCTTTCGAGGCGAAACAACAACCACATCGAAGACAAGCAGCGATTCCGGCAAAACAACAACATTGGTTGAAAATGTTCATCCAATAACACTTTTTATGGGTATAGTTAGAGGGTTTTTTTTTTCGAAGTGCGAGTATATTTGAGGCGTGTATCGAATTTATAAATTAAAGGAAAGCTCTATCTCGGATATATTCATATGATGAAATTCAAAAGCAAAAAAAGTCGACCAACCCGAGAGTACAGAGGGCTGCGCCCGCAATACGAAGGTTTTGTAGAATTGCATAAAACATAAGTTATATACCTATACTTGTTTAACATTATCCTTTTTGTTTAATATAAATACAAAATAGATAGAAAATCAATTAAATACTGCTCGTCAATCTAGTTTTGGATTGGTCTAAACAAAAGCGCTCCAGACTGAAAGGCTATCGAACAGCTGATGCTATAACGGTTTTTGTAAGAAAAATGTACAAAACCCTAAAAAGAACTGAGTATACCCACTGTAACAAGTGCAAATAACAGGGAAATTGAATGTATTCAAAATTAAAAGGCTAAATACGTGCAAAGGGCTATTTATTGTAAAAAACTTACAAAAGTAATTTTCAATTATCCTCTCTTAAAATTTGGTTTAAACATTTTTAACACCCTTTCTTAAAATATTTTTGGGAGCGACAATTTAAGCTGACGTAAAATATTGACTGTCGCTGTAAATTTGAATTATGTAGATCTAAAAAAAAAGACCGGCTCATGTTGAAAAAATACTGGGCTTCCCCCTTCCTGAAAAGAAAATCCTGGCTACGCCATGGGCCGGAGCGACCTATAATTCCGGGGCGTAAAGCATTTTTTCGCAAGAACAAACGGAGCGGAGTGGAACAACTTTTGATGTAACGAGACCGAGGCTTATTTCGGGCGCGGCCGAAATTTGTATACCCTTCGCTCCCTTTGGGCTAAAAGCTATGACTAGTGCTCAGTCCTCCCAGCTTCCATGCTTTTCTCATAAATGCCGTGGCGAAGATTTATTGGGCGACGCGTGGACCTGGGTTTCTTATAAGAACCAAAAAGAGGGGGAAGGGGGTTGCACGGCAGCCCTATGACCTTCCCATCAATTTTTACGTATGTTTGTGGCATCAATTAAAACACATTTGGTTCAGATTGGTGGACAAATAAAAAAGGTTTTCTTTGAAGAAATTAATTTGGGGGTTGGGTTTATATGCCAGCCCCATGACCCCATGGTCCGATATAATTCATTTTTGCTAATGTTTTGTACCATCAATTAAAATACATTTCCATGAGGTTTAGTTGACATTTGTGTCCAAATAAAAAAGTATTTTTTAGAAGAACCTAATTTTGGGGGTCAATTTTGTATGCCAGCCCCACGACCCCACAGTCCGATTTCTTTATTTTCACGTTTGTTATGTGGCATCAATAGGAATAGAATTTTCTGAGGTTTGATTGAAATTGGTGTGCAAATAAAAACGTTTTTCTTAGAAAAATTTGATTTGGGGGGCTAGGTTTGTATGGTAGCCCCATGACCACATGGTCCGACTCCATCTATTTATCATATCTTTTGTGTCATCAATAGAAACACAATAGTGTGAAGTTTGGTTAAAATTGGTGCACAAATAAAAAAACATTCTTAGAAAACTTAATTGGGGGAGCTAAGTTTCTATGATAGCCCCATGACCCCATGATCCGATTTGGTCCATTTTTACATATGTTTTGTGGTATTACTAGAAACACATTTGTGCGAAAGTTGATTGAAATCGATGAGAAAATAAAAAAGTTTTTCTTAAAAGAACATAATTTGGGAGACTAGGTATGTGTATGGCAGCCCCACGACCCCATTGTCCGATTTGGTCGATTTTTACATATGTTGTGTGTTACCAATTAAAACATTTGTGTGAAATTTGATTGAAATTGGTGCATAGATAAAAAAGAACCTTAATTTGGGGGGTAGGTTTGTATGGCAGCCCCACGACCTCCTTGTCGGATTTTAGCGATTCAAACATACAAACTGCCTGCAACAAAAAGAAGCATGTGTGCAAAATGTCAGCTCCATAGCTTTAAAACTGGCCGAGCAAAACGCGTCGCAACAGACAGACAGACGGACGGACATCGTCCAATCGACTCAGCTCGTCACGCTGATCATATATATACATATTTTATATGGTCGGAAATGCTTCCTTCAATGCGTTACAAACTTCATGACAAAGTTAATATACCCTTTACGCTTAATAAGTGAAGGGTATAAAAATCGAAAGTTATATGGTCGATTAAAGTTATTAACGAAGTGTGATTCTAGGGAAATCAGATGATCAATTAGCCTGATTTAATACACTTTTTAATTTCATTTCTAATTAAAACATTTGTGCGTAATTAAAAATCGTTTGCGTCGATCTGTTACAAGAGTATCCTTCACGTCTCATTGTTTCTGGGATATGCTAAAACTAAGCGAAGCGAAATCTTTTTAGTTGGAGCGGATCTATCTACAGGGTGTCCGGAAACTGCCGCATAAACGCCCCGGATTATGATTCTTTAGTTGATTTCCAGAAAAAAAGTTGTACATTTGAATATATTTGACCAGATCTTCAGAGGCAGTCTGAATTGAATTGTATTGGATTCGAACTAAAATTAACCCTAGTTTTCTACACTTAACGTATAAAAACTATTAGAAATAATGGGGCTAGAATAAAATGATGTAGAAAGATATGATCATAAGACTATGCGCAAATTTTTAAAGAATCGTACAAGCACCTCTCCTTGGCAGAAGTTGGAGAAAATTGAGAGGAAAAAATAGATTGTTTTTGGGTCAAATCACACAAATTTGGCTTTGAAGTTATGTTAAAACCAAACCTTTTATCCAATTCAAGTGGGGTTAGTTTAATTTTTTAGGTAAACTTGTAGGCTCTAGTAGTCTAAGAGCCCAAGTGGAAATTATTGACAACTTTTTCCTGGCCAATCTGTTACACATTATCGCGAATTTCATGATTGGCGAAGCTCCAAAACGGTAGTCTGCCTCCTGGACAGTGGGGCTAAAGGAGTGGCAGAGAACTTCAAAGTCGTTAATAGTTGCAAATATTTGCAACTATATGCTGAAAATTATAGTTTCTGAAAATTATAGTTGCAAATAAATGCATAAGGCTTGTCTGCTGGCCACTACAAAAGCTCTCGCCGTCCGTTTTTTAGCAGAAACAAACGGACGGCGAGAGCTTTTGTAGTGGCCAGCAGACAAGCATTATGCATTTCAGATTGTAAGAACGATGGTTCTTGTCTTGCAAGTTTACCATTACCCGTCCGGTTTCGTCTTACAATTTGAATTCAGCCAATCGGTATCAGATAAATAATAATAATTACTTGAAGTCCTTAATACGCTTGACTTATTTTTATTATTTGACTTCGTCATTTGCTATAATCTATCAATAAAACCAATACTCAATACCGTCGTTAAATTGCTATGGTGATTATGCTAAACAATAAATAATTTGAACTTTAACCCAAAGCTTACTTCCAATACCAACTTGTTGTACCTGAACCGGGCATAGGACCATGAAAATCGCAAGCAAGGAATCGAATAAAACTAAATCAATAGGAATTAATAAGGGTTGTAATTGTCGGTTAGGATATTAATGAGAAGTTGATTTTTACCTCATAATTCACACTTGTAATGATTAATTGATTGCTTTAAGGCAATTCTACGAGTTCCAATTAATTAAAGGATTTTCATTGTAATAGAGAGTTTTCCATTGTCGTTGCAAATATAACGACATAGTTTGACATTTCCATACAATAAAATTGCTTGCCGGCAATACGCAATATATAGTTACAAATAGAAAAAAATAAAACCTAGCGTATTTTATTTTGACAGGACTTGCTTAGAAAAAAAGGTAAGAAGGTTTTCTTGTTGGAACAACACCAAATTGCCAATATATTTTTAGTACGTCCTTGAAGAGGCCAGAAGGCAAGGTACGAAAACACAAAGCCCCGGGTCAAACCGGTATATTTTTAAATGAAGTTCCAATATGAAATGCAACAAAAGTGGCATTATAGCATTGAATAATTATTTTGGCCTTGTTGACCTTATTTGTTTATTAGCAAGTTGATAATTGACCATTTAATCAAAATAGCAGAAGGGGACATCCCTTCAAAAAACGTTTGTTTATATTGTTTTCCAAGTCCTTTTCTTTTTGTTTATACAGCATCTACTATAGTAAGAAAATAATAATATTTAGATCTAATCAGTGCTGGATTAAGCAGGCGCGGGGCCCGTGGCAAATGTTGACCGCGGGGCCTTTGGAACTTTGATTCACCAAACTAATATAGGGGTTCTAAAATAAAATTTTGGTTTTATTAGTAATTTCTTAAGGGATTTAGGAAAGCGGCTAGCAGCTGCCAAATATCAGCATTACAGCCTTCCAGTACACGTCGAATGTGCAATAAATGAATTATGATATTTAGAGAAACGGTGTTTCGTAAGCCATTGTGCTCATGAACTCTCGAGCACTCTGCATTTACAATTCACAAATCTCATTAATGGGAAACTTTTTAAATAAAATCAATAAAAAATAAACAAGATTATTATCTCCATAATTGATTTTTTGGGTGAAAAATTAACATTTTCTTATAAAAAGTACAAGTTAAAACATTTCGCATCTATTCGCAAAAATGAGCAATTTACTCCGAAATTCGCATCCATCTCGTAAAATCAAAATTTCCGTACCTCTAATGACAATATGTTAGGAACGCCAATCCGTATTACTGAAAGCTAAATACATATATTGACAAGATGCCTGAGATAGACACAAGACGCACAGGGGTTCAGATTCACATTGTATCGGGATAAAAATCAAAAGAGTATGTGATTAGATTACTGATGATTTTGATGGTCAATAAATTCTCACATATCAATAGAAGATTGAAATAACAATTATATTCCTCATGCACAGTGGGGTACCTCTCAAAACATTATGAACAATGGGGGCAAAATTATCTGTTTTGAAAATGATTTAAAATTGATTCACCAAAAAAATTTTCATTGACGTGGCAAGATTTTTTATTTATTTTAATTAGTAAAACCGAATTTTAGAAGACAAATTATATTTATTCGACAAAGAAGAATTTGTTTTTGAAGTCCGTTTTGGACGACCTCTGAAAATTTTAAAACCCGAAATTTTGCGAAAAGTGATAAAACATTGAAAAAAATTTCATTTGAGTGTTTTATATTGATGTAGCTTTCGCATAAGGCCAAATTTACGTTAACATCTTCTACATTCATTCGGTTTTATTAATTAAAATAAAAATCTTGGAAATTTTACAGACTTAATTAAAACGACATTTTTCTGACACAATTTTTTATCATTTTCAAGCAGGTAAAAGCGGTACGCCACTGTGGATGAGCAATATAATTGTAATTTATAAATTCTCTGAATCTGTGCAAATACATTTCCCATGAACTTCAAAAATCTTATGTGCCGCTAGAATGTGAACCTGAAACACTGGGGACACAGATTAACGGGAATATCGTAATTAATTAGACGGAATTGTTTCTGCATTTTTATGCAATATTAACTTGGCTGTTTTTTTTTTTTGGAATACTCTGGAATAAATTGTTCGACGATAACGTTAGAAGTAACTGGCTTTAAGAGTTTCATCGGCATCTTGGTTGTTATAATTTTAGTTTGCGAAAAGTGCGGGGCCCCCTGAAGCGCGGGGCCCGTGGCATTTGCCACCTTCTGCCACGTGGTTAATCCGGCACTGGATCTAATGAAAGACAAAAGTAATGAAATGTTCCTCTTTATGTGTGCACAGAAAAATATTCAAACATATACATATACATATGTATGTTATTTTATTCACAATGAATAAATTGATAAAAACTGTAACTGTAATTCTAAATTTCCGTACATTTAATTAGTTCCTGGGCATCAAATATAAATTTCAGTTAATTAATGAAAAAGAACATGATAATTACATTACATTACACATTGAACTAAATTCAACCTGCGTATATGTACATACATAATCCTGCAATGTTCATGCAAATTTATTACGAGACGAGCATTTACGACAAAACAAGTGTATGTGAATGATGCATGCTTCAGTACACAACTTTATCTCTATTGTACTGCAAAACCCGATAAAAACCATCATCAATTGATTTATTCTACTAATTTACTGCTTTGCCGCCGCATCCAGTGTGCGGGTGTTAATTAATTAGCGGTCAAGGGTGTTGCAGGCCATGACTGTATACGGATAAAATGATAGCTTGCCTCTATGTATTCCAATTGCGCATTATAGCCGCTTGGTATCGGAACAACCCTATCTCACAAAGTACACGTACGTTACGTATAGGTTCTAATGCGGATTTGTTGATGGTGTTCGTATTTATGTTCAATCATTCGTTATGAAGGTCCTTGGGTCATCAATGGAAAATATCTGTTCACATGAATAGATTATTGTTTCAATACTGTATTGATAAATCTTGAAATTGAATCTGCATAAGAGATAATTATGGCTTTAACGTTGAATAATAACGAGCACTGGCTGGTGTAGTGGTTAGTGTGCCCCCCGGCGGTGCAAAGGGTCATGCGTTCGAGACTCACCGTGAACGAATTAACCCTTCTGTCGGCACAAAGGTCTGGCCAGACCTTTGGCACTATATTTTGGTAAAAAAGTATAGAAATGAAATCGCAGCGACTTCATATTTCATGATATCCTAGAATGATATATTTAGAAGCATTTTGCAAAAATTAAAAAAAATCGGCTGAAGTTTTGAGTATGTTTTTGATGATTTTCAATTTATAGTGCTTTTCGATACCCAATAGGTCTAGCCAGACCTTTAGTTTTTCCCCACATTTGTGTCTTGAGGTAAAAATTGAAAATATTAAATTCTCTTAAAATTCTCCTAATTATGATATAATATTGTAATTAAAATTCAATTTGTACGATAACCGAGTCTTTGTAACGTTGATGACTACACACGGTAGTCGTCAACGCACCATGCTCCACTAGGAGTTACGGTAATGAAGAGAGAGAACCTAATCAATTGATCGAATTGCAGCCTGACTATCAGTGAATAAAAAGACGTCCCTTTAATTGACAACGTGATAGCCCAACCAATTTAGGGCTTCTAAAATCGCTGAGATCTCCGCTTGGAGGACGCTACAGTAATTATTGAGGCGGAAAGACAAATTAATATTCAATTCATCCGAGTGGATACCTATACCAACTCCTGCATCTGACTTGGAACCATTAGTATACACATATGGCCAAAAAAATAAGTACACCCATTCGATTTTTTCTTATCACCCTGTATTCACCCTGTTATCACCAAGTAGTTATTTGAGTAAATAAAATCATATGTTGATATTTAAATATGTAATTGGTAAGGAATCAAATTAAATGTAAATAAGCCAATTAAAATAAATAACAGCTTTAATTTACCTTAAAAAAGTACGAGCTGACTAAAAAAGGTTGGACAAAATTATAAGTATTGATTAAAACTGGTTTTAATTAAAATATTTTGTTCTGATTCGACACGAATTAGATTTCTTTTATTATTTAAAACTAAATTGTCCATTATTAAAATAAAAAGGAGGTTTTCGTTGGCTATCTGGAGATGATTCTTGCGGCATGTTCCAAAACATACCATATATTCAGTTACTTTCAGGAAATTCCGTAATTGGTCCGTTTTGTGACAAACTTTGTTTCTAATTCGTTGATTCAACTCTCCCTAAACATTACGGACTCAATTTAACTCTAGTAACTACGTGAAAAGCCACTCGATTTAGTTGAAGCGGATCCTTGACAAGCTTGTGAGGTATGGTTAGGGTTAATATTCTGAGTAAATCCCCATTTAAAGGGTATGGGTTCATCAGTAGAATATTGAAGGACTCTCAACAAACATTTCTTATACGGAAAATGTCCCATAGTAACGGTTTTTAGATATATTTGAACGAAACCAAACTATGAAAAAAAAAATCATAGACCATGTTTTTTTTCGCCTTCATGGGAAATAGCCAATTGATGTAGCGTGTATCACATTTTTTTTTCCTGAATGAAGAATATTATGATAAGACCCCTTTACAATCAATTTTATTACGATTTCATAAGTAAAACAGAATATTCAGCGAGTTTTCATTGTTCGGCATGGAACAAGAAGAACTATACCTCCAAATTTTTCTTGTACCGTCAAAACTTTTTGACGTCGCCATGGAAAGTTCATAACTTTTTACCAAAACTGCTTTACTTCTTGTATTCTTTCGATTCACTTTCCAAAGGGATTCTAATTTTTCAATATTTCCCGGGAAAATCATTAATCATGCCAAGGGAACTTTTTTCGCCATAGTGACAATGAGATCGACAGTTATCCTTAAGGCCCTTATATGGAGTTAACCGCATTTGCGACTGTTTTTATTTAGTTTTTAATGAATTACACAGTGAATACAATGTTTAGCTGGATTATTCCATTATTGAGCGAATAATTTTTCCGCCATTTCGAAGTTTGGAACTTTCACGTCTTTTTCCTACCTACTATGCGTTCTTCGCCACTTAAGTATTTTTTGTTGTTTTTAATTTAATGCTTGTAATAAATGAAAAAACATATCCTTACGGAAAATACCAAGTTATTGTAAAAAAACTAAAAAAAACGATGGTGTACTTATTATTTTGACCAAGCTGAATACCCACTTCAAAGTTTATATCGGGAGGGATTAAGGTAATTGGGGGATGCCATTTACTTTTTCGGTTCCGTGGATATTGTTGTATCCAAATTGCTATAATGGCTATCTATTTCGAGTATCACAATTATAAAAATGCTATGAAAATTTGGCATAAAAATATACATGAGGGGTGTACTTATTTTTTTGTCCATATGTGTATATTGAAATGGATCCACTTACCAAGTACCTGTTACTATCCCAAGATTCCCTTGGCGAGATCAGGCTACAAGGGTTCCTACCAAAGAAGTCATTTGGAACAGTATATAGTCAGTCGCTGGGGGCAGGTTAAAGTTACGAAGTATCGCTGAATGCCCATTTAGTTCAGCGCTCGCCACACGCCAGTTTCGCGTAGGCGTAAGGCCGTGTATGCAGACATTCGTTGGCCGAAAATGTCCAATGGATTAGTCCCAGGACTAGGCCTGTTCGGTACCGAGATTTCAGTACCGGGTTTCGGTTTTTTTTCAATACCCGGTACCACAAGCGGTTTCCCTGACTCAGGTTTTTTTTTCAGTACCGACGGTTTTTTTAACCATAAGCCGGTTTTTTTGAGTACCGGGTTAAAAACCGACTCAGGTTTTTTTTCAGTACCGACGGTTTTTTCAACCATAAGCCGGTTTTTTTGAGTACCGGGTTAAAAACGATGCGATGCGATAAGCTTTCCATCGCAAGAAAAAAATTCTAAGCATTTAAATAGGAACCAGCACGAACCTGATTGTACCATTCAGACTGCTTGCGATGCGACGTCGCGTCGGGTTGTACGATGGAGCGACCCAAATTTACCTAGTGTTTCTGCCACGCCAATTGTTTCGAGTATGTCTTGACTCTGGCACATAAATCGGAATCAACGGGAGTTGGGCTAGGTGCTACCCTGTGAGTGTTGGGTGCCATTCAAGGTTCAACAGAGGTTGGGCTTGGGTTCAATTTACGTTCAACTTGAGTTCAACTTGGGTTCAACTTGGGTTCAACTTGGGTTCAACTTGGGTTCAACTTGAATTCAACTCGAATTCAACTCAAATTCAACTTTCAACTTAGGTTCAACTCACGTTCAACTTTTGTCGAACGACCCAAAAAGTGTAACTTTCAACTTAGGTTCAACTCACGTTCAACTTTCGTTCAACTTTTGATGAACGACCCAAAAAGTGTTACTTTCAACTTAGGTTCAACTCACGTTCAACTTTCGTTCAAGTTTTGTTGAACGACCCAAAAAGTGTAACTTTCAACTTAGGTTCAACTCACGTTCAACTTTCGTTCAACTTTTGTTGAACGACCCAAAGGTGTTACTTTCAACTTAGGTTCAACTCACGTTCAACTTTCGTTCAACTTTTGTTGAATGACCCAAAAAGTGTAACTTTCAACTTAGGTTCAACTCATTTTCAACTTTCGTTCAACTTTTGTTGTTGAAAACATGAAAGTGTCTCACTGAGTTGCGGACTTGTACGCAAGCTGAACCGACATTCTGTAAGGCAACAGTTGACTTTTTTTATAATTTTTCAAAATTTCCATAGGGGGTACCATATGGAATTTTGTTTGACTTCGGATACATCTTTGAACGGCTGTAACTTCTGAACGGAGACAGCTGGAACTCTCAAAATTTCAGCAAAATGTGGTCCGCGACATAATCTGCGTCGCCCAATTCATTTTACGTGAAAAAGTTTTTTTTTATGTTTTTGACCTCAAATTCGGAATCAGCGACCGAAATTTACCTAGTGTTTCTGCCACGCCAATCGAACGCGTATTTCCTCGAGAAAACAGGGAGGCCATTTTGGGGCTGGAAGCGCGAACGCTACAAACTAGGTTTCAATTGCACCAATTAACAACAATTTAGACTACATTCAAATGCCGCTTGAATATTGTTTTGAAACGCCATAAACATATCGACACGTATGTACATATGTACAGTAGAGCGTCGATTATCCGAAATAATGTTGACGGATAAACAAAAGGTTAATCAAGCTTCCATAGAAAAAATTGACTATAGCCCAAATGTGAAATTACGCGACAAACTGAAAACGAGTAAAACGACTAGAACTGAACAAAACTAAAAAATTCGAGATAATTGAGCGATGCAGAAGAGAGGTTGATTCCGTAAGATCCTTGATTTTTCATTTTATTCGATGTCTTTCACAAGAAAAGAAGCTGAATGCCCGGTTCGGTTAATCGAGTGTTCGGTTAATCGAGTGTTCGGATAATCGACGCTCTACTGTATATAGAAAATACTGATAATGCTACCCATGAAGCACTAACTCACGAGGCCGATCTAAAACCATACCCGTATCATCATCAAACAGCGCCAAACCGCACGAGGCAGCGCCGGTATAAAATCCATTGAAAAATCAAGTTTTCTTGCCATGAAAAAATGACATTGTCTCGCAACAAATCTCATCGCATCGCATTGCCCCGCCCGACATCGCAAGAAGTGTGCACACATTGCACATCGTGCGCTCGGCGTCGCACTGTATGTGTACGCGGCCTTATAATAGCTTTATTCACCCTTTCTTCGATGTTGGACTGTCATATTACCTAATGCACTTCCGCAAATTTTACAAATTCACGAGTCTATTTTATTTCCTGGTAGCCATAGAAATTAAAACCGGATTTAAAAAATCAGAATACGGTTTTAGGATGCACAAATATTTTCCATTCTATCATCGATTTTAGAACACCTTGCGCTATTGTCTTCACTAAATTATATTGTCTCCATTTTGGGTTACGAAACTGACATTTGCATTAACTGAACCATAATCAACATGAACCGATGGTGCTATACAACACGATTAGTTCTACAGACATTGAGCATTAATCAAAGATGCCAAATATACTCATACTGTCGGTAATGCTTCTCTATCCCTCAACTGACATTTTGTGTCTTTGTCCTCGTATGCATGTCCAAACGAAAGATTGTAATCTACAAGGACTCCAAACATTATCCTCATCTTTAAGTGAGTCCACAACACACATACGCATACCTATAGAAAGTATGCGAGTGCAGCTGCTTGCTGCATTTAACGTGTGCGTCCATACATTTGGATACTTCATCATTTCGCTCCATCTTCACCTCAACTCCATATATCACTTGACATGTCAAACGGATAAGGAATGTTGCTGATAGAGCGTTTTCAATGCAACTCCTGACACACAACCGATAGTCATCGCGTATAGTGCGGTGCAATTAAGATAGAATGCCAGTCCGACAATACAAGCAAGTTTTATTGCAACAGGATTACGCCGCGCCTTTTTCTTCAGCTGTGCTTTTTGTCCGGTGAGCTTAGAACAAATTAATAGCCCCAGCTGGTGCATAGCGGGTGGAACTTGATGGTCGTAGTTCGTAGCGTATTGAGCGACTAGAAAGAGTAAAAATGCAACAAGAACATAGTTATCGAAGTATTATAGTAGTTGCTTTTAAATTGCCACCGGCAATGGTGAAAGCAAATGCCGCCACCACCTTTATAGGGCGGACCACTAGTACCTTACCTACTATAGTGAATGAAAACACTCTTAAACGCTTGAGTCCTTATACTTACGTTTTACACTGAGACTGAACAATTACCCAACCGGTTGCTCAATCAACAGGTCGTTATGGCATGCCTTGGAACGATAAATTGACGGAGCAATGCTGAAAATGTGCATCGGCATCGTATCCGTGCATATGTAACATTTCCGAAAGGACTGCAAAGACTCTAGTACAGGAGAACGTATTAACAGTCAGTGTGGTGGCTAGCAGTTCATCGGATATAAGGAAACGTGCGTGTTAAAACGATTTTCTAATCCAATTGACAAGTGACAAGTTGTGAAACGATTTCCGGATAAGGATCTTTCGCGAATAATCCTAACCGCAGCCTCTTACGAATATTGATGGTCTGTCATTTTATCGTGCATCTTATTTATATTTTAAAAAATAACAAGCTGAAAATTTTGCTAATTTCTCTGATCATGTACAGTTTGTTACATCCTGGATAAATTTCAAGATCGATGGAGACTCGCTTAAGGGCCCATTCACAGCAAGCGTATGCTTGCATCCAACTGGCATACCAGCTGCATCGGAGTCCTCAGTCTCAGCAAAACGAGCCTCAGGACAGTGGCAGGCATTATAACCGGTCATTGTACCTTGCGAAAACATCTGCATACAATAGTTTAATGCTCCACCTACCCACCTGAAACAAAGATGAGGAATCAGCCTCGCACGTAATTTTCGAAACCCGCTCTTATGAGCTGGAGACAAAATTTCGTTTGGGCTCAAACTACCTTTTACGAAGTTCAGAGCTAATAGCCTGAAACTTTTTCGCTTCAATTGGAAATACAATAAGCCAACAGGCTGTAGTATTGGGCGTAACCAGCCCAACCCATCATAGCGTCTAATCCATCCAGTCAAAAGGTACATGAACTTTGTCATGAAGTTTGCAACGCACAGAGGGAAGCACCTCCGACTATATGAAGTACATATGTATATTATATTATTGATGAGTGTGACGAGAGAAATCGAATGAGCGATGTCCGACTGTCTATCTGTCTGTTGCAACGCAAGCTAGTCCCTCAGTTTTGAAGCTGAAATTTTGTACAAGTTTCTCTTTTGTGTACGCTGTATATGTATATGTCGGAACGAATGGAATCGGACCATGAGGTCATGAGGCCAGTGGCGTAGATAAGGGGGGGATACAGGGGATCAATCCCCCCCCCTTCGGTCTCACATTTTTTATTATTACTTTAGGTATATGTAAAACAAAGCAAAAGTAACATCAAGATCTGGAGTTTCACACAGGCAAGCTCTACTGAAGTAATCTAGCTAGAAAAATTAAATGTAAGAACTGATTGAAAATTTGTTGCCGGAAAATCTTAATGTTCGGCTCGAAAATTTAGAAAATAATGTGGAACACGGAGTGCTCTTCCAGGAGCGCAATTTCCAATGGGGAAATATACACAATGAGTGGAAAGCTAATGGAAATGAAGAGAAAACGCTGCAAAACTGCTTCCACAGCATCCTTTATTGATTGATTTTATCAACATTATTTTTTCTTTTTTTAAGTTAAAAACGAACTATAAAAGCCATAACCAGGAATATTTTTTTTTATCAAAATCTTTTATAAAAAACATTGTAGAAACTTCCAAAATTGAAAGATAGCCTTATGCAGTAATTCGAAAAAAATTAACAATCAAACAAACGGTAACGGCGTTCCGCGGTCCCCTACCGTTCCGTGAAAATCTCTCAGGGGTTTCGCGAAGATATCAAAAAATAGGAAAAAAGTAGAAAGAGCTTTTGACAACAAAAAGGAAACAATCCATACGAAAAAATGTTTGTAAGTTTTAAAATTCCAAACTTAGTCTGCTACACTGCAACAGGAATCAACTTAACTGTAAAATATTTGTAAAGCATCAGAGACTCGCACTCGATCAATTTTCTTTTACAACTTTCTACTATCTGAAATAGAAAAGGAAGTACAAGCATACCTCGACTTAGGATGCTAATTGGTTCCAGGAAAATGCGTCCTAAGTCAAAAATTTTGTATCTCGAATAACCATATCACACTCCAAACTCGTCACTTTTCAGTTAATGATACAATTTTATAAGGACAAGAGGTATTTAAAGTAGAGATTATGTTCACCTCAACAGCAACTAATTTGCTGAATATTCTTCAAATCTTCTTTGGTGGTCTATTATTCATAACTGGGGGAGCGCTAGGGCCTATTTTCTTTTAATTCTTAAACTTATTGAAGCACTGGTGGTGGAAACTTATCTGAATATTATTTGTTGAGCTGATCGTTTTATATTTGAAAAATAAATTCTCATCGGTGGTTCGGAATAAGGGCACAAAATTGAGCAGTTCAATTCGAATATCTACTCAAGGTAAAAGTCCTCGCTCCTGTGAGAGATTAGGCCCAACTGGTGAACACAATTTTTGGAAACATACATTCCCTTATCAATTCCACCGAATGGCGGAAAATAAAGGTTGATTCCAAATTGACGAATGAACTCTTTTGCTGAAGTTTTGAACCAACGTTCAGTTCAAATCAAAGGAGATACGTATAAGTGAAATACAACCTCATACTAATCGATGAATGGAAAAAGGGATTCAAATCCATAGCCATAGTAAGTTCTATGGATTTCGGTAGCGACAGTTGTCTTTTTGAATGCATTTTAATTGGCAAGCAGAGGACAATTGAACATTGTACAGCAATTGTATGTACAGTGAAAGCTTCGACTTCCTTTCAATATTCATTCGAATGCATTTCTTCCTTCGCGTAACACCATACTGAAAAGCAATGTGGTTTCAACAGGGAATATCAAGATCCAATCTTTCCCTTACCTTAACCAGGTCTGAATTTATTTTATTCGGTTCTTGAAATATTTATGGAAATTAAAAAAAAGTTCACGTTCGAACAGTGAAAGTCCAAAACGTCTCTAAAATTGTACTGATTAAAAAGAGCACCATTTCGTCGCAATTTTTAGTACAAAGGTGTCTTCTAAAATCCTTTAATGTTTGAGTTTTAGTGGAAAAAAATTGTAGCAATAGCAAGTATTTTAGATTTTTTGCAGTGTTTTAAAAATGTATGCCAGCCCATTCAAATAAGTCTATTTAGCAAGAAAAAAGTTCTGTCCTGTACTGGGTAACTAAGAGCGCACTTATTATATGCGCGTTCCTCGGTACAAATAAATAATTTTGCTCATATCTACGATCTTCGGTATCAAACTTACAATGTATGCTTAAAATGTGCTTTTTTAAGTCATTTCTCATTTCTATTTTTAATTTGCTTCATTCTAAAAGTTTTCGTAATTTATCAGAAACTGTTTGCCGCCAGATTCGTTTTTAAATAAAAGCCCTAATCTTTTACACATTCGTTGAACTCTACTTGGAGGTCCTCAACGAAACTAGCCTAATTGCCATTGTCAAAAGAAATTTCTTCAAACAACGAAGCTTTCTGGATCAGGAAAGAAAAAGTGTAAGAACAGAAGAGCTAATTATGTCTAAAGTTAACAGGTATGTTTTGAAAAAAAAGCGAAAATTGGAATACTGTTAATTCACTCACCGTATACTAAAATAGCCAAAATTATCCAAGCAACCTTTTCAGGACTCTGTTTTTATCGTATGGCTAAATTTGCTCCAAAAAACTGCTAATTTAGTGTAATAAATACAGAACTCAACATTTGATAACCGTCAAAGTATAAGTAATCTTGCAAAATGATCCCCGCCTCTCCGAAAAGCTATCTACGCCACTGCATGAGGCTACTCCTGAAAATTAGGTTTTTCTAAAAAAAAAAACTTTTTTTTTATGTACCAATCTTAACCAAACTTCACCCAAATGTGTTCCTAGTACAGTCTCAAAATATATCTAAAAATGGATGGAATCGGAACAGTGCGTCATAGGGAAGTCATACAAACTAACCCCCAAATATTAGGCTCTTGTAAGAAAAACTTTTTTATTTTTGAATCTAAACCAGAATTCATCCAAGTGTGTTCCTGGATAAGCCTCAACGCATCCAGGAACAGATGGGATCAGAACATGTCATAGGGCTGCGGTAGAAATTGTAAAGAAAAAAGAAGCTTAACCCTTGGATGGTTTAGTGGGATCTGACAGACCCCAGAGAAATTTAAATCTTAAAATTTTCATAGAAAAACTTATTGAATGGTATTTTGATGCAATTTTAATTTAAGTATGTGTCACATACGTTCACTTATGCATGAATTTGTTTGAATTTGTGATTTTGTTAATTAGTTATAGCAGTTTGAAAGTGGACTGGGGTCTGTCAGACCCTACGAACCATTTATGTATGTCTTTTTTACAAAAGTACATTTTTGCGTTTTGTGGAAAAATTTCCAAGTATGTTATTTGGAAAACGATAAAATGTAATAATAATGGTCCGGAGGTCTTGAAAACTTGTAATTAGAGTACATTTGTGAAATTAGATATGTTAATTTTGAAAGAAATGGAAAATTTAGGGTGTTTTGAATTAGGGTTTAGGGAGATTATTCAAGTAATATACACGGTGCCCGGAAACTAACGCATAAACGCACCGGAATATGATTCCTCATGTGATTTCCAGCAAAAGTTGTACGGAACACACCCCCAATTCATAACCCTTTACTAGCCACAGGCATTTGAAGATTTTTGATAGAGTTGTTTTCTTGTACGACTTTAACCTCAATATCTCCAAAGCTAGACTCGCTAAAATAGCAAAATGAAATGATTATTACAGCCACTTAAAAAATAAAGCTAACCACTGCTAAAATCGGAAAAGAGATTTTGTTTTTATAGAGCTTCAAAGTCAAATTGTTGTGATTTCACCGAAAAAAAACTTATTTTCCCATCTCAATTTTCTCCAACCTCTGCCAAGGTGAGGTTCTTTTAAAAATTGGCGCATAGTCTTGCAATCATATCATACGTTAAGTATAGAAAACTAGGGTTAATTTTAGCTCGAGTTCAATTCAATTCTAATTGCCCCTAAAGTTCAGCAATCCGGTAAAATGTATTCAATTTATGTCAAAATGAAAGCATTAAATCTGTTAGAAATAGACCTTTAATTTCCATCTTTATAAAAAGCCTACACCGGTAAATCGTTCAAATGTACCTATACCAAACAGGATTCAGGGAGAACCCTAAGTGTTTTCTTCCGGTTGGCGAGAAGATACCTGTTGTTCAGTCTCCCTCCAGTTTCCATATCAAATCTCAGAAACAAATTTAGTTTTCTACTTAGGTTTAACCTCCAGGCCTGTAGAGAGGGTGGGGGAACGGGGTGATTCCCCCCGGGCCCGGGAATTCAAAGGGGGCCCGGATTTTGGCACAAAACTTCTGCTTCAACAAACAACATGATCATTTCGTTACTAAATTTCTAAATTCAATCTGCCCTCGCCTTTCGAAAGTGCATGCATGATTTTATACAAACAATAAACAATTAATTTCGAATTCTTCATCCAGTAGCATACCATTTTTCAAAAAAATTGTTTTCGAAGTAAAAATAGGAGCCCTGTGCAGCGACGTTTTTTTCTAGAAGCCTTTTCCGGGCGATTATTATTTGGGGTACGTACTGCTGCTACTAACGAAATTTTGTTTCAAGGTACCAACACCCAGATGTTGATCACTTAAATTATTGAATATTAATTTCAATCAATCTATGTATATATCTATCAGTACTCGCCAACTCGATACGAAAAAAGTTAAGGTTTTTCTGTACTAGAAAAAACCGCGAATGCTTACGAAATAAGTAAAATAGGAAAAAAGAGACTTTGTAAATTCGTAGCGGTGCGCATTTCGAAAGCCAATTTTATAGTGTAACGGCCAGCAGTCTGGGCCACTGGGAGTGTGCTAATGAATTACAGATTTGAGCTCCCCAAGCATTTAATAGAACTGTGAACTGTATCCGCCTTGTTTTCCTAAAACCTTTGTAAGGGTTGTTTCCTTTGAAAAATCTTCTTACATAGAAAAAAACCATAGCGTAGCGAATTAGCGGTATGTATGTATTTGGTGCACAGAAATAAATTTGCCTAGTTTATTGCTTTATACACTTTCTTTTTTGCGTGTAGTACAGCCTTTATTATTCATCTGTAAAATGAACACTTGAAACAATCTCACCCGTATAGTTTTCAAATGGTATCGTTTTATGCGTATATTGTGTAAAGGGCACGACCATTCAATAATAAAGATTTTTTTCATCACGGGCAGAAACTTGTCCCTTTAACCCTCCGTCGGGCGCACCCGGCCTGACAGGCCAGCAAAACAGTTTCTGCTCTGCCCCACGCTAGTAGGGGGGCCCTCAACTTTTTAGCTCCGTTTACTCGTCTAACTTTAAGAATCTCACACAATGCCTGCTTTCAGTTTTACATTGTCCTTAAGACAGTTGTGTGGGAAGGCCTCTGGCCTCACAGGCCGGGTGCGCCTGATCGCGTCATTATTTAGAATGTGCCTAAACTACGCGAAAGCACTGCATCAAAGATGCTTTTCCACATTTAATTTCGAGCATTAGGATCCTTTTCTAATAACTATTATCAATTTAGACTGCCTGCCTTTCATTAATTTCAATTTTTCTAACGAACTATGGTTGCGCGATTCTTCCTCGCTTGGTTTTGTTCTGGTAAATCGATAATTTTATTTCTATATTATACTCTCTAGTAAGTAGGTTTCTTAGTACAATATTTACTTTAATTAGATCCCTTAGATACTGATAAGTCAATTTCCGAAAAGTATCTGAAATCTAAAGTAACATATTAAGGAAAAAGGACACAAATAGATGGGTGGCCTCTCAGGCCGAGTGCGCCCGATCTTGTTTTGATTTGAGGTGCGCCCGACGGAGGGTTAAGCAGTCGCTTTTTTATGAAACTTCGTTACCCAAAAATGCACGTAAAACGAACGAACCTTTTTCTAATATGTACATAGTTCCTTAAAATTTGCCAATCAACTCTCAAACCGTCTTTAAAATATACTGGAATAAAATAAAAAGTTTTTTTGTGAGTTTAGTGTGTAAAAATGCTTCACGAATGAGTTCAGTTTCTGTCAGTTTTTTGGCAAGTGGCTTATCCGGTATCAGTTTTTTAATTAGTTTTCTACAAATCGTATTTTTTTGAATTTCCATAATTTTAGCTCAGAACTTAAACCTCCAAATGCACCTGAATGCGCAGAAGACCGCTTGAAAAAACTTTTCAAATATTTATTGTACTGATGCCGGACTATAGAGGAGAGGCTCCCGATTAGAAAACTGCCGGATTATTTAGACTGAGCCGATTCAGTGAGGACACCGGATTATGAGGTGTTCCGGGTTAGATGGAGGCCGGATTATATAGATTCCACTGTACAATTTGTTTAAGGACCGATATGTCAAAAAATGTTTGTTCGATTCATAATTTTTATCGTATGGAAGAGGTGGGCCCGGAATCATTGTCCCCCCGGGCCCGGATTTTCTCTCCACGGCCCTGTTAACCTCAAATTGTGGCAAACGTCCTTCTTGCTAAAATCCCTGCAACTCACGAAGACAAAAAATACGTTTAGTTAAAGCAATTGGTTTGAGGGCGGCGAAAGTGCAAAATCCGGCGCGGGCCAATGATAAATAGATCAAAAATTTATGGTGTATCTATGACTTTCCAAAACTTGAAACTGAAACGTGTGAAAGTTTCAGAAATATGCCCCCAACAGATTTTGCCACTTCTGGCAGCTGCTCCGGTGGAAAATCCGAACATGATCAATACAATACGGCCAGAAAAACAGAAAATATAGTCCTGTTCATTTAGGATTATCCATTGTAACCGCCCAAAATTCGAAACTGAATTTGTGTGGCGGATTGAAGTGATACCAACTCCTTTTGGAAGGGAATGAATTTTTCTCTACCGGCAACCTTTCGAATATGTCGTTTTTTATTTTGTGGAACTCCTTATTGTTTATTTTAATAGAAATGGCAACATCACACTACAAAGTAAAAATTATAGCATGGATACTTTTCTGAAATATTTTTTTTCGAAAAAATTATTGAAAACGGTAAAATTGTCCCTGAACTTAAGCAATTGTCGGACTGAAAAATTGCTCTTTGAATCAAATAAATTACTATACTTTCAGAAAAAGGGTTTAAGCGCATTCAAACCGCCTGTTTTATATCACATATTCTGTAGTTTCAGAAAAAAATATACCTTTGAACATAAGCATTTGTCGCGCAGTGTAATATACATTTTGTTAGATATTTTTAAATTTTATATTGGAGCTGATGTCCTTTCTTTTATTATGGTGTTTTGTAAATTTATCTCTGAATGGTTATGGTGCTGGTGTTGTGTTGCCTCCAGTTGATTATCTCTGAGCTTCAGACATTTCAATATCTGTTAGTCATGTCATGACTCATGAATAACACCCAACCCACAAGTACGATATTTTTGGAAGTACGTTCAGACAGTTCACTGCACAAATTTCGTATTCACATTCATTCACAGAAAATAAAAATACCCATGAGTTGGGGGTATTTTTATTTTCTGAAAATCCTTACGTTCAATAACCTAACCAGACATATTTTTAATATTTCCATCCACCCAGCTTATACATACGTTATACTCAAGATGATGCTAGCAGGATCCCCGATTTCATCCGTAGGATGAATAGAGTCAGAATCTCTTAGCCACAAAGGAACATAATTTTGTTTTGACAGATTTTAGGATACCAATTCAGTTTCTTTCACTCTGAAAGGAAAATGCATTCCCTGGATTTATTTAAATTAAAGTCACCCGAAAAGAAGTGTAAAATCAATATTCAGCTTCATAGCCATTAGGCTTAAACCATATCGGATTGCCATAAACCGCAATCGAGCCAGAAATCACATTAATACTGATAAGCTCAAATGAGTCTTAATGTCATGCTAAAAACACTTTTCTTGAACTCAAACAAAAGCAGCAACCTTCAAGATTGAATGGATGGATATTTACAAATTCGGACAACGTCGTAGTATATCGTTTCCAAATGTCATATAGCCAGTGACGCCTATTTTGGTTCCCGTGTCTTCCATCTATGTAAAGACCGAGGAGGATATAAAATTTTATTTACTGTAAGTAATCGAAAAAGAACATTTGATGGCCAGAGATAAACCGATGACTTAACAATTTCTCTGGTCGGTATTGAGAATCTCCGGTATATCCTTTTTTTTTTGTGTGTGCGACTTAAACGAGCGGAAGCTTGCTTATACACAGACGGCCGCGGCCTGGCTGTCATTCGCATATACATATATACACAAAGCCATCGTCTCATTGCATATCTAAAACGACGAAAGTCCACAAAGGATCTAGGACCTAGTTGAATGTCTCTCGTTTGACTTTCACTATGACTTGAATTTTATCTTTTTAAAACCGTTTTCTCTTACGGTTGGAAGATTCGATGGGCCTGAATGAATGCTGCTTTACTGCTTTGTACTTTGGCGGCCGTTTAAGCGGATATTTTCAAATAATGTAACGGCCATTTGATTTTGTTTCATATAAATTATATTGGGTAAGTGGTGAGTTCGTTATTGCTGCCAATTGTCCTGACATTTTAAGCGACTTGCTAATCTGGAAATTAAGGGATTTTTGAGTGTTTATTATCGATTATTGGCGGAATAATTGAAGATATTATTTGAGGTTGGGAAATTTTAAAAAATCTTATAGTGCTTGATATAAATAGAACCCTACACTGATCGGAATTCGCCGAACCGCGCGGTATCAAAGATAAGCTTTAATATTAAGTATCGCGTGGTTTGGCGAACCCCGATCAGTGTGCCTGCGGCATAAAGCAGTTAATCAAGGCATTGAATTCCCCACAATGAAGTTCCTTCAATTTGCTCTCGTTTAATACCCGTTGTAAGACATCGTTTTTGCTCAATAAATTCCGTATTTTTTATAAGAACATTAAAATAAATTATTACTGCCATGCCATCATGTACAGTCTACACGGAACTTGTTGTAAATAAAAAAGATAATGTTTTCTTTATTTATTTCTACATTAAAAGGTACTCCGCCTCTGCAACGAAATTATCCTGCCATTACACTCCATTATATTATGGTCGTGTAATATTCTGCGTTATTCGGATTGCAATGAAAGCGCGCCTAGGTATACGACTGCTATAGTATGTCACAATTAAAAAACAATTCCCTTTTCGTGTATATCTTTCTGGTTCCAGGACGACGATAGCACTCTGGAATATTGTATCTTCAAATGTATGTACACAACATGTAATTTTCATTTTGTTTGTTAATGGCGTCTGATGGAGGATACTACGCCCGGTACGTCTCGACTCCGGGCATTAAAGGTAAAACAAAACCTTAAATGGAGAATTATTAATGGTGAGTGTTATTGTCAAAGACTTAACTTTGCTTTGTTATGGACGAAGGTAATGAAATTTCAATTATCCTATTAAATGTACGGGTAATGTGGATGGGGTGAACGTATTTAGGACGTATGGTCAAATGTTTTCAAACATTTAACAGTAACTTTAATTAATATTGATAGGATTTGGTAGGTGGCACGGGTCAATGGGGTGAGGAGAAAATACGTTTACTTTCAGAGAGTATTAAAACTTCATTAGTAAGAAGGATAATGTCAAGGTCAACCATCTGTAAATCTACACGACTGGAAGGAACTTTTAATAAAAGTCCATGAATAAAGACAAAGCAATGAGCTAGGGTTTTTTTTTATTTCAATCAAAAATCAAATCAAATCAAATCAAATCAAATCAAATCAAATCAAATCAAATCAAATCAAATCAAATCAAATCAAATCAAATCAAATCAAATCAAATCAAATCAAATCAAATCAAATCAAATCAAATCAAATCAAATCAAATCAAATCAAATCAAATCAAATCAAATCAAATCAAATCAAATCAAATCAAATCAAATCAAATCAAATCAAATCAAATCAAATCAAATCAAATCAAATCAAATCAAATCAAATCAAATCAAATCAAATCAAATCAAATCAAATCAAATCAAATCAAATCAAATCAAATCAAATCAAATCAAATCAAATCAAATCAAATCAAATCAAATCAAATCAAATCAAATCAAATCAAATCAAATCAAATCAAATCAAATCAAATCAAATCAAATCAAATCAAATCAAATCAAATCAAATCAAATCAAATCAAATCAAATCAAATCAAATCAAATCAAATCAAATCAAATCAAATCAAATCAAATCAAATCAAATCAAATCAAATCAAATCAAATCAAATCAAATCAAATCAAATCAAATCAAATCAAATCAAATCAAATCAAATCAAATCAAATCAATTTGTTTCGGGAAATACCATCTCCTTCTTCGAAACATGTCAGATTTTAAAATTCGATATTATTATATTTTTTGATTTTTCTTTGTGTGAAAAAGATTTAATGTCATTTAATGAGACAGCTTCAATCTAATACTTATCTCCATTCTCCGCAGAGCTCAACAAGGAAACTTACCATGTGTCCCTATTGCTAAATACATACTTGAATCTCCCAATTTCCTTTTCATTGAATTCTCTCCAAATCCTTTTTGTGAGTCAATAAAACTTTTATAGACACTTAATTGTAATTACGGAACCATACACATCAGCACATCACTTCATTCGAATGCTGGCATAAGTATATCTTCTTCTCTGCTCTTGGTTGTAATAGTTCGTCGATCGACTTTCTATCAACTGAGCGTGTACTCAACAGTGACAAATCCCCGTCAAAAGGCCTTGATTTAGAGCCCGCGTAATTATGACACGCGCCAGCTATCAAAATCAGCAGAGAAATGCTAGGCAAAATAGCGACAGGATCAAAGTGGAATTTCTTTGGAATTTGCGAGAATTGTAGCAAATTTTACCCTTTTTTTTTGGGGAAATTAAGAAGTGCTTCCGGCAGAAAGTATAACATGAAGGAAATGAGTCGTTCTTACAAAAACTTGACGAAACAACATTTTCTTAGAAAATTAGTCGAATTTAGCTTTTACACAAAGCAATGATCTTCGAGTGCGAAATATTTTTTAAAGTCTTCCAATTAATCAATAAATCGTTTCCGTTATTTTTTTTATTTGGTCGGTTTGACCACACAATAATCCGACTTTTTACCTTGGATACAGCTCGATTCAAAGAAATCGATATTTTTCAGTTGCGAAAAATAAAATTTTCTCGCGAGCTATCGTAAAAATCTCGGAAGGTTTCAGTTCCCACGCTGAAATTGAAAGTTCACCTGCCTAGTGCCAAGCATACTGCGATGAGATTAAATTTACTAATACTTGAACACTTTTTTGCTTTTATTTTTTCATCGTAATGAATAATATCCTTTCCGGTGGAGATTCGTTTTTGTTTTTATTTTTTTCGCATGCTTTAAGTCAAATGGGCAACTGAATTATTCAGCATTTCAGAAAATATTCATTAACGTTTACTTCTGATGAGATGTCTGTTCGTTTGCCCATCATTTTATCGCTGGCTCCAATGCAGCACATAGGACGAGACGAACTCTCTTTTCATGGTGATCTCTGCGTCGAGTGCCATTAGGCGAAATCTTCTTAACGTTTAATTAGGTTTACGTAATAAACTAGTCTTCATAATAAAAATGTGTGACCGTGACCGTTTCGTCTTACATCTTGGCAAAGTCATGTGATGAAGATAAGGCCATCGTACAAGAAGTATACGGGCGTTTCTCTTGGATATACACATGCTGGATAAAATAGCGAGGAAGAGAGTGATGGTGTTGTTGTTCCCGAGATGATGTTGATGACGATGATGATGATGACGAGCGCACAATGATGTCGATGTTGCCCTAGTGAATATCTTCTTCATTACCTCGCTCTCAAACATCCCGATGATTGGTTGTATATCGCCGCGCGTCCGTACGAACATACAAAGTTCTGAGTCCTTGATAAAATACGGAAGAAGAAGAGCGCGCAGTGAACGCAAAAAAGGAACGTCTTTAACCTAATTCCAATTTTATTGCAGAAGATGTAAAATTGATTAGAGGCGACTGGGGACTGATTTTTCTTATTCCAAGTAGTTTCTCCGAAAAAATTGACTTACTGATGAGCTCAATATTTAGTTGCATATAGTTTTTTTTTGCAGATGACTCGTTGAATTTTGATGTCTTGTTTCATAAGATGAAAAAGTGTGTCCGTAGAAAATGTATAGTCATCTCCCCGGATTTCGGGCATTTATAATGTTTTCCAAAACAGGAAAATGGCACTCATTGTCCCAGATTCAGCTTTTTTTTTTGTTTAGAGCGTTTAGAGAGTTGTTTTCATTATTTTCACAGGCACGGAAAATGAATTCACCTATTTGTATACTTACTGTTCTGAATTTGGGATGCCAAAAATGTCTGTTTAGTAAATACTCGTATGTAATATAAAAAATAGTAGTCTTGCTGGTCTAGCGGTTAATGCGTGCACTTTCGGTGCACAGGGTCATGAGTTCGAATCTCACCGTGGATCATGGTGTTTTTCGAACTCACGAGCTTGTGACAGACTATGATCTCACTCAGATGTTTAAACGAGTACCCATTTATGGGGATAAATAACACTGCTGAGCGTGATGCCGATCTCATTACCTCAACAAAAAGCAGATAAGATCTTGGAAATAGGATGTCACTAACACATCCCGCGGCCTTAGTCCAATGCTGGATTGTCGCGCCTGTTATTTATTTTTTTTTTTTTTAATAAAAAAAATACTTCTCAAGGTGTATCCAATACTGAGAAATTCAATAACCTCGATTTGTTCCTCTTAAAACAACGGAAAATTGTAACATGAATTGGAACCAGCGACAAAGTCTTGATTAGAGGTATCACACCCGCGAACACAGCGAGGTATCCAGGCTTGAGGATGGCAAAGCAACTGGACTGGATTGATGACGTGCCTAATAGGGCGTTAAAGTCGGCGATTCTGACGATGCCCGGAAAGTTCATCAAAGACCTTTGAACTTGCCTAGAAGAAACGGACATTCCTGCAATCACTGAAAAGATAAAAATTGGTGCTTATTCCAAAAGCAAGCAAGCCTGTTGGTGGTGTCCTAACTCTTATCGCCCAATTTATTTACTACACACAACAGGAAATGTGTAAAAAAAGTTACAGCGATTTCGAATAGAGTGATTACTTTTGCCCCACCTTGTATTTATAGCAGCCAGAAAGCCATGATCGTACTAAATACACGCAAATTGGATTTTAACAGAGTTTAACAGTGGTTGGTGCAGCACTCTATTCAGTTCGCCTTCGAAGCACAGGATCATAATTTATGATAGTCTTCCAATTTACGATCACTGTAGCGGAAAACGGTCTCGTTCAGATGTTAAATAAATGCCCAATACACGAAGCTCCGCGTGTACAGAACGATCATCCGACACGTGCTATGTTATGGCTGCGAAACATGGACCCTCACCCAAGCCTCCGAAATTTTGCTAGACCCATTCGAACGAAAGGTCCTTCGGCGAATTTTCGGGGCCATTCGCGAGCGAGACCAATGGCGTATCCGGTACAACCATGAGTTGTATCAATTGTACGATGACCTGGAAGTATCGAAAATCTTGAAGCTTCAACGTTTGCAATGGGCGGAGCATGTACAACGGATGGATGATAATCGCATGCCAAAGAAAGTGATGAACGCACAACGAATTGACGGAGCAAGGTTGCGTGGACGACCGAGAGCTCGCTGGGAGAACTCCGTAGGTGAAGACGCCCACCAGCTGCTGGGCTTCCGAAACTGTAGGATAATGTCACGTAACCGCGACAATTGGAGGTCAACGATTCAGGCGGCCAAGGCCCGATGTCGGGCCATCGTGCCACATTGATGATGAAAGAAATTCCTCCAATTTTTGGACGTTATGAAGAAACAATTTATTTTTGCGTGAGTATTTGAGCCAAGAGTACCTAGACCTATTCTGAGAATCCCCAGAAATCCCAAAAAACGGGCATCTTTGCTTAATTCGTGAAAACACTCGCGTCAGGATAGATACCTCCACCTGATCGTAATGTTGATACGACTCATGGTTTTCCCCATGGTTGATTTTCGATGTGGGAAAATTTTTATAGAAATTATTTTAAATACAAATCACAAGTCCTTTTCGAAACTGGAAAACCATACAATAAATAGCACTATGGAAAACTCTTCCCCATACTCTCACTTAACCCCGGCAAAGAAGTATGGGAGGTGAATGTCAGTGTTAACACTCATATCTCTTCAATACATCTCGAGGGCAATTGATTCATCGATAGATCCATTCGAGATGTCGATATCCTTTGGCCTGTACCTTGTGGAATTTCTAAGTGGATATTGGCAGCCTATGTGCCTCCGACTTGCCACCACCGTACTATGTGGTGTGTATAGGTAACTTCTTGTTAGCCCGAGAACGTTTTATCCTTGTTGTTCGCAGTTACGTTTATCATTTTTATGGTCAGCCATAAATACTACTAGATTTCATAAATAAATTATTGATTATCCAGAACGGTTTGGCATAGCAATTTGACTGGCGTAAACACCCCACATAGGATTGTGTTAAGAATGGCCATGGATATAGGGTAAGGGTAAAAATCCTCTCGAAACCATGTGGTAAATATGGCTAAAAGGACGTTTCGTATCTGGTTAGAGTGAATGGGTATATGTAGCACAAGGATCAGGCTATATGATTATGAGGAATTTTCGCATCGAATCAGTATAGAGTAATACTCTGCGCCTTTAGAGCGAAACTTGAAGATGGAACGATTTAAAGTTCATCTATTTATGAGACTTGGAATTTTATTTCCGGCTATAAATTATTGCCGAGTACTGAGCACTTTGGCTTTGAAAATATTGCAGAGTTTTTGCGGAAAATGTTCATTTCAAATGGCCTGTCTTGATTTCATATTCATGAATGTGATTGAAATTGCGCGAGGTCGGTTGAATTCCAGAATTCGTTTGAATACAGTTTCGAATTAATTGAAGTTCTAAGAAATCCAGGGTAAACTCAGAATATGATTAGAATTTTACTTGATTTCGACAATCGGTTCTGGACTAATTTGCAATTCGAATGTGACGATTTATCATATGAAAATTTCGACCAATTCCAACACGTAACCGTTTCATAGGCTATCATCCTATTTTCAAAATATTACACCGTTATCGTCCACAGCCCCGAAAACGAGCACCGAAAATTACATATGCAAAAGGAATCAAAATTGGACACATAATACGTGAAAGTGACATGAATGTCCTTTTGCCTTTTTTCTCATCTCTTTCGAAAATAGGACGACACCTGGTTATTTTTCCAACAAGATAAGAGGCAACACATATAGGGCTTTTCAGGCGGGTAAATCCAATTGTGTATAAATGCGTGTGACAGAACGTTTTCCGGACGAAAAAAATATATACGCAGCAGAGAAACATTTCGTTTCTTGTATATCGGCTGCCGCCATCTAAATAGACCGTATAAACATAAGGTAGCGCGGGAGAAGGCAAATCTTCAAATTGTAGGCAAATAAAATCTTTTTATTGTCCGGACAAAAGTTTGTCTTGCATTTAAATGTTCCTTTTGTGTTTGATCGTAAATTTTCCCAGAAATTGCCATTAAGGTGCGGCAATGCGAATTCAACAAGAACACAACGTAAAAACCCTCACTCGTTTCTCCATGGCTCCAACTCCAAACTGCTTGTGTAGCGTACGTTTGGTTTTAGCCATATTGGAGACGAAAAAAAAATGCCAAGGAAAACATGCACACAGTATGGAAAATGTTGACAAGTCCGTTTTGAATGGAAATCGTCGACGTTGGGATGCTTCCTTTCCGTTTTTCGTATATCATTCTCCTATTTTCCATTTGCGATTGGTACGGTCGTTTTGATGTCGTCCTCAGACGCGCTTTTCACGTGTGCATGTGTAAAATGGTATATTTCGGTGACAGGAAATCAGTCCCATGGATTGAAGGTGTATACGTATACGACAGGATAGAACCTGAATCGTGAAAATATATATTTTTTGTATCAAATCGTTGAAGATTTCGCGCGAACGTACAAGGGTAGGGGGTAAATTATTTTTCCCATAGGTGGAAAAGCGTGCGATCCAAAGTGATGATAAGGGACGAGAAGATGGTATCGAGCTAATGGAATTCGATAGTAAGGATTGGATAAAATTTGAAAAAAAAAAATTGTGGAAAGCGGCCGACACCATTGCTAAATCATGAACCGTTCTTTCAAATTGCTGTATTGAGGGCAGGAAAAGAAGACAAATATGAAAGACCAACAGCCGCCCAAAAATATGATGCCCGGAGCAGGACCTATCATGGAACCCAGTAACATACAACGAATTCTACAAGCATGAACAAATACAAAAATGTTTGAAGGTGACCATTATAAAACCACTCCTATAGTGGAATTGTACTGAAGAAGGGCACAATTGGTGTCCGAAATGATAATCTACAATTAAACCAATACCGTCAAAGGAAGCACCACTTTGTTTTCTAGAGTCGGCATAGACTCTCCCATTTATTGTACAATAAAGTTCCTCTTTTTAGGTTCCACTACCGAATTCGCCAAAGAAAATTAGCTTTATTGTACAATCAATTGGACAGCCTATGGCGACTCTAAATTGCAAATAAAGTGATCAGGGCCACCATTCTAAATCAACCATTCAATTCCAAGGACCACCACTTAGAATGGGTCTCACTCTCAAGGGGCCTCCACACAATAGCCTTTTAATATATTTATTGAAATTAGATTTAAGTTAATATCTAATAGCTTAGTTTATGGCTACATATGTAATTACAGCTATATAATTACAAGCCTCGCTTTCATTTTTGAAAACAAACTGCAACATTAAGATCAAGCTTGGCTTAGCTGCCAATTAGAAATAAGGTTGCAATAACTAATTTGTCGGTTCTTATTGAAACAATTAAAAATTTGTTTAGCATAGAAAAATAATAATAATTGTGATAATTTAATTGACCAATAGTGCATTTATCTCGTCCCTAACCTACGAAATTATGTCAGACCAGGGCCGGCGCGTCAATAGGCGCCTAGAGCGCAGCGCTTCGGGGCGCCAATATGGCAGGTGAAGAGCGTGCACAAAAAAAAAATCGTGGTGCACACAAACAAGATCATATGTTTACACCATGTCCCGGAATCAAAGACGTAGAAACCTTTTTGGAAACCCCTCCCTTTCCTTCTGTAATAAGGATTATTTTTCGCATCCAGACAAGGCGCTTTATTCATATTATGAAATTTCGGAAAATAGTTCTGAAATTCAGCGTCTGAAAACTTTCGTTTGAATTAATTCGTTGATTTTGTGACTTGAAGCACTGTGGTGGCCACGTCCTAAATTAAAACTAACGATATTTCCAGTCGAATTTTGAAATCCTCGAGGATTTTATACGACCGCAGCAAGCGATGGCAACTGGTAGTTGTATCATTAACCTAATATTAATTTCAATGCGCATAATCCTATTTTGAGAATAAAATTTAAGGAAACCTCCAAAATTAAAATTTGATTATGTCCGTTTCCTGCTCGCGATTCGAGAGTCTGTTTGTATGCTGCTAATTGGCACCTCGCGATGCCAGTTTTTTGGTGAACTGCCAATTGGTTCGAGTATGGATACAGCTTAACATTCCGAATATCCCTAGTACATATTTTTTGTTAAAAATAATCATCAAGATAAAACCTCTTTAGTTCGTCAAAGTTTCAAATCAAAACGTTCAATCAGGAGTCAGAGACGCTGATGTAATATGCTTGCGATTCGCTACGATCTGATTGGAATGGGTTCTAGAGCCAAAAAAAGTCACAATCTTAGCATTGCGATCAGTTAAAAGCTGCGGACTGTGAAGTAAAAAACGAGGTGTTCACAATTTCACAATTGTTTTATTAATCCAATGTTTTCTATATAATTTCATTTAAGGTAAATTTTGCTGAGAATGATAATTCTGCTGAAATGGCATTTTACAGCGTTATTGCCATTACAATAATTTATTGATTATTTTTTATTTTCTTCAGTAATTTGCATATTTCGCAGACTGGCGGAAATTGCACAATAGTCCAGAGGAGTTGGTGTGAGTTCATGGGTTGATGACCCAAATATTACTTACGTTTGGGTCTTGGGAAACCCCCTCCATTATTATTTTAAAAACATTCAAATAAGACTATTAGCCGCCATTTTTACATTCAAAAAATTGAGGAAGTAAAATTTAAAATACAACTAAAATCGAAGATATAACAAGATTTCTATAAAAAAACCTAAAAACTACAACTAAACTACCATATCGCTTCCAGCACAACCAAGGGGCGCAATATGCAAATTTCGCTTAGGGCGCAACGGGCGAATTTGAAGGAAAAAAACAATATTTGGGTACTGGTATGGGCCACCATCATACATTTGGCCCAGGGCCACTACATTGCTAAGGCCGGCTCTGAAAGTGATAATCTAACCAGTGGCGCAACCGCAGTTGCGCAACCGCACTGGCGGAGCTAAGGGGCTAAGAGTCTATCTGCTTCAATAATATCGTTTTCAAATATTCGCTATAGTAGACTAATGGACTTGAGACACGCGCCGCTGTATCCTAATCGCCATCGCCAATAATTGATGGATTGCATATGCATATCCAAAATCAATTGGTACCTACTTTACGAGATACATGTTCTGTCGGTGCTCCCACTGTCTATTTCTTCTGAGAAGAAAACCTTCCCTTGCGCTATTAGAATGACATTAGCCCGACTTGGGCCCGGATTGTGTTCGTAGCCAAATCGCCATTGTTCTCGTCTATAGTATGAGGCATTCACAAATTCTGGTCCAATTACGGTGATCCAGTTGTTTTAATACCCAGCAAACTCTCTTGATCTTCCTCGTACAAGGTTGTAAGATCAATTTCTTTATTTTCCGACTCTTGGACGGGTAATAGCAAAAAAGCTTCTGAGTCTAAACTAAAAAAAAACATTCGATCCATGGTCGCGGTGTCACTATTTTTAACCCGCAACATAGGAAGAAAATCTAAGACGAAATTATAGAAACTGATCCGAAGGTGACTTTGTCTTCAAGTGAGGTTGAATATAGAAAATTTCAAGGTCTCCTTTAGAAATGGAGCTTACGCACTTATTCTCTTTGAGTAAGCTTGCACTTAGGTTCAAACGTAAGTCGGACAGAGGTTTTTCGAAAATCTAAGCCGCATAACATCATCAATGTGGCACGATAGCCCGACGTCGGGCTTTGGCCGCCTGAATCGTTGACCTCCAATTGTCGCGGTTACGTGACCTTGCTCTCTAGTTTCAGAAGCCCAGCAGCTGGTGGGCGTCTTCACCTACGGAGTTCTCCCAGCGAGCTCTCGGTCGTCCACGCAACCTCGCTCTGTCAATTCGTTGTGCGTTCTTCACTTTCTTTGGCATGCGATTATCTTCCATCCGTTGTACATGCCCAGCCCATTGCAAGCGTTGAAGCTTCACGATTTTCGATACTTCCAGCTCATCTTACAATTGATATAACTCATGGTTATACCGGATACGCCATTGATCTCGCTTGCGAACGGCCCCGAAGGACCTTTCGTTCGAACGTGCACGGGTCGGATGATCGTTTGGTACACGCGGAGCTTCGTGTTCCTGTGCGCAAGTTTCGAATTAATTATAGGGAGGACCGAGAAATATGTCTTATTGGCTAGTTGTATCCGTCGCTTAATTTCGTCGGTTTCGTTGGCGTCCTTTGATAACCCAGATAGTTGAAGTTGCCTACATACTCGATATTAAGGTCCCCCACTGTGATGCTTGAATTTGCTGGCGTCCGATAGCCGCATAACGGTAAAAGTAAATACCAATTCTATTGAAGTCAAAATCTGCTTTGCTTATACGTGTCATGTACTCTTATATGATCACTTTAATAAAAAGTACCACTTGCATTGCATATCACTCTGTGATAAAGTTCGAAGAACTCTCAGGACACACGAAATAGAAAGCTCGAAGTTATTGTCACGTTGTCACTATGTCTCTATTGCCAGGTGTGTGTGTGTGTGTGAACAACTGGTAATATTGTCAGGTGTGTGTGTGAACAACTGGCAATAGAGACAAGTATAGTTCTGGCGATGCAACAAAACCCTAACTGGCCGCTAAATCCTTCGATACTTTTCTCCCTTTTACACAACCATATGCGAATTCCCCCGACGCAATTTCACCTACGATATTCTCCCATAAGAATATGGGAACAGACTTTGCGTATCATAGTACCACGACGAACGGCTCTACTACTCGTATATGGCTATTGAACTGAACGCACACCCCATATCGCGTATATTTCAGTATTCCGGGCAGGTATTACACAACGATGAAACTCAAATTGAATTATAGTGGTAACTTTAGCGAGAAATGTAGAAAAGAATAAAAATAAAATCGTGTAAATCGACATATGTATGGTGTGTTGCGTACTATGGTAGGCGTTAAAGCTTCACTGCGGATTTCAGCCTTTTGTCGGGCACAACTTCTGTAAATACACATAAAAAAGGGAAAAAAATATATAGGACACGCGTCCTACCATGGATTTATACGGGCTTAACAGCGAACAAATGGCGTGAGTGACTCGCATTTGGTTGAATAAATACCCAGATGACAAAATGTTATCCACTATCCACTTTACATGGTACATATTATGACATTGTGTTAACGGGAGCATTTTGAAAGGATATACACAAGATTTAGTTGCGATTAATGAATGGCTTTGAATTTTATGTGGAGAAAGTTTTTTTCAAAGGGACTTTGTCGTTAGCGGACTGAATTGTATTTTATTTGTTTTATCGAATTTGATGTGAAATGCATTTTATAAAATAAATAAAATTAAGACAGGACTCTAATTCAAGTTCGCCGATTTTACCCTTTTCCGTAATACATCACAAAAAAAATCTTTAAAAAAAAAACAAAACGAAACGGCAGAATACGTCCACCACACGTTTTGTGTGTCCAATAAATTTCCAACAATCCGACAACTAACATGAGGGGATTTTTGTCAGGATATGGGATCAAAATAGTCAAATGGACGAGTAGACCATAACCAATGAGTCTCTACTACAATTTAGTGTAGACATTAATCCACCATAACGAAAAGCACCCAACTTGTCGCATTAATCCTTCTGTTCCTTGATGTTGGCCTATTCCTATACATTCGTACTTGTACTCGGCTATTTTGTGTGTATTCTTGTTTTCCGTAGTTACCCCAATCTGCCCATTACCACCAAATCCAGATTAATGAGGGCTAAGCCTAATCCGAATCAAGGTGAAATAGTGTCGTGTCGTGGTATGCCCAGAAGATATCAAGAGATAAAGTATCAAAAGATATACGGAAAACACAAATATTGTATGGGTCGTCCCATCGTCGTCGTCGGTTCGAGAGTCAGGCGAAATCGGATGCCCGAAAATCTTTTTCACATTTTTTAAGATTTACGTAACGAGACAAACGACGATGATGATGCTCGCTGGAAAGGGAATTGACCTTCTGGTTTTCGGGTCCTTATGTTTTTGAGATCAATATATTTTATTTGATAGCCGAACTAGATCGAGTTGACAACGGTTCAGAGTTTCTAGACCCGCGGCGTTTTTTTGTTATTGGGAGGGTATACATTGTGAGAAGTAGAATTAAGGAAAAAATTCTTTCGTAAAATTGGTTACTATCTTAATTACGAGTATGAGTAAAAATGGATATTGTTCAAGTTTCGGAGTAAGGATGCGAACAGACAATTTTGCATCATCTTCGACAAAAGATTCATGTCGATTCGAATTCCACACGATCAGTGTCGAGGCTCAAAGGCCACAAGAAAGCGTACGATTGTTCTGATTTGATAATTGAAAAGTTGTTAAATTTTTCAGTGTGTACAGAAGTAATCACTTGCATGAAAATTCAATTTAACCATACTTATTAAAAAAAAATAATAGTCGTTTTTTTGCACTCCGGTCTCGGTTATTATTTTAACTACAAGGGGTTACATTAACAACATAACCTGTATGGGTCAGGTTGTTATTGTAATCCCATGTAGTTAGACTAAACTAACCTCTACCGGAGTACAAAAACATACGCCTAATAATAGTTACGTTTTATTGCTATCGCGGGTAAATCTGACTGAAAAAACCATCGCGTTTAGCTTCCCGGTTAAGGCCAGCTGTTCGATCAAATAGCTGACAGCTGACAGCTACACGCGATAACCAAAAAAACTCACTTATTTTTGATCCTCCTAAACTCTATTCCGTGCAGGTTAGTAGCACGCGTGAAACATAACTGGAGTGCGTTCCGGAATTAACTATAGTCGTAGCTGTAGTTATCGCATGACTATTGTCGTAGTTATGAGCGTTGTGAGAGGGCTCTCAGGAGAACATACACTCCCAATCAATAGGATAGTTCCACTTGTAAAATGGCTGTATTTCGGTAAATGATAACGGTATTTTCTTCAAACTTGCATAGCAAAAGGTCTAAAATCCGGAGTCCCATTACGATTTTCTTACGATAATTTTTAAAAACAGCACAAATGGTTTTGGTCAATAGGATAGTTCCAGTGGAAATAATACATGAAATAACGGTACGAAAGGATAATTTACTTTGAAAAATGTAGCTGGTAATAAGTAGAATTTTATTTAAGTAATTTGAGCTCAAAAAGTTAATGTGGGATAGAATTGTATAGGTGTTAACGGTAAATTAAATTAATTTCGCCCCAAATTCCTTTAAAAGTTCGCAGAACAACTTGAACTTCGTCTAATGGCATAGAACCTCGCTTTCATTCATGCCCACACATTTTTGGTAGTAATAAGATCTATGAAGTATGGAGGTCTTTCCTAAACCTTGATTAGTTGGTCTTGAATCAGTCTTGCTTGTGAAGAAAAAGCATAGTAACCCATGCCATGAGTTAGTCCAGAATGGCTATGTGATCACACAACCCATATGTGTTTGACTCCAAATTTATTACACTACACTCCACGAAATAATTCAAACGTGAAAATATTGTCGATGCAATTATTAACCCTTCTGTCGTCGCCTACGAGCTATTATGCCTAAGGTGTAGCTGAATTTTCTGTAAAATCAATCTTAATTTTTGAAGAGGTTTAATTTTGGATCTTGAAACAGTTTACATACTATGTCTTACGATGATGCGCCGTTTTTTCGATTCTTTAGACATAGTCTACATTTCGCCGAACGTTTGATCGTATTTGTAGCCGTCGGTTCCTTTGAAATATATATCGAAAGGGTGGAAAATATTGTTGAACGATATTTTTCATCAAGATATAGTACCAATGGTCTGTCTGGATCTATACACCAACAGAAGGGTTAAATATCACGTTGGCATTTTAAGAGAGTAATAAATATTACGCGGATTTTATATTCTCAATTGTAAACAAAAAATTTACGTTTGAATAAAATTTTCACGCATACTATGAACTGCAATAGTGTGAAAACGGTGCCATTTTTATTTTCTGATGGCCATTCGGGACTAACGCATGGCATGGGTTACTATGCTTTTTCTAAGTTATTTTCTTATCGGATTATTGAAACTCAAATTTTATTCATTTATTTTAATACCCTTCGCTCGTTGAGTCAACGAAGGGTATATTAACTTTGTCATGAAGTTTGTAACGCATTGAAGGAAGCATCTCCGACCATATAATAAGTATACATTATGTATATGATCAGCATAACATGGGGAGTCGATTGGGCGATGTCCGTCTGTCTGTCTGTACGTCTGTCCGTCTGCTGCTACGCGTTTTACTCGGCCAATTTAAAAGCTATGAAGCCGAAATTTTGGACAAATGCTTCTTTTTGCTGCAGGCAGTTTGTATGTTTGAATCGGTAAAATAGGACCATGGGGCCAAGGGGCTGCCATACAAACCTGACGCCCCAAATTAGGTTCTTATAAGAAAAACTTTTTACCTGTGCACCGATTTCAACCAAATTCCACACAAATGTGTTTCTATCGATGACACACAACATATCTGAGAATGGATCAAATCAGACCATGGGGTCATGGGGCTGCCATTCAAACCCAACCCCGTAAATCAAGTTCTTCAGAGAAAAACTTTTTTATTTGTGCACAAATTTCAACTAAATTCCACACAAATGTGTTTCTATTAATGACACCAAACGTACGCAAGAATGGGTCTAATCGGACCATGGAGTCATGGGGCTGCCATACAAACCCAACCCCCAAATTAGGTTCCTCTAAGAAAAACTTTTTTTCTTTATGAACCAATCTTAACTAAACCTCACCCAACTGTGTTCCTAGTAAAGCCTCAAAACATATCTAGGAATGGATGGAATCGAAACATTACGTCATAGGGCTGTCATACAAACCAGCCCCTAAATATTAGGTTCTTGTAAGAAAAACTTTTTACCTGTGCACCGATTTCAACCAAATTCCACACAAATGTGTTTCTATCGATGACACACAACATATCTGAGAATGGATCAAATCAGACCATGGGGTCATGGGGCTGCCATTCAAACCCAACCCCGTAAATCAAGTTCTTCAGAGAAAAACTTTTTTATTTGTGCACAAATTTCAACTAAATTCCACACAAATGTGTTTCTATTAATGACACCAAACGTACGCAAGAATGGGTCTAATCGGACCATGGAGTCATGGGGCTGCCATACAAACCCAACCCCCAAATTAGGTTCCTCTAAGAAAACCTTTTTTTCTTTATGAACCAATCTTAACTAAACCTCACCCAAATGTGTTCCTAGTAAAGCCTCAAAACATATCTAGGAATGGATGGAATCGGAGCATTACGTCATAGGGCTGTCATACAAACCAACCCCTAAATATTAGGTTCTTGTAAGAAAAACTTTTTTTCTTTTTGAATCTTAACCAAAATTCAGCCAAATGTGTTCCTGGATTAGCCTCAACGCATCCAGGAACAGATGGAATCGGAATACGTCATAGAGTACGTCGTATTACAATTTCGGACTTTTTTTTACAAAAAAAAAAATGCTGTATCTTGTACCTACAAAGCTGGGGTTGCACTCAAATTAAAGATTTTGTTAGCTTTAAAAGTGCAGTGGACGACTTTCTTGTTGGAAGCACCTTTGAAAAATTACAAATTAAAATATGAAAAAAGTCCGAAAATTTTGAGGTTTTTTTGAGGATCATGGGGTTAACACAGGTTTTTCGAAGTTGCAAACTTGGTGGTACACTAGTGGTCTCTATCCTAGCAATATCCCAAAAAACCAGTTCCGAGCTATTTTTTCGACCTAGCGCCTTATATTTCAGTTTATTGTCTGGCCTACAAAAACAACAATGCATTATAAAATCAGAAATTGAAAAGGTCTTCTTGGTACGTCAATATTGGTCGTAAAAAAAGTAAGAAATTTTCATATCGTCACCAAATTGCCAGAACCGCAAAACTACATTTTCATAATTTTGAAAAAAAAAATTTTTTTAAGTATCAATTTACTCTGAAAAATCGAAATATTCATCTAGCCCAGTTTAATTTTTTTTCTGAAATATTAGTATAAAGTCATTATAGGTGTGGGGCGCAATGTGTGTGGTCTTGTTTGCCCGACGGACCACTCCTTGGTACAGGAGAAAGAAAATATCACCAAACTCACTTTTTATGATAAAAACTGCATTTAAAGGTAATACTACAAAGACGATATACAATTGTATTCCAAATACGTTAATTCAAGGTCGAATATCAAGGGCAAATCAATTAACAAACAAAGGGTCTGATAATATTAATTCAAATCTAGAAAATTCTAATCAAAGGTGTCACCACGCGACGGCTTCTAGATCCAAGCGCCCGTGTACCGTATTGCACAGTATTGTGTACAAGATTTTTCAAGATCAAGGTTAACTGTAATACTTCTTATATACATATGTACTTAAATTGCAACAATGCATCTGAGTGCATTCATTGCAACATGTTGCGGGTTGGTATATACAAATGTAAATGGATGTCATCAGCTGATCGTGTTGTCACTTTGTGTGTTGTTTCGTGTTTGTTTACAATTTGGTGAGTGGTGCAATTGAACATTTGATTAGCATAGATTTATCCATAATGTGTTTCATTTCAGGATACTTCGAGGATTTCAGCGGGCAAAAGGATGTGCGCTGGATGTGGGTGCACCGCGAATCGTGGGTGAGTATCGTGAATTTTTTGTATAGTGAGCATTCTCAATTCTTCCGGTTTTGCAGCTCCTGGTCATCGTCCTTGGCTCGAACAAGGTTTTTGTATAGAGTATCACTTCCGGTAAATGACCCAACAGTTAGGCCACACTACTTATACACTCTTCTCTGAATTTCGTACTAGGCAATACATAGTTATAACGAGTATTTTTCGCCCTAAATTAGATGATATTGTTGTGGTGGACATGCGGAGCGGATCTAATAGGATGATATGATGATGATGATATCGAAAAGCCTCTGGAATAATTCAATTCAATTATGGCTTGGCTATTCTTTCGATGATAAGATTTGATCCCTAAATCGTATGATTGTACGCCATAGGATTCCTTTTGATATGGTTTTTTCGTAAGAGAAATCTCTTAAGCAGCAATGCCACAAGTACTCGTATATCAAAAGAGGAAATTCAATGACACTTAACCTTTAAAAGACACACTGGGGTATCTCACACCCCAGCATTTCTGTTGTCGTCATTATTTTGCTCCCCAGTGTAGCTTGGCGATTTTTGTTTCCACGTAAATAACCTCTACTCACGTGTATATGATTTGCAACCTCAGGTTTGCCTCAATATGCTATTAGAAGAGAACACGGACGTATGAAAGTGTGCTTGGGGAATCTCACACCCCAGTGTGTCCTTTATGTTATATTTTGTGTCCACTATGGAGGAAATTCTACAAATTAATACCTACCCGAAAAGTGTGGAACAGTGTCAAAAATATAAGAGGTTCTGCCGTATCAACCACTCCACCCAAATTAAGTTCTTCTAAGAAAAACTTTTTTTCTTGCACACCAATTTAAACCATACCAAATGTATTGAGGTTTAGGTCCAGGGGCGGCGCATAAGGGCCCGCAGGGCCCGCGTGGCGGGGGGGCCCACGAGATTTAGGGGCCCAAAAGCCACATGAAAGATTTCTCGAATCATGAACACAGCATAATTGCGAAAAACAACACTCCGATGTAGATGTTTTCGTAGACAAGAAGAGATATACACTTTTCGAACTCAAAACAAATGCTTAATTTATTGTTCCCCTTTCACCAGGTGCCTTAGATAAACAAATTTAATATTGCCCTAAAATCTTTCAAAGTTCATGAGAAAATCCGAATCCTCATATTAAAAAACAAAAATTGCTCCTGGCATGGCTGGGATATTTGCTGTAACTGTAGCCGCGGTATGCAATCCGACCCACCTTTTGCCTTGCCAAGTACCATATAGGAAAAATGATTCTTTAGGTCCCATAGCAAATAAACTATCTTAAAACATTTTTGGTGACACAAAGTATATTTTCTAAACTTACGGACTAAATTTCAATCCACTTTGCCATGAACCCTCAAACACGAACAGGTTTGAGAGTGGTACTAAACTGAGTTCAAAATATAGCTAGTACATACTAGTATTTTATCTTTCTTGCGGTATACACACGGTCATTAGGGCTGTGATGCAGAGGCAAAACCATCGTTTTGATTGATTGGACTCTCGTGACATACAATTTTGCATGAGTACAAAGAATGCAGTTGAGAAGAGTACATTGTCTATGTATTAGCGACAATGATTGCATTAGCGAGAATAAAGCGGCTATTGTTTGTTATGGCTATTATTTTGCATTAGTTAGAAAGAGAAGCAATGTCATCAGAGTCTAACTAGCACATAAATAAATTCTAATTCCGGGCTGTGAGTAACGAAAGTTTTGTGCAGAGGCCTCTTTTGGTTTGAAAGGAGTCTTGCCAAGATTGCTGTGTTAAATTTTATATTAAGTACAAGATTTCTTAAAATTGAAGGATTTAAATTAGAGCACGTTTAAATTTAAAGATAAGGCATAGAGTTGAATTAATAACGTGTCGCGTTTTTCAATCTTCTAGCAAGTTACAAACTTAAGCCCCCACGAAGCGAGTCCGTTTTTTGGATTATTCGTTCCTGCAAATTCATACATTTTTTCGATTACATTTACAGAACGAAAATTAAAAAAAAAATCGATTCGGATTGACCATGTGTGGGCGGCTTTAGGGTAGATAGGGCGCTCATCTTCAGATCCCGGGATCGAATCCCGCATTACAGGCGCAGGTAGCTACACTGAACTGTCAAAATCATATTTTAAAAGAGTTGGCTTAAGGTCGATCCACACTTTTTAGTCATCAGTCACAGCCACAGTCATTTCCCATACACTGAAAAAAATATTTTCTAAAAACAAGCAAAAAATATAACAAAAAAACAGCCAAGGAATAATTTTTCCTGTTTTAAGATGTAATTTCTTGTTTCAATTGGTTGCTTAAATTAAATAAATAAGCATTATTTTAAGCAAAGACTTTTCTTGGAACAAAAATACATCTTAAATCAGGAAAAAATATTCCTTAGCTGTTTTATGTTGTATATTTTTCTTGTTTTTGGCAAAAAAAAATTTCAGTGTACAAATTGACAGATTGTCAGTCAATCAGCTGAAAGTATGTCAACTTGTATGGAAATCGACTGTGACTGATGACTGAAAAGTGTGGATCGACCTTCAAGAGTGTTTTTTTTTTCTCATTGGAGGGGGGCCCACTCAAGAAGATGGCGGGAGGGCCCCAAGTGAAGTTGTTCCGCCACTGTTTAGGTCATGGAAGAAAATGATTTTTTCAAAAATCTTCAAATGTCTGTGGTGGCAGCTAAAGGGTTAAGAACTGGGTGTATGTTGCGTACAACTTTTTTGCTGGAAATCACATGAGGAATCACAATTCGATTGAAAGACAGTTCAATGAAATTCCCCCTTCTCCGTCCATTCGTTCATATTTCCGTGTTCAAAAAACATCATCCAACATCAAGAATACTAATTGGATCTCGTAAAAAAAATTCTATAAAAGCAAACTTCTCGTAACTATAGTGAAAATTAGAAACCGTCAAATTTTAATTAAATCTGGAAAATGAAGCCACAAACGTGTTAGCAACTATCAATTACTATACGAATTAATTCTAATCAAATCACTGTGTGAATTCAATAATGATTTCGAAAATATCCTATCCCTCTGGAAATCCCCTTGAGAATGTTTTTGGAGAGAACGCGCGTTGTGTGATGTATAACCACGTCGTTCGTTTATATAATGTACGAGTAACTAGCAGTAGTGCTCTGCTCTCCACATATGGTTTGGGGATTCTGAAAAGGGAAAATTCCATTTATATTATGGAATAGGACTCTTATCGAACCAATTGCTATGCTAATTACAACACAAACAAAAATACTAGCATATGTAGGAAGCACAGTACTGCGGTAGCTGTGAATTATAGTCGTACAGAAACAGGATTAAAGTGTGTTCCACGAATTCGAATTTGTTCCCATTTCATCAGTCTATGTGTAATGTGTATAGTTGAGTGGTTACCTAGAATTTCAATTTGTTGAGGTAAAGGATATGCGATTTAATTCGCTTGATACACATATGTATGTATACACTCACATTTGTTTTGTTAGGCTTTCGTTCAAATTCGCCTGCGAAAAATAGGGTTGCCATACGCATCAACAGTATAATAATTTGTGTCCATAAGACAATTTAAATTAATTGAGTTATTTCATTACATATTACCGTTTTTTTGCCAATATCGGCCAGAAGTACTTCTCTTTTCGTGGAGTCCAATTCCCATACTAGAAGTGAGTAAAGAGTTTTATACCCTAAAATGACCTTCAAGAATATGAAATGTTTTTCTGCGAAGTAAGTTAATATCCTGCCAACTCCTTGGTAACAAGTACAATCAGCCTATTCAAAGGCGTCGCCGTTAACATCCTTTTTGTTGAAAATGTAAATTCGACTTCAGACTCAAACTATGTCGACAAACTATTGGTACCTAACATAGTTGCTATTGTGGGGACTACTCTATACTATCCGACCGACTCTCATCTATCTTATTTCCCCGGGAATTAATTCATCTGGGATTAGTTAATTCGCTCTACAGTCGTACATCTTTTGTAAGCATTTCCATAAGGATCTGAAATAAGGAGCATCGTGGTTCGGAGCCTGTGTGTAGACGGAATTTGAAAATAACATTTCGTCGCCAACCGTCTCCCGTTTCGTCCTGTTTCCCGACGGGATAAATGACTACAGAATACAGAATAGTACTGTATACTGTAGTAAACTACCGCACTATACTCGGAATCCTCAAAAACACGGGTGCATGATGATGATGGCGCATACGTTATTCTGCACGCTTGTACATTATTATTATTACGGGCATGAGAAACTTGTTAAATGCTGATGTTGTTTCAACGGGGCATAGCTCTCCGTAATGGAAGTGGTAAATGTTAAGCCCTATGGCTTGTTCGAAATATTACGAGCAAAACAATGGAGATGGATGCTAATGATGTCGCTTTATCTCCAGGCGGAACCCACATCTGTGCCAAAGTAGTTATAATGTGCGAAAAGATAACAATTTGCTTGCCGCACGAAAAAACATTCACACACACTATGTCATATGCTCGAATTCAAGAGCATATTTCAATTTACATATATCCTAGCATTTATGCTTTATTGAAAAATGGGATGGGCGGAAAACACCCACTCCAGGATGATTGCATCAAATCCATCTGCATTCGGTTTAGCTTTAGCAACCGCACAACAACGCCCGCAACAATATCCATTAGTGGAGTCTAACAAAAAACAATTTCTTGTTTTGCACAGAAAAAACTTTTGCATTAGTATTCGTGGTAGAATGTTATGTTTTATGATATGCTTCATTTAATCGTGTATTTCCTATTTCGAAGCAACTTTCTTTCGAAACGTAGGACGTGTAATACCATAGAAAGTGCAGCCTGGATTCGTTTCAGACAGCATAAACAGCACCCGCACGTACTTTCATTTTACATGAAATAAATTATAACTACACGGGAGAGTATCCAAACCGACAGCTACAAAGATCAAGGAGCCGGAAATGCAGTGAAAAAATGGAGGTGATTGTGGGCATGCAATAGAAACCACAGCCAAGGCATTCGGGATCTGGATGCAGAGAAAATTTTGTAGTTTTTCATATTGCATGATGTAAAATGCATGATGGAGTCTTTTTTACCTGTTTTTTTCTTTTACAGTATTTATAAGGTTTACATTGTTTAACTTTTAAATTTTAAAGCTTTCAACACATAGATTTTTAGATTTAATATTTTTTGTATGTCCTATTTTTTTAATCCAGCAAATCAGACAGCAACAATAACACAGTCTGCGATGAAAAAATTTCACGTGGGCTGATAACTAATTATGATATTATGTGCGGAGCTGATTTCAATATTCAATGTCCAAACATTCTGAAAAATTCAGCCATTTAATCGCAACAATGGGGTATTTTCAACAAATCATACACTCAGAAAAAAATCACCACTTACGTTTGAAGTGAAATATATTAAAAACAAAATTGGAATACAACAGTAAATCATTTTAAAAACAAATATATAAACTTTAAAAGGATTCACTTTAATGTAAGCTGACCAGACTCCCGAAAGCCTAATGCTGTACACATACACATACTTAAGGAATTCAGTTTTCAGACAAATCCTCAAACCTCTCCCTCTTCACGCCGGTTTGGAGAAAGCGAAACTTCGGAAAGTTTCGTAAGACTTCACACAGGCTCCAAAACTTGAAATAAAATATTTGCCTGTAACAATGAATTCGCTTTTCGCAGCGAATGCAGCTTTTGCCCCGTGCAAAGGAGCAAAAGCGGCACGGCGCGTGCACCGAATACGCGAGCCGAAGTATACTTTGCATACTTCTTCACTCAAACAACAGTTAGTAATGCTTGAATTTTTTCGGTAAGGTAAAGGTATGTAAGTGCTTTAATGGAGCAACGCAGAAAAAAGTTTCCACAGTTAACAACATTCTAAATTCTAATTTCTAATAATGTAAAAATTTCTGAAATTGAGCCTCGGGCCACTACTAAAACAGAATCCTGGCTACGTCCCCGCCTCATATTATCCTACCATCATCTGGGAAATATGTGGTGGATCTTGAGGTTATTTTGTACTAACCTAGACTCACAAGAGCCCTAAAGTCCTTAATGTTCCCCTTGAATTTACCACCAAATATGGACAGAACGGTGCTCTGCAAGACTGCGGTTACGAATTTCCGAGCTATGGGCAATTTTCAATTAGAAAACACAAAACTGCGATTTGGACCGTAACTTACCAACGGTCATTAGAGTTAGTAACTTTCCAACGGTAATTTTCCAACGGTCATTAGAGTTTGGAAATTGGTCAAGGGGGGTTGGGGAGGAAGCGAGCCAAAAGTGAACAAACAAAAATTTATTCGTCGACGTTTTCAATGCGTTTTTACATCGTAACTTATGAACAACACGTAGGACCTTGAAATTATAAGATAATGTGAGCGCCAAGTAGCTCTACAGGCGTGCCAAATTTCAGAAAGATCGGCCAAAGCGTTCCCGAGTTATCGAAAATGCGAAAACGATTGTCAAACATAAAAGTGCAATTATCTAGCTGAATATCTATCGTATGGGGGTCAAACTTTACAGGCTAAAAGCAATCAAGACTGATAACATTCCTCACCTGCTTATTATGTAGTGCTGTCGTTGACAAGCTTTTCAGCCAGAAGAGCCAAATTTGAGAATTCACCCTTTAGTATTCATTTAAAAAGCCAAATTGTGTTTTTTTTATAACGGCACGTATTATCTGGGAAAGGTTTAGGACTAGGACTTTGTACTAGAGCTTCAGGATGAACTTTTCGAAATACAACAGTGGATAGGAGACACAATTTGCTTATGAAAAATGTATGACTCAATATAATATAACGGCAAGTTCTATGATATGATATGTGTCGAAATTCCAAAGCACCATTAATCTTTGACCAACATTCGGTTGCATGTAATTTTAAATAATAATTTCCTGGAGCCAAACGGAAGACAATTAGGACATTTTTCGGGCTGGATAGTTTGAAATCGGGTTTAGAAAAGTGATCAGAATTTTTAAGTTTATGTTGTATCTGAAACCACTACCCTTACTGACCAAAATTCGACCAAGTATCACAAATTACAGCGCCTAACCTGCATGGGTGGCCATATTAAATGTTTGTTACAAGACGTATTTGCGGGTCAGATCACGTAAATATGCTGCTGCAAATATACCTAGTAAACCATAGCAGGAAAAGTTACATGATGCTTTACTGGTCCTCAATCCTGGCCGTACGGAAAATGGCAACTTATTCCTAGTGGTACTTGAATGGTGAATTCGGAACAGAGCATGAAAGAGGAGCTGGTTTTTTAACCCAGCACCAGGATCTCGATCGCGAACTCAAAGCTTTACGAAAGTTACAGCCGTTCAAAGATGCGACCCAATAAAATTCCGTAGGAGGTACCGAGGGCAATTGAGGTAAATTTTTAGATTTTTTTTTATAGAGTGGGTATGAAGCAGCCGATGTAGAGGATGGGCGCACATTTTTCGAATTTTTTTTAAAGAGTGGGGATGAACGGCTGATATAGAGGACGTTGAGGGGAGGACACGTTTTTTGTTTTTTTTTTTCAATAAATTGCCTGACTCGATCGATTCAATGAACACAAAATCACTAGAACCGTTACAAAAACAGCAAAATTGGATCATGCGTTATTTTTAAAATCTAATTTGTAATGGACGGCCTTACAGAACAACACGGAAAGCAGTTGCATATTTTAAAATCGTACTTATTGATACCGATTCGAAACCTTAACTGCGCTTTTGAAAGTTCCTTGATTCTGCGAATTTCTACAAAAAAAAACCATACAGATAGTGGCTCATGGGGTATGACTTTTATACTACCATGGTCATTTAGGGATACACATTTTAAGCACATAACGGTAAATATTGTTTTTTTTTTAAATTTGTGCGAGAGTTTGAAAGTGCTTTGAGTCATTAACGCCTGCTAAATGAGTCAAAGCGCCGCATGTGGCCCCCGAGACGTCCTTTGTCGACCGCTGAAGTAGTGAAATAGGTTTCATTGTGTGGCTTTGGGAATGCTGTACATTTGGCTGTACATTTCCCAATGCTGTACGACAGGTCAAAATCCTGTACTGTACAGCAAAATGCTGTACGTCTGGTCAGCTTACTTTAATGATCTGTTCAAAATTAACTGAAACATCGATTTGAATATATTCAGTTTTGTTTTGAAGTTGTTTCACTTTGAAGGCTGTGTCCGTCACATGTACATAAGCCCGCCGCTATTTTGTTCAGTACTAGTAATCTCAGATAACTTAGGTGTAGGAAGTAGGACTTTGAAACGATAGGTACCCGGTTCGTTTCCCAGTAGAAGCAAAGTGAAAAAATAAAGTTTTGGGTTGGGTTTTGAAAATATAGGAAAAAGCTAAATTTAGCCAGAAAACCGGTTAAATTTTTTTCAAAAACCGCTAAAAATCCGGCTAATTAAATTGCAGCCAGTTCTATTACATATACTCGAACATACGTATGCACCAATCGCTGGCATTACAGCCAAAATGTTCCTTGTTCGGAGTTAGATAGCTCAACTAGCCGAAATTTTTGTATACCTACTGTTTCTCGGTCAAGTTCATAACCATATCAAGTTCGAAATTGTGGAATATAAAGTTCGCAATAAAGGACCGTCAAATGTGTAACTATGGACAACCGCATTTAAGACATACTTAACATTATCGTCCCTGAATAATTTAACATTTTGATTAAAAATTAAACGCAGTTCAGTGTTCAGATATGCCTGAAAATTTTTCAGTAATGAGTTTGATGTTCAGTAACGAATATGATGTTCGGCAATTATGAATTTGATATTCCAAAGATACGAAATCGATGTTCGAAAATTATGAACCTGACCGAGAAATAGTATAAGTAGATTTTTGATAAATTTGCTGGCTACAAACCCAACAAATGCGAAAATTTATAGGTTCTATGAATGAAACACTTGTCCTTGATCTGGCATGATTACCGTTATTCGTGGTAAAGAAATAACCCGTTGAAAAATTGAAAAATGTTCGCGTACCAAGACTTGCTTTGCAAAGAACTTTATTTAAGAAACTGTCCTCCATTCTGCACATTATTCAGGATTTTGGTGGTTAGTTATACATAGTTATATTCTTAGAGTAGGTACTAACATCGTCAGGTTACGTGAATCGATGGAAATAGTGTCAAAATGTTGATGACCAATTCGCTTGATGATAATCACTTCGCACGAAAATCTCCCCATGTCTGACATGTCACTAGCGAAAACCATGCAGTTGCACTTTATTTCACAGGAAAAATGCCATCGACAATCAATTAAGCCGCGAGTGCACAATTATCTTAAATTTATGGAAAAAAAATCCGATAAGTTTTCCCTTAGGGGAAAAATCTTGGATCATGTATATGCTTACGTTATTGCTTACAAAATAATCCACATTGCCCAAAAATCCTTTCAAACCGATTACATACAGTACCCCAAATGTCGACTTTCGAACGACAACCATAATGCCCATTCTCAGTTTCCTTGGAGAAGTGTCCTTTTTGGTAGTACATATGTATATAATATCCTTTGGAAACCCAAAATGAGCTTGCACCGAATACTGTATTTTGATATGCATATCGACTATAATGCATTTCTAAAGAAAAAGGGACCTTTTTTGTCCAAGGACATCTTTTTCATAACAAGTGCCGACACCCAAATAATTAGGATCGCACCACTTAACTTCCATCCGAGTTTCATCCAAATCGCTCCACAGGGGGAGCCAAGAGAACCAATTGTGCCTGTCTAGACAGTTTCAATTTTCGTTCGTCTTCATCATTTTGACAATTGAAACTTGAGATGCCTGCGCTATTGAAGAAACGCATTCATTCTTGAACGCGATTGCTAATGTTAAATATAAACAACTCATCATCTATTCATACTGTTAATGAAAGAATTTATCATTTACCCGTCCTGACCAAAGCCGCGACACATATTTCCCGATAAATAATGAACATATGTGGATAGAATGAGGCATTGCTCTCTTCTGTTCACTTGACGCAATCAACGACACGTTCAATATTGAAAGTGGATACGGAGCTTGAAGACGATAGTGAAGACGAAAGCGCACATGTGTGGACATAGCCATTGAAAGATAACTTTTCATTCGCTTCATCGGGGAATTTACCGCTATTCCCGCAACTCATCAGTGATTGTCGATTCTTTGTAAGGGCGATCAAAGGAAAATGTATACCAAATTTAGCAATGAGCAAACCATTGAAATGTTGACTTAAAGCTTCATTAGGTTTTCGCTATGTTTTACAATGTCACATTTTGTCACGGAACAACGCAGCGTACACATGCTAATTTCCTTAAAATAATCACACGTGTTTTACTATGTTCCAAATAATTATCACCAAGCTAAAAAAAATTGTTTTGGACAATAAGAAGAGAAAAAAACGAGACCGAGTTCTAATCGTGCGAATAGCACGATGAGTGTATACCCTATACCCACGTACAGACCTAGAAAGGCATGCAAAACCCAAAATATTCAATTTCATATTTTTTGTAGGGGAGGGAGGGTTAGATGGGTTGGACCTGGCACATTTTTATTACCTTATCAAGGCATCCAACAGCTACCATTTCACACTAATTTGATGTTTTTCGCGGCATTCTATCAAAAGATACGGCTGAATATAACTTTGTAGGGGATGTAGGGGTCGGGGTAGTCGGACCTTCTCCACTTTCCACCAACTTCATTGACTTTCATTGATGAAAATTTCAAGTCGCTAGTGATATTCTGTCGAAAAATATGGCCGTATTAAACTATCACGGAGGGGTAATTTGTGTGGGAGGTAGGGGAACCCTTGGTCCGATTGGGCTCATTTTCAATACCATCCAAGCTTTTATCAAAAGAATCATCTAACCAAAATTTCAAAACGCTAGCTTCATTATTTCGGGAGTTATCGTGCGAACTGACAGACACACGGACGGACAGACAGACAGACAGACAGACAGACGGACATGGCTTATTCGAATCAGGGACCGACCCTGATCATTTATATATATACTTTGCCATACCTCCGGTGGCTCCTTTGAGGTGTTACATAAATCGTCGTAACAAAAACAATATACCCTATACCATCTTATGGGTATAGGGTATAAATATATGTTGCTGTGGGGACTCGAACACATTGCCCTACGCACTAAACCTGGCGGATACCCAACCAGGCTACACCGACTACAGAATCATCACATGATCATGTTCGAACATTTTGCAGAGGGTTTACATATTGCTGAATGGAGAGAAAGAAATGTCCAACGAATCAATGATTTGCGGTGCGGTGACGGACATTATTGGTTGAATTAAATTTCACTGCTAAAAATGTTTATATGCAAACTCTTCACACTGTTTCTTTTCAGCATTCAATTCAAGGTACAGTGGCTCCAAAACCATTGTACGTACTGTACAACCACTGTTTCATTTCAACATTCAACGTTCAGTGGCTGTACAACCACTGTCACTAAAAAATGAAAAGGTACGTTTCAAAAACCCTAAAACGTGCAATTTCGTGCATTAACGTGCAACTGCACGAGAATCCGGGCTCTAGTGATGACTATATACCAGATGATGATCACTAAAGTTATTCGTACTGATAAAGCGCAGTGTGATCAAGGCGGTTTGGTGGTCGTTGTTGACTTTTTGGAAGGTATTGACGACGGTTTGGACCATGGTTCGAACCCCCCTGGGACATCGGTTTTTTTTTTTTAAATATTTTGAAACCGATCACATACAGTGCCCCAAATATCACTTTTTGAACGACACCCATAATGCCCATACTCTGTTTCCTATGCTAGAAAAATGTCCTTTTTGGTGGTAATATCCTTCAAGAAAACTCAAAATCAACTTTACAAGACTCATCGTAATGGATTCTGTATTTTGATATCCATATCCTTATACATAGCGTCTATAATGCATTCCCACAGAAAAAAATTATATTTTGTGTCCAAAGACATCTTCCTCATAAGAAGTGCTGGCACCAAAATATTAAGGATCGCACCACTTAACTTCAATCCGTGTTTCGTCGACATCAATCCACGGGGAGAGCCAGGAGAACCAATTGAAAGATGAATTTTCATTCGCTTCAATGGCGAATTTACCGCTATTCCCTCAACTTATCGAAATCGTGATTGTCGATTCTGAGTCAGAGCGATCAAAGGATAATGTATACCAAATTTGGTGAAGATCGAACTACGGGAAGATCGATTTGAAGCGTTAAACGTTTTCGTTACAGTCTTCGTGACGCTTTTTCACGGAACGACACCCAGTATTTCTCAGGTAGCCTCCGCAAAGACATATACATGTCAAAAGGCAAGTCCCAACGTTATATTTTTCCCAGGAGACCTGTAAATGGAAAACGGCTGCATTGACAACACTGCTTACAATCAAAACATTTTAAATTTAAAGTGAAAACACTTTTATAATGTACATATTCAGAGTGACCGAAAACATGTCATTTGGGGCTATTTTCAGGTTTTCGTATGAAAACAGCCCCAAAACATTTCAATTCCCATACAAATTGACACATTGAAAATACCCTATTTTGCGTTTTTTCAATGAAACCTTGATTTTTTTTTTCAAAGGAAAACATGTAAACCAATGCAGGTCCTGGGTTGGACCCAAACCCGATTTCCTCTATTCAGCACGATATGTAGCGATATTTTAACTGACACCCGAACAAATTGTTCAGTTTCATGTGTTCGCCAATGTTCTGAATTTCCCAATGATAAGAGAATGTACGGTCAGTATGAAGTGACGAAATAGTTTGCAAATGACTATCGACGACTGCACTAGCAAATTATTATACTTTGAAAGATTTATAGGCAAAATAATATTGCCGGTTGTCATATGAAATTACAAATAGTGCACTTTGAACAATTTTCAGTGATTTGTGAAAACGTACGGCGAAATCAATCGGTTTTCGTCAACTCTGAACATAATATTACAAGAAATACAAGAATCACTTTAATTTTTCCACTATTGATTCAAAATCAAACATCTTTCAATTAAACGTAAAAGCCAAATCATATTTGAAAATTTTTGAATCATAGCTATTGTTTGGAATTTATAACGATTTTTTTTCTGAGTGTAAAGATATTGGAACTTTATATTTTATTTTCGTAAGAACCTCTTTTTTTTGCCATGGGGACAAATATGGTTGTGAATGTTCAATTTTCAATTTTACGACGATTTTCACTCGTAGAGTAAGGGGAAGTTTGTAACGCATTGAAGGAAGCATTTCCGACCATTTAAAATATGTATAGGTACATATATATGATCAGCATGATGAGCTGAGTCGATTAGGAGATGTCCGTCTGTATGCCTGTCCGTCTGTTCGTCTGTTGCTACGCGTTTTACTCGGCCAGTTTAAAAGCTATCGAGCTGAAATTTTGCACACATGCTTCTTTTTATTGCAGGCAGTTTGTATGTTTGAATCGCTAAGATTGGACTGGGGGGTCATGGGGCTGCCATACAAAGCCAACCCCTGATATGACATACATATTATAATAGAAATATGACTGTGTAATGGAGGCCATAGTCAAAGGTTCGCCCGAAAAAAACTATTCAAATATCAGCTGCGCCCGAAAAAAGCCTTGTTTTTTTTTTAATGTTAGAAATGAAAAAGGATAAATATTGAGTTTTTGCCTAATGTATAACGTCTAAAGAATAAGAATAAAATAAATCAATAATAAAAACACACACCAATGATAACTGTAATAGAAATCTAAGTGCCAAATTGAGAGTTGATTTTAAATGTCTTTTAACAAATGGATCAAACCCGGGCAACAAAATTTTGCATAGTCTGGAACATATTTTTAGTTTTCAAAACATAATACAACAAAACCTCTCAACTCGAATTACAACTTGCTAAGACAAAATTTTTGTGATTTTATAAAAATAATAAAAATGCAAAAAATAATATTAGGCGGATTTTTTTGCACTCCGCTGTAGGTTAATGAGTGGAGTCATGTATTAAAATACCCCACAAATGTGACAAAACCTCCTTTTACCTCTAAACATATTCATAAACGGTCAGTAACGTCATTCAATCATAATTCAGCAGATTCATCATTTCATTTCATTTATTGAGACTTTTGTTTACAAGTGATATTTTTTTTACAAAACAGGTTTAAGATTCATTTTATGACAGTCAAAAATGTCAAGTTAATACTGGTCATATTTTAAACGGTACAAAGACCGATACTTTAGTTGTCGTTATTTTTTATTGTTGAGTCTTATTACCCTTGCTCATGGGTTCTTATACAGGATGGCTCTTATAAAGAGCATTAATATCTTAAAACTAACTTACCCTAAAGAATAAATAACTTAAACTTTTCCATTTAAACTTTAACTTAAAATTTTTTTTTTTTTTTAACAAAAGGATTGTTGGGGTAAGTGTTACTAATAATACAAATTAGTGTAATATTATCTTATCCCAATGATCCTTTTGCTTGAGTGGCACCATGTGTAGTATTTTTCTTACAGAACTCAGTAGTATTATGAAATATTTTGTTTATATTGTTATACATAGCTACATTATTCATTTAAGTGATGTCAAAATTATGTTTAAGTGTAAATATATGTAAATAAGTGTAATTATATGTAATTAATTGTAATTATATGTATGAGTGTTATTTTATTTTGAGATCTTAGTAAAATTATTATACATTGTAAACCTTATATTATTATATACAAAAAAAAGAAATTATATTATTAACTTGAATACCTATGTACATTGGCTCTAACTATGATTAAAGAGAAGTACATAATAAGCACGACCAGGTATTTCGGTGCTCGACAACAAAAGGAAAGCAATATTTTTGTGTTCAGAAAATTCATTGCACAACCGCATTGGTTAAATTTTTATTGGAAAGTACACATAATTGCTTTAAATGATGACGATATTACGTTTAAGTGTACTTATATGTATGTATGTTATTTTATTTCAATATCTTAGTTGTATTATGGTACATTGTAGTTTTATAATTATAATACATATATACATTAGAGGGAAAGTTTTGAAATGCTTATGTTTTGCTTATATGACATAACATATAATATTGAGTATTGTAATGATAATGACTTTATACAAAATAGAAAGAGATGAAAAAGGGAATTGTATTCAGGAAAATTCATTTCACAAGTTGCAACAGAACATTTTTTTTTTTTTTTTTTTATTATGAAAAGCTTACATTATTGATAAAGTTCGATTTTACATCCAATGTCTTAGTAGTACTATTATACATTATAAATTTTTATTTCATTGAACATATTACATATATTAATAAAAACATTGTGTAAATAATTTATGTGTCCAATTCCTATTTAACGAAGAGAGAGATGTGTTGGGTACTGTAGTGACTTAAATGGGTGTTTTGATTACTATCCTCTAAGATTTAGGCCGGTTACTTTTTGATAAAATTGAGGTAAGTCAGAGTTGGCCGGCAGAGAATCCGGGAACATATGAGGCGGGACGAATAAGTATTGAAATGGTGATTTGTAAAAATCAGATGAGGTTTCAACGTTGGTGTTGTTGCGGTATAAATTTCGAATGATCCAGCACGAATTTGATTCCCATTTTTTCAACCGGATTCTACTGCTCAGAATCATATAATGAATGATAGGAGTAATGTTGGCGTTGTCATATAGGGTCGAATTGTGATAGTACTTAAGATTTTCTCTACGGTATTTAGAAAGGCATTTACGAAGCATTTTTCTTTCAAATATTTGAATTTTTTCTGCAACAGTAGGAGAAATAGTCATCCATGTAGGGAATGAGTAAGTTATTGCCGGACGAATCAATGTTTTGTATAGGAGAAGTTTCACTTTTGGATCCAGTGCCTTAGATGACATGAGAGGATTAATTTGTTTAGCCGCTTGACTAACTTTGTTTAAAATTTTCCTGGCGTGTGGGTTACTTCGTGCTTTGTTGTTAAACAGAATCCCTAAGTAGTTTAAGTTTTCCTTTAATGGTACGCAGTAATCATTTATATGCAATTCAATAACTTTGCTTTCCGGGACCATAATTCAGCAGACATTTCGTATTATCTGTAAAACAATAAATGTATCTGACAATACCCAAGAAAATATTGATAAAATTCATAATTCGTGTCCCAATCTTATCATTTATCTTTAATTTATTGCATTCACACTTTCTAAACTCCTCGCCACATTGCTGCTGAGTGCCGATGATTTGTACAAAATGTCACCTATTGGATTTTATTGTTTCTCTGTTTTGGCATTCATCCGTATACACTTGACATTCTCGTACATCTTTTTTCGTGGATATTCAATTTGTTTTACCACGATACGAAATGCCAACCGAACCAAAAACATTAGTATTCAATTCGCAATCATGAAATAAACATTGTCCTTGTCACACACAATGCGACACGCCACTCACACACAATACATACGGAAAACGCTCGATGGGTACTATCGGCTGACACATTGACAAAACACAGACGACATAAGTTGATAGGCGTTTGACACATCCTCGTCAGTGTATATACCGTTAGAAGTGTAAAATAAGCCGACAGTATTCCTTCACGCAAATAAATACAAAAATATTAGTGCCGGAATGGGACTTTATTGGTTATGGATGGATTACATCACACTGAACTGAGAGTATGGTTTGAGAAGCTGTATAGATCCTGAAAAGCCCTTGGAAATGAATTCCGATATTGGACGACGTTTTATGCTTTATGTCTGTCATATATTTATGTCGTTCTGATGCGCCTCAAGCCGTGTGTAGGTACTTCAAATGCAATACTATTGTATTGGGTTTTTACGGTTTGGAACAGCAGTGGTCGTAATAGTTATTATTGGGATATGTTTCTAACGACTAGACAAAGACATTTTTGTAGAAGAAAAAATGTCGCAGCTAGTTTAGAGCTCTGCTTCAATTTCTTGGATCGCATGAATAAAAAAAAAAAATTTCTTTAAACCATTAGACCTAAAGCTATATTGCTGTTTACAGCATCTTTTCCATTCATACGCCCTATTAAGTTTCGATGTTCTTTCAAGCGTCAAGACTTAATAACTAGCCTTTTATTTTTATTTTATTTTTAAGTGCAGTTTTCTTTTCAAACTTCAACAATTTCTTAAATGTTTCAACTCTTTCAACATCTACTGTCGTTCACCAATTCATCTCCACTTAGGCGTATTTCGCCATAAAACGGTTTTATACAAACTCTTGAAGTGCGGGTGTAAATTCACAATCCAACCGCCAGTTATCATGAAATATTGTTGAATCGGTGATTTATTTGATTGTACGATAAGTTCAATTCATTTTCGATCCTTCTCCACTGATATATTGGCGCGTCGCGGTAGAAGAGTCTTTGCTCAATCAAGGACATTGAAGGGCGGCCAACGAATGGTGAATTGTCTCTGAACTGAATTTTCACTGTATGGTTTGATGTTTGAGCAAAGTGTCATTCAGCATTATATTTAAAATGACTATTGTTGTCACACATGGCTCTCAGTATTGTTGCACATAGGTTAAGGATTGGTTTGACTACATTTTGGCTGCTGGAAGCTAGTGTGAGCAAAAAGACAATGAAACAAAAACCAGTAATCAACGAATCATACCGTTCAAGGCAGCTTAGTGGTTTATAATAATTGATTGTTTTCGCTTATGGTTTTTGGCGTAGAATTTAGATTCTGGTTTTGACGTGAGTCTATTTTTACTTTTGGTAAACTTAAAAAAACGAGACCGAGGCTAATTTCGGGCGCGGCCGAAATTTGGATACCCTTCGCTCCCCTCGGGCTAAACATTTTTTTCGGGCGTACCTATGACTTGTGTTCAGTCCTCCCCGCTTCCATGGTTTTCCTTGAATTTTGACATAAGTGGGGGGGGGGGCGAAGATTTATTGGAGGAGGCGGGAACGTGGGTTTCTTAGAAGAACCAAAAGGAGGGGGGGGGTTGTTCAGCAGCCCTATGAACGCATGGCCCTTCCATCAATTTTTACGTATGTTTGAGGCATCAATTATAAGATTTGGTTGAAATTGGTGGACAAATAAAAAAGTTTTTCTTCGAAGAACCTAATTTAGGGGTTGGGTTTATATGCCAGCCCCATGACCCCATGGTCCGATTTAACCCTCGGATGGTTCAGTGGGGTCTGACAGACCCCAGAGAAATTGAAATCTTAAAATTTTTATAGAAAAACTTGTTGAATGGTATTTTGATGCATATGTAATTTAAGTATGTGTCACATACGTTCATTTAAGATAGAATTTGTTTGAATTTGTGATTTTGTTAATAAGTTATAGCACTTTAAAAGTGCTCTGGGGTCTGTCAGACCCCACGAACCATTTACGGATGTCTTTCTTACAAAAGTAAATTTTTCGTTTTGTGGGAAATTATCAAAGTATGTTATTTGGAAAACGATAAAATGTAATAATAATAGCCGGGAACGGTTGAAACTTTGTAATTAGAGTACATTTGAGAAATGGGATATGTTAATTTTGAAACAAATTGAAAATTTAGGGTGTTTTGAATTAGGGGTTTTTAAATTTTTTACTCAATTCGGTTTGCTGTTTTTTACCTGGTTTTCATTTATGAGGATCTCCTTTCACTATTGTGTCATAACCTTATGTTTTTTAAGTCAAGACATAAATTAATGACTTTTATGAGCGTAATAATTAGGTGGGTATTTTACATAATACATAAAGCTTCCTCAGCGAACTTGGCTATACACTTGTCGAACCTCTTCTAAGAAGGTGGAAATCAACGGGCAATATTCGCCAAAGCACAGTGCAAAATATTGAAGACATTTTGTGCATTGTTCAACTTGCCCCCCCCCCCTTTGGGGGCTGATGCCCCAGGTCCCCCAATGAGGTAAGATGGACCTCCAAAAAGGCAAAAATGTTTTCTATGCCCACGAGCAAATGATCGAAAGACAAAATACAATTCCAACGAGTGCAAAAAGCCAATCTGCGAAGACCGGCGAGGAAAAAGCTGTGAAGAAGAATGCTCTAAATATTGACTAGCTTTGCATCCCGATTTAAGAAAAAATATTAACCTTAGCTCAAAAATGCTGATGTACTTATCTTTGTTAATTAGTATTAAATACCTTTTGACTAATAAAAACAAAATTTTGTTAAAATTTTAGTTTTTATAGTGATTTATTTGTGATAAGTTCAAATTACCCTCAAATTTGATACCACCTAATTTTTTCGTCCACGTACTAAAAGCTACAGTCCGAATTCCACTATTTTTATATACCACTTAATCAAAAGGCTTCACAGTTACCTCTAGTTCAAATAAATGTGCCAAAAAAGCAAAAATTTAAGTTTTAGAGCGATTTTTGCCTTGGGGTCTGTCAGACCCCACTGAACCATTTACGTATGTAAAATTTGCCTGAACCATCCGAGGGTTAATTCATTTTTGCATATGTTTTGTAACATCAATTAAAATACATTTCCATGAGGTTTGGTTGAAATTTGTGTCCAAATAAAAAAAGTATTTTTTAGAAGAACCTAATTTTGGGGGTTAAGTTTGTATGGAAGCCCCACGACCCCATAGTCCGATTTCATTTATTTTCACGTTTGTTATATGGCATCAATAGAAATATAATTTTCTGAGGTTAATAATTAAAATTGGTGTGCAAATAAAAACGTTTTCTTAAAAAAAAATTGATTTGGGGGGCTAGGTTTGTATGGTAGGCCCATGACCACATGGTCCGATTTGGTTTATTTTTACATATATTTTGTGATATCACTAGAAACATATTTGTGCGAAATTTGATTGAAATCAATGAGAAAATAAAAAAGTTTTTCTTAGAAGAACCTAACTTGGGGGACTAGGTTTGTATGGCAGCCCCACGACCTCATTATCCGATTTGGTCGATTTTTACATTATTTCGCTTAAAAAGCGAAGGGTATAACGAGACCGAGGCTAATTTCGGGCGCCGCCGAAATTTTAATATCTGTCACATTTGAATGAAGCTTAGGCTTCTTTTGTGTTGAAAATTTTTTTTTTATTTATTTTTTTTAATTTTTTCATTTGGGATATGGATTCTTTCATTTGGGATAAGGATTCTTTCATTTGGGATAAGGATTCTTTCATTTGGGATAAGGATGTTTGCAATTGGGAAATACTAAATATACTTTATATAGTCGGTGGTGCTTCCTTCTGTGCGTTGCAAACTTCATGACAAAGTTAATACACCCTTTCAAATAGTGACGGGTACAAAAAGTATAAAACATAAAAATTTTTGAGTCAGTTCATTGGAATGATGCATTTGAAAAATTTGAAAAGAATTTTCAAAGAGGCAACGACAAAGCCCTATGAAACATGTGAAATTAAGCTCGGCGATTTCGCTGATTTGAAAATATTATGTGCTTCTAATGAGGAACCGGAATGAAGACGAAGAAGGGGAAATAGTTAACTGGCTAAAAATAAAAATCCTTAAATCCAGCCATGCACGGTCTTTTATAAGTATTCAAACGATGCGGAATATAGCAAAATAAATATTTTTAACGAAACCCGTCGCGGAAGACCGATTTTAAGTCTCCCTGTAATGATATTGTGTCCTGCTTATATCTCTTATCAAGGTGTAAGTGCTTTAAAAAAGAGGGATTTACTGAACTTCTGCAACAAAGGAGTTATTCGGAAAGAAGTGGTACACTATGGTACAACATGACAATATTCTAATTTGAAAATGCTATATCGGGGGAAATGTTAGGAATCCGACATATGTATGTATGTGGAACAAGGTTATACGAAATTAAAATTAAATCATTTAAAACACGAAATTCATTCATTAATGTTACCTGATTAAAAAAGAAAACTAAATCAAACTTGTATAGCAGATTAGCAAAATTTAGCAACCGGTTGCAAGCGAGAATATTGGCGAAAGTGAGGCGGAAGATTAAGATTTTTTTTCTACTAATTTGTAAGTAAAAGTGATTATTTGCTACTTGTTTATTTGTTTGTTTTTGTTGCGTCATGCATTAATGAATAATATCAATCAAAGGTAATTTTAATTTGTAACGCTTTTTTTTACTATAACGTTGATTTGTAATGTGTTGACCACTAGATGGCGGGACTTACTTCCTTTTAAATTTTATCGGCCCGTTCGCTAGTGGGCAGCACAATAGTCTTTTAGTTTGCTCATCTGCCGTTTGGCAGCACAGTAGTTTTTTAGTTTGCTCTTCTGCCATTGGGCAGCATCGTCGTTTTTTTGAAACATTCCATTCCTGCAATTTCTGACTTGCAGAAATTGAAGAGGAGTTTCGCTCTCTTTGATTTTCATCTTTCGACAGAAGCGGACGATGATGGCCTGGCAGTAACTAATATTAAATTTTGGACTTGAACTTGATCATAGAGACAAAGAATATGTGAGTACCATTTCAATAAAATAAAAGTGTATGAATTTTGATATACACTTGTGACTTTTATTGTATCGTTTTATGGATTTATGGAAGCTGATTGGATTTTTTCTACTTCATTTGAACAGTTTTATAAAAAATTATAATTATACTTTTTTAGTTGAATACAAGAAATATTTAATAACAAAAGTATTGAGAAGTAAATAAAAATTTTGTAAATATCAAGAAAATTTCCTTGTACTAAAATTTCCAGTGAAACAGTCTTGGGCTCATAACCAAGTATATATACACACAAACGTTAACGGTGCTTTTGTTGAAAATAAATATCTTGTAAATATCTTGTGCTATTTCTTCGGCTTAATTAATACATATTTAGATCCAGAGAATAATTTAAGTGAAAACTATAATTTGTGGCGTAAAAATCACCAAGTGCTGCACTTGGTTAATTTTACCACAAAACGAGACCGAGGCTAATTTCGGGCGCGGCCGAAATTTGAATACCCTTCACTCTCCTCGGGCTAAAAGTTTTTTTTGGGCGAACATATGACTTGTGTTCAATCGTTCCCCATTCGTTTCCTTCTGTGGCGTCGATAAAACAATATTTGTGTGTTTTTGGTTAAGTGGGAAAATAAAAATATTTACTCAAAAACTTTATGGGGGGGGGTGCAGGAGCATGGTCGCATAGTATGATTCCATTCGTTTTAATTTTTTTTTGTTTTGACAAGGACGCATTAAGTTTTTTTTGAAATTGGTGTGGAAAAAATGTTTCTTAGATCTAAAATGGGGGGTTGGGTTTGTATGGTAGCCCCATGACCCCATAGACCGATTCCATTCATTTTTACACATGTCTTATGGCATCAATAGAGATGCACTTTTACGAGTTTTGGTTGAAAGTGATGCACAAATAAAAAAGTTTTTCGTAGAAGAACTCAATTTTGGGGGTCCGGTTTGTATGACAGCCCCATGACCCCATTGTCCGATTCCATTCATTTTTACATATGTTTTGTGGCATCAATTGATATGCACTTTTATGAGGTTTGATTGAAATTGGTGCACAAATCAAAAAGTTTTTCTTGGAAAAACTCAATTTGGGGGGTTGGGTTTGTATGACAGCCCTGTAGCGGTTATTACATATTTATGTAATATTCTTAAAAACTTTTAATATTTGAGTTTTATATACATAAATATATTTATTTTATACAATTGAGGATTATTTATGTTTTGAGAAAATGATGTATATTTTATAATTTTTATTTTGAAACTTAACTTTTTTTTTACGTTAAACAAAAATTAACTAGATTAATATTTTTTTATTAAAAATCGGCTAAGTGGATTTTTAATTTCAAACAAGTAATTCTAATTGTTTCCGAATAAAAATCCACTCAGCAACAATATTGTCTTCACCTTTTATGTGACGTATGTCATTGGTGAACTGGCCGATAAAATCGAGGTGACGTACTTGTCGCGGTGAAGCCTTATCTAATTTTTGTTTAAATGCAAAAATTAGAGGCTTATGATCCGTGAACAAAGTAAATTCTCGACCTTCTACCATAAATCGGAAATGTTTGACTGCTAAATAAGCCGCCAAAAGTTCTCTGTCATACGCGCTATATTTGCGTTGTGTTGGATTTAATTTTTGTGAAAAGAACCCTAACGGTTCATCAATACCAGCACAAGATTGCTGCAAAACTGCCCCGACAGCTATATCAGAAGCGTCCACCAACAAGGATAATTTCGCTTCGCTTCGAGGAAATGCAAGTTGAGAGGCTTCAGCGAGTAACTGTTTCGCTTTATTGAAAGCAGCCAATGATTGTTCATTCCAACTAATAGGACTTTTATCTTTCTTTTTATGAGATCCGAGTAAAAAGTCGTTTAGCAACGCCTAATGTTGTGCGGCATGTGGAATGAAACGACGATAAAAATTAAACATGCCAAGAAATCGACGCATTTCATAAACCGAATTTGGAGGTTGTAAATTATGTATAGCCTCAACTTTATCCGGAAGTGGTTTTACACCATTTGCATCAATTTTATGACCGAGAAAAGATACAGATTCTTTTAAAAAATTGCATTTATTTATATTTATGAGTAAACCATAATGTTTAAATCGTTCAAAAACACACTCTAAATTTTTATAATGTTCTTCGATATTAGTAGAAGCTATCAGTACATCATCAATATATGGGAATGCAAAATCCAGATCACGTAAAACAGAATGAATAAAACGCTGGAAACTTTGTGCTGCATTTCGAAAACCGAAAGTCATTTTTGGAAATTCAAATAATCCGAAAGGTGTAGTTATAGCGGTTTTTTCAATATCGTCATCATTGACTGGAATTTGATGATAAGCTTTAACTAAATCGATAACTGAGAAAATTTTCTTTCCATTAAGTTGTTGGGAAAAATCATGAATATGTGGTATTGGATAAGAATCAGGAACCGTTAGATTATTTAAAGCTCGGTAGTCACCACAAGGTCGCCAAGTTCCATCTTTTTTCTTCACCATATGTAGAGGTGAAGCCCAAGGGCTTTTCGATGGACGACAAATACCTCGTTCGATCATATAGTTGAATTCTTTCTTGGCAATCTCCAATTTTTCAGCATTGAGACGACGAGGTTTTGCTGAAATTGGCGGACCTTTAGTTATAATATGGTGTCTAACTGAGTGTGGAACTGGTGCCTTAAAGTCCGGTTCACAAGTTGACCCAAAATATTTTTCTAAGAGACTAACAACTCGTTTGTCAATATTTGAGTAAGAAATTAACTCCAATTTAGGTATATCCATTTCAATTAACTTACCCTGTTGAGATTTACAAGTAGTTGTTAAGTCAACAATACGACGATTGTGTAAATCCACCATCAAACCAAAATGTTTTAAAAAATCTGCACCAATGATAGGTCTGGAAACATCCGCGACCAAAAATTTCCAGGTAAAAACGCGACGAAGTCCTAAAGCGACTTGTAGTTCACGATAACCATACGTTGAAATATTTGTATCATTAGCAGCTTTTAAAACAAAATATGAGTTGAGATTCTTCCTTTCAGCAATACCTACGGGAACAATTGACAAATCAGACCCAGTATCAATCAAGAACTTTAATTTGGATTTGTCATCATCAACAATTAGACGGTTTAAGGGATTAATTGTGTTAGAAACCGTCGATTCCAACACCAAATTTAGTTTTTTGAAAGGTGTTTGCAGGGCGCATAACACTTAAGAGCTTTGTCTCCATACTTTTCATGATAACGACAAAGCCCATTTACTTTATTTTTTAATTTTGAATGTGAACGATTACTTGAATTTGAACGGGAATGATTAATTGAATTTGAACGTGTTGTGTGTCTAGAGTTATTTTTCGTAATTGAATTGATCAAAACCATCATTTGATTAATTTTAGTAGACAATGTATCAATCTGGCATTGAAAAGACTCTCGTTCACTTGTTGACGAAATTGCACTCGTCGCAGAAACAGAAAACGCGGAAGGACTTGATACAACTTCGTGAACTTTATCTGCTATTTCAGCAATTTCAACAAGTGAACCTTTTGCTGCTACAGCAACAGTTTTAATATTTGTTGGAAGTCTTTCCAGCCAGAAACAACGAAGTACAGTTTGATCAAATGTTATTCCAGCAAGATTTTGCATTTCGTTTAATAGTTGACTGGGTTTACTATCACCCAATTCTAAACCGGTTAATAATTTGCGGATTCTTGATGAGTCCGATAAGCTTAATTTATTTATCACAGCGTCTTTAAAATCGGTGTAAATAGAGACATCTCGGAGTCTCTCAAAAACTCCATCCATGTTATCCAGATCTAACGGTGAAAACATACTTAATGCAGTGTTAAATTTCTCTATCTCACTATCTATGCCAAACGCTGTCAATTGCCGTTCCAGTAATTTAAACCATCCAACTACATTTTTGGACCAAAAGGGAAAATTTTTTAAATATTTTTTTGCAACGCAATTAGAAATTTGATTAGTGCCCGATGGCGGAATATTATTATTTTCCACTTCAATTTCCATGTCCTCGTCGGACGGGGAGCTACGCGGAGGGAGGGCAGAAGTCGTGGATTTGCTCCTTGTCGATGGCATTTTCGGACTACCAATTAACAAAACTTGCCAAAATCAAAAAAAAAATCCACTCACCTTACACTGATAAAATTCAATGAATATATACAAGAAATTGTAATTTGAATGATAATCTCCGTTTCCAATTAAAATTCCGTTATTGAATAGCCTTCTTATATGGAATAATCTTTTTTGTTGATTCAGCCTTCCATCCAGTTTCAGCTTCAGTTCTTGATTATTGAAATTTTTATTTAAGTCGGAATTCGTTTTCAAATACCTTAATTCTTGTGAGTAGTTTCTGTTTTCTTGTTTTATATCGTTCTAATCATTTCCTTTAAAATACGTTCATTTAATTTGAAAATAATCCAATATTTGTAGGAACTTTCGAGACGGTTCGTTCGTTCGTTCGTTCGGGGTCACCAATTATGTAGCGGTTATTACATATTTATGTAATATTCTTCTACATACATTTTTGAGTTAATTGTTTATGTTATTTATGTTTATATATTAAAACTTTTAATATTTGAGTTTTATATACATAAATATATTTATTTTATACAATTGAGGATTATTTATGTTTTGAGAAAATGATGTATATTTTATAATTTTTATTTTGAAACTTAACTTTTTTTTTACGTTAAACAAAAATTAACTAGATTAATATTTTTTTATTAAAAATCGGCTAAGTGGATTTTTAATTTCAAACAAGTAATTCTAATTGTTTCCGAATAAAAATCCACGACAGCCCCATGACCCCACAGTCCTATTCCAACTATTCTTACATATGTTTTGCGGCATTAATAGAAACACATTTATATGAAATTTGGTTGAAATTGGTGCACAAATGAAAAAGTTTTTCTTAGAAGAACCTAATTTGGGAGGTTAAGTTTGTATGGCAGCCCCATGACCCCAAAGTCCGATTTGATCCATTCTTACATATGTTTTGTCTTATCAATAGTGTAAGAATAGCTTAAAAAATAGCTTAAATCATTTTTTTTTTCTTGCGTTGTATTCGGCCAACCGATCTGCAAATATAAAGAAGACAGACCTGAGCACTACAATTATAAATAAAATGAAGCATTACAAACATATTGATCAAATGACATTTACTAACAATACTAAAGCCAGTTTTCCTACCCGGAAAACTGTCGATCACAGGTCTGGATTGAGATGATAACCTCCTCCCAACCACTATGAGGATAACCTCCTCACGACCCCGAAATGGCCAGGGAGTGCACGTCCCTACGAGGTTGTAACCCAACCTCGGACCTCACCCAATGATAACCTCTTTGGGGATCAGCCATCGCTATCACATGAACTGTCAAGGATAACCTCCTTGAAGTCCAATATTTTAAATTATTCTTTTATTAAACGTTGTCACTTGATCAATACTACTATTTCTACTATTACTACTAATTACATATCATAACACACCACACTTGCCCGTAAGTCTACTTACAATTATTACAGGAAACTATTCTTCACAAATCACCACAAATTACCACACAAAGAAAAACACTTTTATATAAACAAAAACATCAACGAACTATGTATAAAAAAAAAACACATTTTATAAATAGAAAATATTAATTTTGAACTATCAAAATTTCCTACAAGCCTTCTATTCCAGCTTGTAGAAAATTTTATATGCATAAACATAATGCATTTCTTACATTCGGCCATCCGACAAACAACGCGTCCCGAGTTGTTGAAAACAATTGGCAACAAATACTTTAAATTAATTTCAATTTACCGTTCGGCGTCGTTATTATATGTTTAATATTTGCTTGCATTTATCAACAATTTGAAATCGAATCTAATTTCCAGCAATATTTTTTTTTTATTAAAGGAAGCACAGTATTATTGTCGTAAACATGAAATTCAAAAATAGAAATCTGATATTCTCAAACATCCACTTTTAAAAGATTCTTTTTTTAATAGTCTAGTTCAGCAAAATTACCGTTAACATCACAATAATCATTCGTTCAATATTATAAATCCATCTTCTTTTACAAAAATTGGAACAATCCAATTATTTACCTTTTTTTTTCAAATTTAACCATCAGTCAGCTAATAATATTAAAAAAATATATGTTAACAATATTTTCGAAAACTAGTAAAAATCCAATACATTTGTTCAAAAGAATAATAACCACATATTTGTGTTGGATTTCTTATGTCTTCTTCTTTGAATTTGAAATCGGTTTTTTTTTTTAACTTATGTTGAAACTTTTCATTAGCAAGAATAAGTATTCTTAAAATAAATTCTTAACAAAAATACTCATATTATACAAGAATCTTCTTGTTTTCCAATACAATACAATTTCCATCCTGACTATTTTTTTTTTGTTTATTTTAACTTAGCATGTAGGAAAACAACGTCAACATAGATAATATATTTTATTAACTTCAAAATATTTATTCATTAGTCCTTGAAATATGTTTTGCAAAAATATAATTATATTGTCATTATAGATTTTTTTTTTAAGTTAATACCATACAGCAATAACAATTTGTGTTTTTCAGTGTTACGCACAATAATTCGAAAATTATTTCAAATAATTTAATTAATTTGTAATATATATAATGTATAATTTCATCGTCGATTTAATTACAAATTGAACATCAAGATTTACGCACATATTAAATAAATTGAAAAGTTATATATATTCTTATTGTAAAATAAGTACATATAACAATAAAGCAAGAACCAAGCATTTTTTTTTTAATCGGCGCTGTCCGAATACAACTCTGTAGGCGAATTCAGGATAATCCCACTTCTGATATGTAAGAATAGCTTAAAAAATAGCTTAAATCATTTTTTTTTCTTGCGTTGTATTCGGCCAACCGATCTGCAAATATAAAGAAGACAGACCTGAGCACTACAATTATAAATAAAATGAAGCATTACAAACATATTGATCAAATGACACTTACTAACAATACTAAAGCCAGTTTTCCTACCCGGAAAACTGTCGATCACAGGTCTGGATTGAGATGATAACCTCCTCCCAACCACTATGAGGATAACCTCCTCACGACCCCGAAATGGCCAGGGAGTGCACGTCCCTACGAGGTTGTAACCCAACCTCGGACCTCACCCAATGATAACCTCCTTGGGGATCAGCCATCGCTATCACATGAACTGTCAAGGATAACCTCCTTGAAGTCCAATATTTTAAATTATTCTTTTATTAAACGTTGTCACTTGATCAATACTACTATTTCTACTATTACTACTAATTACATATCATAACACACCACACTTGCCCGTAAGTCTACTTACAATTATTACAGGAAACTATTCTTCACAAATCACCACAAATTACCACACAAAGAAAAACACTTTTATATAAACAAAAACATCAACGAACTATGTATAAAAAAAAAACACATTTTATAAATAGAAAATATTAATTTTGAACTATCAAAATTTCCTACAAGCCTTCTATTCCAGCTTGTAGAAAATTTTATATGCATAAACATAATGCATTTCTTACAATAGAAACACATTTGTGTGAAATTTGGTTGAAATTGGTGCACGCATGAAAAAGTTTTTCTTAGAAAAACCTAATTGGGGGGTTAGGTTTGTATGGCAGCCCCATGACCCCACGGTCCGATTTTAGCGATTCGAACATACAAACTGCCTGCAATAAAAAGAAGCATTTGTGCAAAATTTCAGCTCAATAGCTTTTAAACTGGCCGAGTAAAACGCGTAGCAACAGACGGACAGACGGACAGACAGACAGACGGACATCGCCCAATCGACTCAGCTCGTCATGCTGATCATATATATACATATTTTATATGGTCGGAGATGCTTCCTTCAATGCGTTACAAACTTCACGACAAAGTTAATATACCCTTTACTCTACGAGTGAAGGGTATAAAAATTGGATAACATTGCACTTGATTATTTTTCATTTTCTATAACTTCTTATTTACTTAATTTATCGCGCGGAAGATGCGGAACACAAAAGTAATACAATTGGTGCAATAAAACGATTAGTCACTTTTACCTCTAGGCAGTCGAATATGTAGTATGTAGATTAGTTGCAAGTTTAACATTAATGCAACCACATCTATAAGATAATAAAATATTTGTTGTTTGTTTTTGTTTTTAATCTGCCATAAGTGACAAAAGCAATATCAATGTCTGCATTAACCTTAAATTTCACGATATTTAGGTAAGATCTAATAGAGCAGCTTAAAGCATTTCATCGAAACACTTGAAGATTTTTTTTTTTCGTCTACATATTACATAAATGCACATCAAAGAAAAATCCTATTCAGATTATTCTTCCACATTTTGCGCTTCATTGAATTGAATTTTCAAAGAGCGCCATAGTAATGGTAAGCGGATGATTTTTCCATCCCATTGGAAAATCTTATTCATATACATTTATCCGGACATTTCTATGGACATTTATAAAGAATTTTGCTCATACACGGAGCAGTTAAAGTTGCATCGTGCTACTGCACGGTTTACCATAATATTCAATACTCACTCGGTTTTTTGCAGCAACAAGTAAAACTCGCTACCTATCTCGATATTACATATTCGTGAAAGGGACTTACGAAAGCATTTTCATCCGTACAATATACAGAGTACCACCAGTGCTGTTTGCAGAAAGAGCATATCCATTTAAGCCTCTGAATTGCTGTAAATTTTATTACTATCCCCGGAAGTTTGTCGTTTGAAGATTGCCATCGTATCATACGTCGGCCCTCTTCAAAGCTCTTACTGCGGTCTCCTATTTCCTTGCTGACCTCTTTCTGGTAGCAATACGAAGCCTCATCGCACCAGACACGTTATTATATTTGGTTGCACAAAGCAATGTCCACGAATGCAATTCGACTCGTTATTAAGATCCAAATTTTTTCCCGTAATATTTATGTGTATCATTGTATGTATTTGCTTTTCCATATGTGGTGGTACTTCTTTTGTAGAATCGATGGAGTAGATAAGGGTGATCAATCCTACCTCTCGGTTGACACATTTTATATTTTACGGGAAGCCATAAACATGTTTTAAAAACAAAAAAAATAATTTCAGCAATGAGTCTAACGTGATTTTGATTGATCTAAAGTTGATTTGATTTGATTTGATTTGATTTGATTTGATTTGATTTGATTTGATTTGATTTGATTTGATTTGATTTGATTTGATTTGATTTGATTTGATTTGATTTGATTTGATTTGATTTGATTTGATTTGATTTGATTTGATTTGATTTGATTTGATTTGATTTGATTTGATTTGATTTGATTTGATTTGATTTGATTTGATTTGATTTGATTTGATTTGATTTGATTTGATTTGATTTGATTTGATTTGATTTGATTTGATTTGATTTGATTTGATTTGATTTGATTTGATTTGATTTGATTTGATTTGATTTGATTTGATTTGATTTGATTTGATTTGATTTGATTTGATTTGATTTGATTTGATTTGATTTGATTTGATTTGATTTGATTTGATTTGATTTGATTTGATTTGATTTGATTTGATTTGATTTGATTTGATTTGATTTGATTTGATTTGATTTGATTTGATTTGATTTGATTTGATTTGATTTGATTTGATTTGATTTGATTTGATTTGATTTGATTTGATTTGATTTGATTTGATTTGATTTGATTTGATTTGATTTGATTTGATTTGATTTGATTTGATTTGATTTGATTTGATTTGAAGTTAAAAAGTTGTAGGCATTTTTAATGCTCTCTTTTTGTATAAAATTAGCACAATAGCTATTCTAATAAAATACCATATTACATACATATTGTATTCAATATTGCATTAGAAGCATTACCGCGCAACATGTAATGAAAACACATATATTTGGCACTCATAATAATGCTATGCCAATATCCATCCCGATATATCCGTGATATATGACGGTATTATCTCAGGCTCCATTTATTATACCAACAATAGATTTATCCACACAGTTACGCCCCTGCATAACTAATAATCTTTCAACCTTGTGGCCCTCTCTGTATGCCATGTTAAATCGACCCGTATCGTATATCCTGCCTGATGTCTGGTGTTACCCGGTAGCCAACAATCAATAAAATATATTAGACGTTCATCGGGTGATATGGCAAAATCCCGGTGGAATATTCTTCGTTAGAGAGGTGCTTACAAATTTAAATCCATTCATAATGCATCCAGGCGAGCATTTATTATCGGATTACAGACAATGTAAACGTTCGGTCGCGCCTGAATAAAGCCTTTCGACAGCAACGAACGCAAGAAAAATATCTCGTCACTGTTCGGCTTTCTTAAGGAATGTCAGCTGGAGCCACAAGGAGCAAGCACTGAAATAAAAGAAAAATTTTCAATTTTTCGTTTCTTTATAAGATTTCTGAAAAAGTTTTAGTTTAGAGGTATTCTTTGTCTATGGTTTGTATTGTGTGTTTTATAATGGTCGAGGATCTACTATTGTGGGGTATTACTGATTTCGCGCGAACTTTATAATTCCTTTTATTTGTTACAAGGGCTTTAGTACTCTTGTTGTTTGCTCGAGAAGTTGTAGTAAATGCGGAATTGGATTATTCGATCAACTGGTCTAAGAATGGCTATGGGTAATTATATTAGAGGAAGATAAGATGAAATTGCAAAGATGACTATGGAATGCAATAAATCCGGTAATATCTTTGCTGGAGGTAATACTTTTTCCAGAACTCCAACTGGTTTCCATAGTACGAGTTCTAGTGAAAAGTATGAAATTGGATTGGATTAAGAATTTCCCCAATCGACCACAGGGATAGTTGACTATCTGCGACACATTTGTCGTCGCTACAAAATTATGCAATACGTTTTTCTACTACGTGTGTTAAAGACACTTAATTATAATCTAAAGACATTTGTATTTATAGTTACAATTTCGAAACAACCCTCCATATACGAGAACGGTAATCAAGATCCTCCTCAGCAATGATTGAACTTATTATCATTATTTGAATGGTAGGCAATTTCGAAATACAAACCTATTCTGATAGGTCGAAGAGAATCAATAGTTATGGTTAGGATTATTGGAAGGGTTCAATGTTCTTTCAACAAATGTCAACATTACAGGATTTCGAAACTGGTCTATCCACAGAGTATCGCTGAGTCGCCTCGATAGGCTTCATAGAAGTTTTTGACGACGACCACGCCACCTGAAAAAGGATGAGAAACAAGAGGATTTTGATTTTCCGAAGTGTAGCTACGATATTCGTCTAATATCCTTTCAACCCTGCAACATTTTGCTATCACGAAACAAACAACTAAAGTGACCATAGTATTCGGGGAGCGTCCCCGAATCCAATAATATAACATCCGCAGGTGAAACTTGTCTTTTAGGACAGCGCTCACGTATGCGATTCTCTAAGACAAATGCCAATATTTCAGGACACAAATATTCAACATAAGAGAAACTGTGCGAGGAAGTCGAAACCCAATGGCAAGTCAAAGTACCATTCCTGTCGCTTACTGTCAACGTCATCATCTTCCAATTGATATGAAATTCAATTTGCCGAAATTATATCGGAAATATGTTTTCTGTAATGCTCGTCGCATGTCGACTATCACGTCAGATGTCACGTTCATCACATTAGCAACGACAAATCATGTCACGTAGACGGTGAATATAAAAGGAAAATGATCGAAAAGGTTTTACCTTTGGTTTCCGGTGCGTTTTGTCGTTTTGTGCAATCTCGGGACATTTAGCCATTCAGTTGAACTAGGGAAAGGCGTGCAGGAGGGAGGGTGGAAGCCAGAAACAGATGAGGAAAAATAAAATGAATAAAAAAGCATTTTCTTCCAAACAAGGTGAATATTAAATTTTCGAATTTGTAAATTTTTAAAATTTTTTAATTTAGAATTTTGTAATTTTAGGATTTTAAAACTATTGAATTTTTAAATTTTTTAACTTTTAAGTTTTGGAGTTTTTAAAATTTGGAATTTTTTGAAATTTTTGAATTATTGAGTTTAGTTTTGTTTAGTTTTTTAGATTTTCTTCGGAAATACTCTAATTCTCTAATCATTTGCAAACCAAACGTCCGTTAGTTCTACTGGACGATAGTATGGGTTACCGAAACTTTAATAGCACCTAACTTTGGAGACACCATTTTCAACCCTCAAGTGTCGTATCACGTCGAATGTCTTCCCTCTGTGCTCGGTTGATATACATATTTCACTCTATTTGCACTGAATTTGTCCAACTAAAGAAATATTATTCCTTCCTTCCTTCCTTAAATCCCTCACGATCACCTGAAATTCACATGAAATGGCATGTTTCCATGCATGGGGAAACCTCTTGCTGCCAATTCCATATGTTAAATCCAAAGATGCAATTTCGTGGTGCTTGAGTGTGCGACAAATGTATGCAATTGATTGCCCCGACAGCATTTCTGACTTTTATTGAGTGGATTAGAAAACAATTGGATAAATGGAAGAATGCACTTAAGGAGTCGACATTGTGACGCTCTAAATATTGTCTTGTCTCGTATGGTGTATGTCCTGGTCCGCGACTATCTCGTATAGCAGCACAAGCACAACGCATTCTGAACGTTCTGGACAAAATCAATTGCAGTATTACGAGCTTGAAAAATCGAAATTGAATCTTCACGGTATTGTTTTATTGTCAGTCAATTTTTCAAAGGTGTTGTATTCGGTTTGGGAATAGTCTTTTTGCTGTTATATATGTATACATAATATTCACACACAGACCTATTGAAGTATCTTCAGATTAATTGCAATTACACAAATAAAAATAAATAGAGCAGCATGTTGGTGTTACTTTAGACGCGAGGTTTTTAATTACAATCAGCCAAGCTTAATTTGATTACAAAGAAAATGTTGATCGATTTTGTTTTTCACTGAGCTCCACATTTCAGCTTCTGCCCCCTTCTCGACATCACATCTATTTCGAAAGGTCATTGCCATGGATGCTGATTTTACCTCACTCACAACCGTAAGACATCTGAAACCCAACAAGAGCAGTCTTTTGAATTTATTTTCACTTCTTCGAAGAAAAAAACAACGTATAACAAGAAAATCAATTTCACCAGCTGAATATTTTGTTACATCGCCGGATACCTGTTTAAGAGCACCATAACGTCAAAAACATAAACTAAGGAAAATGTTAAGAAAATCGATTGCATTCATTCGATATACATATGTATGTACGTAAAGCATAACCAAGCGAAAGCATCAAATAAATCTATATAAGCTAAACCAAATTATGAATATTTTATTTCGCTCGAATGGATTCGGGTGAATTCCTTTGAAACACTCGACAAATTCAATTTATTTCGGTGTACGGTGTTACGTCCTTTTGCCAGCTTCCTGCTCTTCAACCAGATTTCAGCTTGCTCAAGAGTGTGCGACTCTTGAGAAAATCATTCACTGAGATTCGTTCGAGCCTTTTCCTTTTCATTCCGGTAATATTGAAGTGTATTCTCTTGTTGTGATGAATATTATTTCCACGACGTATAAATACATTATTTTGAGATTTCTTAGTGAATATGTCTTCTATGTGCTGAGCTGAATCGAAACGGAATATTTTCGCAAAATATGATCGAAAAAAAAAAGAATCACCGACAGAAAACAAAATTTCCGGTTCAATAAATATAAAAACAACTGAATAATCTTTTTTCCGAAACGATGTAAAAATGTTAGTAACCTTACTGTTTTCCATTCCATTGGAAAAAAACAAAGTTGACTTCTTGGATTTCGAGTTGACAAGGACCGTAGGGATATTCGAAATTCGAGTATGTTTTTCAATTTCAATGGGATATGTTTATAATAAAAAATGTATTTATTAGATGGAATGGCCTTTTTGTACAATTTTAATAGGAACATATTTTGTCAAGCGCAGCGTTCTAAAAAATATTAATTGCGCTTGTGTTGTTTTAGGTAACGAAACTTCAGAGAAAAAAAATACAGCTGGGAAAGTTGCCATTTAGCCTAAGGCAGCAAAGGGATTCAAAGTCCGGGGTGTGTGAGAATGTCCCGTATACATTTTTTATTGGAAATCATGTGAGGAAACATTGTCCGGTGTTTTTATGCAGTACGCTCCCGTAAATGTGTACGATTTTAACTGATAAACACTTTTTTGTTTGCAATAAATTTGTTTGAAGCTTTGGCGAAATAAACTAGATACCAGGGAGAGTTGTTGACATAAGTAAGTGAGTCCGGAGTTTTATGGATTACGTGGATTAAAAGCTTTTAAAAGATGGATTCCCGTTTTACGTGAAATCAGAAATCATTATCGCTTTTATACTAGGAAATTACCTTTTAAATTTTGTTAATGTTCAGAAACGTCATTTTGGGACTTGAATTGTCAAAATCTAAAGTTTCAGCGCTATGGTAAAAGATAAAGCACAAATCTGACTATTAATAGAGAAGTTTAGCATGGTGTAGAAAATATTATATAGTATTTCCGTGCATTTGACTGTCCTTAAACCAAAACCATCTAAAACATCCAGGAGCTAGAGAAAACAAATATATCTTCTCTTTCTAACTAATGCAAATGATGGCCATAACAAACAATTGCCTCTATATTCTCGCTAATGCAAAGCATTTTAGCACGGGGGGTCAGCTACTACAATAGCAACCACACTCTTCGCTCTCATGCAAATTTGTATGTCACGGGAGGCTGACTAGTACATAAAATCAATTCTAGTTCCCGGCTGTGAGTAACGATGGTTTTGCTTTAAACTATCGAAATTGTGGGGTCATGGTTTTTGATTTGTCGTGATTATCCGCCTAGCGTACTTGGCTCATTCAACATTGTAGTACATACATATGTATATGTACTGCTTTGCGTACGGAGGCAAGCGAATTTTTCATAGAGAATGTCAAAGCCTATTCGCACTATCGTAATATTTTCTAAGTCTCTCTATTGTTTTAGATTGTTGAACTTGGTCACATTCCAGTCATGGCATTCGATTGTGTACTGCGCTACGCTTCGCAATTTTTGGTCTTGCTACTTATCGTGCACGAATCATAAGTATTTATATACATATCATATTTATTGCCCAAAAATTACAAAAAATGTAATGATTAGTTTAGTTTATTTAAAATTAAACTATGTATTACTCCCTATGGAAAACTTAGAATCATCATTATCAGAACGTCAATCAACCTGTGTCAAAAGTAAAAACTAGGGGGCTTCGCCCCCTGCTCGCTACGCTCGCCAACCTCCGAGGGCGAGGCTGGATACCCTTCGCTCTCCTCGGGCTAAAAGTTTTTTCGGGCGTACCTATGACTTCTATTTAGTCCCCTCCTCATTTTTTTTCCTTCCGTCTTGACAAAAGTTTTGGGCTTGGTTGAAATAAGTGGGCATTTAAAAATATTTACTCAGAAGATTTTATTGGGGTTGCGGGAGCATGACCCCACAGTACGATTCCATTAGTTTTGAACTTTTTTCTTGCTTTGGTAAAGACACATTAATTCAAGGTTTTCTGAAATTGGTACAAAAAATGTTTCTTAGAAGAACCAAAATGGGGGTTGGGTTTGTATGGCCACCCCATGACCCCATCGTCAGATTTGATCAATTCTTAGATATGTTTTGTGTCATCAAGAGAAACATATTTGTGTGAAATTTGGTTGAAATTGGTGCACATTAAAAAAGTTTTTCTTGAAAGAACCTAATTTGGGGTTGTTGGGTTAGTATGGCAGCCCCATGACCCCATGGTCCGATTTGATCAATTCTTAGATATGTTTTGTGTCATCAAGAGAAACACATATGTGTGAAATTCGGTTGAAATTGGTGCACAAATAAAAAAGTTTTTCTTAGAAGAACCTAATTTGGGGGGTTTGGTTTGTATGGCAGCCACATGACCCTATTATCCGATTTGACCCATTCTTAGATATGTTTTATTTCATCAAGAGAAACACATTTGTGTGAAATTTGGTTGAAATTGGTGCACAAATAAAAAAGTTTTTCCTAGGGCTAGGTTTGTATGACCGTTTCACTCTATGAGCGAAGGGTATATATTTTGGATACCCTTCGTTCTCCTCCGGGCTTAAAGTTATTTCGGGCGTATCTACGACTTGTATTTACCCCCCCCCCTTCCCCATTATTTTCCTTCCGTCTTCAAAAAAGTTCCGTTGCGTCGACAAAACAATATTTGTGTGGGGTTTGGTTGGAATAAATGGGCAAATAAAAATGCTTACTCAGATAATTTTATTGGGGGATGCGGGAGCATGGCCCCATAGTTCGATCCCATTTGTTTTGACCTTTTTTGTTGCTTTGATTAACACACATTCATTCAAGGTTTTGTGAAATTGGTGTAAAAACTGTTTCTTAGAAGAACCAAAATGGGGGGGAAGTTGGGTTTGTATAGCAGCCCCATGACCCCATCGTCCGATTTGATCCAGTCTTACATATGTTTTGTGTCATCAATATAATTACATTTGTGTGAAATTTGGTTGAAATTGCTCAGCGCCGGATTTCCCATATGGGCAACCTGGGCTACTGCCCGGGGCGGCAGAATTTGAGGGGCGGCAAATTCTTAAATTTTTTCATTGGTCTAAAATTATGGGAAAAATAGATTTTGAAAATTCAAACATAATTGTAGAAAATAATTTGCTTTTTGAATTTATTCTAGTTAGATGTACATATTAGTCTTAATTCAAAGCACCTAATCGCAACCTCAACTCAAATTATAATGTGATTCCGCCTCCAAAAATTAGGACTATTCAAAAGTTTTGCTTGAAGCATACACTCATTCACTCTGAATGGCGTGGCGGCCTTTAGTTCAGGAGTATATTTAGAGTAGGAGTATAAATCATCTTTGGCTTCACTTTAAACATTATGCCTGAAGCCACATTAAATGTTATAAATACGCTACTAGTACTTGGCTGCCAGCTCCTGTTTTCAAGCCTCTAATATTGCCCCAGACTTGAAGAAAAAAAATTCAAAAATATTTTTGGTGATAGCGATCCTTTGGAAAGTTCAAAACGCCCCCAAGCAAATAACTCATCTAACCACACATTTTCGTGTGTTCAATTATCTCTTAAATTTGTCCCCACATCAAATTCGCTGGGAAGCAAGAATTTGGTTTCGGGAGAGGTCCAAGTCTTGATATTAGAAATGCGGCATTGGATACCAAGTTTTTGAGTTTCTATCGGGTTTAACTAAATTTTTAAGAATTTTTACGCTTAAATTATCGAATTTGCAATTTGTTGTTCAGAGAAAAAGGGGAAATTCCACCGAAAATAAAAAATAATTTAAAATAGTTGAAATCAGGAAAATCTAGAACTTTTTAGGCACCGAATGATTTTTGCTGAAAAGTATCAGTAACTGCTTTCTCAATTCGTTTTCATTATCTTTATCACCGAAAACAAATTAGGTCAAGATGTGTCCAAAATTTTTCCGTAAGCTTTCTTAACTTTGGGTTGTTTTTCCAGTATTCTGATTAAATATTATGCTAATATAGGAAATTTCATTTGTTGGGGTAATTCGCAAATTATTTTCAAAACGATCGAAAGAAAAAATTTAGAAAACATGAACGTATTTCTAAAAAAGTGAAAAGCCGAATGTAATAAGAATTGTACAGTTTTTTATGTTATCATTGGAGTTTTAATCATTCTTAAAACAATGTTGGGAGGGGCACGGAACACCTGGATTCCTCCCTTGGGGAGTATCATAAAACATGTTCAAGCAAACAAAGTACGCTTACTGGTAAAAAATATTAAATTTTCAATTTTTCACATACGCCCGCTAACGTTTTGCCTACATTTCCTTTTTGAGCTGACAACTGCTACCTTCAAGCTTATCTAGTGGCAGAGGGTGGCAAATTCGTTACTGCCCAGGGGCGCCATAGAGGCTAAATCCGGTCCTGAAATTGCTGCACAAATAAAAAAGATTTTCTCAGAAGAACCTAATTTGGTGGTTGGACCCATGGACCCATGACCCCATAGTCCGATTTGATCCATTCTCAGATATGTAGTGTGCCATCAATAAAAATACATTTGTGTGAAATTTGGTTGAAATTGATGCACAAATAAAAAAGTTTTTCTTAGAAGAACCTAATTTGGGGAGTTAGGTTTGTATGACACCCCCATGACCCCATTGTCCGATTTTACCGATTCAAACATACAAACTGCCTGCAGCAAAAAGAAGCATTTGTGCAAAATTTTAGCTTTATAGCTTTTAAATTGGGTGAGTAAAACGCGTAGCAACAGACGGACAGACAGACAGACGGTCATCGCCCAATCGACTCCCCAAGTCATGCTGATCATGTATACTTATTATATGGTCGGAGATGCTTCCTTCAATGCGTTACAAACTTCATGACAAAGTTAATATAGCCTTCGTTGACTCTACGAGCGAATGGTATAATAATGACTAGTTCAAATCGTATTTAATTGGGCCTCCCTGTATAGGGATAACGCCTCTGCATTTCTGCTCACGGAGCTTTTTTTGTAAACGAGGTTGTATCTGTTTGCTGATCCAATGGAATACAGCATTAGTAAATGAACAGCATTCTCAATGCACCCAAAGAAATCTAAATTCTTACATAAGCTCCTCGGTGAGACCTGTGATCAGTCTTGTCTGTTTTAAAGGAGTTTTCAGCAAGATAATCGCACTTTCATTCATTTCACGCGTACATTTTCGATAACTCGGAAACACTTTGGTCGATCGTTTTGCCTAGATATTTTGGGGTCCTATCTATCCGCGTTCGACATTTATAGCTGCCCAAATCGTACTTTAGACTTTTCTAATTGAAAAGTGTCTATGAAATTTGTCCAATAAATTTGAAACTTTGCAGACCCTGCGCATATTTCAAGGCTCTAGCTGTCAAGATTCAGAAGTTACAACCTTCGAAAAATGCAATTGAAGGTGTTAAGTTTGACTCCTGTACAGTCGATTTTTAGCACGATAATCGCACGTTTATGTTTAACAATCGTTAATTTTCGATAACTTGGGAAAATTTTGAATGATGTTTCTGATTTGGCATACTTGTCGTTTGTGTCTTACATGTCCTTCAAATTTCAAGGTAACCTATCCGTGTTTGCGAGTTATAGCTGCCCAAACCATACTTTTGGCCTATCTAATCGAAAATTGTCCATAGATCGGAGCGGAAAATTTAGAAATGTGTATAGAGCACCGCACTTCCAATATTAGGTGAAAATTTCAAGCCAGCTTAGCTTCCAATGGTCAGAAGCAACATCCATGGAATAAAAAATGATAATTTTTGACAAAAGATTGAAGATCCAAATCTACTCCATTCGATTCCTCCATCAATCTCTATACGGAAATGCATACTAAAGGACTCTGCCAGAGTTTCCACATAAAGGTTATCCCGCGTAGGTTTGGGTAACGAAACTTCATATCAAAACGAGGCTAATTACGGGCGCGGCCGAAATTTGGATACCTTTCGCGGAACATTACGCTATCAGCTCTCGCAAGAAGAATTTTCTTGTTCATGTTACCGACACTAGCGACACTTATCTTACCGTCCGCCATATAGCGGACACATAGCGGAAAATATCGGAAACACAAAAGTTCCCCCTATAAGAACGGATAGCAGAACAAGCCGTAAATCTACTGTTACTGTTTTTTTAATCAAGGTAAAGCAACTTATATGAAATGATTCCATTGTGTCCCTTGTCATAAAAGCCCACGCAAGCTTTCCTATGAGTATTGAACAAGTTTACTTTTGCAGCTATTCAGGGACATCCTGTTAACTTGGTCCTACAAACTTCAAAAATATTTGTGGTAAACACTATTACCATTCTATGCATTTCCACCAAATTTCATGTTCATTGTTTCATCAAGTTAAAAGATATGCATTGAGGAAATGCTTAAGAGGCTTCCCTTGCATTGTGAACGGCCCTTACTAAATACTCCGGTTTGGATACAGTTATTCGAATGAAAATTCATAGGCATATCCCCTATGTAATTTTCTAAAAACCCTCAGCAGAATTTTTATATTTGGAAACCTAAGAGGGGCTACACATGAACAAATTGAAATTTTACAAAATTTACTGTTATTTACTTTTCCTTAGCAAAAGTCTTCTTCTCAGTACCGTATAGCCCCATGTGGGGCCACGGTGCGTTAACTCAGCCGTTAATAGGCAATTTCCAGTTAACGTTATATTGCATATAATTTCGGAGTGTATTTATATAATGTTGCACATGTACGGAAATTTTGGACCACACCGCGATTCGATCTCCGGACCTCTAGATTACTATCATCGTAGAGTGCGACTCAAACAAGTGAGCCACAGAGCAAAAGTCAACAGTCTTAATATTTAACGTACCTATATAAGGCCGTACTGACCAATCTTTGTGCAAAGTTTCGAATAACGGTTTAGAAAAAGGGAGGTCGAAAATTTAACTTTAAACGCCAATAACGTTTTTACCGTTACTCGAAACTGGAAAATTTTAACTGATATTAGATGCACTCGCTTAGATCTTTGATTTAAATACCCATACGTCAATTTCTGATAAAAATAAAAAAGTCGACTTTTTCCAAACGTTCGAGACAGCCTGTTATCTTAATTGTTAATTGTTTAGTGAACAGACAGACGGACGGACGGACAAAATCGATTTCATAAGGGTTTTCTGAAGGATACAATTCATTAAAAAAAATGTTAAAGTTTTCCCACATTCACTTCCCAGTTTCCGAGCAACAGACATACATACATACTTACATTATGTACAAATACTTACGTTGTTTCCAACGCTCACCCTTTATTTAATGTCAGTGAAAGAATACCCTTACATGCCGAGATATGTACACATATAATCACATAAAAGCTTTCCCGCCCGCACAGAAATGGGATTAAGGAGTTTTGAAAATAGTGTAACGATTTCCAGGTGAGATATCTCAAGATTTCAACCGTCTGAAATAGAAATCGTAGTGTCTGCAAGGACGGGTTCGATCGCGATATAGCCACGTTCTGAATCCGAATGTGTCGGAAACACAATAGCCAGGAAATTGTGATGGGCGAACGAAAGTGCAATAATGGATATCCTTGCCGTGGTATGAGATTTATCTTATTATATTGGCGTTAGATAATGATTTTTCCTTTAAATGGTGGATGTTGGTTTTTGTAGGTTACTAGAGGAGGGTGTTTCATGTAATGCCAGGATTAAAGTTTAAAGTTAAATTTTCATAAAATTATTGTACAGTTTTGTCTGGAATAATTTTTTTATATCAAATTTTCAATAGTAGATTCCATGCTTTTAGGCTTTGAATAATGGAAATGCCACAAACAAATGCGTGTAAGGTCCACTCTCACATATCAGTCATCTCATCAGTTAAGAGTAATCGACGGTTTCCATTTAAGTCATAAAAAGAAAGTCCTGTCAACGAATCTTTATGTGAAAATTAATCTTAGGGAAAGAGTTTCTCCTTTCAACCTTTCATTATTAATATAATCTTCAACAGAATCCTTTTCAACTTTTATATTTTCATTTTTTCCAAGACACATTATTATTTATTGAAAGACGTCTGAAGATTTTCAAAAATTTATTTAACCCTAAAATCCATCCAACGACAAAAGCATTTTATATGAAATGAAGCTAAGTATATCATCTGCCGCGTGTCGCGTCGTAAACAATAATAATAATATCAAAACCGCCAAATACACGCAATCTCTTTCATTTATCCTTTCATATCCCAAAGGCATACGCACACAATGCACTGCAGTGTAACCGAGAATGTAATAATGCTTCGTTTCGGGGGTGAAGGTGAATGTATAGAATATTTTATTGCCAATATAAGTACGTATAAAAAAATTGGAATAAATTGCAAACACGCAGTGCATTTAAATGTATGAAATTTGCATTCCCATACGCAGTAAATTATGGGCAATTTAAAAAAGGAGAACAGAAAAGTTAAAGTAAACTGCCACTCCCATTTACCTATAAGAGCCTGTGAGGAACCTATGGCGCAGCGCAGCGCCTACGGGGATGAGAACGTATATGGCAGCTATACCATAAAGTAAGTAATTGGAATAGAGATGGAACTCAATATAAAATTGAAATCTACTGAAAAAGATTTTACCTTTGAGTGTGTGCTGTAAGTAACGTGTACATAATGAAGATATCTTCCTGTATGTACCCGTTACTTACAGCACACACTGAAAGGTAAAATGTTTTTCAGTAGATTTTAATTTTATATGGAGTTCAATCTCTATTCCAATTACTTACTTTATGGTTATACCGCACCGTTGATAGTCTAGTAGTCAGAAAGCAGACACGACAAAGTAATACGAGCGAGAATCTTCTGGCGAATTTCATCTTGCGATAATTGTGATTTTATCAAGAAATACATAAACGATGGCTTTTCATTGAGAAAAAAAGAAATAAAAAAATATAGAGGCCGGCGAGCCCGGCAATTAGAAAGAAAAATACATAATCTGCTCTTATAGTCTAGTACAGATAGCTCAAAACCCAAACATAAAAAAAAAATAGGAATTTTTGATGCCAAATTGTTGAATACACTGCTCAATATACGCAGTAAAAAGTTACACTAATTTGCGCCATGGGTTAAAGAGGGAGGGGGTGGCAAAGGGCTGAAAATTCCGTTTTTTGCAAATATCTGGAAAACTATGAGTCTGAGCTTGAAATGTCTTGAGAACGAAACTACATACGGCCTCCTAACATTTTTCAAAAAGGTATGCCGATAGGTTATTTTCAAATTAAGCCAGGCAGATCAAATTTGGTGGGGTGTCTAGTCTAAGCTCCATTATGATCCCCACCAAAACTTATTACCATCTGATCAAAACTAAGGGTACCCCCATACAAAGTGAACGAAAATTCTAACAAATTTCACATTTTTTCACTTCTAAATTCTATGTAAAATAGAAAAAAAAAATTTATCTCTTAGAACGTCATTATAGTCTAAGAAAAATGACATACTTGATCGGCAAAAATCCTACATCGACATTTTTTTTTGATTATGGTTGGGAATGGACAGATTATGGCATTAAAAGTCCCAACCGATCGGCGGTCGGCAACCTTAAAAAAATGGGGGAAAGGGGGTCGTTTTTCATATTTTTTTGCGATTATTTCAAAAACGGCAAGAGACACACAAAAAAAGTCTGAAATAATCGCAAAAAACCGAAAAAATTCCCCCTTTTTTTAATGTTGCGGACCCCCGATCGGTTGGGACTATGCCATCATCTCAGGACCATCCCCAACCATAATCAAAAAAAAATTCCGATGTAGGATTTTTGCCGTTCGATGGCCATATTTTGGTCCAATCTTCTTAGACTAATTATAACAGTTAAATGTAGTCTTGTGAATGTATGTTCAAAAGGTTGTACCAAGGCGTACGCTACAAGTATCGAAAAAATGGGTTTGAAAGTCAGTGATACCAGTTCTAAGGCTATTTGCGAATATTTCGAGTAACGTGTACTAGCAACCTTCAAACCCGATTTGTAAGGCACGCTCTGGTACAAACTTTTGGATATACATTCAGAAGACTACAGTTAACTGTTATAAGGACTTTCTAAGAGATAATTTTTTTTTCTATTTTAGATAGAATTTAGAAGTGAAAAAATGTGAAAAATGTTAGAAATTTGGGTCACTTTGTATGGCGGGTACCCTTAGTTTTGATCGGATGGTAATCATTTTTGGTGGGAAGTATAATGGAGCTTAGACTAGGCAGCCCACCAAACTTAATTTGCCTGGCTCAATTTAAAAAGAAGCTGCAGGCATGCCTTTTTGAAAAATTTTAGGAGGAGTGGGGGGCGTCAATGGTCGGAGCACTCCAATTTTTTGTACAAATCAAACAAATTTTGTTATCAATATATGGACAAGATCTTATAACGGTAAGTCTATTCTATCTATAGTTTTAGTGCGAAATGTAAACCTCAAAAAATGAAAATTTTCAGAGTGTTATAAATAATTACAAAGGTAATTTTATGTAGTTTGTTTCGTTCTCAGGACATTTCAAGCTCAGGCTCATAGTTTCCCAGATATTTGCAAAAAACTGAATCTTCACCCCTCCCTTTTTAACCCATGGCGTAAATCAGTGTAACTTTTTACTGCGTATATTAGGCAGGGTATTCAACAATTTGGCATCAAATTTCTTTTTTTTTATGTTTAGGTTTGGGGTTATTTCGAACCAATTATACTGGACTATTATTGTATTCACAAAACAACATTAAAAGAATAAAGAAAAATTAAATTAGAAAGTGGTGTCACTGAAAATGGAACATTTTGCATTGAGTTACAGAGAATCGTTTCCTGACGACTGCCACCAACACACAGAGCCGTGCGAAGGGTGGGGCGAACGGGGCAATCGCCCTGGACGCCTTCTCGCAGGGGCGCCTTCTCGCAGGGGCGCCAAAAAGCGAGTAAAATAGGGTTTAACATTTTTCAGAAATAATTTATTTGTATTCAAAATATAATTTCGGTGAACCAGTTTAAAGGTACGCTAGAGCCGCTGGGGCCGTGCCGAGGAAAACGTACCTTAAAGGAATAAATTTGCTGCAACGATACCTATATTGTATGATCACGTGATGCTAGCACAAACGGGCATAATGTAATTTATATTTGCCTGTAAACTAATGGGCTGGTTACACAGTACGAGTTGCTGACCTGACAGTGGACAGCTACTGCATTTGTGTACTCGCATGAAAGTAGCTCGACTCGCATCGCCCGGTCACGCAAGTGCGAGCTGTCGGCAGAGTAGAGAGCTACTGCACGTAATGTAGTTGCATCTCAGAAGCATGTCATGTCTCGTATATTGTTGTCGCAAAGTGAACGAGTGAACACTGCTTCTATCGTGATAAGAGCGGTTACAAAAATACTTTGCGCTTTTAGCGTACTTGGGCTGATCGCTGATAGAGTTATACAAAAAAGAAGAAAAAAGAAGGATCTGGGTCAGGAATTGGATGCAAAGGAAAGGGGCAACACATGAAGTATTTAAAGAACTATACAATGAAGATCCCCGAGAATATAAAGCTATAATGAGAGTCACACCTACACAATTGGAAACGCTATTGAATTTAATTGCTCCAAAAATTCAACGTGAAAACACCCACATGAGGGATGCCATACCTGCAAGGGTGAAGTAGGAAATAACTTTGGTCTACCTTTCGTCTGGAATATCGTATCTCACAAAAACAACTCTGTTGTAAAAAGTTTCCGCCAAAGAAAAAGTTGTCAGCCGCAAAAAGGATTGATATAATACAATCCCGCCAAAAAGCTCGCATGGATATGCATTCAAAAGTGATTGAATTAGTTTATAGTTTCCACCAAACCAGCGTGGTGCGGTACGCGTCAGAATTTGTGAAATATTTTCCGCCGCGGTAGACCACGCTGAATTTGCCAATTCGTATGGAGTCTGTGTTGTGTGTACCGCGTACCGCACCCGCGCTGGTTTGGTGGAAGTTAATTTCTTTCAACGCTTATTGGCGGGGAGCTTGACGAGGGTGCTATTTGCGGCTATGCTCTTTTCTGATCAGATTTAAGGTACGTTGTGCTAGACGCGGCCGCACGGCTGCGACTCGCTCATTCCATATAAAAACTCGTTTTTGAAATGAGAGAGAAACGAGTTTTTATATGGAATGAGCGAGTCGCAGTCGTGCGGCCGCGTCTAGCACAACGTACCTTTAATCTCGAATCTTATCCAGCCTTGTAAATAAAATGTCTTACAAACTTTTTTGCTTTCCTTCGTATAGACGACTTTTTTATACAATAAAGTTCTTTCGTAATTTTTCTTAAGATTGGTTTTATCCTGCAATTACTCCTATGAAAACTCCCCGCCAAACAGCATTGCAAGAAATTAGCTTCTACCAAACCAGCGCGGGTGCGGTACGCGGTACACACAACACAGACTCCACACGAATTGGCAAATTCAGCGTGGTCTACCGCGGCGGAAATTATTTCACAAATTCTGACGCGTACCGCACCACGCTGGTTTGGTGGAAACTATAAACTAATTCAATCACTTTTGAATGCATATCCATGCGAGCTTTTTGGCGGGATTGTATTATATCAATCCTTTTTGCGGCTGACAACTTTTTCTTTGGCGGAAACTTTTTACAACAGAGTTGTTTTTGTGAGATATCAATTCTTTTTTGCAGTTTTCAATATTCACTGCCCTATTGTCACAACTTTGTTTGAGAACATAATAACAATAACAACCCTCTTGGTAACTTTTGTGCCCTTGATAACCTTAGCCTCCTTCGTAACCTGAGTTGTGTGTGTTTTGTGAACCTCTACCGTTTGCTGGAAGCTTTAGGCTCATCGGGATGTTATTTGTTAATCCAATATTATAGTAATATGTACGAACTCGTATAAAAGACAAATAAAAACTGGAACTGTGACCCCTTGCCGCCGCTCTCGCAGACGCTTTACAACTGAAAACTTTAGAGAACATATACAAGGGATTGTTCGAAACAGTCCTGCCAAATCACAAAACTTTACGATTCTTTTCTTGGCATTTTTCGAGCCTATCCCCGATTTTTGCAAAATGCTTCCTTTAAAACATATGAAAAGATTTAAGCGAGGAACTCTATGCGTTTTTTCACATTTTCCGCTGTATCTTTTTTTCTACTCCACGGATCGGAGCAAACGATAGCCTATGCACACCTTCACGACAGACTCTATCAATGGGAAAAGAAACCAAATCCCGAGATGCTCTCTGTAAGGCTGTAGCCCTGTCAATGAACAACAAGAACAACAAGAACAACGAGAACAACGAGAACAAGATTTTCGAAAAAATGCGATTTTCAAACTCTTATATCTCCGGTGTTTTTCATCGTATCTTCTTGAAATTTTTTACACTTCGTAAGACGGCGCGAGTGACAACCTATACCGAATTTGAACACTCAGGACCAACCAGGGTCGGAGCTACAGAGGTCCGAAAACCCGTACTTGTTCCGTCGTGTAAACATAGTCTTAGTCGCTGTTCACTTTTGATTTGCTAAAATTTCTTCTTTTTTCTTTGGCGTGCGGGACGCTCCCGCGTCCCTAGATCTATTTCGAGCAATTATTATTCCGCAATCGGTGCAATTTCGAATGTCCGAATCGTAGTATGCGATACCAGCTGACGCTGACTGGGGGCGAGTGGCCGTTGTGAGTGTGGTAGTAACTCGGATGCGAGCTACTGACCGAATCACACATGACAGTAACTCGTATGATGCGGTCACATGGTGCAAGTAGCTGCTCTGCAGTAGCTGTCTAGCTGTGTGATGCTAGCACAACCAAAGAATGTCCTTGATTCTCGGAAAGGGGGAGGAGATGGAGAGCACATAGTTAGCACATAATTATGCAATTGGCTTCATTCCGATCGGGTGAAATTTACAGATTTTGGCTTTTCCATGGTGTGATGCTAGCACACCCAAAGAATGTCCTTGATTCTGGGGAAGTGGGAGGAGCACAAAATTTTTTTTTTAGAAAAGTGGAGAGCACATAATTATGCAATGGGTTTCGTTTCGATTGGGTTGTATTTACTTAATAGTTGTGCTAGCATCACGTGATGCTACCACAACCAATTATAAACTTTAATTCTAGGGAGGGGGACGAATACAACATTTTTTAAAGGGGACGAAATTATAACATAATTAGCACATAATTATGGGGTATGTCCCACTTTGATTTTTGAAAGTGGTATATCCAGCATGACAGACGTTAGAATTGCGATCGCCGTAGGAGCTTGCTATGAAACCGGGGTTTGTTGTTGTTGTTGTTATGCCATGTTATCGTAAATTCAGCAGTTTGGGGTTGCGATGTCCAAATGATAAAGAGTACAACGAATTGTTCTATGAATTTATCTAAACGTTTTGTCAGTTCGGCAACCGGAAATATTTCTTGTGACCGACTCAGTGCCTGATTCTGAAGAATCTCTGATATGCAGTACATGTCATTTAATCTTATTTTCCTAAGACAATGCTTTTTGGTGACCTGTAGACTAGCCTATTACTTTTCTACAACCTGATCTTTCGACAAAAAGGTAAACTATTTCGTTTAGCGACACAAACCCATAATTCTAGTGGAGACTACCTGACAATAAGTATAGGCACATGAATAGGCGTTTCTCCCTTCTTGGATCTATGACAATTTTGCAGTAAAGTGTGTGATTTTGTTTATTTGAGTTTTTTTTACTCAATAGGACCATAGCCGTCGGTTGCCGTCAAGCGAAGAAGTATAAATAAAATACGGAGACAGTCCTTCACTAGCGGAGTACGGCTTTCGAAACTGGAAGTATGGGCGGAAGAGGGGAGTGCAGGGAGTTGTGAATGCCCCTCTAAACGATGGTTCACGGTAAATATTTTCTACTTGCTTCCTCTACTGGCTCACATTTGAGAACGTATAAATGCAGGTTTGAATCCTTGAACGGCACGAAATTGTTCATATGTACTTCTATTTTTCGAAAGTAATCAGTTGGCACCTAGTCTCCGCACACAATTTTAGAGTTTTCCGTTTTTCTTCAAATCGAAAGATTTCAGTCTCGGTGACTCGGATATTCCAAGAGAGGGCGACTAAGAGTCATACGCAGATTGCTGCCGAGACTGCAGTCTCGAAGGCTAAATTCGTGCACGTACTTCTCAGGCCTTTGATTTTAGATCCTCTTATCTTTCGCGTTTCACCTAGTCTTTAGAATCAATAAAAGCTTTCCTTTAGTGAGACCCTAAACTTTTGTTTTCGTAAGAATCCCAGAAGCACTGAATATAGACGAGCTATAGCCTGCCTAAAAAGCGGAAATCGTAACTGAGTTGAATGTAATGAGGAGTAAAAAGTAAAACACAAACACGTGAACATGTTAATCGACTAAAGGTGATACAAATCCTTTCTTAAAATTGGACTTTAAACCTGACTTTCTCCATCAATAGGTTTTGGGCCGACAATGAACAAAACTGACGGGAAACCTTAATTTTTGTCGACGATTTTAAATATTTAACCCCCTAAAAAACTTCTTGCTAAAATTTGAGCTTGCAACAACCTAACGACCTAGTTGATTGATTTTGAAAAGAGGGTGCCCCATAGAGCTTTTGCCTCGGGCGCCACAAACCCTTCGCACGGCTCTGCCAACACACCAAGAAGCCACTGAAACCTGAAAGGGTTGGGGTGGTAGGTATATTAGATAGAAATCTTTTGAGTAATAAATTGAACATGTTAAAAATACCAAAAAACCCTAGATATCTATTTTTTTGCCAAATCACGTTCCAAAATCAAATAACCTATGTTTAGTCCTTTTCGCACAATACACGACTAACGAGTCTGGTTTGTAATTCAGGTGAACTTTCAATTGATGGGCATGGCATGGGTATATATTTTTCCAACTGCACATTATTATTTAAAATCACCACACAGTACATCCAAATTATTGTAATTTTGCAAATTCACATCCATGTCAATCGAATTTTGTTTGAATGTGCCATGAGCATACGAGCCAAATTCATATTCGAATTTACACGAAGGACATCATGACTTCTTTCTATTCGGGTTTTTGTGTGGTGAAAATTTTCAACAACTCTCGAAACTGTCATCTTGTTTCGTACAGCCAACATGAACAAGAAGAAGTGAAAAGTATGTCTCACATATCACATTAGACAGATTCAATAAATTTGAATATTTCTCTATCTCGCTCTCAACGTGTGCATACGGAAGGGACATCAAATTTTCCCAGGGATGCTCTACATGTGGTGGGCTATTGATTTGAATTTGAAAAGTTACGGAGTAAAGGTGACCCAGGACTCTGTATTCAAAAAGTTGTATGTACATACAAATGAAGTAGGTACGAGTTAGTAGTGTATGTATAGCGTCCCTGAGTGCCTATAGTAGACAAAGTTTCGTCAATTTCAATATAGTTTTGCGTCTCTCGAAATTGGCAGGTTTTTGTACTTCAGAGAGAGTAAGTTGGGCGTGTTTCGATGTCTATTTTCGAGCGTAAAGCCAATTTACAACAAAAAAGGCATAATTTCACAGTTAGTAATTTGACATCGACTATAATATGGCCATTTAGAAGTTTCTAATTGGGTTCGATAAACCACTGTAACATTGTATAAAATGATATTTTTCTTTTGAATTTTTGTTAATTCATCAGGAGTTCAGATTTTATCGTGTCGAATAAAAACCACACAAACGTGATCAGCCGTAGCTAGGAGAGGAGTCCATGGGCTCCGGAGTCCTCCCGAAATGTTTTCAAAAGTCATCCGGATTCGCTTGATGATACAATGGAACTTCCAAAAAATATCAATAATAATTAATTCGGCATTTTAATTGAATTTTTTCGTTTGAATATTTATGAATATTTATGAGCGCATAAAACGGATACAGTTCACTGGAAAATACGGGAGTATTACCTGCCACCGAACCCTTACTCCTCTTTGCACGTATGACTTATTAATTTAATTATTAATTGAAACTTCAGCAGGGGCCAAATCTTCGAAACACTATTATGGTCGAACAATTTCAATAGCTCATCATACAGCTGATACAACTCATGGTTGTACGGGATGCGCCATTCACCTCGTTCACGAACGGCCCCGAAGATTCTTCGGAGAACCTTTGTTTCTAATGTGTCCAACAGGTGTTCGGAGTTTTGGGTTAGAGTCCATGCTTCGCAGCCATAGCATAGCATAGGTCGGATGATTGTTTTATACACGTGGAGCTTCGTGTTCCTGTGTACCAGCTTCGATTTCATAATTGCGAGGACCGAAAAATAACACTTATTAGCTAGTTGTATCCGTCGCTTTATCTCATCTGCTTCATTGGCGTCCTTTGACAAATTGCAACCCAGGTAAGTGAAGTTGTCTACATACCCTATATTGAGGTCCCCCACTGAGATGCTTGAATTTACTGGCGTTCTAGTTTTTGATTGCATCATGACCTTGGTTTTAGATTCGTTGATATGTAGTCCAACTTCCTTTGCGGCGTTATTGAGGTTATGCAGAAGGCATGATGTCGTTGGCGTACGCTACTAGTTGAGTCGACTTGGTGAGTGGCGTTCCGCTTCTGTCCATATTCATGGCAAGAATTACATACTCCAAAGCAAGGTTGAAGAGCGTTGGCGCCAACCCGTTTCCCTGCTTGAGTCCAGTACGAGTTTCAAATAGGTCAGTGAGTCGGTTCTGCACTCTGACCTGCGAGACGGTATTAGTCATCGTCATCCGTGTGAGTTGCACTAACTTTGCCGGTATACCGAAATGCAGCAAAATTTTGTACAGTACACTTCGATCGATACTGTCGTATGCCTGCTTGAAGTCGACAAAGATTTGGTATACGTCGATGATATATTCCCAGCACTTTTGGAGTAGTAGCTTCACTGTGAAAAGCTGATCGGTCGTTGAGCGACCAGGTCTAAAGCCGCCTTGATACTCGCCAATGATTCGTTCTGCGTACGGATTAATTCTCTTTTCAAGAATTTTAGATAATATCTTATAGGCCATACAAACTAATGATATGCCCCTGTAATTCTCACACTTCAGCTTGTCACCCTTTTTGTGGATGGGGCAGATTATGCTTTTGCGCCAATCTTCGGGGATTTCCTCGTCGTTCCATATTTTCAGCAGTAGCACATGTATAGCGTTGGTCAGGCACGTTCCACCATGCTGCAGCAGTTCTGCTGTGATGTCGCCAGTGCCGGGCCCTTTATTACTTTGAAGCGACTGTATGGCAAGACTCACCTACTCTACTGTTGGGGGTAGAACGGGAGGGCCTGGTTCGGCTAACTGCTCAAGAGCTGGCTCCGTGGGGGATGTTGATGGTGCATTGAGGAGCTCTTCAAAATGCGAGGCCCATCGTTTGTTGACGCTTTCGATGTCGCTGATGATGTTACCATCATTGTCCTTACATAGGCTTGTCCTGAGTTGATATCCGTTCTTGATATTATTTATAAGTTTGTACGCCTGTCTAATATTCTTGCTGGCTAATCTTTGGTTTGTTTGCTGTAACTGCTCGTCAAAATGTTTGCGTTTCTTACGTCTAATTAACCTATTTGATACTCGCCGAAGTTCATTGTATCTTTCTTTCTTGGCTCGGGATGGGCGTTGTGTGTATTGGCGATAGGCTTCATTTTTCGCCTCAATCGAGGCCCTGCATTCGTCGTCGAACCAGTCTATTCATCTGCGCCGGCCTTTATAGCCCACGACCTCTTCTGCGACTCCTTTGATGCTGTCTTTAAGTTCCTACCAGAACTCATGGATGCCTCAACTATTGATGTTATCAAGCATGGGCGACAGTTTTTCCTCAAGTGCTGTAGTATACGCAGCCGGCGTGGCATCATCAATCAATCGTGTTCACCAAATAGTGATCGGAGTCGCAGTTGGCTCCTCGATAAGATGGAACATCTAAGACATTAGAAGCCCATCTCTTGCTGATCAGTACTTGGTCGATCTGGTTCACGGTGTATTCACCTGGAGACTTCCAGGTCTGCTTATGGATTCGTCGATGAGGGAAACAGCTTATGACCAGGTTTCTGCCGCACGCGAAGTCGATAAGTCGCTGACCGTTGACTGTTGTTTTCGTCGTGGAGGCTATGACCTCCAGTAGTTCCCCTATGCCAGCTTTCGTTTCCGACTTTGGCGTTAAAGGCTCCTAGCAGCAGCTTGACGTTGTTTGATGGAAGTGTTTCTAGGTCGTTGTAGAACTCGTCCTTAATCGCGTCTTCTTTTCCATTTGTAGGAGCGTGCGCATTAATGAGCCAGAGATTAGCAAAACGGGTCTTAATGCGGATCGCACATAGCCGCTCGTTGATGGGTTTGAAGCAGATAACGTGGACCTTGAGCTGCTTACTCACGATGAAAGCTACTCCAAACTCCTTGTTGCCCTCCTCTTTATCACTCGTAAAAATAGTATGCGAATTGAGATCGTTAATCTCGCTTTTGAGCAATTTAGTTTCCTGGATTGCAACTATGCTCAGCTTATATGATTCTACCTGACCCAGGAGGGCCCTTAACCCTTCTGTCGGCACCTACTACGATATGCATATTCTATACCCAATAGGTCTGGCTGGACCTACTGAGAAATTTTTTTTTATTTTTTAGAAAAGGTGAAATTTTTATCGGTAGAATCATTCTATCAATTCTTTACTGCCGTTTTTAAACAATAAAAGTATTAAAATCATTTTTGTAGATACACTAGTAACGTTTTTAAGTGAACATATTTTAAGGCGGTATTATTATAAACATGTTTTTCCCTTATTTTCGTCTCTTTTTGCTTCTCTGTTTTTATGGCGTATATCTAGTAGAAAGTTTGTTCGCATTTTTCAATACCAATATCTTTGGGCAAATATTTGGCGTTTTGTTAGTAGATTTTACCTCGATATTAGCCTGCAGATTTAGGGAAGCAGGTGGAAAGAAATAGGGAATTGTCAAGCGCGAAAATCATTTCATTCTAAATTTTTCGTAAATTTCTTGATCAAATTTATTTAGAAATACGTTCGTAAGTCTCTCATGCTTAGTCCTAACTATTACAAAGGGAATAAAACTGGTTTGAATTTCCTTGAATCAAATCTCAGTTGATTAGGTGATGTTATAAAATGTGATGAAATTAGGCATACTTATTTCCCGAACTTCACGGCTTTTCAAAGAAAAATCTGAGAAATTTTTATCATTTATAGTACAAATTGAATTTTAATGACATTGTTACATTATAAATAGGAGAATTTTAACAGCATTTCATATTTGCACTTTTTACCTCAAAAGAAGAATGGGGGGAAAAACTATAGGTCTGGCCAGACCTATTGGGTGTCAAAAAGCACTATAAATTGAAAATCACCAAAAACATACTCAAAACTTCAACCGATTTTTTAAAATTTTTGCAAAATGCTTTTAAACATATTATTCTAGGATATCATAAAATATGAAGTCGCTGCGATTTCAGCTTCTATACTTTTATGACCAAAATATAGTGCCAAAGGTCTGGCCAGACCTTTGTGCCGACAGAAGGGTTAAGGCTCCCGGTCTATTATAGAGTAACAGTTGTTCGTTTGCGGGGTCGTCGTTGTTTTGTATCCGTCCAATCCGAGGCTTTCGTTTCAGGTTTCTTGACTTGAAGTTTTTCTTAGGATGAGTTGTCGGCACATCGCTAAACCATGGTAGGGTATTTAAGCGTTGAGTAAAAGCCATCATGGGCATACCTCGAAGATGCTGCTGTAGTGGTTGAATTAAATGTTTTCTGTCACCTGTCACGTTAAGTAACCTGAGACGCTCTAGATGTTAATACAGCACTCAGGCGCAGCGGTTACTCGGATAATGCGGGAAAGTAACGCCCCGTAGAGAGACATAGGAATCGGCCGAAGCCGTTCAGCCTATGAAACTCCTCCTGCCTAGCTAAGAGTCCGCTTATGCCATAACCGAAGAAGGTATATATATTTCAACCTTTATCTTCCCCCTTACGGGGAGATATCATTGCAAAGGAATTAAATTTAGTTTATTTCGTCCTTAGGGCATTTTGCGATAGGACTAATAGTTTTTCAGATATTTTCGAAAAAACTTAAATTTCCCCTCTTCGTTAAGGTAACTTTCTAGTGCGTATAGGGTGTGCAACAATTTGGCATCAAAACTTTCCTCTTTTTTTGAATGGCTGGGTCTAGTGCAGACGTGTCAAACTCGCGGCCCGCCTTGCAGTTCTGTGCGGCCCGCGGCCATGTCGTAAGCCGTTGAAATCAAGTCTACAAAAATTACTAAAACTCGTCAGTGGCTTAAGCAAGATTATTTTAGGGTTTTTTCTCCAAATACTACCAACAATTTGAGGTCGGTTATTTGATTTTATAAGCCAGCTCATCTTTTTCGTACAGGACAATACTAGGTCTCTTCATGAAACTGTTCTGTCCCGAAATGCAGTTAATAAAAAATTGGTTGGCTTTACCGAACATGAATTGAGATTTATTTGGAAAAATGGCAAAGCTCTAAAAACTACAGAAATCTTGGAATTGTTAACTAAATCACCTGGATGCAGGCACGTAGTCAGGGGAGGGGTCCATGGGGTCCGGACCCCTCCCGAAATGTTTTCAATATTATAACGGAATTGTGATTACAGTATAAAATATCAAAATATTCAGGTGGTAACATATTTTTCTCTAAATTCTGTGGGACTGAACATCATAAAAAATATCCGACATAGAAAATTGGTTTAAGTGAGGTTTTCTTTTCAAAACTAGATAGATCCGAATATCAACACACACTTCTCTGAACACAACCCTTCAAAACAAATTGCGCGGAATCTATGCAAAAAATGTCTGTTGTCGAAAATTACTATTCACTCTGATTTTATTTATTGGACGTATGGACGTGTTTTCATGCGAGCTTGGAACTTTAAACTTTCCGCTGCGCAGGTTCTGAGCATTGCTACAAAAATAGAGAATGCGATAAAATAGTCTTTAAACAGAGCTTTTTTTGTCAAGGAAACAATTGAGTGAAAGATAAGCTCCCAAATATTTTGCGCATGGCGATTGTTGGACTAAACAGAAACTTAGCTCTCGCTCGCCTAAGCTAATGGCTGAATTCAAATTGTAAGACGAAACCGGACGGGTAAACTTGCAAGACATGAACCATCGTTCTTACAATCTGAATTGCATAATGCTTGTCTGCTGGCCACTACAAAAGCTCTCGCCGTCCGTTTATTAGCACAAACAAACGGACGGCGAGAGCTTTTGTAGTGGCCAGCAGACAAGCATTATGCATTTCAGATTGTAAGAACGATGGTTCTTGTCTTGCAAGTTTACCCGTCCGGTTTCGTCTTACAATTTGAATTCACCCAATCGCGGAGATATAAAAGTACATGAAGCCCGTAGATAAAGAATGAGTTGAGAGTTTGCATCTGTTACTTTTATTGAAAAACGGAATATATACGCCTGCTTTAACATTCTGTGCAAGTAATAGTTATGTAGTTAAGCCTTTTTTTATGACCAAACGCTCAAGTTTTAACGAAGCAAAACAATTTTAAAGATACAAATGGTAAAAATTAGTTTTTCTAATTAGTCTCCCCTACACCACTGTATACATTTTCGCCACCTCCCGGCAAGCTTTTGAATCTCGCGGCTTTTCACGGACCCATTCTCGCACAAACAATTTTACTTCTTTATTGCTTTTTTAACTTTCTCAATTCGTTCAATGCTGTAGAAGATGTACAAACTTCCGAGCGCCAGAATTTATACTTAATATTCAGAGGTTTTAGCACTCATCTGCCTGAGATTTTCGGTAGACTAGCCGCTCATGAATATTTTCCCAATACTATTTACGTCCCCAGTCATGTAGCGTACACTACTTCGTCGGTCTTCCACAATGAGTTTTTCAACGGTGGCGGCGCTTACGTTTTCATCTGTGACACTAGGTGGCGCGCATGTGGCAGCTTTCCCTCAACTTTTCGGCCTTTTCAAAACATTCGTACACATGGGTTTTAGAGAGGCACTCATTCTGGAACTTCTCTAGTAATTTTTGATAAGTTTCCGCCGATTTTATATTTGCTATGACTAAAAAACAAATAATGATGCGTTCTGCAAGAGGCACTGGTACATCCTTTTCACTCATGATGGTTATAATTACACTAAAAACCCTGATTGGAGTATTTAAGAACATTAAACAATTAAGACAAGAAAGCGAAAACGTGAAAATGTGATTAAGCTTTAAGTAACCACTTTTTGTGAATAACATAATTTGCGTCAAATTTGGGACAGATGATAACAAATTTTTAGCACCAGTCATCCAGGTCACCCAAAATAACAAAATAGTCAGATTAAATTAATTTAAGCAGAATGGTGGCTAAAAAAGACAATAATTTGCGGCGGGAGCACAGGGGGGAAAGTGACGCAAACTTGGATTTTAACTTACCCCACCTGTCTTTATAACATATCAAAAATTTGAGAAGTCCCCAATTTTTGCAAGGTAAAATCTCCCCGTTGATTGGAGTAAAAGTACATTTTCCAAAGTAGGAAGTTCTCACGGATAATCTCGAAGCCGCTAACAGTGATACCCAAACGGGGGCGCGCCCCCCTAGGGAGGCGTGGCGGCTAGGGAAGGGCGGCGCGGCACAACTCTAAAATTGATACCATTAATAAATTATGGCTTGCTTGCCATAATTAATTATGGTTTTCTTCCGAACTTCTTTCGAAATATGTACACCAGGAAGTCATCGGTTGTTACAAAGCTTTGTAAAATGGCAAAAATTGTATTTTCGTTGATTAATTCGCTGCTATAAAATTCATTTGATGAACACCGCTGAGAATATATTAGGTCAAGAAAAAAATAAAAAATCTCTGAATTTCGTCATGAGCAAAATTGATATTGAATTGTAGAAAAAAATGTAAAATATTACTGGAGCGACCAAAATTCGTAAATTTTATTTAAAAAAAACATTTATAGTCTTTAAATGTTTTTTTTTAATAAAACGGATAAACGAATAAACTGATTTTGGTCGCTCCAGTAATTTCAATATCAATTTTGCTCATGACGAGATTCAGGATGCGCAAATCATGAAATTTAAATAAGACTTCCTAAAATTCAGTAGTTCCAAAATATGGGCTGCACTAACAAACAAATGTTCAAGCAATTTAAATTGCGGCAATGGATTCCTGGATGAAACTTATGTCCAAAATTAAAGCATTCCGTGGCCATGGCATGGGGGGGGGAGGAGCAGGATCAGCAGATCTCGCAACTGGATCACCACCGCGCTACAGTGATCCAGACTTTCTGTCATATTTTAAAAATAATATTCTGTAATCAACTTTCGTAATACGATTATATAAAAGTTTTTGAAATTTTCCTCCTGCGGCCCACCTAAACCTGAGGAGAGTCTTATTTGGCCCGCGCCAGGTTTTGAGTTTGACACCCCTGAGTCTAGTGCTAAAATCACTATGCTAGTACTAGTTTTCCCAGACTTCTAGAATGCATCGCCTCTGTAGAAAATGTCAGGGAATGTAGCCTGCTTAAAAACTTTGCGGTGCATACCAACATATTGTTAGGCTAAGTGATCCGCAGACACAAGTGAGTTGGGAGCCACTGCTCTAAAGTGTACAACTTACAGCGTCTATTCAACTGCCAGCATCATACAAAACTTAAAGAAGTAGGTTAGTGCAGTCAAAATATCCCATTTCTGGCCTCCAAATAGAAAAAAAATAGAGTAAGGCTATTTTTTGTGGTTTTTGAATCAGCGAGCTCCCAGGAATCTAAAACACATTTTGCTAAAAAAAATGTTGATCGGAAAGGTCCCAAAAAGGACAAAAAAGGATACTCTTTAATCCTTGACTGGAGGTCAGCATGTGGTAGGGATGGGCCGATATTCCAGGAGCAGTGACTAGGAACAGGGTATTTGCCTGTCACTTTGACTACCTGTTCCCGAAGAGCAAAAATACCTGTTCCTGGCAGTCACAGTTTCCGCGCTATTGTTTGCTTTCTTTCTTTCCTGGTTTAAACACTGCTGGCACTGTCACTGTTGGTCGCAATCAGTCACTATACTATTACAGTCACATCCAGTCACTATTTTCTGTCAGAGTCCACAGTCACAGCTGTCACTGTTGGTCGCAACCGGTCACTACACTACTAGAGGAGTGTTAATATTGATAACAATATAAGATGCATTGAATTGGGCTGTGTGAAGTTAGCCAGTCATTTTTTTGAAATTAGGTCCTTTTGCTCGGTGAACCGTTTGTTCTACAGCGGCTACGTTTGTTCTTGATTGTTCGCCAATTAATATCGTTTGTTCTTCTCTAATTATTTAATTATAGCAACTTTAAAATTGTGAGTGTGAGCTTAGCCAGTCATTTTTAAATATGGGTCGGAAAGGTATAGGTTTGGTATCAATCGAAAGCCAGACGTTTGTTCATTTTGTAGGGCGTTTGTTCATCCTGGAAACGGAAGGATACAGGAATTATTAAGGAAAAAGAGATTAGTTGTGACGTCATCTTCACTCAACCAACGCCATCTACTCAGCTCAGCTGTACGGGCAACCCATGTCCCACGAACAATTTATGCAAGATCCACACCATCATCGTACAGCTGAGCTGAGTAGATGGCGTTGGTTGAGTGAAGATGACGTCACAACTAATCTCTTTTTCCTTAATAATTCCTGTATCCTTCCGTTTCCAGGATGAACAAACGCCCTACAAAATGAACAAACGTCTGGCTTTCGATTGATACCAATCCTATACCTTTCCGACCCATATTTAAAAATGACTGGCTAAGTTCACACTCACAATTTTAAAGATGCTATAATTAAATAATCAGAGAAGAACAAACGATATTAATTGGCGAACAATCAAGAACAAACGTAGCCGCTGTAGAACAAACGGTTCACCGAGCAAAAGGACCTAATTTCAAAAATATGACTGGCTAACTTCACACAGCCATTGAATTGAGCATAAAAATTAAGGCATTCCTCGAATAGAAGATAATCCAACCTATTTGTGAAGTGTTAGTTATAGAAAAGAGTTTAGAGTCACAGCCAGTCACTATTTCCTGCCACACTCACAGCCACAGGTACAGCTAGTCACTATGTATTTGTCGCAACCACGAACATTGCCATGTCACAGTCAGGGGCGCTGTCACAGGTGGCACAATCAAGGACGCTGTCACAGTCAGGGACGGTATCACAGTCAGCGAAGTCAGGGATGCTGTCACAGGTCACAGCAGAGACTTCTTTTTTTATGCCAATTTTCGTACAATTTCCTATCGTTGTCGCATTTGAGCAGAGTTGTTCGAGTTTTTTACTTTACATTTTTTACGTAGTTTTTTACATGTAAAAAATTCAATTTTTTACATGAAGAGTTTTTTACATTATGTAAAAAAGTGAAACGTAAAAAACTACATCTAATACCATTTTTTTCACTTTCTGTTAACGGAATCGGATATAGAAATTCGTCACCGATTTGGAGTGTAATTGATTATTTGTAATTAATGATGCACCAGAAATAGACTTAGCATAATGGCTGCGTTTTATTCGATTGAATACAGGACAGGATACTGTTTCAGCTATGCAGCCGGGCAGTACATTTTTATCGTGCGTGCGTTCACATGTTAAGAGTACGAATTTATGCCTGCACGCAGTGGCGATCCTAGGTAGGGGTTTTGAGGGTTCAAACCCTCTCCGATTTTTTTTTACGAAATAAAGTTATAGACATAGTGATTAGTGTGTTCTTCTACATTTTGGAAAGTAGATCGTCTTAATAGAAAAGGAGGACATTACTCACTACAGTCGTTTCAAGTGACGAAAAGTGAGAACATTTCGCACCTGGCATTTGATGAATTCCTCGAGCAATCTAACCAACATTGAGCAAGGAAACGTACTTCTAACATGTTTTCTGCTATTCAGAAGATGATTCCAGTATCACAAAAAAATTTCAGGTTGATTTTTTTGATCCGGCTATGAATCAAAGTGTCTGTAAGTGATGTGGTCACACTTAGCAGCTATATATATTCGCCATGAGCCAACACGGCCAACATCATCCTCTTCCCTAAAACCCCTGCCGAAATATTTTTCTGCGTACGCCCCTGCCTGCACGGATCGTGAGCAACAGCATAGAGCCCAACAAATCACCGGGATCAAATCGGTTTCAGAAGTTTCCACATTGTTTTCGTTTGCACTTTCCAGACTCCGTTCTCGGCACCCTTTCGCCTCTTCAGTGTTTGTACAACGGTTTCTGAAGGAAAATTCGGCATAATTTGCGGGTAAAGGGCTGAATTAAGCTCGAAAGTGAAATTTATTCCGCTGCGATTTTATCAATCAAAATGAATACTTACTAACATGTCACAAACGATGGAGAATACCATAAGCTACGATCCGAAAACAGTTTCATAATTTTTCTCGGCAATTTTATGTAGTTTTTTCGATTTCCCGGTCATTTGACTTTCCACGATGAAATAACCGGGGATTTGAAAAAAAAACATAAAATGACAAGAAAAATTATGCAACTGTTTTTGGATTGTAGCTAATGGAATTCCCCACCATTCCCCACATATTCCACGACAGTAAGAATACATTTTCATTGGAAAAATCGCATTAGACAAAAATTTCTCTCTCGATGTCAATACTAGGCTTATCAAACAAACAAAAAACGCGACCGAGGCTAATTTCGGGCGCGGCCGAAATTCTGATACCCTTCGTTAAAAGTTTTTTTCGGGCGTACCTACGACTTGTATTTAATCGCCCCCATTCTTTTCCTTCCGTCTTCACAAAAGTTCAGTTGCGTCGACAAAACAATATTTGGCTGGAGTTTGGTTGGAATAAGTGGCCAAATAAAAATATTTACTCAGAAAATTTTATTGAGGGATGCGGGAGCATGGCCCCATAGTACGATTCTATTTGTTTTGACCTTTTTTGTTGCTTTGATAAAATGGTAGGTTAGGGTTGTATGGCAGCTCTATGACGCCATGGTCCGAATTGATCCACGCTTACATATGTTTTGTTTCATTAATAAAATCGTATTTTGTGATATTTCATCGAAATTGGTGCACAAATAAAAAGTTTTTCTTAAAAGAACCTAATTCGGGGGGTTGGGTTTGTATGGCAGCTCTATGATCCCATTGTCCGATTTTACCGATTCAAACATACAAACCGCCTGCAGCAAAAATAAACATTTGTGCAGCTTCAGCTTCATAGCTTTTAAATTGGCCGAGTAAAACGCATCGCAACAGACGGACAGACTGACATCGCCTAATCGACTCCCCAAGTCATGCTGATCATAAATGTATACCTTTTATATGGTCAGAGATGCTTCCTTCAATGTGTTACAAATTTCATGATAAAGTTAATATACCCTTTTACTCTATAAGCGAAGGGTATAATAATAATTTACCTATGTGTAGACAGCCGAGAACTTGCGGCGTTTTGCAATACTTTGTGGCAAATATTGCAAATACCTTTTGCTTTCAACCCTTTGATTTTGGTGGTGAACGGTTTTCCTGCGGGTTCAGTTTTACGGAATATTTATCAGAAACGCAAACGGCAGCTTTACGCACAATAATACAAACGAAACTGTACCACGTAGTAACAGTTGGAAGACGAAAAATAGTATTTTTACATTTTTTACGTGCTTTTTACATTTTTTTGCATATTTTACCTATTTTTTACATTTTTTTACAGTAAAAATGTAAAAAATTGTTTTTTACATGAAAATGAACAACTCTGCATTTGAGGGAAGTCCCCTTTGTGCGGGCAACTGTGGCTTTCAATTTCAGTGAACGAATTTAAACGAGTATCAAGTGTATTGCGCAGTGGAATATTATTTACTCCGTTTTATAATTTTTTTAATACAACAATCAAGTCATCAAGTGGCATTTTCAAAGCAGTAGCAAGGTCGAATCGAGTAAAAAAGAGCCTAATTTGGGAACACTTTTTGCTAGTTGATAGTGTCACGTAAACATTGCTTATTGCACTCGAGTAACTTGCTTTGCGACGTGACGTAATTTACAATATTAGGAAGAGGAACTGAACCGGTAACAAGGAACTGTTACTTGCGAGTCACAGTAACAGTTGGAACTGTTACTCAAAAATATCGGTTGGGCCCATCCCTAGCATGTGGAGTACCAAATCAAAGGGGACGTGTATATTACATATCCCGTGTTTGTTTCCTGTTTCAAGGACCCTCAACGGAATAAATCGAGATTAAATGTAAAATTATTGTGTTTTCCGTGTATCTTTCCAAAGCCATAACTACGAAAATAGTTCAAGTTGTCACTACGTTTCTCTCTTTTCCGAATCTATAATAGGTTAAGATTCTACCATTATCGGAAAGCTCTGAAAAAGGACATTAAAGGACACTAATTACAAACCTTGATCCAACGTGAGCTTGCGGGGTGTCATATCAAAGAGGACGTCGAGTGCATTGCATATCCGGTTTTTGCTTCCTGTTTCAAGGACACTAAATGGAATAATTCGGGCTTAAACGAAAAATTACGGCTTACGGATACATATACGAGAAACACGAAAATTTTCCATTGGATCCCAATTTTCTCTTGTGAGGGTCCTTGAAACAAGTAATAAACGCCGGATATGGAATGTACGCGACGTCCTCTTTGATGTGACACTTCGCATGCCCACGTTCGATCAAGTTTTGTAATTAGTGTCCTTTTATGTCCTTTTATGTCCTTTTTGAGAGCTTTCCGATCATTTTTTTTTTCTTAGCAAATTTAATGGTAGAATCTTTAGCTATTATAGATTCGGAAAAGTGGGAAACGTAGTGACAATTTGAATTACTCTCGTAATTTTGGCTTTTGAAAGATACACGGGAAACACAATAATTCTCCATTTACTCTCGATTTATTCCGTTGAGGGTCCTTGAAACATGGAACAAACACCGGATATGTAATGTACTTGACGTCCGCTTTTATTTGGTACCCCACATGCCGACCTCCGGTCAAGGATTAAAGAGTATCCTTTTTTGTCCTTTTGGGACCTTTCCGATCAACATTTTTTTTAGCAAAATGAGTTTTAGATTCCTGGGAGCTCACTGATTCAAAAACCACAAGAATTAGCCTTACTCTATTTTTTTTCTATTTGAAATGCTAATATGACTGCACTACCGAACAGCGGATTTTACTGCATGTAAACAAGAGTATGTAACATTACGATATTATATGACTTAACATTACGCAGAAAGCAAGAGTCCTTTTAAATCCTCAACGAAAAAAATACGCACACACACAAGATTGAAACAATTTCCAATTTTCTCATCTGAGTTTCAGGAAATGAAAATCATGATATCCATCATTGTACGTATATATGTTGCATACATATTCCCTTCGTCAACGACACACGGTGGGAATCCAACCACGAAATTATATTTGTAATATAAATTATAGCCCAGAGATGATTTTTCTTTTTCCCTTGTTCTTTTTTTTTTGTCATTCCTTCCGAAATTACATATCTTGATTCACATTGCCTACATCATGAAAACGGACCTACTATAGGTACGACGATACTCGTCCTGGCATGGCGTTTCAATTTGCTTATACATATTCCATTTTAGTTCTTTCAACAACTTGGCTGCTACAGCTACACACCACAAAAGAAAACAAAAAGAGAAAACCACACCAAAACCAAGACATTTTGTACAGATAAGCTAAAAGTCAGAATAAATATCAACAATTTCTTGTGGGGGAGAAAATTCACAATATTTGCGGATATGTGTGTGTCAGGATATCAAAGTCAACCAAAAACGAGAGAAAATGCTTGTTTGAGACAATCACCTGAGAATTTCTGTTCTCATGAATATCTAATGGACCTGTTGGAATTTTTGTAATTTGTAGAAAAAACAACAAGGGACATTTTTTTCTAAAATGAAAACAAAAAAACTACTTGCCAAAAAAAAGATGAAAACGCAAACCGCATCATATAGCCAAAAAAACCAAGTGAATATAACAAAAAACGAAGAAGAAAAAGAAAAATGAATTTTCCGGGTGGAATATTGAGCTCCTTCGGGCCGTGTTTTGTCGACTTGTTAGCATTTTGTGTGAGTGGCTGTGTTGAGTCAAGCGAGTGTCGCCGGTATAAAAAGGAAGCCAACGGTGACACAGATAATGTGATAGCTAGGTGACAGGCGTTGACATCAAATGAATTTCGTTTTTTTTTCAGTCACCCTCGGTCCAACCCAATTTTAAGTGTGAAATGAGAAATGACTTATTCTACACAACATTGGGTTCTGCTTTTGCAGGTTTTACAACAAAAACACGACTTTTGAGGGGTGACCACAACTTCATGCACATAAATGAATTTCGTGGGTTCTTTGCTTCTAGTGCTCCCAATATTTTCGAAAAGGATGAAGGATCCTTTAGAATTGTGACAGTAATTTTAACGTCAGACTAATAGCGAAAAATTTATTTTTTAAATGAAAAGAAACTTTCTTTTTTTATTTGTAAATACACAACAAATTCAGATTCAAAGGAATTTACTTCAAGCGCTAAAGAATTTATTGGTTGAAAACTTGTTTTTTTTTTACCAAAGGTTATCAGAAATGTTTTTTTCTTCCGACGTAAAATCCTTTATTATTATCTCCAAATTTTTATATGAATAATATTTTGTAATATCGCCAGACTTGCATCATACTTTCAAAGCTATAAAAACTGACGACTTCCAATTAGCTCCAACAGTCTTTATAAAGGTAACATAAATACACCTTTATGTTTCCCATTTCATTTGTTAAATAAAACTTTATAAACTTATCATCAGGATAAATTTTACATTGTCTACAAAGTTTTGGCTGGGATTCCTTCATCATTCTCTACAACGAAACGTACGTCTCCGATTTTTGAGGAGAAAACCCATATCAACGGAGTGAGTTTATGAGTTTATCAGCAAAATGAGCCATTTGGCCAGCAAAAGTTGTGCCACCATACATTCGTTCGAGCAACGGATGCTACTTGTATTCAAATCATCCTCGAGCCTTGATAACAGTGAAAAGTTATTTTAAACTTTTCTCTCAGATTTCATGGTTTTCTTATTACGAAACAGTGTGGCGACATGTGCGCCGAATTGCATAGAAAAGACTCTTTTAAATGCGCGCGATACAGAAGAGAAAACTCTTGTACTGTATGTGTCCATATAGCAATCGCTGGAATCGCAAAATTCCCATACTTTTTCGTCCTGTTCGACGTATCTAAGTAAAGTAGCACCAGCAGCGGCAGCAGCATTTGCCTCGTGCAATATTATTAGCCGTTTCGATAGAATGTAGCCGAATCTGAGACTCCTATATGGGCTTCGTAAGTACATACCGCCATCCATGCCATACAGAAACAGTTGTGCGGTTAAATTTCCACACTTAACATTATTACAACATCCTGGAAATCTCTCATGTATAACAAATTGAAGTGATTTTTGTGTTAGAATTTATGATGTCGATACGCTCTTCAACTTTAATGGGCTAATTTCAAAGGAGTTTTTCGCGAAAAGAATAAGGACTCTCGCGTCCTTACGAAGCAGCCACGGCGCGGTAGAATATGATTATGGACATACATATACGTCACGTGTAATATGAATCGCGTATTCCGCATTCAAGCGCTAAATTGCCAGAAAATTAACTTACAGGTACACCATAAAGTCCTGATTGTGTTCGAGTCGTTACTTTGATAGCCATCACTGAGCTTATGTGGCATCCGGTCCCGGTATCCGGCTGAGGCGAAAGCGAAGTCTCTTGGGGCACATATTGGCAGTAGCAGAAGCACTCGACACTCGCGCGCTTTTCAAACTTTGTCATGTTGTGGTTAACGCCTGTTATTCAACGGAATTGCTCAACAGTTTAAGTCTAATAACGGCACGGCCGTTGTTGCTGCTGTTGTTGTGATATGTACCTACGTAACGTGTTTTTATACATTTTCCACGGGAAATGTGCACATGGAACTATAATGCTTGGAAAATTATTTTATTCGTTGTACTACCAGCAAAATGAAGTAGGTACTGTGGGAATGAGTTTGAATCGAGTGAGCACACCTGTTCACAAACTGGCACACGTTTATTTCTTGTATGCAAAATGCCTTCAAAAAACATGAAAATGGATGTAATGTTTTTGAAACAATTGTGCAACACTATTCTATATGGAATAGCACACGAGTTAATTATTATAATTCTATTTATGATAAGTACATACTAGGTGTTTTTCGTGTCAGACGAAATTTACTGCAACTACTACAAATAACTGATTCACGTGTCCTTTATTGATCTCATTAAAACATTTGCTATAATCAGCGCCAGCAGTAAGGAGGGATGGGGCAACCGGGGTGGCTTTTTGACCACCGCTCGAATAAAAAAAGATGTAAAAACCCGAAAGTAAAAATTCAATATCAATTTCCATTTAACCCATTAGTGCATCATCATCAATGTGGCACGATAGCCCGACGTCGGGCCTTGGCCGCCTGAATCGTTGACCTCCAATTGTCGCGGTTACGTGACCTTGTCCTCCAGTTTCGGAAGCCCAGCAGCTGGTGGGCGTCTTCACCTACGGAGTTCTCCCAGCGAGCTCTCGGTCGTCCACGCAACCTCGCTCCGTCAATTCGTTGTGCGTTCATAACTTTCTTTGGCATGCGATTGTCGTCCATCCGTTGTACATGCCCCGCCCATTGCAGACGTTGAAGCTTCACGATTTTCGATACTTCCAGCTCATCGTACAATTGATACAACTCATGGTTGTATCGGATACGCCATTGGTCTCGCTCGCGAACGGCCCCGAAAATTCGCCGAAGGACTTTTCGTTCGAATCGGTCTAGCAAAATTTCGGAGGATTGGGTAAGGGTCCATGTTTCGCAGCCATAACATAGCACGGGTCGGATGATCGTTTTGTACACGCGGAGCTTCGTGTTCCTGTGCGCAAGTTTCGAATTGATTATAGGGAGGACCGAGAAATATGTCTTATTGGCTAGTTGTATCCGTCGCTTAATTTCGTCGGTTTCGTTGGCGTCCTTTGATAAGTTACAACCCAGATAGTTGAAGTTGTCTACATACTCGATATTAAGGTCCCCCACTGTGATGCTTGAATTTGCTGGCGTCCTTGTTTTCGATTGCATCATGGCCTTTGTTTTGCTTTCGTTGATATGTAGTCCAACTTCCTTTGCGGCGTTATTGAGGTTATGCAGGAGGCTTTCTGCATCACCCAACCTTCGAGACATGATGTTGATATCGTCGGCGTACGCAACTAATTGAGTCGACTTGATGAGTAGCGTTCCGCTGCTGTCCATATTCATGGCTCGAATTACATACTCCAAAGCAAGGTTGAAGAGCGTCGGCGCCAGCCCGTCGCCCTGCTTGAGTCCAGTACGAGTTTCAAATAGGTCAGTGAGTCGGTTCTGCACTTTGAGCTGCGAGACGGTATTAGTCATCGTCATCCTTGTGAGTCGCACTAACTTTGCCGGTATACCAAAATTCAGCATAATGTTGTACAGTACACTTCGGTCGATACTGTCGTATGCCTGCTTGAAGTCGACAAAGATTTGGTATACGTTGATGTTGTATTCCCAGCACTTTTGGAGTAGTAGCTTCACTGTGTAAAGCTGATCGGTCGTTGAACGACCAGGTCTGAAGCCGCCTTGCTACTCGCCAATGATTTGTTCTGCGTACGGATTGATTCTCTTTTCAAGAATTTTTGATAAAATCTTATAGGCCGTACAAACTAATGAAATGCCTCTGTAATTCTCACACTTCAGCTTGTCACCCTTTTTGTGTATTGGGCAGATTATGCTTTTGCGCCAATTTTCGGGGATTACCTCGTCGTTCCATATTTTCAGCAGTAGCACATGTACAGCGTTGGTCAGGCACGTTCCACCATGCTTCAGCAGTTCTGCTGGGATCTCGTCAGCGCCGGGCGCTTTATTATTTTGGAGCGACTGTATGGCAAGACTCACCTCTTCTACTGTTGGGGGTAGAACGGGAGGGCCTGGTTCGGCTAACTGCTCAAGAGCTAGCTCCGCGGGGGATGTTGATGATGCGTTGAGGAGCTCTTCAAAATGCGAGGCCCATCGTTTGTTGACGCTTTCGATGTCGCTGATGATGTTACCTTCTTTGTCCTTACTCAGGCTTGTCCTGGGTTGATATCCGTTCTTGACATTATTTATAAGTTTGTACGCCTGTCTAGTGTTCTTACTGGCTAATCTTTGGTTTATTTGCTGTAACTGCTCGTCAAAATGTTTGCGTTTCTTACGTCTAATTAACCTATTAGATATTTTTATTTATTTTTCCTCTAGTGCTGTAGTATACGCAGCCGCCGTGGCATCATCAATCAAATTGTCTACCTCGAAGATCTTGGCAGGGTTGATTCTCGTTAGGTGCACTGAAGAGATTCTGCACCTGTAGGTCGTCTTCACCAAATAGTGATCGGTGTCGCAGTTGGCTCCTCGATAGGATCGAACATCTAGGACATTAGAAGCCCATCTCTTGCTGATCAGTACGTGGTCGATCTGGTTCACGGTGTATTCATCTGGAGACTTCCAGGTCTGCTTATGGATTCGTCGATGAGGGAAGCATGTAGAGCTTATTACTAGGTTTCTGCCGCTCGCGAAGTCGATAAGTCGCTGACCGTTGTTGTTGTTTTCGTCGTGGAGGCTATGACCTCTAGTAGTTCCCCTATGCCAACTCTCATTTACGACTTTGGCGTTAAAGTCTCCTAGCAGCAGCTTGACGTCGTTTGATGGAAGTGAGTCGAAGAGTGTTTCTAGGTCGTTGTAGAACTCGTCCTTAATCGCGTCTTCTTTTACTTCTGTAGGGGCATGCGCATTAATGAGCCAGAGATTAGCGAAACGGCTCTTAATGCGGATCGCACATAGCCGCTCGTTGATGGGTTTTAAGCCGATAACGTGGTCCTTGAGCTGCTTATTCACGATGAAAGCTACTCCAAACTCCTTGTTGCCCTCCTCTTTACCACTCGTAAAAATAGTGTGCGAATTGAGGTCGTTAATCTCGCTTTTGAGCCATTTAGTTTCCTGGATTGCAACTATGCTCAGCTTGTATTGTTCTACCTGATCCAGGAGGGCCCTTAAGGCCCCCGGTCTATTCAGGGAGCGTACATTCCAGGATCCGAAAGAGTAATCAGTTGTTCGTTTGCGGGGTCGTCGTTGTTTTGTATCCGTCCAATCCGAGGCTTTTGTTTCAGGTTTATTGACTTTAAATTTTTCTTAGGATGAGTTGTCGGCACATCGCTAAACCATGATAGGGTTTAATCGTTGTGTAAAGGCCATCATGGGCATGCCTCGAAGATGCTGCTTTAGTGGTTGACTTAAATGTTTTCTGTCACCTATCACGTTAAGTAACCTGAGACGCTGCACCTGTTAATAGAGCACTCAGGCGCAGCGGTTACTCGGATAATGCGGGATAGTAACGCCCCGTAGAGAGACATAGGAATTGGCCGAAGTCCTTTTCCTATGAAACTCCTCCTGCATAGCTAAGGGTCCGCAGTTATGCCACAACTGAAGAAGATATAGGAATTAGCCGAAGCCTTTCAACCTTTATCTTCCCCCTTACGGGTACATTAGTCGCCGGTTATTGTAATCACTGCTTATTAGAATCAGCCGCTTATTAGAATCTGATACCATGGGCCCGATTGAAATGAATGAAAAATACTTCGTTTATTGGAATTGAAGTTTCGGTTATTGGAATCAGCGAGAGACGCACCGGATTCATAATTTTCTCATTTTCTGGTTTACTTGTTAACTTTGTTTTTATTTGTTAGAGTTCTCTCTGTTCTTGCACTTATATGGCTGCTCTTCTTCTCAACCCTTTTAATCGTTTGCCATCTAAAGCGTACGAAGCGAAAAGCGGCACGAGCTCGACGCGAAACTCTTTTTTTCGTCGATACTGACGAAGATCGGCTAAGAAAGAATACGCATTAAACTTGGAAGAGGCGAAATGTAGTGCAATGAGTAGAAGGAAATTCAACGAAAGGCGAAATTATTTTCCCCTTTAACATTAGAACTCAGGTGGAGCTCAGTCAGTTTCTCACTTGCGTACACTTGGGAATCCGAGAATTTCTTACGTGCTGTGTTTTTTTTTTTTGTAAAGCTGCCGTATTTGATTTTTTAATAATGTCAGCCAAAAGAAACGACCTAACAGTTACAGAAAAACTTAAAATCGTAAAGCAATATGATGACTTGATAAAAGAACACCAACTTACACAAAGAGAGGCAGCGGCAGCGTGGAAGATACCTCAACCGACTCTATCAAAGATTCTAAGAAATCGAGGAACACTGGCTTCAACGAATGAAAATCACTGGAAATGCTACAAGAATGGCCAGCCACCCACCTCCTTATTCGCTGAAAAGCCCTAATGCGGAATGGGAATCTAATTGGAAGAGCACTTTTCTGCTACATTTTTCATTCGCTGAATGCATTCGTAATTTGTATGGTAGTATATGTATGAATTTAATATTTCCATGTTTTTTGTTTTATTTTATACTTTTTCTCTTGGATTTTGCAAGCTATAGATATTGTACTCGACGATCAGTGGCGTAACGTTCCTAAAATATCTTGTGTTCGAGATCGAAATGGGGGCCCCTATACAATGTAATTAATAATTAAACAAAAGTATTGAAAACGCGATTTTTCCTATGTTTTGCTGTTTTAAAGCGACAGCAAAATGACTCCCCTATTTGAAATGCGTTGATGCTGCTGCATCTTGTTCAAGCAGTAGGGTATGGTAACACGCCATTCACACATAGCAAGGAAATCTGGGTTTATTATAAAACCTCGAGTCCTGTTGGCACTATCGTCAAAATTCTGTTACACAATTTGACAGTACAGTGGAATTCTTATAAATCACTACTCGGACCATTTAATACATGATTAAAAGGTTTTTTTGTTTCTTGCAACAAGAACTGGAATCAAACTTATACAAATCTAAGTCAAAGAATATGTGTTCGTAAAAAAGTGAACAATAATTACACTTACAGGTTGATAATGCCGACAGAATGGTTAAATGAGCCGATTGAGGAATCGACGGCCTCTACTGTTAACGTGACATTTACTTTCAAAAAGGTGTATTGCACTCACTCAGAAGGAGTCCAGCACACTTTACCATGATATCGTATAGATTTGGTTTTCGATTTTGGTTGAAATCTCGCTCAGTTCATAGAAAAGGTTTGAAATCCGCTTTACTTGTTAAGAAAAAGTTCGTGGATTTTAACTGGGTGGATTTTTTTTCTGCCGAGTGGATTTTTTTTCGGCTGAGTGGATTTAAACTTTAGTACCAGACCTGTTTGTTAATGAGTAAAACAATTTCTTTTGGTAATAGGTGAATCAATTTTTTCTGTTCATGATTCCGAAATTCATTTTAATTTATTGTGAATAATTATTTAACATTTTCAACACTGTATTTCTAACAATATTTAGGGCGTACAGAACCGGAGCGGCTCCAGCACACCATGCCACAGATGACATATAAAATAGCCATTTACTTGATTTTTGTTGTTTTTCCGGGTTTGTAATTTGCATATGCAACTTTTGTGTTGCCTCCAGTTTTTTACCCGTGTTGATTGAAAAATCAAAAAATTTTGTTTGGACTATATATTTCGATGCATACTTCAGCGAGTTGTGCCGCGAGCGAGCCGGTTTCGAACTAGTATTACATGGCGCGCTGCAATTATCATCAGATGCCTCTCCGTATGCAGCGCATCATGTAATACCAGGAGAGGCATTATCGGACTCAACCAGGCAAAGGTGTACGATCCTCTTACATAGGACACACACCCAGGGGCCGGATTCCGCAAAAATGAATTTTTGTGAATGTACACCGACCGAAAATTCACCGTGCAAATTTAGTGATTTTTTAGCAGAGAGTGAGAGTTTAGAAAAGAAAGCATGTATGAAAAAAAAATCACGAAGCTCATTTTTTTTTTACAGATGCGGTGCAAACAGGCATTCGACATTCGGTTCGGCTAATGTCGAAAGAAGACTCGGGTCGTAGAACGTTTATTTATATAATTTTCAATAAAAATTCACTTTTTTTTTCTCAATACAAATTACAGTGTAACCCCTATAATTACAACCTTCGATAATTGCAATACTCCATATTTGCAACTATAAAGTTATTCTCATTGAAGACTCTAAATATACAACGCTAATTGCAATTTTAGAGTCGATATATTTGCAAAGAAAATATTTCCCATTGTACACTCTAAATTTGCAACGACTGTTGCGATTTTAGAGTCATTCTTTAATTTTAAGATGTCCATGGTCTTTACCCGGAAATAGAAAACGGTTTTTATTATTAACTGAAAGAAACGAGTTTGCCTAGCGGCACCCATTAGTTTTAATTTGGCTTCTGAACGGTGTTGTTTTTAACAAAAAGTGTCTGCTAAAACTCACAAGTTCCTTTTGCTGAAACAAAGCGGACATTGCAAAGGAACTGGAAAGGGGCCGTCATTGGCAACGTTGTCTTCGAAATATGAGGTGGATAAATCGACAATTACATAGTCGAATTAGGAAAAGCGAGGCTGAAATATGTGGCGACAGTGGAGGTTGTCTCTGATAAGAGAATAACCACGTGCCAATCCGAATTCCTAAAAATGGAGGCTGCGTTATATATGGGGTTGATGCAGCAACGATCAAAAAACATACCGATGTTAGCTGAATTATTGTTAAAAGAAAAAGCGAAACATCTTCACAGCAAAATTTAGGAATCTTCCATCGGACTTAATGCAAGCAATTGTTGGTTATTTAAATTTAAAAAACGGCATGGAATTCGGCTGTTGAAGATTTGTGGAGAAAAACTGTACAATAATGTTTCAGCCGTCGAACCGTTCAGTGAGAAATTCCACTAGAAAATTAATGAGAAAAACCAGAACAGATCCGCAATACGTATGAATCTGGTTTGTAATGGAAGTTATTCCCAGATAAGACTCTTTTCCATTTTCGTGAATCTTTTGCACCCGGGCCAAAAGTTAGCAAGGAGAGAATAACTTTCCTGGCATGTACGAATGCGACCGGGACGCATAAAGTGAAGCTACTGGTGATCGGCAATGCCAAGAAGCCTAGGGCATTTAAAAACAACCAAAATCTTCCTGTGGTTTATAAAGGGAATTTCTAGTTCATTGATTTTTTTTGGCTCAAGTACGTAAATACCTAATCCAACAAGGACTCCTCCAAAAGGGCTATTTTTGTTGTTGTTTTTCTGTACAAAAAAAAACGACTCGAAAATTGCAAAATTTCGGAAATTGCTACTACCCTGTGCATTAATTAGTTGCAATTATCGAGGCTATACTGTAATTGCAAATCAAATGGAATAAAGAATTTTGCAAATAAAAAAAATGTTTTACAAGTCAAAATAATCTTTCAGGAAATCACTTCTCACTTGCGTCGTTAATTTGACTTGTTGAAATAAACTTCTTTTACAAAGTCGTTGATTCAACTTTTGAAAGCATTAATTTTATTTGTAAAACCGTTAATTACATTTGATACAAAGTAAATTATGGTAAAAAAAGGTGAATTTGTCTAACAAATGGTATATTTAATTAAAAAAAAAGATCTTGAGTCAATCCATATAAAATCGATTCGTGTCCGTCCATTCGTCCGTCCATTTATTCACTAAATAACTCACGAACGACTCAACCGAAGAACATCAATTTTGGTAGATTCGGTAGGAATGTGTTGAATGGTTACAGTCTTCGACACGAATACCTTAGAACTTGGTAGGACAAAGCTTTTATTTTTTTTTATCAGAGATAAGTGTGTGCGTACTCAAAACAAAACGAACGACGAGTTAATTTCATATCAGATACTTTTTTGGGGTTTGGGTAACATTAAAATCGTAAAAGTTGAGTTAACGGTATCCCCTCCGTGTCTAAGCCGCTATAGGTGCACAGAGTTTGGTCCGTATGAGCATATATACGTTAAGTACAAAGCATGTCGATTATTTCACCCGTATTGGAACTTCGATCCTTCATTAAAAAATGTCTGCCTTGATTTGTAAAATTTAAAATATGAGTTTGCTTTTTACGTTTTGTGAAGAATTCCAACACACTGTTGTCGCCATTTATAGTTGCAGGGGCGATTTTACAACACACCCTTTATACAACTTTCACTACTTTTGTGAATTTTTCACAGCCGCTCCTAAACTATTTATCCCTTTCATGCCCAAATTATGGATTTTAAGCGGAGAATTTTTCTAACAATATTCTGTCGTTCAGTATGCGTCTTTTATGATATTTTCTTGCACAAAAAAAATGTTAAGCGCTATACGAGTATTTAACAAATTAGAGCATGATGCTATGTGGCATCATTGGGACTGAGAGGGCATCTAGCAAGTTACGTGTTCATAGTCTAAGAAAAATTAAATATTTGGTCGGCAAAAATCCTACATCGGAAATTTTTTCGCAGAATGGTTGGTGACGACACCCAGATTATGGGGCAAAAACAGATTGGGGGTCTGTAACCTTAAAAAAGGGGGTCATTTTTCGGTTTTTTTGCGAGTATTTCCAAAACGACAAATTATATGAAAAAAATAGTCGGAGAACGAAAAAAAAAACTACATTAAATTATCTTTGCAATGATTTATAACATTAGAGATCTATTAAATGATTCGGCGCTAGACTAAAGAATAAATTAGAACTTTTTCATTTTATACCTTTTTTAAAAGCCCCATAACTCTTGCAATAATGCTAGTTCAGCTGTAAAATTTAGTATAAGTACTCACAACAAGTTTAGTATTATTCTGAGAGAAACATTGAGTCGCTCCGATCAACGACCCCCATTATCCCCCATTTGAATTTGGCAAAAGGACATGTCCATAACTCCCCCTAAAATTGGAGCAGAGTGCTAAATTTTGGTTTATTGCAATTGGAGGTCATAATCACCCCACCCACCAGAAATTAGCTCATTTGGATAAAAACTGAGTGTGCCTTCTATACAGGCAACTAGCATTTACAGTAGAGCGTCGATTATCCGAACTAATGTCGACAAGGGTGGTTCGGATAAACGAAAGTTCGGTTAATCGAGTTTCCATAGAAAAATTAGAAAATAGCCTAATGTGAAATTAAGCGACAAACTGAAAACATTTAAAACGACTAGAACTGAACAAAAATAAAAAAATTCGAGGTAATTTACCGATGCAGGTGAGAGATTGCTTCCTTCAAACCCTTGATTTTTCATTTACTTCGATGTCAGTCATATGAAAAGAAGCTGATTGCCTGGTTCGGTTAATCGAATGTTCGGATAATCGACGTTCGGATAATCGACGCTCTACTGTATATGAATAGGGGACTTGCTGATTTGCCTTTCACGCCCAATGATGCCATATGGCATCATGCTCATGCAAAACCACTTTATATGGTTTTCCAATAAAAAAAAACCGAAAAATCTTTTGATTTTCTCTTAAACCTCTTTACAAAAGAAAACCAGTAAAATGATTTGCGTAAAATGATTACTCGTATTACCAGAAAATATGGGGAAATGGATAAATTAGTTTTTCTCTAAAATTTCATTAAAAATAACATCCAAAAACCAACAATTTCACGCTGGAAAAAATCAACTATGTATTACACTATTGGGAGAGTCTAATATCACACAAAAAGTTAAAATTTGTTTGTTGCATTTCCTATGAAAAATCATTAAATTTCATGATGCCATATGGCATTATTGGGAGCGAAAGGGTTAAAGTGGATGCTAGTGCGGTTAACTTTTTTAGTTTTAAAGAATTTTAAAGAAGAATAATAATTTAAATAACTACAAATAACTACATAAAAAAACTGATATTACATATCGTTCGCTAAAATTAAAAAAAGGCAATAAATAATCTTTTTGCGCAATATTTATTTTTTTCTACCGTTATTTTGTTATTTAGTCACTTGTTGCCATGACTGTATACACGAAAGAAAATTCACTTTAATTCCTCAAAATACAATCAAACTTATCGCGTGCAAAAATCATGACAAAATGCGCACCGATGATAACAATAAAAATTCATTACACCTTTACGGAATACCTCTTTTGCTATTCAGAAAGCTCTCTCGTGAAATTGTTAATAGAGAGTTTTAGCTTATCGTCCGAAACAAAACCATATAATTTGACATTCCATATAAAAATTCGCTTGCTTACCGTATACGGAACAAAATATCTTAATTTTGCATGTCCCAAGTAGGCATGGGTGTATTTCCGTATATTTGGTGCTCTGGAAACAGTAGAAATTGGCGAAATAATTTGTCGTTTTTTACACCTATGCCTACTTACGACATGCAAAATTAAGATATTTTGTTTCGTATACGGTAAGCAAGCGAATTTGTATATGGTATGTCAAATTATGTCGTTTTATTCCAAACGATATGCTAAAACACTCTATTATCACTGCACTGCATTTTTACGGAATCGCATTTCGAAATTTGCGATGTACACCGCAAAATTCAGTCTAACAGAATTCCGCCCAGTGATAAAAATGGAAGTAAACTGTTTAAAAAAAAAATCATCGCATACTTGCAGAATCGCATTTTCGACATTCAGCCGTGATTTGTGGAAGAAAATTCATTGCACTTTTGCAAAATCGCATATTTGTCGGTGTACACCGAAATAAGTGTGCATCACAGAATTCATTCTTGCAGAATCGGGCCCCTGGTATCGAATCATTTTAAATTGATAACTCAAATCATTTTTTGAGCATGCTACATCCACCGTCCAACAACAATGTTTTTGTTGCTTTGTTTAAACCCGTTCTCTGACACATAGTCAGAAACGCGGCCATATCGAATCGGTGGCTAGCCATTGCCTAGCCCCATTTAAAATGATTCGATACCAGGGTGTATTTCGTGTCCTATATAAGAGGATCGTACAAATTGCTTTCGATGTTCAGATTGCTTCGTAGCAAGAAAATGTTTCGCTGAAGAGCACTAAAGCATCCGTCCCAAATTAAGCTTCAATGACACGGAAATTTACAAAATTGCCCAACCCTCGGTGTTTCGTATAAAATAAACTCGACGGACCAAAATGTTTCTCGAAAAATTAAACACGTTAATTTTAAAATAATATATAAATATATTGTTCCACGACACAATCCAATACAAAAAGTTCAAAATCAATATCCAAATCAAAATCAAAAATGCAAGGGCTAGCGGCTAAAATCACGATCAAAATTATAACAAGTTGCGCTCTCGAAAACGGCTTTAAAAAAGTCAACGTTATTACTTATATTACTTCCCTTTAAACCTCGTATCGAACGATAGTAATGTTACATACACAAATTCAAGGTTAAAGGCCAATGATCTAACATATATGTATTCATTGTTGTGGTATGCAAATTATGTATTATCAAATATCGTAATAATAGTAAATATTTAATCCCGATTTAATATTTTATCTTAGATTCCAACCCTACCGGAAGTAAACAATTATGCTGATTTCAAAACTGGGTCAAATACATAATGTACAACATAATCAGCTGATCGTGACAAGTAGCAAATGTAAACAATGCAAAGGTAAGTAATTTTTGATTTCAAAGTTAGTTAATTTGTTTAATAGTAAATATATTCAATTTCAGTTACGATGATCGATGACGATGCTCCGACGTTCCGAAAGATGATGCAGAAACGATTATGCAGAAGGAAACGGCATATGGTACGAATGTGCTGCAAGTTGCGATATTGGCTGTGCGGTGGTCAGATAAGTATTCTTGCTCCTACTCATAAAGTTGTGATACTTTGTGAACACCCTTTTTCAGGTCGTTTTGCGCTCGTCAGTGATGGTAATAATTGCGGCCACGACCATGGATGGCACACCAAGCGAAACATCATAGGTGAGTATGGTTTACATTATTATCCCAAACATCCAGGCCCCGCTGGAATATCATATTCCAGAAAAATTGAACAACTAAAACGAGAATGGTAAAATTATATAAGACATTGTTGATTTTAGTCTGAGCATGGGGAAGTTCACCCGACTATGCCGGAGGTTCCCCTATACTCAGTGCCTAAAAACAAAAAAACAAGTTAATTTAAAACGTGGCATAACGCGCCACGATCTTTAGTTCGCCATTGGTAGTAAGGCTACCTTTGCGATCGGCCTTTTAAATAGTGTGTCATTCATTTTGACGGTCACGACTCGCACCAGACCATCTTTTCCTGGATGAACTTCGGTGATCCGTGCGAGCGGCCATTGATAGGAGGGAGCCTTGTCTGCCTTCACGAGGCATAAATCACCAACTTGTATATTTGGAGTTTTTGACGCCCATTTTGGCCGTTGTTGCAAGCGCTGTAGATATTCGCCTGCCCATCGCTTCCAAAAGTCTTGGGCTAGGCGTTGTGTTAACTGCCATCTATCCAAACGGTTAATAGCAATTTCGGTCATATCCGCCTGCGGATGTGCCAACAGAGAATCACCAATTAAAAAATGACCCGGAGTTAATGCTGCTTCGTCCTCGGGATCGTTAGTAATCGGGCATAGTGGGCGTGAATTTAAGCAAGCCTCAATCTGCGTTAAGACCGTGCTCAATTCTTCGAATGTTAGTAGAGTATTTCCGACTATTCGTTTCATGTGGTATTTTGTAGACTTTACGCCCGCCTCCCAAAGTCCTCCAAAGTGCGGTGCTGAAGGTGGGTTGAAGTGCCATGTAACACCCTTCGTAGTCATGGCATCTGCTAACTGGCTATTCATTTGAATGACTCGTCGAATTTCGGCCTCAGCTCCGACAAAATTTGAGCCACAATCGCTGTATATGTGAGCACATAGCCCCCGTCTCGCGATGAAACGCTGTAAGGCAGCCAAAAAGGCATCAGTGGTCATGTCGCTGACCAGCTCTATATGCACTGCCTTAACCGCCAAGCAAATAAAGATGCATACGTAGCACTTGAGTGTTTTGTATCCTCGCCCTTTACGGTCACGAATGCTGAACGGGCCGCAGTAGTCGATACCGGTGTGAGTAAAGGGGCGAGTGACATTCACCCGTGGAGACGGTAAGTCTCCCATCAGCTGTTTCTCCGGCGTCGCCTTGCACTTGAAGCACTTAATGCATTTGTGCACGAAATGTCTTACTGCATTACGTCCATCGATGACCCAAAACCTCTTTCGCATGTGTGACAGCATGAGTTGACAATGTCCATGCAATGTTGCCTTGTGAGCCTCATCCATCACGAGGTCCGTCAGCTTACCGTGTTTGGGGAGAATCATGGGATGACGTTCGTCATACGAAATCCTTGCGTTCCTGAGTCGTCCTCCCACCCTGAGAGTACCATTATCCAAAAACGGATTCAAATTGGCAATTTGGTACTTTCCTTTAAGGGGTTCCTTGGCTTCAATTTTTCGAATTTCTTCGACGAATTCCAGCTGTTGGACATGTTGAACCCAGAATTCCAAAGCTCGATTCAGTTCGCTTACACTAAGGTTGCCGTTCGTCGTTTTCTTCCTAGCTACTGACCCGAACCGCATACAATAGGCCGTTACTCTTATCAGAGTTGTAAGCGACGAAAATCGATTTAACAACTCCTCTAAATCATTTATTTCCGTTGTCAAGCTCAAACATATTAAATTTTTCTCTTTTTTCCGTTCTAGGTGCGTTTCTCCGATGTTTGGAGACTTTGGCCAATCCACTGAATCCTGTTTCAACCACTCTGGGCCATTCCACCAGAGCTGATTATTGATGAGATCTTTCGCTGCTATGCCTCTTGATCCCAAATCTGCCGGATTATCAGCAGAAGGAACATATCGCCAAGGAGTGTTGCTAACGTTGTTGTAAATCTCGACAGTTCGATTAGCCACGAAAATCGACCATCGAGACGGAAGTCCTTGGATCCAGCTGATAACAGTCGTGTTGTCGCACCATAGGAATGTTGTTACTGAAGCGAATCCATACACTTCTTTTACCATTTTGATGAGTCTCGAGAGAAGAACCGCTCCGCATAACTCCAGCCTGGGAATCGTGACAGTTTTTACCGGAGCAACCTTGGTCTTCGCGATTAACAGATGGCATTTCGTTCCCTCAACGCCTCGTGACACTAAATAGACCAGGGCAGCGTATGCTTCTTCGGACGCGTCGGAGAAACCATGTAACTCCAAGTAAGTATTCGCAGTTTGAAGTATCCACCTTGGTATTTTGATTGATTGTATATCTTCCAGAGCCTTTCGCAATAACACCCACTGTGTCTCAATGTCGTCCGGAAGTGGTGAATCCCAAGAGCAGCCACGCTGCCACATGCAACGCAACAAAATTTTAAGCCGAATAATCACAGCCGATATCCAGCCCAAAGGGTCGTACAGACTAGCAACGTCCGACAAGATGGTCCTCTTCGTGTGCTTATCTCGACACGCCAAGTTAAGCCGGAATGAAAAGTAATCAAATATTGGATGCCATTGTACGCCTAATGATTTAAAGCTTTTATCCAAATCCAAGTCGAAAGAGTCCTTCATTTCTTTGTCCTCGTCTGGGATGCCTTCAAGTAGCCGTGAATCATTCGCCAACCACTTTCGAAGTGGAAATCTTCCTGACTTCAGTAATTCAGAAACCTCGTTACGTTTCCGAATAGCATTCTCCAAATCGTTGGCTCCTGAGAGCATGTCGTCCACGTAAAAATCGTTTCGTAACATTTGTGCACCGAGTGGGTACATTGAGCATTCGTCTTCAGCTAACCTTTGAAGAGTACGAATTGCGAGGAAGGGTGCACATGTAGTACCAAACGAAACGGTATTTATTCGGTAGTCTTTTACCGGGTCTGAGCTGTTTGACCGCCACAACAGTCTCTGGTAGTGTGAGTCCTCCTCCTGAACGTTAATTTGGCAGAACATTTTGCCAATGTCTGCAACCATAGCATATTTAAACATTCGAAAGCGCATGAGAACACCAACAAGATCATTTTGAATGGCAGGGCCGGTTAGTAACGCGTCGTTTAATGACACTCCACTGCTGCTTTTTCGCGAGGCGTCGAAAACAACACGTAGTTTCGTGGATGTGCTATCTTTAACGACTGCATGATGAGGGAGGTAATTCCCCTTCATATTTCTGTCCTTAGGCTCGACCAGGCACATAAATCCCTCATCGATGAATGTGTTTATGTATTTAACATATTCATCCTTCAAAACTGAATCCCTCGCAAACTTCCGTTCTAAGGATTCAAGACTAGCTTGAGCAATGTGTCGCGTCTGACCGATGCTATCCTTAGCCTGTTGTGATTTGAAAGGAAGTCTGACTATATAACGTCCATCCGCCTGCCTTTTCGTGTTCGACACATAATCATCCTCGCACCGTTGTTCCTCTTCGCTCAATGTTGACACTCTAGGGCCCTCCTCAATCTCCCAAAACTTCCGTAGGAGCTCATTTAACTCCAGATCGCCGTTGTCACATGTCTCCACCTTAAAGGATTGCAATACCTTTCCGGAGTAATGCATCTCTCCACTCAATATCCAACCGATCTTGGTCCTTTGAGCTAAAGCTCCCTCTGCCAGTTTTATTACTCCGTCTAGCACTAGACGGGCATACATGTCTGCGCCCAATAGTATGTCAACCTTGTTTGGCCGATGGAACGTGGGATCAGCCAATCTTATGTCACCAAGTCCCTCAACCAGCTTTGTAGAAATTATGCCTTTGGGCATCGGACTCGTTAATCGCTCTAATATGAGGGCATCGAACTCAATCACTTGCTCGTCCAAATCGACAAGGCATAAACGTGCCTTTCCCTTTACTGGTGAACAAGAGCCACTGATTCCCGTAACATTAATAGTGCTTCGTTTACGTGCCAATCCAAGCAGTTTTACTGCATTTTCGGTAATGAGAGACGTCTGCGAACCCTGGTCCAACAACGCACGCAAAACTGTTTTGCCATTGGGAGCCGCGATTGTTACCAACGCTGTTGCCAAAAGTATGCCCTTTCCATTATTCGACGCAACAGCGTGTACTCCTTCTTGTGCTGCTACTGAAGTAGAAGGAACGGGGTCGGGCTTATGGAGCAGAAGATCATGTTTTTGACTGCAGGTACTGCAACGCTTATTGCTCATACAATTGGTCGAAAAGTGACCAAACTTCAAACAATTCATACATAAATTGTTTCTTCTGACCAAATTAAGCCTGCTATAATGGTCCATTGCTATAAATCGTTCACAAGAACGTAAAAAATGGCTGCCCTTGCACAAGGAACATGTAACCGATTGAGGTCCTTGCCGTGTCAAATTTACATGTCGCGTGACATTTTGAGGTTTAGTACGCGGACGGTCGGAAGTGGTGGCCTCAAGCGATCTAAACCGCTTTTCAAGAAAAGCCCTTATTTCGTCAAAAGTGGGTAAAGAATCATTGTCTGTAATTTGGTACTCCCACAATTGACGCGATTCATTTGGTAACCGTTGCGCGGTAATATAAACGAGTGCCGATTGCCACAAATTGTTTAGATTTAACGCCTCTAAGGCTTGTGTGCACTCTACGGTTTTGTCTAATAGCGACCGAAGTGAAAAAGCGGATTCCGCGGCGTTACCGATTGAAAATAGTTTTTTGAATAACGAACTAACTAATAATTGTCTGTTATCGTAACGATCGCAGAGCATTTTATATGCGATTTCATAATTTGAGTCTGTCACACTTATATGCCGCACGAGCGATTCGGCTTCACCCGTGAGACTACATTTTAAGTAATGCAGCTTTTGCACATTCGACAACGATGATTTAGTATGTATCAACGAGTTAAACATATCGCGAAATGAAGTCCAATCTTCATATTTCGATGAAAATTTCGGGATAGTAATACGCGGGAGATTTATCTCCTCATTCACGGATCGCGTCTCACTTCGCTTCGAGTCTGTAGGGGGTACCGGGTTTACGAGAGGGGTAGGGGTGCACTCGCTTATTAGCTCTTGCATCTCTATGGAGAATTCGAGGAACAAGTCCTCGAAACTAGCGCGGGTTTCCTCCGCGTACCCAGGCTTTCCGTCTGCGCTGTCATCGTAGTCAGTAAGTAATGACATGATGGCTTCGTCGTTTTTAATGAATTCAACTTGGACCGCATTAATACGATCCAAGAGGCTCTTACCGTAGATTAGAGTACGTCTCGGCTTACCCGCCTTTTTGTGGTTGGCATAAAGGCGCTCTAATGTCTTCAGAGCAACCTTTTGCTTGGCAACGAGCTTTTCCATATTCAGAGACAAGGGGAAAACACTACACCCACCGGTAGAAATTGAAACACAAAATTTCGCACACGACGCACAAGGGTTGATTCAAGAATCGCTACGCACACGGCGTACAAGATTGAAACTCTGAATATATTACACACACAGCGTACAAAGTTGAATGTATCACACACACGGTGTAAAATGTTAAACACACGGTCTAATATTCTAGCACACTTCCCACACACAGGGTAACGATTTAACACACTCTGCGCACACGGCTAACAAGGGTTAAAAAAGGGTTAAAAAAAGGGGTTGATTGTGGCAAAAACACACTCTGCGCACACGGCTAACAAAGGGATTGACACTGTACACACGGCGCACACGGCGGATAGAGAAAAACCCACGGTTTTAACTAACTGATATTACACGATTATCCGGCTCGACGGACCAAAAATGTTTCGTATAAAATAAACTCGACGGACCAAAATGTTTCTCGAAAAATTAAACACGTTAATTTTAAAATAATATATAAATATATTGTTCCACGACACAATCCAATACAAAAAGTTCAAAATCAATATCCAAATCAAAATCAAAAATGCAAGGGCTAGCGGCTAAAATCACGATCAAAATTATAACAAGTTGCGCTCTCGAAAACGGCTTTAAAAAAGTCAACGTTATTACTTATATTACTTCCCTTTAAACCTCGTATCGAACGATAGTAATGTTACATACACAAATTCAAGGTTAAAGGCCAATGATCTAACATATATGTATTCATTGTTGTGGTATGCAAATTATGTATTATCAAATATCGTAATAATAGTAAATATTTAATCCCGATTTAATATTTTATCTTAGATTCCAACCCTACCGGAAGTAAACAATTATGCTGATTTCAAAACTGGGTCAAATACATAATGTACAACATAATCAGCTGATCGTGACAAGTAGCAAATGTAAACAATGCAAAGGTAAGTAATTTTTGATTTCAAAGTTAGTTAATTTGTTTAATAGTAAATATATTCAATTTCAGTTACGATGATCGATGACGATGCTCCGACGTTCCGAAAGATGATGCAGAAACGATTATGCAGAAGGAAACGGCATATGGTACGAATGTGCTGCAAGTTGCGATATTGGCTGTGCGGTGGTCAGATAAGTATTCTTGCTCCTACTCATAAAGTTGTGATACTTTGTGAACACCCTTTTTCAGGTCGTTTTGCGCTCGTCAGTGATGGTAATAATTGCGGCCACGACCATGGATGGCACACCAAGCGAAACATCATAGGTGAGTATGGTTTACATTATTATCCCAAACACTCGGCAATACGCTAAAGGGGCCCCGATGGCTGGGGGCCCCGATGGCTGGGGGCCTGTGTTCGACCGAACACATGGAACACCGTACGTTACGCCACTGTCGAAGATAGTTTAATGGAATCGCCGCTTAATAGAATCAAAATATGAAGACCCGATGTGATTCTTTTAACAAGCGTCTACTGTACTAGGCAGTGCCGGATTAACCACGTGGCAGAAGGTGGCAAATGCCACGGGCCCCGCGCCTTAAAGGGCCCCGCGTTTTTCTCAAACAAAAATTATAACAACCAAGATTAAATTCTAAAACCCAGTTTCTTCTAAATTATTATAACACGTTGTCGTTTAACAATTTACGCCAGTGTGCTCCAAACTTATAGCAAGGTTAATATTGCATAACATTTCAGAAATATTTCTTTCTAATTCATACGTCCACAGTGTTTCAGGTTCACATTCTAGCGGGACATAAGATTTATGAAGTTAATGTTGGGAAATGTATTTGCACACATCCATAGAATTTAAAAATTACAATTATATCTCTAATTCTCAATGGCGTATACCGCTTCAAACGTTATGAAAAGTGGGCACAAATTTACCTATTTTAATAATGATTCAAAATTGTTTCAAAAAATGTTGTTTTTCATTCAAGTGTGAAAGATTTCCAAGATTTTTTTATTTTAATTAGTAAAACCCAATAAATGTAAAAGGTGTTAACGTAAATTTGGCCTTCTAGTGTGTGCTATTTTATTTTGGCCCTTTTTATGCTACATGTGTGGTTGTAACCTTTTATTAACCTGAGTAACCCTGAAAAGGGACAATTCAATCGAAAACTATATTAATAGGCAACATACTTTTTAAATGAAATATTTTCGCATATGTTATCACTTTTCGGAAAATGTAGAATTTTGGAATTTTCAGAGGGCGTCCAAAAACGGACTTCTAAAATAAATTCTTCTTTGTCGAATAAATATAATTTGTCTACAAAAACTTACGGTTTTACTAATTAATATAAAAAAAATCTTGGCGAACTTACACAAGTCAATGAATAACATTTTTGTACAAACATTTTGAATCGGATAATAACCCAGATAATTTTGCCCCTATTTTTCATAATGCTTTGAGATGTACGCCTGTGCATGACGGATATAATTGTTATTTCCATATTTTATTACTAAGTGAAAATTTATTGCCCATCAAAATCATAATTTCGATTTTACGGAATAATGCGAACCTCGGCGTAAATTGCTCAATTTTGCGAAATGTTTTAACTTTTTAAACGAAAATGTTTTTCACCCAAAAAATCAATTATGGAAGATAATAATCTTCTTCAATTTAGATTGATTTTTTATAAGTTTCCCATTAATGAGAATAAATTTGTAAATGAAGAGTGCAGAGAGTGCACAGAATCGCGAGGACGGCTTACCAAACACCGTACCTCTAAATATCATGATAGCAATTCTTTTATTGCTCATTCGTCGTGTATTATAAAGCTGTAATGCTGATATTTGCTAGCTACTAGCCCTTTCCTAAACCCATTGAGAAATGACTAATAAAACCGAAATATTAATTTTAGAACCACTTTATTAGTTTGGTTAATCGAAGTTCCATAGGCCCCGCTCTCAACATTTGCCACGGGCCACGCGCTTGCTTAATCCAGCACTGGTACTAGGTGTTTTTCGTGTCAGACGAAATTTACTTCAACTACTACAAATCACTGATTCACATGTCCTTTATTGATCTCATTAAAACATTTTCATAATCAGCGCCAGCAGTAAGGAGGGATGGGGGCAACCGGGGCGGCTTTTTGACCACCGCTCGAATAAAAAAAGATGTAAAAACCCGAAAGTAAAAATTCAATATCAATTTCCATTTAATGGAAAGTAAACCATAGAAACTAAAAAAGAGGCGAAATAAAATGCAGCAAGGCAAGGCAAAAAAAAATACGTTTAAAAGACACAAATTCCTCGTGAAGCTGGAAGAAATTTTCAGTTCAAATTTCAAAACCAGTTTACGAAATTTCCCAAGGATGTTAACAAACAATCATATGATATTGACGAAATTCCATGACAAATTGATGAGTCCAAATTATGTTGACAAATTCATTTTCAAGTTGATTCAGGTGTGGTGGTTACTTCTGGTCCCGGGGAGCAGCTGGATAGCTCGGACTCCTATCAGAGACGAGGAGCAGCTGAATAGCTTAAACTCCTAAGCGGACGCGAAGGAGGAGCAGCTAAATAGCTAGAACTCCTGAGTGGACGCGGAGGAGCAGCTGAATAGCTACAACTCCTGAGTAGACGCGAAGGAGCAGCTAAATAGCTAGAACTCCTCAGTGGACTGGGAGGAGCAGCTAAATAGCTAGAACTCCTGAGCAGACGCGAAGGACAGGCTAAATAGCTAGAACTCCTGAATAATATAGACTCTTGAATGCGTCCAGCCGACTGTTCCTTTATTCTATCTTTGATTATCCTATTTACACATAATTTACTACTTGAAATTAGCTTACCCAAACATGGGAATTCCATAAAGTGAACTTTACTTCACTTGATGGAATTCCAATATACACAATTGCAGATCTCGTATTTCGTCTGCACATTGTGTGGGAAACGTCGCGAGCTTATAAGAATGAGATACAATTAAACGTGTATGCGAACAATTGCAGATCTCGTATTTCGTCTGCATATTGTGTGGGAAATGTTCTAGTGTCTATTTGTAAAATTATGTATGTGTAAATTATTTTGCATACGACACAGGTTTAGGGGCGCCGAAACCCGTACTTTTAGTTTAATTATTTATTTTATTTAAAAAAAATAGAAGAAGTTGACAAACGTATTATAAAAATCATTAACTTAAAGAACGTTTAAATGTTCATCGTGGTTCAATTTGCTTACATATCCCATTTGGAATACCATCCTTTTAGATGGAATGTTTGAATGTTTGACGAGGGAAACAGTGATACAGCGACTCAACCAGTTTTTTACGAGTTTCAACTCCATTCCAACTCGTTCCCATTTGTTGCGTGAAGGCCCCTAGAGAGTGGTGCGCTTTCTGAGTGGTGGACCCCCGAAAAGTAAATGTTCCATGGCGTGGTGGCCCCTTGAATATGGAGGCCCTGGGCGACCGCCCAGTTCGCGCACCTCTAGGGCCGGCCCTGTTGTATGACAGCCCCATGACATACTGTTCCGATTTCATTCATTTCTAGATATCTTTTGAGGCGTTACTAGAAACACATTTAAGTGAAGTTGGGCTAAGATTAGTTCATAAAGACAAAGCAGAACCAAATTTTCAGGGGTTGGTTTGTATGGCAGCCCTATGACGCAATGTTCCGATTCCATCCATTCCTAGACATGTTTTTAGGTTTTATTAGGAACACATTTGGGAGAAGTTTGGTTAAGATTGGTACATAAACAAAAAAGTTTTTCTTAGAAGAACCTAATTTTCAGGGGCAGCCCCATGACCCCATGGTACGATTCCATTCGTTCTGATATATATGTATACAGCGTACACTAAAAAAAAAATTGTGTACAAAATTTCAGTCCGTTGGCTTCAAAACTGAGGAACTAGTTTGCGTTGCAACAGACGGACAGACAGACAGACGGACAGACGGACATGGCTTAATCGATTTGTCTCGTCACACTGATCAATAATATATATACTTTATATAGTTGGAGGTGCTTCCTTCTGTGCGTTGCAAACTTCATGAAAAAGTTAATACTATACCCTTTCACATACTGACGGGTATAAATATAAAATTTTCACAATCATATACCCCCGCTTAAGTTTTGACTACCACGTATACGCGATTTCTACTACTTTCAAGCTTAAACAGTAGCAGAGAACGGCAATTTGATTACTACCCAGGGGCGCTATAGAGGCTAAATTCGGCCCTGCTTACTTCCCACCAAAAATCAGCTCAATCGGATTAAATAATTAAGAGTAACTCCCATACAAAGTGCAAAGGAAATTGTATGTAGTTATTTTTTTGTTTCTCAAACAATTTTTCTGTGTCGTTTTACCGTTTTTGAAATAATCGCAACAAAAAAAACAACAAAATGAAAATGAAAATGCCCCTCTCCGCCTCTTTTTCCATGTACCAGTCAGGACTTTTTCCCCCGTAATCTGATAATTCCTGGAAAAATTCAGATTTTCCCCGATCCACTAATAACATTAAGCAATAAATCTGGATCGTGACTGGATTTTGTTTTTTGTATGTATGGACTTATCATCCTGTAATGGGATGTTTCCAGTATGCATATTTCCCAGTATCTAATGTTAAGAAGCTGTGTGTTATGACGTGCAGATAATCAAAGTTACTGTATAAGAAGTACATTATGTGAACCAATTCCAATTACTCAGAATCGATTTCACGATGAAGTGTTATTGTTCTAAACGCAAAGAGGCTTATCGATATCATTCTGCGAAAATGTGAATTTATTGATTGATAACAATTATCAATTATGTGAATCTTATATTAATATAACATCATATTTGTTACAATTCTCATTAGATTGAACATTTTTAAGTTTAATTAAATTAAAAAATATGTGAGTCTATAAATCAAGTACCCCTATATCTGCACACATTTAATTTGAAGTTATAATCCAGGCGGAATGTGAAAATAAATTAATCTACTACATAATTAATTTTCTTGTGCACTCCCGAAAATTTCCAAATCATTGAACTCATTTCTATCACACGTGCCCAATGCCTACAGCCTACACAATTTAATATACAGTCAAACCTGTCTAATCGGACCACTGACGGGACCGATCAAATTTGGTCCGATTAGCAGGTGGTCCGATTACTAAGGGATGCCAGAAAAGTACAAAAAATTAAGGAAATAATTTTTAAACGTTATTTATGAACATTGGACTTATACAAAGGTCACCTATGCCCTATGCAATTTAATATTTTGAAACCGCTCAACACCGTAACTGCTTTGTGATTTTTTTAACCGGCTTTCTTATTATAAATCCTCCCCACACTCACTTCCACCGTAATTTTGAATATTCATCAATATTTTACAAAGCATTTCTATAATCAAAGTCATGGTTAATGATTCAATCAATCATCCCTTTAACTTCACTTGCATCTTCTCGTCGCAGAAACTCCAGAATTGTCTCACCACTCCATCCACCCAACACTGCAATGGTTGATGCTGTCTACGAAATTTCCCGTGGTCATGGGAAACAATATAGCTCATTGTAATCGGAACTGAAGTGAATGTAGTAACGAAATTTCTAAGATTTTTTTTTATTCAACCAAATGTCTTGCCACGTTGCCTGTCTGTTAGTCCGTTTGGTGAAATTTCCTCGTACTGCTCAAGTAATCAGTAATCAATTTGAAGTTTCGGTCTGATTTTTGGAGATTTATCCAGTGGTTGGTCCGATTGTGGAGGTACGTCTAGTACTGATCCATCCAATTGGATTCGCCGATCGTGGTCCATGGTCCGATTAAGAGGTGGACCGTTTATAAAGGTTATTTTGTATGAAAAACCAAATAAAATTGACCAAGGGTGGTTCAATTAGAAGGTGGTCCGATTATAGAGTGGTCCGATTAACAGGTTTGACTGTATGTACATATATAAAAAAATCAAAACATGATTCTATGTATTGATGATATTTGTAAATTATGCAAATTAGTTTTCTCTGTTAGCTGTGATTTAACTCAAGTTTAGTCTTATCAAGTGCTTTCACTAAAACATTCATTATTTATGTACACATTTTTTATTTAAGGGCAAATTATGCACTAACATGAATTTTGATAGATATCCGCGACTTTTCCGGTGAATTTGTAATGTTTCCTCGCGTAGTCTTACAATGTTCCTAGTAGGAGAAAAGAAAAACACACTATCAATAGATACACAATATACCAAAAATTCTTTTGTATATAAATCACATTTATACCGTGTTTTGATATTTCTTTTCTTCGGAATTTGTTAGGCTAAGTCGGACCACAGTTTTTCGCGATTTAATGACAGTACCATCATGATACGTGTTACATTTTTCACACTTCATCTTTTTCGATAAATGATCAAACTTTTTGGGAAGAAATGCACCTCGACTTGTTTGTTACGGACAGCACACTATATTGACGGATTTGGATTTTGGGTCTAAGAACCGAGAAGTATTTTTCCGTTTGATTAAGCCCCATAATTTGCATATTTATAAATTCTATGTTGCGTTTTTGTGTATAAATTTATAACACCTGTGTACCGTTTGAGATTAGATTTAGATTGGACTATACTTTTATGTATGAAGTTGGCTAAGCACTATCTGAAAAACCATTACGGAAGAGTATTGATCGGCTGCAAATCGTTAGCTCGTATTTGCTCGGCACTTAAAAAAATGTGAGCTATCCTATTTATTTAATTATAGCAAGTTTGGACTATGTACCTCATCATAATGTATTTTGCTGGGACTTAGAGAAACTCGAATAATAGATAGACGTAACAATTCTATAAAAACAAGTAAGTAACAAAATTCTACCTTAGTTAAGTACACGCAATCATGTGCTTCCTTCTCTAACATATACATTTATGGAGTGGTTTTTGCAGAAATGAATAGTTTTAGAGTTAGGGACCAAAAAACGGAAAAACCGTGAACATTTTGGGGTCTTTTGCGACTTTGACCCAGTTTCACAACGAAATTTTTAAGGGGAAGCTCCCGATTCGTGCTCAGCACCCAAAAGAACATAAGAAACAAAAAACATTCATTCAATAAATGAAAACCTCAATATTTTACCGTTATCATTTATCAAATTATAGAAGGTAGATTTTTATACAGAATTTTAAATAATGGAATTCATTTAGAATTTTCAATAGAAAAAATCAATTTTTTTTTATAATCTTTTGGGTGCTAGATATCAAGCTAGGTCAACAATTAATTTTGATTTGAAAAATTACCAAAAAGGACACAAAAATATCGTTAACGCGGAACGAGCATGTGCGATATCATATCAAAGGAGATTTCGAGGACATTCGAATCCGTTAATATATCTCATTCTTACGAGTATAAAAGATTAATTTTAGAGTCTCTCATAATAACCATGTTTATACAGGAAAACTTCTCTACAACGGACAACCACAGGACTACCACAGTTGTCCGTTGTAGACGGAATTCCGCTATGCAGGAGTGTCCGAATAAACTCAGTGAAAAGTAAAATATATATTCATACAAGAGACATTATTAAGGCTGCATGTACTGTGTCTCTGGTGATATTGTATGGCGAACATTTAGTTTTTCTATTGCCGGACAAATTTCTTGGTGTTAATTTTTTGAACAAAATACTTTCTCATATCCGGGCATCACATAGCCGGACACTGGACTATATGGATCTTTAATTTCAGTGTATGCCTATCGTGAGGGGACATAGAGACTTTCACAAACAAAATATTCAAAGATTTAGTGCCAGGAATACTGGAAAGCAATTTTGTAGTCATTCCTAAAGTATTTACGAGGGGATTGTAGAAAAAGCAAGGCCTTATGTTTCGTCTGTAAGCGTGCCCTTCATCAATTCTATGACGAATATTAAAGCTTTCTTCTATAAGTGACAATTTTCAAAGAATTTTACCAGTGTGAATACGTAAAGTAATTTTTATCACTTGGTTAAGAAAAAGTGTCCGCTCTGGAGAGGTGTCCGTTAAGAGAGGTTTCACTGTAGTTGCAAAGCCATAATTTGACAAAAATACTAATCTGAAACGCATTTCCTAACTTTTTAGAATGTAAAGTAACTAAGACTTCTATCATCCAATTTGCGTTATGAAAAATATTGAGTGTAAATGTCCTTAAAAGTAAAAACATGATGTCCTATTTACCTTAATTTTTTCCAGGAGACAAAAATAAATATCAAAGACGACGTCTAATTTATTTCATTCTCGATACCGGCTTAAATGGCATTTGAAGTATACAATACAGTAATTTTTTATGCACGATCTACGCCATCCAGGGTGCCTCAACGTGCCTCTCCTTCACTGTCTATGAGTCACATGTGCCCACAGCGTTCCCTAGCGTTCACGTCTCTGATTTTCGAATGCCAGTCATGGTGGCAATGTCGGTAAAAACAGTGTTAAAGCCGCCACAGACAGGGTGTCTCCTTTGGCTTGTAAAATTGCACAGTACACGTAACATAATGCAAAAAAAATGAGCATTGTAAAATTTTTGATTTTGATAGTAATTTGCAAAGAAAATTTTATGTATTTTTTTTTGTTCTTATACCATTTTCTGTGTCCTTTGTCGTTTTTGAAATAATCACAAAAAAAAAACGAAAAAAGACCCCTCTTTCCCCCTTTTTTTAAGGTTACCCACCACCAATCGGTTGGGACTTTTTTTCTCATAATCTGGGGGCCGTCACCAACCATCCTGCAAAAGTCCCGCGATGTATGATTTTTGCCGACCAAATATCGCATTTTTCTTAGACTATATACTGCATAATAATAGTTATTCCGTTCAGAATTTGAAAAAAAAAATAGTGTTAGTTGTTAATTTAATTAATTAATTATTAATTATTCTTTTTCCTCGGATTTTTTCTTAATAGTAAAAGAAATGCTAAAAGGCATCCAGAAAAATCCCAGTTTAGAACTGGAGGTGATTTTTTCGAGTTCTGTGCCGCCAGAACTTTGCTGTACTGTAGACGTTTTAAGGGCAACCGTTGGTTTGAAAGTCCGCGACAATGTTTCCTTTTTTGACTAAAAACATTCAACGTTAGTCAGTTGCGTTTTCTTTATCATCCCGAGTAGTTTTGAGTAAGGAACTCCATATAAAAAAATACACCTACCCACGTGCCACTACCCTGCGCGGGATAGAGTTTAGGAGAATGAAATGTAGATGGCTAATGCATAGGAAAACAATACGGCAATTTCGTTTACTAAGTTTGAGTACCTTTAAACAAATTACAATTCAAAACAAAACAGCGAATGTTTCTTATTGAGTTATTTAGATTTTTCAGATCTTCTGTGAAGAAATCCACCAAATCTAAAAAATAAGCTGACTAGAGTGAGACACAAATGTAGAACAGTTGTCAGTTGTTTGAGCAAAGTTACCCGCGATCTTTTTTTTTTTGAGTCACGCGTTAACCGCGATGGCAAAAAAAAAACGCTTAACGTCATAATTGCTTTTCGACTTTGTGGATCATTTCCATATTTTCTGGAAATCCCATACAAAACGACAATCTGGAAAATTGATCATCTGCCAATACCATCCCCCAGATGGCTCCATTTGTATGCCATTTTGTTTTTCAGTTTATTTGGTTTATAATCTTATCATTATTAGAGTCAATCATTTTAAAATTTCCTGAGACATTTTCCTTTAAATTAAATCTCGCATGACGCATAATAGGTCAGTCAATAAACCGAAAAATAAGGCGTTAGGTCGCAAAAAATTGCTCGGCTCTGGTTTTTTGGGATATTGTTAGGATAGATACCAGATGTATACCACCAAGTTTGCAGCTTCGAAAAACCTGTGCTAACCCCATGACCCTCAAAAAACCTCAAAATTTTCAATTTTGTTTGTAATTTCTAAAAGGTGCATCCTACAAGTAAGTTGTCCACTGCACTGTTAAAGCTAAGAAAATCTTCTTTAATATGAGTGTAACCCCAGCTTTGTAGGCTCAAAGGATCCCAAGATACAGCCCTTTAAACATTGTTTTTTAAAAAAAAGTTCGAAATTGTAATTTCAGTCATGTTCCGAGCTGAATATCGGCTTAAATGCGCATTTTACAGAGAAAGTCATGTGACATGAAGTTATAAACCAGTTCCTTAGCTGTATATATGTCGGAACGAATGGAATCAGACCATGGGGTCATAGGGCTGCCCCTGAAAATTAGGTTCCTCTAAGAAAAACTTTTTTCTTTATGTAGCCATACTTCACCCAAGTATGTTGCTGGTTAAGCCTAAAAAAAATATCTAGGAACGGATGAAATCGGAACACTACGTTATAAGGCTGTCATATAAACCAACCTCTGGAAATTAGGTTCTTCTAAGAAAAACTTTTTTCTTTATGGACCAATCTTAACCACCCTTCCCCCAAATGTGTTTTTTAGTAAAGCTTCAAAACATATCTAGAAACGGATGAAATCGGAACACTAGGTCATAGGGCTGTCATACAAACCAACCCCTGATAATCAGGTTCTTCTAAGAAAAACTTTTTTGTTTATGAACTAATCTTAACCAAACCTCACCCAAATATGTTCCTAGTAAAGCCTCAAAACATATCTAGGAATGGATGGAATCGGAACATTACGTCATAGGGCTGTCATACAAACCTCCTAAAATACAATTCCGTTTTTTTTTTACAAAAAAATCACATTTTTTAAAGTGCTGTATCTTGGGATCCTTTGCACCTACAAAGCTGGAGTTACACTCAAATTAAAGAAGATTCTCTTAGCTTTAAAAGTGCAGTGGGCGACTTACTTGTAATAAGCACCTTTTATAAATTACAAACAAAAATATGAAAAAAGTCCGAAAAGTTTGAGGTTTTTGGAGGGTCACGGGGTTAGCACAGGTTTTTTCGAAGTTGCAAACTTAGTGGTACACTTCTGGTACATATCCTAACAATATCCCAAAAAACCAGACCCGAGCCATTTTTTGCGACCTAAAATCGGTAATTGACTGGCCTATAATATCAAATGCAAGTTCCACTTCAGAATGTCGGGTTCGGGACTGATGACACAATAGTCAGCTGTTACTGAAGGGGGAAATTTTGATCCGTTTGCGTTTTACCTGGGCAATGATCCTGTCTGTCCAAGAAAGAAACGACTATAATTAAATATATATTCAATTCACAATACACAAAGACACTTTCATCATTGTCTTAAAAAGGCTATTGCCTCGAGTCACAATCAGACAGAATTGTGATTGTATACTTTAATAAAATATAAATCATGCATATTTTTCTGAGTATACACGGTTATTGGTTAAGTCGACCTATTCCCTGCAACACGTTATAATAGGGTAAAAATGAAACAAAATTAGGCCATAAATGTTAGGCCGATTTTCAATGTTCACTGAGATATTTGAATTTTTAGGTTTTTTTGAAATAATCTTGAATTTTACCATTTCAAGTAAGAATTAAAAAACTACTAAGGTAATGGGTTAAAACTAATTTTCTGATTTTAGTTAACACTATAGGAGAGATTTCTTAATCATTTAAAATTTCAAAAACCGATCACAATTCAAAACTTTTAATTTTTAATAAAAAAAAATTTTCGTAAATTTTTTCAAAGTTAATTTTTAATGTAGTATTTTCTTTCTTCTGTACAATTGTAATCTACCTTGTTTCTTTGGTTAATAAATAAATAAAAACAATTATATGACACGGAGTCTGCAGACCACTGGAAAAACATACTCGTGTTGTCAGCTTTCCAAAAAGGTGTCAATGTCAATATAAATGTTTGAAATAATTGAAACAGCTAGCTGCAACTTGTTCGGGGACCATAATTTCGTTTGATAAAAAACGACAAATCCATAACACATTAAAAACTTATCCCTACACCATAGCTTTTATGTCATTTTTTATCTCACTCACTCAGATGTTAAACGAGTACCCATTTATGGGGATAAATAACACTGCTGAGCGTGATGCTGATCTCATTACCTCAACAAAAAGCAGATAAGATCTTGGAAATAGGATGTCACTAACACATCCTGCGGCCTAAGTCCAATGTTGGATTCTCGCGCCTGGTATTTATTTATTTTATTTTTTTAATAATTGTGCTCTTAATGTTGATTTCGTAATCGTACGTTGCTTGATCCACTTGACGAATAGAGTTCCAATGTTTTATACTTGACATCGACAACGCGGTGGTGATTATTCACGATAAATACTACTTCAATCCAACTCCTTGGGACTTGGGACCTGGAGGTGAATAATGTACTTGTAAAAAAGCATTAATTTTTCGAGCTGGAACATCGGTAAATTTTCCTCTAAGTTCCAACAAAGCAAGCGTGTTTGCAAACTCATTTTCAATTGACAGTATTGCCAAGCAATTTAGTTGATCGCAGGTACACTGTGCAAAATTTTCAGATAATTTGTAATACCTGAATGAGTATAAATTTCGTTTATACAGATTTTCATATAAAATTCCATAAATATAAGATAATAAAAGTGTTTTAAACCAAACACAAATAAATTGTATACGTTTTCTAAATGAATGCGCTTGCTTAAATGGCGATGAGCGCAAAATGAATACTGGCAAGGTTTAAAAAAGAATTCTAAACGTAGAAGTTTATTGATTTTAATATGTAATGTATTAATTTTAAAATGCTGCCGAATTAAATCAATTCGAAAACCAGATTAGGATCCAGGACGGAATCAAATCGTAGTGCGGATGTCGTTTATACTATTTCTGTATTTATTGTATATTTTAGGCGAATACATACATCTAGGTTTGGTCGAAACCATTTCTTTGTAGAATAGCAGAATTGTGGAATTTGAAGTGGGCCATTCAGTAGTTGATATTCTGATCGCGTTGTGAAATGTCCTTAGTTTGTTAAGTGAATGTTAGACTTTAGTAATAACTTCCGTAATTTTCATCAGCCTTAACTTTAAAACATTTTTGGTGAAAGTGATAATCAGCTACTTCAGTTTCAGAGGTGAGTACACGACTACATTATTCTCAAACTAGAATCGCTAGTCAGGATGTCTTAAAAAATATCTTCCAAAAGATGAAACAACACAAAATATTCTTGATTGCAGATATTTATTGAAATCGATTTTTTTCTCCAATCTATAGTATGGGAACGTGATCAAATCATAGTGGTCCAAGCAGGCTGTGACTTGAAACCCTATTTCGTAATCAGTCTCCAAGAGACATAATGCACTAAAAAAAATATCGTTCATCATATTTACGAAATGCAATCATCAACAACAAAACATAATATTGACGAAAAAATTATCAATATTACGTACATTTTCATAGAAAAAATTGAAGCTTTAATGTACCGTACATCAATCCTATGAACCAGTTGGTGTTAAATTTTATTTACCTCATTTTACTGTCAGCGCACTAACACATAGTTAAAATGCTAGAGTGTTTCGATGAAAGGTTACATCAAAATTGATAAACGAATACATAAAAAATGTAAGTTCATAATATTAATGAACGAGTACATAAGCGAGAATTATGTTCATAATATTGATGTAATATGTCAAAACACTTGTAATGCATACATACAGTTGATGAACGAATCCATCAAACTTATCACTTTCTATGTAAAAGTTCATATTTTTGATGAACGATTTCATTGAATAGAATTCCTGAATGCAGTGCAATTCTAAATCGGTAAAATCACTCCGTTTCTCATCAGTAGTCGTGTCGATTTGTTGCAGTGTTCCAGAAGTGATATTGAGTGTACAACCAGATCAGTTATTGTATTGTGTTTTATTCAGTGTTTCATTTAGTGCCTTTTTGGGAGTTAAACTCCTACTAATAATCGTATATTTTAATTTCTATAATGTATTTTACAATGATTTATTTTTGAAATAATAATTTTTTTTTTCATAAAATTGTGTTTATATTCATGATTGTTTGGAGTTTCACATTTGAAAATTTATTATATTTTGATCAGAGCCCCCTCTAGTTCAAAGCCATAAACTAGAAAACTCTCATACACTTTGGCAGGCAATCATGGACTTGGAAAAGATTGCAAATTTACATTGCGTTAAGCGGAAATCGGGCGGTGTTGCAACAAACTTTAAACCATAAATATTGGTTCCCGCTCTATTTGCCTTGCCAAAAGTAAATGTTAGGCACCAAAAGGTTGTGAGATCATTGAAATAAAAAAAGTGCGAGGAATATTTAGTTTCAGTGGATTTTCGCGTGTTTGAAACCCGGACGGCACAACTTTCCCGTACATTTGTACACCATTTCGTCGTGTTTACAAAAGCAATCATAGGCTGATTTCCCCAATTCATTAATAGTATAAAATTATTTCATTAATATTATGAACATTTGTATCAATTGTATTATTACGTACATAAGAATGATGAACAAATTCATTGAAATTATCTTTGTATGTATTGGTGATTGCAGAATGATGCATACGTTTTCATAATATTGAAGAATCATTGCATCGGCTCAAAAATGTTGATTTTTTCATCGATATGATGATGTTTTTCGTTGTATTTATGCTACTTTTTCGTTCTGTGTGGTAATACTGCATCTTGCAATAATATTTTAATCATGGCTAAATATTTTTTCTATTTTGTTAGAGACAGACGAAGGGGTTCGATCATCATCCAAGACAGTCCGATCCAAAAGCGTTCATCGTTCCCCGAAAATACCTTTAAATTAAAAAAACACATGTATGTATGTTAATGTCAATAACTTATAAAAGAAAATTAAAGATTATTTTTAAAAAATGTATATTTACTTATAGTATAGTGACTTTAGCTGAAAAAATGATGAAACCCAAACATCCAAAAAAGAGCTGACTTTTGATGCCAAACTGTTCTATGGGCTGACCGCATTACGCAGTAAAAAGTTAGACTTTTTTGCGCGTCACATTTGGGGGGGAGGGGGTGGCAAAGGGGTGAAATTATGATTTTTCGCCAATATCTTGTTAACTGTAATATTTACAGCAAAATGTTCTGAGGACGATTTAAACTACACAAAATTTCCTTTCTAATCATATATTATATCATATACCTCCTCTTGCCAAATTATATACTAGACCTAAAAACATTTGGTGTAATTTAGATTTTTTGATAGTTACATTTGGCGCTCTAGCTCCTGAACTAATTTAATTGGAGCCATGGTAATTGGGATAACTATTCCTAACAATATATAGCTGTCCTACACGGAGACTCAGGCTGCCCCGACAAAGCATTCCCCTATACCCCCTATTAACATTTAAAAAAAAGACATGCCTGTAACTTTTCGCCGAATTACAGCAGGCGGGAAAAATTTTGGTAAACTTTAAGGCTAAGTCCCATTAGACCCTCCACCAAATATTACTTCGATCTGATTAAAACAAAGGGTACCTTCCATACAAAATGCCCGGAAAATTGCCTACGAGCAAAACTTTAATTTTGGTTTACTTGTTCCCTTATTTCATAGTTTAGCTTTAATTTAAGCCTAAGGCCTTAGTTGCTAGTGCTTTAAATTAAGTAGCGTATAACACTAGTTTGTTATATTCTTCTTTAATAAATAAATTAAAATAATAAACTAGTGGCATTGAATTTGAATAATTTGTATTGGAGGTACCCTTTGTTTTAATCCGATCGAAGTAATATTTGGTGGAGGGTCTAATGGGGCTTAGCCTTAACGTTTACCAAAATTTTTCCCGCCTGCTGTGGTTCGGCGAAAAGTTACAGGCATGTCTTTTTTTAAATGTTAATAGGGGGTATAGGGGAATGCTTTGTCGGGGCAGCCTGAGTCTCCGTGTGGGACAGCTATATATTGTTTGGAATTGTTATCCCAATTACCATGGCTCCAATTAAATTACTTCAGGAGCTAGAGCGCCAAATGTAACTATCAAAAAATCTAAATTACACCAAATGTTTTTAGGTCTAGTATATAATCTGCCAAGAGAAGGTATATGATATAATATATGATTAGAAAGGAAATTTTGTGTAGTTTAAATCGTCCTCAGAACATTTTGCTGTAAATATTACAGTTAACAAGATATTGGCGAAAAATCATAATTTCACCCCTTTGCCACCCCCTCCCCCCAAATGTGACGCGCAAAAAAGTCTAACTTTTTACTGCGTAATGCGGTCAGGCCATAGAACAGTTTGTTATCAAAAGTCAGCTCTTTTTTTGATGTTTGGGTCTAGAGCTAAAGTCACTATACTATTAGTTTTATTAGATACTTTCAGATGTTTATGATTTATAAACTTAGTATGTTCTTGAAAACGTTTTTCATTCAAAAACATACTAAATACACATTTAAAATTATTTAGTACAAACGAACCCATTGTACTGCGGGACTCATATAAAATTAATACCTAAGATATTATAAAAAATAATACAAATTTGTTATAAATTTTACAAGCTACAATTGTTATTTTCTTCCTTAATCTAAACTCCAGTTCAATCCAGCCAGCCGTGTGTTTGGAAGACACTTCGTGATCTTGCAATAACGTTGCCATGTGTTTCCAATCATCACTGCCCCAAATCGTTAGTTTGATTTTCGAATCAGAAAATAATTTACAACAAAAGCAAAAAACCACGTCATTTGATTTTGAGTACACTAACCATCGGCGATCTGCCCTCTCACCATTTGTCATTTTGCGTCTATAAAAATCTTCAGACGCGTTTTGCTATTTTTTGGATAATCGAAGCTCCAGAGTTCTTCTTCTTCTTGTAGCGGTGCAGAAAGGTGTGTAACCTCCAGCTCCAGAGTTCAAAGGGACCATTCCATTCTCCACTAAAAACAACCGTAAACGTTCAGTTATTGTGGATGGCCATAACGAAGGGTTTTCCATTTTATTGTTCATTGGTATTTTTTAGTGCAGCATCATCAACAACCTTAGACTGGGATGTTGATGTTACATCTGCGATAATGCCGATAAATGCTTCCGCTATCGCCTTCTTTTTCCTTTTTAAAGCACCCGATTCTTGATTTAATCCAACTCGTTTTAATGGAGGCATTTCTATTGTCCATATTTCAAAAGGGTGTTGCGTGGAGGCCCCTTGAAAGTGGTGGCTCTGGGCGACCGCTCAGTTCGCCCACCCCTAGGGCCGGCCCTGCATCCGGCCCTTAAAATAAAAAAATACTGTTCTCCTTTTAAATAAATCCGTCCACTCCTGTCGAAATTGAAAGTGAGCTTGTTCCAAAGCTATTGAAATACGAAAACCACGTTCTTAGAACTCTTTAGTTCTGGGCTTCTGCCCTGATAACCCAAAAAGATCAATGTCATATTTCTCTGTTTTCATTTAGCTACTACAATGGTCACTAGAAATCCAACATACATACTCAAAATTAGCCTCAATAGCTTGATTCATTAGTATCGTGGCATGTGTTTAGCGAATTTATAACACGCCAATCTACAACTACAACATTTACTATACTACTCGTTTGATAATGAGATGCTAATTATATGCAAAAATGTTTTTTTTTCTTATATGATTTTAATTTTAGATACAAAAGATACATTTCTGTTATTGAAGATAATATATGAAGCACATACATACTAGTTAAGGGATAGAAAGATGCTCGAACAACGGAAATCTGAAACACACAGTGAATAGTTTAAGTGAAAATAAAGAAATGGACTGAAGATTGTTCTTAGATATTTAAGGGTTTTTGTTATGAGTGGGTTTCAAGTCTGCTCACTCAGAAAACTTTAAATGTATGTTTTTCTACCATTTGATAACATAATCATATGTACTCGTATTTGCACTTTTTGTATGTCTCCCATTAATTTAAAATTAGACAAGATTTTTACATAAAATTTTGCGATTGTTCATAGAAGCTGGGATGAACAACAAACTACTTCCATAAAAAATAGTTGAAATTTTATTTTCGTAGCCAATAACAGTATGTACTGGAATTAGGAAGCTAAAAAAGTGACTCTGAATTTTAAAAACAATCATTGCAGCCGCTGTGAGTCATCACTTATTATCACTTTGCTATTTTGATGATACAACTGAAACGAATGTCATTAGATTTTAATATGAAAACTTGTTTGACACACCAGAAGATATTTAGTTTTTTTTTATGTAGATTTATTGACCCCGATTTAGAATTTGGAGACTATTCAGATCAGCTCCATCGGCCATCACACACATGATTATAAAAATGAACACAATTGACCTAATAGCGAAATGAAGAAATCTGCGCAGATTGAGATAAAGAACGCGATTCCCGTTAGAAATGAATTCGATTAGAAACCTTATATAAATACGTGGATAGCGAAAATCTAGCTGATTTCTTAGCAAGTAGACGTAGCGAAAGTACACACTCATATGGATAGAGTTTAGAGACAAAATGAGAAAGGAGCTAATATTTTTTGTTGTGTGTAAGTATAGTGTAAAAAGTGTAATGTGTAAAGTTCTTTATTCTAAAGTTTATTTTCTACATGCAGATCTTGTAACGGCGTTTGCCGAAAAGCCGGAAGTTTCCACATCGCTTGCCGTTGCCGAGCCGCAGAAAAATGCAACTGTTTCGCTGGAGGATCGCATCCAAACTGTTAAAGAAACACTTTTCGGTAGTGATGACAAAAAGAAGAAGAACCACAAGGATGATTTAAGATCGGGATCGAAGCGTCGTCGTCGTCGTAAGCCCAGCAAGGGATGCCGCAAGGGACGTTGCAGTCACGAGCACAATGGTTCGCGATATGATTCAAGACGATCGCAGGAAAATAGTCATGGATACGGCTCGAGAAATTCGCACGAGCATGGTGGTTATGGATCGAGAAATTCACACGAACACGGTCACGGATCGCGAGGCTCATATGAACATGGATCACGAAATTCCAACGAATACGGTTCAAGGGGTTCGTATGAACACGGACATGGTTCGAGGAGCTCACGCGAATCAGGAGATCGCGGATCTCGAAGTTCCAGGGAACATGGTCATGGTCATGGGCATGGTCACGGGCATGGTCATGGTCATGGGCATGGTCATGGGCATGGACACGGATATGGATCGAGAAGCTCTCGGGAGTCGGGCAGTCGTGGATCACGCGGTTCTTACGAATATGGACAAAACTCCAGAAGCTCACGCGAATCGGGATCGCGCAGCTCACAGGAATATTGGAATGGTTATGGCTCCAGAAGCTCGGATGAATCACGCAGTTCATACGAATATGGACAAGGTTATGGATCAAGGAGCTCCGACGAATCCAGATATAGTGGATCGCGCGGTTCTTACGAACATGGTCATGGATATGGTTCAAGGAGTTCGGATGAATCGAGAAATAGTGCATCGCGTAATTCTTACGAAAATGGATCGCGAGGATCGCGGGGATCGCGGGGCTCGTACGAGTATGGTTCTCGTGGCTCATATGAATATGGATCGCGTGGGTCGTATGGATCGCGAGGCTCCAGAAACTCCAATGAATCGGGTGATCGTTACGGATCACGAAACTCGAATGAATCTCGCGATTCACGTGGATCACGCGGATCACGTGGATCACGCGGATCACGCGGAAGTTATGAATCACGCGACTCGCGATATAGAGATTCGAATGAATCACGCAACTCCCGTGCCATTAGCGAATAGATTGTATCTTCAATATACGTAATATAAATTTCATAGAAGCTTTAGTCTACCAACTATTTATTGGGATTCATCTGTAGTTGTGAAAGCTATGAGTGTATGCAACAATGTACATTTATTTAAAATAGTTTGCCATTTGTTCAACTTTTTTAGGGGGTAGTTAAGTTATTTAGTACTGGCCAATAAAAAAAATGCCGAAGAAAAAAACAATTAGAATAAGTGACGAAATGAAAATAATTAAAAATAATGTTTGTTTGTTTTTATTTAATTCCATTTATTTTCGAACCAAAAAGTCATTTCAGGTTTTTAAAGTATTTTCCTAAAGTGTTCCCTATACGCTCAACACACTTAGTTCAGCTGAATGAGGCTTGTTTTAAAGGAATGGCTTTCATATTCTTCAGATCTTTAAAAAAAAACATAAAAACTACATACATACTATACAAAATTACATCTAGGCAACTAGACCTTTTCTTGATGGGTTATACCTATAGGAACTAATCCATGATCGGATAACAAACGAATAGCAATATTACTTTCTGGAACAAACTATGCAAATAAATCCAAATCGCCCTTGTCATTAAAAGCAAAATATGGTTTTCATACCACAATTGTTTATTTGCACTAGGACCTAACATCCTTTGGCCGGTGAAAATTTATTTGAATTATAATTTGCATAGAGTAGCGACATAAGCGACAAATAAGCCTCAAGTGTACACCCAACCCTCACAGCACTATACGCATAACGCCGCTGACCAACTACCGGATACCACCCTGTAAACATACATTGTATGAAGCAAAGTCGACTTTAGGGCTTATTATTAATTTCGATGATGTCAAAATTACACAAATTTACTTTGCGGCATCCTATCATGAATAATTTATGGTGAATGCAAATATGCAATGGGACGCATATAAACTCGGTTTATGTGTGCGGTTAATCTCTCAGAATGTTACCGAGGACATTGCATGAAAATCTGTGGTTTGGGTAGATGACCAAACTTCCCGCTGAGTTTCAATACATACAAGCATAACGAAATATGTACGTACTAATAAATACAGAGCAAGGCAAGGCTTTATGAATTATGATGAGTGCTTGTAGTCCAGTACAATTGGTTCAAAATAGCCCCAAACCTAAACATCCAAAAAGAAAAGAAATTTTTGATGCCAAATTGTTGAATACACTGCCTAATATACGCAGTAAAAAGTTACACTAATTTGCGCCATGGGTTAAGGGGGGACGGGGTGGCAAAGGGGTGAAAATTCAGTTTCTTGCAAATATCTGGAAAGCTATGAGTCTGACCTTAAAATGTGCTGAGTACAAAACAAACTACATAAAATTACCTTTGTAATGATATGTAACACTCTAGACATTTTCCCAGAAAATTATACCCTAGACCGAAAAGTATTATAGTGAATTTACATTTTTTGAGTTTTACATTTCGGACTGTAACTCTTGATAAAATAGATCTTCGGTCATAAAATCTTGTCCATATTTTGCTGACAAAATTTATTTAATTTCTACCAAAAATTAGAATGCTCCCACCATTGACGCCCCCCTCACTCCTCCTCACATTTTTCAAAAATGCATGCCTGCAGCTTGTTTTTAAATTGAGCTTAATTTTAACCCCTTTGCCACCCCCTCCCCCCTTAACCCATGGCGCAAATTAGTGTAACTTTTTTCTGCGTGTATTGGGCACTGTATTCAACAATTTGGCATCAAACATTTCTTTTATTTTTGGAGTTTTGCGTTTTGAGCTATCTGCACTAGACTATTGACCATTGCAGGTCATAAGATAGATTTGGCCGACTGGTTGATTTGAAATCGCTTAACTGTTTGCAGTTATGTCGTGGCTTGTTATCAATGATATAGCGCTGGAGCTCGTAGTTAGCATTTCCGGGAATCCGCATGAATGATCACTGTACAAGATTATGTTTGGTTATTAGATAAAGTAATCGGATTGAGTGTTTGTCCGATGAATGGACCAATATTGGCAATTGTACACGTTCATAGTGATTCGGGTTTAAATTAAATTTACGTTTTCATATTGATTATGCATTTTTCGATGTAGGGCTGCAGAGAATTGGAATCGACATAGTCAAGGGCATAGTCAGCACCATCCCTTTGCTGACCGTCAAAAATGGAAGATGACAAAAAATTGAAAATTTAAAAATATCCAGCGGAGTGAGAATAACAATAGCTTCGATTGTTGTCATACCAACACAAGCAAGTCGTTAAACTTCTTTAGCAATCGTATGGTAAACTGTCCTTGAGACTTTCGTTACCATACCAGTGCAGCATATGCCACAACGGATCGGACCAACATCTCATACATCACCTCAACCGTTTTTGGATTAAGGCCCCAAGTCTTTCCAAATAGAGACCTGCAGGCCCACATATTCCCAGTGGCTTTATCAACAACATTTTCTACCAGCGCCCGCTCTAAGGGGGGCAAGCCGGGCGGTCGCCCGGGCGCCAAAATTTTGGGGCGGCTTTTTGGCTAGCACTCGAAAAAAAAAGATTAAAAAAAGCCGAAAGAAAAAAAAATCAACATCAACTTCGATTTAGTGGAAAGGTCTTCGGTTTCCATTCTACAGATAAAATAAAAATATTACTCGTATGTGCTAATTTCGTACTCCGATTGAACATTTAGTTCATCTTATTTTCACCAGAATTAAGGACCTTGCATGAAACCTAGTTTTTGCCTAATTTTCAAGAGGACGAAATTGCAAGAAATTTTATTGTTTAGTCTGTTAAGTACTCTCCTGTTACTTAACAGACTAAACAATAAAATTTCACTAAAATCCACAAAATAAATTTTAAACTCCCAAAGAAATTCATATGAAATGAGAAATAGGTAGTCAAATAAACGCTGAGCACATTAAGGCATTTAAAACAGACTCCTCTGTGAGAATTGTTATCCACAAAGGCATTATCAATAATTTTTTGGAGTTGTTTTCCAAAATTTCGACATTTTGCAGCATAATTTAAATTCACTTCGCCAAACCTTCGCGTGAATGGATTACTTAAGTTGGTACCGATTGCATTGATTCATCTAGCATTGGAGTTGGAGGGCAAACTAGGGATGGGAATTAATAACCGGTTATTATGAATAACCGGTAGTTTCATTTAAAAAATCCGGTTATATCCGGTACTATTTTTGCCCGGTTATTAACCGGTACTATTTTTAAAATGGAAAAACCGAGAATAACCGGTGATTACTTTTAAAATTGGCGCACATTCCAAATTTCCACACAATATTTCAACAGAGAACAAGCAGCTAGCGCAATAAAAACTATTTGGTAAAACTAAACTTAGAATTTTTCCAAAAAAAACTTCACTGCACTGGGTGTTCGATTTAATGGAGTAAGTTAGTCGAACGGCGCACATAAGTGGCGAATCCACAAATTAAAATAAATAAAAAAATACCTCCAAATGGCAGCTCGTCAAAAAACAGGCGTCGGCGTCGTGAGCTGCCATTTGGTAGCTGCTTACCATCTACACTAGCTACCAAATGGAGCCTGAAAATGATAAAACCAAACTACTTTCATTTTGTTTTTTTTTTATTTAATTATAAAATCGGACAACGCGCGTTTAAATTATTGACACTAAAAAATTACACTATTTCAAACAAAAAAACGAACAAAATTGTCACTTTGAATTCGAGAAGACTGAGAAATTGGACGGCCACACAAATGGCAGTCAGTGTCAGTTGGCATCGCGAGCTGCCAATTGGCAGTGTGGATAAAGCTTAACAGATTGAGTCCCGACATTGTTTCGGATAGCGTCGGACGGTTGGGCTATTCAAAAGTATTTCGTCCATATAAACCGAACGCCCATACAAACGGCTCAGCTTCGACACTCGAATATTTCGAAAATACCAATTTATTATTATATTTTTATCATTTGTCGATATCGGGTATTATATTTTCAATTTTTTTTTTAACGTATAAGGTAAACGGAACAGAAATACAGGTCCAAATAAGATGCACAACTCTGCAAGTTGCACATGCTCTCTGGTAACAATTCCAAAGGTGAAAGAAGAACGAAACTCTTGCCATAGACCGATGCTTTCATTTCATTCCAAAAATATATCCCAAAGTTATTCCAAAAGCCATAGAAATACATGAATGTAAGTGCCCAGTATACTGAACGCGGGCTATAGTTATTGACTCAGGTGTCCAGGTAACTGGACGCCGGGACTCAACCTGTTAAACTCTGCACCCTGCCAAATCAACGAATGGAATTTTAATTAATTAATTAATTCGTCATGTATGTGCAGGATGCACAGCTTCACCATCAAATTAGTACATCGAATGCAGCTGAGTTTTTCTATTAAAATTAGGAATTCCGTATCGCCTAAATTTATTGTTTCCTATTGAAACTTGTCATTATTTGCGCAAATTTTCACATTTTTGCGCAAAATGTCCTGTTTTAAGAAATAATGCTAATGCCTGGCTTCCTAATAAGTTACGCTGCGGTCACAATGCTATCTTAAATAGAAAAAATATATGGAAAAAATGAAAAATATAGAACAGAAGGGTCTTTTCTTTGTTAGTCGGTTTTTAACCGGTTATTTCAATAACCGGTATTTTTGCCCGGTTAAACCGAGCCGGTATAACCGATTAGGAAAATAACCGCTATAACCGGACAACCGGTATTTTTGTCAAAAAGTCCCATCCCTAGGGCAAACTGCGAAGAAGGCAAAATGACATCGATCGTTGCATTCTCGGTCATGCCGTCCCCGGCAGTACATGGCACGGCACTTAGCGACGGCATCTGATGAAGAGGTGTCGTGCCATGAACTGCCGGTCGAAACCGAAATTGACAAACTTTTTGAAATCCTCTTACGGGGAAAATTTTATTCCAACATAAACCTTTTCGATTTATTTAGTGTTTCAGTCGAAAACGAAATTTCGCATGCATTTTCGATTTCTTATATCAAGCTTTAAAGTTTTTAAATTCCAAACAAAGTCTATAAGGCCTTGCTGAACTGTGGTGAATTGCGCTTAAGAGTACCTATGAATGATAGCTGAACGGTGGTTTGAATCCCAATGTAACCATGCATTTTCGTGTTTTTTTTTTATGCTCTTAGTTTCTTGGTTTCATTGTGTAAATTATTTTGGAGCAAAACCCCTTTGAATCGATTCTACAACAACCATTCTATACATCTAGATCAGTGTTTCCCAAGCTCAGGGTCGCGCCTCTTAATGAGACGCGACGATTAGGGACGATTATGGTTTCCTTCAACACGAACCATTCGAAACTCTTTCGAAACTCACCAGGAGTAATCCGTTGTTGCAAAACGTTGCAAATTGCTAACAATTTTATTTTCTTAATAAAAAAATCGCTGCTACTTAATCCGTTTGATGACCACAGCTGATGATATGGCGGAATGAAATTGATAAAGCTATAGCGATTCTGAAAAGAACCGCACAGGTCAGCTAGTTTTTGTATGGATAGAATGAATCCTTGGTAAAAATCTTGCTGAATTTGGTTTATTAGTATCACTGAAGCCATGGTAACGGCCGAACTGACGACGAAATTCAGCATGCGGAGATCAAGAATTGACCCCTGTGGAACTCCCGCTGTAACCCTATACTTCGTGGGTCGTATACTTCTTTGGTTTAGAAAAACGTTGTGTACCTTATAGACCGCAAGTTGCGTATAAAGAAAAACTCCGGTTTTGTGAAATTTTTCTTTAATTTATTCCGTATGCATTTCGGTCAAAACAATGGTATGACCATCTTCAGCAGAACGTTCTGAAAAGAAAAATTTCACAAAACCGGAGTTTTTCTTTATACGCAACTTGCGGTCTATAAGGTACACAACGTTTTTCTAAACCAAAGTTAACACCAGACCACAAAAATTCGTTCCCCGTTTGGTGATTAAAAACCAAACAAACTTTTCGTATACTTCTATAAAATTCCAGTAGTTTAAAATATGGGATGCACTAACAAAAAAAATGTTCAAACAATTTAAAATGCTAAAATAGATCTTGAACATACGTATAAAATTAAGAGCATTCCTTGCCAACGGCAATTTTCGCACATCTATTTTCTTGGGGGCGCCAAGATCAACAGAACTCGCAACCGGCACGAACTTAAAAGATTGAGAACCACTGATTTAGATAGTATGTATATCTACTATCAATGTGTTTGGTACAGAACCGAAGGGCAGCAATTTATCCAATTGCCCGGGGCGGCGTAAGTGCTAGAGCGGGCGCTGTTTTCCACATGGGTGCTCCAGTTGAGCCGCTTGGCTAACATTACCTGGACACTTTATTTCATTCGAGAATTTAAGCATTGTGTTGCTCAAATAGACAGAGGTTAAGATTCAGTTTCCGGGTAAAGGGACAAGTACACTTTTTTTAGGATTAACACTAAGTGCCACCTTATCACACCATCGGAGTACTAAATGAAGAGCTGCCATCATCACCTCTGAAAGCCCCTTATTATTTTAGTTATATCATTGGCGTAACCAATAGCTTGATATCCAGAGCGATGGAGCATATCAAGTATCACGTGAACCACAAGTGAGCCAAAACAAGAAGTGCAAATAAAACTCCACCTTGCGGGAATATTTTAACAGCGTTGTCACCTATTGAAGTTTTACCTAATGATGCTCAAATTTCGCGCCCTCGTAGCATTACATGTATCCACATGATAGTTGCCTTAGGGCGCTATTACACAGTCATATATTGGTAATATATATTATAATAGATATTATCATAAATCATTAAGCCTACTCGATTTCGTTTAGTGCACGTGTAAAAAATTAACCGAATTAATCGAGTAGGCTTAATTAACTGGAAATATGAATATAAATATGACTGTGTCATGGAGCCCTTAGGTGTATTTGTGAGCTCAGGAGCTCTGGCTATACTACCTTACCCAGTATTGCCAGATGCACTCTTAATATCAAGAAAGGCGCAAAGTGCATAATTTAGGGTTTTGCCAATTGTACCAACGAGTTCATGTAGGGCAACCTCAGTTGACTTTAAATTTTTACGTAGGCAAACTGAGTAATAGTGCAGAGGAATGAAGATCAATAAAAACCTCAAATAGTTTTGAGAATAAATGATGATAGACTAATGCCCATATGATTTGCGGTGTCGTGAGTTTAAAATTGGAATTGGAATGGAATTTGATTGATCAAATTAAGTAATTTGTTCAGATTACGTAATCTGGCCGTAAGTGTGAATTACCTCCTTACTGCCTTTATTATTTATTTATTTATTAACCAAACAAGGTAGATTACAATTGTACAAAAGAAAGAAAACAATTATACAGAACATTTAATTTCACAAATACTTAATTAGATAGGAAGGAAGGTGAAGAAGGAAATACAAATGAGAAGATTAGGATGTTGTAAGGGACTTCATAACATTTCGTTTGAAAACCATCTTAGAAATATCGGGAGAGTAGTGGATGCTAAAGGAATTAAAAGTTCTACAGCACCTATTTACAGGCTCGTTGTAGCCATATACGGTTGAATGCTGATATTCTTTTAAAAGAGGTGTATGTCTGGTTCGTCTAATTTGATAATTAAACGTGATTTTGTTAGATATACGATCGATACTAGCTGCCCCGCTAACAAAGTCAAAAGTAAAACATGTAGAAAGCAAGGTTCTTCTGGAGGTAAGCGTCGTCAAGTTCAGCAGAGAAAGTCTATATTTGTAGGATGGGAGACAAAGAAAAACAGTGGGGTCATATGAATCTCTCAGTGCGAATAGAAGAAATTGTTTTTGAACAGATTCAAATCTATCACAGTGCGACTCGTAAAATTAATTCCAGACTATAGAGGCGTATTCAAGTATAGGGCGTACAAGTGTGGTATATAAGGATTTGGTAACCCAAATATTTCTAAATTCTTTTGCACGTCTTTTTATGAAGCCAAGTTGTTTATTGGCTGTAGATAGTACCATATCGTAATGCAGATTGAAGCGCAATTTATTGTCAAGTATAACACCGAGGTCCTTGATATGGTCCACTTTCTTGAGTTCAGTGTCATTAAGTAGGTAGGAGCTAGATAAGACTGTGTTCTTACGCGAAAAACTCATTACATGACACTTGCTAACGTTCAAGTGCAGATTATTTTGATTGCACCAATTTTCGAGGGACTCGAGCTTTCGCTGAAGAAAATCAATGTCAGAGTTTACTTTTATAGTGTGGTACAACTTCAAATCGTCGGCGTACAGAAGATGAGGAATATCCCACAAGAGTTGTGACAAATCCGAAATGAATATGTTGAATAGGAGAGGGCCTAAGTGGCTGCCTTGTGGCACCCCGGAAGGGACACATACACTTTTTGATATACAACCCTGAAATTTAACAAATTGAGTCCGATTAAGGAGGTATGATTGAAGCCATCTAAGAAGCGAACCTCTTATTCCGAAATTATGTAATTTTGTAATTAAAATTTGGTGATCGACCCTATCAAAGGCCTTGCTGAAATCAGTATAAATAGCATCAATTTGATTGCCTTTTTCCATTTCGCAGCGGATATCAGACACTAGAATAATAAGATTGGTTCAAGTAGATCTGCCTTTTCGAAAACCGTGTTGTTGCTCATTGAGACGAGGTTCAAAGATAATGGTGAGCTTGTCACAAACCAATTTTTCAAAAAGTTTTGGGATAGCTGATAGAATTGCGATGCCTCGATAATTTTCAACCAATCTTTTATCGCCGCTTTTATGGATAGGGGTAAGATATGAATATTTCCAGTACAAAGGAAAGACGCCAGTTTGGAGTGAATTGTTGAAGAGTATATGCAGTGGAGCGAGTAATTGATCTAAACATTGCTTCAAAAAATAGGGTGCTATTAGGTCAGGTCCAGATCCTTTGTTAACACTAAGCTGTTGAATCGCTATAGCTATTTCTTCCTGTGTAATTATAATTTCATTTAAAATGGACGGTAGGCTGGTATCGGTTGAATAAACTGTGCAGCTCTGCGTCTTCGAAGTGCTGAAACAATTCTCGAAATGGTCAGCGAAGAAGTCACAAATTTTTTGCGGAGAAGATGAAGTAAGAGTACCATTGGACATAGAAGTGGGAAAACCTGATGTCTTACGTTTTATATTGACAAAATCAAAAAACTTTTTGGGGTCGTTGATAATCTTTTCCCCCATTAAATTGACAAAAAGATCGAACGCTTCTCGGGATTTTATGCGGAATTCACTAGCTATCTCTTCATATTCTCTCTTTATGTCAACGCTAATATCGGGGTCATTTTTAATCAACTTGTACAGTTTGTTTCGCTGATTTCTTAGTTGTCTCAAATTCCTATCTAGCCAGGGTTCAGTAAGAGCTTTACGCTTTTTGATTTTGGGTACATGTAAATTAATGGCGCCGAAGATTATACTGTAGAAAGCTGATACATTGTCATCAATATCTGAATTGTCAAAATGAGATTCCCAATCTATTGAACTTAGATAATTATTGACGCCTAAATAGTCAGCATTTAAAAAGTCGTCCACTATTTCATTATTATATGATTGCTTGAAAGTAAAATGAGTCCCTAAGAATTCAACTGTAATAGCCGAATGATGACAAGTGTTACAAAATAAATTTTCGGTATCAGTAGTTGGGCTAGCTACTACTTCGTCATAACAGTTTGTAAAAATTAAATCTAACCAGTTTCCATTCTGGTTAGAAGTCGGGATGATTTGCTGTAGGTCATTGCTGTAAAATGAGTCGATTAAGTTAAAATCAGAATTTTCAAGGAGATTGAGTGGAAGTAGTTGATGGTCATTTTCATCAAATATAAACTTAATATTAGGACGGTTGAAATCACCGAAGATAATAACTTGGTCTGACTCGTCTAAGGATGCAGAAAGAGAAGTTATTGTTTCGCATAATCTATTATAAGTGGACTCGTCAGACCGGGGGGGTACGTAAAAAACTCCAATGAACAGGTAGTGTTTTTCTAATGGTATTTTGACGACAATGTGCTCGAAAGCTTTGCTGGAATTGGTTGGAACTATTTCACTTGAAAAGCGATTGTGAATAGCGATGAGGACCCCGCCACCCCTAGAATTACCTGTATAATTGTAGTTCCGATCGCAACGGTAAATAGTCCAGTTAGAGTCGAGAATATCTTCATTTTTAAAGGAGTCATTTAACCAGGTTTCTGTGATTACGAGTATGTTAAAAAGGCAAGACTTGGCATCGAGAAAGAGTGTACTAATTTTACCTCTCATGCCACTACAATTATGGTAAATGAATCTAGGAATAATTGAGGGCGTATTGTCGTTAGGAGTAAAATTTCTTGTGGTCTTCTCGTGTTTTTTGTAGGCGTGAAACATGTTTTGCGCTAACGAAAGAGCGATATGTTTCTAGGTCACGTTTTACTTGATCTTGACTCATACCTAGTTCTTCATGGTATCGATTGAAAAAGGCGCGTAGGGAATTGATATCAGTGGGGAGACTTCCTGCTGAATCAGAACTATAAGGTTCGTTTTAGTTTTACCGTCAATGACATGGAATGTGTTGTAATTATTGGGTCGGTTACAATAATGGAGGAAGTTTTCTCAGGGCTGTGGTCAACGTTGATCGGGGGTTCAATCACTGTAGGAGTTGTTGCCGGTGTTATTATTGTGTTGAGGCAGCGCTCAAGACTATCAATTTTATCATACAACTTTGCAAAAAATTCAGATTTTAGGTCTTGATTGTGGCTGCTGTTGTTCACATCAGTAGCTGGTACACTATTGTAGCAAGAAATATCGGTGAGTTTCTTATCCAGGCTTGAGATACTTTTTTCTATGGTCCGAATATGAGTGTTGTTAGAAATTATATTCACTAGCCCGTCGAAAGACCTCGCCATCTCAGAGAAACTATCACCGTTGGCTTTGGTTAGTGCAAGCTGCTTAGCCACAATATCATCCTTATCCGCATTAAGATTGTCTATCTGGTCTTCGATCTTACGGAACATGGATCGAATCGTGAGTTCCGTATTTTGACAATCTGAGCAGATAAAGTGCTCAGCGAGATAAGGTGAATACCAGTCTCTAGGTGCATCAATACATGAACCGTGGAGTCTCCGCTGGCAGAAACCTTTACATACGACAGCCTTGAATTTGTTGTCGTAGGCCGTGCAATTATCCAAAGAGCATTTGTGACTCATTATGATTGCAAAAAAAAGTAGACAATTAAAGATTGACGACAAAAGTTAATGTCAGCACAAACAAAGGTTAATTGGGCCACTTTTTACACAAAGTCAGGTGAGGGGTACACAAAACGATGAGTCGAGAGATAAAAAATTAATTTAAAATTGAAATAAACAAAACACTACACAGCAGAAAATGTTTGAGTTTAAAAGTTAATGGGTCACTTTTAACACAAAGTACGTACAGATATTACAAATTGATGAGGCAAGTGATAAACAATTAATAAAAATTTAAAAGAACTTAAAGACAAGGGCAGGGAAAAACACGTCCGAACTGTTCGGCGGTTCAATCAAGTATGGGATGAACACTACCTTCACCGCTCGACATGAGCGTGGAATATAGCTCAAGGAGTAGCTCCCTCTAAAAATTGCTTTCACCGAGGTGATGATTAAATCAATGCTGCTATTTTGCAGTAGAGCGGGTGTTCGAATATAAATTATCAACTCTACCTGGATTACATGACAGCGTGCACAGCCCTGCCTGGACGAATGGAACGTATGGATGTCGGACACAACCCTACTGCCGGCACTAAAAATTGAAGTTGCTACTTTGCTTAGAAAGCAGCAGCGAAAATTCGCGGAAATAAATCGTACGTTGACAAATTATGGCAAAGATGGCAAGGCAAAAAAAAAAGTAACAATTCGGTATTTCCAATATCGAAAACTTGCATTCTGGCTGATCATTAGTTCGCCGTCGCTGGTCAAATCGACATTCTGTTGGGAGCAGACTTTAATACAGGAAAACCTCTCTACAACGGACACCCACAAGACTACCACAGTTGTCCGTTGTAGAGGGGTGTCCGCTATGGCGGAGTGTCCGAATAAACCCAGTGAAAAATAAAACACAATATTATACAAAACATTATTAAGGCTGCATGTACTGTGTCTCTGGTGTCATTGTATGGCGACTTTTTAGTTTCTTTTTTACCAGATAAACGAAGGAAACCTTCAATTGCCGTTTTAATTTTTTGGTGCCAATTTTTTGAACGAAATGTTTTCCCATATCCGGGCAATCAAATACCCGGAAACGGACACTGGACACTATAATCTATAATTTCATTGTACGCCTCTCGTGAGCGGACGCATGATAATCATAGAGACTTTAACAACCAAAATCTTCAAAGATTTAGTGCTAGGAATAACTACAAAACAATTTTGTAGTTATTAATAAAGGATTTAAGATTGGTTTTTAGAAAAATTAAGGCCTTATGTTTCGTCTGATAGTTTGCCTTTCATCAATCCCATGACGAATATTAAAGCTTTCTAATGGATAAGAGAGATTTTTCAAAGAATTTTACCAGTATAAATACGTTAAGTAGTTTTTATCACTTTGTTAAAAAAAAGTGTCCATTCAAAAGAGGTAAAATCCTACTTAAAATTGCCTCTGGGGATTAAGTTTTGGCTGCCCGCGTCCGTAAGAGGAGTGTCCGTTATATAGGGGTTTCGTTTGCACTGACATAGTATAAATCAAAATCGGGGCTTTTTGAAGGGGTGTCCGCTCTAGAGAGGTGTCCGTTAAGAGAAGTTTCACTCTAACTACATTGTTTCAGCGATGCTTCCAAAGACGTAAATGGAGCGACGATATATCGCAGAGCACTCCACAATGGAGAGGTGATAGACGTCAGTTTATTAATGGCGAAATCGAAAGTAGCTCCAAAAAAGGAAATGCGTATCCCTCGAATAGAACTGTGTGAAGATGTGTTTGCAACTAAATTGATACTTAAATGTGAGGAAATATTTAAGAATCATTCGAGCACTTCATATTTGTGAACGGATTCAACTGTCGTTCTTGCTTGGCTTGAAGGAGACTCAATTCGATGGAAACAATTTGTCGCAAATCGGGTCAATTACGTACGAGACATGCTACCAAATGTAAGACGACTTCATGTTCCTGGGTCTGAAATTCCAGCAGATCTACTCACTCGATTCACATCGCGTTCAAACTTAAGCAACAACAATCTATGGTGGCGAGGTCCAGCATGGCTGAACCAATCGAAACAATCTTGGCAATTTCAACTTAAATTAGAAGACACCGAATTAGAAGCAAAAAAGTTTGTGCACACCCCATTAATCAGATCTAACGAAATGTTACTCAAATTTTCTTAATTTTCGCAACTTATACGAGTCACAGCGTATTCCTTCCGATTTATCAAAATTTGTAAACGACAACAATCACAAAGGAGAATTCTGTCAACTACCGAATTATTCCATGCTAAAACAACCGGGATCAAGCTTGTTCAAAATGATGATTTTGCAGATGAAATTCGAAGCCTCAAAAACAAAAACCCCATCAAGAAAAACCAACATAATATAACTCAACCCTACTCTCGATGCAAACATTCTCCAGTATTCTCCCCAAAGTATCCGGAATCTGATTCGCCAGTCGTGTCAATAGAATTCAAAAATTGATCAGTTCTGGAACTAACCAATTACTGGATCAGTTTTCAATTTGTCTTCTTAGAGTGAAACGAAGGCTCACAACTAATTGGAGTATCGAATCTAATGTGCATGTGGTGGGAGTTGGGCCCTTAATCCGACACTCTCCAGTCAGTTATAACATCCGACAAAACGCTCACACCTAAAACGAAAGAAAATTCAGAAAAAAAAACACCGTTAGACGCAAAGGGGAGAAGGAAAATTTTTTTTTTTTTTTGCAAGCGTAACGAGCAGGGGGCGAAGCCCTATAGTATCTATTATGTTGGAGAACACCGCCATCTGTTTGTCTTCCTTTTGGTGCTGTAGCAAGAGAACATTTTGTCCACGGTGTCAACACTAAAATCTAAAACCACACCTGCACCTTGTTGCTTTTCGGGTGCAGTTGTGCCGACTGCCACTCCCATATTTGGTTGAATCTTCCAAACATAGCATGTCCTGGAACAAACTAACAGAATTTGAAACCATGCGGATTGTAACAATTTGGAAAAAGATTCGACCTCTTTTCGAATAAATAGCGAATCGGAGCGAACTTATCGTTAGATTTGGCTTGTTTCCTGCATTAATTAGTCGTCGATTCGAATTAAACATTTTTTTTTGCATTATAGAACGAGGAATGGATCGTATTCTCCATTGCATAAATCGTCGATCGATTTGTTTATTTTTATTTCAAGTTAGTTCAAAGGAATCGTCTTCCAGGATAGATTTAGCGGATGCATTGGAGTGCCTCAATATAGTACATTAAATTGCTGGAGTGAAAAATAACATGAAGGTATCTTGAATGTCAACTACACGGGATTTTGCAAATCTGGTTGTTCCAGAGAACATTCAAAGACCAGGAACGACTCAAGGCAACTGAGCCGCAAGTGCGATGCACTGGCCCAGCGCCGCTAGTCACAATTCGGAGTGGCCTATCCAGACACGGACGAAATAGCTTCGACATCTATAAGCGATCTCAACTCCTTTCTCACCACGATTAACTTTGATCGTCAGGCATAGTCCTGCCCATCTGCGACTAGGGCTATAGCACAATAGGCCCACTTGCTTCAGTGCTGCGAATCCCTTCAGGTTCACGCCCCTCTACAATCAACAAGATAGGACGTCTAGTAGTAAATTTCACGATCTACCTTTGATCTAGCTTCGATTTGAATAAATACATGCACAGTTGTCGCACTATGTGCAAGCAATGACAATACTATGCAACTCAATGCCAGAGTGTCTGCAATTTCTGATATGCGTAGAAAACTACGCAAAGGGTATAAAACGTAAGTTTTTGAATATGAAGAAAAAGTTTTTTTTCTGTATGTCGAGAAGCATATTTCCTATTGTTTAGAATGATCATAGTTATAAATTCAAGAAGCTTCATAACATTTTCTTAAAGGTTTTTGTAAAAAATTTAAAAAAGTTTTCAGTATGCGTAGATTTCTACGCATGGAGCAGATTAGGGGACCATTTTTCTGTATCTCTTACCGTTTTTCAAATACTCGCAAAAAAAAAAAACAAAAAAATGCCCTTTTCCCCCCTTTTTAGGGTTTTTTTTAGATTTTTCAAAAAACCCTTATGAAATCGATTTTGTCCGTCCGTCTGTCCGTCCGTTTGTTCACTGAATAACTCGCGAACGGCTTAACCGATCGTCATGAAATTTGGTAGGAATGTGTAGAATGGTAAGTCTTTGGCACGAAATACTTAAAAGTTGGTAGGACAAAAATAACAGGGTGTCCCGGACATTTGAAAATTTGTTCACTAAATAACTCGCGAACGGCTTAACGGATCGTCATGAAATTTGGTAGGAATGTGTAGAATGGTAACAGTCTTTGGCATGAAATACTTAAAAATTGGTATGGCCAAGGTAACAGGGTGCCCCGGACATTTACAAATTTGTTCACTAACCGATCGTAATGAAATTTGGTAGGAATGTGTAAATCGTAACAGTCTTTAGCACGAAATACTTAGACGTTGGTAGGACACAGCAAACAGGGTGTCCCGGAGATTTGAAAACGTTGACTTTTTTAGTTTTTATCAAATCAAAGAACTCGATGGGTACATTTCATATCAGTCGCTTTTTTCCAGTTTGGAGTAATGGTACCGGCGTTGCAGCTAATAAATCCAGTTAATATGTGGAGCCATGATACATGGTTAATCTATTTTTGGATTGGTCTAATTATAAAGTGTTGGAACGCGTTTATTTAGACCAATCCCAAAATAGATTCACGAGAAGCATTTCATTAACATTGTGCATAATTCTTATTTATTACCTATGAAATATATGTGCAAAATTATTCACTATGTATGTATCCAAAATCTAAAAACCCCTCGTATTGCGGGCGCAGCACTCTGTACGCTGGTATTTTTTAAGGTTGCGACTTTTAATGCCATAATCTAGGGTCCATCCCCAACCATAATCCAAAAAAAAATCCGAAGTAGGCTTTTTGCCGTTCGATGGCCATATTTTGGCCCAATTTTCTTCGAATAAGTGGTAGCAGCAGGCCTTCCGAACACATTTAGTGGCATGTAGACGTGTTCGGCTATAGAGAGTCATCCGGGACAACAGGATGTTGACGATTACCAGCTACTTACTTCAGACGTTAAAGGCAGTCTGAAAACCATGGCCAATGCAGTAATTGAGGCTATAACCCGTGAGGAAGGTTCACCAGTAACGTCATGAGGACTTGACTATTAGCCATCTCCGGGTTCCCCTGCACCTCGCGACTTTTGCCTTTAAGGATAAGAGTTACTGTTGCGAAAGGGTACCCTTCAGCCCCCTTCCATTCAACCAGGCTTTTCATGGAGCACGCATCCATGGCAAGGACTAGGTGAAGGAAATGGTCTTTCGCCGTACTATCAAATACCCTCAACCACTTTGTGCGTAGGTAGCTGTAAGCTGCTACTGTATTCAGAACAGCTTTTGAAATAGGTACGCCACCATATTTACACGAATAGCCTAGAATTTCGCATACACACACAAAAACAACAAATAAATCAATACAAAAAATCCTCTTAAAATAATTACATTACAGAGAAACTTCAAATAACCAACTACATACCAGGTGCGTACACCCAGAAAAAAATTACTTTTATTAAAGAAAAATTACATAGAATCTATGAAATTTCGGCTATGATTTGGAGCCGATGAAATAGCCTTTTTGGGACAATGATAGAAATATCATTGAAAATATGAAGTGAAAACTCGATTATAACAATGAGATTGTTCATCGATTCCATGTAAAAATTTCATTGGATTTTATTTAAAAAAAAAATATAAAAGAATATTTTTTTATTTTTTTTTTTAATTTTTTTTTCTATTTATTTTTATTTCAATTTTTTATATTTTTTTTATTCATAAAAAACCTTTTGCCGAAACTTGGATTCGAACCCGGTCCGCCTGCGTGTCAGTCCGTTCACATTGCCATGAGACTAGATGTGGAATGTTGTCAACGTTTCTAAAATCGTAACTACTTGATACGCGGTGGAATAACTAAAATGTTTATACATAGAGGCTATGCAAAAAAATCATAGTTCCCATGAAGTTGATTTACTAGATTCTAAGTAATTTGTTGCATTAGTTGTATGTCGGAATGCTTTAATTCTATTACTACTGAAATTTTAAATTCTATGAAAGTGTATTTGATCCAATGGCATTTTTAATTAATTATATTCAAACTTCATACGTTTAAAGAAATTTTCTGTTTACTAGAAGTAAAGTAAAAACTTCATTGGTTTTAATACACGTTTTTTGCTGGGTGTATGTAATAGAGAAAATGACAAAGGCTAAAATTCGTACATAAATGAATCAAGATTTTAGTTCCTTCCTTCCAAATCAAAGAACACGAATCAATTAATTACTGCCTTGTGCGTTCGTTTAACATATGTTGAAATTGGTTGAGAAATACACAACAACGGCAGCCGCACGTGTGTGAGGAGATGTATAGACATTTTGAAACAAATATATGTAGAATCCACCTAAGAACCGACTAGACCCAATTATCCGGTCTCCTCCCGATAAATCTTGAAATCAAAATGGAATCAGGTGCTCGTTCGGTGCTTGTGATATTTGCTATTGGGATTGTTTCCGGAATGGTTTGATTGGATCAGAGTACATAGACCGCTTATGTTTACGTAACATTGTCCTATCTGTTTCAATTACAGAATATCCTTATAGAAGCGAAGTAGAGAAGAGGAAATCTTTAACATTGCTGGAAGTTTTGGATGGTAAACTTAACGAAATTTACTTTACACTAAACTTTCGGAATATAATTTATCTATTATGCAAATTTAATCTCTGGGATTTTATGTAGAAAGAAACACATCCTTGTTGCTTATTAGATTAATTCATATTCACTCCTCCCCTCTTTTATGGTATGACCAGAAAGTGAATGACATTCAACCCTTCGGATGTCGATTCTTCTCTTGACATTTTGGGTAGAAAATTATTTTTCCATATTCATAAAAAAAATCCTTCATGACTCGTGTTGAACAACTTCGTCTGGCAACTGTAATAAAAATCAGGCACCCATCAGCCTAGTCTAAGCAATATAATTCATTATTTTTGATTATTCCCATCATGACCCGGCATGCAAACAATTACAATTAATATTATAAATCTCTTCAGAAAATATAATATCTAATGAAATGAGGATCCCTCTCATTTATATAAAATGAGGACAAAGACCTACAACCTACGAGATTGAAAGAATCATCGCATCCATGGCTATTCGTTCGCATCTTGGAAAATCAATTTTTAGAAAATTGTCACCTTGTTGTCGCTTCTGTTTAAGTTAAATTAAAATTCAATTAAAACTGAAAGTCTCTACACCGCCCCGCCCCGGCCAGCCACCGGATGTCTTACCCGTTTGCTCATTTACCAGCCAGCGAGACAGCATCGGTGACAGCGACAGCATTGTGTGTTATTGTTCTTCACCACGGACTCTCTATTGTTTGTTCAGAATTCAAATCTGAACCAAGAAACGACACACAATGGCAGGAGTAATAAGGCATTGAGGTCGGTGCAGCGGGAGCAAAGGAGGCAAATCTGAAGATTTTTTTAGTAGGTTTTCCTTCATTTTCCGCAAATAGCAACGAACAACGTGGTGAGCAGAAGAAAGAGAGGAAGCAAAAAAAATTATTCAAAGAATCTCGCTTGGCTTGCCACGTTTCAACAGATTGTCCGACAAGATGCAAACGAACTGTTCCAGGAGTACGACCTACGACGCGACGGCCAGTTCCAGCCAGGAGACCTTGGGTACTAAGAAACCATAGATGAACACAAACACACTGTTTGGCGTCCCTTGTCCCTATCTATCTACTTTCATTCGGTGTGCCTTTGCTTTTCGTGTATCTGCTCTGCTACTTCAACTGTGCCAGAGGCTTCGAAGAGGGCATTCTCATCGTTCATGTATCTTGCTGAGAGCAAGGTCGGTCTTTTCTCTAATTCCTCGTAGATGAATTAAATTTGATTGAAGTTTTTTTTTATTCTTTTGCCTTCACAACTATGTTATATGTATAGCGCAAAGAAAATGAAAGCTTTCTGTCTAATTAAAGAAGCAAAGACTGCCAAGGCATTTTGGTCGATGCTTGTTGTGTTACTTCAAAAGAGCGAAGAAGGGCTCCCTCTCTCTCTCTCTTCTACAATAAATCCTCGCGAGCAAGTAGAAAAAATCATCAGACGGCATTTCCTTCTTTTTCCTTTTTTTTTTAGTTCGTCCGATTTTAGATTAAATTAAATTCAGATTTGGATTTGTTATGTCGGCTATTTGTGTTATTTAATTACACCGAAGAAAATCATTTTCGTTTCTTTTGTTGGCTTTTAGAATGTCGCGCGTGGCCGTCCTTTGCTAAGTGGGGTCAGAGTGTATCTTTGCGTTTGTTTGAATTGTAGACAATCCCTTGTTTATCTAGAATTTACGGGAAAAATTAGAAAATCGTAATATCCGTTTGTCATATAAATCAGTTTCATTCTTTTTTTTTGACACGCTTAAAGAGGGTGTAATTTAAGAGTGTTTAATTAAGAACGATGCATTCAGGGAAAGTGAATTTCTCATCCACACAACAACCGATTATGTGTCGTTTTTAGCGCTTTATTGAAATCACGAGCGCAACTATAGAATGAGGATAAAAAAGGTAAAATTAAGTAACACCCGCATCCTTCCAGGTTTGTTTGGTACGGGGTCCGAACCTTTCTTGTTGCAAAAAGGAAGACCAGATCGAAGGACTATATTTCATATTTCGCAAACCAACTTTGATTTCAAGTGGAATCTTCCCAATTGCGCTAGCTCTTTTGACGGAAAACAAGTTCCCATCAAGTGTCCCAAGAAAGCTGGAAGTTTATTTTACAACAATAAGGTAAACAAAACTTGATAAAAAGTTCCACTCCAAAAGCATTAAATATATTTTTTTCAGGGAGTTCATAGTACCACTTTAACAATGGGGAACAATGTAGTCCCCCATCAACTACATTGTTCCCAATCACTTTTTTGGTAGGAACCATTGTAGCTTGATTCCGTGAAGGGAATCTTGGGATAGTAACAGGCACCTGGTCAGTGGCTCCATTGCAATCTATACTGACGCCTCCAAGACGGATGCGGGGGTTGATATGGGAATTCACTCGGATGAATTGGATATCAATTTGTCTTACCGCCTTTCTAGCTTCTGTAGCGTCCTCCAAGCGGAGGTCACAGCGATATTCGAAGCCCTCACTTGGTTGGGTTGCCACGTCGTCACTGGTAAAGACGTCATTATGCCCGTCACTATGTGAAAGGGTATATTAACTTTGTCATGAAGTTTGCAACGCACAGAAGGAAGCACTCCCGACAATATAAAGTATATATATTATTGAGCAGTGTGACGAGAGAAATCGATTGAGCGATGTCCGTCTGTCTGTCTGTTTGTCTGTGTGTCCGTCTGTTTCAATACAAACTAGTCCCTCAGTTTTGAAGCTATCGAGCTGAAATTTTGTATACAAGTTTATATTTAGTGTACGCTGTATATATGTCGGAACCAATGGAATCGGACCATGGTGTCATGGGGCTGCCCTAGAAACCAACCTCTGAAAATTAGGTTCTTCTAAGAAAACATTTTTCTTTATGAACCAAACGTAACGAAACTTCTCTCAAATATATTCCTAGTAAAGCTTCAAAACATATCTAGGAACGGACGAAATCGGAACTTTACGTCATAGGACTGTCATATAAACCTACCCCTGAAAACTGAGTTCTTCTAAGAGAAACTTTTTCCTTTTTAATCGGACCTTAATCAAACTTTACCAAATGGGTTCCTAGTAAATCTTCAAAACATATATAGGAATGGGTGAAATCGGAACATTACGTCATAGGGCTGTCATACAAATCAACCCCTGGAAATTAGGTTCTTATAAGAAAGACTTTTTTCTTTATGAACCAATCTTAACCAAACATCGCCTAAATGTATTCCTAGTAAAGCCTCAAAACATATCTAGGAATGGATGGAATCGGAACATTATGTCATAGGGCTGTCATACAAACCAACCCCCAAATATTAGGTTCTTGTAAGGAAAACTGTTTTTTTTTTCAATCTTAACCAAAATTCATCCAAGTGTTCTCCTGGATTAGCCTCAACGCAGCCGGGAACAGATGGAATCGGAACACGTCATAGGGCTGCGGTAGAAATTGTTAATGCAAAAGAAGCTTAAGTTGCATTCAAATGTGACGGGTATTCAAATTTCGACTGCGCCCGAAATTAGCCTCGGTCTCGTTCTCCTTTATAATTGAATTAATTTTAAGGGTAATTTTGAAAAAGAAAAAATATCAGAGTATGGGTCGTAATCTACCCATTTGTTGATTTTTGAAACATTTTACCGCAACAAACATTTAGTTAACATAAAACCAGCAGCAATTGAGCGATCAAACGAAGAACGTGCCAGATCGGAATGCTTCTCTCCCCCTCAGTAGAAAAATGGCTTACTCCGATCCGATTCCTCAAGAAATAATCATTTTCTGTAGTTTTCTGGCGTTTGCGAAAAAAAAAAAATAATTCCCGCAGCTAGCATCGAACCCGTGACTTTCGTACGCCCGTGCTACTCGCTAACCACTCGGCCAACCTCAGATATAGTCAAGATTGCTCGTGAACACTATAAATGGTTAGTTGTTTCTACAGTAATGTGTCACAATTCTTTATCAAATCTTCTGCAAGGAACCTTTTATGTCAATCAGTTGTAGTTGATTAAATCCACACTTTATTCAATTAAATTCAGACAGTTTCTGCGCAGAGATAATTTCAATTGGTTCAGAAATTAACAATGAGTGAGGAAATTTTGATTTTATGCAAGATTTTAAAGAATTCTACTGAATAAACTTGACATTCCGGAGCACTTCATAAGTGTCAATTCTTTAAAAGATCACAAAGTCAATCCTTCTATAAAACTACGGTGATCAATTTATCGGATGACAATACGAATGTCACACTATTAACACAACCGATTCTCTGCTTTAGGAGAATATTCCTAATTTAGAGAGAAACTATCGCATGTGTGTGTTAGTTTTGAGAGAGACTATTTCATGTGTGTGTTATGTCATCCAATAAACGCTGTAGAGAAGCATTTAATGGAGTACCTTTTTAGGTTAACGTTTAGAGAAAGTGTTATCGAAGTCATATTGAATATAATCGGGAATTGATTATACCTATAAGGATGTTGGAAGCTTTCCGGAAAATGTTTTAAGGATTTTTTATCGCATCAAAATACTTCTTTCAACGATGTCACACGATAAACTGTTACTTGGGAACTTACCTCCTTCATGAATTCAAAAAGCTTCTAATTCTAAACAGCAAAAACATTAAATTAAAAAAAAGACTATACTATACTCTGAAGGTAACTAGCAACCACAGATTGCAATTGAAATTTGACTTTTCCTGAGTAAAATCCTGGCTACGCCCATGAACAACCAGAGATGAAATAATGTCGCTTATGCAACGCCGAAACCACATTTATAGCTCCCTAAATAAAGTGCAGGTATTTACTGATTCTGCAAGTAATGTGCATCTCTTCGGTGTCCCCTCGAATACAATTGGCACCGTCAACCCTGCCCTGCAGCCTTCACTTTAGGCAATTTTTAGAGCAAGCAAATCCACGTATTAGCAAAACTAAAACTCAAACGTTTACTTTTCCAATTGAAAACATTCTAAATGAATCCATTTACAAAAGCATTGTATCTACGCAAACAGCATAAGACAAAATATGTAATTGTACTTACATTAAAGCAACAAGACAACAAAAAGCAACTCGCGAGCTTTCAGGATGCATCAATACATGTCCTTGTAATGCAGCAGCTCAAACTGCTAGAAAACGGAGAAAATATTAGCCTCTCCCCACAAAATAAAGTCACATGCGTACACCAAATTACGTTCCACAGAGCGCATTTTTTTCCAACTGGAGGAAGAAAACTGGAAAGTGCGTACGCATTTTCTCGTGGCCGGGATACAATCCTTGGGGAAAAGATTCTGTGTCGGGTTACATGAAGCAGGCACCTAGGTACTTGTTTTTCTATTTTCATTGAAAATCATCTCGTCCGATGCACATCCCTATTCTCTCCTCTGTACTGGAAAAGTGAAAATCCGTTCCGCCGCCGTATGTGAAACGAGGCGGCAGAAGCATCCCTTCGTCATCTAGCACTTCACTTCCTTGTATCTCGGGACACGGGAGTATCTCGTTGTGTATGCCGTGGAGCTACTACACTGTTGTAGCGCGGGCCGTTTTCCAATTCCAAGCAAGCAAAGCTTTTGCATTCGCCTATTCACTTGACACTCACCGCACATAACATAAAACTGACTTACACACTACACACAGGACTCGTTTCGGTTACGGTGACGTAAAAAGTATTTTCGGGGAGCAACCGTTAGTCAGAGTAGTCGTACCGCGTCCCGATGTCGGAAGCATCATTCAATTTGGTCCCGGTGACACGTAATTTTTTTCAATCGTGGGGTGCACTGATTAAATTTTAGGTGGCTCGCACTGCGTGAATTATTACGCGTTTTGCCTTGCGGTTTCTGGATCAAGTGGTGAATAGGATGTAATGGTGATTTTACCGGTGAACGGTGTCATTTAATATTCGCGAGTGTTTTAAAAGTTGAAGACGTATCAGTGTGTTTTGTGCTGATTGAATTTTTACTAGAAGTGTATCACATTAATTGATAGCGACTACTTGATTACTTCAAATCCTGTCACGCTGGTGTGTAAGTCAAGTTCTAATGATCGTGTTAAGATGTTGTATCTATTTCGTGATTCTGTCCTTCATGTCTAACTTGTGAAATGTCAATAGCATGTCTAAAAAAAGTGAAAACTTGTGATTGACGTGAATTCTTGAGGTGAATCAGTTCTCCAATCTAAATATCACTCCTCATCCTGCCGAATCTGAATACATAAATGTGAAACAAACGTGAATAACATGATGTTGCCCAAAGTATGCCTCAAATATTCAAGGTTTGATCCTTGACTTGAATTATGAAGCAAATTTTCATAATATCCCGAAGTTGTTTGTGTATCATCCCTGGTCCTGTGTGCACACTCATCCATACAACGTTACACGACAGCAAACATAAGCAAGCTTGAAAATTCATCCAGTGAAAGTTATAGTCGTACCTACGTAGTATGAACAACAATGAATTTATTGCATACATAAATAATAAGTTTTTTTCGGTGAAATTCCCTTGAAGAAGCTTTATTGAATCCTTTACTGAAGGACTGTGTATGCCAAACCTATTATACAAGTGCTGCTGTACGCGTATGTTGTGTGATCGTCATTTGCCAGCATTTTTCGGGTGAATTCTTCATTGCAAAAATAAAACAAGACAACTCAAAAGAGAAACGAGCAACGAAGACGCGACGAAACGCAACGTGGGTACGCACGTGCACCGTGGAAATTCCTTATAAATCCTTGGGTAAGTAAAGAATTTTGAGTAATAATTTATGTTGGCAGGTATTTTAAATGAAAATCATATCTTTTCGACACAATACTGGCTTATACATACATTGTTCAACGATGATGATGGTAGAGAGTGGCGAAATAATAATTTTGCTTTTTCAACAAGATACGAATCAAAGGACTCTTTTAAAAATAACAGGTGCGACAATCCAACATTGGACTAAGGCCGCAGGATGTGTTAGTGACTTCCTATTTCCAAGATCGTATCTGCTTTTTGTTGAGGTAATGAGATCAGCATCACGCTCAGCAGTGTTATTTATGACAATAAATGGGTACTCGTTTAACATCTGATTGAGATCATAGTCCGTCACAAGCTCGTGAGTTCGAAAAACACCATGGAACACGGTGAGATTCGAACTCATGACCCTGTGCACCCAGGGTGCGCGCACTTACCGCTAGATCAGCCAGACCATAAACTGGCTCTTTTGCTACCAGTTAAAGAGAGCCTTACCCAATAGACAGGGCCGGATTTCCCATATGGGCAACCTGGGCTACTGCCCGGGGCGGCAGAATTTGAGGGGCGGCGAATTCTTAAACTTTTTCATTGGTCTAAAATTATGGGAAAATGCATTTTGAAAACTCAAACATATTTGTTGAAAATAATTTGATTTTTAAATTTATTCTAGTTAGATGTACATATTCGTCTCAATCCAAATCACCCAATCGCAACCTCAACTCAAATTTTAATGTGATTCCGCATTCAAAAATTGGGAGAAGCATTCACTCATTCACTCTGAATGCCGTGGCGGCAGTGGCGCAACCACGGGAGGGGCTAAGGGGGCTAAAGCGTCTCCTAGACCCAGAAATAGGGAAAGGTAAAATTGCAAAATGAGATTTGAAACAATGCGTTTCGTTGCAAATTTTACAAAAAATATGAAACGTGGGCTGTGCAGGTTGCAACACCCATACCATACTTTGTGCAAATTAGAAGACACACTGGTCTGAAGTAATATTTGCCAAAAGGGAAAAATGTCTTCAAAATGAATACTTAAGCAAAAAAATCCGCCAGCTTCGAAAATATTAATATTGAGCCCTTACACCTGAAACATAGTGTGGGGCATAGCGACTAGAAATTAAAATTGTTCATTGCTATTTAAGAAGAAAAAGAAGAAGCCATCGATAAAAGATATTTCCGTATAGCACTTCGTAGAAATATTTAAATTTAAATGGTTGAACCTACAAATATTTTTTAGTAATAAAAATTGAACTGGATTCAATTGTTGCATCCTTTGATCTTATGTAGTCAGTCGCTATCGTATCAATTCCCATTCGAAATCAATTGTTTCTTTGCAAGATACAGTCTTCTAAGGTTTCCCATTGTTTATTTAGTTTTTGAATTGAGCCTAAATTTTTATATATTTCTTTCAAGAATGCAAGCCTTGACCTTAATAGCAAAACATTGGGAAATTACGCTATATTTCGACAGCTAAATACCACGGGTGATAACGCCAACGATTAGACAAATCCGCATAATAAATCGCCGTGCGGTGTCACAATTTCTGCACCGGTAAAATTAATCAATAACATGGCAAAGTGTTAATGCTTTAACATGTGACGCTACGAATAGTTTTAGATCGAAAAAACAACGTGAATTCAACTGTACTTTGAAACACTTCTGTATAGCGCTCTGAAAAATAGCACCAAATAGTACCTCAACTTACGGCAGCAACATCAAATATCTAGTAATATGGATGAAATTAGCCCCCTACAGGACCAAATCCTGGTTGCGCCACTGCGTGGCGGCCTTTAGTTTGGTTAGTATAAATCAGAAGTATAAATCATCTCTGTTTAAGGCATGGGCTTCACTTTAAGCATTATGCCTGAAGCCACATTAAATGTTTGTAATTGTTTTATAAAAACACCGGTTTTTTAAATTTGCAGGAAAATTTTTTAATTTTATTGATCTGTATGCATTTCGAGTGGCGTTCCACCCATCTTCAGCAACACGATTGAAACAATGTTTAGTTAATGTGTATAGGAAAAGAGATTAGCGGTATTGCGAATAATAGGAAGTTACAAATGTGTGTGGTTAACAAAGTATTTGGACATTTCAAATAAATAACAAATAATGTAAAGGCAAATGATATAAAAATATTGCACGAATTTTCTTAAAGCTACGTTAAAGAATGGTAAAATGAAATAAATTAAAGCTCTAAATTTACTTAACAATAACATAAAAAACATAAAAAAAAACGTATAATTTTATAATTTTAAAGGACTAATAAAAACAATTAATAAAATAAATAACAAAAATAATAATAGTAAAAAAAAAAAAAAAACAGCATTCTGCACAACAAAAGATAATAATAATGAATTAATAATGATGAAGTTAAAATTTTTTATATGTCCAAATAATACCAATTACGTGCTGTATAAACATTTAATAGCATTTTAATACATAATTTAAGAGAGTCACTTTTCTATACGAGTGTAAAAAGCTCAGATTCGATATTGCCTTTGTCGAGGTTTAATGCGTGGGCGTCGGTGTGTATGAATATGCTTTCGTATGCATCCAGCTTCCGATCATCATGTATGCATTTGAGCATACGCACCTCACTCCTCGACACCGGTTGATGCTGCTGTTCTATGATGTGCGATGCGAACGCTGATTTTCTCGGTTCGTCGTTCAGTACATATTGTTTATGCTCATCGAAACGTTTCTTTATCGATCGTTTTGTTTGCCCGTAATATTTTTGATGGCAGCTACCGCAAGATATTTCATATATGCCTGGCTTGTCCAATGGATCCGTTTTATCTTTTAAGCTGCCTATGAAATTTTTTAGTTTAAAAGGATTCGAATGAACTATACGCATTTTATGACGATGAAAGGCTGTTTTTAACCCATTCGTTATTTTTGGAGCGAAAGTTATTGATACTCGTTTCTCATTAGTTTCGATGCGTTTGTTTTGAACAAAAAGCGTTGACAATCTTTGCTTTAATTGTTTTTTAGCATGGATTTTTATGATTTTTTCTATCGGTTGTTTCCCGTATCCATTTATTTTTGCTACTTCCATAATGTACTCCTTTTCTGTGATATACTTGTTGAGTGAAAGCGGAAGGCTTGCTAGGCGGTGGGCTAGGGAGTGAAACACCGCTAGCTTGTGTTGGATTGGGGCATACGAGTCACTTGTGATATAGCGTGTCGTAGCTGTATCCTTGTGGTGTACGGCTATTTCAATTTTGTTTTTATTTCGCTGTAGTTTTAAGTCCAGGAAGGGTAGTGTGTCTTCCTTTTCGATTTCACAGGTGAAGGTGATGCTCGTATGTTGACTGTTTAGTATATTTAGCGTTTCGCTTAGGTCATCCCTTCTTACAACGGCGAAAATATCATCCACGTATCTATGCCAAATCCGTGGTAATTGATTTTGTTTCTTTAGGTCAGTTTCAAGTTTGGCCATAAAGACTTCTGCTATCATGGGTGATAATGGGTTTCCCATGCTTGTTCCATTGTCAATCTTATAGAAACGATTTCTAAAAACGAAATAATTTGTGTCCATACACATTTTCGCAGCTTGCATGTATATCTCTAGTACTTCATTTGTGATATCTTGATTCCCTAAATGTTGTCGAAGTGCTCTTAATGCTTCGTTAATCGGTACTGATGGAAAAAGTGCTTCGACATCGAAAGATACTAGTACCTCTTCTGCATGTATTTCCATATCTTTGACGTAATTTGCAAATTCGATGGAGTTCTTAACCGAAAAACTTTCAAAAGGAGGAAACTTTTTGATTTCATCAAGTAGCCAATTTGCAATTTTCGTGCATGGAGATAAGATTGAAGAGACTATTTGTCTCATTTTTTCCCCGGACTTGTGAATTTTTGGCAAACAATATAATTTTGGCACTTCTGGATTGGAGACTAGAAGGCGCCACTTAAGCTTTTCGTCAAAATTTTCGCTTATCTTTTTTCTAATAGCATTTGCAGCTGTACACATTCTATTTAGCGGTGATTTATTAATTATTTTGTACTCATTCTCTTCAATAAGTTTTTGTACTCTGCGTTCATACTCTTCCGAGTCCATCACTACTACTTTATTGCCTTTATCTGCTTTCATTATTCGTATGTCTTTCTCACGTAGATTTTTGATGACATTTATTTCACTTGGACGGGATAATCTCTTCGAATTGTTGCTCTTCTGTATACAAGTTTTTGCGCATGCGCGGATCTCATCTTTCGTTGCTTGTGGTTTAAATTTTAATATTGTTTCTATATCTGCTATCACATCTCTCGTTGGTGGTTTTGTTGGGTGTAGGCCATAGTTAAGGCCTTTGTTTAGTAGATTTAACTCATTCGTTGTTAGGTTTACCGATGAAATGTTGATTACTGCATCATTTACTGGTAGAGGTGTGATAAAGCTTTTCTCACCTGTTGTTGATTTGTTCAATAGATTGATGAACTTTTTGTGTTGAGTTGTTCTCTTTTCCCGTATGATGTTGTTAATTTGTGTTGAGGTGGCCCGTAGAACTTCGTACCATTTGCAGTCGTATCGTTCGTCGATGGTTCGGTTGAAATACAATGATGATAGCTCTAGATGTAGCGAGTATAAACGAAGTTCCACCGTGGATAATATGGCGTATTTCGATTTCAATTCTAAGTTGAGCCAGTATTTCTGAGCACGTTCAATCACTTTTTCAGTTATAGCGTTATCGACCGCGGTTTTTACTTTAATAAAGTTTGGCACCAAATTGTATTTTTTACATTTTTTCAAAAATTCTATGTCCAACTTTAACACTTCTACTTTTGTTTTCAATCGAGTAAATTCATTCCGTTTTGACATGGTTTGTCGGTTTAATTATTAAAACTTTTAATTATGGAATGATTATCGCGAATTCCGATATATTTGTAATTGTTTTATAAAAACACCGGTTTTTTAAATTTGCAGGAAAATTTTTTAATTTTATTGATCTGTATGCATTTCGAGTGGCGTTCCACCCATCTTCAGCAACACGATTGAAACAATGTTTAGTTAATGTGTATAGGAAAAGAGATTAGCGGTATTGCGAATAATAGGAAGTTACAAATGTGTGTGGTTAATAAAGTATTTGGGCATTTCAAATAAATAACAAATAATGTAAAGGCAAATGATATAAAAATATTGCACGAATTTTCTTAAAGCTACGTTAAATGTTTGATTTTACGCGAGTACTTGGCCGCCAGCTCCTGATTTTCAGTTTCCAAGCCTCTAATATTGTCCCAGACTTGAAAAAAAAAAGAAAAATATTTTTCGTAATAGCGATCCTTTGGAAAGTTTAAAACGCCCCCAAGGAAGTAACTCATCTAACCACACATTTTCGTGTGTTCTATTACTTCTTAAATTGTTCCCCAGATCAAATTCGGTGGGAAGCCAGGATTTGGTTTCGGGAGAGGTCCAAGTCTCGATATTATGTAGAAATGTGGCATTAGTTGTCAATTTTTCGAGCTTCTATCGTGTGACTAAATTTTTAAGAATTTTGACGCGGACATTTTCGCATTTGCAATTCTTTTTGCACTCCAGTCTATAGGTTACTTTAGTGTAACTACATGGGGTTACAATAACAACATAACCTGTATGGGTCAGGTTGTTATTGTAACCCCATGTAGTTACACTAAACTAACCTCTACCGGAGTACAAAAAAACACCTATTGAATGAGGTTACATTCTAGATTCTCCGTCCTCACCGATATTCATATGGAACGATCGTTAGTAGTAGATTTAGTGGACATGATCCTTTAATGACCCTATCACAGAATAGGAGATCGCATTTTTGATCAGTAACTCGAATAGCGGATGCAACTGATAAGTAAACGAAATATTTTTTTCAATTCTTCTAATTGAAAATCTATATATATATAAAAGAAAAAGTTACACCATTTATAACTTAAGAACGCCTGGACCGATTTACTTCCATGATTTTGGGTGTGTTGGATTAGGCTCTGGCCGGCTAGCAGAATAACTTTTGAAAATTTCTGCGGGTATTTCTTTAACATATCAGCGCATTTCAGTAAATTTGCTCCACAGGGTTGGGGTCTCCTCAAAGTAACAGCACAACTATTCAGACATATGGAAAATTCACAATGGGCACAATTATGAAGACAATTCTTTTCCACATACTACTGTATGCATTTCTTGAACGAATTACAGGATGTCGGTATGTTGACCACACTAGACGGGTCTACACCAGGCTCCGGCCGGAATAACAGTATAACCATTTAAATAAAGCAGACAATTTACAGTGAGCAGCAATTCACAATGATTACTTTTTTCCCATACTTTTGCCTACGGGCTTTGAACGTCCAACGGATTATTGAAATGCAAAAAATTCAAAATGATCAAAATTATGTAAACAGTTCATTTTCAAATACGCTTATCTCCTGGGCGGATTGCCGGATTTGAGCAAATTTTTTGCATCACCGGACTGGAATTTTCCCCGAAAAGCATAATAAGTATCAAAACAAGCAGAAAATTCATCTCCCAAATAGCAGAACAGATAAGCAGATTTTTGTGAATTCCATCTCTCGGCTTATTTATTTCTGCCCTCATCAGCATGACTTCCACGCTCAACAGCGCAATACCTTTTCAATCATCTGTAACATTGACTATGAGACAAATTGTGAAGGCAATTTTATCTGTTGATCGAATGAATGAACTTCAGTAAATTATCTCCACCTACCCTCCATTCTCCCTCATTCCTTCAATGGCCACCGCCTCGAATCGCCCGTAAAATATTCGAAAAATTGTTCGGTAAAAAATGTTGAGGTAGTTCATTTTCCCCAGCTTTTGTCAATATCTATTAATCGACTTAACATATTTCAGTAAATTCCTACCCGGCCCCTTAGCTTATCACCTATGATGAAAGAAAAAGAATTGACAGAAAATTGTACAAGAGAATATTGTCAAGGCAGATCATTTTCTCTAATACGTTCCACTCCGCCCTCTCCTGCTAAATGACCCTCAACGGCATAATAACAATTGATGGGAAATTTACCCTGACCCCTCTTAATGTCCACCACCAATAGCTTATGAAATATCTGGAAAATTGGCCATAAGAAACATTACGATGGCAATTCAGTTGCGCCTACTTTTGTCAATATCTCTTGATCAGATTGACGTAGTTCAGTAAATTTAACCCCCTAATGGATTCGTTGTAACCTGAAAAGCTGTAAATCGACAGAAATTTGCAACAAGATTTTTTTGGCAAAGCTCTTTTTCTTATTCTCTGGGCTTATCCTTTGATTTCAGCAATTTTGTATACCCCCCCCCCCCCCCCCCCTTTGAAGGCAACTTTTTTCTCAAAAATCTTTGCCTACATCTCCTGACCGGATAAGCAGATTCCAATAAATTTGCCCTTCCAGATTGGTCTACAGCAGAACAACTATTGAAACATGAGGAAAATTTACAAAGTACCTCTTGCTAATCCTCCGGATACTTCTGAAAATGATTAGCGGATTAATGAAGAGAAGAAGACGCATACACGACACGGTCGGAAATTAAGTTTATTTATTAAACCTTAATTGATTGTATATAGTTTCAATACACAAAAGTTTAATTTTTAAACTTTTCGATCGTTTACATCTAAATAAAACTGAATAGTTTAAATACAAAACTTTGCATTATATTTCATTTTAATACATTCTGTTTAGGTTTTAATGAAATAAAAGTTTAAATCCAAAACTAAAATAATTAAATCCAAAACCAGAATCGGGTGAAATATTAAAACTGGAGAGGTTTACTTTAAAAAAGAATTTAGTTTAAAATGTTTTTTTTAAGTCGATTTTTTTTTATTTCATATTACATTTTTTGTGGGCATAGGTGCGTTCACTCAACCGTTTATGGGCTATGTCGAGTATATAATGTACAGACACTTGGGTCAGGCCGCACATGTACGGACATTTGGATCATGCCGAGATTCGATCTCCGGACCTCTAGATTACTAGCATGTGCGACTCAACCGAGTGCGCCACAGAGGGCTTATACCTCATGATGATTTATTATTCCATGAACAATTGGCCATATGGCATGTACTTAAAACTGTTTTTGGTTTATTTATTTTATTTATTTATTTATTTATTAATAATTCATTATAATTCGTAAAAACAAAAATACTTATACAATAAATATGAATATAGAATAATGGGGTCATAGAATATGTGAGATGGCAATACTGAATTTAAAATTTAGTATACGCTACTGAATATTTCAATATGTTCCATGTGTAACGCAATTATTTTATGCATATAAATATAACTTTAATTATTTGAGATTGAGTTTTCACTTATCGTTTTTAATTTCAGAAAGATATTTTTGAATATCTCACGATGAGCTAAGCTCGTGCTGTGAGACATTGCTCCACATTAAATTAGTTTAAAAGTAAATACGAATTCATTAATTGTGAAATGTAATACTGTGGAGGACTGTCATATAATTTTGTAAATTTAACTATAAGTTAAGTGAGTTTTTAACATTTTTTGAAAAATAAAGTGACTGTTTAGGCTAGTAATTTCTTCAGGTAACTTATTAAAAAGCCGAGGTGCTGAGTAATAGGCATGGTTGGAAGCGGCTGATGTATAAAATTTAGGTTCGTGTCGCAACTTTCGCACACGTCTGCGGGTTAAATACCCAGTGTTATTTTCCATATACGGGAATTCACGCAAGCTTTTAAATACAAATTTAAGAATTTTTAGTTTATAAAGATTACATATTGATAAGATATGAAAATCAGTATAGATATAAATGGATGGATATCGTGTAGGTTTTTTAAGGCAAATTTTGATAATTCTTTTATGCAATATCACGAGAGGTTGTAAAATCGTTGCTGATAGACCACCCCAACCTATCATACCATATTCAATTACGGATTGTACCAAGGATATGAAAACCATTCTCAATCGTTCTATAGAAAGTATGGATCTTAGTTCCACAAATTTATAAATAGTTTTTTTAAGACGGCTACATAAATATTGGATATGGTTTTGCCAGCGTAAATGCTTATCGATAATTATACCTAGATATTTTGTGTTGTCTACTATGTTAATATAGTGACATTTACAACCTATTTTCAAACAGCCATTTTTGTGTAAATGTATACGTAAACTTTCTGACGGTGCACCTGCGGATGTAAAAGAAAACGGAATGCTGACAGTTTTGTTCAGATTAAAGCATAATTTGTTTTTGGACAAGCATGACGACATTTTTGTCATACCTTCGGTAGCATAGTTGAATGCTTCCTCCCAATTGTTCCCATAGTATACCGCAACTACGTCATCAGCAAAAGCGAACATTTTGCAGTAAGGTATGCTCATTTTGAGCAGCTCATTGATGTATATGAGAAATAAAACCGGACCCAGGACGGTTCCTTGTGGAACACCAATATTAATATCCAAGTTTGGGCTAGTGCAGTTGTTAATACGCACGGCTTGTTTTCTTCCTTGCAGATATGATTTAAATAAATTGAGCGCCATGCCTCGGACTCCAGCATTTATCAGTTTTAACAGTAGTATGTCATGCTGGACGGTATCAAATGCTTTTCTGATGTCTATAAAGACACCTAAACATTTCGAGCCACTATCTAGTTTATGCATTATTGCTTTCGTGACGCTATAAATAACGTCCTCAGAGCTTTTACCTTTCATAAAACCATGTTGGGCCTTGGATAATATTGCATATTTATCTAGAAAGTTAACTAGTCTGTTTTTAATAAGTTTTTCAAAAACTTTCGACATGCAGGGTAATAAAGATATAGGTCGGTAATTATTCATGCTTTTCTTGTCTTCGCCTTTATGAATCGGAATAACTATCGCATGCTTGAGTTGTGTTGGAAATATACCTTGAATGAAGCATAGGTTAGATATATGTGTAAGTGGCAGAGCTAAAACAGTCGCATTGTCCTTAAGTAGTTTGGAATCAAGTCCGTCAATCCCAGGAGAAACATTTGACTTAAGTTCAAACAAAAGCTTAAGCATTTCATTTTCCGATACTGGATGGAGAAAAAAAGAATTAGAGATGTAAGTATCTTCTAAATGTTCATTTATTGGGTTGTTTGAAGTTTGTATACTCTTGGCGGTATTGTGTCCTACTTCAGTAAAATATTTATTAAATTCGGACGCTATCTCATCTTCTTTATTGCTGGGTAATAATGCACCAGTTGATGAAATGATATCACTTTTAAATATACTCTTTGTTGCTTTTGCATCAGTGATTTCATTTATAATACTCCATATTTTTCTAGTATTATTGCTACAGTTGTTCAACTTAGTGATGTAATATTGTTGTTTAGCGCTGCGAATAAGAGATTTGAGAATATTTCTATAGTTCTTATATTCGAGAGAAAGGGTATGATTTGTCGGCTGCTTTCTCAATTTAAGTGCCATTTTGTCCCTGTATCTTATGGATATTATTAATCCCCTGGTAATCCATGGTTTGATTGGCTTCATTTTACAACAAATTTTTCTAGTAAACAAGTTACTATTATATAAAAAGAGGAGTCGTTTATAAAAGCAATCAAAAGATTTTTGAGCGTCCTGCTCACCTAACACTTCGGTCCATCTTTCCTTAGATAATTCAGTTTTAAATCTTACTTTATTTAAAATAAATTTCTCAGGTTCCAATGGGCGATCAAATTTTTTGCACTGTTTATTCCCTTTTGGCGGCAAAAAAATGTTGCCAAGTATAGCGAAGTGGTCTGTAATATATGTAGAATATATAGCTGAACTAAATTTGTGTGTGTTCCTGCATTTAAAAAATAGATGGTCTATACATGAACTACGAGTACTACCCTTTCGTGTACATCCGTAAACGTGGTTTATGAAGCCAAAACTGTACAACATATACAGATGTCCATAAATATCTATACTATCTTCTTGGATATCAATATTTGTATCGCCAACTATTATATGGCTCAAAAAATGTTTATTTTCATCAATAAAAGTTTCTAAGCTATTTATAAAGCTGTGAATATTTGTATTACTTGGTGAACGATAAAGACATGTTAAAAGTACATGTTCATCTTCTATGCGCATTTCTACGTTGAGTGAATTTACATCATTAATGTCGACACTCATAACATTGTGAGTAATAGTTTCTCGAATATATGCTATGACTCCATCACACTTATTAAATTTATTTGTTTTTACAATTTTACTGTAACCACTGATAGAGTACGCTAATGTATCATTATCTAACCAAGTCTCAGTTAAAACTATTATATCGAAAGTTACATTTAATTGTGTCATCCATATACAGAATTCATCGAAATTCTTGCTAACACTCCTAATGTTTAAATGAATGATTTTGATGTTCCCTAATTTATTAAAAAACTCATGACATTGTATACTATTATTAATTAGTTTCGATTTTTTATCTGAATCGAGTGAATTCAAAAAACTATTTACACCTATCATAAATAACAAATTAATAATATAAAAAAGAAAAGAAATGTTAAAATAAGCAATTAGTTAATTTAAAGTTATAATTTCAGTCCAAAAGATTAAATTTTAAGCTCATGGTTTGGATTTTAAACTCTGAGTTTACAACTTTTAAACTTTTAGTCTCAATTTTAAACTTTTAGTCTCAATTTTAAACTTTTAGTTTACACTTTAATATAAGTCTGGTTTTATTGAAAATTTTTAATCATTAAGGTCCAATTGGTTTACTTTCTAATACTTTTAGTCTTAAATTTGTTTAAAACTTTTGGATTTCTTAAGAAATAAACCGAATTTTACTAAAATTAATGAAAAAATTGAATTGTTTAGATTTAAAACAAAATTTGCTTAAACTATTAAGTCAAAAATCAAAAGTCACAAGAAAAATTTATCGAAATCCAGGTTAGGTAATTTTGTAGACAATCGCGAGTTTTCACTTCTAAAGTCAAAACACATGAACAGCTTCTCCTTAGCTAAGCCTGTACGTTCAGAGAATATTATTTGGTCCTAAAACTTTTATGAATTCATCTGGCAAATCGCGGGACAAAAAAAAACCACCTAACAAAATTCTTGCTTCAACCAATCATAAATGTTTGCTTCCTAACCACATCACCTTTTTTCATGGTATGAAAAAATATCATGCCCAGGGCCAGTTTCTCGTACCAATGGTTAGTCTTATCGTATATAGAGAAGACACACACAATTTTCAGAAAGCTTTTACATTATATTGAATTTAATTTTTGTTTATTTTGCATATGCCATATTTTGCTTGGTGACGCAATCCCTAAATTAGTAGATTAATATCTCTGGTGTTTTAAATTCGGCGTGTTTTTTTTTTGTACTCCGATGTAGGTTAGTTTAGTGTATCTCCATAATTATTCATCTCCATGCGCATCTCAAATTAGTATTACAGGACAAAAATTCGAGTGAAATGTTCAACTGTTTAAAGGAAATATTATTAGGAAACTGCTTCCTAATGTAGCGTTAACCTTAAGGATATATTTAACGATGCCTTTTTCTGTCAGTTTTTCAAAGTTGGCAATAATTAAAAACGAAAAGCATTCTTAATGAAGTAAAGTCGATTAAACACCATAAGTTTGATTAATCTTGAAAGTGACATTGCCAAAACATTAAATTTTAGAGATATAATTCACAAGTTTGCAACTACAAAAAATAACCTGAAAAGTCAATACTTCATTTAATAAGTTTTTGTACCAAAATATATCTGTGCTGATTATGAATAACCGATTAAGTAGATTTTCTTGATTTTTCAGTAGAGCGTTTTTTAATTTTGAAACATTTTCTGAAAAATGTGTTAATCATTAAAGGCACGAGATAAATGCAATTAAATAGTTTATTATGTTATAAATGAATCCATTTGATATGTTTTTTTCACAAAAATCAAAAAGTTTCTACATAAAAAGGACAAAACAAAGATAAGAGCTTTTTCCTTATGAACAAATGTATGTTGATAAAACGTAAATCAACATAAGTTATTTTACTAAAATGAATTTGTTAGCAATTAGTATCTTATGTAGACATACATAGATTGTTATTCCGTATTATTATGAAACAGTTGATAGATCTTAAATTCAAGTCTATATTTCCAAGTATGTTGTATAAAAAAATCAACCAATAAATTTTCGGTCTTTCATTGTTGTCTTCGTCAACTAAGTCAAGGTGAACTTCCGTAATATCTTCCGATAAAAGATATTTATAAAAATCATGGAAGAATGGATCAATCATCGGGAGAAGGTCCATTAAATCATTTTTCTTTTTGGACGAGATCCTCACTTCCCCTGGTAGATCTGGAATTTGTTGCACACTTGACGAGTTTATTCCTCTTTTTTGAATGTTAAGAGTTCTAAATTCGTTATCCCCATTTAAAGTATTTAGTGAATTTTTCCAAAATCACTTTTATTGTATCGAAACCATTTAACACTATTTCAGTTGAAATTTTGGCACTTGGAGTCTCGAGCTCTCCACATAAATGCTTTCTTCGAATGTGAAAAAAAGTCCTTGAAATCCCCTGCACTCATTTCAACCACTTCAAACCGTGTTTTCACACCTACCGATCGAACGAAATTATACCAATAGCGTGGATGATGTAGTTTCTTTTTTTTAATCATGGCATGGTCCACATCGCATTCCATATGCGAATGCCCAACAGTCAAAAATTGGTGATCAATCCTTTCGATCGTCTTGCTCTCTTGCAGGAATGTTAAAAACGTCGTGCTTAAATAGGAATTTTTATTTTGGCGCAATTATCGCTGTAGAATATAACCCATTTAACGTTGGCAGATTTTTCCTCAATGATCTTCAACTGTCTGGGCAAGCATGAGGCGATCTCTTCTTCTCCTCGCTTTGCCTGAGCTTCATGCCACATAAAGCAATGCGGGGTGTTATTTACGCAATCATGGACCGTCAGGTTAAAGGTGCACAATTGCCTCTTATAGAAAGATACCGAATTCTCCAAAAATGGAGTGGGCATGCACTGCTGCAAGTCAAATGTATATACTTTCATTGATGGATCCCTTTTGGCCAAATTTTTGTCGTATCCTTTCGGCTTTTTGAACTTTATGTTCATGACTAAAATATGTAAAAACAATTATAATTCGTATATTTAAAACAGCTTTAGGAGTTAGTTCAAAGCCACATAATTACACTAACTTACTCTTGAATATATAATTTAAACTGTGTCACAATATAGTCTATACATAGAGGATAGTGTTAACTCTGCGTGCATATATTTACTGCTTGAATCATGTCGACTATAATGACTTTCGTATGTAGGGAAGCTATTTATGTGATCTTTAATTTTTTCTACCTCGGACTCCAAAAGTTTGTTTGGTGGCGTGGAGAGCCCTCTATGATCTCGGAATTGCATGTAAGGTCCATTGAGTTTTTTCTTGACAACGCTTTTTAAGAAACTCTCAGTTTCCCCAAAACACTTCTGGAAGCACTTCTGGCAGATATTAATTCTTTGAGATTCAATATTTACAAAATATTTGAAGCTGTATTGGCGATTTCGCAGTTTTACTTCCCTTGGTGATTCCGATTTTTTAGCCTCTATACTTATCTATTCAGGAGCTTATGAACAGAATTCTTTAATTGTAGCTCCCTATGAGAATAGACAATTGTACTTTACAGGTGAAAACACATAGAAAGAGTGTACGTTATGACCGGTTTCGAATGTATTTTTTACAAAACGTGAATAAAATTGTAGAATAGTGCAGAAACTCACCAACTCATGTTGCTCTTGGTCTACTGGGTCCTGCCAGAGCCATCTCTAACATTTTTTATCCTCTCGAGGACATTTTCTTCACAATTTTCAATTTTTTTTTAGTCATTTCACTTTAATCCTATTCACTTGACTAATAATAGTCGCTTATCTCGTATCGTACTGATTGCAAGCGAGACAACCACCTATATAGACTGCAACAAGATTTTACAGTTACATTTATTTGGAAAACCGCTAAAACTGTACAAGACCCTACAACGAGAAAAAGTCCATTGGGAAAAATGACTTATATCAAGATAAGAACAATCGATTTTTGTTTCGAGACATGGAAAAGTCGCTTAATTCACTTCAGCTCTTATGCATTTCGTTAGAACAATTATCACAGTGGACGCATTTCTTAATAGGAACAGAAGCTTATGTTGATTTAAGTCAATTTTCCATATAAAATGCAATTGGTTTGAAAAATTAAGTTAAGCTAATAGTCTAAGAAAATTGGACCATGGCTATCGAACGGCAAAAATCCTACATCGGATTTTTTATGGATTATGGTTGGGAATGGTCCCCAGATTATGGCATTAAAAGTCCCATCCGATTGGGGGTCCGCAACCTTAAAAAAAGGGAGAAAGGGGGGATTTTTTTCGTTTTTTTTTGCGATTATTTCAAAAACGACAAGAGATACAGAAAAATGGTCTGATGACGAAAAAAACTACATTAAATTACCTTTGCAATGATATATAACACATTAGAGTTTAATTTCGGCGTTAGACTAGAAAATAAATTAGAATATTTTCATTTTAGACCTTTTTTAAAAGCTCCATAACTTTTGAAAGAATGCTAGCTCAGCCGTAAAATTTTGTATAAGTATTCACAAAAAGCTCAAGATCATTTTAAGGTAAACATTGAGTCGCTCCAGTCAAGGACCCCCATTATCCCTCCCCCCCCCCCCCTTTCAACCATAATCCAAAAAAAATCCGATGTAGGATTTTTGCCGACCAAATAGGTCATTTTTCTTAGATTATAAGTCATTATTCCATGTGCTATTTAAGATCTACACCAGATAAGCGAAAAACCAATAGCCATAACTTCTGTAAAAATAAAGCAAAATTAACCAAATTTTGAGAGAAGATAGTATTCGGCATGCCCAATACTGTGGTATAAAAATCTCGATTTTGTCTTATCTCGACTTAAGCGGTTTTTCATAATGAGCACAGATATAGGTACACATGAAAATTTTTGAGAAATAAAATATATTTTTCTTATTTCGAAAACTATTTTTTTACGAAAGTGTTTCCTACACTTAATTTAAGAGTTTTATTTAAAGACAGTTCACAAAAAAAGGGGCCGTTTCATGCCTAGATGCCCCAAAGGGTCTTAATGCGGAACTGTGCTTCACCATTAACTTGTTGTTCCATTTACCGCTCCATGTTCTTTCATTACTTAGTTCGCACACGACCCCACCCAAGTGAGAAACAACTTTCAGCATTACTTGTTCCATAAACAAAATAGCCGGATAGTGTTTTGTATTTCTCATTCACCAGCGCAAGAAAAACGTTTTGGAACCATCTTCTTTCTACTTTGGACATAATCAATTATTGCCACTAAAAAAAAAGTGAACATTTCTTCGTAAATGCACTGTTAACGCGAAAAATGCAAAAAGCGAGTTTTGGAATTAAGTTCCTCTATAAAGTACCCATGATGGTATAGGGTATATCGTTTTTGTTACGGGCCGTAACAATTTGCCAAGTGTTGCCAATTTAGCCGTTTTCCGGCCAAATTTAGCCGGAAACCGTGCTGTTTAGCCGGAAGAAATTTGTAATTCCGGCCGGCCGGATTTTTAGCCGGAATTGATTTTCTTTGGCCGTTTTACCGGCTACAATTATTTTATGAATTTTTTATAACTTTCGCTCATAGAGTGAAAAGGTATATAAGTTTGTAACGCATTAAAGGAAGAAGAAAGTATACATATATAGCATGACTTGGGGAGTCGATTGGGCGATGTCCGTCTATCTGTTGCGACGCGTTTTACTCGGTGGGTATTCAAGCTAGCAAGCTGAAATTTGGCACACGTGCTTCTTATTTTTGCAGGCTGTTTGTATGTTTGAATCACCGAAAAAGGATCACTGGGTAATGGGGCTGCCATATGAACCCAACCCCCACAAATTAGGTTCTTCAAAGAAAAACTTTTTTATTTGTCCACCAAATTCAACCAAACCTCATACAAATGTGTTTCTATTGACGGCACAAAGCATATACGTAAAAATTTATGGAAAGCAGCCATGCGGTCATGGGGCTGCCGATAGGTTCTTTGAATCGTCAGACGTAGTGCTTGCCCAATTTAAGGGAGTATATTTTTGGGGGGCAATTCCTTCCTCAGCACAAAAGCTCAGTGCTGAAGAAAGGGGTAAGTTGCCCCCAAAATATATACTCTCTTAAATTTAATTTTTGTACTTTACTGGGCAAGCTACTTGCACAGTATCTGACGATTCAGAGAACCTACACATTTTCGTAGATGCATTACATTTTGTTGTTGGGTTTTTAGCAACAAATTCATCAAAAATCTATACCATTTCTCAGTCAAGTTCATAACTTTGGAGCATCAGGTCGTATGTTTGGAACATCAAATTCGATATTTCGGGAACTTAAATCGTAACTGTAAGTGCATATTTGAGCACTGAACTTTTTGAATTTGACAAAAATTTAAAATGATCTATCTTCTATAAATGGAAACATAAAAATTTGGTTGTCCATAGTTACGAATTTGAAATTCCAAAGTCATGACTGAGAAATGGTATATATCATTTCCCGGCCAAGCTCATAATTTTGGAACATGAATTTCAATTTCAACTTTGCCTAGTTGAGCTATCTAACTCAGAAAAAAGTAAATTTTGACTGTAATGCCAGCGATTGGAGCATATATGTAATAAAACTAAGAAATCTGCCTAAAGCATAGTTTACGGGCAATTCTCCAGAAAGAAATAAAATTATTAAAATCAGTTTTTTACTATATTTGTTCGAAATGTGATTGTTTTGTATGATTTAGCCGGGTTTTTGCCCGTTTTTCTGGCTGAAATTTATTTAGCCGGATTTTTAGCCGTTTTTTTCTAAAAAATAAAGCCGGTATTCCGGCTAAATTTAGCCGTTTTCTAAATTTCCAGTTGGCAACACTGGTTACGGCAATATTATGTAACACCTAAAAGGAGCCTCCGGAGGTATGGCAAAGTATAAAATATAAACGAGTCCGAGTTCTAATCGTGCGAATATATTGAAGTTTTAGTCGAACAAGAAAACGATTTTATCAAAAATCTTCAAAAGCCTGTGGCAGCTAACCCTTCCTTAGAACTTTTATTCTGGAAATCACACGAGGAATCACAATCCGGCGCGTTTATGCGACGTTTTCCGGACACCCTGTATAGGGCAAATTGATAGTAGAGATAATATGTACCTAGTTATACCCTACACTCATAGAGTGAAAGGGTATATTAACTTTGTCATGAAGTTTGTAACGCATTGAAGGAAGCATCCCCAAAAGTATTCATATATGATCAGCATGACTTGGGGAGTCGATTGGGCGATGTCCGTCTGTCTGTCTGTTGCGACGCGTTTTACTCGGTCAATTTAAAAGCTAGGAAGCTGAAATTTTGCACAAATGCTTCTTTTTGCTGCAGGCAGTTTGTATGTTTGAATCGGTAAAATCGGAAAATGGGGTCATGGGGCTGCCATGCAAACCCAACTCCCCACATTAGGTTTTTCTAAGAAAAGTTTTTTATTTGGCTACCAATTTCAACCAAATTTCACACAAATGTGTTTCTATTGACGACACAAAAGATATGTAAGAATGGATCAAATCGGACCATGGGTTCATGGGGCTGCCATACAAACGCAACTCCCCAAATTAGTTTCTTCTAAGAAAAACTTTTTTATTTGGCTACCAATTTCAACCAAATTTCACTCAAATGTATTTCTATTAATGTCACAAAACATATGTAAGAATGGATTAAGTCGGACCATGGGGTCATGGGGCTGCCATACAAACCCCCCCCCATGTTGGTTCTTCTAAGAAACTTTTGTTTCACCATTTTCACAAAACTTTGAATTAATGTGTCTTTATCAAAGCAACTAAAAAGGTCAAAACAAATGCAATCGTATTAAGGGGCCATGCTCCCGCATCCCCCAATAAAATTTTCTGAGTAAATAAATAAATAAATAAATATTTTTATTTTCCCACTTATTCCAATCAAACCCCACACAAATATTGTTTTGTCGACGCAACGAAACTTTTGTGAAGAAAGAAGGAAAAGGATGGAGGGGGTTAAATACAAGTCGTAGGTACCCCCGAAATAACTTTTGGTCCGAAGAGAGCGAAGGGTATCTAAATATCGGCCGCGCCCGAAATTAGCCTCGGTCTCGTTTTTTGTTTCAGTCTTTATTGAAATACGTAGACATTGATTGTGCACGACGGTAAAGGTTTTCTTTTTTTTTAAACCTTAAAGGAAAATATTTCCGCGAATAGATTACCCGATTCACTTCAGCCGAATATTATTTTAGGTTTCCTTTCGTTTTATTTTCATTGCAATCGGACGAAAAACAAATTAAGGTCGGCTTCAGTGTAGGCGTTTCTTGGAATATGTCGAAATAGAGGCTTAAAAATATGTTCGTATAAAGTTACATTTTTTTAGATAATTGAGTAGGTTCAAAAAGTAATGCAAAAATTGAAAAATGTGATATTTTATGACACTTTTTTTATGCTAACTTTAATCATCACTCTGATTTTCTGAAGGGATTATATAGGTATTTCATTACTTTTGATACTTTCTTATTATTACCTTATTGTGGATTAACTAATGCAGCATGTTATAGACATTTTACCTCCTAAATATGTATGCAAGCTTTTTCGATTTTTTTTTTGTCAGCAAACAAAAAGTTGTGGTTATACATGAAGATTGATAAATCCTGAAACAAATTTCAAATAATATATTTTTAACTATGCATAAACGTAGGTAGGTATGTAAATACTCCGCTTAGCATACCGCAAAATGAATATTTCAATGTAATAAATATTACTCTTTATATTTACATTAAAAACCATTACGCCAATGCAATGCAATTCCAACCCGGATACAATATCCCTAAACTTACTCTTTCCATCGTAACTTTTCATTTAGAATCCTTTAGCCATACACATTTTTCAATTACATTTCCGGCTTCTGACTTTTCGCTAAAAGACCTGTGCTGTACCTGCACTATGTTCTATTGTAGTACATACAATGCAGCAAATAATACGCGGTATGAATGCCAAACAATATTTAGGTATAACAAAAAGGAGAAATTCAATGTTCGGCGTTGTTTAACACAAAAACTAGGAAAATATTTGGCATGCACTTTATTAAAAATGAGAGATAGAGTCTAGGGAATTCTGTGGAATGCGAATTTAGTATACCTATTTTATATTAGGTTTGTACCTCATATCTAGATGTGTACACGGAGAGAAAAAATGTAGTGAAAGTTATTAAAACTGTAATGAAAACTATTGCATTTGTAATGATTTTTTACCCTAATGCAACTGATGTAAAAGTTATTACATCTGTAATGAAAAATGTCATTGCGCTGTAATAAAATTAACAATTGGTTGGTAATAAAATTTGCCAGGAAGATAATTTGGCGATAATAGAAAAAAAAATTTTTTTATTTTTTTCCTTTTTTTGTTATTACCTTCTTTTTATTTTTTACTTCTATTTTATACTTAATTTATTTTTCCCTACATTAACTTTACCTTTTTACAATTTGCCTCTACTGAGAATTGAACCGGGGACCTATCGTTTCGTAGTCCTACGTCCTACACCTAAGCTATCTAAGATTACAAGTTATGCGAATAAATTAGTCGTCTTATTTTTTGACAGTTTCATAATTATTAAGCGCTCTTGTTAATTTCATGTACGAAAGGATGAAAACTATTACACCATGCAATAATTATTGTTACATACAGTGGTGAAAATTACCATAAACACAATAAATGTTACTATCCATACAAATATCATGCAATGATTTTTGTCATTACACTGCAATCATTTTACAATAGGCCAGCACCAGTAAAAACAACTGAATTGTAATCAATTTCACTACATTTTAATAACTTTCACTACAAATTTAGTAAATTTGTAATGTTGTGAATTTCATTGTATGATTTTGTTGAATTCATTGCACATTTTTCTCTCCGTGTAGGTATGTATGCACGAGTATCAGAAAAGCCAATTGAAAATGCATTGGATTTAATAAATGCAAGTATGACTAGCGCACACTCATAAAATGCAGGGAATCCTTTTGTTTCTAGTTCTAATTTTGACGAACATTTTCTGTGCTCAAGACTAGGGTGCCAGGTAGTAGAATATTAAGATTGGACCATAGTCGCTTCATATGATTTAATATAACGGCCATTTACAAAACCTTCAATAATTATGTCTCAATGTTTTTTTTTTTTCAATGAGAATGAGGTATATTAACTCCTGAGACTTAAATGTTCTCCCCGCCCCACAACATACACTACCTACCATCATACCCGAAATCCTCCATACACGACTAGATCACATTAATTCTACCATGAAATCCATAAATTCCAATAAGCAATGCGGGCATCATTGTAATTTCATTCACATTAGAGTAATTCGTTGAAAACTGCCGAAAGAAAAAAAAAGAACACGGCAAACAAATCCAATAAATTCATTTTATTGCTCTCTGCGCCGAAAAAAAAAGAAGTCGCCCTCTGCTTCTATACACGCAAATAGAACAAGCACTTCCCGGGCGCGAGAATAGTCTTACAATCTCAACCCATTCGATTTCAGCGATTTCGCTCAGAATACACAACGCGTCCTTATGCATTAGCATCTACACGACTCTTCTTAGAATGTATACATACGTATTACTGTGATTCTGACTGAGGACCTTAAGATAAGAAGATGAAGAAGGAAACAGCGCCGATGACGATAACATGAATCCTTTGAATTGGACGCCTCCTTCTGAACTGATGCTGTGTACTAATACTTTGACCTAGTTTACTCCTTTTTCCGAAAAACATCATAATTTTTACGATCTTATTAAAATAACAGTCTGAAGTTAGAGGACGACAGGATACATATAAACGAAAATACGATTTGCATTTTTCAACAATTTTCGGAATAATTTGAGAATTATTTTAGATTGAAAAGAATGATGATGATGCTTGATCGTTTCTTATTTTTTTCAATCGATGTTCATGACGATAGATAGAGAGTCTGCGAGTTACGTAAGAATTTTATTTTGGTTCGATAAAAAAAATGTTGGTATTGGAATAATCTATGAAATTAAACAACAACGAAATAAATCGGATGCATAAAGGAGACAGATATTTGCTTTCTTTTTTCGTATGTCTAGCCTGAAGTATTTATGCCAATTAAAGAAGCCTTACGATATTATTTTGCGCATTTACCTAATTTATCCTTTATCGCAATTTTCCCAATTAATAGAAGCATGAAGTGTTGTGGAACTATGTACGTTTAAGTTATTACTTCCCACAGCGGATAAAAGCTAATTACTCAAACATGCAATTAGCAGCTCATTTGTTGCTCTTTCACTTCGGAAAACGGGGATATGAATAGAAAAAAAAAACTTATGGCTTCATATTTACTTTGCTAACCTCAAGTCTACCAAATTTTGAGAGAATATTCTGTTGTTTCACAAAAGCTTCTAATTGATGGCGTCTCGCTTCTAATTGGAGCCGAGGCAGAAGAGGTGTAATTGCATATTTCGAAGTAGTGTTTCGACTTATTTTTTGAGGAATGTGGTAGATTTGCCTTGAAAATAGTGGTAGATTTTCAAAACTTAAAAATACCTATTTATTGTATTTTTTCGACTTGAATTTTTGGCGAAAGAAATAATTTTCATACTGATTTTCAAGATAATTTTACTATGAAAAGCCAATTAGCGCAGAAGGCGCCGTTTTGAAACCACATATTCCGTTAAACTAATAAAGAAGGAGGTTACAGAAGGTTAGATGTCATGAGTGGAGAGGCGTTTAGAGCCACGCAGTAGAATTGAGGAACTGAAGCAGCTCCCCTATTTTCGCCTCCGACGCATCCTCTAGACTATCAAAAAACGCACGACCGAGCGTTCGATAGCGGGATCTAGCGAGACCTGGGCAATTGCAGAGAAAGTGAGTTAGAGTTTCTCTCTCATTTGCGTTATCGCAACTACGACAATGCGAGTTGTGAGGTATACCCAACCTGGCCGCATGGTCCCCTATTGGCCAATGGCCCGTAATAACTGCTGTAAGTCTGGCGATATCCTTCCGCGGTCTTGTTAGAATCTCGGACGTCCTTTTCCAGTCATATGATGGCCATAACTTCCGTGATATGACACAGGTTCTTATGTTTCGCCAGTAACCGCCTGCAATCGTAAGATAATGCAAGGAAATCTGTCCCTTGACAGTTGACATCGGAACGTGTACGCGCTCCTCATAGGAGGTGTCCATAGAGGCCCCTTTTCTGGCCAACTCATCTGCCAGCTCATTGCCATCTATATTCGTATGTCCAGGCACCCAAATTAGTGTGATTGAGTGCTTTCTACCAAGATTGTTTAGCGTCTCCTCACAGCATTTGACAAGCTTAGAGGATATCTTCGCAGAGTTAAGTGCCGCCTGACTATCTGAGCAGATGGCTATGTTTTGGCTGTCTTGAATATTTCCGAGTGCGAGGCAGGCCTTCATGATTGCAAACAATTCCGTCTGGAAAATGCTAGCATGATCAGGAAGACGGTAGGATTCAGAGATGTTAAGTGTATCGCAGAAGACTCCTGAACCTACCCCGCAGCTCATTTTAGATCCATCTGTGAAAATAGAGATTTCGTAATCCCCTACTGCCTCACCCGTATCCCATTCGCACCTAGTCGGAATCTTGACAGCAAAGCTTTTCTCAAGACTCAGTGTAGTCACTGCAAAGTCTGTTGTAGCCTTGATCTCATCTAGTGGCAGCTGGTTGAGGATATCAGCGTGACCATATGGCTTGGAGGTCCAGCCACCGGACACTTTAAGCCTTACCGCGCTACATGCCGCCAGTTTATTAATAAAAAGGTTGATTGGTAGAAGATGCAGGATTACATTCAACGCATCCCTCGGGCATGTTCGCATACCCCCTGTGATGCCAAGACATGCCGTTCTTTGCACCCTACCCAGTTTCGTTATATTGTACTCTCTGCTAAGCGCTGGCCACCACACAAGTGCTCCATACGTCAGCATGGGTCGTACCACTGCTGTATAAAGCCAGAGTACTACATTTGGTTTAACGCCCCACCTTTTATTGAGAGCTGTCTTACAGGCGTAGAAAACTACGCAGGCTTTCTTAACACGCTCTTCAATGTTCAACTTCCAGCTGAGCTTCGGGTCTAAAATGACTCCCAAATACTTTGAACTAGTCGATAGTGTGAGTTGCTGTCCGTTAAGTTTTGGAAGGGAAAAAGATGGTATCTTGGTTTTTGTAGTGAACAGCATCAGCTTTGTCTTGCTTGGGTTTACACCAAGGCCACAGCTTGTAGCCCACTTGCTGACTAACCCGAGCGCTCTTCCCATGATCTGACTGATCACGGAGAGACACATTCCTGATACTATGATCGCTACATCATCCGCATACGCCACTACTTTTATACCTTCCTCGTCGAGTTTAGTTAAGATTTTATTGATCACTACTAGCCACAGTAGCGGAGAGATGACACCACCCTGAGGTGTCCCTCTACAGACGAATTTTGGCATCTGGCTGTTTCCTAAGTCCGCATGAATTACCCTGGTCTTCAGAAGACTCACTATCCATTTGCTGAGTCCCACCTCCACTCCCGAATCCGCAAGGGCTTCGTGAATAGATTCTATGCGGACATTGTTGAAAGCCCCCTCTATGTCGAGGAAAGCGGCTAACGTGTACTGTTTGTATTGCAGACTGTACTCGATGCTGCGCACTACTTCGTGGAGACGTATGCATGCTGCGACCTAGAGAGTGCTGAGCTTCCCATGCTTTGCCGAATGTAGAGATCAATAATACGCTCCAGTGTTTTCAATACGATGGAGGATAAACTAATAGGCCTGAAATCCTTGGCGACCTCGTGTCCACGTTTGCCTACCTTTGGTATGAATACGACTCGCACGCGTCGCCATGATTGGGGGACGTAAATCAAGGTCAGAAGACTCCTGAAGAGTGGCAACAGCATCGGAACTACAAGATCCTGCATTTTCTGCAGCATAATGGGCAGTATGCCGTCTGGTCCGGGAGATTTATATGGAGAGAAGCTATTGATTGCCCAGGCAATCTTCTCCTCCGTAATGATGGAGACTACAAAATCGCTCCGTTGGTTGTCTGCCATATGCAGTGTCGGTTGTTGTGTGGAAGTACTTTCGCACCCAGGAAAATGCGTATTCAAGAGAATCTCAAGAGATTCTCCAGTAGACTCGGTCCAGAAGCCATCGTCCCTTTTTATCAGGGACGGGCATGAATGTGTTTTTGACAAAATTTTTCCAATTCTCGCCGAATCCTTGATGTGATCCAAGGATTGACAGAACTCGATCCAGGCTTGGATTTTTGCTGTTCTGATGGCTTTTTTGTATATTTTCAGACAGTCTTTATATGGCTGCCAAAATTTGTGTTTGTTGCAGATATTGAGAATGTCCCGAGTAAGCTTCCTAAGCTTGGATGGGTCATCGTTCCACCATGGCGGAAGGGTTTTCCTACTCCGCTTCACTGGACATGAATTTTTAAAAGCTATTTCCATAGCTTTCTCTAATGCTTCAACTCCCTTGTCCAGCTCCTCCACGGAGCTTATCGAGTGATTTGGGGGATTTGGAAGTTTGTTTTTGAAAATCTATCGAAACTTTTTCCAGTTTGTGGTCCTTGGGTTCCTGTAAGGCTTTGGAGTCTCTATGGAAACATTTATATTAAAAAGTATCCAGTTATGATCTGAAAAAGAATTAAGGTCAGACACCCTCCATTGTTCCACCTTAAATCTCTCACTATCCGACAAAAGTGTAATATCCAATACCTCCTCCCAGCCTGCGTAATTTTGCGAGCTCGGGAAAACGAAGGTTGGACAGTTTCCCGTATTACATACTGTAAAGTTAGTATTAATGATAAAGTCAAACAGGTCCTCACCTCTTTCGTTTATTTCGGTGCTCCCCCATAAGGTATGTCGTGCGTTTGCGTCGCACCCTACCAGGAGAGTAGTGTTCCTCGCAGTGGTGTAGGTTGTCAGCCGCATCAGCTCTTCCGGAGGCGCCGACCTATCATGGGCCATGTAGGCGGAGGAGATGTGCAGCTCTCCCAACTCTGGAACCTCCATTCTAACCACTGTTAGATCCGATGAGCTAAATTGCGGGCATAGGAAGGCATTAATGCATTTTTTGGATAAGATGCACGTTCTTGGTTTACCTTGGTCTGTGCTGCTGCTGTTGTAAAAAAGAGTGTATCGCCTATCCAAAAGCCCCTTAATGGAATCATCGCGAACCCAGGGCTCCTGAACAAGCGCTATGTCAATGTCTTCCTCCTTTAGGAAGACGAGTAGATTATCCGAGGCTAGCTTAGAGTGCTGAAGATTAATTTGCACTACTTTCATTTTCTTCTGCTGCCTCCTCTGCTCCAATGCAAATGTCCTTCAGCTGATCGTTGGCTCCGTCCATCGGATCCTGCTCATCCTCGGCGTTCGATCGGAAGACCTTTATTTTGGCATTGCGAATGCCAAAGCGTAACTTGTAATCTGTCTTCTCTAGAGACGGAAGACACTCATCGTTGATGAGGAGCATGTAGGACTGGCTTTGTCCTTGCGGCTCCTCAGCTTTAAGAATGACCCAGTCGTCCATGGGGACCTTGGGGTTTTGTAGCCGTAGTGCAAGAAGGAGCTTCGGCCCTTCCATATCCACGATGGGTAACCAGATGCGAGCTTTGGGCCTCTTAGGAATATCCTTGGTGGGAATTAGCTCAATCTTTGAACCCTACCTACCCTAAATATCCTTCCGAGTTATGGGCAGGATAAGCAGAGACTTGTTTTTATATAGATAGACATATCGATAGATTTATTAATTTTTTTACAAAAATACATTCTCTAATTTGAAAAAATTGTTTCTATTGTCTAATCTAAAAATTATTAAATACTATTAAACAGAAATTGTGTGGTCAACAACAAAAATAAATAATTTAGATAGCAAAATTATTAAAAAGGTAAATAAATAACAGTACATTTAGCAAAAATAACAGAAAACGAGATCGATGCTAATTTTGGGCGCGGCCGAAATTTGAATACCCATCACACTTGAAAGAAACCTTAGACTTTCCACGACAACCTTATAACGTGTTCCGATTCCATCTGTTCCTGGATACATTTTGAGGCGTTATTAGGAACACACTTGGGTGAACTTAGGTTAAAAGAAGTTTTTTTTTAAGAACCCAATTTTCAGGATTCGGTTTGTAAGACAGCTCTTGGACGTAGTGTTCCGAATCCATCCGTTCATGGATATTATTCGAGGATTTACTAGGAACACGCTTGGATGAACTTTAGTTAAGATTAGCTCAAAAAGAAACAAAAATTCATAGAAGAACCTAATATTCATGGGTTGACAGGTATGACAGCCCTATGACGTAGTGTTCCGATGCCATCCGTTCCTGGATATGTTTTGAGGATTTACTAGGAACACACTTGGATGTTTGGTTAAGATTGGTTCAAAAAGAACAAAATCGAGGCTAATTTCGGGCGCGGCCGAAATTTAGATACCCTTCGCTCTCCTCGGGCCAAAAAATATTTCGGGGGTACCTACGACTTGCATTTAACCCCCCCTCCCCATCCTTTTCCGTTCCGTCTTCACAAAAGTTTCGTTGCCTCGACAAAACAATATTTGTTTGGCGTTTGATTGTAATAAGTGGGAAAAAAAAAAATTTATTTACTCAGAAAATTTTATTGGGGGATGCGGGAGCATGGCCCCATAATAAGATTGCATTTGTTTTGACCTTTTTAGTTGCTTTGATAAAGACACATTAGTTCAAAGTTTTGTGAAATTGGTGAAACAAATGTTTCTTAGAGAACCAACATGGGGTGGTTGGGTTTGTATGGCAGCCCCATGACCCCATGGTCCGCCTTGATCCATTCTTACATATGTTTTGTGACATTAATAGAAATACATTTGAGTGAAATTTGGTTCAAATTGGTGCACAAGTAAAAAAGTTTTTCTCAGAAGAATCTAATTTGGGGGTTGAGCTTATATGGCAGCCCCATGAACCCATGGTCCAATTTGATCCAATCTTACATATATTTTGTTTCATCCATAGAAATACATTTGTGTGAAATTTAGTTGAAAGTGGTAGCCAAATAAAAAAGTTTTTCTTAGAAGAATCTAATTTGGGTAGTTGGGTTTGTATGGCAGCCCCATGACCCCATTTTTCGATTTTACTGATTCAAACATACAAACTGCCTGCAGCAAAAAGAAGCGTTTGTGCAAAATTTCAGCTTCATAGCCTTTAAATTGGCCGAGTAAAACGCGTCGCAACAGACAGACAGACGGCCAGACAGACATCGCCCAATGGCTGAATTCAAACTGTAAGACAAAACCGGACGGGTAAACTTACAATCTGAATTGCATAATGCTTGTCTGCTGGCCACTACAAAAGCGTTTGTCTGTGCTAATAAACGGACGGCGAGAGCTTTTGTAGCGTGAGAAAAAATTAGGGAAAAACGACTGCGGAATCGTCAATAGGGAGTCGATTGCCAATTTCGTTCGGCGATACGAAAATTTTCATTTCCGTCAAGTGCCTGACGTTTCCCGCTAAGCAGCCAATCAGGGAGTTGCAGCGGCAAAACAGAGGTGACGAGGGGGAAAATGGCGAAATCATTAGTAGGGGGTCGAAACCTTTTGATTGTGTTTTAATTTTGTTTGGTAAGACGTAGGTATGTATTAATTTCGGTCTGCTGCTAGACAGACATCTTCTGCCAAGCAGCGAAAATCGTGGTTTTCTAATAGTCCTGACACACCTAAACGAGTTTATGAACGAATGCAGTTTATGAGTCAAAAACGAGTTTAAATGCGGTTTATAACGAGGTTATATGCCGTTTGGAGTTTATGAAAGCTCTCGTAACCTTGTTGTAACCCGCAATTGGATGGAGCTTTCGATTCATAAACCGCATTATAACCATCAAAAAGCCCTTTTTTAACTAAGCTAGCGTAATAATTAGGTAAAAATGTCAATAATCATATGTGGAACCGTGAATATTGTCTGTCATATCTTGAGCATTAAAGTAGTTTACATGATAATGTATACACAGAAGTATGAATGCATTACAAGAATCTGTATAGGTAAGCGAAATATCTTCTCATTTTAAACCATTTTATTATATTCTCTTGTCTACCTTATTTTTAGCCACTACAAGATGTCCGAAGATAACTCTTCAAACGGATAGGAGTTCTGGGATTACTTGCGGAAGTAAGCCAATTTGATTCGTCATGAGTCGTGTTTCTGGACTCCGAATTTTGGTGGATGTTTATATGCTTAGGGAGGCATCAAGTGTGACGCAACAAAGCAATTCATGATTATTCATTATTCATTGAATCGAGCCGAACGCGGGAGAAATGCATTTATTTGATACAAAATTTCCATAATGTGAAGTGAACAATTATATTCATGCTTATGTGCATTATGTGTCAATTAATAAAATGGTGCAAATTGATTGAGTGTTGTTACTTTTAAAAGGGCTATTTCACCAACGGCTATGGTAGTCAGCGCCCGCTCTAGCACTTACGCCGCCCCGGGCGACTGGACAAATAGCCGCCCCTTAGGTAAAGTACCAGGCAGATTGATAGTAGGTAGCACAAATGTTATGTCGTTGTTGTTGTAGAAGCTATGTAAGAGACATTTTATTCTTAAATCGAGTGATCTTGGCAGCCCTTATGGTCGTTATAACTCATCGGTTCCACGATGGCTGCTGTATATATCAACCCAAAAATGTATAGTCACAGTGGGATTCGAACCAACGCTATAGTGATTCAGAAAATAGAATGTCTCCCACTGAGAAAGCCCAGTAGTAGTATAGAAGTCCGTAGAAGTCCGTTCCGCCACAATTCAAACTTTTAAGCGCAATTCACCTCAGTTCAGCAAAGCCTTCTAAAGAGTTTGTTAGAAATTACAAAATTAAAGCTAAGTATTGAATTTCCCCAGCCACATTTTATTCACCACCGGCAAAAAATATACAAATGTCATACGGAAACCTGGCGGAACTTAGAATGACGTATATATGTGATTTGGGGATTTATCGAAGCAGACCACTACTTTTTGGGTCCATTTTCGTCCCCTTACAGTAATTTCCAGAAGTCATCACTGTGTCCCGTGTGGATGTGTAGCATGTCTTTGAAGCTCAGTTCACTCATGGCTTCCAGACTTATTTTGGATTTGCCTAGGATCCTCAGCCTCCTACTACCTAGTGCTGATCACTCACACACAATGTGTGCTGCTGTCTTTAGCCAGACATAGTCTGCATACATCATTCTGCACGATTTTCATCTTAGTTAGATGCACTTTAAAATTACCATGCCCTGTCACTAAGGCAGTTGTCCAACTGAGGCTACTCCGTGTATAACTGAGTACCTGTTTAGCTTTCCTTCCTACTGCGTTTCGAGCCTGCCTACAAGTGAATAGCCTTCGCCATCGTTGCCGATGTATGGAATAAGGTAAGAGATTAAAATTAATGCGAACATTTCTTTTCCACAAAAACATTCAACACACTTTAGAAAACTCCGCTCTCAAAAATTGTATGCCAAAAATGATGAAGCCGATAACCATAAATTAGCTGGGTTTCTTCGAGGACGAGTTTCTTTAGTGGTTTCAATTTGGTTGCTTATTTTCATAATGGCATCATTTCGCGAGTTGTTATAGAGAATAAGGTAAGAGCTACTTAAATCGGGGAGACCTAGCCAAATCCCGATGTTAGCATGTCCGGAAACATATTAGGGATACTGCTATTGCGGCTCTGGCAATGTGTACTGTGTTTCCTCAACTTGCTGAAATCCAAACTTCCTTGTCCGAAATTGGCCCACTCAATGCTAGATGAATCAATCCATTCGCGAGGAGACCGGGCTAATTGCTGCCAAATGTAGATACATGTTTTCTAAAATGCCTGAAAAAAATTTTTGGTGGTGCATTTCGGCAAGAAATTACTCATAGAAGATTTGTTTAACGTGTTTATGCACTAATTATTATTTATAATTTCTTATGGTTTCCCCGGAGGTACAATATTTACTTAGTGGACGTGATCTCCTATGACTCAACACACTGAATAAAAATATTGGGCGACAATCGGGCCTTGCAAAACCGCGCACAAAACATCAAAGTTGTGTATACAACACACGCCTGGGATGGACAGAGAAAGACGATTTTTTATTTCTTTTTATCGCCACTAGCGACACTTTCTGCATCATCTTCATCCGTATAACGGAACATGTAGCGGAAAATATTAGAAACACAAAAGTTCTCCTTATGAGAATGGATAGCAGATCAAGCCACTTTAAAATCTGGTAGCCCTTATCTTTGGCAAGAATTAGGGAAAATGCAAGGAAATCCTTAATTCTGATGAAAAGAAGAGGAATTTTCAATAGGAAGACGAAATCAGCACTCCATTTTCCAATAAGCTTCTTTTTAAGGAAGAGCTTGATTAGCACATGACTTTGCAAGCATCACAGATGTAAAGTTTAGGCAAATATCACTAACCATTTTAAGATTCTAAATGCAGTACTTCGCTTTGTCTTTTCGAGTTTTTTATTCGTGTTTTAGCCAAAAAGCCGCCCCTAAAATTTGGCGCCCCGGGCGACCGCCCGGCTCGCCCCCCTTAGAGCGGGCGCTGATGGTAGTACTAGAAGTTGTGAACAATCTTAAAAATTTTGTAGGGATTACTGTTTAGGTTTCCACCACCCAGTCATAAGCGTGACTAGAAATGCTACCAATTAACTCCAACAAATCTCCTGCAAATGGTTGAAATCACCATAATGTAAAATATATGTACACCGGCTACAAAAATTTACATGTTTTAATTGTCAATTCCAAAAGCTCATTCACAAAACTTAACGTTCATAACCCGCAATTTTGTAATGTGTCGTTGTTTCGTGGTTTAGAAAGCTCACATATTTTTGCAGTTTATGAAACCAGTTTATGCCCTAGTGTGTCAGGACTATAATAATTGTGTTTTTGATTAATCGAGTTTCCGAATTTTTTGTAATCAAGTTATCTAGAAATGGCAGTGATCCGTCTTTTTCATGCTCTCCTGTGAACTTAATGTTTTTGTGGATCTTGTTGATTTCGTTATGTAGATCCTGTATCCGGTCTTTTTCGACCATTTCAAATACATCGTCGACTGATCTGTACCATACGCGGGGCATTAGTCATTATTCCTCGATGATGTTTTCTATTGAGGTCATAAATATTGTTCAGCAAGTAGGGGCGATAGTGGGTTGCCCATTGCTGTTCTGGATGTCGTTCTGAAAAACCGGCCTCGTAACGTAAAATAGTTTTCGCTCATGCAAAGTGTCGTTAATGGTTGAATTACATATCCCGCGTCAGCATCAGCATCGGCAGAGGCATCGGCATCAGCAGAAAAATTTCAATTTAGAACACACGCATTTGCCTTTGATGACCCACAATGACAGCAGCGGCAGAAGCTGAAAAATGCTTCTGCCGATGCTTCTGCCGCATTGTGGGTCATCAAAGGCAAATGCGTGTGTTCTAAATTGCTGATGCCGATGCCTCTGCTGATGCTGATGCTGACGCGGGATGTGTAATTCAACCAAAACTTTACGTACTGGTCGGTTTTCTTGCGCCATTCTGAGGAAGTGTCGAACTTGTTAAGCCAGGGCTGCATTTGTTAGATTGCTAGCTTTACTGGTGTACTTGTATAAGGATTTTACATAAAATGACAAAGTTGTAGTAGGAACCAACGTTTCTCCTTTTAATTTGAAAAAAAAAAAAGGTTTTGGACTATTTTACGAAAATCTCTAGTCCTTCGACACGCCAGCTTTTAATTCCAAATTCACAATATGTTCAAATCCTTTTGGATTTGACTCCAAGTTTTTAGTTTCTTGTGGTATTATCTAAGCATGAGTCTGATCGAAAGTGAAATCATTGTGAAAATGATTCATTATGACACCGAGTAGGTATTTTTTTTACGATTTTAGACAATGAAAAATGTATTTTGAATTACCAAAAATCGACCACTATTTTTAAGCCAAATCTATCACGGTCCTCAGAAAATAAGCCGAAACACAAACACTGCTCTAAGCCCAATGCCGACCGAAATTCACGCGACAGCGTTACAAACAGAAATTCATTGAAAATTTTAAGGTACAGCCCGGATTATACTGCACTGCCAATTACTTTCTTTCACCCATCGATAATCCATTTCAAGTCCGATTGCAACTCTTTCGCGTACGTGACAACTGAGTTTACGGAAAATCTTAACGATATAGTTTTGCGACTCTAGAGGGTAATCAACCAGTTGTTGTCATTCACCTTCCCAGTATTCGTCGGCTTCGCCAAGTGTATCTTTGGATGTCTCGTTCACACATCACACGTGGAACCATCCCAGCCAGCATTGGTGTCATATATCGTCCAAATAGTCAAAAATAAACTTCACTTCATGCATCACGAGTCGACGTGTTGTATCTATAGGACGCATTGATTGCATATGGGGAATACAATTGTTCTTTTCTCCTCAAAAATTATTCGTACCCTTATCGGATTCTTCTTACTATAAGTATAAGACAAACGCAAGACCGATTCCTTACGTTTTCATGTTGTTGGCGTGAGTGTGCCAAAATATTAGCGTTACGCGGTGTGATAAATTGGCCGCCACACCACACTCTTGCAGACAGCAAATATTTTTATAAATTTTTGTTGTTTGCGAAAATGTTTGCAAAAATGTCACCCCTCCAGTAATTAGATCGCTTTGAAGTAATCCCTCCTCATTAATTCACATTTTAATAATCATAATCGACGTAGGAATCATATGGACTTATTTCGCAGTGTGCATTTTTCAATTATTTCGAGTAGGTCACGCATATTTTTCACGAACGATGCATTAAACATCTATGTTACATCACTAATACATCATCTTTATGAGTAACGATTTTGTAGTCGTAATAAGGCATAAAGGCGTGTATAGATAGTACAGGGGGACATCGTCATATACTGTTTGTATGAAAACGTGATAAATGACAAAGGTATCTGGACTGACGTGTAGTGCATGAATGATAGGTGACACATGTTTTTTTTCCTGGCAGGGATTTTGTTCAGAAAAGGGACAGAATATGCCCTTTTCCAATTAATTGGAAAACCCATCGTCAGTTATAGGATGATTAACTTTTATTTTGAGATGAAAGTCACTTATGATGATACGGTGGAACAACCGAAAAGTCTTGTTACTACGAACGACATCAATCTGAAATCACAAAGTATGCCCATCGAATTAGCGTTAGAACATGCGAATAATTAATTTAATCTGTAAAAGCAAATTTTTCGCTATAGAAACGAATTGCCTCGCATCGAATTGTCCCGTCCGGCAGGACGTAACGCACACATGGCATTGCCTGGTCCAGAAAGGCTAGATATCGTACTGTTTGTGTAGTGTACGCGCCCTTAGGGGACATTTACGTGCTTTTGACAACCAAACCGACTCGCTTGGAGTTCCTTAAAACAACCCGAGAAATTGTGTATGTATTTATGTATCTATAGGAATTGTTTTTGGTAATATGTATCTATAGGAAATATCTTACATCTTCCATTACTTGGATTGGTAACACCAGAAAAAAAATCAAGGATTGAGCTCATACAAGAACAAACTCTGAAGCAGATTCAGAAACCTAGGAAAAAGCCAGAAGTCCAGAAGGACGAACGACTTAGAGTGGAGTTTAAGGCCGAGCAAGCTTAGAGACATATCAAGTTATTTGTGTTATTTAAAAAACCAAATACAGTATCTGTCTGCGGTGAAAGAAGCGAACAAAAAACTACGATTTATCGTACGGCAAAAATTAAGGCCATCCACTCAGAATAATAATGGATGGGGCCAATGCATTTTGCATATATTAATTTGGTTTTACGATACATATTGCATTTTTCCTGTCAGTTCCTGTAGTTAAGCAATTTAATATTTTTCATGGATTAATAAAAAAATATCTGGTTAAGGAAGACTTGCTTGCCTGGTTCCAATAAATAAAACTCTTAATGAAAATAACGTACACAATAAATTGCTACATTCTGAACCCAAAAAAATATCCATTACGGAAAAAAGGACACACTAGTCAGACAAAGTAAACACATCTACCATAACCATTAATTCCGTGAGGTCCATTTAGTATTCGCACACATTCTCTGTGGTAAATATATGTCAGATTCTGTATGCAAACGCTCACTACAGCTACTACAACGCCATTGAATGTATGCTCCTTATTTTTTCTACGTCATTACATGTTCCGGGAAACGAACCCTTTTCTCTACGGTAGCACTATAACAACACCTAAAAGGTTACGCCACGGAGACTACGTCGGTCGTCGGTACCTACTATCCAGACAGAGGATTTGCGACTGGGACATCAGGACGACAATGATATGATGATGAAGCGTATCCTGCCCCTCCTGACTATACTATGAATAGCAAATAATTGCAAGTTGTATCGTAAATAATTTTTTACTCATCGAGAGAAGTTTGGGAGAATAGTGTACCGTTACCCGGCATGCAGGAAGTGAGATAAGCTGAGTCTGCCGACGCCTGTTATAGCAACTTACCCGTTTTCGTATCGAAGAAAGGTGACAACAGAAACGTTACATTTAACATGATTTGTAGGCTCATTCTAGATACGGTGTAGAACCCTATCAACCTTCGCACTAAAAATGAATGGCTCACTTGAAAACTTCGAGAACTTATAGCAGGGATTACGTTGCTTTTAATTTAAGAGGAGTTGTGTGAAACAAACTATCTCACAAAATACATTTTAGATGTCACATATACTGACGCTAGCAGACAATCAACGACCTGACCAGGACCACCCGAATTCCCGTTAATATTTATGCAATCCCGCTTCATTTTAGGATAGGCAAACGGCATACCCTAACCGTATAGGTGTGCACCTAAATATATGCGAATTTCCATGGATATGCTGACACGCTGGCAATGGAAGTGTGATTACACACGACATACGTAACGTACTATAGTCAAAGTGGAGCCGCACAGTTTCTGGCATCTTTACAGCTGTAGCACAGCAAAATTTTAAATATGTGCACACGATAGGTGAAGCAAGTTTCATCGTAAACCACAAAATATACGACCCAAGTTTTGTGTTGTTTTTTCCCAGGACCTTATTCGTTTTTCGTTATTTTTTTCGGTGAGGGGTGCCTGTCGTTTGGCGTAGCCACATCCTGGTTTTTTTAGTTGAGCGCCTGCAACAAGGATGGACGCTGAGGCTATGTTTAACTTTTACCGTGCGCGTAAATATACACGAAATGAATGATATCCTCTGCCGCGCGAGTATGTACATATAAAAATAGCAACGAAAGCCAAAGAGATGTCATCGTTGTCGTAATTTGTTTATTTATGACCATAAGGACGACACGACCGACGCGACGCGACGGTAGAGTTTTATAACTTTGGCCGTTATGTTACAACGGACATCAAAGAACAGAGAGAAGAAAAACATAAAAGTTTCGGTCCTTTTTCTGTTGTTCCTCGTGGTGGTGGTGAGGGTGTTTCTATAGTCTTCGTATTCGGTTCCGCTTCATTTAATTCCAATGCGTCTTGGGGGATGTCATTATCTAAGCAATAATAGAGACAGTGCCGTATAATATTATACGGAGACGGCCTTTTCTCGAATAGACAAAGTTTAGCGAAAAATTTGAATATGATACTTTGATCATCGACTTTTTGAAGTCATCAACCTTTTAACTGTATACGATAAAAAGCACAAACATCATGCGTAATCGATTTTTATGAAGGTTTATATGATCGGCCTGTAAAAGTCATTTGAAAAGTTGGAAAATTCGTTTTCGGTGTATTTATTAGTGGTACATGTTGGGCGGGAGAAGTGAATATCTTAGGAACGACCATACGTAAATATGTTAACATGAATATAAATAGAAACAAAAAGTGCTTCGAAGTTACAAAATGGGACGAAGATTTTTCCTTTCGTTTCCTATGTATTTTGAAGTGTTTAGTGCGAAATTTTCCATCAAAGTTTCGTCGCTGGTCAGGTTCAACACTTCAAGTTAACTCAGCGAAGTCGACATAATTGACCGGAACGTTATTTGGTACTATTCATATTGATAATATTTTTAATACAACATTTTGAAAATATTCAACACCGGCGCCGTGCAAATGGTCCATTTAGTTGTACGTATTCGATAAAAATATATGGCAATTTTTCTGATTTCCGGTTGTTGAATGCTTCGATGCCAAGGCTAGAATGCTGTTGACCCGTCGCCGTGGCTCGCATTATATAGTTGCTCGAATCGTTCAGTCCAGATATGCTCCATTGTGCTCACTGTTGTGTTTGTACGATACGTGCGAGCTAGCGGGAAAATATGCTTGTGCGTAGCTACTTTGCATACTGTTCTGTTGTCGTGAGTTCAACCGTTAGTTGATTGACACAATTCTGTGTTGTTAGGTCGTGTAATTTTTTTTTTTGTCGCATTATGTTTTTCATAGGGTTCTGTGTATTCATATGTATAAATATCATTCCCGAAAATGTAACAAAAATTTAAAGCCGTAAGAGATGTGTGACTTTAACCCTGTTCTAAATTAAATTGGAAACGAGCTAGGAAAGCTTTTCAGCACAGTTTCATATTAAAAGTGAAATGGAATTTATGTCAAGGATATTTTATACTAGACGGAATATGAGAAATGTAATGAAATCTCATAACTTAAAAAGAAATTCCTAAAACTAAAAACTCCGAAAAATGCATTTTTTCCAAATAGCCAGTAGAGAAATTTTCATAAAGCCCTCTCTCTGTGAACTAAGAGTTTTCAATATGGGAATTTCGTGTTTTGGGGTCATTTGGTTTTTTGTGTGGGACATATTCTTCATAATTTGCAATAAGGAGACTTCGTTTGCGAAATAGAAATGTAGAAACCAAGGAATATAAATAGTTGAAAGAAATATTTCAAGGTAACAGGAAAATACCAAGATGAAGTATGTAATTGGTCTACGCCCTGATTGTCTCCTGCTGGCAGATTCTAAATCTGCAAATATCGATAAGGATACCGTTTGAATTTGCTTTGGATACTGTCTCTTAGTCGAGTCTGATACAAATAGGGAAATGAACGTGACGATTCGAGTCAGGAAAACTGACTTTTCGGCTGTTTAATTTTACCTCCCGCAGTCTGTGCCGCATGAGACACTCACCCTTGGTGAGTTTCGAGACCACGGATTCAAGCACCGTTCCCTGTAGTTGATAGTATGGTTGATACGCTATGGCGTGGATCTGTACGAAGGCCTTCGGGTATTGACGATCCTGAAGCACTTGAGTCATGCAGGCTCTTCTTTCGGAAAGTCAGTCATACAAGCCTAGCACGTTGCAGCGTTTCCTTGCTGGGGAGCCTCGAAGCATGGTGGCTCCGCATGGCTCCCCAGCAAGTTAGGGAAAATGGTCTTCCACCTTGTGGTTTGATGCCCACACTTTCCGAGTCGCATTGCTGCCAAGTAAGCCTAGTAGAAAGAGCCGTCCGGAAGTGAGCGGTAGCGCTACCTGTCTGCTTTAAGCAGTCATAGGCACAACCATCCTGCGGCTGACGAGCTAAATTCGTTCGTCGACCAGCTAGAGTCGTTGCCTGCGTAGAAGTTCCAAAAGGAAGCATCCTTGCAGTCAAACTCTATTCCTATGGTATAGGTACTCCTTAATGCAAGTCAAGATTACACAACACTGCTAATACTAAGCAGTTTAAGCGAAACTCGGAAGAACTAAACTGAACTTTCAGATAATCGATCTTCTAACATATAATATGGGTCGGGAGTCTACTTTAATTACTAGCATTGTAGGCCAGTCATTTTATGATTTTAGGTCGCAAAAAATAGCTCGGCTCTGGTTTTTTGGGATATTGTTAGGGTAGATACCAGAAGTGTACCACCAAGTTTGCAACTTCGAAAAACCTGTGCTAACCTCGTGACCCTCAAGAAAACCTCAAAAGCTTCGGACTTTTTTCATATTTTGGTTTGCAATTTCCAAAAGGTGCTTCCTAAAAGAAAGTCGTCTACTGAATTTTTCAAGCTAACAAACCCTTATTTAATTTGAGTCCACCTCCAGCTTTGAAGGTGCCAAGGACCCCTAGATACAGCACTTTAAACATTGTTTTTTGTTCGAAATTGTAATTTTAGTAATTTTCCGAAATAAATATCGGGTTAAATGCTCATTCTACGGAGAAAGTCATGTGACACGAAGTTATAAACCAGTTACTTAGCTGTATATATGTCGAAACGAATGGAATCGGACCATGGGGTCATAGAGGGCTGCCCCTGAAAATTAGGTTCTTCTAAGAAATTTTTTTTCTTTATGTACCAATATTAACCAAACTTCACCCAAGTGCTTGCTGGTGAAGCCTCAAAAAATATCATGGAACGGATGAAATCGGAACACTACGTCATAGGGCTGTCATACAAACCAACCTCTGGAAATTAGGTTCTTCTGAGAAAAACTTTCTTCTTTATGAACCAATCTTAACTAAACCTCACCCAAATGTGTTCCTAGTAATGCCTCAAAACATATCTAGGAATGGATGGCATCGGAACATGACGTCATAGAGCTGTCATACAAACCAACCCCTAAATATTAGGTTCTTGTAAGAAAAATTTTTTTTCTTTTTGAATCTTAACCAAAATTCATCCAACTGTGTTCCTTAGCCTCAACGCAGCCAGGAGCAGATGGAATCGGAACACGTCGTATTACAAATTCGGACTTTTTTACAAAAAAATGCTGTATCTTGTATCTGTATACAAACCAGAATATGAAAAAAGTACGAAAATTTTGAGGTTTTTTGAGAGTCACGGGGTTAGCACAGGTTTTTCGAAGTTGCAAACTTGGTCGTATACTTCTGGTATTTATCCTAACAATATCCCAAAAAACCAGAGCCGAGCTATTTTTTGCGACCTAACGCCGTATATTTCGGTTTATTGACTGGCCTATTGCTATTATAATTCAACGTTCGCTATTTTCAATTTGAACAATTTAAACTGGTACGTACATGTGTATTTGTTGTTCGCTAACCGCATTGGACATATACGAACAAATAGCCCACACTGAATTAAACACAAATGTTCTCTACTTTCACTTGTGGGTAATCCGATAATCCCATTCCTAATTTACCAGCATCAAGTGCTGTTCTCTCGAATTTAGTGTTAAGCCCGGGAAACTGAACAAAATGTGAAACAGCAAGAAGTGCAATATGAGAGAGTGTTAATTAAACACAAAAGCATTTTCTGAAGATGACTATCACATGCCAGACTTTAATTGGATTGGGAATTGAGAGAGCGAGAGACGTTTCAAATATACGAGCAGAGTACACTATTAGTAGTAGAAATATTCTATTCCTCTTGAATTTATATCCTCTCTCTGAAGTCAAGAGTCGTTATCTGACACGCTTTCGCTTCCTCTTCTCATCAGTGACAGAGCCTTTCGTCCAGCATTCACTCCATATCGGCTTCATGCTGTGTCTTCATTTCTGGCACGTCTGTGTGTAAAACTTGTCAGAATATTCGTTTTTAAGTGTTTATTCAAAAAAAATCATAGCTTTTGGCTTGCTTGTCCTAAAAAGGATGATTTTGTGTGCACTATGGAAAATCGGCTCAAGGACGAGGAGAATATGATAACCCGAATATTAATCCAGAAGCATTGGAAGCTGATGTTGATGTCAGTCAGTAGTGCTCTGACTGTATTTTAGTATCTCTGGGTGTCCTATAGTTCATCCTTTACAAACAGACACTCACTGTGCACGTTTCTTTTGGAACCCCACACTACATGGCAAAATCGTTTTGGAAAAGGCATCACAGGCATCTAATTACAATGGGAAATGCATTTTACTCAAGAGTCCGCACTAGAATGGGTGCAATACCATGAATGGAGTTGAATGGCGTAGTGTCTTTTGAAAGTCTTTGTCAGTTATACTCGTACTACATGAAAAGACCACTAGGCGCTCAGATCTATTGTTATAAAGGATGCAGCAGCAGGATATAATGGAAAATGTATACTGGAGTTGAATGAGAAAGGAAAGTAATAGGAATCGGTTACGAATCGTTCATTTCAGTTGTGAATTGAATTTAATGTTTTAGAGAGAAGTTGGGTTTTTTTTGCTGTAAATCCAGATGTTAGTGTAGGTTTGCTCCAAAAAGGAGTATTGAAATCAAAGCCTTTGATTGTGAGTCTTCATTATTTCTTTAAAGGATTTAAGAGAAACGTCATTGTTATATATAATAAAAAAAACACAAACAACTTCAAAGGCTCGAAGATGTTAGGAGGCTGTCAGTTTGGTATAGTGATCCTGTGCAATTTTGGTATTCATTAAGAAAGATTTAGAGAAACGGTTTTGACGTATTGAAGAATTAGAAAAAAAAGGCGAGCGAATTAAGGAGAATTTCAATGGATCCTAACTTGCGATCACTTTGATGTTCGCTCTTTTCTTTGCCGCGTCATCTCAGCTTCTTCCAAAGACAGATTCAAGGATAAGGGAAAATATTTTCTTGCTAACGGATGGAAAAAAGGTATATATCCTAAATAGTATTTTTAAATTTATAGACACCAAAATTTTGTTTTTTTTACAATTGTCCGGTCGCGAAGCTATGAGTTGAACAAGAAACTAACTAATTTTATTTACGACATTTCCTTGGTTTATTTTTAATCGGTCGATGTAGGGGTAGGTAGATAAAAGTGGTGGCTTAGGTCAAGCAGACAAGAAGCCCAATTAGCGCAGAAGGCGCCGTTTTGAAACCACTTATTCCGTTAAACTAATAAAGAAGGAGGTTACAGAAGGTTTAATATCATGAGTGGAGAGGCGTCTAGAGCCACGCAGTACAATTGAGGAACTGAAGCAGCTCCCCTATTTTCGCCTCCGACGCATCCTCTCTCTAGACTATCAAAAAACGCACGACCGAGCGTTCGATAGCGGGATCTAGCGAGACCTGGGCATTTGCAGAGAAAGTGAGTTAGAGTTTCTCTCTCATTTGCGTTATCGCAACTACGACAATGCGAGTTGTGAGGTATACCCAACCTGGCCGCATGGTCCCCTATTGGCCAATGGCCCGTAATAACTGCTGTAAGTCTGGCGATATCCTTCCGCGGTCTTGTTAGAATCTCGGACGTCCTTTTCCAGTCATATGATGGCCATAACTTCCGTGATATGGCACAGGTTCTTATGTTTTGCCAGTAACCGCCTGCAATCGTAAGATAATGCAAGGAAATCTGTCCCTTGACAGTTGACATCGGAACATGTACGCGCTCCTCATAGGAGGTGTCCATAGAGGCCCCTTCTCTGGCCAACTCATCTGCCAGCTCATTGCCATCTATATTCGTATGTCCAGGCACCCAAATTAGTGTGATTGAGTGCAGTGTGATTGAGAGCTTTCTACCAAGATTGTTTAGCGTCTCCTCACAGCATTTGACAAGCTTAGAGGATATCTTCGCAGAGTTAAGTGCCTTAATAGCCGCCTGACTATCTGAGCAGATGGCTATGTTTTGGCTGTCTTGAATATTCCCGAGTGCGAGGCAGGCCTTCATGATTGCAAACAATTCCGCCTGGAAAATGCTAGCATGATCAGGAAGACGGTAGGATTCAGAGATGTTAAGTGTATCGCAGAAGACTCCTGAACCTACACCGCAGCTCATTTTAGATCCATCTGTGAAAATAGAGATTTCGTTATCCCCTACTGCCTCACCCGTACCCCATTCGCACCTAGTCGGAATTTTGACAGCAAAGTTTTTCCCAAGACTCAGTGTAGTCACTGCAAAGTCTGTTGTAGCCTTGATCTCATCCAGTGGCAGCTGGTTAAGGATATCAGCGTGACCATATGGCTTGGAGGTCCAGCCACCGGTCTCTTTAAGCCTTACCGCGCTACATGCCGCCAGTTTATTAATAAAAAGGTTGATTGGTAGAAGATGCAGGATTACATTCAACGCATCCCTCGGGCATGTTCGCATACCCCCTGTGATGCCAAGACATGCCGTTCTTTGCACCCTACCCAATTTCGTTATATTGTACTCTCTTCTAAGCGCTGGCCACCACACAAGTGCTCCATACGTCAGCATGGGACGTACCACTTCTGTATAAAGCCAGAGTACTACATTTGGTTTAACGCCCCACCTTTTATTGAGGGCTGTCTTACAGGCGTAGAAAACTACGCAGGCTTTCTTAACACGCTCTTCAATATTCAACTTCCAGCTGAGCTTCGGGTCTAAAATGACTCCCAAATACTTCGAACTAGTCGATAGTGAGAGTTGCTGTCCGTTAAGTTTTGGAAGGGAAAAAGATGGTATCTTGGTTTTTGTAGTGAACAGCATCAACTTTGTTTTGCTTGGGTTTACACCAAGGCCACAGCTTGTAGCCCACTTGCTGACTAACCCCAGCGCTCTTCCCATGATATGACTGATCACGGAGAGACACATTCCTGATACTATGATCGCTACATCATCCGCATACGCCACTACTTTTATACCTTCCTCGTCGAGTTTAGTTAAGATTTTATTGATCACTACTAGCCACAGTAGCGGAGAGATGATACCACCCTGAGGTGTCCCTCCCTCTACAGACGAATTTTGTCATCTGGGTGTTTCCTAAGTCCGCATGAATTACCCTGGTCTTCAGAAGACTCACTATCCATTTGCTGAGTCCCACCTCTACTACCGAATCCGCAAGGGCTTCGTGAATAGATTCTATGCGGACATTGTTAAAAGCCCCCTCTATGTCGAGGAAAGCGGCTAACGTGTACTGTACTGTTTGTATTGCAGACTGTACTCGATGCTGCGCACTACTTCGTGGAGAGCCGTTTCTGTGGATCTACCCCTTACATATGCATGCATGCATGCATGTCGATGTACTCGCTTCGTTGCCACCAGATGTGAAAAAGAGCTGACACAAAGACATAGTAGGAAGGATAAGATACGCTTCTAAAGAAATTATATTAGTTCACTTCGCTCATAACTCTCCTCACAGTCAGTCTTTTTCAATCTTAGACATTTAAGAAAAATGTAACTTCTAAAGACGACAGCGGAGCTCTAAATTTGGCTTGGAATATGCCCCGGCAGACCTGAGCAGTGGCGATCCTACGTAGGGGCTTTGGGGGTTCAAACTCCTTCGATTTTTTTTTATTAAATATAAACACAGAAATCATGATGTTTAGATGGAAAAGCACGTTGATAGAAAGGAAAGAGCATTTTCCATACCACCCGAGTTTCAACATACGGAAAATCATCAAGCTACTCTAGACAACGAGCAAGAGATAATGCTGAGTCCATGTGCATGAGGGAAGAAGCTTTTTTTTTGTTTTTAAAGAAAAAATCACAGCAAATAATTATTTTTTTAGAACAAGGACATAACTTTGCAGCCTGCAAAAGACTGTGTTAGTTTTACTTTGTGATTCAAAGATTTGATTTTCCTTAAAGCTTTCGAATAAATTTCTTAAAGTGCATTGAGGGAAGGAGCTTTTTTTTGCTTTTTAAGAAAAAATCACAGCAAATAATTATTTTTTTAGAACAAGGACATAACTTTGCAGCCTGCAAGCGACTGAGTTAGTTTGTGATTCAAAGATTTGATTTTCCATAAAGCTTTCGAATAAATTTCTTAAAGTGCATTGCTTATCTCAATCATTTGGTCGCGCTTAGCTGGTGTCTATTCGCACTAGACTCCCTGGCAAACGTCAACATCTTCCTAAAATAATTTCATCAAATTTTATCGGTCATTCCCTTTCGTCAGAATTAAGGATTCTAAATGAGTGTGCTGGCACCACGTGATGCAATTTATTTAGTTTCGATTCAATTCAATTTTCTCTATATCGTTGATAGTGATTCCATGGTTTGATGTCAGCACTCAGCACCCCCATTTTGAATCCTTGACTGTGGGAGGAAGGGGAGGAGTACAAAATTTTTTTAATGTGAGTTTCGAGGATAATATAATTAATTAATTGTGTAATTTGTTTCATTTCGATACTATAAAATGTACTGTATATTGGTAATACATACCATGGTGTGGTGGCAGTACCTCCCAAAATTGGAACCCTTATTTTTGGGGGAGGGCGAAGAGAACAATTTTTTTAAAGTTGAGCGATTACAGATTTAAAATTACTCTAATCTCAAGCAACCATTTATTTTTTCAACGCCTCATTACGTCTCTCGTCTGGCTTTCCTTAAGAAACCGCGAAATGTAAGTTTCAAAAAATGTCGCCCTATTTGCTGAACTATGAATGTCAAAAGCGAATCCCTTGCATCCTTTAATTAAATGCAATTTCCCTTCACTGCAAAAAAAAAGTCCGCTTCACGGCCACTCTTCTAAAAAACTATACGCCACTGGTGCTCAACTCACTTTTCATGACGACTCGCTTTTTGACAAACTGTCCAGCGAATAACTGACCATGAGATTAAAGCTGTGCGAGGTGAGGGGTCACTCACACTATTAGGTATCACACAGAGCATTAGCTTTGAGGGATGCGCGTGATCGGCGGCTGATTTGTAGACAGAAATATTGTACGCTGTGCCAGGAAATAATTAATTATGGCGTAGTTGTGAAATACAAAATACAAAAATTCAAATATTTGAGATTGGTGCCACTGAGCCCCTGAATAGAAAAGAAGCGACAACGTTCAATTACTTTTATCAGCAGTTCGTTCAACTGACAACTTCAAGTTGGGTCGCCACACAACTCCCCTCTAAGTTGTTGACTGACCGTTTTGATTTCGCTGGCGGATACGTTCTCAGGGTCAGGACAGTTGGAGGTCGCGAGATGATTGGCAGGATATGGTTGATTATACCGCGATGATCTCACAGGATTCTATTGAACTCGGCGGCCATTACCAGAAGATTGACAAACACCTCATGTAAAGTTCGATGTTCGACTATGTTGAGAGGAGGAAGGTTGTGATGCTGCACGATGTGTCGAGCCACAAGCGGGTTGAGTCGATGAAGGCTGATCCCTTGGTGGGCTCGATGATGATGCTACGATAGTTAGCTGTGATGATTCGAAACTGTTGTCACACGATGAATTGGGCGCAGATGATTAATTAGTTGAATACTTCGTGGGTAAGAACAACCTCTCAGTATCAACTATTAACGTTTCTTCCATTTACCTGGATGGTGTATACAACGGGTGAAATGCGCTTAACGATGCGGTGTGGACCTGAGTATATGGCTGACTAAGCGGTTTTCGTACGGCATCCACTCGCAGCAAAAACTTGTGAACGAGAACCAAGATTTTTGAAGACGAATGATGTACGCTCGTTCCGATGAACTGTCTGCTTCGGTCGAATTTCTCGCATCTGCTCTCGAATGTCATTGGCAAATAACAGAGGATAGCTCGTCCTGGTTGTCGTCAACGAAGAATTCGCCTGGCAAGGACAATGTTGTGCCATACAGCATTTCGGCAGAACTGGCACCTAAGTCCTCTTTGTACATGCATCGCAAACCGAGCAAAATAGTTGGTAGCAAGTCGGACCAACATGTATTGTTTTCGTGGCACATTATTGATACCTTAAGTGTTGTCCGTGTACGTTTAGAACCCAACAGTTTAGTTAATGCGTGGAAAAACGATGACTCAAACTGAGTTCCTTGGTCTATCGAAACTGTTCTAGGGACACCAAAACGGAAATCACAGGTGGAATAAAACGCTCAAGCGACAGTATCCGCTGTTTGGTCGGAAATAGCAACTGCTTCCGGCCAACGTGAGAAACGGTCGACCGTTGATAAACAATACCGGAAACCTGATTTGCGATCTTTGACACGGAATACAAGATCGAGTCCAAGTGACGATGTCCTTACGTAATCCAGGCCATACGAATTTCCACGAAACTGCTCGTAATGTTGGCCGCGTACCAGGATGAGAACAATTATGGTATGTGTCAAAGATACGCTTCCGTAACGGAGGTGGGAGTAGTTGATTTGTCGATTTGAATTGTCGATGCGTTGCAAATTAGGTCTCCATGTTCGCCCATTGCTAATGGTCTGAGCTGCAGAGACGTTGAATTACTCTGGAGTTCGCTGTCGTTTCTCTGGAGGTTGACAATCTCGGTTGTATTAGTTGATCCAGGTATATCGATTGTGTCGCAATGCGAAAAAACGCATCTACAAAATACAAAAATTCAAATATTTTAGGTTGGTGCCACTGAGCGACAACGTTCAATTACTTTTGTCAGCTGTTCGTTCAACTCACAACTTCAAGTTGGGTCGCTACAAGCTATAATCAACGCCATCTAGATATATCATAGCCACAACTCGGCTGTACAATGTCGTCATAGTTTAGCTCTTAAATTTATGGCGGATGCGAACAAACAACAAAATCAAGCATATGACGTAATTAAAAGCATAAACAAAACAGTGCAACTTTTCGAACATAACCGACATTTATGAGCTGATTTTGACGTCTAAGATTCTGCATTGCGGCCTTAATATTTAGACGGCGTTGCTTATAATACTACTTGAGTGATGAGCTACATTCCAGTGACAAGTCGTTGAGAGTTTTAAAACTTCACAAAATTTTCGCCATTTTTGTTACTGTTGCGTAATGATTTTCTAAAAGCTGTTTGAGCTTGAGTTATCAGCACAGCTTTCCCTGCTGATGTGTGTGGTCCTTCCTCAGAGCTAGCGCAAACAATTATAATAGACAAAATCGCGTAAAAAACCCAAAATTATCGCTGTTTCCCGCTTGTTTTGATTATAGCTCAGAAACAGGGGCGGCGCATAAAAGCCCGCTTGGAGGGGGGGGCACGAGATTTAGGGGCACAAAAGCCACATGAAAGATTTTTCGAACCATAAAAACCGCACGACTGTGAAAAACAGCACTCCGACGTAGATATTTTTTTTTGTAAACAAGAAGAGAAATACACTTTTCGAAGCCAAAACAAATGCTGAATTTATTGTTCCTCTTTCACCAGATCCCTTAGAGAAACAAATCTAATATTCTCCTAAAATCTTTGAAAGTTTTTTTTTATCCTCTTCGCCTTCTCGCATCACCTTTCAATGTAGTGCGCCTCCCTTTTCAATCAAAATTCTCACCTGGAATGGGGGGGGGGGGAGGAAGTTTATGCCGGGAGACTATTCATTTAAGGCCATATTGTTTACACTCAATTGTAGGGCACAAATTACAAATTGGAGGCGGGCAAATATCACGAAATATGCCAGACAAAACTTATCACAAAAAACTTAGCTGTGCGTCCTTGCTGCCGACTCAGGGAGTGTTTTTCCTCCCTTCAGGGCTCAAATATAATTTTTTTTTTCGTCCGCCAAGAGCCAAAATCCCGCAATTCACCGTCGCGTCGTGACATCTCGCACCCAACTCCCCGAAGTTGGTGGCTTGATCAGTCGGCCCAGCTGTTCCGAGCGATTCCGACACATAGATGTCTGCTTTTGAATTTGGCGGGATTTTTACAAATATTAATCATTTGAAATAATTCAAATTATTGATATTTTCATTCATTTCATTTCATTTTGCTGTAATTCCTTCATTTTCCTGTATTTCTTATTTCCGAGAAATAATTTAAACAAAATTCAGAAGCAATTCCATTCATTTTTGTGTCACACAAGGACGTATACCCTTGTCGTATACCACCGTAAGTTCGTGGTCTAAATCGGGTTTTGACTTTACATTGCAATGACCGCTTATTACGACGACAGGACGATATAAAAAATATGATCGTATATAACGACAGTGGTCGTTATAAACGATATGTGCGGATATAACGATGATCGGCTCTAACGACGTAAAATAGTCCGTCCCTTCGATGTCGTTATAAACGATATCTACTACCTCCTACTGAAAAACTACCTTTTTAACTAATGAACTGAAAATGCATCAAAAATATTATTCGCAACCGTCTGCTCATCATTCCCACGCAGCCATTAACACACTTGAAATCTCGTTAAGCAGAAAAACAGAAGTGACGAGACGACTACCCGTTGATGCATAGTCATTCTACGAAATGGGAAATTTTAAAATGAACTGAAATCCACAATGCCACAAAAACCACTTTCCATCACAGCCAGCAGAAAACTCCTTTTTTATGTGTACTCCACTCTGTATACACTAATGTGAACTTTTCGTATTCTCTTGCCTCTTTTATCCTTTCTAGCGCATCATTAATGTTCACATCAACGATTTACGCTACACCATTCTTCATCAGTCCGGAATATATCGCATAACATTATTCACGTGTTGGCTTTCGAGTGTTTGCAGCACTATTGTACACAGTCCGCAATTTGGCATACATAAAACATCCCCAACAGTCGCGTGCTCGGGGGGCGGAAGTGCTTTTTCTGCGAATAAAAAGGGTTACCGACCACACTAGGCAACACCCAGCCACCGACATCATTCAGGCCACGCCAAGAAGATCTCGGCGCGGCGCGGTTGTGAAAAGTGGGTTCATCAGCATATTTAGAGCAGCGTTACCAACAACACCACCAGCCCCCGCCAAAGTAGTGTGTAGTGTGGTGCGGGCATTGAAAAATAAAATAATAAAGAAAAACAGTGCACAGTGAACCAGGCAACCAGGACGAAGTTAGTCGAGAAATATTATTTACACCGAGTATAGCAACAACATGAATTTACAGGATAGCAGTCATTTTCTGCATTTTCATCTTCTTTTTGCTGCCGCCTTTTTCAACTTCAACATGGGTGAGTAATATTTTGTAATATTTAAAATTCAATGGAGTTTTTTTTTTATATTTGCTTAAGTGTACGCAGTACAGGTACTGTATCTGGATCTGCTACACCCCAGAAGACTGGCGAGTGTATGACTGATTGCAGCTACTCGTTTTCTGACACCTTTCAATTTAGCATTTTTTCTAACGGAGAATATTTATTGGCAAGAAAGTGTACGTAACGATATATAAAAGAAGATGAGATTTGAATCAAACACAAATCTTATATAAAAGCAGCACTAAAAAAATATGTATTTTGCTATACCAAGAGCTATAAGTTGCCCTTTTCAAGCGGCACAGAAGGGATAAAATTGGGCAAAGTGTGAGCGAAGCGAATGGCTGATAGAATATAATTTGAATCTACTAATCATATTGCGCACCCCTCGCTTCTTTTAGACCTCCCGTTGTGCTTTTAAAATGGAAAACATCGAAAACCTTCGTCCACCTTTGAGATAGGCAAGAGTCCATCAAGAGGTGAACTATTCAAAAAAAAAAATTCCCTCCCACATATCTCTTTTCTCTTTCCGAAGCAAGTTTAAACCCATTAAAGCCTGCCCATAGATCCCGTCGTACGATTTTTTTCAAATCTGGTGGGATTGTTAGTATTACTAAAATTAAGAAATTTCCAAAATTTCAAATCGCTACGTGCAGATGGGGCGGAGTTATGACATGGGTATTTAAATACCCAAATGGGCTTTAACTGGTTCTCAGTTCACATGTACTAATAGTATGTTGGGGCGATTTGCTAACTGAAGAAGTGAGAAAATGCATTATCAATTGGAACATGGCTGAATAACGGGACATTTCCTGTAGGATTGCATATTTTAGCAAGTCGCAAATTCTGTCACAGTAATTTTTAGTGTCTCTTTGAGGTTCGTGATTGTCAGAATCAGAAGTGTTTTTCAGTTTTTGAATCTGCTGGGGTTTTTATTCATCATGTACCAGAGCCAAAGGTTACTTAGCGCAGTATAATTGCAAGCAATTGTCGAAGGTTGGACATTGGAGTGACGATGAGTCCAGGGCGCAAGAAGATAGCGATGATGTAGATGTCATGCGGACGAAATCGAAATCGTTATTGCTCCACCGGTAAACCGATCAGTTTCGGCTGCAAGTCCTGGTGTCTGGTGACAAGGAATATGCTGGTTAGTCTGATTCCAATAAAGATTCCGCCATTGGACTTGGAGAGAATGTTGTGCTACAATTATTAGCACATCTAGAGTTTCCACTTTTGATAACTTTTTTACAAGCCACAGGCTCATGTCGCATCTCACCGATCCAGGATACTTCGCGACTGGAACTGTACGTGACAACCGGGCAAAGCCAAAGCATGCACCACTTGTAAGTGCTGCAACAACCTCGCGGTTCTTCAGCTTTCATATTTGACCGCAACAATAATGTTTTGTCTGTACGTTCGAACGACAGTTCGGTGATTCCTCTTGGACAATGCAATAAATAACTACCGCATAAAAGTTCGCGGTAAGGAGGTGTATTGGCCTTTTGCTATGAACACATTTGATACAGTCATGGTAAATGCATGGAAGATTTATGTTATATGCGCAAAATGTGATGGTTCTACACCTATGAGTCAATTTGACTTTAGAGTCAGCGTAGTTGAGTCTCTGATCAAACCGCGGAATGTGCAACCTCCTAGAGGGCGCTCTGTAGGGAGCACATTTGAAATGGTCAGACGAACGGATGGTTTCGACCACCTCATTAATAAGATGGGCAAATGTGCCGGATGCAGCAAATGCGGCACAAAAACCGAATTTGGCTGCCAAAAATGAAATGTTTTGCATCCAAAATGCTTTTCAGACTACCACAACTGCGTCCCACGGGGTATGGAAAAAGTAAAAAAAGCAAAATAACTCCTTTTTCTATTGTTTTTGTCTATAATATGTATAAAAACAAACAACATTATCATTTATTATGCGTGTGATTTTTTCATTACAAATTTCAGATCTCAAGTATAATTTAAGCATACTAAAGCCTATATGGGTATTTGAATACCCATTGGAGTAATTTACGTCTGGAACTCAATCAATTATCTGGCGGTTGGGTTTTTCTTTTTTATTAGATAAAGGACAAAGGAATCTAACTAGTCCAAGCGAAAATTCCGAAATATCCTTCCTAGTTAATGTGAGGAGTGTCCGTATCATGCTATAAAATAGAACCCGATTTTCGACAGGTTAAATCTCCAAAAAATCCTAAAATATCAGCATTCTGTCCAAGGAATCATATTTTGCACTGTTTCTAATCTAAGTCATAACGAAAAAATGAAATCGTTATGCCTATTTGTAGACACCCATGTTCAACGGGTAAATACCCATTAGGCATTAATGGGTTAAGGTGCTCTAACTTCATGCCTTTTCTCGGACATGGACTTGTGTATTTCTTATAACAAAAAACCTGTCGCTTGTATTTTCCTAATCCTTTAAATCATCAACATTGTATCTTCGACTCCTCTTCTTAAAAAAGAGTGCTGTAAAGTAGGGATGTCAAAAACAAGTCCATAACCCGGTTTTCGTTTTTTTTTTTTCAGTTCTTTTGCAAAGCCGGTTAAACCGTCCGGTTTTAACCGGGCTTAGGACCGGTTTTCCGGTTAACCCAGTCTTTTCATTGATTTGCTTAGAATTTTATTAAAAAAAAATGCTTAAAAATGCAAAATCAAATCAAAATGCTATGTACATGATGTAGTAATATTCTAATCAGAGTGGACGAAAACGGATTGATTTCGCCGTACGTTTTCAGAAATCACCGAAAAGTGTTCACAGTGCACTGTTTGTAATTTCATATGACAACCGACAATAACATTTTGCCTATAAATCGTTCTAAGTTTAAAAATGTGCTGGTGCAGTCATCGATAGTCATTTACAACATATTTCGTCACTTCAAGCTGACCGTCCATTTTCTTATCATGGAGAAATTAAGAACATTGGCCAACACACGAAACTAAACAATTTTTTCCGGTGTCAGTTAAAATATTGGAGTGAGCCGAAATGTGCTGAATAAGGGAATTTAGGTTTGAGAACTGGGTGCTTACACGTTTTCATTTGAAAAAAAAATCAAGGTTTCATAGAGAACACGCAAAATAGCGTATTTTCAATGTGTCAAATTGTATGGGAATTGAAATGTTTTCGGGCTGTTTTCATACGAAAAAATGAAAATAGCCCCAAATTACATGATTTCGTTCACTGTGAACGTATAATAAGACAGCTAATTTAAAAAAGAAACATTTTGAATAAAAAAGATATTCAAATAAAATGTGATTTCATTATTTTATTAGTTTTTGAAAAAAAAAAAAATGAACATTTGCAGCAGGGGCTATTTTTTAACGACACGATGAAACGCGGATGCACTGATACACTATACACGACTGTCACATTCACGACGCACAACCAAGATACACGCAGGGCCGGCTCTACTATATGTGCAGACTGTGCACTTGAACAGGGCGCCGACCAAAAGGGGCGCCAAATTCAAAAATTCATTATGCCTTTACGATCAAGACTTCCTTTAATGACAACTGCATGATGATCACATCAATTCTCTTCTCTGTTGTATAAAGCATTTATTTATACATATTTATTTTTATTGATAAACGTCGTCCACGTATTGTACATATTAAATGAACTAGAATTGATTAAATTATTATCTAAGGGTGTGGTTTCCCAAAGATCCGCAGCTATCGCGAATCAAGAAATTGCATAGAAACTCCACTAACAACTCAAACTCAATTCGCATGCTAATTGTATTCCATTCGACCGACCCATCAACGCCGTCGCGGCGCGTGAAACCTTGAAAGACACATCATCAAACTTTTCCGCAATGTATCTACGCGAGAGGAAGAGCGAGAGACGTGCTTCCATCCGTCCGCGTTCAAAATGCTTCGCATATATCGTACTTGTGCATCACTGCAAACATGCTCCAATTAATCCATACACTTTATATGCGGGATCCCTATGCCCTATGGGCGCCAGATTTCATAGATTGTATGCTTGGCAGAAGTGAGGAGTGTGCATTGCAGCAATTGTGCACATAAGAAATTGTTGTAGCGTCAGTGGCGCAACCAGGATCTTGTCCTGGAGGGGACTAAGCTAAAGCAATCCATATTACTGGACACGCTTATTTTCAATATAATTTTTTTCGTAGCAATTGGCACTTTCTTTCTTTTATTTTCATATGAAAGTTTAGTTTTGAATTTTTCCAGCATTACATTGGGGACTGGCTTAGAGGTTTTCAAACCATTTTCTTCTTACTTATTCCAAATTTTTTGAACCGTTTCATAATCATTTACCCAATTTCGTTTATACTACTCGAATCATGGGCGTAGCCAAGTGAGGCAGGGAGGGGCGTGGTTACATTTAACCCGGTTACAACTGGGTTAAATGTAACCTGAAGTAAAAGATAAAACACACGCAGATACCACTTATCGAAAAGGTAAAGGTCATTCTCGATTGACGCCTTTCTTAAAATTTGGCTTTACAATTTGTACCATGTTTTCTATCAATATTTTTTGGTGGTTGACAATTTAATCTGACGGAAAACCTTAATTTTTGTTGTCGAATGAAGTTAATTACAATTTGTTATGCGTCCTTCTTCGCGTACACCAAACCAAGTACAGTAAAACACGGTTATAACGCTATTGAAATGACCAGCCGAAATGCGCGTTATATACGTGAAAGCGCTATAAAAATATTTAGAATGAAACATATGCTTCGCCGATGGTTTTGCTTAAAAACGTTGGTCAAGGGGTTCCAGGCAACTAGTGCAATTATCAAATATCACTTTGACGTTGCTCAAATAATCGACGTTAGGAGGATGAGCAGGGCAGTGATCAATGAAAAGAGCTATGTGTCGATTTTGTCTTGCCATTTTCCGGTCTAACTTACCCAGCCCTTCTACGAATAAGCCACTTGTCATCCACGCCTGGTTTTGATTTTTGTATTCACAGGGAAAATACTGAATACACTTAAAGCAGCGAGGCTTTTGCGACTTCCCGATCACAAGGGGTTCCAACTTGTCACTTCCATCTGCATTTGTGCATAGGAGAACAGTCAGCCTTTCCTTGCTACCTGCTACGCTTACCACCATGACAATTATCCTCACTAAAAACCAAACAATTGTCTTGCAGGAGGTTGAAAAAAAGTCCAAGCTCATCCGCATTATTGACTTCTCGAGGATGATAATCTTTCAAAATGGTTGGAATGACACTTCCTGTCCAAGTAGTCACAACATCTTCGTTGACATCTACAGTTTCACCACTGATTTGTTTGTATATCCCGTGACGTTTTTTAAATCTCTCGATCCATCCTGTATTCGCTGCAAAATTGTTTAGCTCTAAAGTCTCCAAAATTTCGCAAGCATTTTCCACCAAAGCTGGACCATTGACCGGCAAATTAGACGCCCGAATTTGGCGAAACTATTCTAATAGGACCTTTTCCAGCTCATCGTATTTAGCCGGGAATTTTTTTTTTAATTTGTTCGTAAGGCGTTATAAAAGTGTAAATGAATGTCTGGGGACTGACAATTTGGAGCGATATAACCGTGATAGCGTGATAAGACTTGCGCTATAACCGTGAAATATTTGCACTTAATGCATGGCTAAATTATGGGGACTAGGAAAAATGGCGCTACAACCGTGAAATCGTTATAAGCGTGAGCGTTATAACCGTGTTATACGTATTTGTTTTTGGTTAAAGCAACAGGCTGTACAAATTTTTATGAAAAGGGACATTCATAAAAAAAAAAATGAGAGTCTGGGGGATTTTCGTCCGAAAAATGCATACAAATTTTAATGATAATTCCGAAGACAATTTTCCCAATGTAAAGCTTTCACATTGGCAAATTTTGAATTCGTTACATAATTTGACGATCGATTGAATAAGAAGAATTATTATTTTATCACAAAATCTAGTGATTGGTCCAGCCATCTTCCATACAAATTCAAAGTGTCAGTCAAACAGCCACAAAGTTCGTATGGAAAATGACAATGGCAGATTACTACATTCCATTCCTGATTAATATATAGAAGGGCGACTTTTTAGTATATGAACAGGGCGCCATAATACCTAGGACCGGCGCTGGATACACGTGAAATGCAATGTAAGCATAAACAATATCTGCCTTGAAAAAGATTAGGAGAGGTATTTGACGAAGCGTTCAACGAGTAATTGCTATAAGGAGAATGTTCGAAAATATGTTTAAGGACTGAAATTTGTAAACGAAGTTTTTCATACGGGACAAGTAATAGAATTTTGAGAGTATTTTTTTCCAGTTTTAACCGGATAGACAAACAACCGTCCGGGTTAAAACCGAAAAAAAAGCCGTCAACCGTTCTGAAAGTACCGGTTTTCGGACTAACCGTCCAGTTTTTGACATCCCCACTGTAAAGGTAAGATAGGATGTTTTTGTAGAAAGCGAATTTGTGGAAGAAATATAGCTCAAAGCTCGATGCCGGCCTTGTGCAAACCTGGGCACAAGTAAAAAAAATGCCGGCGTACAGCGGGCTGCGCCCGCAATACGAGGGTTTTTTAGAATTTGGGTGCATAGTGGATATTTTTTGTGCACATATTATATAAGCAATATATAAGAATTGTGCACAACATTAATGAAATGCTTCCTGTAAATCTATTTTTGGATTGGTCTAATTAAAGGTGGAATGAAAGGCGCTAGCCTTTCATTCTGGATTTACTATTTACCCAGTTTGTAAAAGTACTCCAATGCAAATCTACAGGCATTTTTCGATTTAAGATTTCTGATGGCCTTTGAGAAAAAAGAAGCTCAGGCAAACGTAAGATGGCTTGGTATAATGCCAAGCCATCTTATGAACTGAATTATTAGCTGTAAATCTACTGTTACTGTTTTTTAAATCAAGGAAAACCAACTTATATGAAATGATTCCATTGTGTCCCCTGACATTAGAGCCCACGCAAGCTTTCCTATGAGTATTGAACAAGTATACTTTTGCAGCTTTTCCGGGACACCCTGTTAACTTGGTCCTACAAACTTCAAAAATATTTGTGGCAAACACTATTACCATTCTATGCATTTCCACCAAATTTCATGTACATTGTTTCATCAAGTTAAAAGATATGCATTGAAGAAATGCTTAAGAGGCTTCCCTTGTATTGTGAAAGGCCCTTACTAAATACTTACTTGGCTATATTTCCAGTTTGGATACAGTTATTCGAATGAAAATTTGTAGACATATTCCCTGTGTAATTTTCTAAAAACTCTTAGCAGAATTTTCATATTTGGAAACCTAACAGGGGCTACACACGAACAAATTTAAATTTTACAAATTTACTGTTTTTTACTTTTCCTTAGCAAAAGTCAACAGTCTTAATATTTAACGTATATATGGCCATACTGACCAATCTTTGTGCAAAGTTTCATATCGATCCCTATAACGGTTTAGAAAAACGGAGCTCGAAAAGGAAGTTTAACTTTAAATGCCAATAACTTTTTTACCGTTTTAACTGATATGAGATGTACTCGTCTAGATCTTTGATTTAAATACCCATACGTTAATCTCCGATAAAAACTAAAAAAGTCGACTTTTTTCAAACGTTCGGGACACCCTGTTATATTCTTTCTACCAACTTCTAAGGTATTTGTGCCAAAGACTGTAACCATTCTACACATTCCTACCGAATTTCATGACAATCGGTTGAGCCGTTCGCGAGTTATTTAGTGAACAGACGGACGGACAGACGGACGGACAAAATCGATTTCATAAGGGCGTTTTGAAAAAATTCTAAAGGCCACACACACACTGGTTTGGATTGGCCGTGTGTGTGCGGCCTTAAGATTGGACGTATCCGTACGAAATTTGACAAATTTCTTCAGGAATCTAGGTCTCTAACTTCAAAAGAGCATTCACATCTTCGATTTCAACCAACCATGGGCGTAGCGAGGATTTCATTTAGGGAAAGACAAAGTCAAGTTCGGAGTTAAAATTATTTCCAAAGAGATCGTGATATTTGTCTGAATTTTTAATCCAACGAAAATATATTGGGAGATAAGTGTGTTTTTGCCGTGTTTTCCATTGCCTATACAGGGTGTCCCGCAACTGGTTAGCCATAGACCAATGGTAGACTCTACGGGATGTTTTAGCAAAAATGTCCCCAAAATTATTTCTCTAGCTTTTACCGTTAAGGAGTAATCGCCTTTTTCGTGATTTTTGTAAAAAAACACGACTTTCTTCGAAAAACTCAAATTTTCTAGTTTCCACTTTAGCCAAATCAATGTTTTTCATATTCATCTGAAAGTACACAAAATTTCCAATAAAAGGACATATCGAACGTTTCGAACGGTTTCGTATCTTCCGAGATACGCCGTTTTGAATTTTGCAGAAATGTCAATTTCAATTTTTAATGTCAAAATTAAACCCGAATTTCGTAACGGTAAATTGTAGTGGCAAATCTGCAAATTTGACAAAAGTTGGCGTAGTATCTTGGCTTTCGAACGGCATATAAGAATAAATCACAGAATCATCCAGTTTGTGAATGATATGTGTAAAAGGGAAAAAAGCATAGTCCGTAAGTGGAATAAATCTTGCTTTTACTTGGAAATAGTTCAGTCATATAAGCATTTCCAATAGAAAAAAATACAGTAAGGCTAGGCTGTAGTCTGGCTGGTCTAGCGGTTAGTGCGCGCACCTTCGGTGCACAGGGTCATGAGTTCGAATCTCACCGTGGATCATGGTGTTTTTCGAACTCACCAGCTTGTGACGGACTATGATCTCACTCAGATGTTAAACGAGTACCCATTTATGGGGATAAATAACACTGCTGAGCGTGATGCTGATCTCATTACCTCAACAAAAAGCAGATAAGATCTTGGAAATAGGATGTCATTAACACATCCTGCGGCCTTAGTCCAATGCTGGATTATCGCGCCTGTTATTTATTTATTTATTTATTTTATTTTATTTTTTCTTGGTCTTGAATCAGTGAAGTCCCAGGAGTCTAAAACTTATTTTACTAAAATAAATTTGATCGAGAAGGTCCCAAAAAGGACAAAAAAGGACACTATTTAATCCTTGACTGGAGGTCGGCATGCGGGGTATCATATCAAAGGGGACGCCGAGTACATTACATATCCGGTGTTTGATTTCTATTTCAAGGACCCTAAACGGAATAAATCGCGTTTGAATGGAAAATTTTCGTGTTTCCGGTAATCATCTGTATCTTTCCAAAGCCATAACTATGCGAATAATTCAAAATGCCACTTCCTTTTTCATTTTTTAGAATCTATGATTCTAGCATTAAATTTGCTAAGAAAAAATTAGATCGGAAAACTCTGAAAAAGGGCATAAAACGACACTAATTAATACCTGACAAATTAAAATGTTTATCCTTTTTTAGACGATGAAAATGAAAAATACTTTCACAATATTCATGAGTACACAGCGGACCTTCGTACAAATAATTCAACACATAAAACAAATTTGGTTATACTTACCGTTATAATTAGCATCTACAACAGTAGCGAAAAGTATTTTTCCATAATGCACAACAACCAAGTCTATGCTTGATGTAAAAATTTTACTTCCTTTTCAAGATTGAAGTCGGTTTGGTACATTTGCAGACTATTTTTTTTTTTCATTTATACATATTATTTAGAGACTGGATGACTCTGTGCTTTATTCTTATATGCTATTCGAAAGCTAAGATACTACGCCAACTTTTGTCAACTTTGCAGATTTGCCACTATAATGTCCCGTTACGAAATTCGGGTTTAATTTTGACATTAAAAATTGAAATTGACATTTCTGCAAAGTTCAAAACGTCGTATTTCGAAAGATACGAAACCGTTCGAAACGTTCAATATGTCCTTTTATTGGAAATTTTATTTCAGAAGAATATGAAAAACATTGATTTGGCTAAAGTGGAAGCTAGAAAATAGGAGTTTTTCGAAAAAAGTCGTGTTTTTTGACAAGGATCACAAAAAAGGCGATTACTCCTTAACGGTAAAAGCTAGAGAAATAATTTTGCCGACATTTTTCCTAAAACATCCTGTAGAGTCTACCATTGGTCTATGGCTAACCAGTTGCGGGACACCCTGTATAGTTGTCAGAGCTGTTACTAGACATATGGCCAATGCTACGACGCACCTTGATGAAATATCGTAATATATGTATATCGTAACGATAAACTGTTTTCGTTTTAATACAGAAAACATGGCACATAAAGGATTTTCTAGCAATAGATTGCATCATCTCTCGCCATGCATTGCACTTCAAAAGGGTTCCAATGTAACAAACGTTACAGAGTTCGTCCCTCCTTCATCAAAATTAGACAGGAAATCGTTAGGAAACATTAATACGTGAAATTCGTAAAATAAATACAATTTCAAAGAGTTTTCTATGTAAAAGAAACGGTTATCAATACGCAAAAATCATGAAAAACCGTTTTAACGATTAACTGAGAAATAAACAAAATAATTACCCAGAGTCTATTTTATTTAAAAAGAATTTCGCATTATTAATTTCCTCAATTTCGGGTTTTTAAACAATTTTTACCATACTGATTCAAACTGCGGCTATAGTTATGACGGACCGGAAATTTAGATTTTTCTTTATATAAGAATAACGGTTTGAAACAAAAAGAAATTTTTTGAGGAATTATTTGTCTTTTTAATATCCCCTAAGTATATGATATGTCGAATAACTGTGCTCTCTTTCAATTTCCAAGGATCAGCCTGTCTTATGGTGCGGCTATAGTTATGACAGGCAGTGTATATGCGCAATTGCAAACACACCGCGTCACATCACCCGCACGATCCACAATCCTAATTTAGTCCAATAATATCGTATTTTCGTCAGGAAAAAAATACAGAAGTTTATTTCTCAATTTTGTTATATGTATTTTGGGGCGCTGATTCCGAATATAAACTTTGCTCCCTAAAAAACGTGCCGCAACCTTTAAAAAAGGGGGGAAAGGGGGGCATTTTTTCGGTTTTTTGCGATTGTTTCAAAAACGGTAAGAGCAGTGGCGTAACGTACAGTGTTCCATGTGTTCAGTCGCACACGGGCCCCCAACCATTAGGGGCCCCCTAATGTAGTGAAGAGGAGTTGAAAATTTTGGACTGTGATTAAAAAAAAAAAAATATTTTTGTTAGACTTTTAGGTCATTGCAACATTGAAGCTAGATTTAAAGCGGATGAACAAGTAAGGAGTGCTCTTGAGCGAAACGTTTTTGTTTGTTTCGATGTGGTTTGAATCGAACATTTCAAGGAACTTTTTATTGTTGAATGTTTTGCTTTTATCCTGTTGCGTCCTGTCTTTGTTCGTCAAGTAGGCATTTCACCAAATGTCAGACAGCTTTGGGGGAAACTTCATTTAAATTCATAAAATTTTACAAAAATGATGTAAGTATGAATAATATGAGAGCCCTCATTCTGTAAGGCCTTAGACAAGAAAATCGTACTGACATTGCTGAATAGTGTTAAACATGGTTGATGTTTGGCGTAGGTGCAGGACATTGTAGTTAGTTTCCCTTGAAGGCATATACTGCCCTTCACGGAGACTGGCGCGGGTCCCATTTAGGACATACAGATACTGAAGTTTTGGATAGCGATTACCAAATACATATTAGAACGTATTAGCTTCGATGAATTGTTACAGATCGTGTCGAAGCTAGGAATGCATCACAATACATAGTAGGGATTACAAAACGCATGCCAAGGAGGGAGGGCAGAAAATAAAATTGTTCTCTGATCACACTACAATGTTAGCTATTCAATATGCAAAAAACTTGTTATTCCTGAATCATTTCAAAGGTACGTAAAAATTATATGGTTATCCTTTTTCACGTCCTGATACATATTTTAATAGCATTGTCTTGCCAAACGATGATATTTGGAACATTTGTCCTGCGTTTTCCGCAAAAAATTACGAGCGTTACCCACACCAGAAAAATTTAAAGTGATTATTGCAGTTATTTTATGCCGTTAATTTTTAAGTTTTTCATTTGCACTTTGGGTCGCTTTCAAAAGTGTATTTATTAGCTTAATAAAGCTAAAGCTGAAAGCCTTTTAATAGCTGCGATAAAAACAGGATTCATCCATATTAACAAAAGAAATTACTTTTAACTGCTGTGGTACTAAAAGAAAATTCCAATGATCAGAAAAAAAATCCACGGTTCATAACGCGATTTCAACCAAAATCCCAAACCAAATCTATACGAAATCGTGGTAAAAAAAATGTAGATAATTTCGCTGAGTGTATGCAACACACATCTTTGAAAATAAATGTCACTTTTACAGTAGCTCGTTATCAACCTATAAGTTTGATTTTCTCACCCAAGTACAAATCATTGACGTATATTTCCATAATTCCGCACACACACGGACAACCCGAATCCATTTTTTGGATACTCGTTCCTTCAAAATCATACATTTTCTTGAATTATGATTGAGCGAAAATCCAAAAAAAAAATTATTCGGATTCTTCGTGTGTGTGCGACATCAACGCCATCTAGATACATCAAGGCCGTAACTCAGCCGTTCCATGCCGTCATAGTTTGCCTACTAAGTTTTGGATTTACACGAAGAAACAACAACAACAAACATATGACGTCATTAAAAGTAACAACAAAACAGTGCAAACAGTAGGCGAAAAATTTCTACATTGCGGCCTTAATATAGAGGCGGTGGCGACATACATCAGATGGTGTAAAAGTTGTGTAATAAATTAGGACGATAGTGTGAATAGGATCCGAAATTTCATAATAAACCTATATTTCATTGTCAAGTGTAAATCTCGTTTTACCAGAACCTGATAGCCGTCTACTTACAAACAAATCTTGGATTTGAACTAAATAAACACATTCCAACCCGTTTACTCGATTGAATTGTGAGGTTTTAGTATATCCTGTCGCAAGAGTAAATTCCCTAAACATAGATTTACTTGTAATTTCAACAGTTTTCCAAATTGAGCGAGCAAAAGGTGGTTTCAACAATTTTGTTTAATTATAAATTATTACTTTGTGAGGGGCCCCCATTTCGATCTCGAACACAAGATTTTTTAGAAACCTTACGCCACTGGGTAAGAGATACAGAAAAATGGTCTGAGGACGAAAAAAACTACATAAAATTATCTGTGCAATGATATATAACACATTAGAGTTTAATTGCATATTTCGGCGTTAGAATTGAACATAAATTAGAATATTTTCATTTTTGACCTTTTTTAAAAGCTTCATAACTTTTCAAAGAATATTAGTTCAGCCGTAAAATTTTGTGCAAGTATTAACAGCAAGTTTAAGATAATTTTAACGTAAACGCTGAGTCGCTCCGGTCAAGGACCCCCATTATCCCTCCATTTAAATTTGTCAAAACGGCATGTCCATAACTCCCCCCAAAATTGGAGCAGAGTGCTAAATTTTGGTTTGTTGCGATTGGAGGTCATAGTCACCCCACCCACCAAAAATCAGCTCATTTGGATAAAAACTAAGGGTACCTCCCATACAAAGTGACCCATGACAACTTTGTTCTACAGTTTATAAAATGAGTAGTACGTTGTACGTAGAACAAACTCTTGATGGGTCACTTTGTATGGGAGATACCCTTAGTTTTTATCCGAATGAGCTGATTTTTGGTGGGTGGGGTGACTATGACCTCCAATCGCAACATACCAAAATTTAGCACTCTGCTCCAATTTTGGGGGGAGTTATGGATTTGCAGTTTTGAAAATTTAAATGGGGGGATAATGGAGGTCCTTGACCGGAGCGTCTCAATGTTTACGTTAAAATTATCTTGAACTTGTTGTGAGTACTTATATAAAATTATACGGATGCACTGGCGTTCTTTCAAAAGTTATGGAGCTTTTAAAAAAGGTCTAAAATGAAAATATTCTAATTTATGTTCTATTCTAACGCCGAAATTTTCAATTAAACTATAATATGTTATATATCATTGATAAGATTGAAAGATAATTTTATGTAGTTTTTTTCGTCCTCAGACCATTTTTCTGTATCTCTTACCGTTTTTGAAATAATCGCAAAAAAAACGAAAAAATGCCCCTCTTTCCCCCCCCCCCCCCTTTTTTAAAGGTTGCGGCACTTTTTTTAGGGTGCAAAGTTCATAATCGTAATCAACGCCCCATAATACATAAAGAAAGAGTGAGAAAAAAACTTCTGTATTTTTTTCACGGATTGGTACTAAATCGACACGATATTACTGATCTAATTAGGGATCATTTAAAACCGGTCTGGTTCAATGGGAATGTTTACGTTATCGCGCAAAATGTTTACATTCTATGAATCAACACTTCCATAAAAAATCAGGTTTGACAACTTTATCCCGTATTTTGTACTTAGGGCCAAAAACAATGCGCCTTGTCGACCTCGTCCTACCCTTCCAGGCATTGTCTTACAAATGTGTAGATCGAAGATGTTTTTTAGTGCAAAGGAGAACTGCCCCGAATAGCATGGAACTCTTTGTTACGTAATGTACTTGTCTTATTACTTAATAATACCAAAATCCCTACTCATTCTTATCGCACACCAAAATATTGATCTATCCTAGCTGCGCTATACAAAAACAGAACTAATAAACCAAATTAGCGGAATCATAATGTCAAGGACAAAAATATCCTTTTGTGCTACTCGTACAATTAATGCGAAAATGGGCTCTCTCTATGTTTGCGCGCTATTCATATATTTTTCTTTCGTTGCTCATAATAACTGGAACAACACAGTTCGTATCGCTAAGAAAACATAATGAAATCTAATAAGAGTAACACATACACAACGGCGTCCATTTATTCATTTGTGTACTCTCAGCACAAAAGCACGACAAAAAAAAATGGAAAAGTCCTTTTGCTTTAATTTGTGGACACTCTAGAATGTTTTTGTGAGCATGAGCTTATGTTAGGTTGGAGGACAACAACGGTGTCGTATACTAATTCAAAAATTCGCTTTAAATTAATTAAAGTCACAGTGACAAAGGATAAGCTTCGTTGACCCAGATAACTTCAAGCATATGTGTAAGCATAATAATGCAAATTTGCATAATATTCACATAGTCGAGTTGAAGTCAATGGTCAATTGATAATAATAAAATGATTTGTATATAATGTTTGTCTGACTGAAATGGCCTCAGCCTGCGCGCTTCACACAAAATGTCAAAGGTGAAAGGATAATCGTATGACATGACATGCACACATGACCGACCTTCACATAATTCTGGATAAATTATTTGCAATTATTATGTATGTGTGGGCATGTACCTACATTTTTTGTATGGCGTCGTTCTCAGAATACATTTGAATTAATTAAATACACTGAAAACCCCAATTTCACGACATATGTTCCCATATTTTAGCCACGAGCGATTCTGAAGAATCAAAATCGCGCTCTCTCATTTACATATAAATTCATTTTATTTTTCCTCAATAGTGCGACGCTGATGCTTTTTGGTGGATTCATGAGTAAATTGAATTGATTATGGTTTCTTCTATTCGAGACTTTACCATTATAATTTCATGTCGCCGTCGTCGGTGCGCGCTGTATTAATTTAGAGCACGCACACAAATTCAAATTACATGAATTATGGCACCGCGAAATTGTAGAATTATAATTGATTGGAAGTTCACGAAGGATCTACCACAAATGTTTATTAATTTTGTATGTAGTTTGAATTTATTACTCGTAATTAGAGGCGGTCCGGAAAGAACAACAGTAGTTGGGCATAAGGAGTAAAATGCCGTATTAAATGTCATTGTTTGACACTATTATACAAATTCTGGAATTTTTTATGCCATTTATTATTTATCAGGTACTTTTGAATGGGGTGAGAGACATTCTTGCAAAAGATCGAAAACGGTAAGGCATAACACATCAAAATGACTCCGATGAGTAACTGGCAACTCCGGTGGGTTTTGCATTAAATCATGAAAAAATTAGTCATTTTAATAAATAAAAATGTTTGTGTCCAAAAATATTTCATTTTCACTCTCCCCATTTTGAGCTTTTGGGTTCTCAGTATGTTTCCGAAAATTCCGATTCAGATTATATGCACCACTAAATCCTATGCGTTCCTTTCATAATGTCCTTTGTCATTATTCTCCTTCGTATAAAACAAAAACAAATTATTCTTAACGACTGCATTTAACACATATAGAGCGTTTAATCTCTCCTTTAAGTTCCATTCAACTCGATTCAACTCTCGAACGTCTGTTTTTAAAATGTTCTGTGAAGATAAAATGAATTTGATATCTCAAAGACTTGTCTGCATATTTTTTTCTTTCTTTCTTCACCATTTTGTGGGAATGCTTGTTTCTTGTTTTCTGTATACCTTTTTCTAAATACAATTATCTTCTCTTCACTATATAAGGATCACACAGATGGAAGAATCCGGCACAGACATTAAGAGCAAAACGCTATAGTCATCTTGCTCGAAAAAAAAAACTGTCTAGGGCGAAACTGAAACCAGAATCCTTATCTTCGGTTTCCTTTGCCATTCACATACGTACACGAGCCTGACGGTAATTAGTAGGTTTTTTTTTTATTCCGGTTGTTTGAAAAGAAATAGGTTTAGTCCTTAGTCCTGTTCCTATGAATGTATGCATTTATGTAGTCGATTCTTTCCAATGGAACCGCAAGAATATGCGGCTGTTAGCTTCAATAAGTTTGTAGGTTTGAGGTTCTTTCTTGTCGAAGCAACTAACCGCCGCAACAACGAAGTGAGTGTTTTTTCTTTGTCTGAAGAATTTAAATGACGTAGAAACAATTCTCTATAAACTAAAAGGTTTTCTAGTTTCCTCCTTTCGAACTAGTTATTAGGAGCTGCTTTTATTGTATAGTTCCTAGAAATAGTAGATATTGCAAAAGCTCAATTTGTTAATCTTTAAAGAATATTAGGAAGCAAACTATAAATGGAGTAGCAGCATAGGATAGTGGATACCGTTACAGTGCACTGTACACTTGCATGATTCCTCGATTCATACAAACACAAATTCAAAATTCAAAATTCAAAATTCAAAATTCAAAATTCAAAATTCAAAATTCAAAATTCAAAATTCAAAATTCAAAATTCAAAATTCAAAATTCAAAATTCAAAATTCAAAATTCAAAATTCAAAATTCAAAATTCAAAATTCAAAATTCAAAATTCAAAATTCAAAATTCAAAATTCAAAATTCAAAATTCAAAATTCAAAATTCAAAATTCAAAATTCAAAATTCAAAATTCAAAATTCAAAATTCAAAATTCAAAATTCAAAATTCAAAATTCAAAATTCAAAATTCAAAATTCAAAATTCAAAATTCAAAATTCAAAATTCAAAATTCAAAATTCAAAATTCAAAATTCAAAATTCAAAATTCAAAATTCAAAATTCAAAATTCAAAATTCAAAATTCAAAATTCAAAATTCAAAATTCAAAATTCAAAATTCAAAATTCAAAATTCAAAATTCAAAATTCAAAATTCAAAATTCAAAATTCAAAATTCAAAATTCAAAATTCAAAATTCAAAATTCAAAATTCAAAATTCAAAATTCAAAATTCAAAATTCAAAATTCAAAATTCAAAATTCAAAATTCAAAATTCAAAATTCAAAATTCAAAATTCAAAATTCAAAATTCAAAATTCAAAATTCAAAATTCAAAATTCAAAATTCAAAATTCAAAATTCAAAATTCAAAATTCAAAATTCAAAATTCAAAATTCAAAATTCAAAATTCAAAATTCAAAATTCAAAATTCAAAATTCAAAATTCAAAATTCAAAATTCAAAATTCAAAATTCAAAATTCAAAATTCAAAATTCAAAATTCAAAATTCAAAATTCAAAATTCAAAATTCAAAATTCAAAATTCAAAATTCAAAATTCAAAATTCAAAATTCAAAATTCAAAATTCAAAATTCAAAATTCAAAATTCAAAATTCAAAATTCAAAATTCAAAATTCAAAATTCAAAATTCAAAATTCAAAATTCAAAATTCAAAATTCAAAATTCAATTCAAAATTCAAAATTCAAAATTCAAAATTCAAAATTCAAAATTCAAAATTCAAAATTCAAAATTCAAAATTCAAAATTCAAAATTCAAAATTCAAAATTCAAAATTCAAAATTCAAAATTCAAAATTCAAAATTCAAAATTCAAAATTCAAAATTCAAAATTCAAAATTCAAAATTCAAAATTCAAAATTCAAAATTCAAAATTCAAAATTCAAAATTCAAAATTCAAAATTCAAAATTCAAAATTCAAAATTCAAAATTCAAAATTCAAAATTCAAAATTCAAAATTCAAAATTCAAAATTCAAAATTCAAAATTCAAAATTCAAAATTCAAAATTCAAAATTCAAAATTCAAAATTCAAAATTCAAAATTCAAAATTCAAAATTCAAAATTCAAAATTCAAAACTCAAAATTCAAAATTCAAAATTCAAAATTCAAAATTCAAAATTCAAATACTGAAAACCACGACACAAAAATTGCATGTCTCATGTCTATCATTTAACATATTTAACGCTACAGTATGTTATGTCCTGATTTCCGGAGGATGTATTTTATGTTAATGACGTACGGGCTAATTGAAAACATTCCAAAGTTACGAGTACAATGTTCGTACATGCAAGCATTTATCGTGGTTGTGATTGACGTTCATACTGTTTCGTATACTTACTACAGCGTAGGGAGTAGGTTAGTAAAGCTTTTCAAAAGTCAATCCTGTATCACGAGCTCATGAGTCAGGCCACTTGTGCACATACATATAACGATGCTCGAAGCAAAGTGTAAGGATTTGACATGAATGCATGCGTTGAAGTACAACATACTTGCAGCTACAACTTTGGAGAATGTTCTGATTAAAAAATATTTTGAACTGAAAATACTTTTTTTTTTCATTTTTCTTTTATGAAGGAGCAATGTCAGGCAAGCTCATATAAGTAGTTAGCTGGTGCAACAGTTCGATATGATTGAACCTAGATCGCAGACTTATTAACGATTTCCCATTCACTTGATCATTGCCTCTTTCGTAGAGGTGTTAAAATCAACAGTATGCTTGACCGAGATAGCTGTTCCCGCAAAATGTCATTGACCATCTGAGCAACATCATAGTCTGTTATATGGTTCCCCAATTTGAAAACTATCATTAACTAAATCCGCCTTCAGTGGGATTTGAACTTACGACCCTATGAATCGAAGGCTAGAGCGGTAAACAATTCACCGACAAAGATAAAGACATAAAATAAACTTGTCTCTTTTCTTCATTCGCCGCGTATTCAATATCAATGGGGTAATATGGAATGGGACTTTGGAAAAATCAGGCTTAATTGTAACCCTTTTATTGCAACAAAAATATACTGTCGAGGCATCGTAATATAAATAATTACGTTTTCCGTAAATGGACCTAAACCTGGTATCCCAGCCATCCTCAATATGTACAGAATTCTATATTATTCCATAAATACTCTCCCATGAGTGTTTGACTCCTACTTAATTTTTATTGTGTTATTTTATGTGTTTATTGTGTAACCATTCCAACATCCCCAAACCATATTATAAGGACGTGAAGGACTTCACGTTTCAACCGCAGAAACTCCCAAACCATTCATAACTGCGTTCTATCCTATTCAGAAATCGATAAGAACACTGACGACGATAACATTCATCCGGAAATGCTGTAATGTGTGGTCTTTACATCCAAACGAAAATGCTTTCGGGACTCGAGGAGTGACATACGGTCATATAAAACTGTATCCTATATGAACCCAGACCTGCAGAACACTCAGCTTCTTCTTCTTCTGCACGTATCATCATCAGTCCAGCCCCAAAATCCTCATTTCGTGAACTGGATTACATTATGAAACTTTGTATGGTTGTAATTATGAGTGCCAACAGACAACCAAAATAAATATAGGACAAGAGTCCTGTGGAGTGTAAGAAGAAAAACACAAAAATAAAGAAGAACGCCCAGCTTTCAGGAACATACGAGCCTCTCGCTGTACAGGACTTCACTCATGTCGCATCGTCATCATCAGCATAGTATAATTCTTTGGAATTATCTTCATGAATGAGATGGGTCATTCTGTATGGTGTGTAATCCGTTATGTATTTAGCAGCAGCAGGACGATAGCATGATGTGTGAGGAAGCTTATTTGTCTGAGTCGCTGGTATTTCAGATAGAAAATTATGATGGGTCGTTACGAGGCTTCTTTTGTATTATGTGTGTGTGCTTTCACAAAAAATGACACTTTATGTATGTGAATGGATTTTGTATGGTATTAAGGAAAATATTATGATGCTATACAAACATAGAAGCACAACCTGGTTTTATGTTTATATCAACCCAACTCAAGATGTAACACTTTTCTCTTCTTTATTATCAAGAGCTTATAATATTCTCACTCATCGTTTCAACATTTCATTACCAAATTAACAAAAAACAAAAGACTTTTCAGATAAGTTTTGTTTTACGAAATTTATGAAGACGAACTTATGAATTACGAGTGCTGTTTATTGTAAATTTCTGTATCGCTTTACAATTACGCATAGTCCTAAGATCTTTCCAAAATGTGTATGCTAGATAACGCTATTTTACATGCTGCCTTTTCAAATTCCAAATGGTACAGTCTTTGCTAATGAAAAACGTACACATCAAATGTCACTTTTACAGTTAAAATTCAAGTTTCCTTTGAATGAGAAACTAGACAATGATCCAAAAGGAACAACAAATATTTTTTTTTATTATTTAAATTTTTAATTCTTTAATTTTTTATATTTTTAAATATTTGAATGTTGTTTGACTTGGAGCTAAAATTAATATATCAGCGAAAATGGCCTTCTAAAATACACCAAAGCTAGCCTAGCGCTAATCAGTGTCACCACTGTAAGCGGGCGACTTTTTTTTCTTACAAGAATACCATCTACGAGGTTTACTGTGTAAGGGTCACCTAGCCTATGGCTTTATACCCCGGTCCTTGCGAAAGCGGTTTGGACCTCCAGTATATTTACTGGCACGGATCTTGTTGCCAGATGGGGATTTCTCCATCCGGTGAATGCACTCATCTTCAGGAACCCAACCCCGGGGCTGCATCACCAGCTCGATGTCTTGCTTAACAACCGACAGCCCCCTCGAGACCAACTCCAAGATGGGAAGGGACCATGGTCCCCTGGGCTCACCCATCCCCGAGGTACACTATTCGCTATAGACTTCTCTATAGCAGGTGTGATCCTCCTTTGGCCCCCTATTGGTTAAGCCTTACGTCGAATTCGGACATGCACATCCCAGGCTCGTTGGACCTGTGACTACGGGCCTGTGCAGACAACGTAGCGCTGCTTTTCACATCCAGGTGGCCCCTTCAGTTTACTAGTCAGCAATGCGACTCGGGCAGTGTGGTCATCAATCCACAAACTAGCTAGATATAGGCGCGTAGGCATTTTCCACCAAGGCCGTTCTCCCTAGCTAGCCCCTTCTGGACTCGGGTCATGCGGAGCCGTCACCTCCGAAGCTCACACGACTTCCATATGATGCACCCCCCCACCAGAGGACATCAATATGGTGCTAGGCCTTTAGTGCTTCCCTCCCGCAATCTATGGGGGGAGGTAGGCACGCCAAGAGCCACCCGTGCATAACTCAGGAGCACGGGACCGTTAGCGCCCGAATGGTCTTTGTACAGATCCTCGCCATGGCGTATCAACTGTACCAGGGGCTCGCTTGCGCTGTTAGGTCCGTGGTGTCACAACTCACCAAAGATCTTTGTCCAACTACAAACAGCCTTCCGAGCTGAGGGTCACATGGACACAAATCCCCCTGCGGGAACTTTTTTTTCTTACAATTAATCGAAAAAAATCCTTTTTTCTGTTAGTGCCATAATTTCAAAAATGAAAAATGTTGAGTTGTGTCACTATTCTTGCCAATAGCCAAGTCCATTGTTGTTGCACTACAGGAATCCGTTTGGTTGTAACGATTGGAGGGCGAATTGATAGTACATGCCACAAGGAAGATGCTCTTGTATTGCGATAACAAAAGTGCTATGCATATCGCTCGGAATAATACCTTCGCACCGAGAACGAAGCAAATCGATATTAAGGCAAAGTTCCAGTGGCGGCGTAACGTTTCTGAAATACACTCGGCCGCATAAGTATCGCCTCAACCTGAGCGCGTGTATTTGGTCGTGTTTTTTAGAAAGTATGACAGTTATCCATAAAAGTCGTATGTCGTTTAAAAGTTTGAAACTTTAGCTACCTGTTAGTTCCCTTTTTATCAATATTTGCTTCGCACTTTTTAAATTATTGCCACTTGTAACAAAAAACCCAGAAAAATTGAAATTTCAGGTGAAGGTCAGGTCAATTAAACTACCCCTATAAAAGCGCCCGTAATCGGTTGTAGTCCTATTGTCGGAAAATCATAGTCAGCGAACCATCGCTCGCCGTCTTGGAATGAGTCAGTCTGCTGTCTCGAGAGTTAGCAGGAGATTTTGAGAGACTGGTAGCTTTAATTTGAGACCAAGAACGGGCCGCCCTCGATCCACTTCAGAGAGAGACGACCGTTTCATTGTTACAAGTATGTTACGAAATCGGTTCCTCACGGGTGTTGCTGCACAGCGGAACCTGAGGCGTGTTCGCGGAGTAGCTGTTAGTGTCTGCACAGTAAGGAGACGATTAAGGGAAGCGAATATCAATCAAAGACGGCCTGCCAGGGACCCCAAATTGACTGCACGACACCGACAAACGCGTCTCTTATTTGCTCGAGATCATCTTACTTGGAGCGATACGGAATGGAGCTCAGTATTGTTCACTGACGAGTCGAGAATGTGTCTACATGGCAGTGACAGAAGATGTCGAGTCTACAGGCGTCCAACTGAGCGATTTGCGCAGTGCTGTTTCACTGAAACGGTTGCATACGGCGGTGGTTCCTGTATGATGTGGGCTGGCATTTCCTTGGAGGGAAAAACGGATCTCGTATTCGTGCCCACAGGAGGCCGAGGAGGAGGGCTGATAGCTGAGCGATACGTAAACGATATTCTTCATGTCCACGTTGTGCTCTATGCAGCATTTATTGGCGAGAACTTCACTTTGATGCACGACAATGCCCGGTGTCATGCATCGCGCCTCACTCGACAGTTCTTGAATGAAGCCAATATGTCGTCACTTAACTGGCTTGCACGCAGTCCCGACATCAATCCCATTGAACACTTATGGGACGAACTCAAGAGAAGAGTCCGAGCCAGAAATCCAGTCCCTTCGTCCACTGAAGAATTGAAGGCAGCCCTATTAGAGGAGTGAAACGGTATTCCTCAAGATACCATCAGCAACTTGATCAGATCAATGCAGAATCGACTGGAAGCTGTCATTAGAGCAAGAGGAGGCAATACCAAATACTAAAATATTAAATACTTAACTTATTTTCCAACAGTTTTTGTTTTATTTGCAAAAAACCTAACCAAAAACCATTTTCATATTTGCTCATTTTCGCTACGATTTCGCTCAAAGAGCATCAATTTTAAAAGTGCTCACCAGATATTGGTAAAAATGCTTCCAACGCAAAGCTGAGGGCTTAAGCTTTTCAATGACATACGATTTTTATGGATAACTGCTATACTTTTCGAAAAACACGTACAAATACACGCGCTTTTAGGTTGAGTCGATAGTTTTGCGGCCGAGTGTATATTGTGTCGGAAATCGAATTGGGGGGCCCTTACACAGTGTAATTTTGAATTAGCCAAAATTAATGAAACCATTATTTTTGTCCGATAGAGCTACTCGTAGGTATAACCTCGTAAGATAAACTGACCAGAGTCCTGAAGGCCCCATGCTGCACACATACTTGCGAAATTCGGTTTTCAGACAAATCCGTAGCCATACTACTCTCCCTTTGCACTTATAAAATCTCAAGAGGCTACTATCATGATCCATGCCATAAAATGACCTCATATTTTTCTTCCTTCCTTCCATAAGTGATTTCTTCGTAATCAGAACTGAGAAAGGAAAGTAGCCGATATTCGGGTTAATATGTGGTGAACTTTGGGAATGCAAGGTTTTGTTCATACTAAACAGGGATTCCCAAAGCTCTCAATTTTCTCCTTAAAAAATCATCAACATGTGAAGCACAAACGTATGTTTTAACACGAAAAGCTATATAACAAGAAAGAGTACTTGGAATAAGATTATACACATAACATAGTTGCTAGGCTTCAGAAACAACTGTAAGGACAGTCGTATGATCTGGGATCTAGTTATTATGATACATGCAAAGCACCTACTTATTTAAAAGCTTCGATTCGTTTATTGCAACAGATAAACTGATACCTCATTGGGCCGAGAATTCCTAAGCAGGTGTTGGCTTTCCAGGCGCAGTTTCAATGTAGCTACGGAAAAATGTAGCTACATTCCTAGGGAAAAACAAATTTTATCTAAAAACCCTTACAGAGCTATTCTCTAGCATGCGTGTTCCTGTAGATGTTGATAAGGCAATCGGATGGAGTACGGTGGTTGATTTTCCATCGTTTTTTGAGAGAGACAATAAATTAAAATCGCAAATCTTTCGGCGGCTGTAACTTTAGATTCTTGGCAGCTAAAGCCTTGGAATGCTCACCAAATATGGACAAGTTTACCATCTACGGGTTTACCGTCAGGGGAGCAGAATTATCTCCCGGTCCTTCGAGAGGTTAGGACCTTTGGCTTTTTATTGTCAAAGGGCGATTTCTTCATGCAGTGAATTTACCCACCTTCAGATACCCAACCTCGGGGCTGCAACCCCAGCTCGTTGTCTTGCTTAACAACCTACAGCCACCTCGAGTCCAACTCCTTAATAGGCAGGGACCATGGGGCATACCCATCCCCGAGGTACGCTATTCGCTTAAGACTTCTCTATAGCAGGTTCAGTCTTCCTTAGGCCCCCTATTGGTTAAGCCTCACGTAGAACATTCGACGTGCATGTCCTCGAGTTCAACTCCTTAATAGGCAGGGACTATGGTCCCCTGGGCATACACATCCCCAAGCTACGCTATTCGCTTAAGACTTCTCTATAGCAGGTTCAATCTTCCTTAGGCACATTCAGACTTGCATGTCCCAGGTTCGTTGGACCTGCGATTCGGGCCGTGTGGTCATCAATCCACAAACTAGTTAGATATAGGTGCGTAGGCATTTTCCACCAAGGCCCTAACTAGCCCCCTTCGAGGCTCGCTACGCCGCTAGCTCCGAAGCTCACACGATTTACTTATAATGACCCCTCTCCGCCAAGGAACCACCGTAATCGTGTTCGGCCTGTAAACGACTGACCTTCCGTAAACTCTGGGAGATGGTCAGTCATGCGAAGAGCTACCCGTACATGACTCGGGAGCGTCATCGCCCGAATTTCCTTTGTACAGATCTACGCCATGGCGTATCAACCATACAAGGGGCCTCCTTGCGCTCGGGTACGTGGTGCCGCAACTTACCAAAAATCTGTGTCCCACTCAAAGAAATGAGAGTATGCGGAATGAGCCGTGAAGTGAAAGGTAGGGATAAAGTTGCCAAACTGGATTTTGTATGGAAGTTTGACATATTGCTTTCTAAAACGTAAACATTCTGACTGGACCAGACCGGTATTAAACGAGCTTCTGACATATTGTTTTCTAAAATGTTAACATCATTATTTAGGATTGGGGATCGTGCGGGTGTTGCGACACAGTGTGTATGTAGTTGCGCATGTATAAGAATTCTATCGCCAAGCTACCATGGGAATATTATGGGGATTTCGTCTCCATACTTATACGCAATGGTCCCACTACACAGCCGCGCTGCTGGTACCAAATATGAATAGTGTCTTGCTTTACAAGACTTTCAAAATTCCGCTCAAGAATTTTAATGTAAGGGACAATTTTCGATTCGCTGCCGATTTGGGCAGCTGTGTCTTCCAAACGAAGATAGGTATAGGACCTTGAAATTTATGGTGTAAATGTGCGCCAAGTAGTTCCACAATTGTGACGAATTTCAGAAATTTCGGTCGGTTCCCGAGTTATCGAAGAAAAATGAACTAAATATCCATCGAACATGGGTCAAGCTTTACACCTTAAATCGCATATTTCGACGGCTGTACCTTCTGAGCCTTGAAAGCTAGAACCTAAAAACTGTTCACCAATTGTGAACAGTGCAGTGCTCTACAAGTTGTTCGAGAATTATTATCAAAATGGACCCTTGAATTTTTTAATTAAATATGGAATACACCTGACTTAAAGACACCCCACCTGATATAGAAACGGCACCCCATCGCTACCTTTCGAAGCCTGTAAAAATGTATACAAATTCGTAGTTAATTAATTTTGGAAATAAATGGCTATGAAAATCTATTGACGAGTTTTTAACGAAACTGAACAAACGCATATCTTAGGGCTGATTTTTAGGCAATCTTTTGATTTTAACCACTGAGATTTTCATTGGAGAGATTTTTTTCTTTTGAGTGCATTTTTTTTTTATTTATTGAAATTTAAAATGTTTTTGAATTGTCTAGGAAAAAGGCCCTTGCGGTATTGGGAACCCCTGGCAGTTGGGGCCCGCGTTCCACCGAACATACTCTAAAGCTCATCCGCGAAAAACTGGGACAATGGCGAAATTGAATTAGCGTACATACCTAGCAACGAAATGTTCGCTGACGCCCTGACTTAGGCGGTTCCAGCAATAAAACACGATTCCGTCATAAACAAGTTAGGTTTAAATTAACTTGCCTTGATACAGTCATTCCCTTTGTTTCAATTTGTAGGCACCCAGGGGGGTCTGGATCCTTCTCACACAGCGACAGTGCGACACAGGTTTTTGGTGAGCTGCGCCACCACGCACCTGAGGTTGCCTACGCGCCTACATCTCACTAGTTTGTGGATTGATGACAACACGGCCCGAATCGCATTCCTGACTAGTAAACTGAAAGGGCCGCCCGGATGTGAAAAGCAGCGCTACGAGTCTGCTTTAAGCAGACGAGTAGTCACAGGTTACGTGAGGCTTAACCAATAGGGACCCGAAGGAGGATCACACCTCGGGGATGGGTATGCCCAGGGGACCATGGTCCTTGCCCCTCAAGGTGTTGGACTCGAGGTGGCTCGAGGTTGTTACCCAAGGCAACCAGCTAGTGTTGCAGTCCCGGGGTTCGGCTTCTGTGCTTCGCTGGATGAAGAAATTCCCATTTGACATTAACACCTTCTCAATAAAATGCCGAAGGTCCAAAACTCTCGAGAGACCGGGAGATAAGGGTGTAAAGCCTAGGTGCTGCCCTTACGGTATTCCCGTAGATGGTAAATTTGTCTCAATTTGTAGAACTGTATTATTAAATCGAATTAATATAATTACTTAATAATTGCCAGATTAAGAAGGTGTATTGTGAATTAATGTTTATCTGGCAATACTTTATTCATTTCACTTAAAATATTCATTCCAATTCTTATCAAATATTTTCTCAGTTTTCATTTGTTATCCGGTTGTTCCAGTTCTTAACAGTATTCAAAGCGGAGTTTCATGCTATTGAGGTGTGCGCTAAAGATATTTTACAAAAGAACCCCGCAAACTGTAATGTTCAGTGGCGTAACGGACGGTATTCCATGTGTTCGCTCGAACACGAGCCCCAACCAACAGGGGGTGTACCACTTACTGTACCATGCGCCATGTAGCGGAAAATATCAGGAACGCATAAGTTTTATGACAACAGATAACAGAACAAGCCAAAAATGGCAAGAACTTAAATCAAATTTTAAAGTATATGGCCTATTGACTGTTCTACAAAATATTTTTTTTTCACGTATGGTATTGAGTTAAATGAAAATATTAACTTTATTTTTGTTCATGTCATCTGTGGAGTTGTGTCTTGCACTGTCTGGCCCTATTCTCCCTAAATATTTGTACATATACATTTTTAATAGTCTAAGAAAAATGGTATATTTGGTCGGCAAAAATCCTATATCGGAAATTGTTTTGGATTATGGTTGGGAATGGTCCCCAGATTATGGCATTAAAAGTCCGAAACCAATCGGGGGTCCGCAACCTTAAAAAAATTGGGGAAAGGGGGGCATTTTTTCGGTTTTTTGCAATTATTTCAAAAACGGTAAGAGATACAGAAAAATGGTCTGAGGACGAAAAAAAACTACATAAAATTATCTTTGCAATGATATATAAGACATTAGAGTTTAATTGAATATTTCGGCGTTAGACTAGAACATTTTAGACCTTTTTTAAAAGCTCCATAACTTTTGAAAAAATGCTAGTTCAGCCGTAAAGTTTTGTATAAGTATTCACAATAAGTTCAGATCATTTTAAGGTAAACATTGAGTCGCTCCGGTCAAGGACCCCTATTAACCCCATTTACATTTTTTAATCCTAGTTTACCGCAAAAATTTTCTTACTAGTTTCATGGTATAGGGTGCAAATGCACCCCACAGCATGTACGCCCATATTTCTGCATTAACTGACTTCCAAATTTTTTTAATTTGATTCATTTTGATCGTGTGTTATGTTAATTAAATAGGGAAAACAAAAGTGAGATAGTGAGTGCGAATTCAGAAATGCGGGAGGCATACATGTTCAGTTTGGTTAGACGGCAGGCACTGATATTCATACTATAAATGACATGATAAACTCAAACAAGAGTGATGTTCATGAAATTTCCGTATGGTAAGCATTCGATTCACTGATTTTGCGAGTGTTATGCATCTCTTCGGGTTTCATCATCATTTGGCGGTTTCAGCAGAACTTATTACTTCAGTTATAAAAGTAAAATCGCTTCGCATAGATAAGAATAGCAGGCCGAGACTTGTGGGTTCGAAGTGGAGTTTTGTTCACAAATTCCCAAATGCACACTGAAAAATTAACTTTCCTATTATCCACGAATCGCATTCGTTGACTTATTTTCATTACCATAACGTAATTATTCGTTACGATAAGGTAGACGTTCATAAAGGTTTACGCCACATTTCGTCACATTAAAGAAATCTGATTCGTTTATATTTTTTTCGTCAATATCACGAATATTTACATTGACATGAAGAAAATATTCGTTTATTAGGTTAATAAAAACTTCTTTCATAAAATGAATGAATATTTTCCTAGTTGTAAATTTAACGTAAAATTTCGTTAAAATTAACGAACATATTGAAGAATCTTTACGTTACGCTACATTCAGGAAGTTTTTCTGGTTCAACGATACGTTTATTTTTTATGATATCGATATTGAGGAATTGTTCATAACATTCATGAAAGCTTTTCTTAACTGTGACAAATACTTTATGTGGATCTTAGAAACCTTCAGCACGTGTAGTAGGTAGGGTGCAGGTCTTCAAATCATAGGGTCCCGGGATCGAATCCCACTGTAGTCAGGTAATTTATGATGCTTTTCAAAGCGTATTGAGGCAAATGAAACGTCCCATACACTTGTAGAGGTCTAGGTTCAATGCTGTGCTGCGTCATTTTTTTTTTTGTATTAAAAATAAAATAACGAAACCGAATATTTGCTTTGAAGAATAATTTCTTCAAATGGAGAATCGCGTTCCTTAACTGTACGAAATTTCCGCTTTAATATCAACGAAAGACTTTACACGAAATAATGAATGTTTTCGTTATGTAACGAAACTAGTTTCATTGAATTGACGAACAAGAACATTGGAGGTTTTTTTAATGAAGTTTTTCGATGATTTGAAGATGGTTTTCTTAGCATTTACGAAAAACTTTGGTTCAGTGCAGCTCTTTTTCGAAATCTTAGTTGGCAAACTCTTCTCCAATTAGTATCTCTGATCGTTGACTAAGTTTCTGTTGTTTATTTATGAAATTTAGAGAAATATGGAACAGTTTCAAATTGAAATCGTCTCCGAAACACAGCCACATTTGGTGTCCCAAAGGTCATTCGGAAGAAACTATATTTCGTACTATTATTAACATTTTTAAAGTTTCTTTTTTATCCCAGATGAAAGTTTAGATATTATTATCTTTATTTTTAAATAAATATCAGTTTAACATCAAAATAAATAGTTCTGAACTCAAATAAATTATTTGGGGTGCAAATGCACCCCACGACAGAACCAATGCCTTATTTCCACAAAAAATTCGTAAATAATAAATTTATGTAGCTAAAATTGTACAAACATTAAAAACTAAATTTTGCTAAGCTGTTGAAAAATGTATAATGAAAACTTGAAAAATCTTCAAGTTATATTAAGTGAAACATGCGATGGGGTGCATTTGCACCCCAAACAGTAAACTAGGGTTAAAACGGCACATCAATAACTCCCGCCAAAATTTGGAGCAGAGTGCTAAATTTTGGTTTGTTGCAATTAAAGATCATAGTCACCCCACCCACCAAAAATCAGCTCATTCGGATAAAAACTAAGGGTATCTCCCATACAAAGTTACTCACCAGGAGTGTGTTCTACGTAGGTACTACTCATTTTATAAACTGTAGAACAAAGTTGTCTTGGGTCACTTTGTATGGGAGGTACCCTTAGTTTTTATCCGAATGAGCTGATTTCTGGTAGGTGTGGTGACTATGACCTCCTATCGCAACAAACTAAAATTTAGCACTCTGCTCCAATTTTGGGGGTAGTCATGGACATGCAGTTTTGACAAATTTAAATGGGGGGATAATGGGTGTCCTTGACCGAAGCGATTTAATGTTTACCTTAAAATGATCTTGAACTTAATGTGAATACTTGTGCATATACATTACGGCTGAACTAGCATTCTTTCAAAAGTTATGGAGCACTTAACAAAGGTCTTTAAAATGAAAATATTCTAATTTATTTTGTAAAGCTAGCGCCGAAATATTTCATTAAACTCTAATAAGTTTTATATCATTGGAAAGGTAAATTGATGTAGTTTTTTTCGTCCTCAGACCATTTTTGTGTATCTCTTGCCGTTTTTGAAATAATCACAAAAAAAAAACGAAAAAATGCGCCCCTTCCTCCTTTTTTTAAAGTTGCGGACCCCCGATCGGTTGGGACTTTTTATGCCATCATCTCGGGACCATCCCCAACCATAATCAAAAAAAAAATTCCGATGTAGGATTTTTGCCATTCGATGGCCATATTTTGGTCCAATTTTCTTAGACTATTAAGTAATTATTCAAAATAAATCAAAATTAAGATCATTTCAGAAATCGTGTTTGTAATCTGAATAAAGTGAACAGGAGAAATGACTTCACCCATTAACAGCTGTGAACTAACGGTAACATCCAATCAACAACAAAAATTCACCGGATTCATAACGCGATTTAAAACAAAATTCCAGACCAAATCTATAAGAAATAAGAGTTCACCAAACTTCTACATATTTTGCCTATGTCTGGCTGTAGCTCGTTCATATCTGGTTGGTAAAAAATATTATGGCTCTGGCACAATAGTTGTTACGGACGCAGTGCCTATACGTTTGGGTTACTTAGCCTCGGGAAATAATAGTAATAGCTCCAACCTGGGTTAATAGCGGCATGCCCTATTTAAATCAACCAGTGAACCTAAACCTAAACATTTCTGATAAACAGGTTTCCTATGCGACTTTTTATTAAAAAAAAATACCGGGTGACAGTCCGCAGATGTGACATTCAATTTCGAATATCTTAACTGCATTTTTGCAGATGTATAGAGATGCTGAGCAGAGTTACTTATCCTCATAAATGGGTTTAACATATAAGTGAGAAAGTCCGTCACATGGGCCGGGAGCTGGAAAAACACCAAAAAGTTAATTCACTCACGATGAGATTCGTACTCACGACTCTGCGCACCGAAGGTATGTCCATGTCCACTAACCGCTACACCAACCAAAGGCTAGAAAATATAACTTTCCGCAATCCAGTAGCCTTTTCTTTTTCAATTATATCTGATCAGCACTCTTGCATAGTTGCCCTATTGAAAATCGGTTGATAAGAACCGAAACCGCAAAACATCGAAGGAATCCTTGAAAATTTTCAAATTTAAGACCAATGTAAATTTTTAATTATTTATTATACAGTAAAACTTCGTTATAACGCTCCCGGATATAACGCTTTCCCGGCTACAACGCTTTTTTTTCTCGGTCCCGGTCCCATTAGCATTTTTTACAGGGAATTTCGATTCGTTATAACGTTACTATTTCCCGGTTATAACGCTCTTTTCCTAGTCTCGTTTTCTTAAAACAATTTATAATGACAAATTCATTGAGCACGTAGTCTATCTTTACATTGTAATAATCACAAACAAAACCATAATGCAAGTTCGGTTAATTCACATCAAGGTCAAATTTCCTGCAAAAGGGAAAGACATAACAACAATCGAAAGTATAATTGAAGATCTCGTAATTGCATCAGCATCCGTCGACGCCGAAAAGAAAGAAAGAGGCGTCAAGCATGCCAAAAATATTTGCAGTCTTAGTTGCAATAAAGAAGATTCGAACAATTTTTGCCTATAGCATGGACATAGAGGAAGGATCTTACAATAAATTCAAACCCTCAGTATTACCTGTAGTCTGTTGCCAGTCTAAAACAAAAACAATTATCCGTTTTTTTTAACCAGTAATCAATTGATTTACATTTCCTTACTATTTCATTCCATGTATCAATAGAATAAAGGTAAATTTTGTCACCTAAAAGGTGCATGCGTCTATGAAGTATAGGTATTTCTTGGCTTTCCCGGTTATAGCGCTTTTTTGGCTTAGACCCCAGAAGAGCGTTATAACGAAGTTTTACTGTATTATTACCATACCATAAAATAGATTATCATGAACCCGCACTCAACCGCACATACCTATAACCCATAATATTTTGGAAAAGAGACATCTGCTAGTACAATTTTCACAGAAAGGATACAAATAAGGCGAAAACACGATAGACATGCGGCTGTCAATTTTAATGGATTCCTAAAGCTTCGGTCGGGTTAATGACAATGGCTGCCCAGCAAGCGCGTCCTAATTGATTCAATCTCTTCGATTTTATGGGGGATCAAGATTAACAAAGTTTTTCGATAAATTTGTTGTTGTGTTTTATTTTGAATATTCTCAAACGTGGTGACAATATGGTCGGCTATAAAAGGACCTTAATGAAGAAAAAAATCGTTGTTGGTAGAATCCTGTTTTTTAGATGAAATTTAATTTTGGAAGAGGCGAGGTCAGTGACATGAACAATCAATTTTTTGTTTTCGCATTTTCGTCATTGGGTTAGCAAGTTAGCGAATGTCACAAACGAAAAAATAAAAATCAGATAACCACCTTATTAACAATAATTTTGCTAAATAATGCTTTCACATCCTCCCACCAGTCAGCTGAAATAAAATATAACAACAAATCGTTGACTATATGTCGTGAATCAAAACACCCACAAAATTCCCATTCTGAATGCTATGAAATTTCCAACCTCTAATATACATTCCTCAAACCCTTCAAACATTCCTGAAACCGCACATCCGCTAACTGCAATTCCATTGTACTCGTGTATATCCTTCATCTCGGCAGAGCGCCATAAATGTTCGCTTCCAGCTGTGTCAGAAATTTAATTCGAAAAACAACGAGAACTGAATGCGATTCCTACAACACACAATAGCCCAACCAGCACTGTGAGTCTGAGTGAAAAATGTATGAAAAAATATCACTCTGAATATATTTTTCTTCTTTCTGTTCCGATATGGCCATAGTCACCGTAGTCAACATTTCGTTGAATGCCAATGCCTCCCATTCCAGGCATAAGTCAAAACAGCAATACGCCCCAAAAAAGGGAACATAATAAAAACCGCACGTTGTTGTTGCCTAGCCAAAGCTATGCACTATGTGTAGTCTGGATTGGACTGACTGCGAAAAAAAGGATAAGAGGACGAGCGAGCGAATTTTTATTCAGCGATTCGTTTTCTTTCACGTCGCCTGTGGCGGCCACAAACGGTCCATCATTTAATTTGTCCTGTTTTTTTTTCTCTCTGGTTGAAACGTAAATTTAAGATGTATCTGGGACATCCATTATCATGTTTTCGGAGCGATAATACCCTCCACCTCCACAGGGCTATATAAGTGGACAACAACCACGAGGACGACGACGACGACGACGACGCCACAAATGTTGACAAAGTAGGTTTTGTAGACAATGCTCCCGTCAAGTGTGAATGATGAAAAGAAAAGTAAAAAAAAAAAAAACAAAACACTCAGTGGAGCTTTTTCTATAGAAAACTGGTAAATGAATTAAAGTAGAGCGGAATTGCAGTTGGGAGCTGTACAACAAATAAAAAGAAATCTATTGTTCAATCCAAGCATATTCCAAAATACTCCACCTCTTGCCAGGCTTATTCAATTTGCCATATATCCTGCACGTATACGATTTTTCGGGTCAATCCATCTTGACGATAATCTCCAAATTAGCACTTCAGGGCATTATATCAAAAATGATATCCATTCCGACATGTTCGTGTACAATCACTTCTTGTGTCCTGTATATGTGTATACGAGGATAGTTGAAGGGAGGAAGGAAATCTTGAACGAGGTCATGTCTTTCATGGTCGCCTGAAATGGCCAAATGGCCAATATAAACGTAATTTGCATAATACTATCTGAGCTCGTCTCAAATACGGCAATCAATCATGTTCTAAAGCATTTCATATTTCTTTTCGTTTTATCGTTTCAGATACAATTCGAGCGGATATTTCGTCACCACTGGACGGATCCATAAAGCATACAGGGTCGTCGTTTCACATTGACCCGAATTTAGAGGCGTCCGGTACAGCGAATGTCACAACACAGATCGGAACACATGCATATCTGCCATGTAGGGTAAGTTATCCTTGTGAGTGTAATTATTTGAGTTAGCCATATAAATAATCCGAATAGTGGTTGGGAGTTAGAATTTGTATGCTTTGGGGCTTCGCCTGACTACAGCTCTGAATAGCTTCGAGCTTGTTTGACAGAAAGCCTCTGGGTATAAAAACATCAAGCGTGAAAATAATAATGCAGGAGCTCCCTCCAAAATCACGGTTATAAAAATTAATCGTCCCCGACAACCTTCCTATGCTGAATCTCCTTCTATCTATCTATCTTCTTCTTCTATACAGGGTGTCCGGAAACTGGCGCATAAATGCACCGGGATGTGATTCCTCGTGATTTCAAATATCCCAATAATTCTTAACCCTTTAGCTGTCCCAGGCATTTGAAGATTTTTGAAAAAATAATTTTCTTGTACGACTTAATCCTCAATATCTCCAAAGCTAGACTGGCTAGAATAGCGAAATAAGATAATTATTACAGCCATCAAATTTACCTAGATAATAAAGCTAAGCACATTAAAATCGGATAAGAGGTTTGGTTTTCACAGAGCTTCAAAGTTAAATTTCTGTGATTTGACCCAAAAACATTTTTTTCATCTCAATTTTCTCCAACTTCTATGAAGGTGTTTGTACGATTCCTTGAAAAATTGGCGCATAGTTTCACAATTATATATTTCATAGTTTTATTCTACCTCCATTATTTCTAACAATTTTAAAGCCTTAAGTGCAGAAAACTAGGGCTAATTTTGGCTCGATTTATAAATTTTACCAAATTGCAGAACTTCAGAAGCAGTTTGAATTGAATTCGAGCTAAAATTAACCCTAGTTTTCTACACTTAACATATCAAAACTAGACAAATCTTAGAGATGATGGAGCTAGAATAAAATTATGTAAGGAAGATATGATTGTAAGACTATGTGCCAATTTTTAAAAGAATCGCACAAGCACCTCACCTTCGCAGAAGTTGGAGAAAATTGAGAAACATGCAAAAAATTCACAATGGGCTAAAAATCACAATGGGTTCCTTTTTGCCTACTTCTGTGGATTGCAGTAAATTTACTCCACAGTATTGGTCTCTACCAAATAACACAACAACTATTGAGAAATATGATAAATCCCCAATGAGCACAATTATGAATACAGTTCTTTTTAACATACTTCTTTCTGCATTTCATGAACGCATTACCGGATTTCAGTAAGTTTACCCCACCGGATTGGTGTATATAAGGATCCGGCTGGAATAGCAGTATGCTGAAAATTCACAATATGCAAACAATTCACAATACGTTTTTTCGTATACTTTTGTCTATATTTCTTGAACGTCGTAGTGGAAATTTGGCAGATTTGTTTGCGAATTGTTCACTTGCCATAATATCGGAACAATTTTGAAACATGAAAAAAATCACAATAAGCAAAATTAAAAAGATTTTTCTTTTTCTCATATTTCCTGTATTTTTTGAACGAATTTCTGGATTTCAGTAAATTTATCCCACCAGATTGCTCTGTACGGACAATAAGTATTGAAATATGCGAAAAATTCACAATGAACTAAATTTCGAAGACAGTTCTTTTTTTACATAATTTCATTAATCTCCTGAACGCCGCATTGGTCTCTACTCAAAATAACAGAATTATAAAATTCACGATGGAAAAATGTTCAAGGCAGCTGTTTTTCTGATCCTTTGGTCTGATCTGACCAATGGTCTGATCCTCCAGTTTGGAACGTTGAGTGTATTTCAATAAATTTACACCACCGGATTGGTCTCGACCTGATAGCTATACGTATACTTGCAAAAAATTTAAAATAAGCAAATTTTGAAGACAGCTATTTCCACATACTGCCTGCCTATATCTCCTTAGCGAATAAGTTAATTTGAATAAATTTGCCCGACAATATTGGGCTCCACTCCAAAACAACAGAATAACTATTGAAATATGCATAAAATTCAAAATGACATTTAGGTCACTCTTCTTACGGATTAGCGTATTTTTGTAAATGTTCACCTAGGATTTTCTTCATCTGAAATACGAACGAATGAGAAAAATTATAGAGGCTGCTCTTTTCCTATATCTCTTGGCCACTTTGAACGAATTAGGGAATTTTATTAAATTTGCTCCACCATCTTTGCCTCCTTGCCGAATACGATTAGAACTATTTACTGTTACTGTAGTAACTGTGGACGTTAAAGGATTAATAATTTTAAGATTTTTGTTTGAATCGCCTTGCCTCAATCATTCACAATGAGCAACAATTCACAAAGAGTTCTTCTTCGTATCCTTTTGTCTGAAGACCTTGAACGTGTTAGCAGATTTTCGAACATTTTCCCTATGAAAGTGGTCTCCAACCTGAATAGGAAACTAAGTATTGATAACTTCGGAAAAAAATCACAATGACAAAATTATGCAGACAGTTGTTTTTCATGAACTTCTCCCAGCATTTCTTAAACGAATTAACTAATTTCAGATATGTTAATAGTTAACCTACATCATTGGCCTTTACCCAGTAGGTAGGCTGCTCGTACTAGACAAATTATCCATTGAAACATGCGAAAAATTACAATTACCGAAATTGTGCAAACAGTTATTTTTCACATACATACTTTTGTTTTTAACTTCTGAACAGATAATTGGATTTCAGCAGTCTAAGCCTCACCGGATTGGTCTCTGCTCCGGATAGTAGTAGTAGACTTTTGAAACATTCACAAAATTCTCAATAATGAAAATTATGAAGACAGGTCTTCTAGACATACACAAATGCACAAAATTCTTTCTCACATTATTTTGCTTATTTCTACTGAACGGATTAGTCGATGTCGATAAATTCCAGCCTATACACCTCCCATCTAATTGAATAGCAGAATTGCTGCTGAAAAATTTGCCAATACAAAATGATTTCTATACCTTTTGTCTTGTTGAGTTGAATTTTCCGATTTCAGTAATTCCTTTCCATTCGCCGAATTGACAACCACCCCAAATAGTAGGATAGCTTATGAAACACCTGAATTGAACAAAAGAAAAAAGGCAGTTTGCCTATTTTTCTTGATCGGATTCCGTAATTCAGAATATTTGACTGAATCCACGGTCCAATTGCCTATATTCCTGTAACGGAAATAAGAAACCACTCTCAATGGCTTACACCCCCCAATAACCCTATAGCACTTGACACATCTGGGAAATTATTTGGGCACCCCACTTTCCCTAATTCGTCTATCTCTATATCCCCTGAGCGAATTAGCCGATCTCAGCAATTCGATCCCCTTTCAGCACAAGAAACCCCCCTATTGATATTGAAATATCTGAAAAATTTACCAAGAGTAAAAAAGGCTTTAATGCAGCTCATTTTCTCCTACTTTTGGCAGATTTTCTGATTCGTTGAATGCAGTGGCTTGGATGAAAATGAGATGAGCAGTAGGTGTATATCGACCGGTCACCTAATGGCAACTGCCAGTGTCCCTCAAACTTCAGCTATTAAAAAATACTTCCGAAAGATCGAAGATTGAAACTGGGACATTTCATTGTAACGACCACCGTTTCGATACAAGATCCTCATCGATGGAAATATCTACGATAACAAAGGCAACCTTGAACGAGGTTAACCATTGCTTCCAGAACATTCCCTCAATTCGCATCCTTAGGCTTATTTCCAACACCATGGATACACCATGGTAGATCTGTAAAAAGGCCTTCAGGTCAGGCCAGTCATGTGACCGAGGGAAAGTCACACTCGGGTATGGGTGATCCCAGGGACCATGGACCTACCCATCAAGGGTCATGTAGGTTCTTGCATAAGTTAACCAGCTATAGTTGCGATCCGGGGGTTATATTTCCGAAGGATAGTGCAATCTCTGGACGATGAAATCCCCATTCAACTTCTTCTTCTCAGTACCGTATAGCCCCAAGTGGGGCCATGGTGCGTTAACTCAGCCGTTTATAGGCAATTTCGAGTCAACGTTGCATTGCATATCATTTTGGAGTGTATATAATGTTGCAAGCACTATATCTTTCCTATCCGCACATGTACGGAAATTTTGGACCACGCCGAGATTCAATCTCCGGACCTCTAGATTACTAGCATCGTAGAGTGCGACTGAACCAAGTGAGCGTACACTTCATGGAGGCAATTTTCCTTAGATATTTGCTCTTGGAGTGTGACGTCTCCGCGTACCCGAGCTAGCAGTCCTGGTTTACAAGAAATCATTTGCTATCACGAGACCTGGGAGGAGGCGGAGTTTATTTCTTCATCACGGCATTAGAGGTAGGCCCCCTTGTAGGAATATCGTCCTGTCTGTGGTTCATTGCCCATATCGCGAGAAGAGTATTCTACCAACATTTCAACAATCGTCATTTAGTTGCCTATCCAATCCTACGGTATGATTACTGATTCCTAAAAACTAAAATAAACTGCCACCTTACGAAGAGGGGGAGTGTCCATTGCGCATCGTAGAATAAGTGTCTTAAAAGACTGTCTATTAAAAGTGTACCTCCGTGTGATCCACGATGGAAGATACTGCCATACTCCTCGATACTCCTTTGAGCTCCCTTCGGTGGGATTTTGGCTGCTAGGGATGAGTGTTTTACCGAGGTGAATAATGACATGTTGTTTTCTCCTCCACGTACGAGGACTCCTAGGCATGTGCAATGGTGAACCAGAGAGCTGAATGCCAAGACATAAGTCGACTTCAAAAAAAATTTAAGCGAATCAAGGCTCCCGTGGTCATTGTCTTCTAGCGGGACAGGTATGAGTATCACTGCACTGCACTCGCACTGACAAAGTGTAATGAGGATGATTGGAAGTTATTCTGAAACCCCTGGGGGAAATGCCTAGAAGCAAAGGAGCACTATGTAAGGGGTCTAGTCTCATTACTAAAACTAGCACGACCCATACGTGAAAGAAGAATCATTGAAGTTTTTATGGACGGTTTCTTTCCTGCTTGATCCTATTGATGCTTTGCCTTGTGAGTGAGTTGCATTTTTAATTTAGTGACATGTGATTCGATTTAATATCCACGGTTTTAATTGGATACTGGACACCAGGATTTGTTGGTAGTCTGAACCGGCTATTAACAGATGATGGAGAAATCCATCTACTGCAACTTGTGGAGATCGAAGTAAGCATTGCAAGGCTCATGTGTAGGAAATCGCCTGGACTTGATTTAATGACCGGTCCGATGTGTAAAACCAGCAACAACGTCTTTGAGTGCTGCTTCCGAGCTCGTACTTTGAAAACATGCGGATCCTTTAGCGGTAAAGAAAACCGTGAACTGCTGTACATCTATGTGGATTCAATTGCTGGTCGTATGTGGTTTCCCGGGACAGACAGGTGGCTGCTGCGCTAAAGTTTTCCCATAGCGATAAACGGGTAAGATCAGTGGGCGCAGCTGGGCATTGAAATAAATGACCCACATTATGAGACGCGCCACGGCAATTTGAGCTGATATTTTGTATGCTCGGGTCTATACGAGATATATAAGAATTAAGGCGTGAACAGAAGCCGCTGAGAACACTCTATTCGTACCTAACCTCGCAATAGACCGACTCACTTCATCCGTGTGAATCATTGCAATAGCGGCGGCCCCGTATATCTCTTCATCAAGATCGCTAGAGCTTTTTCTCGGACAGAGAGTCACTGGTTGTGGGTGATGACTAAGGTAGTTAGCAAAAATGCGATGCCGGGTTGCCACATGTCTCCACTGTAGAGCCGAGGGACTATCGCGGAATGAGATTCAGGGTTCCTGAAATTGTCCATATGAGTACAAGAGCAACCAGAAAATCGGTTACAATTATGCTGAAAAACTCATTCTCGTCAAGCCGACTCCAGATTGTTCATATGAGCCGAAATGCTTAGTTAGGAATTTGGTGTGACTTTCGGCAAAAGCTTGCTGAAACGAGTTAATCGCAGAGACTGGGACGATTGCGTGCGCAACTATTGGCGCAGGAGCTCTCATTGGCTGAACGTTACCTGCGTAATCTGCGAATGTTCACTTGCTTGCTTGTGAGAATAGTGTGTCCGTGTGTGACTATCTGGACGGGACCAGTCCGCCGACGGTAGAGTGACATAAACGAGTACATCAGGGATGTTTCTCGCTGCCTCTGGGAAGTTAGACCTAGATTTGATCTAATAACCATACACGGCTCCCTGAACTGGAAGCTCTCCCAGGTTGCGCGTGCCATAAATAGCTTCTGTCCATACTGTGTTGCGGCAGAGGAGGACTGGCAAAATGTGTTGGTTCTCGGCCAAAGCATTCGCATGGTCCGGATCTAGACCTCTTTGAAGTCCTCATTAACAACGGAGTCGTCAATGTCAACGGAGCATTTGTGGAGAAGGGAACAAGTTCGACATTATAACGCCTACAGCAGTGGGTATTAGGGGCGGGGTGGGTGCAGTTATAATGTTTTGCTTTTGGGTGTAGTTTGATACGACAATTAACAATTGGCGGGAGTATTGTGTGACTTGTGATTTGAACCGGGAACAGGTAACCGGGACCAATGGAACGGTGGAGGTGGTAAAAGGCCTCGCATCCAACTGTATAAAAGTCCAAGCCCCCGTTTTGTATGACTCTGCTACCTCTACACCGTTAGAGAGGCGCTGAATGACGTCACAAAATCAATCCGATTCGATGTTCTCTACATAAAATGGGCGAATGTAGATAATCCAGAGATCTAGTGCAGAGGTCGACTCAATTTGCACTCATTTTTACAGGAAACCAATAACAAATTCATTGTATGACGAAGTGGGTCTTACGTCATTGCGAAAAATGAGGATTAATTGCAGCATTTAGACAAGTTGGATGAAGCAAAGATCGACTAAGGCCAAGCGAGCCATGGCTAACTGGCGGGTTACCTTTGCCAGTCATTTGTCAATATTCACCTTTCGAACAGGTACACACTAAAAAAATTTGGTATAAATTTTATAAATTTTCTTATCTATATAGGTCCATAGGAAAATTTGTATTAAATTTATAAGTTTCAATCTTATAAATTATATTTATTCTATAAACGATAAAATTAATAGGAGTTATAGTGTAAATCCAACAATACCAATGGTTTATTTTTTATAGGAAATCATTTAGAAGTGTTTTATATGAATTTGGTATAAAAATTATAAAGAATCGATAGATCCTGGTTATAGGACAGATTATACAAATTATAAGAGAACAGGTATAAATCGAAGAATACTAACTATTTTACCCCATGATTCTCAGCCTATCATGTCATAGTCAGTACAAGTATGAAACCTAGTTGATTTTTCACTTGATTGCAAAATAAAAAATAAAAAAAAAATTCGCGAGCGCGCAGAGCGCGAACGCCGGGTTGGTGAGCGTAGCGAGCAGGGGGCGAAGCCCCCTAGTAACTCATAAATCTTATATCTCATTGACCTTTTCTATATTTTATTAACCTCTTTACGCTCTAAATTGCATAATAAATTACCTACCTACAGTGGGATTCGATCCCGAGATCCTATGATTTGGAGACCAACGCCTTACCTACTAGACCAACCAGACTCTATGAGTGATGAAGTTTGTAATTTATACCATACATTGACCGAAAGCACGCACAAAATTTTATCGTAGAAAAGAATAAAATAAATATGAACTTAGTATAGATGAGCCTTTCTAAACCATTTTGTATAAAATTTATCTGAGTTTTGGTATAAAACGCAACGAAAAGAAAAGTTCATAAGAACTTTGATAAAATTTATACCATTTTTGGTATACACTGACTTTATACTTTTAACGTTATAAAAATGTATTCTAAAATTGGCATATATAACTTTATATTAAAAATGGTATAAATAATTTTATCTTTTATCCCAAAATTTGTTACCGTGTAGAGTGGTCTCGTAAAGAGTGATCTCTTTGTAGAAACAGTTTGCATGGTGATCACCATTCGTGCTTATTTTACCGGCATAAAGTTTGCAATCTATGAAAAGCTGCGAGTACGCGTGGCAAAAGTATTGGATAAAATTAAAAAATAAAGAAGCTCTAAAATCTATAGTCCTCTCTGAAGTCTGCCGAGCAAGACTAGAGTAAGAATCTGGACCTTATTATACAGCAGTCTGACTATATTGTATTGGTATTATTTTGTGTCATATTTTAGAATCGGCCTATCGATTGTACAATAAAGCTCATTTTCTTTGGTGAAAGCTCATTTTCTTAAGCGACGTTGTTAGAGGATCCTAACAAAATTAGCTTTATTGTACGATCGATTGGAGAGTGTACTTCGACCCTTAGAGTCGCCATAAACTGTCCAATTAATTGTACAATTAAGCTCAATTTCTGCGGAGAAAGCTCGTTTTCTCCAGCGAATTCGGTAGTGGAATCTAGAAAAAGGAGTTTCATAGTACAATCGATTGGAGCGTCTATGGCGGCTCTTAGGATAAACCATCTCAGTACATATGTAGTTCAAAGGCAAATCAGCCATTATCACTTGCGATTGGATATTGGGCACCAAAAAAGGATCCAGTCTGAAAAGTTTGCTAACGATACCCGACTATAGTGAGCTTTTTTGAACGGGTGAATTTTTAAGACTCAATCTCTTTTCATATAATACCTGAGTGGTAGCAAGGACATTTATGGATCGTAGGACTGTACACGACATATGTAGATTCAGGGATGAGTACTGAGTCACAAAACGAAGCAAGAACATTAATGCGTAATAATATTTTCCTCTCACTTTCATCTGTCCCATAAAAACTTGCTTACGCAATTCTGAAAGCCATCATCAAAAAAATATTCCCAAAATAGCTTAAATTGAATCCAATAAAAATCCTCTTAACTACACAACATATTCATTCATTCGTCGTCAATATCTTTATCACGGACAATAAAACCGCCGGAATTACATGAATACATATTCATCCTTATCCCGACGCAATTGCCATACAAACACGAGCAAAAATCCGCCATTAATTATCCTGATTTCATAAATACATTTACCTACCTACCTATGTATATCATTCCCTTACCTTTAGTCGCGAACGCTGGAATCACTTTAGGAAAAATATTTCCTTTTTCGCTGCTTTTGCATTATAATATACGAAAAGGACATGCATACATTAAATGAAATGCTTTGAACGATAGAAATTATGAAGAACTATACGCACTCATATACTCACTTGGCGAACCTTGCGGCACGCACGAAATAGCAATAAAAGTGTCATAAACCGACAATGTCAAGCAGTATGTACTTCACTCCACATTCGTGTCATTGTGCGTAAGTAAGAGAGCACAAGAACTCTTTTAGTGGCCTCGTGCCTTATGAATGATGATGGGTTCAAGGGGAGCCCAACCGCCAGCCATCGGATTTTTGAGTGCTTTTCGGGTCGTTGAATCACAGAATTAGGTCTCACTTTGAGATGGCGTAAAATAATAATTTTTACAGTGCTTATCCTTTTCTGAATAGATTTTCTTGTGCCCAGGGAACGTTCTCTATTTAAATATGTATATTCGACCTTGTTATACATTATATTCTGTCACATAGCTGCGAGGATTAGTGTTTCTTGCACAGTGAAGGACAGGCTAATTTATGCATTTCAGGGGATCCCTTTGAGTGGCGGCGTTATATTGCGGATAATGTTTAGAAATTAATGCAGAATTTTATTAAATTAATATAATTATATGGTGGTATGTCTTTAACATTCCGTCGGTCGCAACTTGTCAAAAAAGCACACGCATTAAGATTGCTGTAAATTCGGTCCACCTCAAAATGGTCTTTCAGAAGTGTGGCCTAAAATGTCAATAAAATGTTTAAACAGAAAAAAAAATGACAAAGCTCTTCAATTAGATGTGTGTGCAATTAGTCCGCCTCAGATTCTCCCTCTGAACAGTCCTCAAAAAAAGTTGGAAAGACGGAAGTTTTGCATTCGCCGCAACACTTATTTGCATGGATGTTGCATATCGGTTTCTTGCAGGTCATGTATTTTAGTACTGTAAGCCTTCGCAGAACCAGTCTCAGCAGTACAGGTAATGCGCCTAAGCCTTTTTGGGTTAGGATTTGGTCCTCACAATTAGTATCATTACGCCCATTGGTGTTGAATTTCCTCACACGGAGGACCTTATCAAATGCATTTGATAGGTCAATTGCCACAAGAATAGATCTGGATTAAGGACGTCGCTCGCTTAGCCCGTCACTGATGCGTGTAGTGATCACATCGATCGATTTTCCTGAATCCATCCTGGTGCTTGACAAGAGTGGGGTGAATAAGGGCCTCCAGCGTCTTTGCGACTGGAGGCAGTATCGTTATATGTAGGTAGGATTCGCCGAGACTGACGCTCTTCCCTGGCTCGCGCGGTGAAGAGGATCACTTGTGGTCTTACGGACAAATTTTATGGCAATATTGCCTTTTCCTTTCGTAAGATTGGATAAGGCGCGGATAGTAGACCATAGTTTACTGACACCTTCATTGAGGTTGCAGTAGTTGAGGTGCTCAATCCATTTCGCCTTTCGATAGTCTTTCACTTGTCGATTAATTTCGGAGTTGAGCTCCTGAATTCTGGGATTACCAGGGTGAGCGCGTCTGATGTTATCTCGTTCATCGGCTAATCTGGCGGCACTAGTAGGGAAGTTAGGTCGAACTTTCGGGACTCGTCCTGCGGAAATATAAAGTGCCGCTGCTTTGGCAATGACGTTCCTAATATTTCGTTCGGCCTCGTGAACGCTAGTTGGTGTAGGTAGCTCGATGAACTTCGTCGACGAGTATGCTTTGAAACCGTCTCAATCGGCTTTCTTGTGATTGACAAACGTTCGCTTCTCAGGCTTTGTCAGGTTTGCTGGTTTGTCAATTTTTATAATGATTGGGAGGTGATCGGACGAGAGAGCAGTACGCGTCTCCCTAATTAGGGTGGCACTTACAATAGTTAAGTCAGGAGAACTACTACAAGTGCCTGTGAATCCAGTCGGCGAGTCTTCATTCAGTGAACAGAAATCTGAGGCGTCAAGAGAATCGGCGATAATTGCTTCGTTGTGGAGGTCGGAATTCCAGAGCTCATGGTGCGCGTCATCAAGAATGATCCTATGCTCTCCAGATAGGAGAGGATCAATATCGAAACGATAGCCAGAAAGGCAGCTAGAGTGAGGTGGAACATACACATAAAAATGTCGATATTAGTACTAATACACAGTAATGTACGGACTTGTGTATTAGGAAGGCAAGTCCACTTCCAGGGTGAGAATCATCCCTAGCGGTTAGTCTATCTTTACGCAGTATAACGTAATCACCATAGGGCTAAGAGACGAGTTCGAATGAAGCAACGTCTCTTGTATGGTAGAAATCAGAATTCTGTTGGCACTCATGAAGTGAATGATCTCGACAATTTTTTGGTGAATTGTCGTTGCACTTAAACTACAATAAGGACAATAAGGCTGGGATGGTGGGCTAGGGGCAGCCCGAGGTCGCCCTGAATTCATACATCCCGCTGTAACATATGATATGGAATGCTGACCTACCCTTCTCAAGCCAGAACACCTGAGATGTAAATTACACTGTACTGACCTGGCGTTCGAGCCAATTCGTTGCTTGCAACCACTACAGAACCTTTGGGCCTGGATTTGTTTCAAAGCCGGCGCGAATTAATAAAATTGAAAGCAGCCGCGTCGAGATGTAATGCTCCCAATATGATGAAAAAACACACCTCTCGAATCCACACATATACACAGACATAGGTAAATAACCTTCAAGGCTCTTGCCGGGGGGGGGGGGGGGCGTTGTGGCAACTCTTGGCCGTTTTCGATGAAAGCGTGTGTGTTCCGTCCCGAAGAGGCTAATATTGCCGTAGAACAGCAAGGTTGCCATAGGACCACACCATTCAGTCTTCTTATCTTTTCCCAATGCTTTTCTTCATCGTCAGTTTCACAAACTTCCTCATCATCAGAGTGGTCAGAACATTCTTGTTCAGTAGTCGTCTCTTCTTCTCTTTCTTCCTCCTCATCTTCTGAGGCAAAATCACTTTCTCCGTAAATACTCGTTTTCTATAGAATACTATATATTTAGTATAGTATACTAGATCCTCCTTATCTTCTCTAAATCCGCCGGTTTACTCAATTCGAACATTTCCATGAACATTTTAGTGTGAAAACTGGTCCACAAAACTTCATACACAGAAAAATGACAAAATAAGGTTATGATGATTGCATGAAGAAAAATTTGAAAAGACGTACCTTGCATGGGCGTAGGCAAGGGGGGCAGGGCGGGCGCAGAAGCGGATTTTTGAAAGCTCACGTCCGCGGATGCGAATGCGGATTTTGTTTTTTTTTATAAGAAACTATAATGCTTCAGAAATAAAATAACAAGTATACATAGGATGTGTTTACACATTACATCGTTTTTAGGGTTTTTTAGATTTTTTTTTTTTCAAATAACCCTTATGAAATCGATTTTGTCCGTCCGTCCGTCTATGCACTAAATCACTCGCGAACGGTTCAACCGATTGTCATGAAATTTGGTAGAAATGTGTAGAATGGTTTCAGTCTTTGTAACAAAAAATATTCACTATGCATCAAAATTCTAAAAAACCCTCGTATTGCGGGCACAACCCTCTGTACGCCGGTATTTTTTTAGTAGTTAAAGTTTAAAATTGGGGCATTATATTTAATTAAAAGCAATATTGCCGTCTTCTCGGGATCAAGTCTGTTCCGCAGAGGTTCTTAAATTAAACCAGCGCTACTGAACAATTGTTCGCTTGGGACACTGCCTGGGAGTGTTGACAAAAATCTGCGGAAACATCTGAAAATGATGCTGAAACTTTACTAAAAAAGGATTGCTTTCTTACCATATTTAAAAGAGGGTCAGTGTTGATGAAAATCCTCTTAAATGATGGAGCGTTCATAGAGAAGAAGTGAAACTGTTATCAGTATCACCAATAGCAGATAACAGTTTCACTTCTTCTCTATGAACGCTCCATCATTTAAGAGGATTTTCATCAACACTGACCCTCTTTTAAATATGGTAAGAAAGCAATCCTTTTTTAGTAAAGTTTCAGCATCATTTTCAGATGTTTGCTCAGTCTCATCTTCACTTGACGAACCCAACATCATCGCAAGATCTTTCTTTAAGCAGGATTTTTTAGCATATGTGACGGCCCTGGTTCTAACTAAACACGTCGGGTAAAGCCGGGTAAACGGTAAACAAATGATAAAAACTAAACATAAGAAACAGGTCGGAACTTTTCACCGAACGAAATCTTTGCACATGTGGTATAGTGTAGACGGAACACACCAATAGCCGGCCGGACATAATTTCTTTCTTGTAGCAACTTGTGCAGCATCCGCATGAAACTCCGCATTATTATTGCGGATACGGATCTGAATTCGGATGTCAACATTAATGCGGGAGTTCCGCAATTGCGGATGCGGATGCGAATATCCGCAACATCCCTAGTCTATAGAGTACACTCACCTAAACGTGACGGTGAACAATTTTATGTAAGCCCCGACTACCTACTGACTGAAACGTGAACAAGTCTTGACGGCCTTAAACATGAACATTAAATGTCTGGGAAAATTGCTTATTTTTTGCTATATTAAGTAAGTTCCCTTAAAAACTACCCTTAACCCATTAACGACGAGACCCTAAAATCTTACCGATTGAGCTGAAATTTTCCACGTCGGCTAAAAATGGCTAAAAACACATTTTGTAGAAAAAAATTTTTCCCCCGCAAGCCGGGTTCAGGCTCCCGGCACTGTTACATATATGTAACATCAGGCACTCGAGGTACTCGAGGGTGTTACATATATGTAACATCAGGCATGATACGGGGAAAGTGTGTTCAAGGTATATTTTTAAATTTGTTTTTCAAAAAGAAAACATTTTAGTAAATTTTTTTTAATAAAGTGAAAAATATATGAAAGCCGATATTTTACATGAAGTTTGAAATGTAGATAAGGCACCAATAACGTAGAAATAATACGAAATGTGTGCGAAAAATGAACAGCCTTACAAAAATATTACGTCAAATATTGTATTATTTTATTTTATTATATATGTGTTTTTGCATGTGGAGTTGTTGTTGTTTTATTGAGAAGTTTCTTGAGCACCCACAGAACTAATAGATTTTACAGTTTGTGAATAGGAAAAAAGTTTATAGAAGTACAGTAGTTAACAATACAGATTTTGAGGATTATGGAAGATTTGCCAGTTAATTTTAAAATTATTGTTTCAATTTTTTTGTCAATTTGTCCATCCGCTCAATTTGTCTAAAAAGGACTAAATATAGAGCCTATAATTCCTCCTTGTCTATAATTTGGTCTTCATTAGAAACCATTTCTTCTTTCGTAGCTCAAAATATATATGAATAACTAATCCTTGGCCTCAGGAAAATAAAGCCTTGACTCCTTGCTTCGGATACCCTTGAATCCGGCTATCATTTTAATCCACATAGGACAACTATTGTATCCATATTCCGAATTTATAGAGCAATTATAATTCTGACTCTCAATATTTTTGGTATGTTTTGCCAAATATGGCTGCTCAATTTGCCAGTCAAGAAGACACAAGGGTCTAGAAAATCATGTGACAGGACTAATTTTAAGGAAAACCCTAAATAATAGATTTTTTTTTATTAAATTTTAACATTTATGAAGACTATTTATGCTATTTTCCTAGATAAAAATGTCTTGTTAAAATCCGGAAATTTTCTTTAATCCGGATTTTTTGGGAATCCGGACTTCTTTTTTTTTATAATTAATCCGGACTACCGCGTTAAGAGTGTAAAAATCCATAAAATAAAAAAAAACACTAAAAAAGTACATACTCATATACCTCTTATACGAGGAGTGCATTTTCCCCATATCAGGACGGATGTTACATATATGTAACAGTGTTATAAAAGTACTTATAAAACGTAAACTACGGACAATATTTTTTTCATTTATTTTTTATATTGTTTCAAAAAGACCATGTAATAACATACCATTAATTTTTTTCCAATTTTTTTCATACAGTTAAATATAAAAATAAAATTCCTCTACTACTTTTGCCATCGTGACGATTTTCGTCAACATCGAAAAAACCATCAGAAAGAAACCTCTATAACTTCCACAATAGTAAATCAAATTGAGCTAATTTGATTTCTACCTATTGCTAATATTGTCTAGTACAGGATAAAACACTTTTTAGTGCCGAACTGATATCCTATTCCTTTAGCAGCCGTTTGAAATGAAGGATGTCTTACTGTTACATATATGTAACATCAGGCATTAATGGGTTAAGTGCATTTGAGCCTCAGTTAACCAAATTCGAGTTCCAAGAATCTCCCCAATGCTAACTTAAACCACCCCGGTAGCAGCCAATTCAAGCATTTCCGTTTGTGAGAATTTACTGGACACATTTAGTATTGGGGCGATTCTTGGAACTCGAATTTGGTTAACTGATGCTCAAATGCACTTAAGGGTAGTTTTTAAGGTAAAGAAGGGCGCGACAATTTTTTTTTCCATTGAATTACGACAAAATCGGGACATTTAATGCACTATAGCGTTTGTCAAAATTTAAAAGTGGTAGTGCTAACTTGTCAGACGTGAAAAAATTATTATTTCTACTATATTGGGTGCTTTAAACCACTTGTGGAAAATAGAGTATCGACTGCACTTACGTCCCATAACGTATACGGTTTCTCGCAATGTCTCCTAATTTGATCACAGTTTTTTCTCAGTCAAACACTATTCATTCAGAGATCTAGCGTGACAGTTTTCCGACCGGTTTGCGTCGACCAGTGTCCGACCTACATTAGGTACGTAATGAATGATCCACTGTCACTTTCGATTGCGATATAATTCGCTGGCTTAACTAAGATCTTAAGTTTTGATGATTGTTTTTTTTCTGTGGCTACAGCTTTCCAAGTACTGCTCCCCTTCAACAGCTTTGGTTTTTACAATCTGGTTTTTAAAATTTGGACAACCAACCGAAGGCACTTGGCTGTGGAATGCTCTTGATACCATCATCAACGGCAATGGAGGAGTTGAATTTCCACTCAAACTTGGAACTTTGGCCTTGTTTATTTTTTTCCTTAACCCGCCTGCATTTGACTCCTTCTCGAGTCTGAGCTATATCGCTCAGATCGTTTATTTTGTGCGAGAGTACTTAAATGTCGAAACTTCATCATACGAGTTCCATGGCGTCCCGGCAAATAAAGTCGAATCAGCAAAAAACTACCATCGCAAATAAGGTGCAATCCTGCCCAACTTATAAACTTTACTGTGGGATTTTCCTCTCATTCAGAGGAGGGTTAGCTAGGACTCCGGATGTCATTGTAGAAGCGTAGAGAAGCAGCTGGGTTGAGCAGCTAGATAGAACAAATAAAGAGGATAGATAAGCATCTGAAGCGCTTGGGCTCCTATTTGGAAGAGAAAGAGCAGCTTAAGAGCTTTGGCTCTTATTTTAAGGAAGAGAAAAAGCATATATGTACATATATCCCTTAATGTCTCCAGCCGACTGTCGGAAAATGTTTCTTTCTATGACTGGATGCTGTGGATGTGAAACAAGAGGCTTCTTGGTTTTTTTTCGGCAGAAGATGCGATCCTGTAGAACAGTCCAAAAGCTAAAAATAGCACTGAATATAGACGAGCTACGGTCTAAATCAGAATCGGAGGCCAGTTGAATGTAACCGGAATCACCAGTAAAAGTCTAAACACGTTCAGTTGCCATTTTTCACTGAATGATGTAGAAAAACATTCTCGACTGTCCTTTCCTGAAATATGGGTCTAGAATTTAAAAAAATAACAAAATAACAATCCAACATTGGACTAAGGCCGCAGATGTGTTAGTGACGTTCAATTTCCAAGATCTTAACTCTTTTTTTGTTGAGGTGTTGAGGTCGACAGCATGCTCAGCAGTGTTATTTATCCCCATAAATGGGTAGTACTCGTTTAACATCTGTGAGTGAGATTATTGTCCGCCACATGGGTCGTCAGTTCAAAAAATACCATAAACTGATGGGTGCAGTACAAAAACCAAACCTGAACCATAAACTGAGTTCGCTCACTGTGAGTTTCGCGCACTTGACTTACACGACCGACGATTTCAACTCCTAAGAAAATTGTTATGATGTTGAAAAATTTTCGGGTTTGTAACCCCCCCTCCCCTTAACGAAATCGTGGCTACGCCATGGTACCTTGTCAAATGCAAGGAGTTCGGTCGCAGTGCGCTTTGTCACTTGAATTACTATCACGCACTAGAACGTCTGAGAGACGACTGCGGTGAATGGTGTTGACAGTCACCTCGAGTCAGGAAGCTACTGAGGGGGGCGGCAGCCTAGCCTGCTTAAGTGCAAAAGGCCAATATAATACACCTTGTGCGTTTTTGGCACAGTTGCGACCGACGGAGGGTTACGGTGACCAGTGTAACCGCAATCGTTCAGTAACGACGTTATAGCCTTAGTCCTAGATCTCTCCTATTAAATGATTTTAAATGAGAACGAAAAATGTATACCTTACTGATATGTAGTCCAAGCTGAATTTGCATGGTGATTAGTTGTCAACTACTCACCTTCCATCGATTTTAACATGATTTATTTTCAATCTTGGTTTTCTCTCCTGTCAGTTAACGGTAACACAACGAATAGTTACGATCTTACTGTTTTTATAACTTCCCCGAAACCACATGAAATCCTGATAGTAGCTAATTCAAATTAAACAAACTCTACAAAATTTACGAATAATCTCGTAATGTTGCAAAATGTTTTCTAACGAAATCATCAATATTTCAAAAAAAATTAATTGAACGGCAAAATTCCCTCAAAAAAGAAATCCACCACAATCAAAAAGGATTTCCAGCGAAATGAAAAATGTAATTTTTCTCGTATTTTACGTTAACTTTCACAAAAGAAGGAATACGCTACTGAACATACTTTCGCTGTGAATAACGGTATGGTGGGCAGCTCGCTTTTCTCAAGCAATTCAATGGTTCCTCTTCCAATTAAACCCTTGTAGCCAAGCTAATGAATATTTAAGATTACCGCAAAATTTATTTTAACATTGCGCTCTGCTTCTTCTGAATCACAGCAGCATCATTCGTCGTCGTCGTCGTCGTCGATGCCATACTTCTTCTTCACTTCGGCATACCCAAAGACCCCTTTCATCATTTTGCTACTCTTTTGTATGCGCGAATCCAGAAAAAAATAAAGCCAAAAGCGTTGGAGGGAAATGGACACATTTCACTTGGTACAGAATTAAAAATACGAAACCAAACCGCCGAATATAAAAAAAATGCGAATACATGATAGAGTTGTATTCCCAGAAGTAATATTATACACAAGCTACAAAATTGAAAGACGGTACAGAATAACTGAATAATAATTTTGTAAAAATATTCACAAAATGAGAAATGGTGAGGTTGCTAAGGCCGTGTCGTTGTATGGATGGTGGATGGCCAAGGCGCGACGGCTGCTGGACTGGCTGATGCCCGAGGAAAAAGGTGTATACAATTGCTATTTGGGAATTAGAGAAATTGAATTGAATTGAAATTAAAATGCAATAGCATGAATTTGTAAAGGACTGCAAGTTAGTGGTGGATTTTTGTAAAGTACGAGTATAAGCAGCGCGCTGTGAATTTTATGTCCCTCTTGGACTTTTGTATAATTTTATTTGAATTCAAATTGAATTGCGAAATGATATTGGTATTTGATTTGGTTTTTTTTTTCAATCATTTTCTTCGTCCGGTGGTGGAATATTCAATACTATTCAATTTTTTATGTGTGCAAATTTTTTTTTAATAAATATTTTTATAAAATATCATCTGATGGGTTTTTTTTGCCAGAATTTACTTAATTAAGGGTTGGATATTATTGACATAAAAATGGGAAAGATTGCAATGTTTTTCTTTTTAGCAGTGTTGAATAGTGGAATCTAGCGCTTAATACACTGATTTTCCAATTGCTGTTACGCTGTCACATGACCCATTGCCGTTACCTTTACACACTGGTTGGAAGCGGTTTTTAAGATAAATCGAATTTCTTTCTTAAGATGTGGAATGCTTTGATGCCAAAACTAAAATGCTGTTGACTGCGCCTATCAGTCGTCTTTTATATTCACTCTACTCCTAACTGTCAATATTGAATGTTACTATCGTTGTTGATTGGTGCGTACGGGCTATTGGGACGTTGTTGCGTGTACGCTGTGGTCAGCTTACTGATGCAATTGTTACAAAATCAATCATCGCTCGAATACGCATCATAGGATAAGGAAAGGTCTTTAAATTGCATATTAATAAAATTCTCGATAAAGACCATGTATTTGAACGTGATGTGATATAATCTTGTATTTCTTTTGTTTCGATATAACGACCGCAGCTACGAAAAAAATAAATACAAACAATTTTAGCCGCCTTACAGTTAGATGCTATCAAAAATCGCCACTTAGCCTATGCGTCGCCGCAATTTTAGTATGCCTGTGTTAGTTAGCCTCGAGACTCTTTGAAATTTGTAGACGCCCTAGATTTAGACTTCGGGCCGGAGTTTGTCAAATTCTTGAAGCTTTTTTTTTTGCACGAAAACTCTAAAGAATAGATGAACCTTTTTCAATTCCCAAAAAAAAAAATATTTTATTATAAGCTTAAAAAATAATGCTTCTCTCTTCCCCAAATCTCTGTGTTTTACTAAAAACGTGCGTCTTCCATTTTTTCCCTTTACCTACAATATAATTGAAATGTCCTTTCACTGTACATACATACATAAAGCCTCAGAGAGCGCATAACGATTTCTAAATCCCTCTCCATTTAAATTAAACGGTAAGCTCTCTGTCAACTTTTTAATTAAATTGTGACTCAACTGTCATTATACGAGTATTTCGTACAGCTTGAGAAACGTATCGTATTTTAGTTGAAAATGTAAAATTGTCATCTACTTTTTTCGTCCTTGTCGTTTCATTTCAGGTGAAACAGCTAGCAAATAAATCAGTATCATGGGTTCGTGTTCGAGACGGTCACATACTAACTGTAGACAGGTATGTAATTAAATAATTATTTTACTAAATGTAGCAGGTAATTACACACGTATACACACACACATTCATTATGTAGTCACATATTATAAAAGTTTTTATTCTTCTACTCCGCTTGATTACTTGTACGGTTTCAATAATTTATTCGTGAGAGAGAAAGAGAGAGGGGGAGGGAAAGAGCAGCAATTTGGAAAGTTGGACAGTGATTAAGGGAAACTATTTAATTTGTGCATAATAAATTTATGGATGTAGATGTCAAGAGGAGATTATGTCGGTCAAATGGATAGCAAAATTATTGGCGACTAAAGGCGGAAGTTAATAAATATATTATTGAGAGTTTCTGGTATTGTCTTTTTCGGTTCTAGGAAAGAACCTCAGAATAGAGGGAGACGAGTTCTCCGTCTTTTAATGAGAGCAACACTGAATTTGTTTAGAATCAAATATAAGTTTCCAAGTTTCGCATGTTTTGTTTGTTTTTCATATACACCACGGGTAAAAACTTTTCTTAACTTAAGTTGAACCATCAAACCTGAAATAAAGTTTTTGCAGTGTGCAGTTAGCAAAGCTTCTCCTGTAACTGTGACTTCATCAGCATTACAATTCGAGCATACGCACACACTCCTAACCGGTTTTGGCTTCTATCGCATCCCTGGGCAATGTTTTATAATTATATTTAATGCAGGGCTGTTTAACCCGATGCCCGCGGGCCACATGCGCCCCCTGAAGTTGTCAATGTAACCCGTCAAGATTAGGTCTTAAAAAATCCATCGATGTTGTAACACTCGATATAGAAAAAGCGTTCGACTCAGTATGGCAGTGTTACCAATTTAGGGGAAATTCCCCTAAATTTAGGGTTTTTTCTTCCTCTTAGGGGGATTTTAGTTGGATAAAATGTTTAGGGGTTATTTTTAGGGGAATATAGGGACATGTTTTCTAAGAAAGAAACTACATAGTAATAAGAGATTGCGACAGTCGCATTAACTACATACATATTTAAATTGCCGGTTGCCACCAAAAATTAAAACTTGCCCGGCCTCTCCAGAACCTATTTGGGCGGTAAATATCTGTTCTCATGGGGACGGTGCACTTTTATTTTCAATTGATGATAAATATGAGTTGTGAATAATAATTTGATCGTTAAAAAAAAAATCTTGGGAACGCAAAGTGAGTTTTTGGGTGGCAGGGGAAAATATTAGAGGGAGGTTAAAACGCTATTCGCCCAGTAGTTGTGTGTTTTGTGTGATGTCTCCACGACTATGAACAAAACACGATAGCAAGGCGGTTGATGAAGGGCTGAGGCAGCGGGTAAGAGTCTGTTTTCTAACATCAACTTCTTTTATCTTATCATTATTTGGCTCCCTTCGATTTCAGAACATTTCGTGTTTAGGCCTATTAAGTGAAGAGTTAAAAGAGAGTTCCATAGAAACGGCTGATTATCCAATTTTTCATGTAAGACTTGAGGGGCCTCTGTTTTATACCTCGCCCACAAATCACATTTGTGGTCTTTTTTTTTAAATTTCGCGTATTTTTTTTAAATTTAGGGGGAATATCTTTCATTTTAGGGGGAAATCAATCTCTATTTAGGGGGAAGTCACGCAGCCTACCTGGCAACACTGCAGTATGGCACGATGGCTTAATTTTCAAAATGTCAATGTTCGGTATCCCCAACTACCTACATAGTGAAATTCATACAGTCATTCTTGAGCAATAGGACCTTTGTCTTGCACCTTGGCAAATCATATTCATCAATTAAAACTATTTCAACAGGTGTTCCCCAAGAGTCCTGCCTAAGCCCATCGCTTTTTAATATATTCACGGCTGACCTTCCAAAAAGTAGCGATTGTCAAGTTGCGTGCCTCGCAGACGACGTTTGCATATTTTGCAGTGGTAACGATTCTACACTCATAGCGACAAAACTAGAAAATCAGCTTGAGGAATTGTACCAATTTTATTTCAAGTGGAAAATAAAACAAAACACCACTAAAACGCAAGCCACTCAAGCCAGAAAAAGGAAGCTAAACGAGACCGAAGCTAATTTTGGGCGCGGCCGAAATTTGGATACCCTTCACTCTCCTCGGACTAAAAGTTTTTGTTTGTATGGCAGCCCCATGATCCCATGATCGGATTCCAATCATTTTTACATATGTTTTAAGGAGCAATGTGCTCCATTCTTAAGTGTGTTAGCTTTTGGTACAATGGCATTTTTACATTTTTATATTACGAAAACATTTTTAAAAGTTACTCGGAAAACGTAAGTACAGGTAAAAGGGTTAATTGGAATTGGGGTTAGGCTTCTTTTTAGCACGGTCTCTAATTAATTTGGTTGGGCATTTCCCTTCGTCTGTGCTGACAAATGTCTTTGGGTTTCGTCTCAATATTTCGAGGCTCTCGAAATAGGTGTGGGCCTCTTGACACATCGTAACAGTTCCAGGTTATCGCTAGTTATTGCATGTTTCTCCTCAATGATGTGCTTTCCTTATGTGCTCTTGGAATCTCGTTGTGAGTAGCCGCTTCGTCTGACAAATGTATTGTTTCCCGTAGTCGCCGCACGTTACCTCATATTTTCCCTCCCTCGTTAGTCGGTCCTTCTCGCTGCCAGCTGACTCTTGAGTGTGCTTCCTCTGGCTGATCCTACGATGTTGATTTTCTCATGAATCTCCTTATTTTATAGATGTTTTTGGGCATCGGTATACTGATCTATCTCATTTCGGCTTTCGTTTGTTCGAATTATGTAGTGCGTTCGCTCCTCCATATTTGCTGCTGTTTATTCGCCATGAGCTTCTTGATTATTTCGGCGTTGCATCCGTTCTTCGTCGCTGTATCTTGGAGATATTCTTTTTCCTTATCGAAGCCGTTTTTGGATAGCGGGAAAGTATAAAGCCTGTGAATGATAGAATTGTATGCCGCGAGCTTTTGCGATGTAGAGTGTGCTGATATCGGAATGATCGTCCTTTGATTTTCTGTCGATTTCCTTTACACTTCGAATTCGAGCTTAACTGTATTGTTGATGATCCATACGTCCAAAAATGGTAGTGAGCCTTGTTGTTCAATCTCCATACTAAATTATATTTTTGGGTGAATCTTGTTTATGTCCTGAAATATGTTCATGGCAACCTCCTTCCGGACTATGGCGAGGACCTCATCCACACATCGTATCCACAGTCTCGGCATTAAACCCTTTTCTTTGATCAGCGACTCAATATGAGTATTTCGGCCAACAGTGGTGACATTGGGGGTTACCCATAGAAACGCCGGATGTTTTTTGTTTTATAAAACTTGCTTCGTGATACAAAGTAATTCTCCGCCATACACAAGTGGGTGAGGTTGGTGCACACTTTAACCTTCCTTCTCCAATTGGTTGTATTCCCGAACTTATTAAGCCAAACTTCACGTTGGTAGTTTGACTGGTGTGTTCGGAAACAGTGACTTCACGTCGAAGGAGATTAGTACATCGTCGTTGGCGATGTGTATGCCTTGTAGCTTCCTTGTGAGTTCGATTGTGTTTCTCACTGCATACTTACTGCATGGGTCGCCGATGTTCAATAACTCCTTTACCAGCAATTTTGTCACATTTGTAGGTCGCGGAGTTCGAGTCGGCAATAATTATTTCTCGCATTTCCTCTCCTTCCTTATGAATCTTGGTTTGGCATCGAATCCTCGGCCATGATGGGTTAGCCATCTTCAGTTTCGTTATGTCTGCGAATGTCCTACTAGCTTCTCTTGCTCGGTCCACTCGTTTTATTTAATCCAGGAGGGGGCCTTTTTGCAGTTTGTAGAAACTTTTCGATAATTTAGGCGCTACTGCCTGATCGTACTAAAATTTGTCAAAGATAACATCGTTATTTCCTTTTTCGGCTTTAAGGTAGTAAACTGACTTTTGGATTTCCCGTATTGTTTGTTTTACTATCGACGCGATCTCTTTATCGTTTTTTTTTTAATTATTCTGGCTATGCCGCTTCTTTTTAGGGTTTTTTTAGAAATTTTTTTTCAAAAAACCCTTATGAAATCGATTTTGTCCGTCCGTCCGTCCGTCCGTCTGTTCACTAAATAACTCGCGAACGGCTCAACCGATTGTCATGAAATTTGGTAGGAATGTGTAGAATGGTTTTAGTCTTTGGCACATATACCTTAGAAGTTGGTAGGAAGAAGATAACAGGGTATCCCGAACGTTTGAAAAAAGTCGACTTTTTTAGTTTTTATCCGAGATTGACGTATGGGTATTTAAATCAAAGATCTAAACGCGTACATCTCATATCAGTTAAAACTTTCCAGGTTCGACTAACGGTAAAAAAGTAATTGGCGTTTAAAGTTAAACTTCCTTTTCGACCTCCGTTTTTCTAAACCGTTAGAGGGATCGATATGAAACTTTGCACAAAGATTGGTCAGTATGGCCTCATATACGTTAAATATTAAGACTGTTGACTTTTGCTAAGGAAAAGTAAATAACAGTAAATTTGTAAAATTTCAATTTGCTCGTGTGTAGCCCCTCTTAGGGTTTCTAATATGAAAATTCTGCTAAGGTTTTTTAGAAAATTACATATGGAATATGTCTACGAATTTTCACTCGAATAACTGTATCCAAACCGGAAATATAGCCAAGTAAGTATTTGGTAAGGGCCTTTCACAATGCAAGGGAAGGCTCTTAAGCATTTCTTCCATGCATATCTTTTAACTTGATGAAACAATGAACATGACATTTTGTGGAAATGTATAGAATGGTAATAGTGTTTGCCACAAATATTTTTGAAGTTTGTAGGACCAAATTAACAGGGTGTCCCTGAAGCTGCAAAAGTATACTTGTTCAATACTCATAGGAGTAGGAGAGGAGACTCTTACGTCAGGGGACACAATGGAATCATTTCATATAAGTTGCTTTTCCTTGATTAAAAAAAACAATAACAGTAGATTTACAGCTAATAATTCAGTTCATATATATAAAGCCAAGCCATCCTTACGTTTGCTGAGTTTCTTTTTGCTCAAAGGCCATCAGAAATCTTAAATCGACAAATGCCTGTAGATTTGCCTTGGAGTACTTTTATACAAACTATTTTTGGATTGGTCTAACTCTGGAACGCGTTCCAATAGATTTACAGGAAGCATTTCATTAATGGTGTGCACAATTCTTATCTATTGCTTATAAAATATACATACAAAAAATATTCACTATGCATCAAAATTCTAAAAAAAAAACCTCGTATTGCGGGCGCAGCCCTCTGTACGCCGGGATTTTTTCTACCTTTTGCTCGTTTGGCAGTATTTTAATACCAGCCTCGATGTTTAGGGCAATGCTTCCATGTGGAGTTGTTGGTATTATTGCAAATCCGAGTCCTTTATTTAAAGTTTCTAACTCCGTTGATGTAAATTGACTTCATGATTTGCTTATGACATAGTTGGGAGATATGGGTACGATATTCCTTCCTGTTCGATGTTGGTTACCTACCAATTGCAGCCATTTTCTCCTGTGAGTTTGTCGTTCTATGGCCACTTCGCGGTAAAATGCCCTGTGAATTTTACCAATTAGTTCTTCTATCGATTCTCCGTTGAATGTTGCTGCTTTCGCTACTCTCAGGTGAGTAATATGCCTGCCAGGAAGCTATTTGCAGAGGCTTTCGTAGTATGTACTCATTTGACTGAAACCACCTTGTTAGAAGTTTTTTCAGTCAATGCAGTATGGTTTTACGCGGAGGAACAGATGCATTCCCATGAATATTGAAAGGATGGCGCGAAACTCTCACTGTGTGCTTATAACACACTTTAACGCATCGTATGCATAAACCTGCTGTTTAATGGCCTGCTGAGCGCGTGACCCAGTGATCAAATTTGCGTGACTCAAGCATACAAACAGCCTGCGGCAGTAATAAGAACGTGTGCAAAATTTCACCTGGCTAGCTTTAGAAGTCACACTCACAATATTTCGATGTTTGATAAGCATGTTGGTTTGGGTGCAAGAGGAAAACCGACAAGCACCTGTCCCTGATATGTTTATCGACGAGCTTTGCCAATGACTTGAGAAGCCAGGAGGTTAGGCTTATTGGCCTAAACGATTTCGCTAGGGTTTGGTCAGACCCCGGCTTCGGCAGATATGCTACTTTTGACTGCTTCCTTCCAGTCATTGGAATATATCCTAAGGATATGCTATCTCTAAACAGTCTTAGTAAATGTGGAGCCAGAGTCCTAAGGCCCTGCTGAAGCAGGGCTGGATAGACACCGTCTGGCCCTGGTGATTGTAAGTTACTATTTGGTTCGGCCAAGGCCCCATGTCGGTCTATCGTGCCAAATTGATGATTTGGTTCGCGAGCGACCAGTCGTTTTTGTTTGCCCTGAAATGCAGGGAGTTGTCATCCAACTGGTCTATGCATCCCGTTGTTATGATGGATGCAGGAAAGTGAGACCCTGGAAGGACTTCCTTCGTGTACTGGGTTAGGGTGAGAAGCGATGTGTCCCAATCCCCAGTTCTTTTCGCCGCGTTGAAGAGTTTCCGTGCATTCTTACGCAGGATGTCCAGGTTTGAGTTCCACCATTTGCACTTCGCATTGGTATGTCGTCTCGTTAACCTGCAACTCCCTTCGAAGTAAGTCTTTATTGCGGTTTACAGTTTATCCGCTAGAGCCTCCACATAAAGTGTAGTTATTAAATGTCCAGCAATTTCTGTCAGATTGGTAGACAGGCGCTCTCTGAAGAGGTTTCATTCCGTTTTTCTCGGGTTACGATACAATTCAATTGGCTTATCAACTTTGTCGATTTCCACACTTATGTATCTGTGCTGCGATAGTGATGGTTCGTCTAAGACGAATGGTGGACATTAGGAGATATGTTGAAGGTGCCCAGAGTTATATCAATGACCTGTCTTCGTCGTGTTGTTACAAAAGTGGGTTCAGTACCCTTATTTAGAATTTAAAAATTTTCTTTAATTATAAAATCATAAAAATACTCACCCCTTTCATTCGTATCAGAGCTCCCCCACTATGGTGTGCGTTTGCATCCGCTCCGATGATGAGCTGCGGCGTATGTGTTCCGCTGCTACTTATCGTTCCTCCAGTTATTGAGGTGGTCTGTGAATCATATGGGAAGTATGCGGCAGCGAGGATAAGGTCCCGATTACTACTCCCATTGTGCTATTTTCACCGCTACTAAGTCCCTAGAAATATACTAGTTGTAGTGGCAGGATGTTGACGCTTGGCTTCGTATAGATGCAGGTCCTGGCATTGCCAGAAGCAACGTAGGCTATGTAGGCTGTAGCTGTAGGCATAGGCTGTCTGTACGGCATCTCAATTATTGTTTCAGACAAAAGTTTCAACATCATCATCATCAATGTGGCACGATAGCCCGACGTCGTGCCTTGGCCGCCTGAATTGTTGACCTCCAATTAACGCGGTTACGTGACCTTGTCCTCCAGTTTCGGAAGCCCAGCAGCTGGTGGGCATCTTCACCTACGGAGTTCTCCCAGCGAGCTCTTGGTCGTCCACGCAACCTCGCTCCGTCAATTCGTTGTGCGTTCATCACTTTATTTGGCATGCGATTATCGTCCATCCGTTGTACATGCCCCGCCCATTGCAAACGTAGAAGCTTTACGATTTTCGATACTTCCAGCTCATCGTACAATTGATACAACTCATGGTTGTACCGGATACGCCATTGGTTTCGCTCTCGAACGGCCCCGAAAATTCGCCGAAGGACCTTTCGTTCGAATCGGTCTAGCAAAATTTCGGACGCTTGGGTGAGGGTCCATTTTTCGCAGCCATAACATAGCACGGGTCGGATAATCGTTTTGTACACGCGGAGCTTCGTGTTCCTGTGCGCAAGTTTCGAATTAATTATAGGGAGGACCGAGAAATATGTCTTATTGGCTAGTTGTATCCGTCGCTTAATTTCGTCGGTTTCGTTGGCGTCCTTTGATAAGTTACAACCCAGATAGTTGAAGTTGTCTACATACTCGATATTAAGGTCCCCCACTGTGATGCTTGAATTTGCTGGCGTCCTTGTTTTCGATTGCATCATGGCCTTTGTGTTGCTTTCGTTGATATGTAGTCCAACTTTCTTTGCGGCGTTATTGACGTTATGCAGAAGGCTCTCTACATCACCCAACCTTCGAGACATGATGTTGATATCGTCGGCGTACGCTACTAATTGAGTCGATTTGATGAGTAGCGTTCCGCTGCTGTCCATATTCATGGCTCGAATTACATACTCCAAAGCAAGGTTGAAGAGCGTCGGCGCCAGCCCGTCGCCCTGCTTGAGTCCAGTACGAGTTTCAAATAGGTCAGTGAGTTGGTTCTGCACTCTGACCTGCGAGACGGTATTAGTCATCGTCATCCTTGTGAGTCGCACTAACTTTGCCGGTATACCAAAATTCAGCATAATGTTGTACAGTACACTTCGATCGATACTGTCGTATGCCTGTTTGAAGTCGACAAAGATTTGGTATACGTCGATGTTATATTCCCAGCACTTTTGGAGAAGTAGCTTCACTGTGAAAAGCTGATCGGTCATTGAGCGACCAGGTCTGAAGCCGCCTTGATACTCGCCAATGATTCGTTCTGTGTACGGATTAATTCTCTTTTCAAGAATTTTCGATAATATCTTATAGGCCGTACAAACTAATGATATGCCCCTGTAATTCTCACACTTCAGCTTGTCAACCTTTTTGTGGATTGGGCACCTAAAGCCAAAAATACGTGGCCTCCACACATCAATGGAATAGCGCAGCTTATGGTTGCTGAGTATTAAACTCGCTCAAGCCATATACTGAATCTAGTTCAGGATCATTTCATATTTCACCACTTCGACGATCCCGTTAATGTGTATCGTGGATTATAGAACACTTCACAGCATCCGAAATATATGTGACAAACTCACGCTCCGGACACTCACAGATAGAGTGACATCTCTACCACTGAGCACACCGAATGCTTATGTGGTCGCCTTACTTGAAAAGGACATTTTTGTCAAGCAAGTTGTGTGCAAATTATAATATAGGGTGCGCCATCTTTTACTTCGGCATGAAATGAAATATGGATAAGTAAAAAAAAAAACAACCAATTTCTATATTTGATGTATTATTATTTAATTTGGCCCTTTACAATTTATTTGGACTATTTTTTGAATACATACTACACCAATCAAGTGGCCATTATTGGCCACAGCAAAATGAGCTCTTTTTTTTTTGCATTTATATAGGGCGGTATAGCATTGATTTCGTCACGAATGTTTGCCTTGATCCCGTCAATGATCCGAGGATTACTGGCGTTCACTTTGCTTCTCAAATAACCCCACGAAAAGAAGTATGGGGGAATCAAATCTGGAGATCTGGGTGGCAAGTCTCTGTCACCTCTTTTTGGCATCAGACGTCCAAAGAATTTTCGTGGCAGAAACTCGATAGTTTGAGTTGAAGGGCGCCGGCCGTCGTGTTGAAACCAGTAACCGTCAAGACCTTTTCACGCATTTTCGGGCAGACACAATGAGCACGTTGAGTTAACACAACTGGCCGACTATTTTCAATGTAAAGCATCACTATTTCGGCACGTTGCGTTGGTTCGATATAAAGCGATTCATGGTTAAAATTGTACTGAACTGACGCTTGCAAAACATGTCTAACCAAGTCAATCGTTTGGTAAATGTCAAAGTTATTGAGTGTTTACATTATCGACATAAAACATGGAGCACTCTGTACCTTTCATCACCTTCGACTACATACTTGAAAATTTTTGCTTTTAAATATGTTGAAATTACCGAGAAAATACAAATTTGAAAGGATTCAGTGAAAATCAAGGCGTTTCGCTTTTGAGTTGAAGGATTAGCTGCAATATTTGAGGCTAGATGACCTAGAAACGGTCTGTGGTACTGGAAAATATATTTCCGTTCAAGGGAACTAGAGTTTAAAATGAGAACAAAATATAAATTATAAGGAAATTGAAATCCTTCAAAGTATTTGTTTGGGTATTTTACTGAGAAACAAATTTACTTTTCAGAAAATACCGAAACTCGTTAACGAGTTCAACATTTTTCAAAGAAGAGGTGAAAGCAACAATTTCCTAGAAACCTAGTTTCCAGCACACACAGTTCAAAGCTTTTGAACTTCATTGTCATACACGATAAATTGCAAATACAATTTCCGGCAACAAGACTCTTTGTGATATTCAATCACAATACAGATTGACCGCACTTGATCAATATCTTTTTCATATCGTTTCGGGAATACCACATTATCCCAAAACTAAACTAAATCTTCATCAAACTTTGTAGACAGAGAGACAAACTTTCTCACCGTTACCCCGGAGTGCACATGTAAATTAAATACAATTGTCCAATACGTGTGTTTACAGCAGACATGTCAAAATGGATTTATATTTGTCTCCAAACTTGGACCATATCTTTGTCCTAAACACCGCAAACATGATTTCGAACTTCCTATACGTGCATTCATGTAAAATGTTCAGAACACCTATCGTTTCTATTCAAGAGTATTTGCATATAAGGAAATATCATCGGTAGACAATCCTATTTCACTCGTCTTGTGGTCTGGCCATTCCTGTTCTGACGATATGCATTCAAGCCTATTTGTGTGATTGTGAAATTCGCATGAATGTCCGTTCGCACTGAATTATACTATCTGGCACACCACCGGTGAGGTTGGGCGTGTGTGTCCACAAAACACATCCAACCGAGTTTCTGTGCTGACCGAAGCTGAAGATGACTCTCGGACACCACCATTGAATATTGTGTTTGCTTAATTCGTAGGTTGTCCCTGTCCCTGGGATACATACGAGATAGTCGTGGACAGTTCTCCTTGCCATAACTAAGTTTGTAAGTTTTGCTTTCATATAAAACAAAAGCTTTGTTGACATAAATTTGATATTATTGTCGGTTTAAGATTGAATTTGTGACACACAAAATACGATTTCACATAAATTGCTTGTGCTATATCCTGTTGTAATGTCGATGAAATTCAGTTCGTTGCTAGGAACAGCTGGTTGAAGCAATTCAATTAAAACTTCCTCTAGGTGGTCCTCGAAAACTTGATAATGTAATTTTATATTCACCGTTTTTGATATTGCTATTTTATAACTAAAAAAAATATCGCGTCAGCAACTTTTCTCATATTCATCATAAATTTCAGACCTTTCCTCCTTTCAACGAAAAAAAATTAAATCCGACCACATTGCACTGGGCTTTAAATTATCTCATCGATTAGAGCCTCAATTATGCAACGATGAGTCACAGAACTTTATCCTTACAAATCCAATTGAAAACTTGTGCTGTGCAATGAATTTCCATACTTTTGCAAACTGCATACCATTCGTCGGAAATCGAACCATTTCCATTCATACTCATAATGATGGACGACAGAATGGAAAAACTTTAATATACGTGCCAAGGTCGTAACACGATTTATATGCACGCAGCTTTCAACGAAGAGGAATCTATTTCATAACGCCCCGTAACAAGATGAATTCAATTAAAAAGCTCCCTATCCTTGACTTTAATTCTTTGGAGAAATTAAAACACAAGTTCGTCGAACAGCATTAATTGGCTATGTCCACACATGTGCGCTTTCGTCTTCACTATCGTCTTCAAGCTTCGTATCCACTTTCAATATTGAACGTGTCGTTGATTGCGTCAAGTGAACAGAAGAGATCAATTCCTCATTCTATCCACATCTGTTGATTATTTATCGGGAAATATGTGTCGCGGCTTTGATCAGGACGGGTAAATGATAAATTCTTTCATGAATAGTATGAATAGATGATGAGTTGTTTATATTTAACATTAGCAATCGCGTTCAAGAATGAATGCGTTTCTTCAATAGCGCAGGCATCTCAAGTTTCAATTGTCAAAATGATGAAGATGAACGAAAATTGAAACTGTCTAGACAGGCACATTCAGAATTCACTCAATTCTCATCATCATCATTCAAGGATGAAGGGTATTACAGCCAACTTGTACTTTTTGATTCAATCAAGCACTCTTCACATTTTCCATCATTTAATTAGCTTTATTTAATCGAAAACAAGTTCGATTAAAGTTTAGTTTTGCTGCTACTGTGTATAGCACTATACGTACTCGTACTTACTTATCAAAATCCCTTTCCAATTAACAAGGAGATGAAAAGCAGAGGGAATGCAAAAAGCAAGGCTATGTCGTCGCCTGGGTGATTGAGAAAAGTTCGAAAATTTGTTTGTAGGGAATTGCCCGGGTACTATAGGACTCTCAATACTTTATATACACAAGACCATCGGAGACCCGGCTGGATTTATTGGTTTTAATAAACTCAACTAGACTCGCTAGTTTTCTTCATTTTTCCGCGCCACTAGCACACTTCGAACGCGACGTGACTATACACACTCCTTGCGCTACCAACCAATATTCTTACCTACATGCCTTCCTTCTGAGTTTGGGAAGAAATTCAGTTGATTTTCTCAGAATGTAGGATGTACCTGTAGAGAAGATGAAGTTTTCTCTACTTTTTTTTATATTTTCAAGAAGAAAAAGTTGTTTCATCAGGACACGATAAAGGTAAATATCCGGTCAACGGACGTAATGTAGGTCAGGCTGGAAGGAAGTTGAAGATTTTCTTTTGATAAAAAAAATATTAATTAGAATAAAAGAAAGAATTCGATTTTAAAGTTGTTACTCATATTCAAAATCCATCGAAACGCCGAACCTTTGAATTAATTTGATTTGCTGAATATTGCAATGGGTACTTAAATCCCTTGGCGGAGAAAGCTCATAAGTCAGTGGACATTAAAGGTTGAGGAACTAAAAAAAAAACCTTCAAGGCTATAGTGAGTGATGTCTGTCACTGCCATATATTTCACGATGAATTGCTTGTTAGGATTTAATTTCATAATTTATAATTAATACTTAACCGTTGCCAGCTATCGACTTTAATCAAATCAATTGGCTGGAAACGTAGCTCAAGAGTATCATTCCCTTTGATGATGCATATCCTTAAGAGTCTGCTTCACATAAACGAGCAACCGTGAATACATATAATTTAATTTATTCAATTAGTGAGTTTAATGAATCGGTTGAAATTATTGCAAGTTTAACGATATTCTAAAATCTAGGGGAGCGTCCCGCCAACCAAAGAAAGACGAAGAAATTTGAACAAATCAAAAGTCAGAAGCGACCAAGACTATGTTTAGTGTTTACACGACGGAACAAGTATATGGGTTTTCGGACCTCTGTACCTCGGACCCTGGTTGGTTCTGAGTCTTCAAATTTGGTAGAGGTTGTCGCTCGCGCCGTCTCCCGAATTGAAGAAAATTTCAAGAAAATGCGATAAAAAACACTTGAGATATAAAAGTTTGAAAATTGATTTTTTTTTTTGAAAATCTTGTTCTTGTTGTTCATTGACAGGGCTACCTCGTAGAGAGCATCTCGGGATTTGCTGTCTTTTCCCATGCATAGAGTCTATCCTGGGAGTGTGCATAGGCTATCATTTGCTCCGATTCGTGCAGTAGAAAAAAAGATACAGCGAAAAATATGAAATTGCATAGTTTCTCGTTCAGTCTTCTTATGTTTCAGAGGAAGCAAAAGTTGGGGATAGGCCCGGAGTTCTGGTGGTCGGACCGTTGATGTCCATTCATGGTTTTATAGCGACACTTCCACATTCCCGAAATGAGTCTATGAGGACGAAGGATCGCTGCTCTCTAGACCAGAGCATGATGGCAAATGACTAGAATGGGAAACAAATTTGGGGACTTCCCCCTCCCACCCCCCTATCCACCCAACTCACCGCTCGGCATTTCTTTCAAATAAGCAAGTTTCTCTGCCGTACCATGTACATGTCTTTTTTCATTGTATACATTTTTGTAACGTAACTAACGAGTGTAACGTTACGTAACGACGGTGAAGCTCCAGAAGTCAGAAGTAGTAGATATGGTAACTTTAAAAGGGAGAATGACGCAACCTGGATGTAAGGACAGTCTTGGCTATGTTGTAACGGGAATCGTGCCTTAGCCCCAATTTGAAACTTTGGAAATATGGATGTAATTTAAATTACATATTGAGTACACAGTGATTATATTAAAAATTACGATTAAGATTAGAGTGAATGTTAGGATTTGGGATAGAGATGGAGTAAAGGTTAGGGCTAAGGTCAAAGTCAAAATGAAGTTTAGGGTAATGGATAGGGTTAAAGTTATTGTTAGGTAGCATTTAGCGTTATTATTAGGGTTATATTTAAGCGTTCGCGTTAAGGTTCAGTTTGAGGTTTAAGCTTAGGCCAAGGTTAAGATCAAAGTTAGGGTTAACATGAAGTTTAATGTGATGTATAATGATACCAAGATTTCCGAGGTTTTTAAGGCTATCACGTTTACTAAGGGCTTCCATGGTCACCAAGGTTATCAAGTGTACTATGGTTACTAAGATTACCAAGGCGACCAAGGTTACCAAGGGAACCAACGTTAATAAGGTTACCAAAAGGTTGTTATTATTATTCTCAAACTAATTCGTGACAATCGTGAACATCGTCTTCATTTCATACAAATTAACGCATTCAAGATCATTTATTGATATGCTAAGTCGATTATGTAAGTCAAAAACTGTAAAAAAAATATTACATCTCACAAATACACCTATATGACGACCCTGATAAATCCTATACCTACGAACGACGCCATTGTATCTTTATCGAGAGAGACAGGATCGAACGAGTAGCAGTCTTACACGAACATTCGAGTCGACCAGTCGCCCACGAATACACGGGACAACGAGTCGTTCATAACTTGTATCCCATACGTGAAAAGTCATTCGGTAGTTTCTCATTTGTGTTAGCCCATTTGCAAAAATTATGTTGTAAAGGGTTTCCGCAAAAAGGATTGATATAAAATACAATCTCGGCAAATTACTCGCATCTTGTCTCAAGGATATGGATATTCAAAAGTGTTTGTATTAGTTAATGGCTTTCACCAAACCAGTGCGGTAGCGGTACACGTCAGAATGTATAATATAATTTTCGCCGCTGTAGACTACGCCGAATGTGTGTACCGCTCCCGCGCTGGTTTAGTGGAAGCTAATTTCTTTTAGCGCTATTTGGTGGGAGCTTCAACATATTTAGAGCTCGGCCAAAATTATTATCAAAGCAGTGGGATTTTTTTTCGAAACATTCATTTGGAAGATAATTTTCTTTGTAAAGATCAACACAGACGTACGCCCATGTCTTCCTGTTTTTTAAACAAAGATGTTTTTAAAAGTCACTAACGGAATGCATTGCCTGTATTTCACTTTGCAATTTTTGTTTGACAATTTTTAAGCTTGCAAGCGTCTGTCTCCTGTAATTGCGCCACTGAGGATTATACATTGAAATGGGTTGGCTAAAATATATCGTGTTTCTTTTTTCCGCCATATAAAAATTTGACTCGATGAGTAATTTCTACAATAGATTTTAGTAATGTGGTCCTATTCTTTAGAAAAATTGCTTAAAGTGCTTGAAATTCGAAGCTTTTAAGCAACCCATTAGTGCCCAGTGGCAACTTAAGTTGCCAGCTGACCCTACTCTATATTTTGTACTATAATTAAAAACAACACGAAAATATGATTATTTCTCTATAGTACCGAAGAGATGACAACTTGTTTGATCTAGATTACCTTATTCCGTTATGTTTGCACATTTCGTGCAGGCGAAGTAACTGATTGATTTAACTGAGACAGTTTTTAAACGAATTTCGGCGGAGGTAGATGTGCCAAAATGTAAGTTGTAAAACTCCAGTTGGTAATATTGATGTGATCTATGGTGTTTTAGTATAACGTGTAATGTGAGTGTGTGCTGCATTGTCTTATTTATTACAAAAAAAAAATACAGGACCGCTGGACACATACCGTGCATATTACATTACTAGTGATTTTCCTCGTTTTTCTTGTTACTTGCGTGTGTGGACTTGTCGGTACACACAAGGAAAGTAATAGAGCACATAAATATTACCAACTGTACAAAATTGGTGTTCATCGTTCGTTACAATTCATTAAAAAATGTTTACTTTAGGTCACGCAGACGAATTGGTTTGACACTTGAAGAAATTCTGAATGAAGTGGCTTCTGACACCGGGGATTCTTTTGGGAGTATCACCATAATTCCTCCTTTGGAAACCGTGGATCAGGATACAGATGTAGATTCTGATGCATCAGATGACGAGGTATTGGGAAATCTGGCTAGGCTACCACGAAGAGTTATAAGCACCAATGTGGAATTAGCTACCGTTCATGAAGAAGAAAAAATTAGCGAAGCTCATCCGAAGACAAAAAAGCCGCGGGTCCGTAAGTTGAAGTGGACTAAAAGTTTACCCACATTCACCACACCCTTTGTTTGAAGCCAACTCCGAAGCCCCAGGAGAACATCAATAGCAAATCAAACATTCAGTGGACGCGTTTCTGTATTTTTAGCGAGGACTTGATTGAAATCATAGTGGCTCAAACCAACATATACGCCCAGCAAAAAGGAAACCCTACCTTTTCGCTCAACAATTTTAAAGTTTTCATTGGGATACTGCTTTTTAGTGGTTATCATACACTTCCCTCGAAACGTATGTACTGGAAAACCGATGAGGATTGTGCCTGTCCTATTGTTTCCAATTTTTGAGGTGAACTCTATTCGAAGACCTTTTAAAGTATTTACATTGTGCTCACAACACGAAAATAAATCCTAATGATTGAATGTACAAAGTACGACCAATATTTAATGCACCTAACAAGAATTTTTAAAACTTTCGCATAGTGGACAATTGAATGTCGATGAAAGTATGATTCCATATTATGGAAAGCATGGATCCAAGCAGTTTATCCGAGGGAACAATAACAATGCATTTGTGACTGTTCTTACTAACTGCGTAACCCTAAAACCCATTCCAAACATTTCTCGATATTCCTGACAGCAGAAAACGCGTATCAATGTCGACATCCCTTTTCCTGTTACCTGCTATGAAAAACATGTGGGCGGAGTTGACTTGTGTGACCAATTTTTGCCAATTATCGCACAGCTATTAGGAATAAAAAAAAGTAGTCTGGCTGGTCTAGCGGTTAGTGTGCGCACCTTCTGTGCACAAGGTCATGAGTTCGAATCTCACCGTGGATAATGGTGTTTTTCGAACTGACGAGTTTGTGACGGATTATGATCCCACTCAGATGTTAAGCGAGTACCCATTTATGGGGATAAATAACACTGCTAAGCGTGATGCTGATCTCATTACCTCAACAAAAAAGCAGAAAAGATCTTGGAAATAGGATGCCACTAACACATCCTGCGGCCTTAGTCCAATGCTGGATTGTCGCGCCTGTTATTTATTTTTTTTTATTAGGAAAAGTGTTGGTGGTGGATATATGCTGCGTGCAAGGATAGTTGCTTTATCACAAGATAGGTCACGCGATTACCCATCTAGAGTTTAGAAGGCAATGTTCTATGTATTTGTTAAAGTCGTACGGAACGTCATCAAACAAGCCGCCATTATCTGGATCCGATAAAACCTTACTGAATCACCTTAGAGTCGACAAAAAGGATCATCAAAATACTGTCGGTGTAAGCGATGTGGACGGCGAACAACATTTATTTGTAAAAAATTGACTATTTCTCTACACCCAGAAAAATGTTTCGAAGAATTCCATTCCAAATAAATTTGTGAAAAAAAAATTATTTTTATTTTTGTAGTGATAAGTGCCCATTGGCAACTAAATTTGTCACCTCAAAACACCACCATAATGAAAAAAAATTAATCTTGTGGAACAAATGTTGATTCTGTTGGTTTGGGGACCATATCTTCCAAAGTTAAAATTCGAAAAAAAAGTTCTGGGCACTAATGGGAAAAGCGCAATCGGAAGCAGTCAAAGCAATCCCCAAAAATCTTAACAGAAGCCAAATTACCTATCAACTATCATGTAAAGGATAAAAAATATTGTCAATTTAAAAAAAAGTGCACAGTTCTCAGGCTTACTTTACCTATTTGCACTTCCATTTAATTAAATTTGAATATCAATGTAAACTAAACCAGCAACCGTATGCGAATAATCTGTATCGCCACGCCAGCCAGTACAGTAGTTTCAGATCCCGAATAAGCAATTAACACCTTCTTATCTAAAATTTGATCAGCGTAAGGATATCGTTATGTTCTATTATTTATATCCTTTGACAATAAAGTGAGATATTGCCTTCGAGAAGGATATATGTCATTTAGTACCTAAGAAGATTCAAGCCACTACGTAGTGATGATATTTTGGAAAAGGGTCACTCCTTAGGGATCATAATAAACTAGTTGTGATATTAGAAAGGGGTGTGTGAAAGGACTTTTGCGTTTGGGTAATGACATAAACCTATATTTTGATTAAGCCAAGGGAACATTACGTTCTCATAGTGTGAATTTTCTTTGTCTTTCCATTCGACACTTACTGTACCATAAAGCGGAAAATATCGAGAACAAATCCCGTAATAAGTCAAGCTAAGGCTAAGATAAGGATTTTAGTCACTTAGGCCTACTAAATATTGATGATCTTAGTTTAAAACAAAATCGTTTGCAATTTTTTCACCACTTTACCATATTTAAAAATGGACCGTATAAAAAAATACAAGTTTACCTGTGCTTCGTAACGGAAAATTGAAAACGTGATATTTACAGATAAAACTCTAATTTAATACCCATTAGTAAAGAAGTTTATTACACACATTTTCTGTTTAGCTCACTCTCCCCCAAAATATTTTGTATGGAAAATATTTTCCAAGTTTCCTAACGTGCTGCTTCCGAGCATTTTTGTGTTGAAAACGCTTTAGGCATTTTATGCATTTTCCAGGACAGTATCCCCGCATCCATACACACGTTTCCTATACTGTTGGCGAGCACTCGATTTGAATTACTTCCTCCTTCCTTGCATTGTTATATCTGGAAAAGGAGGTAAACCAAATGGATATGAAATGGTATAGCATTCATATCTATATTTTGCCATGGCAGGAGCGTATACCTGTGAATATCCTTGGGCAGAATCCACACCGAAATCTACAGAAAGTCAAGAAAGAAAAATAATAATTCTATATTGTCTCTCGTTTTTCGTGTACTCGTGTTTGCAACTGTTCTCGTTTTTTTTACCAATAAGGACGAGAGCCATCCCGACTAAATTCAGCATTTTATGCACAAATATGTGTACAAGCGATTGCATAAGAAATACATACATTTATATCCATTGAAAGTTTCTTGAATAAAACGGATAATCTAAGAGAAGAAGGAATTCTGAAAATGCTTTTCCTTATTTCCCTCTGCCAACGTGTGTGTATATGTGTTCTTGCCGATTTTCTAGAGTGCTTCCATATTGCATGTACTTGGATATTATTTGTCTTTCTATTTTTCCTCTTCCGGGTGGAGAATATGTTTGAAACGTAAATATTTGGTACTAAACATACTTTACTACTAACAGAATGTACAATTTGCTACATAGGGGCGGTGTATGGATGTGAAGTATGTGTGCAAGTTTTAAGGATAATGTAGTGATGATGTGTTTTATGTGTATGGGAAGGGAAGAATAGAGTAAAAGGTTTTGGGAGGAAACAGAAACGAGGCCATATTACTACGAATATTACAATTCTTTAAATGCAGCTACGAATTGTGTGTTCTTTATTTTTTTTATGAAAGTGGTGGAGTGAATATATGTGGAAAGCATACCCAAAAAAATAGATTTAAGCCGACGAATTTGAAAGAGGAGCCCCAGACACCAGAGTTTTGTTTTGTTTCCTTTCTAAAATCATGCCAAAATCTAAAACAAAATCCATTCTCAGACATTATAACCACACTACACTCATCTCCTCAATGATTTTCTAATCAATGAATTTTCCCTTCAATTTCATTTATCCACCATCACACACACAGATCAATATTCATTGCGGACGAAAGATTTCAAGCGCTCAAGCAACCCGATAAATACTGGACACTTCAAATAAAATATGTACAAGCCCGTGATGCCGGAATCTATGAGTGCCAAGTATCGACCGAGCCAAAAGTTAGTGCAAGAGTTCATCTGCATGTTGTTGGTAAGTTATCTAAAGATTAAAGTTCTTGACATTGTTGCTGTTGTTTTCGTTGTTTTTGTTCTACATATATAGCCGTGTCCTTGTCGTTCTTATCGTCGCTGGTGGCCTCATTGCCACTAGTCGTCCATCGTCCGTACCAGAGTGCAGAGTGGATTGCATAGTGTGCGGCTTGGACTTCTCATAAGGACGACAACGACGACGACGAAGGATATTGTCGTAAGTGCACACAGAGCGAATGAATTAAACACTTTATGCCTTTTACTATCCAAAGACAAGTTAGCGACTTTGGCGCTTCTGACATCCTTTCTTGGATATTTATGAAGTTTTAGTGCTACGGTCAGATACTTTATACGGCGTTTAATAATTTCAAAACGGATGTCTTGTATATTTTATTAAAATACGAGTATATGGCGATGATTAAAGATGAAACGCTAGCCAGTGTCTGCACTAGGAAATTTTTGAACCAATTTAACTGTTTCAACTTTGTTAATTTCGATTTTAAATAAGTTTTCTTTAGAATAGTTAAAAATTTAGAATTTAAATAATTTTCATTCTTTTTCACCTATTTCCAATTTTTTACAGTTCCTAGAACTGAACTAGTGGGCGATGCCGATCGCTACGTTAAAGCCGGCAGTTCGGTAACAATACGTTGCATAGTTAGAGGTGCTCTCGAACCACCTTCATTTATTATTTGGTATCACGGAACGAAGCAATTAATTGCGGAAAATCGTCGTGGCATACAAATGAAAGTAGTGAAAGGATTGCCGGAGGCTGATGGCGAAGTTCATACAACGGTAAGTGTTAATTGAAGCGTGCTAGGGTATAGTCGTGTTCGTGCAAGGACATGTCAGGTTACAATAACGCACTATGACCGTTTCCTTGATTTCGATTTTGTTCGCAGATTGGATCCTTAACAATAGAGTACATGAAGAAACAAGATACAGGGAATTACACATGTAGTCCATCGAATAGTCCTAGTGTGACGGTGACAGTGAATGTTATAAATGGTGAGTACGTGACTTTTTTATTGTTATTATTTTGGCCTAGGCTAGGACTGTTTTTTTCTTTTTGATAGTGAAAGCATTAGATACCAAACCGGAATAATGAAGCGGTCTTAAAAACCTTTATTGTTTCAAGTAGAACCCGTCTCGTGTCACCTCAAAAGCTGCCGCAACTGATGATGTCATTTCAAAGACCCGAGAAATTGTAAAGGAGTCTTTCCCTTCAAAGGGAAGTTTGCATATGTTCTGCATATCATCTTTGTGATCTTTGTTTTTTCTGATAACATCAAAATTCAAAATTTAAATCGAGGCCAATGCTTTGGATGATGAACGGCTTCACTGTTTTTGGCACGTTTGGAATCGATCCTTGGCGTTTCACGATGATTCTACTCCTTAGTGCTGTCAGTAACTTTAGTAATAGAGCCACCTTATGTATGCGCCGCTCTATTATTTGGGATGCTGCTTTGATTTTTATGACTAATCGAACCATCCTTGTCCTTTATTATGCCAACTCCACGCCCTAGAGACCACTGCAGTGGAGGCCAATTATCTCTGTGTATCATAACGAGTGTATTTGGCTATATATTTCAATAAATTCAATTTTTGCCGTTCTTCCCATGCAAATATTCATTTGTCCATTTCTTCCAGAAGTCATTCCTCAGCTACTGCTGCTGTATTAGTTTCCCTTGTGCGCCGAGCCCGATATTCGTTCCCTGTGTCTCTGAATAAACATCGAGTTCTTCAGCAAGCACATATGTCCTGGTGTGAGTGCGGTGAGATCATTAGGATCAGTAAGAAGCTCAAGATGAATAGCCTTTCTTGAAAAGCAGTAAAATATTTCCACATGCATATTTAGAGGATTCTTTCCCCTGGGACCTGATGGGCGTCCATAAGAGTTGACGCCAGTATTTATAAATGGTCTTAGGGATGGAGCCCTTGGCGCTGGTACATTTCCAATTATCTGATTAAGCCAATTATTTGCAACTTCATGGTATTCGCTCATTAATTTTGGCAATATGTATTATCGTATGAAGAGCATCATTCATTTCTTCAGCCGTCACAATTCGCTGAACGGACCACCGGGCCATTTTCGATTTTTTCATTTTTCGGTTTTTAACCCAGACAGTAGTTCAATCTCGTGCACTATAAGAATAAGAAGCCCTGCAAGAATATTTTCATAACTGTAATCATTTCATTTCATTTCATTTTATTTCATTATATACAGGTTTTATAAGTTATTCTCTTAAACTAATCTTAAATAATTTAATTTCTGTATGAAGCGCCTCCCAAAAGCAAAGCTTGTGGCAGGAGACGTTATAATTATAATTTACAATCTGTCAATTTTCCATAAATATATTCTTTTTAATTCAACATTTCTTAGTATATTTGATTTTCATATATTTCAATATATTCAGCTACTTGGGACAATGTAAAATTAGTCAGTGGGCCAGGAGAGAAAATCCGGGCCCGGGGGGACAATGATTCCGGGCCCACCTCTTTCATACGATAAAAATTATGAATCGAAGAAAATTGTTACTTGACATATCGGTCCTTAAACAAGTTGTATAACCTCATAATCCGGCGTCCTCACTGAATCGGCTCAGTCTCAGTAATCCGGGGGCTTTCTAATCGGGAACCTCAATGGTCCGGCATAAGTACGATCGATATTTAAAGAGTGTTTTAATGCGGTCGTCTGCGCATTAAAGTGCATTTTGAGATTTAAGTTCTGAGCAAAAATTTTGGGTTTTCAGAAAAATACGAATTGTAGAAAAATGAAAATAATAAAAAACTGATACCGGACAAGCAAAAAAAAACATACTAAACTCACAAAAAAACGGGTTTGACTGGATAGTTCAACACATGTGTGTGCACTTTTTCAAGTATATTTTGAAGAAGATTCGAGAGTTGATTAGCCAAATTGATGATGATTCATCTATCGTGAAGCCAACTTCTGCCGCTCGTTTTACATTAAGGAACTACAGAAGCCAAATCATTCTAGAATAAGGTTCGTTTGTTTTACGTGCATTTTTGGGTATCGAAACTTCACAAAAAAGCGACTGCTTAAAGGCTCAGCTTTCTAGTATGAAATTTCGTTACTAAAATCTGTCTGAGATAAAAAATTATTATTTAATGGTCGTGTCCTTTACACAAGATACGCATAAAACGATACTGGTAGCCTGGTACTCTTCTAGCATTTAGTTCTCTCAAGAGACAAATTTGAAAAAATTATTGATTCCCTTGTTCAACGGAATTATTTGGAAAACTTCTATTCTATTGGTGAAGTAAGATGCCAACCTTTATTCGAACTTTGATTTCAAGAAAGCATTGAAATTTTTTACCGTCAATTCGCTACGCTTATTGTTTTTTCTTTGGATGAAGATTTTTCAAAGGAAACAGCTGTGGTTTAATATGAACCTCAACCCTAACAAAGTTTTTAGGAAAACAAGGCGCATACAGTACACAGTTCTAAAAAATGCTTGGGGAGCTCAAATCTGTAATTTATTAGCACACCCCAAGAAACAATTTCGTCCCTATAATATTTCGTAAAATATTCTCTTATAACATTAATAGGGGCACTTTACAGGGTATTATTACTGAATAATAGTCCAATAATGGCAGTTGGCGCGGTTTTTTAATCCAATAAAACCTTATTGTAGCACTAAATTATGCTTCAAAAAAGCCGTACGTCATTTGCTTTATATCATCATTTTCTGTCATTGAACGAATTTGCAAAAAAAAAAAATAGAAAAACAAAATTTCCGCAGCTAGCATCGAACCCGTGTCTGTTGATTGCCTGTCCTACACGCTACCACTCAGCCAACCTCACATACATATAGTCAGCATTGCTCGTAAACACTACAAATGGTTACTTGATTCTATAGAAATGCTTGACTATTCTTTATCGAATCTTCTGCAATGCAATATCAACCAGGTGTCTATTTCCTATTTTACTTATGTGTGACTATTTCCTATTTTACTTATTTCGTAAGCAATTCGCGGTTTTCTCTACAGAAAAACCTTTATTTTTTTGCTACCGAGTTCGTGAGTACTGAAGATAGATTGAAATTAAGATTCAATAATTTAAGTGATCAACAACTGGGTGTTGGTACCTTGAAAAAAAAACTAATTAGCAGCAGCAGTACGTACACAAAACAATAGTCGTCCTGAAAAGTCCTAGAAAAAAATGTCGACAGGGCTCCTATTTTTTACTTCGAATACTAATTTTTTAAAACGGTACACTACTCAATGAAGAAGTCGAAATTTCTTAATTGGTTATGTATAAAATCATGCATGCACTTTCGAAAGGCGAGGGCAGATTGAATTTAGAAATTTAGTAACGAAACGATCATGTTCATTCGTCGATTGAATATGATGATTCGGGCCCCTAGTCCTAAAAATTAAATAATAAACTAGGGGCCCCAAGCCTAGTGCAGAGTATATATGTTATGTATTTTTGTTAAAACGCTAGAAACAGTACTTATAAAGTCTCTTAGTTCAGGACCTCAAAATAGCAATTTGTATGTAAAAAACACTGAAACATGACTTTTGTTTCAAAAGCCGGGCCCCCTATGAAATCCCGGGCCCGGGGGGAATCACCCCGTTCCCTCCACCCTCTCTATAGGCCTGCGTACGACTTCTTAACCGCAGGAAATGTTGACGGAAATCGCATTTACAGCAGTCCACAAATGAGCAAGAGCAACGAAAATCTTCTGCTTAAGCAACATGTCACAACATTTTATAATTTGAGACAAAAATAAAAATTTGAATAAACATACCGCGGAGAACTTGTAAAGATCATCTTATATGTCCTATTTGACTATTTATCACTAAGCTAAATAGAAGGTACTAAAAAAACACCACCACGAGAAGTGCGCCTACATGTATGTTTCTTATAACTGTCATTGATCCTAGACTAGAACTTTTTACCCTAAATTTGAGGATCAAGTCAGCTAGCTGACAGCTCTGACGACCCTAGCTAAGTTAAGTCGTTGGCGTATCCATGGCGAATTTCATCGATTGAAATAAAATTTGGTAGAGTTCCTTCAAAGCAAAATACGTCCTGTAGGAGTAACGACTGATCCATTATCTGGACAGAAGGGCTTAGCGGTATGCATATATTTCTTGATTTTATGACGCCTAGATAAAAAAAAACTGTTTGACTTTATGATCTTTCGACAAGTAGATCCACAACATTGTGCACATATTTTTCATGATGGAAGCGGTCCCTTTTCTTTCAGTATTCAAAATCTCAACTAACTGGATCACAATAGCTCAATTTTAGGCATTTTAAGATAAGCACTCCTTTTTGAAAGTCGAAACTTTATATCTCTTCAATATTTTCCTGACCAAAACCCAAAAATGTTGATGTTTAGACAAATCCCCACTCAATAAGCTTGTGAGACATTTTCTTCATAATTTACTGATTGCTCTGGTGATTGTTTTATTGCAAAATTATGCCAATTCTAAAGTTGCGGCTCTCCAGTATCCATTGTTGAATGCTTCGTAGCTCAAGCCTCCCTATACAAAAAAAAATAGTAGTTTTCTATTTTTCGCCGATTTTTGCCCTAAGATAATGTTAATACTTATGCTTCAAGTTAAAAGCATTGACACAAACTTGCACCAAATTGACGAATTTCCATGACAAATTTAAAAATGATGTTGACGAATTTCCATTGCAAATTGGCGACTTTCCATGTCCTAGTGACGAAGTTCCATGTTCAATTGACGAATTTTAAAATATTTTGAACGAATTTTCTATACAAATTGACGAATTACCATCACATATTGACGAATATCTTGACAAATTAAGACTAATTTGAAATATAAATCCGTAAATTTGATCTGGAAGTTTGTCAAAATGATTTAAAAATTCGTAAAGTTGACATGAAAATTGATCAACATGTTTTTAAAATTCGCCAATGTGCATGGGCGTAGCCAGGATTTCGGTCAGAGGGGGGCAAGCCAGAAATTTTTTCAATATCATGATTTTCTTAGGAGTTGAAATTTTCGATCGCGAAAATATTGTTAGCCAAATTTTGGAGCCAAATTTTAAGAAAGGACAGTCGAGAATGATTTTATACATCGAAAATGAAAAATTGGCCCTGCACGTGCTTAGACTTTTACTGGTAATTATGATTACTTTCAACTGGCCTCCAATTTCCAATTTTTAGACCGTAGCTCTTCTATATTCAGTGTTATTTTTGTTTTCGGACTGCACGTTCCACTTGCGATTTAAAAGAAATAGACCAAGAGATCAGTTTGTGTCGTCTGTCACTGTTTTTCTTCTGACCAAAATTTATAAATCTTTTCGACATGTTTATGTCTTTGCAGAGGCTACCTGAGAAATACTGGGTGCGTTCCGTGAAAAAGCGTCAAGAAAAATTGTAACGAAAACGACCTTCCCGTAGTTCCATCTTCACCAAATTTGGTATACATTATCCTTTGATCGATGTGACTCAGAATCGCTGCTGCTGATGCGCCTAATCTATTTTAATTATAAGGAAACTGAGAATGGGCATTAAGGTTGCCGTTCGAAAGTCGACATTTGGGGTACTGTATGTAATCGGTTTGAAAGGATTTTTGGGCTTCTGGAGTGACAAGATAACGGCTGATGTGGATTATTTTGTAAGCAATAACGTAGACATATACATGATCTAAGATTTTTCCCCTAACGGAAAACTTCTTGGAGTTTTTTGATAGAAATACGGTTTAAGGCTTTGATAAGATTTCGTCCAAATTTAACAAAATATTAGCTGCGGCTAAATTTAGCTACAAAATGAATCTTGATCAAATAACTTGAAAGACACGGAAATTCTTTACACTGTCACTAAAATCCCTTTCAGATGGAATGAAGTTAAATTCCACTACCTTCGCGGAGAGACCTTCGTGTGACAGTTAAAATTGTGTTCTGCAGCTCAGAAGCTCAGAAGCCATGAAATGAAAATATGGGATTCTCGCAAAATAAAAAGAGAGCCTCCCTAAGAGAAAGATTTCTATTTCTGATCTAATTACGTTATCGATTCATGATGCCCACATGTAGGTATCCCAGTTACAAATATTAAGGGCCAGAAAACTACAAATATTTTAGTTTTCTACACTACAGTCTAAGCAGCGATTTTTGTCGGTAAGAATTTTTTTTACCATAATCATCGGTCAGGGGGGGGCAACCGCCCCTCCCTGCCCCCCCTCTGGCTACGCCCATGCAAATGTGTAATAAAAATTCGTCAACTGAATGTTGAAGTCCAACAATTCAAAATGGGAACTCGTCAATTTGATCTGGAAATTCGTTCACATAATTTTCAATTCAACATGGGAACTTGTAAACTTGATTTAGGAATTCGTCAATTTGCCGTGAAGATGCAGCAGGAGCGTTTTCGTTATAAAGACAACGCAAATTTTCATGGGGACAGTGGGAATTCAAATATGTAAATCGAAAATTTGCCTGCACAAAGATTTAAAAAAATGTTACGCCACGGAATGTTTTGTCTCTATGTTAGATTCTGCAGCTGGTTTGCCCATTATCTAGCAAACTAAGGAAAATAAACGTCTTAAAAAGAACAGTTACCCAAGAATCTATTCTTTATATTTTTGGCCTTGGGGCCCGTTTTTCACTGAACACATGGAACACCGTATACGTTACGCCACTGCTTGTAGTGTTTAGTAATTGACGGATTGTCGCGAATGCTTACCTTATCGAGGTTTTTCACCTAACGAACGGTACAGTTTTAAAAGTCTATTTTAAGGAGATTTACTTAATGACCCCAAGGAGCTCCGCAATGGAATCATGCGCTGTTAATGGACTAAATTCGATGTTATGTCATTCAGTAGGAAGAAGAAATTTGGAAAGCTTAGGTATCTCGGCATCTACAAATTCTTACTAACAATAGGCGTGTTTTTTTTTATTCCGGTAGGGGTTAGCTTAGTGTACAACAGTATTTTATCCGGGGTATACCAACTCTGACCAAAGTGAACCCGGAAGAATTGTTACAGATGTGACAGTCAGGGTCAGGGGCGCTCTATCACGAATAAGTTCAGTACAACATTAGCTACTACTACTACAGTTTGCTAAATGCCACGGGTAGAAGAGTTAATGTCGCGATAAACCGACCGCCATATTTATTTGTTGCTTGTGTATGGCCATGTTAATTTAATGGTTATTGGTTTATCACAACTTTGAAACTTCTGCCTCTTACTAAGTTCATGTCTGGTGATTTAGATGTAAATAGCTTTTATCCCGAATCGTTTTTTAGGCTTATTTACCCAAACCTGCAAAAAAACACACTTAGTGAAAGACGGCATCTCTGAGTGAAAAATAACAACCCTGGAAGTCTCTGTGACCTCAGAGACAGCATTTAAGGTCTGAATTTGCAGAAGGTAAATATAAATATATGTGCTCCTGGAACTCTCACAACTAAGCTTCATTATTCTAAGTATGCGAAGCCAGCGTTACAAAGTAATCAGCTATGAACAATTGTATAACAGAATAGAGCAGTGTCCACTATATCTGAAGCCAGACCTTGTCAAATATGGACCCCATTTCAGTGATAAAAGCCGCCACTCCTTGGCAGTGGCAGTGGCGCAGCCAGGATCTTGTCATAGAAGAGGCTATAAAGCCATCCATATAACTGCACATTTGAATTGGCCTCCGCAAATTGGGTGATGACAACATTTTTGCAGTAATGACGCTATACGATGGCGTTTTAACCTCCCATTGCTAAATGCTAAAACCAAAGAGAGCGGATGCAGATAGGAAATCTGCTACAAGCGATTCCTTAATGTTCATTTCTTAGAAAACTGCTTGCAGCTGAAGCAGAAGCAGAATTTGTGAATGCCCACAAAATAAAAATAAAAATTGAGGCGTAAAAAAAACCGGACCAGATTTGAGGCAATGTCTTTCTAATCCCTCCAGGGAACCTTATCTTTTCTGGTGAAAAGATCAGTGAGAGTACTGACAGAAATCATTAGAGTAGCCAGGGTCTTAAACTCATTTTATAAAATGTTTTACATAAATTCTACTTAAGGGCGGTATATATGGGTTCGAACCTTATAGAAAGTAATTTTTTGCATTCTGTTTTGTGAACTGTTTTTGAAGAAGGTCTCTATAATGGTAACATTCATCAAAATGTAGTAAATATCTAATAGAAGAATTTTTAGCTTTTACAACGCAAACAAAGCCAAAAAAAAATCAGCTCCCCTCCCCTGCCGTGATCCGTAGCAACGAGTGATTTTGGATGGTTTATACGGCTGAGTAACAACTAGCCGGTGCATTGCTGTTCGTGCCGTCCTCGAATGCATATGACATGGCACTAGCGACGGCACCTGATGAGAGTGGCATGTCGTATGCATTCGATCGAAACCAGTCGACTGTCAGTTTTTGCACTCTCCGAGTCGATCTGCCTGTAAATCAGGAAATGACTTGGAGAGCATCATTCTTAAAAACATTGTACTACTTGTGTATAATTTTGTGTATTTGCACTAAATGGGAACAGGGGCGGCAGCGGAGGTCTCCACCGCTGTTTCGTGTGATGCGGAGGCTGCGTTCCAACATGCATTTTACTTAATTCTACCTTTTAGGGCTCTAGAAAAAGTCAAAAGTGTCATTTATGCGTCCTCCCTTGAAAGGTTCAGGATTTTTATTTTGGAAATACACCATAACATTACTTTTGGAGAAAATAATTGTCAGTGGCGTACATACGTACAATTAAGATTAAACTTTAAAGATTAAGATTAAACCCATAAAAGAAAGGCAAAAATTCAGCTTTCTTCTATTTTTCCCGAAGGTTCTTAGGAATTTAAGGTAATTTCATGAATTCAGCACAAATACAGCGAACATATTAGAAATTTCAAATTCCACCGCAGTTTATATGCGTTCACGGAAGAATACCTAAACCGATTGACTATAGGTGGGTCCTTTCCGGATAGGAGATTTATATAGGATCATCACAAGGACAGTTTTGGCCGTGAACATATAGATCTTATTCCACCGGAGGAGAATAACCTGATGAAAATTTTCTCACGCTTTGTGGAGTGGTTTTTGGACTGATATTTTTTTTATTATTTAGAAGAAAATTCGATTACTTGTAAAGGCTACAGTCGAACTAATTTTTCTCCTTCCCGCCTATGAATCTATGGAACGTATATATGCAATTTTGTATAACATTTTTGAAATAAAATACCGTAAAAAGCTGTTCACATCAAAATCTCTTCATTACCCATCGCGTTCTTAGCTTACGCAATTTACAGTGCAATTTTGAAAGAATTTTTACCCAAACCCACAATCATTCCATCTCGTCCGACAATTGATCAAGAAATGACTCTCTTTGGACACACGCACAGAGATTCATTCACCCGTCATAATTCACAAATAAACGCAGTCGTCCAAGTGACTTTAACGATCCGCATCGCACAACATAAACATCACGAAATCCAAACAAATTCCATTTCTCTCCATCTTATCTCGACAGTATAATTGAAAATAAGCCGTGGTCGCATCGCACTGGCTTGCTCAGCCCCGTCTTCATGTAGCATGGGAACCATCCATCAAAATGCTCTTCTTCGGGAAGATGGTCGATCCGAAAGAAAACTTATTGCTCCTTTCCAGCCGGCTGACTAGCGCGTCCAAACGCAGCGGTTGCGAAGGCGGATTTGTATACAGAAAGATACGTAAATCCTATCCTGGCGTATAAGAAACAGTTTAGCAAAGATATTTCCCTTCTTCTTATCAATATGCGACTATACGTAAATGTACAATTTTCCTTTTTTTTGTTAAGCACACAAGTTTTCGATCCTTTTTCGCAGAAGGTCTAAGAACTCTTTGCGTAGAAAGAGATATACACGCGAACATACTATGTATGTGTGCGGGGGACACTCGCCAAAGGAGTCACTACACCCTCTTTCTATATGGCTATATCCTGTACGCGTTGAATAAAATAAAAGAACGACGAAAAATGTAGATATATCGCAAATGTCTTCCTCTTCTTTTTTTATCTGCCGTTATGTCCAAAATGATTCTCTCCGGGTTAATTCAAAATGGACCAAATTAGCATTCAATTTTCCCTTCGTTTCTTTTCGACTTTTCATATTATGGCCGCATAAAAGAATGAAAATTACGCTACGACTCGATACGACGATAAAGTCGAACGGCACGGCAGTTGTGGCGGCCTGTGCGGCAGCTACTCTTCGTCGAAACAGACACACGAAACGACCCAACTTTCTTTTTCGCTTGAGTTATTGTATGCGAATCCTTGCTTTAATTCTCAAGGATCATAAGTTTTTCCCATTTTTTGTTCATCCTGTTTTTTTTTATATGGTCTCTTCGAGTCATCGTTTCGTATCCTTTTCGCTCTATCCGCCACGGTATATACGCGCTTTGTGTGTTCGGTTTTATATGAATCCTATTTTGCTTTTGTGCATACATTATCCTGTGTTCTCTATAGAAGGCTACTGATATACTTTTACGCATAAAAAAAAAAGTTTGGAAAAGACGGAAAAAATAGATTTACATTTTCATTTTATTTCTTGCTTGATGTGGCGGATGAGATGGAATTCTCATAGCAATATAACGGGCATAAGCTTAGAGGACCAAAGTTTCTTGATTTTTTTAAATTTCATTATGACCGAAAAAGTTTCAATGACGGATTGTAGGGCAGCATTGTCATTTCGATGGTTAATTTATGGCATTGTGTGGATTGGTCAGATTTTATATGTAGATCTGAAGGATGAGATGAGAGAATATGGATCGGACCAGTCATTTGAACGGCTTCAGGCACTGATGTGTAGATTAGATTAGTGGATATCACAAGCACTGCGACCGATAGTCTGTTGGGCAATTGCCTAACTAACTAAAGATTAGATGAACTCATCTAACCGACCTCTTTCGATAAGTCGATTTAGCTGGCCTATCCTAAGGGATGTGATATCCTCTTTTGAAGAGGGCGCAATGCCAAAATATTCAAGCGGCAAGACAATTTTTGTGCTGCAAATACGTAAACAACTGCGTGTAGAAGGCGATCAGTTGGCGCCTAGTTTCAATCCGCAACTTTAGGTTTTTTTCAAATCGAAAACTTACAGACCGTGAGACTCCGATAATAATTCAAGACTGACTGTCACCCGCACATTGTTACGCGTTAATTTCTCGCCCATTGCTTAATACTCAACTTCCTGTCAATAAGGCTTCCCACGGCGGGAGTATTGCTTCCGGATCAAGTCTCAGTAAGACGGGCGTTTGCACATTTGTCAGTTCAAAGTACCGTTACGATTTTACAATTTGAATTTTCAATGAAAAATCCATTTTCGAATTTCTTTAAAGTTTGAATGGTTGTATCTGGGTAGGATTTTAAATTATTTAATTGCCAAAATAGTTATTTTATGTAGAATTTTGTGCAGTTTCAGAAAGTAAAGTCAAACCTCGGATCAAATATTTGGAAGTGTGGCAAATAGTGATTTTGCTCGGGAAGTCGAGGTTTCTGACACTATTAACAAAAAATGCTATAACTTTATAACGGTTACAGATAGCCCCTCTATCTGTAACCGTTATAAAGTTATAGCATCATGTAGAAGATTAATTGTACTCCAATGAGCTGTACTATTATCGTATGTACCAAGAGTCGTGGGACACCCTGTATAATGGAACGTATTAGATTTATTTTCTAGCATATTGGGTTGGGTTACAACATTTCTGCTAAGACTGCAGTCTCGAAGAATAAATTTATGTTCCTATGCTCGTATGTAGGCCTCTGATATTTGGGACTTTGTTATCAGATCCTGTAGTCCGGCGTTTCGCCTAGTCCTCCAAATCAGAAACTTAGTTTCCTTAGCGAGACCTTAAAGTTTTTTTTCCCGAAAATCGTAACCAGGGCCGGCTTTAGGGTGGGGCGAGCGGGGCGGTCGCCCCGGGCGCCAGGTTTAGGGGCGCCGAAACCCGTATTTTTAATTTAATTTATTTTTACAAATTTGTTTGTTGCTTAACCTTCAAGCGGGCGCGCGGGCGGTAATTTACCGCCCTGATCATATAAACACGCATAGCTTTTCTCCCGTTGGCCGGATCGAGGTGGGAGAAGTATGTGTTCTTAAGTCATGCTGTTATACATACGATACAATAACATGTTTGGTAAATTTTACCTTCCATACCTCTCCAGCGGTCATCAAGCGTTCTGGGATGGTATATTTTGGTATATAGTTGTGTTCTAAATGTGTGTGCTGTGCGTAATATCACTGAAGTGACGAGCTTCGCTAAAACTGAAAAACTTGTTTTATTGTTCACCAGATAATAGTTTTTATGATGATAACTTATTTGCGACATGCTCTTCTTTCAATTTACCATAATTATGAGAATGGAAGTTGTACGGTTGAGCGCGAATGGAGGGGAAAAGACGAGGACGGTAAATTGCCGCCGCGCGCCCGGTTACGTCACAAAATGATGCTCGCCCGCTTGAAGGTTAAGAAATTTAACTGCAGAATTAGTATGATGTAAGAATACTAATGCAGGCTATAGTACACGACCATCCAAGTATGAACACAGTCAGATTTTTTTCAACTAGAATACAGTAAACCGCAACTAGAAGTGAGCTCCTAGATTTTCGAGTTGCATAAAACTATTAAAAACTGTTTTCTACCAAGAGTTAATAGTATCAGTAAAATATACTGCTTTTCTAGAGATCTATCACTTATTTGCTGAACATCTAGTAAAATTGAACAGGAAATCTAGGTGTTATTTGAGACTCGATCGATTTTATATTCAATCCAGTTAAAAATAGTGGATACCAGTTATATTTTTCCAGAATCGCTAGGATGATTTTATGCACTAGAATCAGCCTAGTAAAATTTTACTGGAAAAAAGACTTACAGAGAATGTATATAATACCATCAATTTAACGCGCATTCTAATCACAAGTTAACGGGATATTTTTCTACAAACGCAGACTTGCGACAAGAATTCTATGTGCAATTTCACAAGGTTCACTCAAGGCGGCACGACACAAAATGTCACCTGTATCTTTATAGAAATCAGGTAAGAATTTAGTTAGGAACTCAATATCAGATCCCCACTTCAGGAATTGACTGCGTTCAAAAGATACATGTAACCTTTAGTTAAGAAAAAGCAGTACACAATTCTAATAAGCACATTCATTTTCGAACCATCATCATCAATATTTTATATGCTGAAATGCAATTCTGGTTTATGTTTATGCTTTTGTCTTTATTAAACTTAAGGGCGCCACAAACCTGACGATTTCTCGGCCAATCGATTGGGCCCACAATCGATCTGCCGCCCGTACACCACATACATTAGGCAATTTATCGGGCAATCTGAAATTTACAGTCTCTCGATCCACAAGACACAACACAAAATAGCGAAAATTATACCATTTCTGGCGATGGAAGATGGACATCCATTGCTACTTTTGATGGAGAATGACCACCAAAACCACAGCATAAAGAACAACCACAGCTTTATGTCAAAAAATCAGCAACTGAGAATACATGATTGTCATGACAGCTTGCACTGGCAATACGTTCCACACGTCAAAGCAAAAAATTGAATCCGATGGTCCCATACACCTTCCTATTTAGAAATTACAAAATGAAATGAATTAATTACAAAATGAAATCAATTAATGTTTTTGAAAATATGGACTACTATACGTATAATCGATATACTGACTGAATTCGGTACCATAAAATTCAACCGTATTTAGAACCAGTAGCAAGTCCGTTTTCGCAGGGACCAGAGTATGTGAATCAGGAACGCAGTCATTGGAAATGTCCATCTTTGCTTAGTTTTCGTCTTCTTCGTCAATTCCGCAAATGACGATTGAAGTATACTCTTGAAAATGATTTTGATTTCTAATTTGAAAAATTTTAACATCGAAAAATATGAATGGAAAAGTGCAACCTACTAAAGTGGGATTTGCCATCGTCTTCCCACTCAACGTAATGAATGTTTGTGAGATGTATGTTTCCGCATGTTTCTGCGACGTGAGATTGCCTGTTTTTATTTTTGAACGATTATAAAACTGGCAAAGTATTTTGTGGTTTGATTTAAAAATTTAAAAATGAACACTTACGTAGATCCTGCAAATGATCTACTCTTGCTTACACAATACTAGCTTTTTTATAATATTAACTAAATAATAATTTTCTAGGACAAATTAGCAAATGTGAATATGGCGGCGGGGCAATGGAGAAAAATATTTCCAAAGAACGTTAAAGTTCAAGTTCTAGTGCATTTTTTTTGTGTTTAGGAACTATAAGGGGCGCTTCTTTCAAGTTCGCCCCGGGCGCCGTTACACCTAAAGCCGGCCCTGATCGTAACCGATTTGAATGTAATCCGGAGTAAAAGGAGTAAGAAGTTTTTCGTTAAAAGATGATCAGATTCATTCTTGATTGTCCTTTTTTTTAAATTTTAAGATAAAATTGTTAACATATTTTGTATCAATCAACTTTAAATGCTGACAAAAACCAAAACTGGTGGAAACCTGAATTATTGTTGACTATTTTAAATGTTTAACGTCCTCCATTTAGTTGAAAAACTTTTGGGGTGCCCCTTCCCTGAACGAAGTCCTGGCTACGCCCATGAGCGTAGCCCCATGTGGAGCCCGGAAACAATCCTGACCCTGCTCCTGCTTAGACTTCATTAGACTTAGTGTACGTTTGGGTGAGTAGTAAACAACAAAGAACTTGGCCTGCCGAAGCACTGGAGGAGTTTCCAGTGTGAGATGGCTTTGGCTCTTTCCCACTCACTTATCCCATTTCTTCATAAGCAGAAACAAATACCTCAGTAGGGTTCTGGGCCAAAGAAGGGACTAGCATACTCTGTTGTCACGTTGTCAGGTACCCAGAAGAGAGTGTCACTGTTAAGGAAACCTACATGTTGGAGGATTTCCTCACATACCCACGCGAGCTTTAACTTGATGTTTGTGTAGCCATTTTCTTGGCATTTTCACGCGTATCACACGCTCTGAGTCTAATAGCAGAACCGCCAGGGCGTTGCGGCTAGAGATGAAGGAACCAAGGACAGCTCAACAGGTCAGCCTCTGAATTGTATTTAGATTCAGATTGCCGCCTGTTGTAGATGCTGTTTTCTACTACAGAATCGACCTGTATTCCACATTTGGTCTAAAGACTGTCTTAAAGATCCGCAAAATTATAAAGGATTTGCCGCATAACTTCTGGATATCTAAATAACCTAAATTGCTTTCTCTGAGATAACAACCAGGTGTTCTTTGTGGAGTAATTTCTTGTCAAGAGTGACCCGCAGATGCTTGACAGTATCTGACATAGTTAATTCTGAGTTGCATTTTGGTGAACACTTCAGAGTCCTAAAGCGACCCCTTCCTACTAAATGGCATAACTGCAGCTTTAATTAGGTTAACACGTAACCCATTGCTAAAGATATTTGCAGAGCATTTCTCAAGACTTTATAATAATTTTAAATAATTCTAAACGACAGCATTCGTTGCATCCAGGTTGTAGTAGAATTGTCCACCCCTTTGCCTCTTAAAGCCGTTCCAATGGATTCGAAGGACATATTGTCAAAATCACCTTATATGTCTAGAAATATATAAATAGATAGTTCCATAATTTTCGCCAGACAAAATGTAAAGCTGATTTGGCGGTATGACTTGCCATCCTCTTGCCCTCTTTGTAGGTAGCGAAAGTCCCAATTATGCCCACCTTATCCTCTAGTCAGATCCTTCAGCTCTGTTGGCCAGTTTCGTACAGCTATGGCTATCACTTTCCTTAGTTTAGCCTGCAGCCGGGGAAAAGGCTTGCTAGGAGCTGCATGCTTGTACTTTCCGTATCCCTCGTGATGATTCCGTTTTCTCCGTTGAGAGTGTTAATCGCATCGCAACCGTTTTTAGACATCTTGCCGCTTGAATAGTAGTGTTGACGCTATCGAAAAGTTTGCCCAACTACGCCTTTTGGTGTCCCATATGCTCTTGTTGTATTCCGTGAGACGCGATACAGCTCCCATTTCCCGTTGCGCTTGGCCCTGTTAAACAACTGGCTCGACCTTTTTCTGAGGCCTACTTGCCCCTAGACTGAGCCACCCGCGGACTTTCTTATCGATTCACTGTAGATGTTCCATCAGTGCCCCGGTGTAGCCGAGCCAGTTTGTACATGATGGGAGAAAGAGCACTCTTACATGCCAATTACGATTCCGTTTCGCTTTTAACCTGTTACACAGCTGATTGCGTCGTACGTTCCATACGGTTCCTGGCCCCGAGCTATACTGAGCCCTTCATTGACAAACCGGGCTAAAACTATATCCGAGGCCAATGCTCGGGCTATGCCTCTGCATCACAATCATCCTTTGTCGTCCCCTCCTAGGGTTGGCTCCTGTGAGTAAGAAAGGGCTTGATGTTAAATTTTCTCTTTGCAGGAGCTCATTGTATGAATTGCAATATTAGGCGCATTGCTTCTGGCGCTGATAGAACTACTACTTACCTTCGCACTGGCCATTTCGTCGCATCTTCCTTACGGGCGCCCTTCCAGTGTTTCGGGTGGATCTTAGTTTTCCCGAATGCTACCGAACTCTGGAGCACCCATGGACATTTTCTCGGGAGTTAACAGGTTTTCTGGCCAGCTTCACACCATTATTGCGACCCTCACAGATTAGTCACCTGTTAGTACGTACTTCCTGCTCCTGCTGGTTGATGCCAGCTGGGAGACAGCTGGTCTAGAAAGGGTTTGATGATCACAGCGGAGGTACATCTCGGTCGTGTGTTGTGTAAGCTGCCTGCTGCTTGAGGGTGGCATTTTATGCCACCGGAGGAGAACCCTTGCGGTCACTCTTATTCCTTTTGGCTGTTATCGCAGGTGTTAGCACTGATTCAGATGGACTAGCTAAGGCTACCAGAGGTACCCTGAATCCGCAAGACGATAAGTTGCTGGTTTTTAGTTCGTTTGGAGATCTCTGCCGTCCTTGTTTGGGGGCTTTGCAATTAGTTTTAATCGCAAGTGCCATGCCTTTTCGGGAGCATGTCCTTGAGAGACGGGATCGTGCATACCTCTTACAGAGGTATCGCCCCTGTCAGCCCTATTCGAAGAGGATCCTAAATTCCTCCCATTAACATTTGGGTGGAAATCCGGAGGTCTGCTTTTCCTGTTTTGCTGTTTACGTTTCGCTCGCTACGGTCTCCGTGCAGGAAGTGTTCCACTCAGGTGGTTCATCTACATGCGATAAATAAAGTTCCGCTGAAACGAAGTCTGAAGCGAGGGCCTCCTGATCTGAGGTCTGAGGCGGCCTTATTTAGATCGTTGTTGTTTTTTTTTTAGATTTTTATTGTTGTCTAAAAACATTCATATATTAAATGTGGTTAGTCTTTGGCAACGATGTATAGCAGTTGCTTGGCGGTTCTCGATTAGCCGAAACATCTAGTATCTAGGCTATGCCTTTCCACCGTATGAGTCTTGATCTGGCCCTTACAGTTTAGCCTTCACAAAGGTGAAATTCTCAGCGGCCACCACGAGGAGGAACTGAGAATACTTCCCATAATGGCGCTATTAGACCTATCAACTACCTTATGAGCTGACCATCCACTGATGTTTTTTCGGTTGCTATCGGAAAATTGTTTAATATCTAACCATTAAATAAAATTTTACAGTAGTTTCCCTTTTCTTTACAGGCGAATCATCGGCATCAGCGGTTACATCATCAGCCACACCACGTACATCCCTGACAGATCTTTTTGGATTTCTTCTTCTGGCTCTGGTCGGCTATAGAACATGACAATTTCATCGTGCTGTAGTATCTATGTTTAAATTAGTTTAATAAATTTAATTGTTTAGTATTTCTAGTATAAATGAAACCATCAAATATATATATATATATTTAAAAAAAAAATGTGAATTTTGTACATGAGTTTTAGTACATTATAATTGTCTGATGAGCGATCAAATCGAATATAAAAACTCCAAAATGTAAAATAAATTGATTTTTCCTTGTGGATGCAAACGTAATAAAACATAACCCCAAAAATCAAAGAAATGAATATAAAATTACATTATATCTATTCAAATAGATATAATGCGCCATTTTCTTTCAAACGCTAAATAATTAATATTTGATAGTTAAATGTAATATATAAGAGAGTTTTCGCAAATCGTGCTATGTACTATTCGCTTACGTTTTTGATAGTCGAAGGATAGATTTGTTTGTGTGTTTTACACGGTAGAGTATACGACAATTTTGAATTTTTCTCAAGCTTACGTACGTGAAACAGTCAAGATTGTTGGATCGTGTTTCATTTCGTGATTTTCAAATTGTCGTAAACAAGTTTGCGTAAGCCGTATGGTATGCAATCGAATTTATCTAGCGAATTTCAAAGACGTAAACGGCAATTCGTACGTCTTGCTAGAACTCTCTTAACCCACGATATAAAACGTAATTAAAGAAAAATACGTACGCTACCACAATATATAAAATGAAATGCAAATTTCTTATAAGAATAATATAAGAGCGATGAAATAGATTTCATATTCTAAATGGAGGATATTTCACCAAATTTTAATAACATATTTGAAAACAATGAAATGAGAATCAAAATGGTGTCCAGAATGTTCTGAATTTCTTATTTACTCAATTTAATCAAATTAAGTTCAATTATTTATTTTTAAAAGACTGAAAGTACTCTCTATTTTTAGGTTGAAATAAATTAATAGATTGTTATCTATACTATGGGGTTGTTGTTAGTGATAATTTTTACGATAACTGTATAAACAAGTTTTTAATTTCTTATAAATAAATAAATATTGTTTAGATTCTAAATAATCTCTTAGAAATATTATTTAGTCTGAGGAGAATGGTTGACATTTACTTAACACTGTATTAACCGAGTTTGTATAAATTATAGCCACTAATATGATGTACTAACGAAAAAAATCTGAGCTTGTGTTTTAATAAATTTCCAAATCAGCAAATAAGTATAAAAAAAATAATTGCAAAATGTATTTATAATATATTTAAGATAGTTTTGTAAATAATAATTCATATAAATATATAAAGTAACTAATTGCAATAACACTAAAATTGCATTAGTTTTTTATTTAGCATAAAAATTTATTGAAAAAAATCAAATAGATCATACGCCAAAAAATAAATAAAAAAAAAACAACAGCAACAATGATATAGAAAAAAAACTTTAAATTCATGCGTACACCGTCGAAGAAAATATGAGTTTTTAACAAATTTTGACATAACAAACAAATCTTATTTGTAAAAATAAAAACATAAAACATAAAATTCAAAATAAAAATGTTATAAATATACTTAAAAGCATTATTATAATCGCTATAAAATGTGGTTAATGTAAGTATAAAAAATTATAAAATTTGAAATCTTTGCATTTAAGGGCAAACAAAATGTCAACATAATGATGTATTATAAAAACAACCATAAAAAATACGTGCAAACAAAAATTAAGTAAAATTCCCAAAATATATGCATAAATCATAAAAATGTCTTAAAGACAACAACAATTGTACATACAGATGATTATTAATAAAAAATTAAAATAATTCAAATCAAGAGTTTTTTTTCATTCAACTTTTTAAAATTATACTATTCATTTCGAAAAGTTGAATTGAAAAAGGAAACTGTAAAAGCAGAACAGAACCTCAAATCAACAACGAGTGTAGATGGCGAAAGCTTTTAGGTTGCTTAGAAGTGCCAAACTAGTACTGTCTTCAGAAAGATAAGCGATAAAAATATCCGCCATTTCGACTTGTAATGCATTTAAAATGCTAGCTTTATCAGGCGATAATAATGCATATGTTATACACTCCCAATCAATAGGATAGTTCCATTTGAAAAATGGCTGTATCTCGGTAAGTGATAACGGTATTTTCTTCAAACTTGGTGACAATATTTACAGTAGCCTGCCTGTTCTTTAAATAACAGAATGTCTCAAATCCGAAGTCCCGTTATGAATTTCTTACGAGAATTCTTAAAAACAGTACAAATGGTGAAGTCAATAGGATAGTTTCAGTGAAAATAAAACATGAAATAACGGTATGAAGGGATAATTTTACTTTGAAAAATGAAGCTGATAATAAGAAGAACTTTATTTAAATAATTTGAGCTCAAAAAATTAATTTGGGATAGAATTGTATAGGTTTTAACGGTAAATTAAGTTGATTTCGTCCCGAGCTCCTCTAAACGTACGCCAGTGCTTCAGTGTTCTTAAACTATCGTCTAACGGTAATGATCTTCCTCGTCATTAATTCCCACACTTTTTTGATGATATTTAGATCTAGGAAGTATGAAGGTCTTTCCATAACCTTGATTAGTTGGTCTTGAAATCAATCTTTTATCAGCCTTGCTTCATAATTGGGGTCATTATCTTGTGTTCCGGATCGTATTGAACGCAACCTGAAATGAAATTGAATTAACAACTTTAATGCGAATTGTAACTTACCCAGCATCCTGATACCGACACCGTGGACAGCACTCCTGATGAACCTGCAAAAGAAGAGAAACCACAAAGTATTACATCCTTTAAAATTATAAAATCAAATACTTATCTGAATTGAAATCCGATCCGATTGAAATCTGTTTGTAAACATTGTATTTGACATTTCCCATAACCTCAATTTTGAATTGTACATTACATACTTGATTCAGCAAAATCAGCTGCTTGGGATAGCACAATCATTCAGCTTGCAAGTTGGCAGTACTATTTAGCGAACAGGAAAATATCGTAAATTTGAAATTTGACTTTGAAGTCCAGTGAAGGTCGTACTGTTTAAATTTTTGCCGTTGTCATTTTTTCATTCCATTGTAACCTATCGAACATTAAAGAACATTGTGTCAGTCAATCAAATAGAAAAACCGGAGTTGTAATTTCTTGTGTTAGAGTGGCATAGGGCGACTCTGCACATAGTTGAAAATACAGTCATCGACTCGTTAATCAATATCAAATTTTCAGGAGCTATCGCATAGAAAGACGGAGCGGCATAGGGCGGCTTTGTACTTTCATGGCATTGGAGCATCAGGTTATTGGAATAATCAACATCTTGTTAAAATCTTATGGCATGGAAAATGTCGGAAGTTTTAGGCAATACATTAGGAAAAATATCTTTAAAAGCCTGGGTACTCTGAGTACCCCTAATTTAAGAAAACTCAGTAGTTCCACACCAAGATATTCAACCCCAATGGAAAAAATGGATTGTACAAACGCGTTATTTTTACTGATGGAAAAGATTAAATCTCGTCGGTTCAGATGGATTTAGGTATTATTCTCACGATTTAAGCAAGAAGGAATTAATTTTGTAGACGCATCACTCAGAGTAAGAAATGTCGAAATATGGGGTTGAATGTCTCTGTGTGGAATTATTGAGCTTGTGGAAATTAGCGGTAGCGGCGTTCAGGCTTACAAAAATATTTTGGGTAATATAGTTCTTAAAATTACCGACGTTTTCCATTCAACTTCTTTGAGATTTTAACAAGATAATGGCGTCAATCATGGAGCAAGACTGATAAAAGATTGGTTTCAACACCAACTAATCAAGGCTTGGGAAAGACCTCCATACTTCCTTTAAATACCATCAAAAATGTATGGGGATGAATGACAACGAAGATCTACACCGTTAGACAATAGTTTAAGAACACTGAAGCTCTTCTGCGAACGTTTAGAGAAGTTTGGGGCGAAATTATTTAAATTTACCGTTAAAACCTATACAATTCTATGGCCGGGTTTCTGATAGCTCTTATTCAGTACCTGTCGGCTGATTAGTCTTATCGCGTAGAGAAGACACACACCATATTTAGAAAGCTTTTCCATTGTGTTGAATGGAATTTTTGTTTATTTTGCATAGCTACGCCATATTTTTCTTGTTTAAGCCATCATCTTAGGTTGAGAAAATCATTGCGCACTTTCATCCAACAGCGTAAATAAGCAAAAGATAACATAACTATGCAAAATTAACAAAAAATCAATTCAATATAATGGAGAAGCTTTTTGAATATTGTGTGTGTCTTCTCTGGGCGATAAGACTAACCATTCTATAAGATCTACGAGAGAATATAGGCCCATTCTCTCGTAGATCTTATAGAATGGTTAGTCTTATCGCCCAGAGAAGACACACACAATATTCAAAAAGCTTCTCCATTATATTGAATTGATTAACTTTTTGAGCTCTAATTACTTAGATAAAGTTCTACTTATTACCAGCTAAATTTTTCAAAATAAAATTATCCTTTCTTACTGCGTTATTTGATGTTTTATTTCCACTGGAACTATCCTATTGACTTCATAATTTGTACTGGTTTTAAGAATTCTCGTAAGAAAATCCTAACGGGACTCCGGATTTGAGACCTTCTGCTATGCAAAGAACAAGCAGGCTACTGAAAATATTGTCACCAAGTTTGATGAAAATACCGTTATCACTTACCGAAATACAGCCATTTTGCAAGTGGAACTATTCTATTGATTGGGAGTGTATGTTCCAATATGGCATGGAATCTGGACAAAATGTGCCAATTTTTAAGCTTACCTATCTACATACCCACTTTTTAGATTCTTCTAATTGAAGTAATCTGGCTGGTGTAGTGGTTAGTGCGCGCACCTTCGGTGAGCAGGATCATGGGTACGAGTCTCACCGCTAACCAACAACAAAGCAGTTAATATCTTGAAAATTGGATGTCACTAACACATCTGCAGTCTTAGTTCAATGTTGGACTGTCGCGCCTGTTATTTATTTTTTTATTTATAGGCTAACGATTTTAGGTCGCAAAAAATCGCTTGGTTTTAGTTTTTTGGGTTGTTGTTAGGATGTAGTGTAGTTTGCAACTTCGGAAAACCTGTGCTAACACCTTGACCCTCAAAAAACCTCAAAATAATCGGACTTTTTTCATATTTTGGTTTGTAATATCTAAAAGGTGCTTCCTGCAACAAAAACGTCCCCTGCACTTTTAAAGCTAACAAAATCAAAGGATCCCAAGACACAGCACTTTAAAAATAGTTTTTTTTGTTACGCCCGAAATCGTAATTTTAATCAACTTCCAAGCTAAATATCGACTTAAATTCGCATTTTACGGGGAAAGTCATGTGACAAAAAAGTTATAGAGCAGTTCTTCTTCTTAATGGCACGATACACTGAGAAAAAAAAATAGAATGGTTATCTAAAGAAATAGTCGAATTCATCTAAAGTTCGCGTTGATTTTCAGCTTATGATTCTATGTAGTTGATTGAAACAGCTACGAAGATATGGATAAATTTTCTATTCGTCATTAGTTGAAACATCTGCTATATTTGCAAATTCAATTACTTCATTTGTAAAGACAGCTATTCAGTATCTAGAAATTGTTAAATGTTAGATAGCTAAATTGTGTTGAAGAAAAAAGAACGATTGTTTGTAGTTAAATTTTATATTTGAATAGTACAATCAACTTTTGTGGAAGACTTGACTAAACTTTTTCTTCTAATCTTGCGTGGTTAAATGAACCAATTTAATAGTATTTTCAGCTGCGAAGATTAGAGAAATCAGCTATTTCTTTGGTAAAACTATCTAAATTTAAGTCAACTACTTCACTTTAGATAAAAAGTCTAAACCATTTTTTTCAGTGTAGCCCGACATCCTCCAGCTCCGAAAGCCTAGCATCTGGTGGGCATCATCACATACAGAATGCTCCCATCGGGCTCTCGGTTGTTCACGCAATCTGGCTTCATCCACTCGTCGTTCATCCTTTGTACATGTCCCGCCTATTGCAGTCGCTGCAATTTTACGATTTTCGACACCTGTAGCTCATCATACAGCTGATACAACTCAAGGTTGTACCGGATGCGCCATTCACCTCGCTCACGAATGGCCCCGAAGATTCTTCGGAGAACCTTTCGCTCGAACGTGTCCAACAAGTGTTCAGAGTTTTGGGTTAGGGTCCATGCCTCGCAGCCATAGTATAGCACAGGTCGGATTATGGTTTTATACACGTGGAGCTTCGTGTTCCTGTGCACCAGCTTCAAATTCATAACTGGGAGGGCGAAAAATAACACTTATAAGTTAGTTGTATCCGTCGCTTTATCTCATCTGTTTCGTTGGCGTCCTTTGACAAATTGCAACCCAGGTAAGTGAAGTTGTCTACATACTCTATATTGAGGTCCCCCACTGTGATGCTTGAATTTACTGGCGTTCTAGTTTTTGATTGCATCATGACCTTGGTTTTAGATTCGTTGATATGTAGCCCAACTTCTTTGGCGGCGTTATTGAGATTATGCAGAAGGGTTTCTCCATCACCCAATCTTCGAGACATGATGTTGATGTCGTCGGCGTACGCTACTAGTTGAGCCGACTTAATAAGTAGCGCTTCGCTGCTGTCCAAATTCATGGCTCGAATCACATACTCCAGAGCCAGATTGAAGAACGTCGGCGCCAGCCCGTCGCCTTGCTTGAGTCCAATACGAGTTTCAAATAGGTCAGTGAGTCTGTTCTGAACTCTGACCTGCGAGACGGTATTAGTCATCGTCATCCTTATGAGTCGCACTAGCTTAGCCGGTATTCTAAAATGCAGCAAAATGTTGTACAGTACGCTCGATACTGTCGTATGCCTGCTTGAAGTCGACTGGTATACGTCGATGTTGTATTCCCAGCACTTCTGGAGTGGATTGTGGATTGGGCAAATTATACTCGCCAATCTTCCGGGATTATTTCGTCGTTCCATATTTTAACGATAAGTCTGTGTATAGCCTTAACAAGGCTCTCCCCACCATGCTTCAGCAGTTCAGCTGGAATCTCATCAGCGCCCGGTGCTTTATTATGTTTCAGTGATTGCATGACGAGATCAACTTCTTCTATTGTTGGGGGTTGAACGGGAGGGCCTGTTTCAGCCGTCAGCTCCAGCGCTTCTTGTGTGGGGTTGTTCGGTTGAACATTAAGGAGCTCTTTAAAATGTGAGGCCCAGCGTTTATCAACGCAACCGGTGTCGCTAATGATATTGCCATCCTTATCCTCACAGTGGCTGGTCCTGGGTTGTTATCCACCTTTAATCGAATTAATTAGCTTGTACGCTTGTCTTCTGTTCCTAGTAGCTAGTTTTTGGTTTATTTGCATCAACTGCTCGTCAAGATGCTTACGTTTCTTACGCCTAATTAACCTATTCGAAAATCGTCGAAGGTCGTCATATTTGTTTTTCTTTTTTTGGCTCTAGTTGCGCGTTCGGCCTTTTGCCGATATGCTTCGTTTTTCGTATATACCGAATTTTGACATTCCTCGTCAAACCAATCATTTCGGGCTCTCCGGGCTTTGTAGCCCACAACCTACTCTGCGATCCTTTGATGGTATCTCTGAGTGCATCCCATATCTCAAGGGCGCCTTCGTTGCTGTTGCTGATGTTATTTAGCAAGGGCGTCAGCTTCTCCTCAAAGGCAGTCGTATAAACAACCACCGTGGCATCATCCGACAATTTGTCAACCGCAAAAATTTTTGCCTGGTTCAGTGGCGAACCTACGTAGGGGTTTTGGGGGTTCAAACCCCCTCCGAAATTGCTCGAAGTAATATAAGATACAAATCGGGTTAATACAAAAGCAGGACGTTTCCCACAAAAATAGTTCTAACAGACGGAAAATGAGAAAATTGAGCAAGTAACTCAGCATCACAGAGACAGTGCTGCGCTAAGATGCTTTTCGAAAGACTCTTTAAGCGCCACAAAAAATTGCATTATTACCAATCGCCTTCTTGCGAAGTTCGAGGATGACGGACGGTGCCGGCTCGCTGCGGGGGCGACGCGCTTAAAATTTTGACCGCCGTTCAAAGATCCGGGGGCTACCTCGCCAAGCGCGAATGCGAGGACTGTGGATCTGCCCCGAGCACAAGGATTTCACAAAAATTAATTTGGAATTCAGAATTTTTAACTTATACACTAAAGCTACGTTACGTTAAGTCGTGATCACGCTAGCAAAACATATATAAAAAGGAAAAAAAAATAATAAACTAATCTAAATAAAGGAATTCAACTTATTCTAAACTGACCTTGGGGGCGGCACAAGAATTCTACCACCTAAAACTACAAATCCTAATCGTCGCTGTTGTTGATATTTTTCGCTCGTTCAACCGTCGTTGGACTGCTCTCCGATTTCGTTGTTCCTCAATCTTACTCCGATTTCGTTGTTCCTCAATCCTACTCCGATTTCGTTGTTCCTCAATCTTACTCGCTTTCTTTTTCTTCGCTCTCAAGTTATCGTCTCAGCTCTCATGCGTTTCCACTTCGTTTCACGACGTTTCGTCCACCAGCTTTTCGTCCAGTAGACCGATTTGAAAGAGGGTTATAAAAATGGTCGAATGTTAGTACGAATTCGTTACCATCAGTTTAATTCAATTTTACAGCTACGTTACGTTAAGTCGTGTTAGTAATCAAACAATACAAGAAATGATTTGGGACACAAAAAAACACTATTTTACGGGTGTAGAGTATAAATAGTAATTCAAATTCAAACTTCAACCTCTTTCATAAAACCCCTCCCGAAATATTTTTCTGCGTACGCCCCTGGCCTGGTTGAATCTCGAATGATGCACCGAAGAAATTCTGCACCTATAAGTCGCCTTCACCATATAGTGGTCAGAATCAATATTTGCTCCACGAAAGGATCGAACATTCATGATGCTCAATGCCGATCTCTTACAGACGAGGACGTGGTCAATTTATTTGACGGTATGTTGGTCTGGAGATCTCCAGGTCTGAATATGCGACGATGCGGAAAACAAGTTAGAGCTAATGGCCATATTTCTGCTGGTCGCGAAGTCAATTAGTCGTTGGCCATTGTCGTTACAGTCTTCATGGAGGCTGTACACTCCAGTAATCCCCCTATGCCAACTTTCGTTTCCGACTTCGGAGTTAAAATCCCCCAGCAGCAATTTGACATCGTTTGATTGAAGTGAATCGAGGAGATTTTCTAGGCGGTGATAGAACTCGCCTTTAACCGCGTCTTCGCTCACTTCGGTGGGGGCATGCGCGTTTATGAGCCAGAGATTGAAGAACCGGGTTTTAATGCGAATCGCACACAGCCGCTCGTTTATGGGCTTGAGGTCGATAGCATGCATCTTAAGTTGATTGTTTACAATGAATGCCACTCCAAACTCCCTGTAGCCCGAAGGTTTTCCACTTGTGAAAATTGTGTACGAATTTCGGTCATCAATCTCGCTACTAAGCCATTTTGTTTCCTGGAGTACAACTATGTTGAGCTTATATTTCTCGACCTGATCCAAGAGAGCCCTTAAAGCGCCTGGCCTATTCAGGGAGCGTACATTCCAGGCTCCGAAAGAGTTATCAGTTGTTCGTTTGCGAAGTCGTCGTTGGGTTGTATCCGTCCAATTCGAGGCTTTGATTCCAGGTTTCCTGATGTAGATTTTTTTCCAAGGATGGGCTGTCGGCCCATCGCTTAACCATGACAGTATTCGTAAAACGAAAGAGGTCCATCATGGAGAGGCCTCGGAGGTGCTACTTCGGTGATTAACTATTTGTTTTTTGTCACCCTGTAAAAACCGGCCGATAACCCGGTTTTCGGTTGTTTTCGGTTTCTTGCAAAACCGTTTAGACCGTCCGGTTTTAACCGGGCTTAAAGTACCGTTTTTCCGGTTAACCGACTTTTTTCATTGGTTTGCTTAGAATTGTATTAAAAGAATGCATACACACTCGTATTGCTGGTCTTCATATCGTAAGCAAAATCAAATCAAAATGTACGTACAGGGTGCGCCAGAGAAACCTACTTATTTGAAAAAACTCCTGAGTGGTGAGTTGGGCGGGTAACGGGTAGAGGGGTGGAAAAGGGCGTATCTGGCAGGGGAAGTCCCCAAGTTTGTTTCCTATTCTAGTCAGTTGCCATGATGCGATCGTCTAGAGAGCAGCGGGCCTCGAGAGCTTCTTTTCTAATGGTCGCTCACTTGGTACATGATCGAGGATTTTTTTCTTCCAAGCCTCGAAGAAATAAATGTTAGGGGCGTGTGCGGTTTCAGCAAGATAGAGCCACAGCACACACAGTGCGGGACTCGATAAATTGTTGCAACATTTCCCCGACCGCCTCATCGCTCTCAGAGGCGATCTCACGCTCTCCAGATTTGGCGGATTTTGGGTCATTTGAAATTCCTGGTTTATTTCAATAGACCACGGACCATAGAAGAACAATATTCGCGGCGCCATTGCCAACGTACCGATCGATGTGCTGCGAAGAGTAGAGGCGAACTCCAAAAATCTACTTAATCAGTGTAATGGGGGTCGCCATTTAACCGATGTCATTTTGAAGCCTGTATGAAAAGAAACTTGGGATATTGTACTCTTAAATAAAAAGGAATTAAGACCATAGCTGTAGTACTTTTGTTTTCATTGCCCTTTCAAATAAGTAAGTTTCTCTTGCCACCCTGCAGCGGTAAGGAGAGTGTTTGAAAATATGTCTAAGGGCTGAAATTTGAAAACGAAATTTTTCATAGGGGGCAAATAATAGAATTGCTGACTGAAAAATCAAAAAAATATAAACGAGACCGAGGCTAATTTCGGGCGCGGACGAAATTTGGATACCCTTCGCTCCCCTCGGGCTAAAAGTTTTTTCGTGCGTACCTACGGCTTGTATTTAATCCCTCCCTCATTATTTTCCTTCCGTCTTCACAAAAGTTCCGTTGCGTCGGCAAAACAATATTTGCGTGGGGTTTGTTTGGAATAAGTCGGCAAATGAAAATATTTACTCAGAAAATGTTATTGGGGGAAGCGGGAGCTTGCCTTATAGTACGATTCTATTTGTTATGAACTTTTTAGTTGCTTTGATAAAGACACATTAATTAAGGGTTTTGTTAAATTGGCGAAAAAATGTTTTTTAGAAGAACCAAAATGGAGGGTTGGGTTTGTATGGCAGCCCCATGACCCCATTGTCTGATTTGAGCAATTCTTACATGTATTTGGTGTCATCAATAGAAATACATTTGCGTGAAATTTGGTCGAAATTGCTGCACAAATAAAAATGTTTTTCTCAGAAGAACCTAATTTGGGGGGTCAGGTTTGTATGGCAGCCCCATGACCCCATTATCCAATTTGATCAATTCTTAGATATGTTTTGTGTCATCAAGAGAAAAACGATTGTGTGAAATTTGGTTAAAATTGGTGTACAAATCAAAAAGTTTTTCTTAGAAGAACCTAATTTGGGAGGTTGGGTTTGTATGGCAGCCCCATGACTCCATGGTCCGATTTGATCCATTCTTACATATGTTTTGTGTTATCAATAGAAACACATTTGTGTGAAATTTTGTTGAAATTGGTGCCCAAATAAAAAAGTTTTTCTTAGAAGAACCTAATTTGGGTAGTTGGGTTTGTATGGCAGCCTCATGACCCCATAGTCCGATTTTGTCGATTCAAACATACAAACTGCCTGCAGCAAAAAGAAGCATTTGTGCAAAATTTCAGCTTCATAGCTTTTAAATTGGCCGAGTAAAGCGCGTCGCAACAGACAGACAGACGGACATCGCCCAATCGACTCCCGCAGTCATGCTGATCATATATGTATACTTTTTATATGGTCGGAGATGCTTCCTTCAATGCGTTACAAACTTTATGACAAAGTTAATATACCTCTTCACTCTATGAGCGAAGGGTATAAAAATTGTATAAATTGTGAAAGAATCTTTTTCCCGTTTTTCACCGGATGGACGAACAACTGTCCGGGCTAAAACCGGGAGGACAGAAACCGAAAATAACCCGGTAAACTGTTCTGAAAGTACCGGTTTTCGGACTAACCGTCCGGTTTTTGACATCCCTAGTAGTGACTGAACTGGCTGGATTACCGAGCGTAAGGTTGTCGTTGACAGAAAAATTGAACAAAGGTTAGGTCTTCGACAAAATAGAGGACAAATATAAGTATCTCTCAATTTTTTATACCCTTCGCTTATTAAGCGTAAAGGGTATATTAACTTTGTCATGAAGTTTGTAACGCATTGAAGGAAGCATCTCCGACCATATAAAATATGTATATATATGATCAGCGTGACGAGCTGAGTCGATTGGACGATGTCCGTCTGTCTGTATGTTGCGACGCGTTTTGCTCGGCCAGTTTAAAAGCTATGGAGCTGAAATTTTGCACACATGCTTCTTTTTGTTGCAGGCAGTTTGTATGTTTGAATCGCTAAAATCCGACAAGGAGGTCGTAGGGCTGCCATACAAACCTACCCCCAAAATTTAGGTTCTTCTTAGAAAAACTTTTTTATTAATGCATCAATCTCAATCAAATTTCACACAAATCTGTTTTAATTCGTAACACATAACTTATGTAAAAATCGACCAAATCGGACAATGGGCTCGTGGGGCTGCCATACACACCTAGTCCCCCAAATTATGTTCTTCTACGAAAAACTTTTTAATTTTCTCATCGATTGCAATCAAATTTCGCACAAATGTGTTTCTAGTAATACCACATAACATATGTAAAAATTGACCAAATCGGATGATGGGGTCATGGGGCTGTCATAGTAACCTAGCTCCCCAAATTAAGTTCTCCTAAGAATTTTTTTTTATTCATACACCAATTTCAACCAAACTTCACACAAATGTGTTTCTATTGATGACACAAACCATATGTATAAATACATGCAGTCGGACCATGTGGTCATGGGGCTACCATACAAACCTAGCCCCCCAAATCAAATGTTTCTAAGAAAAACGTTTTTATTTGCACACCAATTCCAATCAAAACTCAGAAAATTATATTTCTATTTATGCCACCACAACAAACGTGAAATCGGACTATGGGGTCGTGGGGCTGGCATATAAACCCAACCCCCAAATTAGGTTCTTCGAAGAAAACCTTTTTGATTTGTCCACCAATCTGAACCAAATGTGTTTTAATTGATGCCACAAACTACGTAAAAATTGATCGGAAGGCCATAGGGCTGCCCTACAACCCCCTTCCCCCTCTTTTTGGTTCTTATAAGAAACCCACGTCCCGCTTCGCCCAATAAATCTTCGCCACGGCACTTATGAGAAAATTCAAAAGCATGGAAGCGGGGAGGACTGAACACTAGTCATAGGTACGCCCGAAAAAACTTTTAGCCCGAGGGGAGCGAAGGGTATCCAAATTTCGGCCGCCCCCGAAATTAGCTTCGGTCTCGTTTTAACTTGTTTTCAGATACTAATAAGCATAGCATTATTGTCTGACCGAACGAAGCCGAAGTTCGGCCTTGAACTCTACCTTCGGCCAAAGACCTAAGCCGAAGCCAAAGATATGGAAATATAAATAAATAACAGGCTCGACATTCCCACAATGGATTAAGGCAAGGCCGCAGATGTGTGAGTGACATCAAATTTCCAAGATCTTAAATTTTTTTTTGTACAGGTGTTGGGATCAGCATATCACGCTCATCAGTGTTTTTTAACCCCATAAATGGCTACTCGTTTAACATCTGAGTGAGATCATAGTCCGTAACATGGGTTGTGAGCTCGAAAAATACCATAAACTGAATTGGTTCACGGTGAGAGTCGAACCCACGACCATGTGCAGATCAGAAATAATCTGCGGCTCTTTGCGTTTGTCTGTCTTTGTGGAACGTGATCCGCCAAATGGCAGTTAGGGTTAGGGAGTCAGAACGGCAAACATATTTGCGGAACATACACTGTTACTGTTGTGTTTCGTAACCTCATCCATTAACTCTAATAAAGATTAGGAACTGAAGAAACTAATAAACAAAATTAAATTTTTAGGGAAATTGTTTGCGGAGCCATCTGAGGGATGGCATTGACTAGATAAATTTTCCAGATTATCATAATATTTCTTTCAAATGTTTCCTATTTTCTATTGAACAAAGCGGCCCTGTGGAGAATAATTCCTTGTTGCCAGGTGAAAATATAATAAAATAAAAAAATAAATCCAAAGGTACTTCTGCAAATCAGGACATTTCAATCACCTCTACATACCAACATTTCAACCATCTTTACCACTGCGTCATCAATTCAGCCCAATCTACTTCTATGACCACTAGAAAGTGGTATATGCCAACTTTCTAACATTCCTGACAACCGTAAAAATTTATCAGTAAATAAATTTTCAACTAACAGTTCCCAACTCAATTTCACTCAGACATCAGACCTAATATGAAATGTTGTCCATAAGGACATTGAATAAGAGTAGAGTGACTACTTGGACTATGCTAGAGCTAGGCAGACATCATTTTTCAAAAGAACACATTCCTTTTTCCATTGAATAGTCTGTAACGTTCACTCGTGTAACTTTTGAGTACATATTTGCTCAGAGCTCAGTACTAGAACATGGTCCATATAGTTTTGGCAAATTTACCTTTTCAGAGAAACTGCCCATGTAAAAAGTATGAACTTTTGAAAGGAAAATCGTTTAGATCCTGCGTGCTCTGCAACTATAAACGTATACCTAGCTCAGCACTGCATATTAATGGAGAGAAATGTTTGACCATTTCTTGGAGATTCATACTCCTTCTGAAATTTAAATGACGGATATTATACGACACAAAAATCCCCCACATTTGCAAATTTGTGTAGAAAATGTCCTTTTGCAGAAAACTGTGTACAAAATGTTACATTGGAAACCCGTATTGTGACTATACTACAGTCCCGAATTTCAAGTTTATTATACTGCGTCGTTAATATAATTAACAAATACATAATTCTCTCCTGCCGCAAAGATATAAGGGCGAGGTGCTCTTATAATGAATTGTTTGTTTATTATTAATCAAATTCATTGCCAGACGATGTATCCGATTCATCCAGTTCATCGGTCTTCACCTCATGAATTCAAAATAATGGCACAACCGGCACAACCAATTACACCCTCTCCAATTACCATATCCTTCTCGGTTGATGGTGAATCTTATTACGAGAATTTCGCGCAAGTACGCAATTCGACGAAATACACCTAGTAAATTTCAAATCTGAATTTGATTTCCATTCGATGCTGTGTCTTCTGTACGCCTATACCAAATTTCTCGTCGACCATACCGTAACGATATTGCTATGACTCCCCCTTATCCGTTACAGGATCGATTTCAAATAAGATGGGTATATCTTTTCTCAATATAGAATGAAAACCGAATTAATACTCTTGGGAAGAATGTCACGGACAGACATCTGTCCGCAGGATCCCTCATAGTATTCAATCAACAATCAACCGAAAAAAAATGTATAAATATACATAGAGACCCAACAGAAATAGAAGAAATTCAGAGGGTAACTTACGGGAGGATAAAATGTACTTACTTGCTTGTTTATTCTCCCGAAGAAATGCTACGATTTAAATGCGGTCCTCCTTAGATCAAACTCAATTTATTTAGGCTCCCCTCATCAGAGAATGCGAGCTGGTATAGGATATTCGTGAATAATTTTTGAACTGACTTCTCTGATGTGACATCCCAAAGACCAGCGACCAGAGTTCAACACACACATAGCTGGGAATGCAAAGTGTTTTTTTTTATCCGTACACAAAAAGATAGTCCTTAAGCGGATGAGTAAGAATAAGAAGGCAATGAAAAGGTCTAGAAGAGCATTTATCTTTTTTTTTTGTGCGGCTACCATACCACCAATTTGTTATATTCTCGCTCAGGGGAGGACTGAGATTCAACGTGGTCGATTGACTGCATTAAAGATTCAAAGACGTAGGTACTTTCGCTCACCCCAGACACATTTACCTATAGTCTCAAATCTCACCATATCCTTCGCCGTTCGTGCTATTTCATTTGCGTGTGATGGCGCAAGGAATTCCAGGTGATTTCTGTCGGTTGTATGGTAGATATTCGTTACGTAGACAATGTAATTTACTAACCTTCCTATTGGGGCTTACAGATTCATTTCATACTTGTGATTGAGTTGATATTGCAGTGAATTTTGTTCAGTATATATAGCATAAATATGGACCCAAAAACACTAGAGATAGTGCATGCAATCCCAATCTCTTTGTACAGACGCGCTCTCTGTACAGTTGTGGAAGCTTCCTTTCTCTCAATGCCGTCTCAGTGACCTATGACCTATGAATCATACGTCCAACTACGGTTTTGTATTTTGAGAGCACAATGAATGGTTCGATACCCAAACTCTCTGGAGGTGCAGACAATATGTATAGGAGAAATATTGCCTGCATCTCCAGAAAATAGCTATATTTATTATAGCCCGTGGCCAGTGCGCGTATACTCTCTTGTCTCATACGAAAATAGTGTACTGTGCATAGTCATCCCATTTCGTAACCCCACCCATTGTGACATAATATACGAGATAAGAAACTTCTTTATTTATTCATGTCTAAAAACGAGCTCGTCCCAAACAAACTGCGGAGTAAGCTGGAGCTGACTGCTCTTCGAGCCTCAGGTTGGAAGGACGACCCAAGTCTATGACTTACCAAGAAGCTGTCTGCTCATTCAACTATTCCAACATTAAGTATCAGCGCAGGACAGAATTCTTGTAGACTTCCTTATGGGGCATTCAGAGCTCTGCTATCATCTAAAAAAATGCTAGTGAAATAGCCCGAGCCTGTGAGGCATCCATTAGTAAGGATGTGACAACCTTGGCCAGCAACAATCTCATGGTGGATCTTGTGCCGCCTATATTTGGCATAACCCTTGCTAGAGCCACGCTGGCGACCGCCGCTTTTTCACAAGCAAACTTAAAATGCTCTCCAAAGTCAATCCGACTCGAATCTGTGATATCCCCCAAAAACCTAATGGTTTTTTGGAGGTTATCATATTGCTTCCTGCTCTGATTTTTAAGGAGCACCTTTTCCTGCGCTTACTGAATGAACAGCCTCCGTTTTTCTGCTAATCAAGTTCGAATCCCACCCTTAATACTCAGATATTTATAGTCTTTATCCCCTGGTTGGGGTAGACTTTGACGCACTCCAGTTTCTTTGCTAGCCCCACAACTGCAATGACGACGGCAAAGCCTACCACGGTCGCTCCTCTAGGCATGGAAAGTTCCAAAATGCCGTTGTACATTATCATCTATAGCAGCAGATTAAGCACTGATCCCTGTGGAACTCCCGCTGTGACCGTAGGTCCATCGCTAGTATTGTTAAGTTTCCTACCTAGAGAGGCGATTGAGATCATCTAATATCGCAACATTTTACAGCAGACAGGTGCAAGTTGAAACTGCTCGCAGCTTCGGTAAATAACGGGACAAGGTAAAAAAAAACTAAAACTGGAATGTATGCGTTAAGTATGGAAAAAAATGGGGGATACGATTTGAGAGGTAGCTCCTGATACCTGCAAGATAATCTGGAGCATTCATCCATTGCTGTAAAGCGGCATGAATGGAGGCCCTGTTTACGGAATTAAACGCGTTCTTGACATCGAGCGTCTCCACAGAACAGCATGTGCCATTGCAAGCGATTCCCTTGCCAAAATGGCAACCAATTCAATTGCATACAGTAGACCTCGCCCCACTAAAACAGTACTGTCGGTCTGACAGGCACTAGGGATGTCAAAAACAGGACGGTTAGTCCGAAAACCGGTACTTTCAGAACTGTTAACCGGGTTATTTTCGGTTTTTCCCTCCTACCGGTTTTAACCCGGATGGTTATTTGTCCATCCGGTTAAAGCCGGGAAAAAATGCTTTCGAAATTCATAAAATTTTTATATTTTCTTGATTTTGCAGTCAGCATATATGTCCCATATGAAAAATTTCGTTTTCAAATTTTAGCCCTTAAACATATTTTCCAACACTCTCCTTATTGCTGGTGCAAGAGAAACTTATTTATTTGAAAGGTCAATAAAAACAAAAGTACTTCAGATATGGTTTTAATTCTTTTTTTATTTGAGAATACAATATCCCAAATGTTTTTTTTTTCGTACAGGCTTGAAAATGATATCGGTTAAATAACGACCCCCATTGTGCCTACACTGATTAAGTCGATTTTTGAAGTTCGTGTCCCCTCTTTGCAGCACATCAATCGGTATATTGGCAATGGCGTCGCGAATGTTGTTCTTCGGGTGAGCTATAGGATTTCAAATAACCCCAAATCTGTAGAGCGTGTCAGGCATTGGAGATCGCCTTTGAGAGAGGAGGTCGGCGAAATGTTGTCGCAACAAATTCATTGAGCCGCGTGCTGTGTTTGCTGTGGCTGCAACTTGCTGAAACCACACGTTCCTAACGTTCATTTCTTTCTGAGGCGTGGAATAAAAAATACTGGATCATGTTACAAGTGAGCCACCGTTAGAAAAGATGCTCTCGAGGCCCGCTGGTCTCTAGAGGAGAGCATGATGGTAACTGACTAGAATTGGAAACAAACTTTGGGACGTCCCCCTTCAGATGCGCACATCCCACGCCTCTACCTGCCCAACTCACTGCTCGGGAGTTTTTTTCCAAATAAGTAAGTTTCCCTGGCGCACCCTATACGTGCATTTTGATTTGCTTTGGCGTCCCATTCGAACACCAGCAATACGAGTGTGTATGCATTTTTTTTTTACTAAAATTCTAAGTAAATCAACGAAAAGACTCGGTTAACCGGAAAACCGGTACTTTGAGCTCGTTTAAAACCGGACGGTATAACCGGCTTTACAAGAAACCGAAAACAACCGAAACCCGGGTAATGGGCTGGTTTTTGACATCCCTAACAGGCACCCGTTCTGTTCCACCACCGATAACAGTCTGTCATGGGCTTTTTTTGACATTTTTATGTCTTGACTCTGGCACATAAATCGAAAATCGTCACGAAAATTGCAACGAAAAAGCGTTACGTTTTTGGCATTACAGGTAGTACCCTGTGAGTTTTGGGTGCCATTCAAGGTTCAACGGAAGTTGGGCTAGGTTGTACCCTGTGAGTGTTGGGTGCCATTCAACAGAGGTTGGGCTTGGGTTCAATTTACGTTCAACTTGAGTTCAACTTGAGTTCAACTTGGGTTCATCTTGGGTTCAACTTGGGTTCAACTTGAATTCAACTCGAATTCAACTCGAATTCAACTCGAATTCAACTTGAATTCAACTTTCAACTTACGTTCAACTTTCGTTCAACTTTTGTTGAACGACCCAAAACGTGTAACTTTTAACTTAGGTTCAACTCATGTTCAACTTTCGTTAAACTGTTGTTGTACGACCCAAAAAGTGTTACTTTCAACTTAGGTTCAACTCACGTTCAACTTTCGTTCAGCTTTTGTTGAACGACCCAAAAAGTGTTACTTTCAACTTAGGTTCAAGTCACGTTCAACTTTCGTTCAACTTTTGTGTTACGTTCAAAAAGTGTTACTTTCAACTTAGGTTCAACTTTCGTTCAACAAAAGTTGACCCAAAGTTTACTTTCAACTTAGGTTCAAGTCACGTTCAACTTTCGTTCAAATTTGGTTGAACGACCCAAAAAGTGTTACTTTCAACTTAGGTTCAACTCACGTTCAACTTTTGATGAACGACCCAAAAAGTGTTACTTTCAACTTAGTTTCAACTGACGTTCAACTTTCGTTCAACTTTTGTTGAACGACCCAAAAATTGTAACTTTCAACTTAGGTTCAACTCACGTTCAACTTTTGTTGAACGACCCAAAAAGAGTCAAATTCGAAAAGCAAATCGTCACGAAAAAGCGTTACGAAAATTTAATGTCTTTACTTGGATACGATTCAACAGATAAGAGAGGTAAACTACAATAGAAATAGTGTGAACATTGCCCATGCCTAATAAAATAAAAATAATAAAATTTTCAAAAGAAAGGCAATCAGTTACCTTTTCATTATATCGATTCCACGAATTTCCCCAAATCGAAACCATATCTCTCTTTGTGTACCGCGACTCCTTGTGGGGCATGGTGCGTTGACTCAGCCATTTTAGTAGCTACTTTGAGTCAACGTTTCATTGCATACTCGGAGTTTATATAATGTTGCAAGCATTAATATTTCCCATCCACACTTAACACGGCGAGATTTGATCTCGTGTCTCTAGATTACTAGCTTCATAGAGTGTGACTTTACCAACTGAGCCACGATGCGTGTTAAATCGAAACCATATAATAATGTATAAATCATTTCGAGGTTGCATCAGTACTGTACATTAGCATTTGTTGAAAACATGAAAATGTCCCACTGAGTTGCGGACTTGTACGCAAGCTGTTTTTTTGGCCATATGTGTACATACCAGCCTTAGAGAAAGCATAGTAACCTATGCCATGCGTTAGTCCAGAGTGGCCATCAGAAAATAAAAATGGCACCGTTTTCACACTATTGCAGTTCATAGTATGCGTGAAAATTTTTTTTAATTGCCCATTGACACAGACGTCGCGCCTTCAGGCAATTGCGCCTGAGCCCCGCAATTTCTTCAGACCACCAGTAGTTCTCATTTCTTTGACTTAATGCCTTCTTCCAAGGCATAGATGCGTCGCAGGCATTCATCACTGACATGTTTTCCGCAGAGCATTCAATTGGATCACTCTGAAGCAAGACTTCGTTGGAGAGTGTCTCGTAAAATCTATTTGCACACCATCCGATTGTCTGTGCTTGGATTTTTGGTTCACTTACTCTGCTTGTTACAGTGTAGAAAATTGCTTGATGATCGCTTTGAGTGTAGAACTTTCTGACGTACCACTCCGTAAACGGCGCCAACGAACTACTGACAAATGTGAAATCAAAAATCCAGTGGCGGCTCTTCGGGTGAAGTAGGTGAAGAGCCCCTTCACTACAAAATATAATTGAAAATTTCCTCTAATACATACTATTATTTTAAAAATATTAAAAAGTAGCTTCTAACAATAAACAACTCCTGAATAAATCATCAATGAAAACCATAATCAAAATGTACATAAAATGCATATTTTGTATATCACAAACCTAAATTTTTCTACTTCAAATTCTGTGCCCTTGCACAGCCAAATTTCTCCTATCCATAGAATGATTAACACGTGAAGAGGTAATCGTGTCACAGCTCCACCTCTTCACTTCAGATACACGATTCTACTTAGGGATGGGAATTAATAACCGGTTATTTTGAATAACCGGTAGTTTCAATTTAAAAAACCGGTTATATCCGGTACTATTTTTGCCCGGTTATTAACCGGTACTATTTTTAAAATGGAAAAACCGAAAATAACTTATATGATTACTTTTAAAATTGGCGCACATACCAAATTACAACACAATATTTCAACGGAGAATAAAAAGGTCACTGCACCGGGTGTACGATTTAATGGAGTAAGTTAGTCGTACGGCGCACATAAACGGCGAATCCACAAATTAAAATGTATTTAAAGATGTACCCACATTATCTCCAAATGGCAGCTCGTCTAAAAAAAAGGCGTCGGCGTCGTGAGCTGCCATTTGGCAGCTGCTTACCATCTACACTAGCTACCAAATGGAGCCTGAAAATCATATACCAAACTACTTTCACTTTGGAGGTTTTTTTAAAATTAATTATAAAATCGAACAACGCGCGTTTAAATTATTACTATGCCTTTCAAAAATTACACAATTTCAAACAAAAGAAGAACAAAATTGTCACTTTGAATTCGAGAAGACTGAGAAACTGGACAGCCAAACAAATGGTAGTCAGTGTAGATGCAATGATAACTGGCATCGCGAGCTGCCAATTGGCAGTGTAGATAAAGCTTAAACTCTGCACACTGCCAAATCAGCGAATGGAGATTTAATCCATTTGAATTCATTAATTCGCCAAGTATGTGCAGGATGCACAGCTTCACCATCAAATTAGTACATCCAATTCAGTTGAGCTTTTCTATTAGAATTCGAAATTCCGTTTCGCCTCAATTTATTGTTTCCTATTGAAACTTGTCATTATTTGTGCAAAGAGCCCTATGAACTTTCAAATTTTTGCGCAATGTCCTGTTTTAAGAAATGATGCTTATGCGAGGTGCCTGGCTTGCTAATAAGTTACGCAGCGTTCACAATGCTACCTTAAATATAGAAAAAATATATGGAAAATATGGAAAAATATAGAACAGGAGGGCCTTTTGTTTGTTAGCCGGTTTTAACCGGTTATTTCAATAACCGGTATTTTTGGCCGGTTAAACCGAGCCGGTATAACCGATGAGGAAAATAACCGGAATAACCGGACAACCGGTAGTTTTGTCAAAAAGTCCCATCCCTAATTCTACTGCAACAATGTATTCAGCACGAAATGTGTACACTGGATTTTCTTAGCATGTGAATAGCTTTTTGGCTGGTATGGTACCTCATCTTCACTTCCGTATCGAATCGTATGAGGTGATTTGGTGATTCTTTGCGATTTCTCTTGTGTTTTTAGTTGATGCAGAATTTCATTTGTGGATAATTTGGAAATTGATAAATTGTTTTGGATGTACAAATTTGTTCGGTTGAGTTATGCAAGTCAATTAAACGACAAAGATTGTATTTTGCCTTTGTAAAACAAAAGGTTTGAGAATATCATTTACATTATATCGATCCTTGTTTTTAATGGTTACTTCACCTACTTTTGGAGCCACGAGCCGCCACTGCAAAAATCTCTTCTAAAGGTATTACTATTCCCTGAGTTCAATAGAACAACATCCAGTTGAGAAAACACGTCAAGAAGTACCCTCCCTCTCCTATTTATCTCCCGGCTACCCCATTCTGTAGCCCACGCGTTGAAGTCCCTACATAAACGCAAGAATCAACAGTATGGCAAGGCTGTGCAGTTTAGGATACGGATTTCAAAGTGAAATTTTACTTTTTGTTGTAGTTGGTACTATTTTCAACACCACAAGCATCGATTTTACAAAACTGGAACAAATTTACCATGCTTGAAATTAGCAGATGTTAGTACCTTTAAAATAGCCTTCACTTAATTTGAAAATTCAGGTTATTTCATTAGATTAAAAAAAAAAGTAAAAAAAAATGTTGTGAAAGTTACACTTAAATAGCTCACCTTTCTTTTTTTGCTAAAGACCCTCCCGAAATATTTTTCTGCATACGCCACTACTCTACATGATGAACATTATTAAAAAGCTCCCACTGTAAATCCAATATTTCTTCTATGTTCTTCTATGGGCTCTAGCTGGTAGACTGAATTCACTTGACAATACCGATCCTGAGCCAAAATACATACATCAACTTTCTTCTTGCTTAGATCAGCGTCTTAAATTGTTTTTTCTCCTTATTGATATAAGTGAATAGAATGCCAAGTAACTTAAAATCATACAGTTCTGTTCCGTTTTTTTTTTTGTCCGGGCAAAGTTTGTAACGTATGTGTGATAAGAAACAAACTTTTGAGGCGTGTTAAAGTTCTCACGTTTAAAGTGATTTTTTTTTCATAGCAGCAGATGAAGTCCCTGTCTCTTGTCTGGACGTTTTCACTCATGTTATACATAATACATACAAAACACATAATCATGTTGTTGCCATAAGCATGAAAGGAGTTTGTTGTCCTGTCCTGTCCTTCAAAACTGGTAAGCAAACTGAATCTCTTATTGATTTATACTTGCAGCAGACATGGTATAGTAGTATCTTTTTGAAGCAGAGATTTATGGTATTCTTGTCAGTGTACTAAAACACATCAAGTTTTTCGTATACCAACGAGATGACTGCTGGGGATGACTATAATAGTCATAAAGACGCTTGGATTGAAATATTTTTTTAGGAGTAAGAGTAAGTTGAGTAAGTGAAAATTTTGTGTTTTTTTTTTCGATGGCATTCAGTTAAGAGAGAATTTTCAATGAAAATAAGATGTGAAATTCGTGATTGATCAACAATTTACTTTTAACCTTTATGTCTACAACCACATACCCGGGTATGTTTTTCATCTTTAATTTGAAATATTTCGAGTCCTGTGGGTCATATTGATTTGAAATTTTCAGTAGTCTCCTCAAATATTGTTTTGTAACATATTCTTTAAAAAATCGTTTTTGCAATTTTTTTTGTTAATTAATAAAATCCATAAGAATATTCTATTTTGAAAGTAAATTCAATATAAAACACAAGAATATATTCATTCCATAATAGTTGCCTTTCGTTGGTGCAAGAACAATATAATACCATCTAAAAATTTGACAAGTGTTTTTCTGCATAGAATTATCTGGAATAAGATTTGAATAGAATGTAAGGCTACCGTGTCCTGTTCTAGATCGAAGGAAACGCAGGCTCAACCAATAAAGCGAAACCTATACTATTTTTCTTAGTATTGCTACTCTGGACTAGCCAGCATAGACAAACCTCAAAATATTGACGTGTGGGAAGAAGTTTTTGGAAGATGTTAAATATAGTAATTGAAGTTTAGTACCTACATTTATGAATTCAAACATGATTCTTTTTCTGTCATTTGTAATGTACAACTATATCATCTTTATGCCGCCCACACAATGTCAAAAATGATTTCGGACGCCTCGTGTGTGGGGTGGGCGGCCTGAGAGTTCAGATCGGGGAAACTCCATACTGACTGTTTTCTGGTTCCTCTACGGGGTTGAGAGCATATCAGTTGCAAAATAAGCATGCCTAATGTTATGGAAGTGTATTATTATTGCAATTCTTCGTCTTTATGGCACGATAGCCCGACGTCGGGCCTTGGCCGTCTGGATTGTAAACCTCCAATTGTCGCGGTCACGCGACCTTATCCTCCAGTTTCGAAAGCCTCGCATCTGGTGGGCGTCCTCACATACAGAATGCTCCCATCGGGCTCTCGGTCGTCCATGCAATCTGGCTCCATCCACTCGTTGCGCGTTCATCACCTTTTTATGCGATCGTCGTTCATCCTTTGTACATGTCCCGCCCATTGCAGTCGCTGCAATTTCACGATCTTCGACATCTGTAGCTCATCATACAGCTGATACAACTCAAGGTTGTACCGGATGCGTCATTTACCTCGTTCACGAACGGCCCCGAAGATAATTCGGAGAACCTTTCGCTCGAATGTGTCCAACAGGTGTTCAGAGTTTTGGGTTAGGGTCCATGCCTCGCAGCCATAGCAGAGCACAGGTTGGATTATGGTTTTATACACGTGGAGCTTCGTGTTCCTGGTGCACCAGCTTCGAATTCATAATTTGGAGGACCGCAAAATAACACTTATTAGCTAGTTGTATCCGTCGCTTTATCTCATCTGTTTCGTTGGCGTCCTTTGACAAATTACAACCCAGGTCAGTGAAGTTGTCTACATACCCTATATTGAAGTCCCCCACTGTGATGCTTGAATTTACTGGCGTTCTAGTTTTTGATTGCATCATGACCTTGGTTTTAGATTCGTTGATATGTAGTCCAACTTCTTTGGCGGCGTTATTGAGATTATGCAGAAGGCTTTCTGCATCACCCAATCTTCGAGACATGATGTTGATGTCGTCGACGTAGGCTACTAGTTGAGTCGATTTAATGAGTAGCGTTCCACTGCTGTCCAAATTCATGGCTTCGGCGCCAGCCCGTCGCCTTGCTTGAATCCAGTACGAGTTTCAAATAGGTCAGTGAGTCTGTTCTGATCTCTGACCTGCGAGACGGTATTAGTCATCGTCATCCTTATGAGTCGCACTAGGTTAGCCGGTATTTCAAAATGCAGCAAAATGTTGTACAGTACGCTTCGATCGATACTGTCGTATGACTGCTTGAAGTCGACAAATATTTGGTATACGTCGATGTTGTATTCCCAGCACTTCTGGAGTAAAAGCTTCACTGTAAAAAGCTGATCTGTCGTCGAACGACCAGGTCTAAAGCCGCCTTGGTACTCGCCAATGATTTCTTCTGCGTACGGATTAATTCTATTTTCTAGAATCTTAGATAAAATCTTATAAGTCGTACAAACTAATGAGATGCTTCTGTAGTTCTCACATGTACTTTTTGTGAATGAAATGGTTCAAAAATAAACTCTTCCATAAAACCTACCTAAATCGACCCTTCCTCAACGCGTATTTACCTGGAAAGTAGTGTAAACATATCTCCCATGTGTCTAATTTATTCTTACCAAATTTCAGGAGGTGACTAGATTTTTCTGATGGGTCACAATATTTTTATACCCTTCACTCGTAGAGTAAAGGGTATATTAACTTTGTCATGAAGTTTGTAACGCATTGAAGGAAGCATCTCCGACCATATAAAATATGTGTATGATCAGCATGACGAGCTGAGTCGATTGGGCGATGTCCGTCTGTCTGTCTGTCCGTCTGTCCGTCTGTTGCTACGCGTTTTACTCGGCCAGTTTAAAAGCTATCGAGCTGACATTTTGCACACATGTTTCTTTTTATTGCAGGCAGTTTGTATGTTTGAATCGCTAAAATCGGACCGTGGGGTCATGGGGCTGCCATACAAACCTAACCCCCCCAATTTGGTTTTTCTAAGAAAAACTTTTTCATGTGTTTACTAATTTCAACGAAATTTCACACAAATGTGTTTCTATTGATAACACAAAACATATGTAAGAATGGATCAAATCGGACCATGGGGTCATGGGGCTGCCATACAAACCTAACCCCCCAAATTAGGTTCTTCTTAGAAAAACTTTTTCATTTGTGCACCAATTTGAACCAAATTTCACACAAATGTGTTTCTATTGATGCCACAAAATATATGTAAGAATAAATGGAATCAGACTGTGGGGTCATGGGGCTGTCATACAAACCCAGCCCCCAAATCGAGTTTTTCTAAGAAAAAATTTTTTATTTGTCCACCAATTTCAATCAAACCTCATAAAAGTGCATTTCATTTGATGCCACAAAACATGTGTAAAAATGAATGGAATCGGACGATGGGGTCATGGGGCTATCATACAAAGCCAACCCCCTAAATTGAGTTCTTCTACGAACAACTTTTTTATTTGTGCACCACTTTCAACCAAAACTCGTAAAAGTGCACTTCAATTGATGCCATAAATAATCGGACTATGGAGTCATGGGGCTACCATACAAGCCCAACCTCCCCATTTTGGATCTTCTAAGGAACATTTTTTCTACACCAATTTAAAAAAAAACCTCAATGCGTCTTTATCAAAACAAAAAAAAGTAAAACAAATGGAATCGTACTATGGGGCCATGCTCCCGCATCCCCCCAATAAAGTTTTCTGAGATATTTTTTTTTTATTTTACCACTTATTCCAACCAAACCTCACACAAATATTGTTTTATCGACGCCACAGAATTTGTCAATATCAAATATTATGCGAAAACAGAAGGAAAAGAATGGGGAAGGATTAAACACAAGTCATAGGTTTGCCCCAAAAAACTTTTAGCCCGAGGAGAGTGAAGGGTATTCAAATTTCGGCCGCGCCCGAAATTAGCCTCAGTCTCGGTATTTAGTATTTTAGTTGTACTGCGTGCAACGATATTAATGGTCTTATGATATTATCCTTTGATATTTGCGAATCTAATTTTTTTCTGGATAGAGCATCAGAATTTTTGTTCATTTTTCCGTATTTAAATACTATATAAAAATCTTAGTCGATAAGGTCTATTCTTATTCTAGTTAATCTTGGCGATGGATTCTTAATGAAGAACTCTACGTTCATTGATTGTATTTTCGGTCAATGTCAAAAGTCATATTATCTTTGCTTTAGTAATTTAGTAGTGAATTAAATTTTTTTTTTAAATTTTCCTCAATTTTAATCTTGGAAATCTCTATTTTTTTTTACATTACATTTATATTTTAAAAACTATATTATAGATACATTTGTAATTTTTTTCTATATCATATCTGTTATTTTTTCGTGTTTATTTATAGTTCCGCTCTTCCTGGTCCTTGTTGTTTTTCAATTTTTGTTTGGAAATGGGTAAATACTACTTTGTTTTATGTCCCGAGGAAAAATTAGGCTGTGGAGGTTTGCCTTCCATTCGAACAATTTCAGGTTATTGCGCAAGTCTGACCATATCTGGTGACAATAGATTGTTTTCTCGGGTGAAATAACCAAAATTGTTGTTTCGTGCCAAGTGAGGGCCATATTCGTAAAGGATTCCTCCACGAAAATAAAAGACTTGGCACCACTATAGTTACTTTTCTCCTCAAAATAGTTGTTGTTATTTCGAGTATAAGTATTGTTTTTCTATATTCCCTGCATGATTGAATTTGCTATTGCTGTTTTTATTGCCATATCGCTGATAATGAAGGACTCTACACAGAGTTTTGATGCTAGCGCTTCAAAGTCTATAAACGAAACTTTTTTTTTTCTTTCATTTGCCATGGAATTTCGGTTGCACTGATGCACTAGAGCTCCGAAAATTCCAACGAATTTCGCAGGATCGCCATGTAATATATAAGAGATTGTGTTGTTAGAGGATGGAGTTGGGGGAAGGAGTTTGAATAGTTTATTTGGCTAGCAGCTAGTCACTGCTTATGGGCTAGGCGCTGAACGCCGTATTCTATACGCATAACTGCGGATTCTTACCATTTTTAATTACTTGACTATAGTCTAGTGAGCAGTTGGCGCTGCTGGTCAGAAGATAATGATACTCCGACTTTATCTTCAGAAATGATTGCTTTATTGAAGTCCGTTCTTATTTTTATATAATTCCTTATTTACTAACAGTCATACTAATTTCTTATTATATTCCTTAAACAATTTCCTATTGGCTAAAATAAAAAGGATACGCCCATTAATCCTGGCATATACGTATTTGGAATTTCTCCTTCTACTCGAACTATACAGGGTGTCCGGAAACTGCCGCATAAACGCAACGGATTATGATTCCTCAGTTGATTTCCAGCAAAAAAGTTGTACAAACATACCCCCTCAGCTTAACCCTTTAGCTGCCACAGGCATTTAAAGATTTTTGAAAAAATGGTTTTCTCGCACGACTTAAAACCTAATCTCTCCAAAGCTAGACCAGCTAGAATAGTGAAATAAAATTATTATTACAGCCAACAAATTTACCTGAAAAATAAAACTAACCACATTAAAATCGAATAAGACGTTTGGTTTTGACAGAGCTTCGAAATCGAATTTGGGTGATTTGACTCAAAATCAATATTTTTTTCTATCTCAATTTTCTCCATCTTCTGCCAAGGTGAGGTGCTTGTACGATTCTTTTAAAAATTGGCGCATAGTCTTACGATGATATCTTTCTTACATCATTTTATGCTAGCTCCATTATTTCTAACAGTTTTAGTACCTTAAGTGCAGAAAACTATGGTTAATTTTGGCTCGATTTCGACATACTTCGAATAGATTTTACCAATTGCATATCTTTAGGGGCAGTGTGAATTAAATTGAATTGAATTCGAGCTCAAATTAACCCTAGTTTTCTACACATAACGTATGAAAACTGTTAGAACTAATGGAGCTCGATTAACATCATGTAGGAAAGATATGATCGTAAGACTATGCGCCAATTTTTAAAAGAATCGTACAAGCACCTAACCTTGGCAGAAGTTGGAGAAAATTGAGATGGAAAAAAGATTGTTTTTGGGTAAAATCACGCAAATTTGACTTTGAAGCTCTGTAAAAATCAAACCTCTTATCCGATTTTAGTGTGGTTAGTTTTATTTTATAGGTAAATTTGTTGGCTGTAATAATAATTTTATTTCACAATTCTAGCTTGTCTATCTTTGGAGATATTAGGCTTTAAGTCGTGCAAGAAAATGATTTTTTCAAACATTTTTAAATGCCTGTGTCAGCTTAAGGGTTAAGCTGAGGGGTATGTTTGGTACAACTTTTTTGCTGGAAATCAACGGAGGAATCATAATCCGGTGCGTTTATGCGGCAGTGTCCGGACACCCTGTATACACAAATCCAATAGGAATGCAGTTTCACTTTCACGTGCACTATTGGAAAATGCACTTGAAAATGAAACATAAATCTTTTTGCCATGCGCACGGGCCACACACGAAAGGTCACTTTGGTATGCATGCAATGTTAATACTCTTGTGTGCTCTCAGTGGGAATCCCGACGCATAACACTACATTGGGTAAGAATATCTAATTGCATGCGCCATCCTTTTTCAAGGATGTAAGCGCAGCAATATAATTTATTGTTACCAAATGTTTGGGTTTGTTGTGATAGGTAAACATAATAATTTGGTGGACACATTTGGTATGCATTACACTAGACGAAACATTCCGTGGTGTAACATTTTTGAAAATCTTTGTGTTCGAACTGAGAGCGGGCCCTTTCTTTGTGCAGTCAAATTTTCGATTGAAATATTTGAAATCCCACTGTCACCATGAATGTTTGTGTTATTTTTGTAAAGAAACCGCACCTGCGACATCCTGCGGGCAAATTGACGAATTCCTTAGTCAAGTTTACGAGTTCCCATGTTCAATTGACGAATTTCAAAACTGTTTTAACGAATTCAATCACAAATTGATGAATTTCCAGATCAAATTGATAAATTTCCCTTTTAAATTGTTGGACTTTAACATTCATTTGACGAATTTCCCTTACAAATTGGCGAATTTTAAAATCATGTAGACGAATTTCCATGTCCACTTTACGAATTGTCAATTCATTTTGACGAACTTCCAGATCAAATTGACGGATTTACATTTCAAATTAGTCTGAATTTGTCAAGATATTCGTCAATATGTGATGTAAATTCGTCAATTTGTCTCGAAAATTCGTTCACAATATTTTGAAATTCGTTAATTTAACATGGAAGCTTGTCACTAGGACATGGAAAATCGTCAATTTGCAATGGAAATTCGTCAACTTGAAGCATGTTTGTCTCAATACTTTTAACTTAAAGTATTAACTTTAACTAAGGGAAAAAATCGGCGGAAAAAGAAAACTATTAAGTTTTTCACAGGGTAGCTTGTTTTTTCGGGTGTACCTACGACTTGTATTTACCCCCCCCCCCCCCCCTATTCTTCCTTCTTCTTCACAAAAGTTCGGTTTCGTCGACAAAGCAATATATTTGTGTGGGGTTTGGTTGGAATAAGTGGGCAAATAAAAATATTTACTCAGAAAATGTTATTGGGGGATGCGGGAGCCCCATAGTACGATTCCATTGGTTTCAACCTTTTTTGTTGCTTTGATGAAGACACATTATTTCAATTGTGAAATTGGTGTAGAACATGTTTCTTAGACGAGCCAAAATGGGGGTTGGGTTTGTATGGCCGCCCTATGACCCCATGGTCCGATTTGATTCATTCTTACATATGTTTTGTGTCATCATACATTTGTGTGAAATTTGGCTGAAATAGGTGCACAAATAAAAAAGTTTTTCTTAGACGAACCTAATTTGGGGAGTTGGCTTTGTATGGCAGCCCCATGACCCCATTGTCCGAATTTACCGATTCAAACATAAAAACTGTCTGCAGCAAAAAGAAGCATTTGAGCAAAATGTCAGGTTCACAGCTTTTAAATTGGCCGAGTAAAACGCGTCGCAATAGACAAACAGGCTGACATGGCCCAATCGACTCCCCTAGTCATGCTGATCATATATATATACTTTTTATACGGTCGGAGATGCTTCCTTCAATGCGTTACAAGCTTCATGAGAAAGTTAATATACCCTTTCACTCTATGAGCGAAGGATATAAAAAAAAAGAAATAACATGGGTGGCAATCCACCAGTAAACTAGGGACGCAGATGTGTGAGTGACATCCAATTTCCAAGATCTAAACTGCTGTTTTGTTAAGGTGTTGAGATCAACAGCACGCCCAGCTATGTTATTTATCCCCATAAATGGATACTTGTTTACAATCTGAGCGACATCATAGTCCGTCACGTAGGTCGTGACATCAAAAACCCCATAAAATGAATTCGTTCACGGTGATTCTGGAATTCATGAGCCTGTGCACCAATCCAACCACAAGCCCGGCAGTGACCGGAAATCTCAACTACTGAAAAATCATGATGTTGAAAAAATTTTGGGCTTGCCCCCTCCCCCTGATCGAAATCCTGGCTACGCCCACGCATACTGGAGAGCCGCAACTTTATGTCAATTAATTTTGCAATAAAACAATCATCAGAGCAATCAGTACATTCTGAAGAAAATGTCTCACAAGCTTGTTGAGTGGGAATTTGTCTAAATATCAGTTTTCTGGGTTTTGGACACGAAAATATTGAAGAGATATAAAGTTTCGACTTGCAAAAAGGAGTGCTTATATTAAAATGCGTAAAATTGAGCCATTGTCATCCAGTTCGTTGAGCTTTTGAATAATATATGCAGTTCAAACTTTCTCACTAGCATTTAAACATTTTTTTAGTGAGCTATCGGTCAACACAGGCGTTGTGTTGTGTTGTGACTCTTGATAATTCGAATACAGAGGATAGGGATCACAAAAAAATGTAATTTCTGAGAGTGTAAATGGAAAAAGTAACTTTAAATAAATTTCTGAAGAGAAAGTTTCCTTTTTTTTGCCCACGACTTAAGGTTATGTATAAGCCATGAATTGAACTGGAGAAACATTTCGAGTTAACGAGAGGTATGAGGCTCGATTCTTCGACTTACAGAATGTTAGTCCTCGTCATATATGCCCCTAATTATTTTCGTTCAAACTTGAATGTTTTTATCGCCTCATTGGGAAAACAGGCAGCTGGTAATTAAAAAGTTCTAGTAATCAAATAATTCGAATTAACGAGGTATTCGAGATATCAAAACATTCAAACTATCGAGTTTTGAAGGAGAGGCTACTGTAACTTATTAAACGCATTTTACGGTTCCTTTATAACGAGAAAAGAACATAAATAAGCAGATATATGTATGTACAACTGATAAAATGTACACTGCTGGTGTGCTGGTTGTACGTTTGAGTATAAATTTTTGGTTGTAGACACAAGGGTTAATAGGGAAATAACCTGTAAAGCCCCGGATAGAGTTAAGGCCTGGATAGACCTCGGGCGGAATGAGAATGAAATTTTAGTCCGCTGCGATTTTCTCAATGAAAATGCATACATACTGTCGTGGAATGTGTGGTAAATGCTGGGTAATTCCATAAACTAAAATCCGAGAATGGTTTCACAATTTGTCTCTGCCATTTTATGTGTTATTTTTCGATTCCCCGGTCATTAGATAATTTCTACGATGAACTCGTCGTGTACAGTGCATCGGTTTGACGTTTGCAAAACTCACCACGCCCGACGGAGAATATGCTACAGAGTCGACTCATTTTCACGTTGAAAACGCATTCGGACAAGGGGGAAATAATTTTTTTATCATCATCATCATTCATTTTCATTCCGCTCGAACTCTATCCGGGGCTTTCGAGTGGAATGAAAATGAAACGGTAATGAACCGGCATAAAAACCGTGGTGAAATTAAAATTTTAGCTTCGAAATTTTCTACAAAAGCGTTTTACGTCCTAAATCATCTTAAAAATAACTAAAAAAAATAATTTCCCCCCTGTCCAAATGCATTTTCAACGTGAAAATGAGTCGATTCGGTAGCATATTCTCCGTCGGTCGTGGTGAGTTTTGCAAATGTCAAACCGATTCACTGTCCACGACGAGTTCATCGTGGAAATTATCTAATGACCGTGGAATCGAAAATTAATAGCGACGTTTTTTTCGTATCGCGTGTAAATCTGACTCGAAAAAAACGATCGCGGGTAACATCCCGGTTAAGGCCAAACAGCTGACATTTGACAGTTTTTGCGCATCTTTGACTCACCTTTGTCAGCTTATTTTTTAGATGTGGTGGATTTAATCACAAAAGATGATTATTTCTTTGCAAAATCTTTTCTCGTGATGAGAAAAGCTCTCACATTTGGTTTGAAAAGACAAATTCCCTCAAATTTCCCCTATGCGTCCGCCATCTACATTTGAGCTCTATCCCGTTGAGGGTAGTTGCACGCGTGAACTTTACCTGGGTAAGTGTCATTTTTTTATATGAAGTTCTACCCAAACCTGCACGGGATAATCACAATAAAACGTGCCTATTGTTACAAACCTAATATTTTATTAGTGAAATACGTTCTTGTTTTTTTTTTTCTATAAGGACATTATCTATAATCAATCGACATAGCTCATATGCCTATGTATGCAACCAGTATTGTATATTGTATAGGAAATGTAGCTATATACGTCCATTTACTATTGTATTTTTGTGGTCCATTTATAACATCGGACCATTAATCAAACCATTTATCAGAGTGAAAATTTAACAAAAGCCTTTTTTTATATTTACAATAATTCAGAATATGCAGCATGGCCTATACACAGAATTGAATTGAAAAAGAGAACAAAAGTGTACGTTGTCTAAATGTGTAATCTCCATACATTTATCACGTATGGTCATTATTTTTGAAACATACTGAAAAATTGTTTCCGTTTTGGAAAACCACATGAAAATGACTAGGCATAAAATGCATTCGTTCAACTGTAACCAGATAGTGGGATTTGAAATAAGGTCACGTATGCAATTTGCCATATAAGAATGAAATCCTTTTTGTTTTTATTTGTCAATACATAAGCCAGCAATTGAAGGATATTGTTTATTAATTTAATTGTCCTTAGCTGTAAACCTAATTGAAAATACCACCCTTTGTGTTTTACAATACAGGGAAACTGAAAATAGGACATGCACTGCCCTGTTGGCGGTTGACGGTAAATTCAAAATATGAAAACTCTCCGCAAATATTAATAAATAAATGTTAGGAAGACTTCAGTTTAAATGCTGTCCTAGTAAACCATTATTTAACAACAATGCGACCATCCAAAAACGTTCGTCAAATCTAACCCTTAGCATATAAACTCCTTTTACAAAAGTATTCCGTAGAACATACTCCGACGAATATTCTCGTACATACTTGAAACACTTTTCCATACTGTGCACATGAAAGGACGTGCAAAAAGGATATAGCCAAAATAAAATGCTCCGCACACACACACAAACACTATATAAGCTAATGTAATGCATCCTCTTGAAAATACTCTGTGATTCCCCAAACTTGACTTTGATTAAAAGTTTGAAATTGAAGTAACTACACAACACGCTCTACTACAGACACACACAGAATACAGAATAAAATATGTATTTCCATTTGAAATGGCTCGTGTAGACATCTGCCATCCGAGCATTTAAAATTCGCCCTGAATTCCATACCCTCATGAAAGGCGCACAGAACGGCGATGACGACGAAAAAACGAGAGAGAATCCTTCAGGAAAACCTGTGCGCAAAAAAAAACCTTCCAAGTTTGAATTGCAAATGAGTGAAGAAGTTGTTCCATTCATATAATGACACTATACACTTCAGCTCCCTCGCAATGCCATAGCAAATCCGCTTTGGGGATACCTACTACCGCGGTGTCTATATCTATACAGTCCGCTCGGTTCGGTTCGGTTAGGTTAGGTTAGGGTAGTCCTTGAAACCTATACGAATTGTATTCTTATAACGAAATGCTCTGGTTTAGATTTTTTTCCTTTCGTCCTTTTCTACACTCGATTTAACAGACGTTTACATTGTGCTGTATAGTATCTATATGTGTGCACTTACAGAGTGGATACATCTGTATGTGCAAGGTTTTCCCCGTCCGACATTATCTATCCAGATAAATTTCTCGTTTGGTCCTTGAAGGCCGCATACATCGCATGATGTTCAATGCTGGTCTTCTTACGAGTCGGCTCGGGTATTTACGAGCCAATGTTACATATGAGAGTGCTTAGAATTAGAAGTGAGTTATGTATGACGACTGACATATGAAAGGACGTGAAGTTTTTCTTGCTGATTTTATCCGTCGTCGCCGATTTCATCTTCAGCGCTGTGCAGGACAAGTTTCTATAAGTACATCTAGTCTACGGTTGAACCGAACCGGATACAGTTGTTACAAGAAAAATCAGTTTGGCAAACTGCGATGCCCTCCATCCTAAAGAGATTGTGCTGAGATGATGCAATATTTGCTGACAGGATATAAGTTGGATATGTGTGTGTGGTTTTCCATTTTTAAATGCAGTTGTACATTTTAACCAGTTCACCTTCCACATGGAAATGTTAGAAAACGGAAAATGAGATTTCTCAAAAATTGCATTTGCAGAAATATCAGGATATACTATAGAAGGGCTAGGAAATCACTGCGTGTTACATCATACGTTTTATTTGGAATAGATGTAAACTTCACTGGGCTCTTTACTTACTTCCGTTTTATATTTTGTCAACGTGCTTCCGTAAATTGAGTTTGCTTCAAATCAAAAATAACGGGAGGGCAACGTCATTTACTGACTAACCGAGGTTGAATGCAGTGGTGATTCTTCAAATGGTTACTGCGGAGAGCTCTGTAATGATTCGGGCTGACCATCGCTGATAGTGTGGCTTTAGGCTTTTTCTAGTACTTGGAAAAGCACTTGATCGGATTCTTGTATGCAAGTAAGTGTAATCCCACTGTTCACGGAAAGAAAATTTCTCTCTGACAGTATTAATGGAGAAATTGGCTAGTAGCACACACACCACAACCATGGAAATTGATTCGTTCCCTTCGTTGTTCAATATTCTGGGCACTTGAAAGAAGATATTGTGGTTTCACTTAGTTTGGTATTTATGAGACTTGAATTTCCGCTCAAAAGTCTCCATCCTCGTCCATTGCAAGTGCTAAGGTGTTGCATGCGCAGTTTATCCATATTATCAACGGAATTAGTGACGAATAGTCACCGTTGTATAAACTATACTGCAAACTGAAGCTCGAGGCTCTGACCAATTGTTGAATTCAATTAGACACCATCAAAGGGGTAAAACATTCGTTGATCTGGATGCGTGTGGTTGCAAAACAACTGGATTCTTTGCACTACAAGAGCGCGTCTCTTAAAAATTATAGCCCTGTTCAAACGACTACAGCAAGGATCATTTCATGTCACTTTACGTGGAACATCCTTACCTTGACACCAACAACACAATTGCCGAGCCGTCGAAGATTCAGGATTTCAAATAATCAAAAAGCTTTAGTTAAGATCCCACAGAGGCAACATGCATATTCAAGGTATCGGAGAGAGCCAAAATTACAGCAGGGCTCCTAAACGAGCGAGCGAACAACTTCACTCGGGGCCCTCCCGCCAAATTCTTGTGTGGGCCCCTACACTGAGAAACAAGCAGAGTGAAATCAATCGAAAATACTCTTGAAGGTCGATGAACACTTCAGTCATCAGTTACAGTCATTATTCATACAAGCTGACAAATTGTCAGTTAATTGACTGACGGCCAATTTGTATGGAAAATTACTGTGACTGATGACTAAAAAGTGTGGATCGACCTTTCGACCTTACACCAACTCTTTTGAAACATGATTTTGACGATACAGTGTTTCTACTAAAATTAAGAACGTCGTACTTAAAATAACTTTGCTGCTGAGCTACTTTCACTCTTTGCTTTCTTATTCTGAGAATAGCGTTCTTGTTGTATTGTTTATTAAATTAATGATTTCATCAATTGTTTTTTTTTTTATTTTAAAATAAAAACGGTGATATTTAAGCATAGTGAATTACCTGTGCCTATAATGGGATTCGATCCCGCGAACCTATGATTTGAAGAATGTCGCACGCACACACAGTCAATCCGAATAAACTTTTTCTTGAATTTTCACTATGTCAAAATCGCAGAAAATGAATTTGCTAGAACAAAAAGTTTAAAAAAAGGATTCGGACGCTTTCTGTGTGAGCGGCCTAGGTTTTTAACAATTGACAATTTAAACTCTACACGACAATTCAATCTATTCCTTGTTTCAGCTTTAAATTAAAGTTTGTACTTCGTACTTAATATTAAATTCAATACAGCAATCTTTGCAAGACTCCTTTCAGAGCAAATGAGAATCTTTTGCCCATATGGTACTTGGCAAGGAAAAGAGGGGGATCGGATTGCAAATCGCGGCTACAGTTACAGCCAATAACGCAGACCTGCCATTTGAGGATCCGGATTGTCTCATGAACAAAGATTTCAGAACAATATTCAATTTGTTTATCCAAGTGACCTGGTGAACCTGGAGCAAGATACATGCAGTTGTATGCAGAAACTTGTTTCGATCATGGACATAACCAAGAAAGCTTCGCAAGTGGCCACTTGTTCGAAATTCACCGTGGCTTGGTGTGGGTGAGTGTGTCGTGGCGAGTGACGACAAGACCTAAACATCAGGGAGTCGGGTATGAATCACTCAGGCGGTGACATCACTCCATTGTAGTTTTTTTGTGCCGTTTGAGTACAGTGTCAAAAAATAAAACAAAAGTAAAATTGTGGCTCCAAAAAGTGGAAATTGTGAAAAAAAATAAAAGTGCCTGTACTCCTGAATAAAAAAGAAAAGTTTCTGTGCTCATGCCACCCAAACAAAAATAATAAGTGAGGTTATGTACATACGTGCTCCTCCACCAAACTATTGTCGAAGCAGGACCCAAAATTATTTCTGGAATTCAGAATAAGTACCCGATTGTGCCGTCGTGTTAGTGATTTTTATTTAATTTAGTATGTAGTTCTGTGCCTGTTCCAGGAGTGAAGCGTCATTCATTAAGGGAGCCCCCAAATTTTGAATGAAATTTTTCGGCGGCCATGGGGCAGGGACGTAGCCAGGGGAGGGGTCGAGGGGTCCGGACCGCTCCCGAAATTATTATTATATATTAGATTGTATGTATCTAATTTTGCAGTCAGAGAAATTGTGTCATTAGGCAGAAGGGAGACTAATCGTGAATACATAATAAACATAAGAAAAAATTGAAAAACCTAAAAATATGGCGACCCAAGATTGGGATAGTCTTTCCTAATGGAACTTTGGGAAATTTCGTAAGACTTTATACATGCTCCAACATTTGAAATAAAATATTTGCTTTGAACTGATACCATGGCCCACGAGCCCTTCGATTATAATTGTACAGGAAAGAGGCCATTGGACAATTAAGTACTCATGCGTGCTATCGTACTCGTCCATCCTTGTCAAGCGATAAAATTGGTTTCGACACAGGAACAGCGGAACAGGCGGCATGTGATTCAATGGGGCAACGCCAAAATTAGTTCTCATTTCTTATACATAATGTCAAAATTTGTGAAGCTGAGCGTCGGACCCCTCCCGAAACAAAATACTGGCTTAGAACATTTTTTTTTCATTTTCCTTGTGTTGTGTTGTTACACACCCAAGCCATATGATATCCCTTTAATATGTGCAGGAAAGCACAAAAACGCCGCCCAAATTTTCCGCTACTAACGCTACAGCAAGCATGTGCAACTGCTTAGCTCACAGACAGGCTCCTTATTTTCTTATGATTCATGCAGTGGCCTGTACGGCAATCTGAGCTTCGTTCCCCTACAGCACTTCGGTGCAGTCCTGACTTACAATGTTCAACAGCAGATGCTGTCACATATTGTGGTATGGTAATGATGAATGTGAGAAACGCATTTAACCAACGCCGTCTATATATTAAGGCCGCAATGTAGAATCATAGACGTCAAATTCGCAGTTGACATTGTCGTCATCATCTCAAGTAGTGACGTCATGGTGGCCATATGGCATTTAGCCAGTGGCTTGTTACTTTTTATTTATCTGTGCGGTTGTACGATGGCAGCACCGCCGTCGAAACGTTTTACGTACTTACTCGTTTTTTTCCTACAATATCCGTACTATCTATTCGCGATCACAAATAAACTGATTGGTATCCCTAAATGGGGAAATCTTTCAGTCTATGACACATTCTCCATGCATTACATTTTGAGTATAAAAACTTCTGCACACTGTCAATAACCCACATAACCACTATCTTTTTAATTAATTGTTTGCCGTTCAAACAACACATTTTCTAAACGAAACTCGCGAAAAAAGTACACTCGCCCGTCTGTGTGCCACTTTGTAATGTTTAGTCTCACAGACTTGTTCTTGCTGTTGATGACGTGCTTATGTTTGTTTCTGTTTTTTTTTGCAGCCGTCAATAAATTGAATACGGATCCATGGCGTCATTATCCAGCTGAGTTGAGGCCTTGATGTATCTAGATGGCGTTGATTTAACCCCACGTGCAGGGGTTGAATCCACGCCGCGTTGCAGAATATGGGTGTGCCCGACAACCTGGCCGCTATACTTCAGAGCTACCTCTGGTGTCGCAACCTAGAATATAATACTAGTGAAGGAACGAAGGAGTACACAGCAACCGCGGCCGTTCCACAGGGATCCGTGCTTGGTCCCCTTCTACAACTTCATCCTGGAACTCCCCATGCCTGAGGGAGTGACGGTGGTTGGATTCGCGGATGACATCGCGGTGGTCCCCATCCGCAAAGAACGGGAGTAAGTGGAACTGTTAGTGAGGCGATAACAACCCTCAGTGGAACTGGCGGAGAATGAAACGGAAGCTGTTCTGATAAGTTAGCGCAGAAAAAAACATTCCCTCAAAATCAGAGTTGGAATAACGGTCATAACATAAGATCGGTAGGTTCTTGGGTAAGCTGACCAGACGTACAGCATTTTGCTGTACAGTACAGCATTTTGACCTGTCGTACAGCATTTGGAAATGTACAGCAAAATGTACAGCATTTGGAAATATACAGCAAAATGTACAGCATTCCTTATGCCACACAATGAAACCTAATTCATTACATAATAAGTTCATTTCGAGAGGGAATGCTTTCCGATCTTTCTGGAATTCGCCACACTTGCGTCAAGCTACTTGGCGATCCCATTACCTCCAAATTACATGGTCCTGCATATCCGCGTTTGGAAGTTACGGCTGCTCAAATTACAATTTTGAGTTTTCTAATTGAAAATTGCCCATCACTCGGAAATTCGTGAGCGAACAATTTAGAAATTTAGAAAACTTGTAGAAGACTGTATTTCATTTGGTGAAAATTTCAAGGCTCTAGCTATCAAGCTTCAGAAGTTACAGCCGTCGAAAGATGCGATTTAAGGTGTAAAGTTTGACCCATGGACGATAGATATTATTCAGGGAGATAAAAACACTTTCATGTTTGCCAATCGCATATTTTCAATAACTCGGAAACTGACCGAAATTTTTGAAATTTGGCATACTTGTAGACCTATTTGGCGTACATTTCCTCCAAGTTTGAAGGTCCTACATATCGGCGTTCGGAAGTTGCAGCTGCCCAATTCGCACTTTTGTGTTTGTTAATCGAAAATGGCCAATAACTTGGAAATTCTTCAGTGAGATTTTGAAATTTGTCAAACTTGTAGAGTATTGCACTGTCCATATTTTGAAAACATTTCAAGGCTCTAGCTACCAAGTTTCTAAAGTTACAGCCGTCGAAAGATGCGATTTTTATTTATTTTTTCCTATGACAAAACGATGAAAAATCATCCGATTTCCATATCAACCTCTATAGGAAAATGCATAATAAAGAAAGAACTTTGCCAGGGGTTTTAGATAGCAACTAATGTAACCATGGTTGACTGCATCCTCCAGAAATATCGCAACCAGGATAAGACACCCTTCTACCGCTATGGAGGCTCTTCTCGGACTCCACTCAATTGAAAATGAGCCTGGAAAGCCACCACGTATGCCGGGTCTGTTTAAGGTTTTTGGGGGCCCGATGCAAACAATATCAATGGGCCACAGAAAAGGTATCAAACCTTTCTATGATATTGAGCACTTTTTACTTTTCTGATCATTAACAGAGTTAAAAATAAATGTCGCAAGAAGCGAAAAAATTCAATACCTCAGCTGGTGTACTTCCGCGAGACATTGATAGGATGCATCGATATAACGAGAAAAAGATCGAAGCAACTCCAGGCCTTAACTGGAACAAGATCATGGACTACGATGATCGAAGGGACGAAGCGTTGAAACGCAATTCGAACAGGCGACCCAGACCAGATAGGCGAAACCGCCAGGCGGCAGCGAATACCTCCGCTAGAACTCCAGCTGTACCAGTTCGGGCAGCGAAGGAGACCCCACCAAAGGATGACAACCTTTGGGATTCACCGGCATACTCATGTATGACTCCGGTCAATAGTGGCTTTGGCCACAACCTTGATTATTCAGGGTTCAGTGCTGTCGTGGCTAGTAGCTACGAAGCAATGCGCAAGGTTGATAACCGAATTGAAAGGCAGATGCCGTTTTGTGTATATCAGCACTCATGCATATCCAAGCTTACCGCTCACCTAATACGCTACGTCCAAATTGAGAACAACGAAAACCGTTTCTCGGATGAAGGCTTGCCTTATGACGTATTTAGTGCTGGCAACGATGAGTTTATTCCGTTGACAGGACCAGTCTACGAATACTTTCAGTCTATTGGCAAGACTACAGACACTGAGGGCGATTTAATAAAAATCAATGTGCAGACAGACGCTTTACCGAATGATGGCTTTCCTGCATCTAGTACACGGGCAGCGGGTGATCCTGGCTCCTTTGGACCGATCACTGCAGAGACTCATAATCTCTATGAATGCTATGCCTCCCCTCTTATTAGTAGAAGGTTAGTTGAGGAATCCCGCGACCATCCTGAACAACGCGGTGGCTGGGCTCCCCTACCTACAGGGTTTTATCCAGAAGGTTCGACATTCACTGAGAATTGCATTGGATACCGCAAGCGTGAACGTATCGCTCCGGATTTTAGGAATCAAATGGATTTCATCCAATTTTGCACGTCTAACGACATGTCCGGTCGTCTTGCATATTCCCCTCAAGTCGAGAACATCGTAATACGATTTCTTGAGAGTGTCAAGGATAAGATTGTTATCCGCTATGGTTTTCCTGTGTTTAAATCAAATTCTTCGGTAACATCGTTCGTCACGTTCGAAGAAAAGCTAGAGCCAACTATAAGGCTTAGCGACTACATGGGGTCACTTTATTGTCACTCCGTCACCTGAATGCGCTCGCGCCGCATTATGTGCGCTGAAAAGGGAGAGAAGTTCTAAGTCTCCCGGTTATTGTGTAATTCCTCCAGGAAATGTTGAGGTTACTTTTTCCCAGCATAGAAACGACAATTTCAACTGCGTTGGAACTTTCGCTTTCTATAGTCCTGTTGTCAAGGACATTTCTCTAGTTAGAGAAAAGCGCTGGAAGGTCGATCCACCTACGACAAATAGGTTCGACCAGTTGTCCATCTGGACAACAAAACACTTTATTAAATAATTCCATCAGCTCAGATGGTTAACGTTCTTTCGGAATACTTTACATTTCGTCGTAGTAAAGGGATTTGTCAAGACCTATGTTTTGGGTATTATAACTTCGATAAACGTTAAATTAGTCCCTTTTTGTCCTTTTAGAGCTACTCTTCAATTTTATTACAAGAAAAAATTTGTTTGCAAATACTGCGATCCAGCGGTTTCCAAATTAAAAAAATATCATTAGGTAACTTTTTCTAGTTCTTTATATACTCGTATTAACAGGAAAGAAATTAAACAAGTTCGGGGGTATAAAAAGTAATGTGGTTCTTCGTAATTTCCTTGGTCCTTACCATAACAAATGCATAATTTAAATGATATATGTGGCATGAACTAAGTAAAAACTAATGCGGAAAGAAAGTAACTTCGCAATCCAAATAATGTCAGATAATTGATTCGGAAAAGGTTTGAAAATACGGCTAAATCCGAGCAATATGACTCACAGCAATCGGAGAGAGGTTTCTGGATTGTATTACTAGTCCAGTACAATTGGTTCAAAATAGCCCCAAACCTAAACATCCAAAAAGAAAAGAAATTTTTGATGCCAAATTGTTGAATACACTGCCTAATATACGCAGTAAAAAGTTACACTAATTTGCGCCATGGGTTAAGGGGGGAGGGGGTGGCAAAGGGGTGAAAATTCAGTTTCTTGCAAATATCTGGAAAACTATGAGTCTGACCTTAAAATGAGCTGAGGACAAAACAAACAACATAAAATTACCTTTGTAATGATATGTAACACTCTAGACATTTTCTCAGAAAATTATACCCTAGACCCAAAAGTATTATAGTGAATTTGGATTTTTCGAGTTTTACATTTCGCACTGTAACTCTTGATAGAATAGACCTACTGTCATAAGGTCTTGTCCATATATTGATAACAAAATTTATTTTATTTGTACCAAAAATTGGAGTGCTCCGACCATTGACGCCCCCCTCACTCCTCTTAACATTTTTCAAAAAGGCATGCCTGTAGCTTCTTTTTAAACTGAGCCAGGCAGATCAAATTTGGTGGGGTGCCTAGTCTAAGCTCCGTTATGCTCCCCACCAAAAATTATTACCATCCGATCAAAACTAAGGGTACCCCCCATACAAAGTGAACGAAAATTCTAACAAATTTCACATTTTTTCATTTCTAAATTCTATCTAAAACGGAAAAATAAAATTAATCTCTTAGAACGTCATTATAACAGTTAATTGTGGTCCTCTGAATGTATGTTCAAAATTTTGCATCAAAGCGTACACTACAAGTATCAACAAATTGTGTTTGAAAGTCATTGGTACTAGTTCAAAGGCTAGTTCTAGCAACCTTCAAACCATATTTTTCGTACTTGTAAGGCACGCTCCGGTACAAACTTTTGAATATACATTTACAAGACTACAATTAACTGTTATAATGACGTTCTAAGAAATAAATTTAATTTTTTCATTTTAGATAGAATTTAGAAGTGAAAAAATGTGATTTTTTTTAGAATTTTGGTTTACTTTGTATGGGGAGTACCCTTAGTTTTGATCGGCTGGTAACAATTTTTGGTGAGGAGCATAATGGGGCTTAGACTAGGCACCTCACCAAATTTTATCTGCCTGGCTCGATTTGAAAAGAAGCTACAGGCATGCCTTTTTGAAAAATGTTAGGAGGAGTGAGGGAGGCGTCAATGGTCGGAGCACCTCAATTTTTGGTTCAAACCAAATAAATTTTGTTTGTAATAGAATGAACAAGATTTCGTCACCCTAGGTTCTTTCTATCAAAAGTTACAGTCCGAAATGTAAAACTCAAAAAATGTAAATTCTCTATAATACTATTGGGTCTAGGGTATAATTTTCCGAAAAAACGTCTAGAGTGTTATATATCATTACAAAGGCAATTTTGTGTAGTTTGTTTCGTCCTCAGAAGATTTTAAGGTCAGATTCATAGTTTTCCAGTTATTTGTAAAAAAGTAAATTTTCACCCCTTTGGGACCCCCTCCCCCCTTAACCCATGGCGCAAATTGGTGTAACTTTTTATTGCGTATATTGGGCAGTGTATTCAACAATTTCGCATCAAAAATTTCTTTTTCTTTTGGATGTTTGGGTTTTGAGCTTTTTGTACTAGACTATACGGTTTCTGTGAAAATACTGCCCAAAAAGTCATATCTGAGTAAATTATCAACTTTCGCTAAGATCGTCAACATAGTTTATTTGGAAGTTGAGAGTTAATGAAAAATGCTGTAGTAAGCTGCACAGACATACGTAGATTTTCACGTTAAGCTCGTTTCGTATGGAAACCTAAGTGCCAGTATCAAGCGTAAATAATGAAATTGCCGTGCAGGGCCGGATTTAGCCTGTATGCCGCCCCTGGGCAGTAGGCAAATGGCCGCCCTCGGCCATCTGTAATCTTAAACGATTTATTGTAAGTGGAAGTTTTAATTTTTCTACACTGAAAACGTGACAATTTAAAACTAAAATTTGTGAAAAATTAACTTAAACCGATTCACACGATGGAAACATGATACGAAGAAAATATAGACAATGATAAATGCCGAGAGATTTGGACCCTTCCCGAAACCAAATCGTGCACTCGTCACTGTTGATTCTCATCCAATTTAAAGTGGGCAAAAAACTAAATGGACGTGTTGTAGGTTCAGAAGTTAATTGATTGTTACACTGGAAAGCTGCTCGAGGTCTCCAATAAAATTGAATATAGAGAGTCATCTACGGAACCATACTGCCAGGGGAGTGCCTAAGCAATAATGCTCTTTTCACCCGTTCCATCGGACTCCTTTGAAATACGGCATTTTATTGACGGGATCTAAGTGTTAAATTGGGATTTCCTCGTGTGATCCATACACTCACCTTCTGAAACCCAACCCCGGGTCGCAACTCCAGTTTGGGTAACAACCTTGTTGAGGCCGATTCGATTAACACGGATTAAAAGGCACGTCTATTCTTTGTGGATTTTCGACACGGAGTGAGCGAGCCCATGTCACGAACACGACATCAGTCCGGAAGAGAGGGTGGGCTCACACAATGTCATTTTTATTTCAACACCCCAACTTTTTGAATATTTTGTATAATATAATAATTCAAAACATAAAAATACATTGGATAAATGATTAAGTATCAAACATAGTTTAGAATTTTTAAACTTCATCAAAATTATAGAAAGTCCAAATTACATATTAAATATTAAAATTCAAATTAACAAAATCAAATTTTACGTTACGTTAATTAATCCCATATGCTTAGCGCAAAATTGAAGTTTTGATGCAGGCACTGCTTTTGTTAATCCGTCGGCAACATTTTGATTTGTCGGAACAAATTTGATTGCGATGGTGTTATCTCGAATTTTGTCACGTATGTAGTGATGACGGACGTCGATGTGCTTTGTCCTGGCGCGGAACACGTCCTCCTTAGCTATGGAGATAGCACTTTGATTATCGCATCTTATATCAATTGTCCCGATATCAGGCTTGAACTGCTGGTAGAATTGTTGTAACCAAATAGCCTCTTGTGTTGCTGCTGACAAAGCCATATACTCAGCCTCCGTACTGGATAGGGCTACTGTAGGCTGCCGTTTAGTACCCCAAGAAATAGCGCCGTCTGCCATTGTGAAGATGAAGCCTGTGCATGATCGTCGCTTATCGATATCAGAGGCCCAGTCTGAATCACTAAACCCTTGTAGTGCTGCTTCACCTGTGTAACGATATAGAATTTTATAATTGATAGTGGATTTCAAGTACCTAAGTATACGCTTTACGGCGGTCCAATGAGCCTTGTCGAAACTTCCATTAAATCGGCTAACATCGTTCACCGCGAATGCTATATCGGGCCTTGTACCTTGCACTAAGTACAATAAACTGCCAACGACTTCCTGGTATGGAATGTTTTCCATCCCCTCCTTATCGCCAACCATTTCAACCGATAGCTTTTGGTTTGGGTCACTAGGTGTAGATTGAGGCTTACAATCTTCCATTCCAAACCGTTTGAGTATGCTCTTCGTGTATTCTGATTGGTCAATTGCAATACCGTCATTTCTAAAAGTTATGTTTAACCCCACACAACTTTTTGCAACGCCTAAGTCTTTCATATGAAATGATTGACTAAGCGCCTTTTTGAGGTTGGTACGAGCGTCTTCATCCCGCCAAAAGATTAAAAGATCGTCTACATAAATCGCAATCATCAACTTCGCATCATTCGTGTAATATACACAAGGATCGACTTTTGATTTGATCAAACCAAATGACTTCAATTTAGCATCAAGAAGCAAGTTCCACTGCCTTCCACTTTGCTTAAGCCCATACATCGCTTTGTTTAATCGACAAACACGATTTGTTCCGTCTCTACATCCTTCTGGCTGCTCGATGTATATCTCTTCTTGAAGATCACCCTGTAAGAACGCTGTAACAGCGTCCATCTGATCAATTTGCATTTTCCATTTTGCGGCTAACGCAATGAGACAACGGAGAGATGTATACCGTACTACCGGAGAAAAAGTCTCCGTATAATCAATGCCGTACCTCTGCGAGCACCCTTTGGCTACCAATCTTGCCTTATAGTGCAAATTGCGCCCGTCATCGCTTAGTTTCGTTTTAAAAACCCATTTTGTTTTAAGAGTTTTCTTACCTCGAGGTAATTCCGTCAACGTCCAAGTATGATTTGACATCATTGACTTAATTTCATTGTTCATTGCTTTTCTCCATTCGTCTCGATCGTCTCGTTCCATTATTTCTGCAATGGTTGTTGGATCACTTGCTGCATCATCTATGTTGGCGTATTTGGCGATATTACTCATGGTACGTTTCGATCGCAAGCGCTCCGACTTTCGAATTGGTTCCTCGGGGATTGTCACATTAATGCTGGGTTCATAGTCATCATCAAATACGCTTGTGTCAATATTGTCGTCTTCATCTGGCGGTGGGTCTTTCATGTCAGATACATCGGGCATATCCCCAACTGAATAGGAATTTTCCTCAAAATCGATAGATACAAAATCACTCGTATTCGCTGTTTTGACTTTCAAAAATTCGACATCTCGGCTAACTATAACGGCATTTGTTTTTGGGTCAATACATCTATAACCTTTTTGCGTTTCACTGTAGCCCACGAATACCATTGGTTTTGATTTTGCGTCCCATTTTCGACGATTTACTTTAGGGATATGCACCATTACAGGACAACCAAATATCTGCATGTCGTTCCAATTAACTTTTGCACCTGACCAAATCTCCTCTGGCGTTTTTTGTCCGAGTGTCCTATTTATTGAGCGATTGACAATGTACGCCGCTGTATTTATAGCTTCAGCCCAATATTTCTTTCCCAGATCAGCATCGAACATCATACACCTCGCGCGCTCTACTAAGGTTCGGTTCATGCGCTCTGAAACGCCATTCTGCTCAGGTGTATAAGTACATGATGTTTGGTGTATGATGCCTGCGCTTTTCAACACCGATTTGAACTCGCGCGACAAATATTCACTGCCATTGTCCGAACGAATAATTTTAATTTTTCTTTCTGTCTGTGTTTCAACCATATTTTTAAATGTTTTGAACACGTCTAACACTTCAGACTTTCTTTTCATAAAATAAACAAACACTCTCCGAGAGAAATCGTCTATAAACGAGATGAAATATTTGGCACCGCCGATGGACGTATTTTCCATGGGGCCACACACGTCTGTATGAATTAGTTCCAACACATTTTTGGATTTAATTTCGACACTATGGCTTTTAAAGGATTTTCGAGTTTGTTTACCGAGTAAACAAGGTACACATTTCGCCAATGCGTTTTTATCGCCACTACACTGAATACCAACTGTTTTTGCCAATGTACAAAGATCCGCGTAATTTAAATGGCCAAGTCGTCTGTGCCACAACATCAAATTATCATCACCGGCACTAGTAAAGTTGCACTGATACGTATTCTTGTCCAATTGATAAACACCATTATTCGGCTGAATTTTAATCAACAAGTCATTTTGACCATTATAAACACTACACCCGTCAGACTTGAATATGACACTGTTGCCGGCTTCAACCATCCTAGCAACTGATAATAGATTTGCTGACAAATTGGGCACATGCAACACATTGTTCACTTTAATATCATTGCCATTCACTTTAAGCGTTGTAGAACCCGAACCGACCGCTTTCAATTTTTGATTATTCGCCATAATTATTTCGGAAACCGAGGAATTCGTAGTTAAGCAATCGAAAATGTCCGCACTTGGAGACATATGACACGATGCGCCACTGTCTATGTACCAGCTTAACTGGTTTTTAACACCATCGGGTTTAATGGCACTGAATGCGTTCGCGACTTTTGCTTCGGGTTTTCTTTTTGATCGGCACTCCGAACTCTTATGGCCTTTTTTGCCACACGAATAACATTTAAAGTTTTTGGAACGAATATGATGTGTCTTCGGCTTTCCACTATAAAATGCTGTCTCGTTTCGTTTAGCGTAATCTACATCCAGCAGCTTCATTTTCACATTATCTCCCGTGATGGAAATCCCGCTGCTTTCCAAACCCATTATAAGAGGCTTATAATCGTCACCTAATCCAGCCAGCATGATGGCTCCAATCCATTCGTCCGATATGGGGAAACCGATACCCGTCAGTTTATTTGATGTGGATGTAATTATGCTTAGATATTCATCCATAGAAGCACACTCATGTAATCTGACGCCGGTTAACTTTCGTAGCAGTCCAATCTTTCGGGATAGCCCATGATCGTCGAAAAGCTTCTTTAACGTCGTCCACATTTTGGCGGCAGAGTCGTCATTTTGCACGTGCACGTACAGAGACTCGTCGATGCTCAAAACAATATGCGCCTTCGCCTTTTTTAATTTTACCGGATCCGTTTCTTTTGGAGGATTCGTAATACAGCCGTCGAGTCCATTAAATTCCAACACGTTTTGTATTGCGAAGCTCCACGTGTGATAATTATCACTTCCTTTCAGTTTCTCAATATGATTTCGCTCTGAATGCGACATTTTCCACTTCACACAATTTCACAATTTGGCAACTTATGCGATTGATACTAATTATACAATCTGAAGGGGAAAATATTGAAAGGCAACCGAATTCACTCCGACTGGGCCCATAACCTGTTGAGGCCGATTCGATTAACACGGATTAAAAGGCACGTCTATTCTTTGTGGATTTTCGACACGGAGTGAGCGAGCCCATGTCACGAACACGACATCAGTCCGGAAGAGAGGGTGGGCTCACACAATGTCATTTTTATTTCAACAAACCTCCAGTCATCTCGTGATAGTAAGGTACCATGGACCCTGGACAAACCCATCGCCGAGGTACACTATTTGCTAAAGACTTCCCAATAGCAGGCGTGACCGATCTTCCTTCGGTCCCCTTAAAGGTTAACCCTCACGCTAAATTCAGACGTGAATACCCCAGGTTCGTTTAACCATCAGCTTAAAGCGATTTGTAGTGCTGCTTTTCACATCCGGATGAGGGTCCTTCAGCATACTAGTCAGTAACTAGAAAGCAATTAACATTTTTTTTTCCTAATTATGTCAACTGCTCCTTGAGTCAAAGTCCATCTTTCATAGAATTTAAAACCAAAAGAAAGCTTCAAAAATTTGCCGCCCCTCAAAATCTGCCGCCCCGGGCAGCTGCCCAGGTTGCCCATATGGGAAATCCGGCCCTGTTGCCGTGTCATGGTAGTATAACTGAGAATTTTCCTGAAAACCGAATTCCGCAAGTATGTGTACAGCATCGGGCCTTCGGAAGTCTGGTCACCTTATTCTTGGGTGTTATGATTGACTCGAGACTGAGTTTCGGGGAGCACTTGAAGTACTTGTGCGAGAAGGCAGCGACCGCAGCAGCAGAGATGCCAAGTATAGAGGGTCCCTGGACCAGTAGAGGACTTTTATTTTCTAGGGTTGTAACATCCATATTATTGTATGGGTCGCCAGTTTGGGCTGGTGCCCTACATTATGTCTGCTATCTTCTTCTCAGTACCGTATAGCCCCATGTGGGGCCATGGTGCGTTAACTCAGCCGTTTATAGGCAATTTCGAGTCAACGTTACATTACATATCATTTCGGAGTGTTTCGTATAATGTTGCAAGCACTATATATTTCCTATCCGCACATGTACGGAAATTTTGGACCACGCCGAGACTCGATCTCCGGACCTCTAGATTACTAGCATCATAGAGTGCGATCCAATCAAGTGTGCCACAGAGCGTGTATGCTATGCTAAACCGACTTGGTTTATAGAAGGTGCGCACTAAGAGTATGCTGTGCGTATCGCACTACTTCACACGAAGCTGCTTATGTTGTAGCTAGAATGATACCAATGGAGTTACCCGTGGACGAGACTATTAGGCTGTACTGCGCCCGCAACGAGGGAGGTATTGACTATTCGGTAGTTAGCAGAGGTCTCGAGAGGCTGGAGCCCCTGAGAAAGTGGCAACTAAGATGGAATGATGCTCCGATGATATTCGATGGACGCACACTCTAATACCCGACATAGCGAAGTGGGTAAACACAAAAACACGGGGAAGTGAAACACTACCTTGCCCATTTTTTTACGGGCCGCGGAGGATACTGGCAGTACTTGCATCATTTAAAACTAGACTATTCGCCAGAGTGCCACAGATGAGGCACGTCCTTTTCAACTGCCCACATTTTGGAGCGATGTGTGACGGATTCCAGTTGGATCTAGGCAACAACATAATCATAAACATCTTAATAGGCTTAATGTTGCAATCGAACGATAATTGGGAGACAGCCAGCAGAGCGGTCTAAGAAGTAGTCAGACATAAGTCAGCCAACCACGGAGATGACTACCCACAGCCGTCCCTGTGAAGTAATACCAAAGGTGGTTCCGCAAGGGTCCACGGTATAGAAGAGATGTTTTCGAGTTAGTCAGTAAGAATCTGACATAACTCTCCGCTTACTACAAGCGTAGAGTACCTATGCAAGATTCCCCTCACAACCCTCTAAAACAAAAGCCTTGCGGTTGAGAACTTTGATCACCGAATGCCCGATTAGTCTCAATTATAACTGAGCTTACTTAAAAACTATGCTCTGGAGACAGCAAATCAATTTTTGGTGGTGGTAATTTCACGCATGCATGCAAAATAAATTTACCTAATTGAGTTTTTGCTATTCATCGGGCGGCGGGGAAGTTTCCTCTAAATCAGTATGTCGCTTGCTCTTTATCCTTTTACTACGATCTAATTTCTTTCAATAATTTCCTGTTTCTTTTGAGTGCCCCCCCTTTTTTCAAATTACGCCGGTGTGAATAGGCACTTCCAGGAAAATTAACCAGTTCGACATTATGATTATGGTTGGTTTATAGGAAACCGCCAGGATTTTTTTTAATTTATGTTACTTTTATGAACCATTGAGAATGCTGTGCAGATCTGAGGAGGGGCATGTTTTGGTAAATTATTGTGTGTATAGCATTGGTCCCACAGGGATCTGGTCACCTTACGTTAACTTCAAATATTATAGCATAAGCTTAATGTCTACCGAATTTTATTAAGACAGATTACTAACAATAAAATTGTCCTAATTGAGGACATTTTCGTATACCTTTACAATAGGAACAGACCTTAAACCCGCCTAGCTTAGAGGCATCTAAATCTACACCAGTCTCTCTACCTACTGTTTACAATGCGTAGTAAATACTACCAACTCACTTCTGGCCTTATGAGAATACAATGCAAAGTAAAGTGCTTTGAATGTCTCATTCATAAAGCATTGAAGCAATAATCCATTGTTCGAATGAAGGCATAAACAACAGAACAAAGCGCACATCCTTCATATATTTAATGCGTTCAAATACCATTCATCACTCATCATACCGCTGCCACTACTCTGTTCTCTATTTCAATAGGCCAAAAGATTTTTTTTATTTCACAAATATCTCTCCTATTTACAACACATAAATTCCAACGATCATTGTCATTTCAAGCCCATTCTAAATCCAAAGTGGAAATCACTAGCATCACCATAAGTACCATGAAGTTCTATTGGTAAACAATTGGATGAATGATATCACTAAAATAACGGAATAAAAGCAATAGAAAATGTAAAGACAAAAAAATAAGCATAGAGAGATGGTGGCTGTTCCGGCAAAAAGGACTCTCATGATGGCATTCCTCTTGCTCGCCCATCCGCACTTTTGCTGTCAATTTTCCGATTTTTCTGTCTATGCTGCTTCTCAAAATAATCTGAATGTGACTAAAGGATACACTACTGACTGACTATCTACTCTTGGCCCCAAAATGATAGGAATATCGTTGGGATATATAGGAGCTGTCCTTCAGAGCATGATGTTGATGTCGTCGCCTATCGTTCAAAGAAACATCCATTTAACCTCGTTCCTTTGACATCGTAGTTTGTAGTCGATTATTGAAAGGATACGAGTGTCCCAGTGCCGCACCATCACCACCAGTCAACGCGGAATGAACTCGTCCTGTGAAGCTGGCTGTGTATGGTGCCGATCGCCTCTGATGATAGAAGGATGTATGTTAAGGACATAACATCGCTAAAGAGTTGAAGTTCAGAGCTAGTTCGAGTTCGACTATAAAAATCATCCCCATAGAGTGAGCGTACAGTCTTTGACTTTTGCTGTTGGACGTAAAGTAGGGTGGCGGATGTTTCGATCCGATTTTGATGATTGGGATAGAAATCCAAGCAAAAAGTCGAATTTTTCGTTAGATTTTCATGTGATGTGAGTGCGAACATGAAATGCAGTGGGAAGCGGATTTGGAACGAGTGTACAAAGGACTTAGGATGTGAAACATCAATGGTGAAAGCGGCTAAAGGAGCCAAAGTACATCAGAAGTCATATGTTTCTGCAATATGCAATCTTCCCTAAAAACAGAACAAAAATACACAAAAAACTGAGAGATAAATTTTTAAAATGAATTCGAGCTAATCTCGTTCTATGCCATTAATCAATTCATCAGAAATTTATTCTAATTACCGCCTTTCCGGTATCGACAAAATACATAAAGGACACATAATCCTTTCTTCTATATACATTTAACTACCACTTAAAGGATAAAACTGAAAAGTAAATAAAATATAAAATTGAGTTTTAGGAAAATTTATATCTCTCTAGAAAATATTTTAGTATTCTCGACAAAGGTTCGCTCTCGGCAACTAACTTTTGGAAAAAACTGCTGCTGCTTCAAAAAAAGTTTCCAGGAATACATACGTTTTCCTTTTTTCGACACAAAGGACATGGCAAATTATGAAAGACAAATAGAGAAAATTTTCCCAACAAAGTTGCAAGTTTACATGAAGCCTGTGTGCTGTGCTGCTCCTGCTGAGCATGTGTTGGTTGGCATATCATCAGATCGTTTTTAATTGGATTTTAACGTAAATTATTTGTTTGCTGAAAGTTTGTTTATTTGAATTCTGAACAGATAAACACATTTAGAGCAGGCAGCACTATGAAGGAATCCCGTGGACTATGTTTTAGCAAAAGTTACGCCCAATTGAGAAATTAAGAGGATTAATGGCGGTTTGGTAGCTGTAAAAATTCAAAATTCAAAATTCAAAATTCAAAATTCAAAATTCAAAATTCAAAATTCAAAATTCAAAATTCAAAATTCAAAATTCAAAATTCAAAATTCAAAATTCAAAATTCAAAATTCAAAATTCAAAATTCAAAATTCAAAATTCAAAATTCAAAATTCAAAATTCAAAATTCAAAATTCAAAATTCAAAATTCAAAATTCAAAATTCAAAATTCAAAATTCAAAATTCAAAATTCAAAATTCAAAATTCAAAATTCAAAATTCAAAATTCAAAATTCAAAATTCAAAATTCAAAATTCAAAATTCAAAATTCAAAATTCAAAATTCAAAATTCAAAATTCAAAATTCAAAATTCAAAATTCAAAATTCAAAATTCAAAATTCAAAATTCAAAATTCAAAATTCAAAATTCAAAATTCAAAATTCAAAATTCAAAATTCAAAATTCAAAATTCAAAATTCAAAATTCAAAATTCAAAATTCAAAATTCAAAATTCAAAATTCAAAATTCAAAATTCAAAATTCAAAATTCAAAATTCAAAATTCAAAATTCAAAATTCAAAATTCAAAATTCAAAATTCAAAATTCAAAATTCAAAATTCGAAATTCAAAATTCAAAATTCAGCCGCTTATAACTTTCGATGTGAAAACCAAAGAAGTAGGTGCATACATTCAAGCTACTCTTCGTAAATCTACAAAAAAAAACCCACTTAATCGGCTAAACATCGAAAGCGATTTATGTTTGTATGTAGTAGTACCACATATAGTCCTGTAAGCCCCTGGTCGACATATAGTTCTAGTTCCTATAGGACGCTATGATTTGAGTTCGATTTGACAATTTTTCACAGTACACGCTCGTTCAGCGTGAATGGAATTTTCCGAAACGGAAACAAAAAATTTGGGAAGCAAACAAAAGCGGCTTTCACGATTTTCTCTTCGATTTTCCGCATAGATGACATTGCGATTAGATAGCGTCATGTTCGCTCTGTTTGCTATACAGCTGTATGGTATTGTTCGAAAAAAAAAAAAACAAGAGAATTTTTCGATTGTTCGTGCGTTGATAATGATTTGATCCTCGCAGGGATGTGTGCAATAATTGCCCCAGTAGACGAATAGGTACATACATTTTTGGAGGGGATGAAAATCCAGAGACATTGGAACCAGCTGAGTTGATTGTTTTTTAAAGACTTCGTGTTCTTTGTGAATTTAAACTTATTCACCAGCATTGATTTAAGTGGGCATGTGAATTAATCAGTTGAAGTAATTCATGAAATCGATTATCGAAATCATACTGTTAAGAGTAATGTCATAATAATTTTTTTGCCTGTAGCAAATAAGGACCAAGTTGTCTAGAGGTGTATTCGAAAGCAACAAATCACAGTGTCATAAGTCTGACCTTAAACAATGTGTCGATAAGTTCTCCGTAGCTACAAGTTGGGTCCTCTTCTCCCTGTCTCTATATCCAACTCTGCCAAATTTCCGGCTTCCGAAACTATTTTCCAAGTGCAATTAATTTTGAAAACCATTTAATTCCAACCGACTCAGAATCACCACACTCGTATCCCTCTTCTATAACATGCAGCCAAACGTCATCTTTCTATGCATGTGTGGAGCTTAGAAAATGATTCTGCATTTGTGATGGAGCGTGAGTGCATGAAAGTTTTCCATAACTTTTGAAAGCCGTACAGCCACTATACGGCATTTCCAACAGATAATCCTATTCCTTTGAGTTCGAACGTCGTTCGGCACAGAGAGAACAGAATACCACATTGCACACATTCTACGTACACATGATATGGTGTCTATGGAGTATCGTGTGGATACCGCACCATACCAGATCCCAGGATCCAACCACTATAATGCAATTTCCCAAGCGCACTGGTAGTATCCCTTGTGGCAAAATGTCGAGTTATAATGTGGAAAACAGTTCGGAAATCGTATTAAGTCATTATGACTGAAGTAATTTGTTGGATTCTTCGAAGTGATTTCAGTTTGAAAATTTGTTTGTTCTGCTTCCCTGAGTTGCAGCACATCTCGGCCCGGCCCGGCCGGCGTCTTCAACTTAACCATTGCTCGTCCCCCACAAGATCTAGACTACTCGTGCAACTGACATCCAGCCAGCCATGATGCAACTGTTTGCGTCTCGCTACTCTTCGTATATCCGCTTTTATGTTTCCGGTCGTCTCCTCGGGGCTTAATCCAGGCAAATTCCTTCTGTGACTCGGGGAAACAACAAAAACTTGTGTTTGAGTCAATATAGTGTCATGGCAGAAGTAGTTTGTAAATAACTTAAAGGCGTTTTGTTGCATCTTACCGAGAGCCCATATACAGACAATGGATAGCCTTTTGCTTCGACATGTACATATAAGCAAAATACACAGTTAAGTGCGGCGAGTTGTGCTCTGGAATGCTTCTTGCAATGCAAAAGTTTAGTGGCAGCAAGGATTCCCTATATATTTGCTCGACTGGCTTTGTTTTCATCAAAGTTTCAGAGGTGCTTCACGGGATTTCTGTTCTGTACCTTCGGTATGTGGTAAGTGAATAGTTAGAGAGAGAGATAGAGAAAGTGAGTGAAGCCATGACTGGCGGCAGCACGTTAAAATGCCTTCTAATTCCCCGCAGTTGTCAAAGCCAAGTTGTGTGTGTTATCCTTGGGATATTTACTTTAATCCGAACGTCGGTTTTGTGGATATGGATGCGAGAGCAAAGGCTAAGAAGTCATATTAAATAGATTCAACATTAAAGATTTCGGTGGAATCTTGAACATTTCAGGTCGGCATACCTGTAACTATATACATACTTCTGAGAGTTCCCACCACACCTACACATGGCAAGTTTACGGACGAATTCCTCTAAGTTTGTGGAATCCCTGTCAAGATCAAACATGTTGTGATATTCACTTCGACTTGAACATTTGTAACGTCCGAATAACTCGAGGCTGTAGAACAAAACTACGAGTACAAAAAAAACGAAAGGAAAGACTCTGTGTCAGTCTGTTCAGTCGAAAGGATATAGTCCAGACGTTAAGCTAAACTGAAATAGTTCGCTTTGAAAAAAAAATCACTCAGTAGGTAGAATGAATAAACATTTTAAGGGTGCTTTTACGCGCACTTTAGGAAAAAATATTTAAGACTCTAGAAAAGAAAAGGTTTGGGACTTTCCCGCCCAGAGCCTGTCGGCTGCAATTTGATTTCTACCATAATTTCAACCTCTTTGTTTGTTTGGTGAAACTAGAGGCGTTTCAATTCTTTAGTTATAATAGGATAAGGTGCAATGAAAGGCACAAACCCCACCTGTCACTCCCAGGACTGAGCTACAGGAAGTGCACGACTCTGCTCACTTCAACACAAGGCTAAGCATCGCCATGTGTTCACTTTAGCTCAGACTCAAAGTGAGAAGAAACGGAGTAGGCCATTTTGCCATTTTCCATTCACATAGAACAGATAATCACATTCTAAGCCGAATAAAAGAAATAGAGGTAAAAAACAAACTGGGGTAATTGAAAAAAGTTTGCAACAAACTCAAACGCGATTTAAGGTTGCTCCAGTAGCTCCGATGGTGGTGAGACCTCATCCCTCTTTACATTACACTATCTGTACGAAAATAAACACCCGATCATGCGGTCTCCCAATGGGTGAAACTATCTTGCAAAAATATTTGGGAAACGCCATTACAAAAGGCAAAAAATACTTGGAAGTAAGGATTACCTCATTTTCCTTGGGATGGGTCGGGCTAGGTTATAACTTAGTGGCGTTGTAGGGCTAATTTTAAACGTTGACAGACGCAGATACTGTTTGGAAATTTCCACCTAAAACACTCTTATGACGAAATAATTCACAAAAAAACTCCGAGAAGTTTTCCGTTAGGGGAAAAATCTTAGATCATGTATATGTCTACGTTATTGCTTATAAAATAATCCACATTGCATCAGCCGTTATCTTGAAGCCCAAAAATCCTTTCAAACCGATTACATACAGTACCCCAAATATCGACTTTCGAACGACAACTATAATTCCCATTCTCAGTTTCCTTAGAGTAGTGTCCTTTTTGGTACATTTGTACATAATATCCTTTGAAAACCCAAAATGAGGTTGTGGTGATTTTAAAGGGCTCAACTCACCGAATACTGTATTTTGAAATGCATATCGACTATAATGCATTCCCAAAGAAAAAGAGACTTTTTGTCCAAGGACATCTTTCTCATAACAAGTGCCGACACCAAAATAATAAGGATCGTACCACTTAACTTCCATCCGAGTTTCATTCAAATCGCTCCACAGGGGAAGCCAAGAGAACTATTTGAAAGATGTAAAATAGGCTATATGAATATTATAACCTATGTTTTTTGTAGTTGCCGGGATCGATATTTTCAATAATATGTTTGTTGTTGTGTTGCCTCTGGATCCGCGGATCCAGAGGCAACACAACAACAAACATATTATTTGAAAGATAGCTTTTCATTCGCTTCAACGGCGAATTAACCGCTATTTCCGCAACTCATCAGTGATTGTCGGTTCTTTGTAAGGGTGATAAAAAGGCAAATGTATACCAAATTTAGCAAGGATCAAACCAACCAAACCAAACCACTTAACAGTGCCTCAAATATCACCTTTCGAACGACACCCATAATGCCCATACTCTGTTTCCTATGCTAGAAAAATGTCCTTTTTGGTGGTAATATCCTTTATCAGAACTCAAAATCAACTTTTCGTGATTTTACAAGACTCGTCGCAACGGATTCTGTATTTTGATATCCATGTCCTTATACATAGCGTCTATAATGCATTCCCACAGAAAAAAGACATTTTGTGTCCAAGGACATCTTCCTCATAAGAAATGCTGGCACTAAAACATGAAGGATCGCACCACTTAACTTCAATCTGAGTTTTGTCGACATCGGCCCACGGGGGGAGCCAGGAGAACCAATTGAAGGATGAATTTTCGTTCGCTTCATTGGTGAATTTACCGCTATTCCCGCAACTTATCAAAATCATGATTGTCGATTCTGAGTCAGAGCGATCAAGGGATAATGTATACCAAATTTGGTGAAGATCGAACTACCGGAAGGTCGATTTTAAGCGTTAAACGTTTTCGTTACAGTTTTTCGTGACGCTTTTTTCACAGAACGACACCCAGTATTTCTCAGGTAGCCTCCGCAAAGACATATACATGTCAAAATACGATGTTTTATCCACCTTGTATTTATTAGGATTTAGGCTTTAGTGAATCTATACAGTGGCTCAATTATGCAGGGCGGATTCAAGTGCCGTGATGTGAATCCTGACTCCGACTATGGCCGAATCACTCAGCTCAGACATTCCAATTATTCCGTCGAATAGTCAGAGCTAAACAACCATTCCATGAATTTTGAATCCATGACGCCAGACATGATCCACAGGCAGTCTAGATTACCTTGCCACTGGAAAAAATACCCTGGGCACCTTTAGTCTTCAATGTGTCGTGTGAAACTAAACAGTAGAGTCTAAACAGTGATCGCTGCTGCTTCGGGAAAATTCCTAGAGAATGGATAACTTCCAAACGATGACCCTCTGAAATGTGTGAATGAATTTTATTATTCTTTTTAAGCGTGACCTTCACCTGAAATACACACTCTGCCAGGAAAATGCAAAATACAGACAACCCTTAATATTAATGTCAAGCGAAAACTTAAAACTCACTCAACCTACTGTACCTGCTCCTGATGCTGCATACGAAACTTCAAACACCGTCAAGTTAACAACTTGAAAACTTTCTTATAAATCAGATGTCTAGTATCTTGCCCACTTTTGCGTTAGATATATCTCGCGGCGTTGCGGGTGCTATACCTTTTTATCTCGTTGATGTGACTATAAAATGTCAACTGGTGGATAGACCGCACCTGCCCCTCTCATTTCAACTTCATGTCCTTTTGTCGCATAAAATAAGAGGAGTGCGCGTGGAACGCGCGATTCCATCAACGACGACATAAGCATGGGAAAATTATAGTCAACGCAGAAATTCAACGAACGCGTGCAACTCAGCGTCGTAACCCTTTTTTTTCTGGTGGCTTTTGACAATTTTGTGTAATTCGTCGCTGTTTCGGCGCGGGTTCGGTATAAGCGTGGTAAGCCTCTTGTAAAATGGCCGTAAAACTTGAAATGATAGAACTATGGGGTGTGTTTTAAAGAGAGGCTGCAAAAAACAATGGATCCTGAAACCATTAAGTAGGAAAAGTGTCAGCGGAATCGATATAAAACACAACAGAGTGGTAGTTTGACGATATGTCCTGTACAATGACAACGACACGGATGGCAACGGGATAACGATTTAAGATGTCGTAAAAGGAATGGGTTAATAATATTAAAACGCTTCAGGAAACGTTTTGATTTGTTGTACAGTGCGAATGGCGTTTAACTTGTAAACTTTATCTCTGAAGGATGTACGAGGTGGTTGTGTATTTTCGTATGTATATTTACATGTACTCTGTTACATATGCGTTATCCGGGAAAATTGATTGAAGTGACAGGATCAAGTATCTGAGAATGGAAGGAACTTTGAATTTATTTTCTGATTATGGCGTATGGCGGATAAGCTGTATTTTTGCATGAGGCTTCCTTTCGAGGTCCTAAATAAGACAACAAAAGTCGCCGTCTGTACGAGTGCCGCTAGTGTGATACTACTGAGGTTCAAACACCCTCAAAAATTTTCACGATAACGGTAACATGTGCTGTAAAGTGATGTATGTTAAATTTATAGCTATTTATTATTATTATTATAAAATAAAAAGTTTCCGATTAAAATCTATATTGATTCGCGCACTCCTAATGCCAGCAAGTAATTTTTTTATATGGTGCTTGGCAGAATGCAGAATCCATGAATTTTTCATGTGTGGGCGGCCTAATGATGACAGGAGGTGTAACGGCGTTTTTATCAAGGATTCATGAAAATATCTCTAACGGTGTCTCTGGCTAAAAAAAATATTTCTAGCCCAAATAGACAGTAAACAGTATACAGTACAGTTTAGTAGTTAAAAAAAATACGTAATGGCTGAAATTTGGTGGAGATGTTAAGCAACGTGACCTAAGTCTAAATCTGAGTTTTCGTATTTGTGGGAGTGGGGGAAGTTATAGTAATTTGCCTACTTATAGGGGAATTTTGCGTTTTTCCTTAATATCATTCTTACTGGTATTCCTACAGTAAAGTGATGTATAAAAGTTTTGTTTCTAATCAAGTTGACTATTCAACGGTACCTAAGCCAATATCGTAGGCTAAATAGTTCCGTAATAATGAGCGGTTAAAGGGCAAAATAGCACTAATAATGAGTTTGTAGTTTGTAGTTAGTTGCAACTAAAAACAGATACATATTAAATATCGTAACTATATAAACTATCATAATTTCCAATTCTGTAAAATAAAATTTCAAACCAGTGGCAAAAATGACAGAAAATTATGACATGCATTTTATTGCTCGAGTAACTTGGGGGTGGGATTAATTAGAAAGTTCTTACCATAGCGAGGTAGTTGGGTCAACATTTGAAAGATACTTTTGTGGGCCTAGGTATGCAGTTAGTTTGCAAAAAAAAATCTCCTACTTTTCTGGTATTAAAAAAAATGCAAGACCCGTTGTTATTGGCCTACTTGACGTATGACATTGATTTAAGTATACCGTTTGATAGATTATTTGATAAGAAATGAAACCTTTATACACCCTTTTACTGTAGGGTCAACAATAAGAATGATATTAAGCAAAACCGTAAATTTAGCCTATAAGTAGGCAATTTACTATAACTACCTCCCTGATATATACGCAACTTCAGATATAGATTTATAACGCATCCCTTAACGACTACACCGAATTTCAGTCAATACATGTTTTATTTAAGCAAAATATTCCCATTATTGGTACTATTTTGACCTTTAACTGGTTACTATAACGGAACTACTTGATCGATGAAATTAATGTAGGTACCGTAGGATAGATAATTTGATTAGAAACAAAACTTCTATACATCACTGTAGGGTCAACAGTAAGAATGATATTAACGAAAAATGCAAAATTGGCCTATAAGTAGGCACTATACTCCAACTTCCCCCACCCCCACGAATACGAAAACTCGGTTTTAGATAAAAGACATGTCCCCTAACATCTCCAGCAAATGTCAGCCATTACGTATTTTTTTTAAGTAAACGGCCGTTTTGTGTCTTTAAATACCGTACTAATAAGGTTCTGAAAGGAAGTGACCAAATTACTCATCAATACGTGCACTTAGGGCGCCCGTAAGGAGTTACTGGTGCTCAGACCATAGATGAACGGGGCTTCTTGGGGTAGTGGAGTATGATGTAACGTTGTTTAAAATTAAAATAAAATGAGACCGAGGCTAATTTCGGGCGCGGCCGAAATTTGGCTCCCTAGGCTCCCCTCGGGCTAAAATTTCTTTTCAGGCGTACCTACGACTTGCATTTAATCCGTCCCCCATTCTTTTCCTTCTGTTTTCACAAAAGTTCCATTGCGTCGGCAAAACAATATTTGTGTGGGGTTTGTTTGGAGTAAGTGGGCAAATAAAAATATTTACTCAGAAAATTTTATTGTGGGATGCAGAAGCATAAACCCATAGTACGATTCCATTTGTTTTGAGCTTATTAGTTGCTTTGATAAAGACACATTAATTCAAGGTTTTGTAAAATTGGTGAAAAAATGTTTCTTAGAAGAACCAAAATGGATAGGGGTTGGGTTTGTATGGCAGCCCCATGATCCCATGGTCCCACTTGAGCCAATTTTACATATGTTTTGTGTCATAAATAGAAATACATTTGTGTGAAATTTGGTTAAAATTAATGCACAAATAAAAAAGTTTTTCTTAGAAGAACCTAATTTGGGGGGTTGGGGTTGTATGGCAACCCATGACCCCATTGTCTGATATCATCAATTCTTACATTTATTCTGTGTCATCAATAGAAATACATTTGTGTGAAATTCGCTTGAAATTGGTCCACAAATAAAAAAGTTTTTCTTAGACGAACCTAATTTGCGGAGTTGGGTTTGTATGGAAGCCCCATGACCCCAATGTCAAATTTGATCCATTCCTACATATGTTTTGTGTCATCAATAGAAATACATTTGTGTGAAATTTGGTTGAAATTTGTGTACAAATAAAAAAGTTTTTCTTAGAAGAACCTAATTTGGGGAGTTGGGTTTGTATGGCAGCCCCATGACCCCATTATGTAATTTTACCGATTCAAACATACAAACTGCCTGCAGCAAAAAGAAGCATTTGTGCAAAATTTCAGCTTCATAACTTTTAAATTGGCCGAGTAAAACGCGTCGCAACAGACGGACAGACAGACGGACATCGCCCAATTGACTCCCCAAGTCATGCTGATCATATATATATATATACTTTTATATAGTCGGAGATGCTTCCTTCAATGCGTTACAAACTTCATGAGAAAGTTAATATACCCTTTCACACTATGAGCGATGGGTATAAAAGTACCACTATTGTATGGTTTGAACCATATCATAGTACCTTTAGGAATGCATTATACCGAACTGAAACTTTTTTTACATTTCAAATTTACAAACCCAAAAAGCCCCACTTTTCTAAGGTTTGAACCTTTAAGAGCGCTACTGTAAATTTTGCGGTATTATTAGTAACAGAGCCCAAAATGCCTCGTATGAAAGCCTGAAGAGGCTCAATGGCAAGTACGAGTAGTAAACCTGTGTGGTTCATTTATAGTAGCTCAACCTGAGGCACGATGACTAGTTACCAAATACGCCTTATTCCACAAAAGGGCTCAGGACCGATGAGTGAGGGTGCCCATATACTGTTTGATCGATTGCACACAATCGATCTGACGCCCGTACAGCACATACACTATACAATTTATCGTGTAATCTGAAATGACGGTCTCACGGTCCACACGGCAGCACTCAACACAACATAGCAATATTATACAGGGTGTCCGGAAACTGCCGCATAAACGCACCGGATTTTGATTCCTCATTCCGCATAGTCTTACGATCATATCTTTCTTACACCATTTTATTCTAGCTCTATTATTTCTAACAGTTTTAGTACCTTAAGTGCAGAAAACTAGTGTTAATTTTGGCTCGATTTCGACATATGTACTTTGAATAGATATTACCAATTGCAGATCTTTAGGGGCAGTATGAATTGTATTGAATTCGAGCTAAAATTAACCCTAGTTTTCTACACTTAAAAACTTTTAGAAGTAATGGAGCTAGATCAAAATGATGTAAGAAAGATATGATCGTAATACTATGCGCCAATTTTTAAAAGAATCGTACAAGCACCTCACCTTGGCAGAAGTTGGAGAAAATTGAGATGGAAAAAAAGATTGTTTTTGGGTCAAATCACGCAAATTTGACTTTGAAGCTCTGTAAAAACCAAACTTCTTATCCGATTTTAGTGTGGTGAGTTTTATTTTACAGGTGAATTTGTTTCCTGTAATAATCATTTTATTTCACTATTCTAGCTGGTCTAGCTTTGGAGATATTAGGCTTTAAGTCGTGCAAGAAAATGATTTTTTCAAAAATCTTTAAATGCCTATGGCAGCTAAAGGGTTAAGCTGAGGGCGTATGTTTCGTACAACTTTTTTGCTGGAAATCAACTGAGGAATCAGAATCCGGTGCGTTTATGCGGCAGTTTCCGGACACTCTGTATATTTTGTGGCGATGGAAGATGGACATCCATTGCTACTTTCGATGGAGACTGACCGACACAACCACAACATGAAGAATAAATTGCTTATGTCAAAAAATCAGCAACTGAAAACACATGATTGTCATGACAGATCGTATGAAAATTTGCATGGCAATATGTTCCACAGGTCCAATCAAAAAATTGGATTGCACCTTCCAATTTATCGGGCAATCAGAAAATTGTTTCATTCGATTGGCAGGTCTACGGCCACTCTAAAGAGGATGAACTTATTCTTACTCGTTTGTCCGCATATTAATTTCCCTCAACATCTCGCTCTGTTCGAGTGCTTAGGACTTCAGTTTTCCGTATGAAAATGTGCAGTGACATAATTCCGCTTACATGGCTAGACCTTTACCCTAGCCAATAAGCAATAAAAGCACCAGTGCAGCAACGCCATCTAGATATACAAGCCGGATTGTCACGTGACTAAAATGAATCTACTGGTCATGCAACTCAAGGACTGCCATAATTTAGGCTTGATACTGCCACAAGTCACGCCATTACAATCCGCGTATAATCCACAATCTAAAAATCAGTGGCTGTCAGCCTGTCGTTTCTCACCAAAGTTTCCCCCAACAATTGAATATTGAACTGAAAGCTAATATCATGTTGAGGATAAGGATAGCCACTGGCACTAGACAATTATCTAGAGAGACAGATCCAGGGAAGTGCGTGTTAAGGAGAAGTTGGAGGGTCTCCTTGCGACCCTCTGTAAACGAACCGAGATAGGGCTTTGTAAAAGCGAGCGGTCTAAGGCAATGATTGAATTGCTTCAGACTGTTTCCTGTGTATTACAGGAAAACTGCAGTGCGCCTGTAGGTGTATGACTGAACCACCGACCACAGCGCTTGACTGAGTTGAATAATCTTCTGACCTGTGTCCGTTTTCAATCGAATTCGTCATTCCACCAGGGGACCTTACGGGTAGATCTGTAATTTGGAATGAAATAGCTCTTCTGGTTGGCTTAGTTGATTCGCAGCGAGATCTACATCGCAAAGGGATTCAATAAAAAGTGACAGAGTATCGGCACTGGAAAGGACCAATTCTTTGAGCAATTTCCAATTAGTTCTTTTGGGACACGTGGATGCAAATTGAAGCATTGAGCTCTCTGCAAGAATGAATCTGATGTGCCTGATCAGAGATGAACTCCAACATCGATCCACTGACAAGGGTAAGGTAACCATGATGAAGGTGAGTTTGCCCCTTTGTTGAGAACGAACAAGGAGCTTAAATAATCATGAAGTTTCTTACCTCGCGTGTTAACGTCCGTACTGCCTCACACAGTGTGTGGGTGCACCGTACATGGTGGATACGTTGACCAACATGGAAATAATGTTGATTAGTGGCGAAAAATTGCCACATGATTGTTAACAACGAGCCCATAAATCAACTTACCACGATTAAAAATTAGTCCACAAATGCGGTCTTGGCGACTCATGATTCTTTTGTATCAGCGCTATCGAGGCCGTGTTTGCGGTGAAAGTCCTGTACAGGATGCTGATGATACTTTTATGCGTGGTGCAGGTTCGCCTGGAGTACCTTAACATTACCTACTCGCCTTGTTCGTCTTTGCCGCACTTGGGGCCACGATGTTGAGAAATGCTTTTGCTGCATTATGGGACCCTCGTCCACGAGTACTGGCCTCGCCCATGTTCTCTCTGAGATGACGATCATTCGCGTTAACTGTAACTGTGCCCTCGAGCTAGACTCTCGGGCTTCTGAAGTTGAGCCTCAGAAAGGCGGCGGAGCAGGGCCTCTCAAACCATGATCGATAAGCGGTACATGACTCCGGTCGGAAAACGTTAGTGGGCTCCGACTAACAAGTAATTTAACTACGTTCAATCAGCAATGACTCTTTCAAAGTCGGCACCTTATTTAGGTAATCTTTCGTCACTGACTGCGTCCACGGATAGGCTTATACTTTTTATTCCATGATACTTCATGATACTGGTCATTGTATATTATTGTACTATGGGATTCATTCCCGTTCAATAACTTCTTTAAATAAATAAATAAATTCTGAAACCTGTCTGAAAGGCAGCTCAACAAAAAAAGCGGGTCTTAAGAAATGTCCGTAGTCCGCCATGTACAAAAGATTAAGAACCACTGATTTAAAGATACCCTTAATCTGATTGAAAATATGCAATATGTCAGCTACTTTAACATTCTAATGGTAATGATAATGGGCCAACATTTGATTTCACACTATCAATTAAAGCGCAGTATAGACCTCGGGCGGAATGAAAATGAAATTTTTGTCCGCTGCGATTTTTTCAATGAAAATGCATGCTTACTGTCGTGGAACATGTCGGAAATGATGGGGAATTCCATAAGCTACAATCCGAATATGGTTCCAACATTTTTCTCGGCCATTTTATGTATTATTTTTCGATTCCCCGGTCATTTCACCGTGAAAAATATCTAATGACGGGGGAATCGAAAAATAATACATAAAATGGCCGAGAAAATTTTTTGAACCATATTCGGATTGTAGCTTATGGAATTCCCCATCATTACCGACATGTTCCACGACAGTAAGCATGCATTTTCATTGAGAAAATCGCAGCGGACAAAAATTTCATTTTCATTCCGCTCGAGGTCTATTCAGGCCTTTACTAATTCCAAAGGGTCAACTTGTATGAAGTAATATCTGTAAGGCAAATTGTTCGCAGACACGATGACATGTCATGTTTTCAAGGATTAATATTAATTTCGATCAGCTTCTATGAATTCTATAGAAATTGTCAATTTCATAGTTCATCATTAAGCTCATTGAATAATCACCATCGATTGCAACGCATAATTAATTCCATAGAATGCCATATTCGACGATTTCTCTCGGCAGGACACCGAGAAGGCATGGTCACAGTGCTTCGTGACCGCGCGCCACTGTAACGAAATCCAGAAAACCAGTAAAATGTAAATTTAATCAACACGTTTCATTTAATACTGTACCTGCACGTATGGAAAATCAACGTGTGTCGTGTGTGTGTGTGGGTATGCTCTTTTTATATTGCAAATTGCATATCAACTGGACTCGAAAGCGAAAATTGTTGGACCGATTTACACTCGTCAATATGCGACGAAGAAATCATATTGCATTGACAAAATATTCGTTACGTACCAACGTACATACCAAAAGGACATTTTCATTCGATTTTGTTTTTATATTTTTAGCCCGTGTGTGGTTTCAATAAAAATTAAACCGATAAATGCAATCGATTGTATTGTATCTGTATACAATGTTCAATTTATGCCGTTTCATGTGTGACATGTCATGGAGTTTTTTGGATTGGAAATTGGCTCTTTAAAATGAACAAAAAAAATGAATTAAAAAAGGATACATATGTTATGTATACTCACATAATAATCATTTAAATATATTTTAAATATATAATGAAATTTCATCATGTGTGTGGTTAAAAGTAATCACCGCTAATGAAGTATAAAATGTCACACATGTATTAATAAAATACATTTTGGATGAAAATCAGCTAAATTTCGCAGACAATTTAAAGCCAAATCAATGCATAGATTTTTAGTTGTAACCAGGGACGTAGCCAGGGGAGGGGTCCATGGGGTCCGGACCCCTCCCGAAATATTTTCAATGGGCTTTGAAATTTTATTGATGATAACATGAAAACTGTAATAATAGGTACACACTTATTTAAATGTGCTTGCAGGTTCTCGGTCAGGACATTAGTACAAAAATTCTCCAAATTGCACATGATTTAGACATTAAATCCGTTGTTGCGAAAACGGGGTAATTATTTATTTATGGCATAATTTGTTTCCTGTTCATGCGGCCCGGATTGCTCTCTATCCATTGCGATTTTTTTGGATACATATACATTAATGAAGAAAAATAGAGGCTTTCATTTTCGAAATTGAAAGTGTGCACAAAAGCCGAATGTTTCCGCAGAAAATTGAAAAAATTTGAAAATTTCGGATCTCATAAAAATACATACAACGGGGATGGATCAAATTTACCCGAGATGGTTTTCATTATTTATATTTTTCAGCTTGTATGAATCATTGCCAAAACGTTCTGTAGCTGGAAATACGGTTTGTAAGGGATGTTGGCTATAACACTCATTAGAAGTGATAGCTCCAAAGAAGACAACATGAGTTAGAAATGAGGCATGGGCTTCTTTGAGTCACATCGTAGTTAGCGTTAGATTTAGTTGTCCTAATTGGCTTTACCAATAAATGAACCCATTTTGGAAAGTAACCTCTTCTCTTCACAGTTAATTTCTTTTAGATACATATGCTAAGGTTGCTCCTTTGTCGGTGATCAATTTTCATAAATTTCAACAACCTACGTTAAATCCCATTTTGCTGAAACTATTAATTTTCAGGAATAGCTTTGTGTGTGCACTCAGGGTGTTTGATCGGCGGCTGCTCCTTCTTACCAACTACAATGAAAACGTTGTGAACCTCAATTTTCCACTGATATAATTATCTTCGGTTTATAGTTTAATTTAAAAAAGACCACACTTATTAGATCCAATCCTTCTATTAGCGCTGATTATGAAAAATATATAAATGAGTTTGACATCTCTAAAGACATCAGCCTAGATAATTTTCATACGATTTATTTAAAAAGTTTGCAGAAAAAATTAGGTACATCTACATACATTTATACTTTCTTTCCTTATTTAACCAGTCACTCTATTCTGAACACTGGATTTTAAGCAATGTCTTGCCTCGTACCAATACATTAAAATGGCGACAAAGCTGAGACTCAAAATTATCAGCGAACTATCCTTCGTCAATCTTTAAATTATTTGACCTGGAGGATGACCAGGGTTACATCCTTTACACCTCTAGTTCGACCACTAATAAATTTTGCTTTTTCGGAGATAAATCTACTACTGCAAATGTTATATTAAAATTACACCTAAAAGTCTCTCAAAAATTGGTCGAACTTTACCAAAGCGATTAATATATTCAAATCTAGTTAAACTGAAAAACTTTGAAATTGATGGGCTTCATTAATAGAATAGACACATGACACCGTTCCGTGATTGTGACCATGACTCTCTCTCAATTTCCAGCAACAACAGAAACTATTTAAATCCCCTATGCAATTGGAGCGTATGAAATCGATCGGTACATAGAGTGCCTTTTTTATTTCGGGGTGGGACAACTAGTGGGAATATCTGGGAATATTTTGAAAAACAATAAAGCGATTTTCGATGATTCCCATATATGTCGAATAAAAAGGTATGCATCCCAACACATTTTTTCAGCGATGTTTTTTTTCTGTATCGCAAAAAAACACAGTCAAACAGTTCTCCACTACCAACACCAAAATATTGATTAACAAAAAAATGTCTGAAATCGAAATTTGGACACCTCCCGAAACTAATTCCTGGCTACGTCCCTGGTTGTAACCTGTTATTTGAATGGTAGAGAACCTTAAACTTTAAGAGATTTCTAGCTGCCCTCATGTCTCATTTATTTTGTTTTTAGGCTACGTCCTTATTTCCACGAAATTTATAGTAATTTTCCCTGGATTGTAATTGTATAATAGCCCAATTTGTAGCAATACCATAGAAACGAAAACGAGTCCTCGACTGAAGATTATCATAATATACATTTCTTAGTAGGTATGTACCTATATATCGTAAGCCTAAAGTGAAATCTTTCCTGGGAAGTATTGGGTTTAGCCTTGAAATACATACATATCTCGTTAGATATGCGAAACATATTGAATAATGTACGCTTTATGAACGATATTGAGTCATTTATCTTTTTTAAACGAGTATGGATGTACGCTCAACCCTCACACATATTATGCAATGTCACACACAAAAAAAAAGCGAAAAAAAAGTTGCCAAATTGTTGTTGTTATGAATTCGATAGGCCTTTTGTCAAAGTCTTAGCTGACAGATGATTCAGTTGCCAAAATGGATATTTGAGTTGGCCTTGGCAGCCAGACAAACAGCACGCGTGTTGGTGGCATGACAACTACCAATTGCCACAACTAGCTGCCAATCACAATCCCGTGTGGGTACACCTTAAACATAGCATAGTCCAAATCGAAAATGTTGGTAGAGAGACTATTATTTATCAAATTTTATGTTTTTAACGTTTTGAAACTAAATCTGGAGCTTCCCACAAAAATTCCAGTGCAGAACAGGATTATAAGCGCAAAAGAGTCTAAATGTCGCTCCTTTTCTTCTTTTTTATCTGAAAACTGCATACAGTAGAACCCCTCTTAACCGGCCTAGTCGGGACCCACACCCTGGCCGGTTAGGAGTTTGGCTGGTTTATCCGAGGTTCCCTTGAAAGATTGAATTTGGTTCGACGATAACCTATATTTCAAGATACTATACAAATTTCATATAGTGTTATATAGGCCAGTCAATTACCGATTTTAGGTCGCAAAAAATTGCTCGGCTCTGGTTTTTTGGGATATTGTTAGGATAGATACCAGAAGTATACCACTAAGTTTGCAACTTCGAAAAACCTGTGCTAACCCCGTGACCCTCAAAAAACCTCAAAATTTTCTGACTTTTTTCATATTTTTGTTTGTAATTTCTAAAAGGTGCTTCCTACAAGTAAGTCGTCCACTGCACTTTTAAAGCTAAGAAAATCTTCTTGAATTTGAGTGTAACTCCAGCTTTGTAGGTGCAAAGGATCCCAAGATACAGCACTTTAAAAAATGTGCTTTTTTTGTAAAAAAGTCCGAAATTGTATTTTAGGAGGTTTGTATGACAGCCCTATGACGTAATGTTCCGATTCCATCCATTCCTAGATATGTTTTGAGGCTTTACTAGGAACACATTTGGGTGAGGTTTGGTTAAGATTGGTTCATAAAGAAAAAAGTTTTTCTTAGAAGAGCCTGATTATCAGGGGTTGGTTTGTATGACAGCCCTATGACCTAGTGTTCCGATTTCATCCGTTTCTAGATATGTTTTGAAGCTTTACTTAAAAACACATTTGGGGGAAGGGTGGTTAAGATTGGTCCATAAAGAAAAAAGTTTTTCTTAGAAGAACCTAATTTCCAGAGGTTGGTTTGTATGACAGCCCTATAACGTAGTGTTCCGATTTCATCCGTTCCTAGATATTTTTTTAGGCTTAACCAGCAACATACTTGGGTGAAGTTTGGTTAATATTGGTACATAAAGAAAAAACGTTTTTCTTAGAAGAACCTAATTTTCAGGGGCAGCCCTATGACCCCATGGTCTGATTCCATTCGTTCCGACATATATACAGCTAAGGAACTGGTTTATAACTTCATGTCACATGACTTTCTCTGTAAAATGCGCATTTAAGCCGATATTCAGCTCGGAACATGACTGAAATTACAATTTCGAACTTTTTTTCAAAAAACAATGTTTAAAGTGCTGTATCTTGGGATCCTTTGCGCCTACAAAGCTGGGGTTACACTCAAATTAAAGAAGATTTTCTTAGCTTTAACAGTGCAGTGGACAACTTACTTGTAGGAAGCACCTTTTAGAAATTACAAACAAAAATATGAAAAAAGTCCGAAAGTTTTGAGGTTTTTTTAGGGTCATGGGGTTAGCACAGGTTTTTCGAAGCAGCGAGGCCGGTTAAGAGGGGTTCTTGATAAGATTAATTCGCACATTTCAATTACAATTTTATTTTCAATTCCAATTTCCTATTGTAGAACAAATAAATAAATATAGTCAAAGTTCTGTTGAATAAGTGTATGGTCGAAAGACTTTTTCCCCGTAAACATCCTGCTGAAATTTAGAGATATGTACATGATTTTCGTCTCTCGATGCCCTTATTTCGGTTTATTTTACTTCTGCTATTAACGCAGTCAGTGCGTATGAACTGCAGTTCACCCAAAGAAAAATAAACCGAAATAAAGCCATCGAACGGCAAAAATCATGGATGTTCACAACTTCGGAAAAAGGGAATCATTTTTGGGGTCATTTTTCTATTTCTCGTCGTGGTATCTGCTGTGTGGCACGTAACGGTAGCACCGTGTAGCCTGACGTTGTGATTTGGCATGAGTGACTGAATAGTAAACAACAGATTATACTGAAGCCACCACGCACCCAAGTAACAACTTTATCCCTATAATACTTCATAGATTATTCTCTTCTAACAATAATAGTCCAATAATGGCATTTGGCGCCGGTTTTTGATCCAATAGAACCTTATTGTAGCGCTAAATTACGATTCGAAAAAGACATACATCATGTGTCTTATGTCAACATTTTCTGTGATTTTCTCAGCTAACCTCACATATGGACGGCATTGCTCGAAAACACTACAAATTGTTGTTGCTCTATATAAATGCTTGACAATTCTTTATCGAATCTTCTGCAATGCACCCTATATCAATCAGGTGACGTTAATCCACACATTTAAGCCTAGTACTGACCTCGAGAGTGAAATTTTTCGCCGCTGCGATTTTTTCAATGAAAATGTATTCTTACTGACGTGGAATATGTGGAAATCCGAAAACAGTTCCATAATTTTTCTCGGCCATTTTATGTATTTCTTCCGATTCCCCGGTTATTTCATCGTGAAATGTCAAATGACCGGGGAATCGAAAAATAATACATAAAATGGCCGAGGAGAATTATGGAACCGATCTCGGATTGTAGCTTATGGAGTTCCCCACCATTTGTGACATATTCCACGACAGTAAGTATGCATTTTTATTGATAAAATCGCAGTGGGAAGAATTTCACTCTCGATTTTAATTCAGCCCTTTATCAATAAAATGCAGTCAGTTTCTGCACAGAAATCATCTTAACTGATTCCGAAAATAACAATGAGTGGGTAAGTGTTGGTTTCAGGCGAGATTCCAAGAATTATATGGAAGAAATTAAATATTTCTGCATCTCAAAATTTCAATTTTTTTTTTAAATCACAAAGTTCATCCTTCTATAAAACTACGATGAACAATTTATTGGATGACCATACGAATGTCACACTATAAAAATGACACTGACAGTGCTATAGAAGAATATATGCATGTGTGTGAGTTGACTTAGAGAGACTATTGCATGTGTGTGCTGCATCATCCAATAAACACAAGAGTGGAGTATTTAGAGGAGCGTCTTTTTTAGGTTAACGTTTAGAGACAGTTTTATCGAATTTTTATACCACCATCTTTAAATTTATTCCATAATGATGATAGAAGCTTTCCGGAAAATACTTTAAGGATGTTTTATCGGATCAAAATATTACTTTAAGCGATGTCACACAATAAATGAATTTCGTGGTGCTATATGATTGCTACAGTGTGAAGTGCTTCTTTAAAGCAAACGAATTGTTGCTTGGGATGTGATTTGCAGTAATATTTACAGGAAGTATTTGTGTACACAATAGGTGTTTTTTTGGTTATCCCGTGTAGGTTTGGGTAACGAAATTCCATACAAAAAAAATGCCAGCTAATCCACCTGTCATTTTTTTATATGGAGTTTCGTTACCCAAACCTACACGGGATAACCAAAAAAACACACCTAATATCACTCTTAGTTAAGATTCAAACCAGGCGGGTTTTTATTTAATTACTCCTGGGTCCTTGCGTTTTCAGGATGCACAAACGAAAAAATCAATGCACAAACGATTTCCGATCGATTAATGCCAAATTCATACTTATCCGACCATATTTAAAAAATGGCGCCCAACTTCACATTCGAAATTTTCCGAAGTGCTATAGTTAAATAATTAGCGATGCACAAGCACAAATTATTGTTGCACAATCATGCACAAACGTAGCCGCAGCCGGCGTCGAACCAGCGACTGTCGTACGCAAGTCCGACGCGACGCCTTAACCACTCGGCCAACCTCACATATAGTTAGCATTGCTCGTAAACACTACAAGTGGTTCGTTGCATCTATCGAAATGCTCAACACTTCTCTGTAATGCACCTTCTTCTTTATATGTCAATCAGTTGAAGCTAATTAAATTCACATGTTTATCAATAAAATGCAGCCAGTTTCTGCGCTGAGATTATCTTAATTGATTCATAAGTTAAGAATGAGTGAGGAAATGTTGCTTTCAATATTTCAATGAATTCAATTCAAGAAACGTCGTGTTCCATAGAGCACTTCATAAGTGCCAATTCTTTAAAAAATCACAAAGTTCATCCTTCTATAAAACTACGCTGAACAATTTATTGGATGATCACACGAATGTCACACTATAATGACAACTTTGTTCTACAGTTTATAAAATGAGTAGTACGTAGAACAAACTCCTGATGGGTCACTTTGTATGGGAGATACCCTTAGTTTTTATCCGAATGAGCTGATTTTTGGTGGGTGGGGTGACTATGACCTCCAATCGCAACTAACCAAAATTTAGCACTCTGCTCCAATTTTGGGGGGAGTTATGGATATGCCGTTTTGAAAAATTTAAATGGGGTGATAATGGAGGTTCTTGACCGGAGCGACTCAATGTTAACGTTAAATTTATCTTAAACTTGTTGTGAATACTTATACAAAATTTTACGGCTGAACTAGCGTTCTTTCAAAAGTTATGGAGCTTTTAAAAAAGGTCTAAAATGAAAAATATTCTAACTTATGTTCTATTCTAACGCCAAAATATTCAATTAAACTCTAATGTGTTATATATCATTGCAAAGATAATTTTATGTAGTTTTTTCGTCTTCAGACCATTTTTCTGTATCTCTTACTGTTTTTGAAATAATCGCAAAAAAAAATGCCCCCTTTCCCCCTTTTCTTAAGGTTGCGGACCCCCGATCGGTTGGGACGGTTGCCATAATCTGGGGACCATTCCCAACCATAATCCAAAAAAATTTCCGATGTAGGATTTTTGCCGACCAAATATGTCATTTTTCTTAGACTAAAAGTAGACACGGATAGTTCATGATACGATATATGTTGGGTGTGTTTTTGGGGCCTGTATGGTTGTTGTTTTTGTTAACATTCGGAAGCATCGTTGGTACGTTGCTCAGGCGCACACAGTTTAGTAATTAGCCCGCGCAAAATATTTGAAAGAGCCAGAAAAACAAGGCGAACTCTGTGCACACGATAATAGTTGCGACCAAAGTATCCGCTCTCCACATGCGAGGGGCGAAATATGCAAGCTTTAAGGTACGTTGTGCTCGACACGACTGCATCGGCTCTAGCGACAGCGACTCGCTCATTTCATATAAAAACTCGTTTATAGAATGAGGGAAAAATTAGTTTTTATATGAAATGAGCGGGTCGCTGTCGCTAGAGCCAAAGCAGTCGTCTCGAGCACAACGTACCTTTACGTAGAGCGCGACAGAGGCTTGCGCTGGCCCTGATCCGCACTAAACCAAGTGTATTGACTTTTTACCCATTTAAAAAATAAGCGTAATTTGATGAATTTATTTTTCATGCCAAACGTTTTTTTTATGTTTTTATTCTACTAACTTTTCGCAAAAGCCTCCAGTTTCAATTTTAAGAATATTATAGGCTCTTGGAGGAAAAAAATGTTGGAAAAATAATACACATAAAGCTGTATCCACACTCGCTACCAATTGGCAGCTCGTCTAAAAACGAGAGTTACAAAATTGTCACTATGTGAATTCGATACGCGTCTGTTAAAGTATCAGCTGAAAGATAATTCAGTTGCCATATTGAATATCAAAACTGGACGCCGCCGAACCAAATGGCAGTTAGTGTAGATGCGATGACCACTTCCAGTTCCCATCGCACGCTACCAATTTGCAGTCAGTGTGGAAACAGCCTTATTATCGATATTACGCTTTGTTGTTTTATTATAGCCTTAATATATTTCAAAAAGTGTTGGATGGAGCTCCCCTTAAGAGCCTGGTATTTTTTGCAGAAAATATTGAATTGATTTTATTTTTCCACAATCATCCCCAAATTTGTATTATCAAAATTACGTAAGATGATAAAGTCATATATACCTTTTTTCCTTCAAGTTAACACATTTACGAACCGAATGGACAAATTTGCGAGTGAAATTAACGATTTTACGAATCAAGTTAACAAATTTGCGAAACAAACGAACATTTTTTCGAGTGAAATAAATAATTTTGTCGATGAAAAAAATGCTTTATTGGATGATTTTAACAATTTTGCGAATCAATTTAACAAATTTACGGATCAAATGAAAATATTTTCGGAACAATTAAGCACATATGCGAATGAAGGAAACATTGTTTTGAATGTAGTTAGCAACTTTACAGACCAAATTGACAAATTCGCGAATCAATTTAATAATGTTTCGAACCTAGTAAGTATAATCGTTAATCATATTTTTAATTCATCAATCAAGTAAACTTCGATTAATGCAACTCCCTTCCGGCTGCGGCAAACTGGCAGTTGCATCATTATATCTAGTACAAAGTTTGTACAATCCGTAGAAGTTATACTGTTTGCACTCCTTGAGCAATCAAGTCAGTTAAAACATGATCTCGTGTAAGATCACCAAGTTCTTGACGTACAAATCCTTTTACTTTAGCGAACACTTTTTCAATAGGGTTGAGTATCGGCGAATACGGCGGGAGATTTATTTATTTATTCAAGATACCCAAACAGGAAAATATAATCCATAAACGGTACAATTTAACAAATACACGAGCTCGAGTCGTACTGCCTACTATTCGCGGAAGAAATGTAAGCCTTGTTGCTGCAATGTCCAATGAAGAAGTTCTCCATAGCAATATTCTTGCACACTCAACATGCAATGCACAAAAATTCAGCACATTTCTAAGAGAGTTGGTGGATAGTCTGGACTCATCATGGAAGGGTGCGCTTGTTATAATGGTAAAATACATAAAGGTGCTGAGGTCAAGGAAATTCTACATCGCACTGGACTTACGCTACAATATCTCCCGCCGTATTCGCCGATGCTCAACCCTATTCAAAAAGTGTTCGCAAAAGTAAAAGGATTTATATGTCAAGAACTCGGTGATTTTACACGAGATCATGTTTTAACTGACTTGATTTCTCAAGGAGTGCAAACAGTAACTTCTACGGATTGTACAAACTTTGTACTAGATACACAAGTAACAATTTCATCCCTATAATATTTCATAGAATATTTTCTTCTAACGATAATAGGGGCACTTTACAGGGTATAAACTCTGAATAATAGTCCAATAATGGCGTTTGGCGCCGTTTTTTGATCCAATTGCACCTTATTGTAGCACTGAACTAAGCTTTGAAAAAGACATACATCAATGTGTTCTGTCATGATTTTCTGTCATTTTCTCGTGAAAAAAAGAAAAAAAAAATTCCCCCAGCCAGCGTCGAACCAGCGACTGTCGTATGCCAGTCCGACGCCCTAACCACTCGGCCAACCTCACATATAGTTAACATTGCTCGTAAGCACTACAAGTGCTCAACACTTCTTTATCGACTCTTCTCCATTGCACCTTCTTCTTTATATGTCAGTCAATTGAAGTTGAATAAATCCACACATTCATCAATAAAATGCAGACATTTTCTGCGCTGAGATTATCTTAATTGATTCATAAGTTAACAAGGAGTGAGGAAATGTTAGTTTCATGCAATATTTCAATGAATTCAATTCAAGAAACGTGGTATTCCAGAGCACTTCATAAGTGTCAATTCTTAAAAAATCACAAAGTCCATCCTTCTATAAAACTACGCTGAACAATTTATTGGATGACCATACGAATGTCACACGATAAAAATGACACCGACTGTGCTATAGAAGAATATCTACATGTGTGTGAGTTAACTTAGAGAGACTATTGCATGTGTGTGCTCTATCATCCAATAAACACAAGAGTGGAGTATTTAAAGGAGTGTCTTTTTTAGGTTGACGTTAAGACAGTTTTATCGAAGTTTTATACCACAATCTTTGAATTTATTCCATAATGATGACAGAAGCTTTCCGGAAAATACTTTAAGGATGGTTTATCGGATCAAAATATTACTTTAAGCGATGTCACACGATAAATGAATTCCGTGGTACTATATGGTTGCTACATTGTGAAGTGCTTCTTTAAACCAAACGAATTGTTGCTTGGGTAGGTTCGAAACATTATTAATTTGATACGCGAATTTGTCAATTTGGTCTGTAAAGTTGCTAACTACATTCAAAACAATGTTTCCGTCATTCAAATATGTGCTTAATTGTTCCGAAAATATTTTCATTTGATCCGTAAATTTGTTAAATTGATTCACAAAATTGTTAAAATCATCCAATAAAGCATTTTTTTCATCGACAAAATAAGTTATTTGACCCGAAAAAAAGTTCGTTTGTTTCGCAAATTTGTTAACTTGATTCGTAAAATCGTCAATTTCACTCGCAAATTTGTCCATTGGGTCCGTAAATGTGTTAACTTGAAGGAAAAAAGGTATAAATGCATTTACTAGACCAATATTGTTAAGTACGCAGTCAAAGGATACCACAAAACTATAAAGTAATCCACATACTCGTATTTAAAAAAAAAATATATGTTTTAATGATTATTTTCTTCATGAAATATCCTACTGGACTGGGTCAATGCTCAATGGTGCTAACTGCTAAAGTATTGAACTCAGCCGTGCCTATGGAAATGTATGGATATTCCCAGAGAGGCACTTCATATACAATCTGATCCTGTATGTTGTATGTACACCATATATGAAATTAAGAGCCCTCTACACACGAGATAGGTTGAAAATTTACGATTGAATCAACAAAACCATTATACGTTGTATCAGATTTTTTTTATTATATTGGACAGACGCTGGGCTATCCTTTATTATATTTAATATAGCCACATTTTTTTTTCTCCGGGATTATCAGGTCACGCTCAATTCGGCTTTTATGTCGAGTTTTTGTGTATTCGGTTGAGGCTATTATTGTAATGGAGTCTTATCAGCAGGAGTATTACACAGAATATAGGCACGTGGCCTATGGGTATTTTGAAGTATCGTTAAAATGAATTTCGCTCTTATGATTACATTCATTTTAAAATTGTTGGAATATATTTTTTTTATTTTGCTTGAGTAACTGTGTGTGACCCAATTAACAAGTAGCGAAGGTATCTAGATGAGCACTTTTAGATTTAATTTAAATTGTTCAAAATATCCATGCGAATCCTTCAGGGCACACTCAATATTATTATATAGGATTTTGATTGATGATGCAAGTTTACTGATCGAATGCTACGTATCCGTGAAATAACTGATATGTCAGAATCGACCATAAATGTGGATCCTTGTGTTAAAGAAAAAAACATGTTGACACATTTAAAAAAATTAAAATCTTTAAAAACAAAAACAAAATTCATAAAAAAAATATTAAAACAATTTAACCCGTTTACTAATTTTGATTGTTCTTTTTCGAAAAAAATAGGATAGGTTAAGTTAAAAATCGACCAAAGAAAAATCCGAAAAGAAAAATCCGTCAGCTGCAAAAAAGAAATGGTATCTCCCATTGAAAGATATAGTATTGTGCATTCAGGCTTATCCGTTGTATCCACTCAAAATGAGACACTGGATTCAAGTGGCGGATTGAACTGATATCAATTCTCAGCTGATGAATTTTTCTTTGGCGGAAAACGTTCCAACCTGTTGTTTTTTTTTACTTGTTAGTTTATAATTGTTTTTTTCATAAAAATCAAACAGCGGGGAGAGACAGTGGAAGTAATCTTTCTACGACTGTGCATTGTATTATAAAATCGGGCTATCCGTTTAAGTCTGCCAGAGAAAAAAATACCGTTTTTGTAAGGTGACCAGACGTACAGCATTTTTATGTACTCTGTACACTGAGCCGCCTTTTTACCTGCCGTACAGCATATCGAAGTGTCCAGGAAAATGTACAGCATTCTCGTTTTTACATAATGAAACCTAATGAGCAATCCAAGGTCGCATACATACGGAGAACCCATGGATCCCAATCCAACGAAACTTCATATAAGAAATATAACTTGCCCAGCTGTCATTTTTATACCCTATACCCATAAGATGGCATAGCCCAAGTACCAATTCGTTTGCTTTAAAGAAGCACTTCGCCCTGTAGCAATCATAAAGTACCTAACACAAAATCAATTTATCGTGTGACATCGCTTAAAGAAGTATTTTGATCCGATAAAAAATCGAAGCCCCCTAGTAGATAGTAATTCCATAAAGTAAGTAATTGGAATAGAGATGGAACTCCATATAACATTAAAGTCTACAGAAAAACATTTTACCTTTGAGTGTGTGCTGTAAGTGACGTGTACATACAGGAATACACGCTACTTACATCACACACTCAAAGGTAAAATGTTTTCCAGTAGACTTTAATGTTATATGGAGTTCAATCTCTATTCCAATTACTTACTTTATGGTAATTCTTTGCTATAGCCCTGCGCCCTGCCAATTGTAAAACTATGTTCCATTCGGTAAACTTACTTGTTCGCGTCTGATTTTTTATCTTTTCTTTGTCAGGCGCGACGCTCTTGTGTCTCTTGATAGGACAAAATTTAATTAACAGAAGTAATGTACTTAATTAAAAAATGTTTATAAAAATATTGTTTACAAAATCATGCTTTCAGTAGTAATTTCAACAACAACAAAACTCAACATCCTTGCATACTCGCGTTTGCATGACCTAGTTTCATTAATTCCGAAGAATCCTTCAACAAAATTGGATTGATAAATACGCAATACAATACGTTGTTAAAAAAAAATATTCAATAGCACATGATATGAATCATTGTTTTATTGAATCTTTTCCAACCCTCTGAGTGCGCCCCCCGCATCCAGGCGTCTTCACCCTAGGACTCTGCGAATAATGAAAAACATTCGCCGCTTTTTTATTGTGATCTTCGATGCGAAATCGATGGGAAAAAAATTTCGAAATATAGTCGAGTCGAGATGAATTTAAAATAAGATATGCGAGATATACAAGTACCCGTGCCTGTATGAAGGATTCGTAATGTAACGAAATCCCCGTGGAAAAAGAATCTGCTTCATCATTTCAATTCGGTCGTCATTCATTCATCCTATCCATATCGGCACTTTATGCAAAAGTATTCGCATCCGCGAGGAGAGGCACCAGGCTCTAAAAGTATATGAGGCCAATACGAGGAATCCCTATGTGAAATGGAGCACAAGTACTGGCTCTCGATTTATACACCATCCATATCAGCTTCGTTTTACTCTATCCTATCGAATACATTCGAAAAGCATAGGTCGATATTGAATCGAACCAACAAACGAACAAGATGGGTAGGTTAAATAAAATAATGATTTTCGAATTATGTCGACATCAGGACTAAAAATGAACTGTGCTTGATGAGAAAAGAAGGATCACATCGTATATCCTGAGTCGTTCGCGTTCCGGGCTGCTTTTTTATATGCATCCAATATAAGGACTGCTGAAGAAACGTCTAAGAATTGATTTTGTTCATATCGCAGTTCAAAAAGAAGGATGCATGAGAGTTTGAGAGTTGTGCGATTTGGAAATCCTCTGGCAACCGGAACTGTGCGCTACGACATTATAGCGAAGATAGGACTTTTTTTTTAAGGATGCATAAAGCCAGGAGATTATTTCTTGCTATTTCTCTGAGAATTACCATCATTTTTCATTTTTTTTTTTATTTCGGAGAGAATATTTCGATATTTCACAGAAAATATAGGGAAGAGGTATTGCTATAAAAAGCAGTGACGATTCTTATATTCATTTTTCAATTTATTGAATTATTTAGGTTTAGGAGAGCATATTCTCCGCAAAAACACTTTGGTTAAACTAATACAAACAATTGATCAATTATGTTGTCATCTCTTTCAATTGAAATTTTTAGCAAATGTGGTTGCTTACGGATTGTTACGCCATCCTAAAAGTTTGCAAAATTTCAGAAATATTTTCACATCCAAACCCATTCTGTTGAGATATTGAAGTAAATGATTTTAATTTATCGCTACAGGTGTATTATCGATTGCTTTTTATGTGTGAAGTATCGGTAGTGTAGGGATGTCCAACATTTTTTGTAAATGTTTGAATACATATTTTGTGAATTTCTTTCAGTTGAAAGGAAGGATGCAAGTGTTTTGTTAATATTTTCTGGTTTTCATTTTTAGTTGGTTTTTTAGTTTATTTTGTACTTTAAGGCTATGCGTTTCGGTTTCGTCAGTCAAACAAAGTTCGGGTTTAGGTCAATTTCCACCAACTATACAATATGTTTCTCTGAAATGCGTATGCAATGGAGCACAAGATACGAGATTCAATTGTCTTAAAAATTAACGAAACTTTTTCTTTCCAACAAAAAAAAAAACAGGCACTATTTTTTTTCTGCCATAATTTTCCATAGTATGTACTTAATTATTACCCCCAATAAAAAAGTCTGCAGCCATAACCCCCCTCCTTCTTCGATTCTCCCCTCCCACTACAACCCCCAAAACTTACCGTTTTCAGTTTTGGATGGGACCGAACAGAAATGATATTGGCCTTCCCAAGCAACAATTCGTTTGCTTTAAAGAAGCACTTCACACTGTAGCAACCATATAGTACCACGGAATTCATTTATCGTGTGATATCGCTTAAAGTAATATTTTGATCCGATAAACCATCCTTAAAGTATTTTCCGGAAAGCTTCTGTCATCATTATGGAATAAATTCAAAGATTCTGGTATAAAACTTCGATAAAACTGTCTCTAAACGTCAACCTAAAAAAGACACTCCTTTAAATACTCCACTCTTGTGTTTATTGGATGATACAGCACACACATGCAATAGTCTCTCTAAGTTAACCCACACACATGCATATATTCTTCTATTCTATGGCACAGTCGGTGTCATTTTTATCGTGTGACATTCGTATGGTCATCCAATAAATTGTTCAGCGTAGTTTTATAGAAGGATGGACTTTGTGATTTTTTAAGAATTGACACTTATGAAGTGCTCTGGAATACCACGTTTCTGGAATTGAATTCATTGAAATATTGCATGAAACTAACATTTCCTCACTCCTTGTTAACTTATGAATCAATTAAGATAATCTCAGCGCAAAAAATGTCTGCATTTTATTGATGAATGTGTGGATTTATTCAACTTCAATTGACTGACATATAAAGAAGAAGGTGCAATGGAGAAGAGTCGATAAAGAAGTGTTGAGCACTTGTAGTGTTTACGAGCAATGTTAACTATATGTGAGGTTGGCCGAGTGGTAAGGGCGTCGGACTGGCGTACGACAGTCGCTGGTTCGACGCTGGCTGGGGGATTTTTTTTTTTCTTTTTTTCACGAGAAAATGACAGAAAATGATGACATAACACATTGATGTATGTCTTTTTCAAAGCTTAGTTCAGTGCTACAATAAGGTGCAATTGGATCAAAAAACGGCGCCAAACGCCATTATTGGACTATTATTCAGAGTTTATACCCTGTAAAGTGCCCCTATTATCGTTAGAAGAAAATATTCTATGAAATATTATAGGGTTGAAATTGTTACTTGGGTTATATCGCCACGTGAAAGTGGGGTCAATCAAAAAAGTCTTCACTCCCATTTAATGGATCTGAAGTACACTATAAAAAAGTGAAGTCGGCAAAATATATTTTAGACAGCAGCTTCGATTTTCGTCCAAAAACAAGAAGAGGTTTCCAAATTTTATGGACACACGTTTCTCTCTGTAATATGCACCACTTCCGCGATGCTTCTGCAATTTACATATTATACGTATACATGGTGTCCTGCAACCAGTTCGCCCAGTGGCGGATTTACCAGTAGGCTTGGTAGGCTTGAGCCTAGGGCGGCAGATTTCAGGGGGCGGCAAATTCCGGGAAAATATTTTTTAGGTTGTTCACACTGCCGTAGAAGACTGTAGGATGTAGCGCTTATCATCATTGTACGGTTTAGAAACAGACAAAACGTATTTTACCCTCACTGAGATATAAACATGAAAAGGCATTTGTCGCCATTGTCGAAGAGCGTCAAACACTGAGGTCTGAGGGTGTATATTGAAGGCAATTTAAGCTTAAATCTGAAACCAAGATCCTTCCTTTTTTTCATGCCTTATTGCTATGCCCAACCTTTAAACAAAATTAGCTGCTTTGGCTTTTTGTCAGTTCGACATATCAGAAATTGCAATAAATGATGATATGAATCCAGAAATGGAAAATACTAAAAAAAAGTTATTCTGATAAGCATTCATTCGCTTCCATCCGAAAAATTATTCTCCTCATCTTGTAATTAAATTAAGACGATCGAGTTTCAGAGGAGTTTTAAGCATGAAAAGGGCATCAGCATCAACTCAGCTTAATCTCTTAGGGCAGGAGTACACATTTTTACATTTTTATACCCTTCACTCGTAGAGTAAAGGGTATATTAACTTTGTCATGAAGTTTGTAACGCATGGAAGGAAGCATCTCCGACCATATAAAATATGTATATATATGATCAGCATGACAAGCTGAGTCGATTGGGCGATGTCCGTCTGTCTGTCTGTCCGTCTGTCCGTCTGTCCGTCTGTTGCTACGCGTTTTACTCGGCCAGTTTAAAAGCTATCGAGCTGAAATTTTGCACACACGTTTCTTTTCATTGCAGGCAGTTTGTATGTTTGAATCGCTAAAATCGGACTGTGGGGTCATGGGGCTGCCATACAAACCTAACCCCCCCAATTTGGTTTTTCTAAGAAAAACTTTTTCATGTGTTTACTAATTTCACCGAAATTTCACACAAATGTGTTTCTATTGATAACACAAAACATATGTAAGAATGGATCAAATCGGACCATGGGGTTATGGGGCTGCCATACAAACCTAACCCCCCAAATTAGGTTCTTCTAAGAAAAACTTTTTCATTTGTGCACCAATTTGAACCAAATTTCACACAAATGTGTTTCTATTGATGCCACAAAATATATGTAAGAATAAATGGAATCAGACTGTGGGGTCATGGGGCTGTCATACAAACCCAGCCCCCAAATTGAGTTTTTCTAAGAAAAACTTTTTTATTTGTCCACCAATTTCAATCAAACCTCATAAAAGTGCATTTCATTTGATGCCACAAAACATGTGTAAAAATGAATGGAATCGGACGATGGGGTCATGGGGCTATCATACAAAGCCAACCCCCTAAATTGAGTTCTTCTACGAACAAATTTTTTATTTGTGCACCACTTTCAACAAAAACTCGTAAAAGTGCAGTTCAATTGATGCCATAAATAATCGGGCTATGGAGTCATGGGGCTACCATACAAGCCCAACCTCCCCATTTTGGATCTTCTAAGAAACATTTTTTATACACCAATTTAAAAAAAAACCTCAATGCGTCTTTATCACAACAAAAAAAAAGTAAAACAAATGGAATCGTACTATGGGGCCATGCTCCCGCATCCCCCCAATAAAGTTTTCTGAGATATTTTTTTTATTTTACCGCTTATTCCAACCAAACCTCACACAAATATTGTTTTATCGACGCCACAGAATTTGTCAATATCAAATATTATGCGAAAACAGAAGGAAAAGAATGGGGAAGGATTAAATACAAGTCATAGGTTTGCCCCAAAAAACTTTTAGCCCGAGGAGAGTAAAGGGTATTCAAATTTCGGCCGCGCCCGAAATTAGCCTCGGTCTCGTTTTAAATTGCTTTAAATTTGTATCTTGGATGTGACTTTCATATTTAAAGCCGGAAATTTGACACTGAACTTAAATTTTAAGCTTATGACATTCTTATTGATGGTGGTTTTTTTTCAAGCAAATTTTAATATCGACTCTGCCAATTTTTCCCAACCAATACAGGACACACATTCGCCACCGCACATAATATACGACAAATCAAATTGTTTTATTTTTTTTATTATAAGATATTCCTCTAAACCAGTCGCTCCAATTTTTTTTTTTCAGTTCAAACTCCCTTGTAAAGTCTTCTGAGCTTGGAGCTCCCGAGAAAATTTTGTCCAAAAACAAAAATATGTGTTTTTTTTTCGTTGACAGTTAGGCCTTCACCGGCGTAACGTACGGTGTTCCATGTGTTCAGCGGAATACGGGCCCCCAAGCCAGAGGGGCCCCCAAACCCGAAAACATAAAAAAAATATTATTTCATAAATTCTAGCAGTGTTGCCAAGTAGGCCTTGTGACTTCTAAAAGAAACTGGATTTTCCCCTAAAATGATGACCTATTTGGGGGGAAGACCAAATTGGTATAAGGACAGAAAATTACCGAAAAGCCTCACTTTGGACACCAAATGGGATATGTGGACGAGGGGGTGAAGCCTAAGGGTAATGTTAATGGTGAATGACTCAGCTATTTGGGACATGCGGTGGCTCATTGAGAGATGACACTCTATCTCCAAGTTGGCGGAACGTGGTTTCGAGTCCCGCTGTGACCATGAATGTTTGTGTTGTCTTTAAAAAAAATGCTCCTGTGGCAGCCGGTTCAACTATAAAATCGTTCCGGAGCTACCCCTTGTTTTTACGACGACCAAGTACTGTCGATTGTAATATAGTTGACAAACAAGAGCTGGCCACTTAGCTTAGCTTATCAGGTTACTCGTATAGGTGATACCTTCTAAAAGGGGCACTGTGTCTTATCTGACGTCCTCCACAAAAAAAATCTCACTGGACGAACAAACTTTGTGACTATCGCCGACACACATTTTGATGGAATTTGATGGCTTTTTAGGAACAAACCCCAAAATTCCATTTAAGAAAATTCTGTTCCTCCCTTAATTACCCCATTAAAATATATCTCCCTAAAATTCCCCCTATAGGAAGTCGACAATCTTGTTGAGTATGGATCTGTCTCAATATCTATTTCTTCTGGGTTTTTGCTCAAGAATATTGAAAAGAAATAAACGTTCAATTTGCTAGAAAAAGTGCCTCTCCTGAAGGTTCTTGCGTGAAATTGAGCCTCCCTATATGATCCCCTTGTTGGAGTATTTGAATCCTTAAGTCATTGCTACATCATCAGGAAAAATATGTTCACAGATAACTGTTGATCTATTGACTAACCACGGTTACTAAGATCGTTCAATAAGGCTCAAGTCAGAAAGTTTGTGACTCGAGAGATCAAAAACAGATCCCGCCGATTTACTAGTGAGTGCATATACTAGATTAGCCGTATTCCCTACGTAAAGCATCTATGAAGAATTTCTAGCACAAATTTGATTTCAGTGCTTTAAATTTGTATTTGGACAGGACATGCTAGTAGTCGTTTAACTTAATCAGAATCGTCAAAACTCTTCAGCTATTTGATGTGATCCTCATATCCAATCGCTTCTAGTCTAGGATCTGGTGGTGGTTTTATTACGCCTCGTGGATTTTGTGATAAATAGATGATCTCACAAGTTCTCCTGTAATTTTAAAAATTCTAATTTTGTTTAAAAAAGACCTTTGAAACATGTTGCTAAAGCCGAAAATTTTCGTTACTTGCTAATTTTTTGACTGTGAGTTATGTGTTGCCATTTTTCCTGATGAAATAAATTGAATGTTAGGGGCCCCCATTTCGATTTCGAACACAGGCAATTTGGGAAACGTTACACCACTGGCCATCACCATGGCTTCAGTCATTCCTCGAGAAACATAATTGCCATTACTGTAGCGACCATGATCCGCAAGGATCATTGTATTGTGCGGTACATATCAAGTAATTTTTTATTTCGGTCTAAAATATTCTTAGCGGTGTTCATCGAACATATTTGGTTACAGCTTTTTTATCAAAGGATATAAAATGTTTGGCCGATGAATGGCAACAAAGAATTATCTTCGGGTGATTTCGAAAGAATTTTTATTCAAAATAGTTTTCTAGACGCAAATCATAATTCAGAAACGGCATCTATATTTGGGCTTCCCACAGTTAGGGATTCAACGCTTTAAACCGATTCTCCAAGCAGAAAATTTTTGCAAAAGCTTTACACTGTGATAAATACTAAAGAATGCTTAGGCCCCACGAGGCGGAAAGGTCAAAGATGACACATATGCAAAGTGTAAACTGAAAATATTTGCAGGTGAATAAAGCACAATTCTATCCGAATATTGACTATCGACAAAAAGTAGGGTTTCAGTAGGGGCGGCAATTTGTGAATAGCCTACTTGCGGCAAATTGGTAAATCCGCCACTGAGTTCGCCATACACTTATGGTAGAATCTAGAGTCGGTTATCGGAAAAAAAACCTTGGCCGAATAATTTCTCTAACTCTTACCATTACGCAGTATAGGTAATTGCATTTTTAGCAAATCTTGTCCAAAAGCATGACCCTCTGCGGAAAACTGTAATTTTCAAGCTTCTGATTCGTTCAAATTCATATTTTAGAAGTTCATAAAATTTCCAATAAAATGACATCTTCGACGTATTCAAATTTTCCATATCTTTCGAGGTACACCTGTTTGAATGTTTCAAAAGTTTAAAAATAATTTCTTAACTTAGAGGTAAAATTTGAGCAACATTTTCCGGGAACAAATTCTAGAATTTACCTAAGGTCTATGGCGAAGCGGTTGCGGGACACCCTGTATATCATATCTGCCAATCTGTCGAATCGATATTCAGAAAACAATACAGCAAAAATCAATGTAATTATGCTAAAAAAAAACCTACGTGTCCAGATTGAGTTACCCATTCCTAAAACAACTGCAATTACCACATTTGAATATTTTTTTAGCCTAAAAATTTTACAGAGTTAATTTAGAAATAATTGAAAACTGATTTTGCAAAGTTATTTTAAAAAAAGTGATACGGAAAGAACGGTATTTGTGTAGACATTTTCATATATGTATTTACCACGCCTGCGTTTGAAAATCCACAAATATGAAGACATCCTAAAATGTTAACATTTTTCTTTTTATCCTAAACAAGCTGTGAGAGCTCGCTTCGCTCGAAAATTTGCAAGTTTTTTTTTTTGAAATATGTGAAATTTGGTTTTTCTGTTTAACACTGCCTTAAGTAAAACCAGAGTCTACAAGTGGTATCACGTTTTAATGGTGGAGAAATTTTGAAAAGATTTTCCCCGCTCAGAACACCCCTCAATGCCAGAAATGACGTTGCCAACAATTCGTGAAGAGCATGTAGTTGAACCATGGGTGGTTTCACATTGTAAAACGAAACCGGACGGCTAATAAACGTACGGCGAGAGCTTTTATAGTGGCCGGAAGACAAGCATTGTTCATTTCAAATTGTAAGAACGCGTCTTACGGAAGAGAATAATCGTGACACGAAAACCCCATTGCATCTGCCACATTTTTGTCCCTGGAGATTACGGACAAAAACGACGACGAACTATAAATCGAATCCATATAGATACACAGCGGTTCACACCTTCCTGTACCCCTAAAAGAAGAAGACGAAGCTCCCTAGTTATGTACGGGTAGCTCTTGGCATGGCCGACCTCCTCCCAAAACTTACGGGAGGGAAGTCATAAATAGGCCGAGCACGATAAACGGTGTTCCCTGGTGGGGGGTTCACCATACGATTAATCGTGTGAGCTTCGGAGCTGGCGGCTTCGCATAACCCGAGCCTCGAAGGGGCTAGTTAGGGAGAACGGCCTTGGTGGAAGATGCCTACGCGCCTATATCTAACTAGTTTGTGGATTGATGACCACACGGCCCGAATCGCATTGCTGACTAGTATACTGAAGGGGCCGCTTCGATGTGAAAAGCAGCGCTATGAGTCTGCTTTAAGCAGACGAGTAGTCACAGGTCCAACCAGCCTGTGATGTGCACATCTGAATTCTGACGTGAGGCTTAACCAATAGGGGGCCGAAGGAGGATCACACCTGCTAAGGAGAAGTCTTTAGCGATTAGTGTACCTCGGGGATGGGTGTGCCCAGGGAACCATGGTCCTTGCCCATCAAGGTGTTGGCCTCGAGGTGGCTGTAGGTTGTTACCCGAGTCATCGAGCTGGTGATGCAAAACCCGAGGTTGGGTTTCTGAAAGTGAGTGCATTCACTGGATGGAGAAATCCCCATCTGACAATAAGACCATGTCAGTAAAACGCCGAAGGTCCAAACCGCCCGAAGGACCGGGGGATAAAGGCCGAAAGGCTAGGTGCTCCCTTGAGGGGAAACCTCGTAGATGGTAATCTTGGCTCTGGGCTAGACAGCACTCACTTTGAAAATAAGTTTTCAATATTTCCCAACTTTGTTCAAGTTTAAAGCGACTCATTTCGTCCCGCGGTGGTATGATACTGACTTTCTATCAATATTTCGAGCGAAAAACAGCTGTCAGTGTCAAACTAACCTAAGATTTAAAAACGAACTTGTAATTGGCCCACCCTGTACTTGGTGTGTAATTATTATTCGCCCGTGTCCCCGTCCCCGTCCGTGTTTTGAGCGGATAGTGTGAAATGATCGTGCGTTCTTATCGAGCAAGTTTACCCGTACGGTCGTTTTCTTACAATCTGAAACGGCCCATTCACGATCTATTGTGTTCGATGTCGGCAATATCATCGAGCTTAGAGGAATTTATCCAAATAGGCTCCCTGGACAGTGGGGCTATTCCACTTTTTGCCCCATTTAAGGGCTCGTCTGCTGATCGTCCTTTTATGCTTTATGTCTGCCTTTGTAAATATATGGTATCCTAAGTGATATACCGTCCAAAAGAATCGCTGTTGGGGGCCATCCGTGTGCTATTAGGGGGTAATGCTGTCACGAGAGATAATTGTTTCTCGCAAAATTCCACTTTTTGCCCCATTTAAGGACTCGTCTCCTGATCGTCCTTTTAATGCTTTATGTCTGCCTTTAGAAATATATACTAAGCATGGTGTCCTGAATGATATGGCGTCCAGAAAGAATCGCTGCTGGGGGCCATCCCTGTGATATTAGGGGAAAATGCTGTCACGAGAGATAATTGTTGTTTCTTTTAAAAATTACACTTTTGGCCCCATTTAAGGGCTCGCCTGCTGATCGTCCTTTTAAAGGTTTTTGTCTGCCTTTGTAAATATAAGCTCAGCACTGTGTTTTAAATGAAATCCCATTCAGAAGGAATCGCTGCTGATGGCCATCAGTGCGATATTAGGGGAAAATGCTACTATTTGCTGTATTATATTGCCTGTGAATTTATTTGAAAAATAGTCAAATTTCGATTGATAAATCAACCGGGTTCTAATTGGTATTTGGAAGTGAAATTTGGCTTAAGTACTGAGGGAAGTGTCTGGAAAATATTTAGGCTTTTACTGTACCTATATGGTTAACATGATGGAGTTAGCGTTATTTTTGTAGGAGCACTTCCTATTTTTCATACAATTTTTGGAGCGTGTCTGCCTTTTGGACCTTTTGGAGTATATATGCGGGGACTCGTCCTCTATGAAATGGCATATGAGTCAAAGGCCAGGAAATAGTTGCAAATATTTGCAACTGTTTTGAAGTTGTCTGCAACCCCTTTAGCCCCACTGTCCAGGAGGCAGACTACCGTTTTGGGGCATCGCCAATCATAAAATTTGCGATAATGTGTAACAGAATGGCCAGGAAATAGTTGCATTTGAAGTGTCGCTGGCTCTAGGTCTAAAAGATTTTTACATGAGAATTCGCAGTTGTATCTAGAAGTAAATGAAGTGTTGGCTGCATGTTTTAACCTTCAAAAGTAAGTTTAAAGGGCCCTGCAATTTTTTTCCAAGTTTGGTAAACGTAGTGCTATAAATACATGTATGAGACTGAAATAAAACATTTCATATAGCCATCCATTGCGTTTTTCTAATAAAATTCTCAAGGACGAGCTGATGCACTAACATAGATAAAAGTTTGCTTATTAATTCAGCTGACGTATGCCCAACGGATATCTGAGTTCCCCCACTTTCCACCGAAGCCAATTCCCTTACCTTTGGGCCCTACTCGTACAAGGAGCTTAAATCAATATTTCATGCAGGTTCTTTACACGACCTTGACAGGCTTTGAAACGGTATCGGTAATAAATATTGTGACAATTATCATCTATATAGTTACAAAGCTGGGCCGCACTTTTATCTGTTTCCTTTCGACAATGCACTGCCATGTTGCGTCCGACATCCTGGGCTTCAGCCAAGGAGCGTCGATCCATTCTAAATATGCATTTTAAAACTGGCAAAAAAAAAACAAAAAAATATTGTTCGTGAACAACTGCATAACATGAACCCCCGTTAAGGTGAACAGTCGCGGTTTTAATTAGTTCACGTTTTCGCGAGTTTACTGCATTATGGCCGGGTTTCTGATAGCTCTTATTGGGAGAATTCACATTGTAAGACAAAACCGGACGGGTAAACTTGTAAGACAAGAACCATCGTTCTTACAATCTGAATTGCACAATGCTTGTCTGCTGGCCACTACAAAAGCTCTCGCCGTCCGTTTATTAGCACAAACAAACACCCGGCGAGAGCTTTTGTAGTGGCCGGCAGACAAGCATTGTGCAATTCAGATTGTAAGAACGATGGTTCTTGTCTTGCAAGTTTACCCGTCCGGTTTTGTCTTACAATTTGAATTCAGCCATTCAGTACCTGTCGGCTGATTAGTCTTATCGCGTAGAGAAGACACACACCATATTTAGAAAGCTTTTCCATTGTATTGAATGGAATTTTTGTTTATTTTGCATAGCTACGCCATATTTTGCTTGTTTAAGCCATCATCTTAAGGTCTGGATAGACATCGGGCGGAATGAAAATGAAATTTTTGTCCGCTGCGATTTTCTCAATGAAAATGCATGCTTACTGTCGTGGAACATGTCGGAAATGATGGGGAATTCCATAAGCTACAATCCGAGAATAGTTCCAACAATTTTCTCGGCCATTTTATGCATTATTTTTGATTCCCCGGTCATTTCACCGTGGAAAATATCTAATGACCGGGGAATCGAAAAATAATACATAAAATGGCCGAGAAAAATGTTGGAACCATATTCGGATTGTAGCTTATGGAATTCCCCATCATTTCCGACATGTTCCACGACAGTAAGCATGCATTTTCATTGAAAAAATCGCAGCGGACAAAAATTTCATTTTCATTCCGCCCGAGGTCTATTCAGACCTTTAGATTGAGAAAATCATTGCGCACTTTCATCCAACAGCGTAAATAAGCAAAAGATAACATAACTATGCAAAATTAACAAAAAATCAATTCAATATAATGGAGAAGCTTTTTGAATATTGTGTGTGTCTTCTCTGGGCGATAAGACTAGCCATTCTATAAGATCTACGAGAGAATGGGCCTATGTAATATTGTAATGTGCTAGTCTATACGCCAACCCAAATTGTATTTCCGTACTTGGAACCAGATGGCGCTAGTGCCACTAGCGTGAAACGACTTTCTGGCCGTTGCTAGAAAGTGCATCAACGAAGTTTCCGGAACACTGGAAATGGGTATATAAGGGCGTCGACTAGAGTCAGTCAGTCAGTATAGTTTTACTCGTGGATTATGTCGGATCCATAACTGATCCCCTAACTTTAGTTAGATGATCAGAATGGCAAACATTTTTGCGGAACATACGCAGCTGTTCCGTTCCCCACTCATTTTCGCTTATTATTTATAGTAGTGGGGTCGAACTTGATACATTTTCTCGGGTCTTTGGTTGACCATAACTTTTGAACGCTGATAGCTTGCTTTTAGGACGCTGATAGCTTGCTTTTAGGACCTTGAAATTTGTAGGAAGTGTGGCTGCTTTGGTATGCTAGTCCCTCGTGATATCAAAAATGAGTCCAAAAACCAACAACAATAACAATAAAACAACACTGCTTGCCAAGACCAAGTTTGCGCTGTCCTTATTGAATACGGCCCCAGGGGAGGCGTTATGTTTGACGTGAAAGGTTAGGCCCCTCTGTGCCAAAGTGGCCTCACACACCAACAGGGTGGTAACACACAGAACTTCTCAACTCAGGCCAAAAGACGATTCAAAACGTTCAAAATGTGCTGTTGGCGGAGATTAACGAAGGAAACGGTGTTTTTCACCTAAATTATTAAAGAGGAATTCAATCTGAACTATAAATTGAGCATGGTGAGCCTCCATCCATCCATTAAATATGAAATTTTTCGTAGTAGGGCTATGATTGTGACAGACAGTGTATGTACTCAAAAGAAAAATCGAAAAAGAAAGTGTAGAATCTCTCGTCGGTTTAAAAGCATTGCATATAACTGTAAATTTTAATTTTTGCAAGTGCATATACATATTAACTTTGTCATGAAATTTATAATGCATGACTATAAAAAAAAGTCAGTAAGTAACCCCAGATAAATACCGAATAAATTTTTCCAACTTCATGATCATATCCAGGATTTTTTCAGGAGGTTTATTGTCGGCCCTTTAAGTACGGATAGAAAAGATGTAAAAGCACAATCTAGCATCACTAAGGCATAGGCAAGCGCCCATTCCTGCCCCCCTTGGCTACGCCCATGCTGGGGTCTAGCCAAGGGGTGTCCAACTTAATTTTTACGCGGGTCACATTTTTGTTTAGAAAGGCGATTGCGGCCCAAACATTTTATGAAAGAAAAGACATTATATCATGTCCTTTTTCATTGTCTGTAACGCAAGAAAAAAATATTTGATTTGATTAATTTCACATTATTAATATTTGTAAAATATGCTATTTCGGATGATGGATGGTAAAACGAGAGGCCGCTTCTTGCCTCGTCCCAATTATAGTGCTTAATTCTCATGAAGCATAATTCCGTGAGCTCCGTGATAAAAAAAAGTGTTAGTTTTCTGTATCGTCATTATTGTGTTGTCACTATGCGTGTTGTAATCTGTAGGTAATATTTGTATAGTGAAAGTTATACTTTTATGATGGATTGACGAAGGCGTGTACCTCGTCCCCTTACAATATGAGCGACGCTGGCTAGTTTTCCAGAGGAGCGCTCCAGGTCAGTTTTTTCTCCAATAGAGATATTAATAGGCTGGACCCGACATGTGGGAAAGTCCCTAATTTAATTTAATAATATGCGGCGTACGCAGTTGGAACAGTTTTTGTGAAGCATTGCATTTTAGACTAAAATTTGAGTTTTTTTGCTTCGGTCTCAATTAGCTAACTCCACTCCAATGAAGTACGATCGACCTTGATCGTCAGACAAAGTCATGTCCTCCTTTAACTAGAGCGATAGGACAATAGGCGTATCGATTCATAACCCTTGCTGGTTCACACCTCTCCACAATCTAATCTAACCTACACTAAACGTTTGCCAAATTTCAGGAACTTTGGCCAAAGGGCTCCCGAGTTCTGGAAAATTTTCGATGGCGAGCCATCATCATTCATGTGGCACGAAAGCCCGACATCCTGCCTTGGCAACCTGAATCGTTGCTCTCCAATTATGGCCATCCTCACCTACTGAGTAATCCCAACGAGCACTCGGGCATCAACGCAATCTGGCTCAATTAGCTCAGCGTACGTTCATCACTTTCTTCGGCATGCGAATATCATCCATTCGTTGCACATACCCCGCCCATTGTAATCGTTGAAGTTGTACGGTTTTCTAGAGCTATTTTTTTTTTCAGGTCTTTGCGCGGCTCAAACTTCTGAACGCTGATAGGACCTTCAAATTTTTGCTACTTGACCTTAGCCAAACCTTAATTTCGAGAGCATGTCAGCAAGTTGAAATTCCCCTCAACGCTCATACGGTTTTACGTGACTATACATTACGTAAAATTAAAAGCACGTTTTTACGAAATATATACGATGCTTTATTAAAAATTAATGCATTTTCTTTTCTTTAGAGCTTTTTCAATTCGACAATTGAGGCTAGACATAAATTAGAAATAAAAATTATTAGCTGATACAGAAATTCAACTTCACATGCGTATGTATACAACAATACAATAAAAAACTTATTACTCGAATAACAAAATACTTAGGCCACCTTTATCTGTATGGACTGCAAAATAACCTTCTCCATTTCACTCAACTGTTCCGCAAACATCGGAAAATGTTCACTAGTACTGAAATTCTGCAAAAACTTTGTAAGATTCTCTTCCATGTTCGCCTGAAATATTGGATCCTTCATCAGCTCTTGCATCAACTGATCATCATCGGCATTCTCGTCATCATCATCATCACGCAAATACAAATCCGATACAAACGACGGTTTTTGCGAGGTGCCGGCGGCATTTGGTGATTTCTCGCTAACATCCGCTTCGTCTTCGGTTTGCGTATCCGATTCCTCATTGTCCGAGCCCTTAGCGTCACGCAACGAACCCAATTCGTTGATGAGTAACTTGAAAATTTTCACGAGCGCCGGAATGTCCACCAGCTGCTGCGATGCACTAGCTTTAGAGCGTGTCGTTCGGCCTTCTGAATTGATGACAACATCTTTGATGGTGATTGATGTGATGCGGCTGTCCTGAGTTGTGATGGCATATTCGAAGAGTTTACACAGAGCCATTGTTGTAACCTTGCGTTCGTAGGCTCCGAAGAAAAGCTGTTGCCTGGTTAGCCACATGGAGAAGACAAAGTGCATAGCCGGTTCGCCGGTTGGTCCCGGAACGGTGGTTAGGAAATTCAATACGGCATCCATTTGCGTAAGGAACAGATGAGCAAAAATTACAACTAAACTCATTATCACTTTCAGGCACACGACCAATTGCATTTTGCTGATAACGGCTTTGAGCAAAAGATCAATATTCTCGCCCAGCAAGTTGCCCATTTTGATAATGATTGTAATGACTAGACGACCGATTTGACCAGCCGTCAGCTCACTGTTGCGTGGATTCAGCAGCATTTCAGTCACTTGCATGATGTTTTTCAAACCTTCGCCGTTTTTATAGCCGCACACTTGTTCGGGTGAAATGTATACAAACGCACGCAAGCATTCACCTCCGCTAACCATCACAGAATGATCGTCCGTACGAAGTATACAGTGGACAGCGGCTGGAAAGGCATTTTCCACCAAATTATCACTGAGCGGTGGCTGAGAGTACTTCACAATAGTGGCCAGGACATCGAGAGCAATTTCTTGATTGGCAGAACGTGCTAGGTCACCTTGGAGATTGAATATGCTAACCTGAAATACAAGCAAGAATTTTCTATGCATTTCCTCCCTGCAATTGTATGCAAAAGACTTACCAATGTGGGGATAATTTTCTCCTGCAATGGTTGCAAACAGAGTGGATTCTGCGAAAGAGCCTTTAGCATATCTTGGACCAGCTCAAGAATGAAAGGATCTTCGGGATATTTGAGGAAAATTGCAATTGTTAGGGGAATCACTTTTGATTGTACGGATGCAGCAAAATTATTATCAAACTGAAAGTAGTAATCGTTGATTTAGTATGCCATTTAAATTTTTAGTTTCATCCACTTACCGAAACGATAATTGTCAACGCTTCCATCAGCAATGAGAGCACGGTGCTTTGTGCTCCCGCAATCATTGCAATAATTCCTTCGACACATCCGTTCAACTTTGACAGGACAATCAGTCTTCGATCATCATCTGATTTGTGAATGTTTGTGACGAACCCGTAAATTGCACTAGAGAATTTTTTATTTCAATAAATCTCCATTCGTTGCCCAATTTTATTAGCACTTACCGCACAGCCGAAATTTTCAACACCATCGTTTTTTCCGGCGATAAACTATTCAGTGTGGCATCGAGAATCTCTTCCAACAGTTGCGGGTTGTACAATTTAGATTTTGAATATGCACTCAGTGTCCAGAGACAGCGGCCCAACAAGTACGGAGACGCTTGATAGTTCATCAGACTTCGGACCATGGTCAGGTAGTTAAGCAAATCGAAGCTGTCGCTTTCGAGAATGAGATCTTTGAATGTGTGTACGGCAACCATAGCGGCTTCGTGAATTTTCCACCAATTCGGATTGCCTGCTGCCTTTTCGGCTTCGGCTACGCTGAAGTGTCGGGCGAGCGCTTCGGAAAGTGCCGGGAATGATTTGACGCCAAATTCTTCTTCGATTGCCTGAAAAGATGGTCACATAAAAAAAATATGTTGTAGTGTGGTTGATGTAGTGGTTAGAGCGCTCGCCTTCGAAGCATCGAGTCGAAGGTTCGAACCTTACTATAGATGCATTTTTCAGCTTATGATGCTTTTCGAATTCGAAACGCAGGTGTCATGAGATGTTAAATGAACACTCGTTCGTGGGGATAAAAAGCTCGGTAGAGCACGATGTTAATCTCAACAGTTCTACTCAAGGTAGCTATGTTCATATAAATAGAATGTCACTGAGCCATCTGTGGCCTAGATGCAATCTTGGACTGTCACGCCTGTCGTATGTTTTACGAGGAGACCCAACAAATACTGATAATTGGCTCCGGTGGATAGAAAGAGGGCTCCCCACATTGGTGCCCATTACGGTCATGTCTCCTAAGGTAGTGTGACAAGCTGTGGCGCTACGAATGCATTTGTTCCCTTGTGAGAATTTTTGTTTCATTCGTATCCATAGCACCTCGATTCATGATCTGGTCATCTGGTACCTTAGACAAAAATTATTTTCACTTCGCACACTAACTCAGAGTGTTCGTAACGGACAGCTGGTCGGACAATGGATACCATACGCTCGCTCCTCACCGCTGCACAATTCTTCACTTTGGACATCTCTCGTATGTTGTTACTAAAACATCTATGAATAAAACCAGCTAGGTCCAACAAACTGACAAGAATATGTTGACAGCGTAGATGCGAACAACATTCGTGATCATCCCAAAGATCTGGGAAGATAAATGTCTGTCTGGGGAGTGGAAGAATGGACTGTTTGGTCTCTGATATGATGTGGCGCGGCGGTCCAATGTTTCCTTCATTGTAACAAATCGCCGAAGAAACTCCAACGAATTACGTTTTAGCACAGCCATAAACTTCATCGACTTGGTTACAGGATTTTATCTGTTGTCAGCCAAACTTCTTGATTTGCCCGTAGCTTATTGGCTACGATATTGCACATACTTACGATACGATAGAAAAGTTTTCTTTTTCACCTGCCTCCTGGCTTGCACTTGTACTAGCTTTGCCCACGATTTCTTCCTTGGTAAATGTTTTTGTAAGTCTACTGCGTGACTCATCCTTTGTATTCGTACAGCCAGGTCTGAGACTAGCGTTTCTGAAGAACTTACAGTCGAAAATGAATTTTCTTCAAAGTATACAAGAACTCAAAACAACATGGCACCTCCTCGATTGGTGACCTCTGGAAACTGCATATGAATATTGCACGACTGCTGAACGCAAGCGATTGCCTCGGCTGGGGTTCGAGAACGGGCAACGGGTATAAATAATATCAAGAATAGAAAATTTGAAATATATTCCTTAATTTGACTTGGCGATATTGCAGGGAACGGACATCAACGACTCGCAAGGATTGGAGAGAATAATCGCTAAAAGCAAAGCTTCTGTGTGCTGAGTCTCTGTAGGAATGAACAATGAAGCGTCCTACAGCTACGGTTGAGGATGGCACTGTTTAAACAGAACAGAACGAAGATATTGAAAGATTAGCTCGAAAAGTGTCTCCTGAAAAAAGCTCATACAACGCTAGATACTGGAAAAAAAAATAAAATCAGAGACTGAAGATGAAGATCGATACAGGAGGAAACGATTGCGGAAATAGAAAGGCTGGTAAAGAGGTTGAGGGTGTCAACCCAGAAACTTCTGAGGCGATCCAACCATTAAAATATCGGAATCGTAGTGACGAACCTGTTTCGTCAGAAGGACCTTGCAAAAAAGATTAGCGAGGCAGACAAAATGGCAAGTCAATCCAGAGTGGGAAATCCTACGCTGCTAGTGCCAGAAATCATAACAAATTTACTGTCGGTCTCAAATATGGTAAATAAAAATAAGCAATATATACTTTTCCGAAACTGGCTGCGCCATAAAAACCGCTAGCGCAGAGACCATAATCGGCACTGTAGCCCAAAACGGAACTGTTGGGATGACGAAAGCATCCGCAAGCAGCATGATTGCAAGCAGTAATCAAGACAACGATTTGATGATGGGGCACCGCCAAATGGGTCACCTGAGTTATGGTGTTCTGACTAAGTTAAACGGTATGGTCAATGGCATCCAAGTCAGCTGCAATTCCGATGTGCTGGCGAATTGTATACCGTGTCTTCTCAAGCAATGCAGGCAACAATTTCGAAAGAACGAAGTAGATATCAAATCAACCAGGCTCGACTTGATTCATACCGACGTTTGCGGACCAATGGATGTAATTTCAGGTGGGGAAGCTAGATATTTTGAAGCTTTATAGACGCGGAAAGTTTTCGTCTATTTTATCAAATATTGAAGAGCGATGTACCAAGGGTTTTCGCGGAACTCCAATCTACTATGGTCGAGACGCAAACGGAGCTGAAAGTTAAGGCTCGGACAACGGCGGCGAATACTCCGGTGAGTTCGCAAAAGAATGCCGACGTAGCGAGATTACCCAACAGTGGAGCTGCATCATCTTATGGACAATACTCCCACGACATGTCAGAAGTGGAATCAGATATCTCAAGAGAGACGTCCAGAGACATATTTGACAACACAGCATACCATGCGGCCATCGCAGATATTCACGCAACCGTTTTGAATCGGTCAATAGGGAGTTTAGGTCCAAATAGAGTCCTCTCACCGCCCCCACCACCCATGTCGCCTGAGGAGACTAGGCTCCCGAGAGCCACAAGAGACCAATTTCGCCTGAGGAGATTAGGCTCCCGAGAGCCACTAGAGTAACACTAGCTCAACTTCGGTCGGGCTTTTGTTCACGCCTTAATTCGTACCATTCTCGCATAAACCCGGTCATCCAAAACATCTGTCCAAACTGTGATGGTACTCCTCATGATGTGGGTCATTTGTTTCAATGCCCCGCTGCGCCCACTGATCTTACCCCTATATCGCTGTGGGAAAACCCTATCGCGGCAGCTATGTTTTTGTCCTTAGACCTCACGGACACAAACATTGACGAACCATAAATCGTACCCACATAGATGCACAGAGGTTTCACACCTTTCTGCACCGCTAAAAGAAGAAGAAGAACAGCCCAGCTAAAGGTAATTTTTCCTCAGCACGACTCCAGCGGCTCTAGCGCTCATTCCATACAAAAACTCGTTTTTAGATGATAATCACTTAGCATAGGTCCACAATGAAGATTATCGTCGAATGAATCGCGCGACTTGTGTTGTAAATAAGGTCCGCATGAGTGGTGAACGTGGTGCACTCGCTTGTTTGTAGACTTCGGGCGACGGCTGCTTGGGGTAGGGAAATTGCTTCGCACAATGGTCGTACTCAATCCGTCGATACTCGAATGAGCTTGTATATAGAAAGCAGTCGCGCGACTCTTGTTGTAAATAATCCCCGCATGAGTGGTGAACGTGCACTCGCTTGTTTGTAGGCATCGAGCGACGGCTGCTTGGGGTAGGGAAGTTGCAGTGTACATAAGCCACGATCGCTGCAGCCGCATCGAGGAAAACACCACTAGGTGATAATCAACAGCTAGAGCCGCTGGAGTCGCTGGGATCGTGTCGAGGAGAATGTACCTTTAGGTCGGGTTTTTGTTCGCGCCTCAATTCGTACCTATCTCGAATAGACCCGGACATCCAGAACATTGGGGCCCGAGCTGCGGTGATGCTCTTCACGATGTGGACCACTTGTTCCGATGTCGCGCTGCACCCACTAACCTCACTCCGAGGGCGTTATGGGACAACCCTACTGCAGCTGCTACGTTCTTGTCGCTTGAGACAATAGGCGAGAACGACGACGAAACTTAGAGCACATCCACAAACATGCACAGCGACTCACACACTTCTGCACCGCTACAACAACAACAACAGTGGAGCTGCGCATACACTCTTCAGCAAAATGGAGTCGCAGAGCGGATGAATCGCACATTAGTGGAACGTGTGAAGTGCATGCTCTTCGACGCTGGGCTAGGAAAGGAGCTTTAGGCTGAAACAGTGGAACATTACGCTATCAGCTCAGTAAGGAGAATTTTCTAGTTCTTCTTATCGACACTAGCGACACTTATCTTACCGTCCGCCATATAGCGGATAGCAGAACATGCCGAAACAGTCTGCAGGGCGGCTTATGTAACGAACCGGTCACCGAATCGATCGTTGCAAGACAAGGTTCCGGAACAGTATTGAACGGACGCTAAAATAAACTTGTCCAAATTGCGGATATTCGGAACGCCTGTGATGGTTCATACGACTAAGGAGCGGAGACCACAATTGGATCCAAAGTCGAAACAAATGATTTTCTTGGGATTTCCCGAGCATCCCAAAGGATTCCGTTGCTTCGACACTGAAAATCGATCCGTAACGATCAGTTGTGACGTAACCTTCCTGGGTACAGGCACTAAATAGGTAAATGATTCAATACTAATCGATTCGTCTGATTTCTTTTTAGAAGATTCGGGACACGGAGAATTTTTTCCGAATGTATCGAAACCGGTTGCAGTGCAGAGTTCCTTGAGGAAATTAATGATATACCCATCGTAACTCATCGCGATAATCACTTCCAGTTGGGGAGGTGCGTAGGACAAATCGCATCCCGAAAGCAAGAGACAACAACAACAACATTGGGTTGCAGCGTGAGCGAGGAGGAGGAGTTGAAATTCCATAATGAAAACAGCATTTGGAGCTTAGTTGAGTTACCTAAAGGACGAAAGGCAATCAAAACTAAATTTTTCAAAGTGAAGCCTATTCTTCTTCGCAACGCTACGGAATCGACTACGAAGAGACTTTTTCTCCGGTGGTGAGGTACGAGTCGATCGGATATCTGCGGGCATTTTCGGCAAAAAAATGGCTAAAAGGTCGATCAAACGGATGCAGTTACAGGATTTCTTTAGGGATACCTCGAGGAAGAAATCTACACCTAACAGCCCGATGATTATATATTATTATATAGAATAGAATGGATAGAAGCAAGCTGTTCGACGATGGAACATAAAGCTTGACATTGCTTTAAAGAAAATTGGGCTGAGGAAGACCCATGTGTGTATCACTCCATTGAACTCGGAGTGATTCTTGCTGTTTATGTAGATGATGTTGTTATCTTATGGCGGGACGAAAAACATTTACGGTTCCTCAAATCGTTCGTTCGTTCAATTCCAGATGAAGGATCTGGGACGAGCAACTAATGGGGCATTCGGCAGCTCAGTGGCAGAGATGTCTATCTCTGAGTTGCCGGTGCGTGGGTTCGAATCCCACTGTGACCCATGGATGTTTGTGTTATCCATAAAATGCTCCTACGTCAGCCGGTTCTTCGATGTAAATCGTCCCGGAGCTACCCGTTGCTAAAAACGGCCAAGAGCTGCCAAGACCCCTTCGATTCAAGAGGAAAAAAAATCTCTTGAGTCGCTACAGCAACTAATGTCTTCGGGATAAGCATCAACTACGTATCGGATGGTATTACGATTTATCACAGCCGCTACATTGAATTGATTCTGAAGCGATTTGGCATGGAGAATGTCAAACCAGCAGTAACACAGAGCGATGCCAGCCAGAAGCTGTCAGTGCATTAGATCGACCAAGATGGCACCCATGATGAGGTTCCATATCAACAAGCGGTAGGCGAATATTTAGTACAAGGCACTCGGCCAGATCTGGCAATTGCAGTAAACGACGCTTCAATGGTCGCCATGGCAAGCAACATCGGATAGCGGTCAAACGTATTCTCCGATATCTGAAGGGAACCATCAACTACAGAATTCGCTACCGCTATGTAGGTGGCGAATTGACTGGATATTCGGACTCGGACTGGGTATATGCGATTGACAAACGCCGCTCTTGTACCAGTTACATTTTGACATTGATCGATGTTACAATCGCGTGGTCCAGTAAGCGTCAACCGGCTGTCGCACTAGGAATACATGGCTCTGTCGGCTGCGACCAGCGAAGCATTTTCGCTGTGAATGTTCGCGAGCAACTTCATTACAGTACACACATGAAAGAAATCTTTTGTTTTGGACGCAGCCTTCGCACCCCCGCCAGTTACGAGGAGCCGTTCGGCGGTTCAGTGTTCCATGATGTAGTTTCAAAATGCCGTATCTGAAAAAAATGTGTGAAACATATTCTCCATATGATGGACGCCGGCAAAAGGCACCTTCTACATGGGGAGCTGTTGAAGCTGTGTTCGAAACAAAATCTTACTCATTTCGGCTTTAGTTATATCAACACTAATCCTAGTCGCATTTTTGTAGAAACGTGAGAATACTGCCGTTAATCTCAGAAAACTCAACAAAAACTAGTGGATTTAATCTAATCGATTCTATTGAATTTTAGCCCCACTAACTTACAAAACATGTTTTACACTTAACAGTTGACAAGAATATCTTTAGAAAATTCTTGTGACTATTCTGCGTAAAATACCTCTTAAAGTTTGATAAATTTATTATTATCAACAAGTAGTAAAATTATCACGGTCCCGGGGAAGATTTCATTAACTGTAGCCCCCAATTTTCAAATATCTGGAGAACCATTACGATTTCGAGAAAAGGACCGCAGATTTGAACGTTTCAGGCTAACGTTAATCAAACGCCAGCAAAATTTGGCACCTCTCTCTTGATTACCGTAACTCCTAGTGGAGCATGGTGCGTTGATGACTGATGTGTAGTCATCAACGTTACAAAGACAACTGAATTCGGAGTGTGATATGGTTGTCAGCCATGTCACTTCCTAGTCGCATTGTTAGTTTATATTCTCTCTCTCTCTCTGGTTCCTTTTAACCCCTAGTGGGGCATAGGGCATTGACTACGCCTCTTTTCCACCTCTGCCTATTGGCAGCCATCGCCTTTAGCTGGTCCCACGATTTGCCTATAGATGTTCCCTCTGCCTCAACAGATCTTCTCCATGTATTTTTGAGTCCTCCCACACGACGGCTAGCGTTGGTTCCCTGAGGATTCCAATCTAGAGCCTGTTTTGCAATGTTTTTTGGCTCTTTTCGAAGTGTGTGACCTATCCACTGCCACTTTCGCCGTTTGATGTCGATGTCTATCCTATTTTGGCGAGTAATTTTGAGGAGGTCGTCGTTAGATATTACCTCAGGCCAGCGAATTCGTAGGATGCGCCGTAGGCACTGATTTACAAAAGTTTGCAGTTTGGTGGTAATGTTACTGGTCACCTTCCACGTGGAACACCCATATAAAAGCACAGAATTTACATTGCTTTCGAAGATCCGGAGTTTGGTATTTCTGGAGATGTTGTTGTTTTGCCAGAGAGGAGTCAAACTGAAAAATACTGCTCGGGCTTTATTTATACGCGACTCGACATCGGCATCAGCCCCACCATCCGCAGTCACTACGCTTCCAAGGTAAGTAAAGTCCTCGACTTTTTCTATCGGTTGTCCGGAGATAGAAATGGTGTTTTGCCCTCCTGATGACAAGCTCATGTATTTAGTCTTAGCGGCGTTAATTTTTAAGGCAGCACTTCGACTTTCACGATGCAAAGCATGCGTCATTTGAACCAGGTGATCTGGTGTGTTTGAGAGAAGGCAAATGTCGTCGGCGTAGTCCAGGTGCTGAAGGTAATCGAATAACTTCCACCTGATACCCTTACTTTTATGGTCGCGTTTATATTCTACGATAAGAATATTACTTATCATCTTCTTCTGAATAATAAACTTGCGACGAGTCGTGCCGAGTTTGGAAACTCGTTTCTCTTTGAGTGTATTTCACAGAGTGGCGACCGAACGATCACGGCCACAGAGCACGACTAATTTGGCACAACATATACTGAAATCTCCACGAGCTCTCGGTCATCCCCGCAAGCGAGGAGCGGCCGAAGGGAATTGCGGCATTAAATACGGTAACCGCAAAAACCACTGAATCTTCCCTAATCTCGGCCATTTAAACACACTTTCCAGTTAAACTTTTTCAAAGGACTTTTTACCATTCTTTCCTAGGATCACGTTAGAAAGATCTGCCTACACCCACTTATTTCTAAGTTTAACGTCACTATAAAAACCAATTGCAAAAAAAAAAATATTTTTTTTAAATCATTTCAGTGTTCGGGAAAGTAAAAATGTCAACTCACCGAAAATACATCTTGTCCGGACAATCGAACCGTTAAATCAACCCCGGCATCATCCTCATCCTCAACAAATTTCTCAGGATCCGTATTCCACATTTCAATTTGCTCTTCAGTCACTTGAATATAAACGATTGTAATGTAGATCAAATCCGTAAGGACATTCTTGATGATGGATCTGTACTTCCCGTCCAATGTGATGCATTGAATAAATTCGAAAATTTGAATGATCATTGTGGTGAAGTTGGAGAGTTCGTCATCTGAAATACAGCAAGAAATCAATGTCTGGTACTGACATAAAGATTCTGGGAAGCGTCTAGCTTACCATCATCGTCTGATGACGAAAACGGACTCGGTTCGGAACTGTTCACAATACCCTTTACGTAAACATCGGCTGTTTGAGTTAGTAGCGTCCAGATGGGCGTAAGGATTTGATTCATGTACGGCTGAATGTACTTGCGCATTTCGGTTACAAGAAAGGTGAGAACTGAAACAAAAAAAAATGTTGAGAACTTTCCAAATTCCATTCGATCTCTTTACCTTTTACAATTTCCGTTTTCAATACAAAGTTCGAAATTTGACTCACGGACAAATTGTAGATCAATTTCTCCATAAATTTCGGCAGCACTGAGTCCACAATGGCATTCTGCTCCTCCTTGTTACTGATGCTATAAATGATGGACGAGAACAGCGGTTTGAGTATCTTTATGGCACACGTTCGTGTCTTAATGCTATAAGTCTGCTCGGCCTCAAAGATTCGGTACACCTCCGACAGGATAATTGGACGAATATCTTTCATCTGTTTTCCCTCGTACGTGAACTCGGCCAGAACCTGCATTGCCCCGTGAATTGAGTCCTCGTTCCCGCCCAAACACTTTATGATCACATCGAACAGCTCAGTCCACACTTCGGGCCAATCCCATGTTGCGATTGTGGACATTGTATAGGCCACAGAAGATCGGATTTTACTGTTGGGATCGTACAATCCGTTAGGAAGCACATTGCGAATGGTCTTCTTAGCCTCCTCGGAGGCGACCAACTCCTGAGCATCGTCTGCCGTCCAGTGGTGCTCCACATAACGGGTGAGCATAATGCAAGCCAATTGTCGCAGGGCGAGATCAAATGACTGATTCATTATTATTTCCACCAAATAGACTCCATATCCTACAAATTAATAGAGTGGTCAAGTATTGTGCATTTTGATCATAATGGTGCCAATTGATACCTTCGGTAAACTCCAGGTGTTTCATCCGCTCCTCGCCGGCCGTGCGAATTGATGTGTCCGAACTGAGAATGTTCTGCAGCTCCTCGAGTAGCGCCTGTTTGATGGAGTCGGCATTCTGAAAGGCGAGCGACATTTTCACCAACAAATTGAAGAATTCCTTTTGCCGCAGCGACAACGAACGTACAAAAAAGCGTTTGTAGAAAATATCACAGAAAAGCAGCCGGACTGAAATGCACGCACCACGCACACCCAACTGTCACAAAGAAAATGTTTTTTGAAGGTTAGAATTGCGATGCACTCGTGAAAATTTCGCAGCAGCAAGGAACGATGCTCTTTGCGCGGAAAAATCATGCATCCAGCTGTGCCGAACAGCTGTGAGAAGGTTCGGGTATTTGGAAATTCAGCCAATTCAGCAGTAGGTGCGTTTTTAACACTTTGCGGGCGGATGCGACGATTGAATTGGCGGCATGCATTTCGGAACGGAAAATTTTAATTTTTTAAAACACCGAATTGTAAGGAAGATTTCATTGAATTTTGTTACCAGGAGCCTACGGCCGCCCTTGTGCTTTCTCGCCAGAACAGTTCAAGTGTAAAGGATTCAAATCCATGGATTTAATTGGATTACAAATCCAATGTGGGTGTGCTCATTTGAAAGAACTTGAATCGATTTTAATCCAATTAAATACATGGATTTGACTTTCACCGCTTTCATGAGGCTTTCGGTAAAAACCAACTTTTATTGTCTCAGCTTGATTTATCTGACTATAGGTGGTATCACACTATCAAATAAAGTTTGTCCAGTGGGTCTCACAAAATTTGTCCAACTTTTGCAATGACCAAAAGTGTTTTTCGAGACCTATTACACTATAGAACAAACAAATGACCAATTAGTTTGGCCAACGACGTAGTCAGTCGGGTTTTGGGTCATTTGTTTGACCAAGGCAAATTTACCTATCACACTAGTATGACCGTTTTTAAAAAAAATACCAAGCTAACTTAGATTCAATATGCATTTAGTGGTTATTTGGCATTGTTTCATTTCTTTGTCGAATTTGCAAAGGTTTGGTTTAATAAATTTTTCTTATATAGAAAATCAGTTTAATTTTTTCTTGATGGCGTAATCTTGTCATTTAAAAGGACTCGTGTTATTTCATCAATCATTAATGTGGCAACTCGACCTCGGACTTTGGCCGCCTTTGTTCGAAGACGAAAAGTGGCCGCCGGGAGAATAAAAAGAAAAGTTTGGCTTCGTGAATGTTAGAAACAGATTAGAGAAGTAGCCAGCTCTTTTCACAAATTTTCTGTGTGTTTCATGCAGGGGCGTACGCAAGAAAATACTTCGAAAGGGGTCTTAGGAATTAGGAAAAATGGGGTCGTCTTTTATTTCCAAAAAAAGTATTTGTTTTTGATCAATAAAGCGAACGTTTTACTAAACTTACATGCTAGTATGTAATATAGGTAAAGGTCAAAATCAAGTGTTTCGAGTTCCAAGATCCTCGATATTAGAAGAAGTATGTATTCAATTTTCTTTTAGTATAATTTGTATTGGAGATTTTCCTCACCGCTCTATACGGTAGTAAAGAAAACGCTAAAAGTGCTGCAAAGGTTCACAGTAGTTGGACGACCCTTGGAGCTTTTAGTCACTAATCAGGTTCTTTCTCTCCACCCATCTAAAATTACCGAAAATTAGTTGCGCATCTTAGTCTCATCAAGCTAGGAAAACAATTTGAGAAACACCGGGAGTAGTTTCAGTAGTCCTATTTCTAACCTGAAAGACCCTACAATCAATCTTTGTCCAGTGGTTCATAATAAAATTCGGAAATTAATTCCGTGATAATTTTTGTGAGATAAGAAGCACCTCTGGAACAGCAAAAACATCTTGATATCATCCATGTAATATTGTATCCCTTGCTCATGCTCACTGTCAGTTATTTTGCTACAGATTACTTGTACGCCGGGCTCGAAATTTGGACGTTGTTCTTTTGAAGGCGCGTTGCGACTTTTATATTAACCCGATTTCTCACCCAAACGTCATAACCAAATTTTGGAGGGGTTTGGAACCCCCAAGCCCATATACACATAGTTGGATCGCGTCTAGTTTCAAGTCATAATTTTATTGTGAGTCCGTTCGAACATTAAACAAAGCTACCATCCTCAACGAATAATTGGAGCGGGAACGGGTTTATCGTGACATTAAGAGGGCCAATAAAAACGTTAGTTTCATATCTCCGTTCCCGATTTATTGCGAATATCTGGTAGTAAAGATACAATATCTAACAGTTACCTAAAGGTAAAACCGAATTTACAAAAAAAATCAATATTTCTCATTCTTCTTTCAATTTTTCCACATTTTTTTTTTATGGAAAATATGTACTTTCTTTCCTCTGGAAAAAAAATTATGTCATTTATCGTGGATTACTAATTTGTAATTGAACTTAATATTGACACTATGGCCAAAAGGTTCTAATAACTTTTAGAACCGGAAATAGTAGAGAAAATGACTGAAGCGGCGCGTGCGTCTACCAACATTTTTTGATAGAGATGAGCTCGAAAAATAGAGTTGTGGAATGAACTCAACTCAACATTTTTCATCGATGTAATTCCACGGGTTAATTTAAATTTTCAATTTTCCAATATCCCACAGTTTACAAAAAAGTATAAAATTGTCGTTATTTTTATATATTGATCATTAAATGCACCCAATCGAATCATTTGGTTTGACCACCATGAACCACACAAAAAATTGGTAATTTTAGAATGACCGAATGACCAAAAACCGCAAAATAAATTTGACCAAAGATGTGTTTTGTTATTACACTAAGGTCATATGTTTGACCAGAAATGAATGACCACGATGGTCATTCATTTTTGGTCAAACACATTTTTGGGTAATTATTTTGCTATTACACTAGTGGGACAAACTTTTTGCGTCATTGATCAAATTTTATTTGATAGTGTAATACCTCCTTAACTGACTGATGCGAGCAGCCAGCTAGACAAGCGCAGCCATCGCATACTTGCTCACAGTGTGCTTATGCCCATTCTTGCGTTTGCGTCTTGCTTCTGATGCTTGCTCTTGTTACTCTCGTCTTGCTTCCACTTGACTATTCTGGCCTCGCTTGCTCATATGAATCTACTGGAAGAATACAAATTTTTTGTACTGGTCTGAATAACTTACTTGTGGCAGTGATCTTTCTCCTTGCGTCACTTCTTCCTTTCTTGCAACGTCACGAGATACTCGTCTCTCCATCTTGTCCAGAAACTTTCCAGCATCTTCCTGTATAGGATGTTCACATCGGCTTGTCGATTAGAGAATCTTGCTTGTCTTGCACAAATGGAATCGACACGATTTAAGGGTCCGAAACCAACAAATGACCAGGTGTCAATGGTTGCATGTCGTTTGGATCGTCACTCAATGGATTTTAATGGCCGCGAGTTCATAATAGCTTGCATCTGAGCTAGCAGGCTTCTGAATATAATTCTAACGTATAAACTCTTACTCCCATTACTCGCCGTAAATGATGTTTTATTGACTTCACGGCTGCTTCATAAATTCCACCTTGATGAGGCGCCCCTGGAGTCATGAAAACCCATTTCGTAGCTTTCGAATTCAGTTGAGCTATTAATTCTTGCTGATGACATACTTCTTCTTCTTCTTTTAGCGGTGCAGAAAGGTGTGCAACCGCTGTGCATCTATGTGGATTCGAGTTATGGTTCGTCGATGCTTTCGTCCGTTATGTCAAGGGACAAAAACATAGCTGCTGCGATAGGGTTTTCCCACAGTGAGATAGGGGTTAAGTCAGTGGGCGCAGCTGGGCATTGAAACAAGTGACCCACATCGTGTGGAGCGCCAGCGCAGTTTGGACAGATGTTTTGAATGTCCGGGTTAATGCGAGAAAGGTACGAATTGAGGCGTGAACAAAAGCCCGACCGAAGTTGAGCTAATGTCACTCTGGTGGCTCTCGGGAGCCTAATCTCCTCAGGCGAAATGGGTGGAGGGCGCACTGAGAGGACTCTGTTCGCACCTAATCTCGCAATAGACCGACTCACTTCTTCAGTGTGAATCTCAGCGATGGCAGCTCGGTATGCATCATCGTCGTAAGGGTCCCTCTTGTATCCCTGGACCTCTCTCTCTAGGTCTCGCAAATCACGCCTGACATGTCGTGGTGGAGGAATTCGCTCCATGAGACTGTTGTTGGGATGATTCTCACGGTAGCAACCAACAAGATATTGTTTGGACAGTAGGAGATTGTGGTCACGTATTGGCATCAATTTTGTCTCTTGATGTAAGTGATCCTGGGCAGACATCAAGAGGCAACCTGTGGCTGTGCGTAGAGCAGCATTTTGGCAGACCTGAATTTTGGTCCAGTTTGTATCACATAAACTATGTGACCAAACTGGGGCTGCATAATCAGCAACTGCTCGACCCACCGCTTTGTATGTGACTAGCATGGTTTCTTTATCCTTGCCCCAGGTGCTACCAGCTAGTGCTTTTAGGATTTTATTCCTACTGCGCATCTTTTCACAAACGGATGCTGCGTGATGAGCTGACGTCATCATGTTCTCTAAATGGAGCCCGAGAATTTTAGGATTTGCAACAGTAAGAATTGGATTGTTGCCAATACGTACATCAACCTCCCACCGACAATCCACCGACCAGGTGGTAAGAAATGTCGCAGAAGATTTAGACGCGGAGATGGTGAGGTTTCGGCTTTGGAAGAAAGCCTGTAATCGTCCGAGATAGCGATTAATTTGGAGGCGCATTTCATCCTTATCCTCCCCGGTGGCGAGTGCGGTGCAATCGTCTGCGTAGGAAATCACCTCGATTCCTTCCGGTGGTGTAGGAAGGCCGGACATGTAGATGTTGAACAGAGTGGGGGAGAGTACCCCTCCCTGTGGAACACCTAATTTGATTTTCCTAAGCTTAGAACGTTTGCCACGAAAATCAGTGAAGGAATGCCGACCAGCTAGATAGTTTGCAATCCAACGGATCTCTTGAGCAGGGATATGCATATTCAGTAAGTTAGCGAGAAGCATCGAGTGATTGACATTGTCAAAAGCACTCGTTAGGTCAATTGCCACAAGAATCGTTCTGTGGCAAGGACGTCTGTGGTTTAGCCCATTACGGATGCGTGTAGTGATCGCATCGAGGGCTGTGGTGGTACTATGCATTTTCCTGAAGCCGTGCTGGTGACATACTCTCATAGCTTGCTTTAGTTCTCGCGCTGCACCAACAAATGGTTTTTGGTTTTTCTTCAAACAATATTGATTGATTCTAATGCTCCTTTGTTGAGTACTGCGGCAAAATTAGGACAATGCGCTAATTAACTTAAGAAGTAAAAACAATTAGGTAAGGCAATAGTGTCGTGCTCTGTTGCCATGATCGTTCGGTCGCCACTCTGTTATATAGAGATTCACAGAGAAAGAGCCCGTCGCAAATTTATATTCAGAAGATTAAAATAACTATTCTATGGGCTACATAAACATTCTAAAGGAAATAATAATGGTAAATCGGTTTCTCTCTCTAGTTCCTGTCAACCCCTTGTGGGGCATAGGGCATTAACTACGCCTACTCTCCACCTCATTCTGTTTTGCGCCAACGGCGCTAGCTGCGACCATGTAAGATTTAGCGTTTTCGCTTCGCTATTCACCGATCTTCTCCATGTGTTCCTTGGCCGCCCAATACGGCGTCTTGCTCCGGAGTCCTTTGGATTCCAGTTTAGAGCCTTTTTTGCAACGTTTTTGGGTCCTCTTCGGAAGGTCTGACCTATCCATTGCCACTTAAGACTTTTGATCGAAGTGCCTATCCTTTCCTGGCAAGTTATAGTAAGGAGATCCTCGTTCGAAATGATATCCGGCCAACGAATATTTAGGATGCACCGTAGACACTGATTGACAAAAGTTTGCAACTTATCAGTGATCTCTTTAGTCACCTTCCAGGTTGAACAGCCATATAGCAGAATGGATTTCACATTAGAATTAATTGAAGACACGTAGTTTGGTGCGTCTGGAAATATTGTTGTTTAGCCAGAAAGGAGTAAAATTGAAGAAAGCCGCCCTAGCCTTGTTTACCCGTGATTTTACATCAGCATCCGCTCCACCATCTGCTGTAACTACACTTCCGAGATAGCAAAATTCATCAACTTTTTCGACTGCCTGTCCCGAAATACATATTTCGCTTTGCCCAGCTGGATATGTGCTCAAGAACTTGGTCTTGGCAGCATTGATTTTCAGCCTCACTCCACTCTGCACCTCAAAAGGATCTGAAAGCTTGCCCTTATGCAGGACGTGACATTGGGCTCCATTGTAGGATTCCTTGATGATGGAGATTATTTTATTTGGAATATTTCGTCTGCGTAAGGCATTCCAGATGTAGAGACGATCAACGCTATCGAAGGCTTTCTCAAAATCGATGAACATGAGATGTAATGGGGATCTCCACTCAGCGGATTGCTCGATGATAATACGGAGGGTGTTAATGTGGTCGCTACAGGAAACCCTTCGCGAAAGCCAGCTTGCTCATCATTCAATGTGTCATCGATTTTGTCCTTGATTCGTCCTAAAACAATCTTAGCCTTCAGCTTGGAAACAGCAGGAAGTAGACAGATCCCACGCCAATTATTGCAATTCTTCAGGTCACTCTTCTTCGGAATCTTAATAATTACGCCCTTTTTCCACTCACTGGGAAGAGGTTCAACTTCCCAACACTCTTGGATTAAGGGAAGGAGAATATCCGCTGAAGCGACAATATCCGCTTTCAAGAATTCAGACATAATTCCATCAATCCCAGGGGCTTTACCGGCGTCCATTGATTTAATAGCGTCTATTAGTTCCTTTTTGGATGGTGGACCGGAACTATAATGCCGTCTATTCAAGGGGCGTCTTCTGCTGGCAATGAAGATGCACTTGCATGCCCGAAGGTGTTATTAAGGACCTCTAAAAAGTGTTCTCTCCATCTTCGCAGCTGTTGTTCTTCGGTAACGAGCTGTGTTCTGCTCCTTATCTTTCACATGATGTTCCGTTAGTAGAGATTTGCCAGTTTATGGCTTGATACGCTTGAAGAGTGTTCCGCTGTCACCGCATCCTCTGCCTCCTTCGCAAGCGCGTTGATATTATTGCGCTTATCACGCCTTACACTCCTTTGAACTCCTTTTTGGAGCGAACGGTATTCATCTCTGTATCGTTCCTTAGTTGAGCCGTTAGCAGCTGAGCTAATCTGCTCTTTCTTGCGTGCTGCGAATTCGGTTTACCGTTATTTATTATACCCAAGAATTAAATTAATTAATAGCTATTATAGTTTTTTTATTGAAATGTAACAGAAAATCGGAGTAATTATAAAGTAAGCGGCAAAAATACAAAACGAACACTTATATTTTGAGCCCATCAATACCCTAGTTAACGGTAAACATTGTTTCTCGACAAATGACATCTAGAAAAAATGTTAGGTAATAATTTGTTTTTGTTTTTCGCTGAAGAAGCTAGGATTCCCTACTGAAATTATATTGCTTTTATATCAGAAATCCCATCGAACAGATTCTGCGAAAAATACCTTATGGATATAAGTCTGCTGACAATCAAGCCTTGAATAAATCTTCTAAATTTCTGCTCTAATGCATACGAAAACGACAACCTCTGAATACAAATATTGGTGCCAAACCAAGGATTATAACGAAATTATTTTGAATACGTTGTTACCTTTGTCCGATAGCCGAACACCGGGCTTTGGCTATCTTTATCCTTGACCTCCGATTGTCGCAGTTACCTTGACCTTGTCCTCCAGTTACGGAAGCCCAACAGCTTGTGGACATCCTCACCTACGAAGTACATTCAGCTAGCTCTCGTTCGTCCAAGCAATCAATCGGTTGAGTTGGTGAGACGATTCAAGATGAACTTGACCCCTCACTACAACAATTGAAGCAAAAATATATACCTAATGCAATGTGGTACATTAAGTACATTTTCCTATGAAACCTCTCCAAAATGCTTTTCAATTCGACTCCACTTGGCTTACCTTACGATTACCCAGTTCAAAATAATAACTTTTTACCACAAAACACCATAAAATTATTGACATTTACTTGTGTCTTCCGTTTATGGCTCATGCCCCAACGCCCCATTTTTGGGGCGGCTGTTATTTACAACAACAATTACAAAAAAAAATATTTTTTTTCGCAAATATGCTTTATGGAGTATTGTCGACTTCATATAAATACCAAAAAAAAAGTGAAATATTCGAAAAAAAATAATTTGGGCTTATACGGGTTAAGTAAAAATGCGACTGGGAAGTGAAAATCACCGGTACAATGTATTTTGAGACCACCGTGCTTTATGTAACTTAACGTCTGCACAGATCGCATTTTCAGATCGACCCGATCGACCACAGACCTACAAACGAAAATATATACAGTGAAAGCTCCGTTCGCGGACAGCTCCCGTAGCTGGACAAATTTCTTAGTCCCAACTTTTTCCATCATATTTTAGAACAAAATCCATTCCACTAGCCGGACGCTCTACTGGCCGGACACGGACACTATTCCTACATACATTTCTCATAAAGCATCTCCCGTAAGCGGACACAAATTTAATTTTTAGACGACTTGCTAAAATTAATGAAAACTGATCGTATCACAAAAATGCATTTATGCGCAACAGGTTTTGTTTTTAAAGATTTTTGGCTCCACGGATACCATGCCCTTGTGTATTGAAATAGGGATATAGAAACAGAACGATTAGACCCAAAACTCATACTTTCATAACGGACGACTGAGGTATTTATGCCTTTTTTGTCTTCCGGTTTTTAATCCGGTCGGCTGTTCAACTTTTCGGTTAACCGGAATCTGAATTTCCTTTCATATTTGTGGACAAAGTCTCAACTGTTCTGTCTACTAGAAAAAAATCTTCGTAAATCTTGGTGTGCGAACATACAAATGGGCCTTTTGGAATCGGCAAATCATTTATTGTTATGTGTGTTATAATCTGTTCATTATAAAACAGTTTGTTGGCATACAAAATGTTCCATAATAAAGGACTTATCACCGTCTGGAGAAAACACAAATATAATTGGACTCCTTTATGGTTGGTTCCTTGTTGATCGTATAGGCCCCATCAGGAATTCCACGTTAATTTCGATGTCGCGACTGATCATCTGGGAGGGTCTGTCTGTCTGTCTGAGTTTTGCCTATACGAGAAGAAACGCTTCTGGAGCTGAGAATGTATTGCACGGGATCCTATTGTGCGAGTCATATCGAAAGGATTGAAGCGCCAAGGAGTGCAACTCACGGTCTACTCCAAATTACATTTTATTAAGTTTCGGTGAAACTATTCGTGATTTTCCTTTAGAATGAGTTTTCCTCCTCCTGTAGTTCTTAAGGAATTCACGCATTAATATTGACTTACTGAGTCGAGGTTCTCTAAACCAGGCGACACTGACAATTTGAAGAATCTGAAGACATTACGAATGCTTCGGTGTCTTACAACTTCCAAGTAACAATGCCAGACTGGGTCAAGTGGTTACTCTGGGTAAGACACAACTTTGGAAGGAGTATCTCAATGTGGTCTCTGAGGTATGGACATTCAAGCCTTAAGAAATAAGTTAATCATATCCTATACATAATCCTAATTTGATCGAACTGATATGTTGGTGTTTTGGCAAAATAATGAAATCTAAGATATGAGTAAAATTTGGTAAATATTAGTAGTGTTGCCGATCAGTAAGCAAACAAGACATATTTAGCGTAATTTCACAATTTTTAATGAGCATGAACGAATCATTAAGCAATATTACTCGGTTAACCGGAAATCTGGAACGTTCTGTTCGGTTTTAACCGGACCGACTAACCGCTATCAAATATAACTAAAAACGAGACCGAGGCTAATTTCGGGCGCGGCCGAAATTTGAATACCCTTCACTCTCCTCGGGCTAAAAGTTTTTTGGGGCAAACCTATGACTTGTATTTAATCCTTCCCCATTCTTTTCCTTCTGTTTTCGCATAATATTTGATATTGACAAATTCTGTGGCGTCGATAAAACAATATTTGTGTGAGGTTTGGTTGGAATAAGTGGTAAAATAAAAAAAAATTCTCAGAAAACTTTATTGGGGGGATGCGGGAGCATGGCCCCATAGTACGATTCCATTTGTTTTACTTTTTTTTTGGTTTTGATAAAGACGCATTGAGGTTTTTTTAAATTGGTGTAGAAAAAATGTTTCTTAGAAGATCCAAAATGGGGAGGTTGGGCTTGTATGGTAGCCCCATGACTCCATAGTCCGATTATTTATGGCATCAATTGAAGTGCACTTTTACGAGTTTTGGTTGATGCTCCACTTTCAAAAATAAAAAAGTTGTTCGTAGAAGAACTCAATTTAGGGGGTTGGCTTTGTATGATAGCCCCATGACCCCATCGTCCGATTCCATTCATTTTTACACATGTTTTCTGGCATCAAATGAAATGCACTTTTATGAGGTTTGATTGAAATTGGTGGACAAATAAAAAGGTTTTTCTTAGAAAAACTCAATTTGGGGGGTTTGGTTTGTATGACAGACCCATGACCCCACAGTCTGATTCCATTTATTCTTACGGCACGATTTCAGTATCTGTGGCGCCAAATTTTGATGAAGCCATTTCATTAATATTGGCCTGAAACGACAGAATCTGCAATCCTTTTTCGCGAAATCGTAACGGTTCTCCAGATATTCAATGTCAAAGTTTGACATTTATATGGGGTAGTTCGGTTTCTAATGGGAAATTGGGGGGATTTTTACAACATACTGATTTGAATCAATGGCATTGCACCAAATAAAACATTTTAAATTTCATTTGCCTTCCTGTCTAGCAAATTGTACAATTCTTGCTCTCAAATATATTTCGACTTTTCATATTATTAACATCTTTGCCAAATTGGTAAAACTTACTATTCTAGTGGGAATGATTAAAATTAAAACGTCAATTTTATGGCATGGAACACTTTCCCCAATGTGTAAAGCGGAAATCCACCCTTTTTCTTATCAAATTACATAACTGGCTTCATAGAAAAGTCAAACTTTGACATTGAATATCTGGAGAACCGTTACGATTTGACGAAAAAGGATTGCAGATTCGATCGTTTCAGACCAATATTAATGAAATGGCATCATCAAAATTTGGCGCCACAGATACTGAAATCTCCCCATTCTTACATATATTTTGTGGCATCAATAGAAAAACATTTGTGTGAAATTTGGTTCAAATTGGTGCACAAATGAAAAAGTTTTTCTTAGAAGAACCTAATTTGGGGGGTTAGGTTTGTATGGCAGCCCCATGACCCCATGGTCCGATTTGATCCATTCTTACATATATTTTGTGTTATCAATAGAAACACATTTGTGTGAAATTTCGTTGAAATTAGTGAACACATGAAAAAGTTTTTCTTAGAAAAACCAAATTGGGGGGGTTAGGTTTGTATGGCAGCCCCATGACCCCACGGTCCGATTTTAGCGATTCAAACATACAAACTGCCTGCAATGAAAAGAAACATGTGTGCAAAATTTCAGCTCGATAGCTTTTAAACTGGCCTAGTAAAACGCGTAGCAACAGACGGACAGACGGACAGACGGACAGACGGACAGACGGACAGACGGACAGACAGACAGACGGACATCGCCCAATCGACTCAGCTCGTCATGCTGATCATATATATACATATTTTATATGGTCGGAGATGCTTCCTTCAATGCGTTACAAACTTCATGACAAAGTTAATATACCCTTTACTCTACGAGTGAAGGGTATAAAAACTAAAACTGACATCCCTAATTAAAGATAATATTTTTCTTCTTGTTTTCCCCATGAAAGCTTGGAACAATTTATTGGTAAACGTGCATTTGCGCATTGTATACATTGTGGAGGTTTGTAAACCAAAAATTACTTAAAATTAAAAAATATGCATATAGAAACAACACTTTTATTGTTTTAATGTTCCTTTTGAATTATTATGTATAAATTATTGCGCACATAGAAGCAATGTTTTTTAACCCTCTCCCGTAAGCGGACATCTCCCTTGGCCGGACAAAAGTGTTGGAACCGTCAGTGTCCGTCCACGGGGGCTTTTACTGTAGTAATATCAGATATTAATTATTTATTATTTATTTTTCAAAGCTCATGCTTATTATTATAAATCCCAATTAAATACTCCTTTTTTAGAAGTAGTACCAATATAGTATCTCGCGGGCCACTTACGCGCGTCTCTCACGGACCACCTTCGGTCCGCGGACCACCTGTTGGGAAACAATGCTATAGTATGAACAGCATGCGAGATTTCATAATCTACCTTAATTTTAAGACCATGTGTGAATAGCCGATTATGCATAAATTCAAATCTGCAATGTTTTGTCTAGAAGAAGTTTTATGTTTTAAACTCAAAAACGATACAAAATCAGGCCATACCCCCAACAAAAACAATGACTGGAAAAAAGCCGGCACACCACATGAGCCACCAGACTGCGCATATTTGTTGCTGCCGGCCGATCCCTCCTAGCAAGAATTTCATTAGTGCGAGTTTATCTTTCTTTTTGTGTCATTCAAGAATTTTTTTTGCAACACAATCATCGTTCCGTCCATTAACTGGAACTCGCCAACTGGAAGCAACGCATGAACACGAAAAGCTCACACACTGCGCAAGAGCTGAACGTGAATCGTGAACCTACCACAAAAACAAAAACAACTCCCCCCGCGACCAGCATTGAGACGAGAAACGCGAGATTCGCAAAGAATAAACCTCAAATGGAAGCAATTCGACACGACCAACACTAATCCCACGTATTGCGAAGAACGAAGAACTCCGCTTCACTCAGTCACAGCCAGTCGAAGTCGATTCGATTCCAATTCAGTACGTTACGTTACGTGGTTTGGTTCGTGTACAGTTGATACCAAGTACCAGTATCAGTCGTCTGTCGATAGCAATTGTCCACTTACTTACAGTCCAGAAGTGTGTAACTGCTCATTACAAGTAGTGTCGAGTGTTGGGAATTGTTTTTTATACATTTTCCTCATCATTTAAGGTTCCTGTAGAATTTGCCAGTCATCAAAATGCCGAACTATCACAAGCCCGAGAGCAAAACTGTCCAGGAGCTCAGGGACATGGCCAATCGGCTGAGAATTCATTCGATTAACATGACCCAAGCATCCAAATCCGGGTAAGTGGAAAATTTCCTTTTTTTCTATGCATTTCACAAGAGAAAACCTCTAGCCGGATAGTAGAAAACCTCCACGTGTTCCTTTCACCATCAATAAGGTTAGAAAGTTATCGCCTCGGAGCCCATTGCCGAGCCTATGAGAGTGGTGGACGACCTAGTGCGATAGATAACTCATAGCCAGTCAATCAGTCAGTCACACTTCTAATGACTGCGACCTTATTTTGACCTCTGTTTACGTAATAATGTTCCATGGAAAGTGAACGGTCATGAAAAATAGTTAGAATGGCAAGTTAGAGGATTTCTACAAAATTTTGCTGACCATAGAATATTCGCACTGGAGTCATGAGTCGATTGACGAAGTATCATGCAACATTGAAATGATTGGAAAAGTACGTGAGCTCTTCTCATGCTCTTAGTGCAATATTTCAGATTATGTACTCTCATACTAAGATTATGTACACACAAAGCGATTGTTGGAGGTTGCTCCTCAATTTACATAGTGGGTACCTACACCTTAAATCTCAATCATGAATTTATTATTAGCCAATAATTTAAGTTGACTACTCAATCATTTAATTTAAGAGGAAAGGGGATGTCTATCTCAAAACCGTGTGAATATTATCAATATGAACCGGCCGGCTACCGGCATTTGACCAATACCATCAGCCTTATCTCCATTTCTATGTATGCATGAGTATCACAACGCTGTGATACCATTTCCATAATATTGCAGTGTGTAGCTGCATGGAACTTGGTCACATGTTTGTATAAACATCACAGAGCGTTCATGTTTTGATAATGGAATCAAGCGAATAGGGAAGAAGTGTATGTATTGTGTCGTTGCACGGAAACGTGATCTTTTTGACCCTTCCCCTTTTATACAAACATTGTATAGCTGAACACTTACGTTTGAGTGTGACGATATGATAAGATTGATAAGGTGTTGTCGTGCTCTGTGGCCGTGATGGTTCGGTCGCCACTCTGTGAAATAGACACTCATAGAGAAACGAGTTTCCAAACTCGGCACGACTCGTTGCAAGTTTATTATTCAGAAGAAGATGATAAGAAATATTCTTATCGTAGAATAATAAACTAACAATGCGACTAGGAAGTGGTAAGGCTGACAACCGTATCACACTCCGAATTCAGTTGTCTTTGTAACGTTGATGACTACACTCGGTAGTCATCAACGCACCATGCTCCACTAGGAGTTACGGTAATCAAGAGAGAGATAAGGTGTTGTGACGTTTTTTTACGAGTACTACAACCTAAAGCAATAATTAACTGAAATCGGCAGTCTGAATACATGAGGGATTATGCTACGAATCTGGTAATAAATTTTCATAGTTTATCAGATAGACTCACGTTTTTTTTAATTAATACTAGATTTGTTAGTATTTTTTTATACACTCAGTCCAAAAAAGACCGGGCATTTGTTTTTCTTCCATAGTTTTGCATAATACCTAATTATATAGGGTGTCCGCAAACTGCCGCATAAACGCACCGGATTGTTTGGTCGTACAAGAAAATGATTTTTTCATAAATCTTCAAATGCCGATGGCAGCTAAGGGGGTATGTTCCGTACAACTTTTTTGCTGGAAATCACATGAGGAATCACAATCCGGTGCGTTTATGCGGCAGTTTCCGGACACCCTGTATAACCCAAAAATATTGATCTCAGAATCTAAAGTATTTCTTTCTACGGGTTCACGCTACAACCCTTCAAATTAACCGTTTTCAGTACTGAATAGCACCAAAACGAAATTACAGCCCGCTTAATGTCTAGTGAAATTAAAGCCAATCGAAAGGTCTCGACTCCCAATGAATGGATCTGAAGTCATTCCTATTCTCCCGCTACATCCTCTGAAATTTGCCATTTTCATCTACTATATAAAAATAAGTCGGGTTTTCCTTCCTGACGCTATAACTCCAGAACGCACGAACCGATTTCCACGGTTTTGCATTCGTTGGAAAGGTCTCGGGCTCCGTGAGGTTTATAGCAAAGAAAATTCAGGAAAAATTTAAACAGAAAAGCTGGAAAATCTTTTTTTTCATACAGCGCCATCTCTGATACATAGCATGTACTACAAACCAATATTTAAAGTAGACTGCTCAGTTAATTTCATGTGACAAACCGGTATTGTGTTTACTGTGATGATATTGTTGGCAGGCGATTTCAGGCAGACGTTGCCAGTAATTCCCCGTGGAACGCCTGCAGATGAATTGAATGCTTGCCTGAAGGCATCACCTTTATGGAATAACGTAAAAACATTGTCGCTAACCACTAATATGAGAGTTCAACTTCAAAATGATCAAAGTGCTGCGCAATTTTCCAAACAATTGTTAGGCTGTTGGAAATGGAAAAGTCCCAGTTGATGCTACATCTGGACACATACTAATAACTACCATATCTCTCACGCCATACAAAATATTAACCCCGGACGCATACCGCAAAATATCCAATATTGGATATTTCGTGATTCAAACCAAAGTCTCTTTCAAAGCTCTTCAGCAAAGACCCTTTCCACTTTATTTGTAATCCAAATACTCAATCCACTTACTACCCTGACATCTTCCGGTGCTATATCATCTTTTAATGGTAAATGTATGGCGGGGATTCAGTTTGAAATTCAAATCTACGTTCATCCCAATCGGAAAAATTGGAAGCACTTCGCCCAGAAACAGTTTTTCAGCGCTTTCTCTTTATTCATAATTGTGCTTCTGGGGAAGCGCTCCCACTGTATCAGCTTTGCTTCGCTTTCTTTTAATTTGCAATGACGCTTATAGAGACGTGCCATTCGCGATTGCGCTTCTTGGAAAGCAGTTCCGTAAAAAAAAAAACATGTTTACCGCTTCTTGAGAAGCGCTTACCTCTGCGGACATGCAGAGGCCTTCTAGAGCGCTTATTTTCCCATCGGGATGTTTTGAAGTCATTAGTGCATCTTTCTCAGCAGACATGTAATACCGCGTGGCTTACGCAAACCTATCCATGCGGTAGATGTGCCTGCGAAAACTTCATATAGAAAAAACATGAAAGATGACGCAGGCTGCCGCTGAGGCCGCTCCGGATCAGGATGTCGTGCGTGCATTGCCTATGCCACGTGGCTTATGCAAATGCAATGAAGTGGCGGTACGCGGTATCTGCGCAAAAAAAACTGCATATAGAAAAAACACGCAAGATGACCCAGGTAGCCGCTGATATCGTGCGCGTGCGGTTTGTTGATATGTTTTTGAGATCTTATGAGACTAAGAAATAATCGCTCTGTTGTATTGGAAGATATTCCCATACAATTTTCGTACAATCTGGCATATGATTGATTGACAATTATTCGTTATTCTTCGTTGAAAGTAGCGATGGCTATACCCTGGGGTCACCTTGAGTTATCGAGGTCGCAAAATATCTCTCTGTAACCGATTACACAAACATGAGAATTTAGACAGAATATGCCTTATTGGTCCTACAATTTCTATACATATAATATGTTGAAATTTTAATTTACATGTATTTGCCGGAATCGAATGGATAGATGGATCACAATAAGAGCAACACAAAACATCCAACAAAGTCCTCGAACTACGCTAACAGTGAGTTCTAGAGATCGCGGGATTTACTTGAGTTTTTATTCTTCCTTTTCGTATCTTGCAGCTACATAGTGAATTGTAGTGGTCACATCTAACGGACCAGGATGGATCTTACGCAAAGCTTTCCGATCGGTCCCTTTTATTTGGGAAGTAGGACAAATCACCGAATTCAAGAAAATTTATTCCTGCACTACCTGCAAAACAAAGCGATAAGTAAACCGACCTCTGAGAGAATGTAGTGCCGTTAGTCTTATAGTCTAGAACCTAGATATACACTATCCGTTTTTTTTTGCTTTTTTTGTCGTGGTCGAACGGATGCGCGTGGAGGGTCGAAGACATTCAATTGCGAGCGCATGTTTACGACAGCATCCCCCTCCAAGTAAGCAATATGCGTGAAAAAATTCCAATCTAAATTGTATTGGGTATAAATCCAACAATTTTTAGGGTTTCTTAGAACTTTTGGAAAAAACACTTATGAAATCGATTTTGTCTGTCCGTCTGTTCACTAAATAGCTTCTCGAACGGCTCAACCGATCGTTATGAAATTTGGTAGGAATGTGTTGAATGATAACAGTCTTTGACATGAATACTTTAAAACAGAGGTTCCCAACCTTTTTTATGCTGCGACTCCCTTTACAGCTTAACATTTTTCGCGACGCACCTCTAGTAAGACATTTTGTTTTCTGTGTGGTTATAGTTGGCTTTACTATCTGAGGAAGGAGGGAGTGCGTTGTTTGGTGAAAATTACAGACATTTCAAACACAACAAATTTGTCATAATGAAATCAATTCATTATAGAAAATAAACAGAAGAGTTAGGGATGAAGTGAGCATGCATAAATATTCAGTTTGAAAGAAAATTGACATAGAAAAATATAAATTTGCAGCCAAAGATTTATTTCAAGAAGGCCATAAGCACTCTACTGCATCAAATGTGCCAGTAATACGGTGCTTACTGCTCAATGTGTCATTCCAAGCATAAGCCTTCTCAGTGTACTTTGACTTCATAGAAAAAAGAAACGATAAAACAAATATTTTTCATTTAATTCAAATCTTGCGTTAATTCAATAAAAATAAAAAATTAAATTTTTCGTGTAATTCAAATAAAAATAACACAATTTTCATTTAATTCAAAGCTTCGCTTATAATAAAAATATTAAAATTAAACTGTTCATTCAAATTTTTTCGTAAATTATTACTTTAGTTTTTTTTTATAACTGTAAAAATATAATTTCAAAAATGCCGATGAGTGAAATTTAATCAGTGCGATAGTTGAGCCTGCTTCTGTGAGCACATCTTTTCAAACCTGGGCTGAAGTTTCGAAATTGCTACTCTTACCTCTTTTTCTAAATTAAGTTTTGACGTGTACTTTGATTTAATGGCTGCATTGGCAGAAAAACCAGTTTCACACAAATATGATGTTGCGCATGGCAAAAGAATATTCAAAGCAGTCGAGCTGAGCCCAGGGTATTCTTACGATACGTTGGCCCAAAATTCAAAAAGCTTGTGTTTGTCGAACCGTAACTTTAAGCTGGTATCACCATGATAGCTCTAACAGTAGTTACTCTTCTTCGGCAGTAGGAAGTGAAGATGGAGGTGGAGTCGATTGAAATGGATCTCTAACCCAATTGTATTCTTCAAACTTATCAGGAAAATACTGTTCAAAATGCCTTTATAAAGTCACCAAATGTCGCATAAATGTAAACTTTAAGTTTGGACTTAAATTACTAAAAGATGTTTCCTGCAGCGAGCCTTGTAAAACTGGGAAACAATTTACCTGTCCCTCCTCCAGTTTTCCTTTCCAAAAAAGCAGCTTCTTTTGAAAAATGTTGAAACTTTATCTGAAAGTTGAAGAATATGTGTTTCGTTTCCTTGCAATGACTTATTAGGAGCATTTAATTTCTCAAATATATCACACAGATATGCGAGTTTTATTAAGAAGTCAGTGTCTTGAAACTTTTCAGCATCATTATGGGATTCCGTCAGTAAAAACTCATAAATTCTTTTTTTAATGCGTATACCCGTACCCGTGATAGAACATTTGCTCTTGGCACCCAATAATACAGTAAGCATGTGTGCTCAGCTCCCAAGTCCTGACAAAGCTGACGAAAGAACCTTACCTTCACGGGTCTTGATTAAATGAAGTTTACAACTGTAATAGTAATGTCTATCACTAGGCTTAATTCTGGTGATATGTTTTTAGCAGCAGGTGTTGAAATATTTAACAGAATGAGTGTGTCTCTGTCTTTACTTTGTACCGGTGAATACAAGTGTGGTTTCAAATTCTGAGAATATGGGGGTCTCGTTCCTGTTTCTACCTTTTTCACACCAAATCAACGACAAAGTTTTCACTACAAACTCGTCATAAATGCTGTTGTGGCGGTACAACCTAAAGGTCCCTCTAGACGTGTCGCCAAATGGCGACGCGTCCAAAAACTGGCATCGCGTGCAGCCATTTGGCTGCTACTTAGCATCCACACGAGCAGCCAAAAAATGACATAACCAAAATTTCATTTTGGTGATTTTTTTAAATTTAATTATCAAAATCGGACTCTGCGCGTTTGAATTATTACACGGCCATTCAAGAATTATTCAATTTCACACAAAAGAACGAAGAAAAGTTGCAAAATTGTCACTATGAATTTGACAAGCGGTTGTCAAAGCGGTTGGTTGAGTTGCCATATTGAATATCAAAACTGGACGCATAGCCAAATGGCGACACGTTTGGATGGAATGACAACATCCATTTGGCTGCGCGTGTCGCCATTTGGCGACACGTCTAGATGGACCTTAATAAGCAGTGTCTTATCTTTTTATCGCGAAGGGATTTTAGTAAATATAATTTGTCTTTGGGTACGATACTCAGCAATTTGGTGTGTGAAGGCGACCGGTGTGGTGGGCGTCCCACGACGCTCCTAAGATTTCCTCGCGACGCCCCAGGGAGTCGCGACGCACAGGTTGGGAGCTCCTGCTTTAGAAGTTGATAAAGAAAAGATAACAGGATGTCCCGAAGAGTTGAAAAAAGTCGACTTTTTAGTTTTGATCGGCGATTAACATATGGGTACTCAAATCAAAGGACTCGACGAGTACATTCATACGCCAAAAAGATAAACTGTCTTCTAATGGATTAAATTCGGATTCCGTCCGTTCTTAAGCAATTATTGTAACTTGCTTTGTGGGTGTGGTTTCAATGACAGCTCCATCTTCCATCTTTTCTATAGTATCGGTGACGTCGGTAGGACAATATTTGTGTGAAGCTTTGTTAGGATAGGTACACAGGTAACAAAAAATCTCAGATTGGGGAGATTGGGTCTGTATGGCCCTTGATTACCTTGACTCCACAGTAGGATTCTGTTTGTTTTTGTAGTTTCGATGTAAGGTTTGATTAGAATTTGTGAACAAATAACAAAATGACTTAGAAGAACATAATTTCGAGGGGATAGGCTTGGATGTCATGGTCCTATTCCATCCATTTTTATTTGTTTCGATGTTTATTTAGAAATACATACATATGCGTGTAAACTTAGGTTGAAAATCGTGTATAAATGAAAAAGGTTTTCTTATAAAAAATGCTTTTTGGAGTTGGGTTTTGTATTGCGTGCCCATGACCCTATTGTCCGATTTTGGTGATCCAAAAATACAACAACAACAGTCTGCAATAGAAATAAGCACGCATTGCAACAGACAGACAGACGCACAATCGTCCAATCGACTTCCTTCGTCATACTGATCAATTTATATACCCTTTTATATAGTCTGAGACTGCGTTACAAACTCCATGACAAAGTATCGTAATATACCCTTTCACTTAGAAATCGAACGGTATAAAAATTTTAGAGTATGGGTATTAGCAAAATTAAAAATAAATAAAATTGAAAAACGGATTTCGAATCTATAAATTTTGATTCTATAAATCTATGACTGATTTCATTATTCCCGAATTTATTATATGCAAACAACAACATTCCTCCAATTTCCATTTTAAATAAGTATGTACAATTAATTAAATCAAAAGATACAACAATTAAAAAAATAGTTCTCTGTAATAGATATCTCTAACAGAAAATTGTTCTCGATCCTTTTGGGTAATCATTTGCTCGGACTCCGCCGCCGCCCTGTTGCGCCTACCGTGGTTCGGTGCATGCATCATTTCCTAAATCTCTAACTGCTATGCATACATGCACACTACACACATATCGTTCTCTTCTAAAACACTGCTCGAACATTTTTCAAAGATACGCTTCGACCTTCTACTTATGGTCTTGAGATGGTTCGTCACATTCGACATTCGATCTACATGTGTGGCTGGATGCGGACTGGTGTGTTCTACTCGCGCATCCAAGTGCAGCGCATTTGAATACATATAGGTAGGTACATGCGACAAAACACAAATTTCAGAAAGAGGTTAGCTCGTAAAGGCTCTATGTCGTCCATCTGTTGGCTGCTTTTGATGTGGATAGTATGGTTTGTAGACACGAACCATTGCTTTAAACGAGCTTTTGGACTTTAATTGAATTGTTCCAACTTAGATGGCACTGCTGAAGAATTTTAAGCTCCAAAATACCGATAAGACATCTGGTAGTTTTTCTTATCTGTGATCTGGATTAATTACTCTTACCAACGACTTTTGCCGATTTGTAGACTCTCAATTAGCTCTTATTGAAAATGTTTTCCCAAACATTAGTGAGAATTATCAGAATTATGCTTGGTTAAGTCAACGAGCAATTCTTGCCGCAAAGAATAATGATGTACACGCACTGAATTTCACCATTCAATCAAAAATTGCTGGCGATTTGGTGACATACAAGTCCGTTGATTCCATAACCAATCCCGATGATGTAGTAAATTATCCAACGGAGTTTTTGAACTCTCTGGAGTTACCAGGATTTCCACCACATAACTTGCAACTCAAAGTTGGTACAGTTATTATGATATTGCGTAATTTGAATCCACCGCGACTTTGCAACGGTACTCGACTTTCGGTAAAAAGACTTATGCCGAATTTGATTGAGGCAACCATTATTAACGGAAAGTACGCAGGTGAAAATGTATATATTCCTCGAATTTCAATGATTCCGACTGTTCTTCCGTTCGACTTCCAAGGATTGCAATTTCCAGTTCGCCTTGCGTTCGCAATGACAATTAACAAGTCGCAAGGCCAATCGCTTAGTGTTTGCGGGATAAATTTAGAAAATCATTGTTTTTCACATGGGCAGTTATACGTTGCGTGTACACGAGTTGGGAAACCATCCGCTTTGTTTGTGTTAACGTCAGACCAAAAAACAAAAAATGTGGTTTACCAAAGAGCACTTCAATGAAACGGATAATTTGCGGACACGTATAACGCTTCGATTCAGTATTTACTTTGGATACGAAAAAGTACTTAAATAATGTTAGCACCATCTCCATAACTACGATTTTTTTAGTAGAAACCTACATCAATATGTCTCTCAGGTTGATTAGGACTTAAAATCGCCCATCAATTTAAGTTACTGTCAAGTTGTGAGCGAAGCGAACAACGCGAGCGCAGCGAGCCCTAGATGGGAAAGCGAGCGAAGCTAGCTTTCGCAGCTAGTTACTTAATGGAAATTTGACCGATATTACAGTTTCCGGGGGAGGAAGTACAGTAGTGGGGCTGTAGCGGGAGAACGAAGGAAACCATGGAAACGAGTTACAGATCCGTCTATTAAGCTCAGTCTCATTCTCGCGGTAAAGCCCTCGCGGAAACTATAGGGCGAGACTCCATCCTGTACTGAAAACGTTTCGATTGACATCAATAATTTCACTAGGTGTTACGGGAACTGTCAGTTTCAGTTTGCTGCTATCCAGCAGGTCATTAACGAAACCAGGATATTGTATTGGAGGAGGCTAAGGACACGATCAATTTGTCTTCTCAAGTCAAGCTGACCAGACGTTCAGCATTTTGATGTACAGTACAGCATTTAGGCCTATCGTACAGCATTAAAAAACGTACAGCAAAATGTATATCATTTTGACTGTGCTACACAAAGAGCCCTTCGGCCAGGCCTATGATCAGTCCGGTGCACATACATGATATGATCAATTAAGCCTAAAAACTTCAAGTCGATCACATAAGGGCACTCTTTTCAGAAGCCGACAACAGCAGTCCCGATAATTTGCCTAGGGTAAAAAACCCTTTGGGTGGACCAAATTCAAACGGCATTTAAATTCAACTCCGACTAACTATTGGACAGTGGTCAACAAACTTATGAGCCAGAAGCGCCAAATTTAGGAATTGATTCATAAGTATTTCGCTAAAGAGCCAAAATGATTTTTTTTTCATGTTACTGATTGTTTGGGTGATGCTAGGACTCGTAATTCAGAGCTCAAAAATATTTCGAATCATAATTTACCTTTGTCTGGGAATCAATTAAACCAATTATAGTTGAAATAAATTGAAATTGGAAGCTGTATTATCCTGGAGATGGAAGAATTTAAGATAATTTGAAATGGAAAAGAGGAGTGTCACTGAAAAAAAAATCATTCTCCACTATCCTTTCTTAAAATTTAGCTCTAAAATTAAAAAAAAAAACAGGCGCGACAGTCCAACATTAGACTAAGGCCGCAGATGTGTTAGTTAGACATCCAATTCCCAAGATTCAAAGTGCTTTTTTATTGAGGTGTTGAGATCAACAGCACGCTCAGCAATGTTATTTATCCCCATAAATGGGTACTCGTTTAACATCTGAGTGAGTTCATAGTTCGTCACAAGGGGCGTGAGTTCGACAAACACCCTAAACTGAATTTGTTCACGGTGGTTCAAGGTGCGCGCACGAACCATTACACCAGCCAGACTACTCTAAATTTTGCCTAACAATATTTTCGCGACCAACGATTTCAACTCCTTAGAAAATCTTAATGTTGAAAAAATTGCTTGCCCCCTTCTGACCGAATCCTGGCTACGCCCATGATGACAGGGCGGGGGATGTACTTCCTCACGGAATGGTGTCACAAATCATATGCTGCCGGTGCGTGGGTTCGAATCCCACTGTGCCCATGGATGTTTGTGTTGTCCATAAAAATGCTCCTACGGCAGCCGGTTCTTCGATGTAAATCGTTCAGGAGCTACCCGTTGTTAAAACGGCCAAGAGCTGCCAAGACCCCCTTCGATTCAAGAGAAAAAAAATCTCTTGAATCGCTACAACTACAACAAATGGTGCTTAAGGAAAAAAAACACATTTATGACACTAAGCCACTTTTTTATTTGTTTGAACCCTTTTTGTCAGATAGTGTTCGGATTTCTCCTCTCCCTTTCGTGGCCCAACCGCCGTTGCAATGCACTTGCATTCCCAATCGTCAGCTTCCCGTCAAATATCATCGTCGTCATCTTTCGACACATCGTACCGACCGACCGACCGTTCCTGCAAAACAACGAAATCACAAAGCATCAAGCAAGCTTGAACTACAGGAATAGATACTTATCTGAATATTCCTTCATGCATCTATAGTTGTCATCGTCATCAGCGGTGTCATCGTCATCTTCGTCGTCGTCATCATCGTATATCTGGAAATCAATACTCATTAATAACTAATTTGATCATTTGAACTTACGATTTACTCACCTTAGAATTGTATCGATTTGTTTATTTACATTATCTTATTTATATCCAATGTCAACTGATTCGCTTATGTACATTTGACTCGATTTAGAACATGTGAAATTTTGGATAAAGTTATCACATACTTGAACCTATTACGATATTTGCTAATATGTACATACTTTCACATTACATACATTCTCCTGTATTAAATTTGTATTAGATTTAACCTTGAACATGAATAACGTTTCAATCGTTCGATACAAGGTTTCAAGGAACGTCACATTAGAAATAGCATTCACTTGAATTGTTGACCCCATCCGGGAACTTACGTTATTCTCGTTCTAAAAGCCGCTGATTGTTGGTCCAGTAAAGAATCAGTCTCGTCATATAACATGCCTTGCTAGATTATTTAAAAACTATACATTTCGCGAGTTTAGATTGGTCCGTCGAGGAAACTGTCGAATGCAGTTGACACAGTTGCCGATACAACTATATTTCGAGCAAATGTTTTCCACGAAGAAACTGCCGAATGCAGTTGATACAGTTGCCGATGCAACTTCGGTTTTGCAGCAAACGATGTTCGAACGAGATGTATGATTTCATATTTCAATTCTATATTGAACAGATAGAAATGATTGCGCAAATCCGGATGGTTCGTTACGTTCGTTTGGAATAATTCAATAAATTCAAACGGCATTTAATTTCAACTCGGACTCACTAGGACGAAGGCAGTAGTTCTTTTGTTAGTATGCAGTAAGAGATTCAAGTCCTCAGATAGTGTACTCCTTAGACTGGGCTTTTTGAATGCGAGCCACTTCTGGTAGCGTTAGAGATTAAATATTCTGACAGTGCTTTCTCTACCTCTACCGGTTAGAGCGTCTGATAAAAGGATTTTGCTCAGTTAGTGTATTTTGAATACTGTGAATTTTCTAACATGGACACTCTGTTGTGCCAGTTTCACTTTCCGGGAAGGAATCATACGCACTGTATAAACCCCAGTAATGTTGTTGTTGTAGCGATTCAAGATATTTTTTTTTATTTTTATACCCTTCGCTTAAAGCGAAAAGGGTATATTAACTTTGTCATGAAGTTTGTAACGCATTGAAGGAGGCATCTCCGACCATATAATAAGTATACATATATGATCAGCATAACATGGGCAGTCGATTGGGCGATGTCCGTCTGTCTGTCTGTCCGTCTGTCCGTCTGTTGCTACGCGTTTTACTCGGCCAATTTAAAAGCTATGGAGCTGAAATTTTGTACACATGCTTCTTTTTGTTGCAGGCAGTTTGTATGTTTGAATCGCTAAACTCCGACAAGGGGGTCGTGGGGCTGCCATACAAACATACCCCCCAAAATTAGGTTCTTCTTAGAAAAACTTTTTTATTTATGCACCAATTTCAATAAAATTTCGCAGAAATGTGTTTTCATTGCTGACACATAACATATGTAAAAATCGATCAAATCGAACAATGGGGTCGTGGGGCTGCCATACAAACTTAGTCCCCCGAATTAGGTTCTTCTAAGAAAAACTTTTTTATTTTCTCATCTATTTCAATCAAGTTTTGCACAAATGTGTTTCTAGTGATATCACAAAAGATATGTAAAAATGGACCAAATCGGACCATGGGGTCATGGGGCTGTCATACAAACCTAGCTCCCCAAATTATAAGTTCTTCTAAGATTTTTGTTATTTATACCCTAATTTCAACCAAACTTCACACAAATCTGTTTCTATTCATGACTATTCATGACACAAAACATATGTATGATTAGATGGAGTCGGACCATGTGGTCATGGGGCCACCATACAAACCTAGCTCCCCAAATCAATTTTTCTAAGAAAAAACATTTTTATTTGCACACCAATTTCAATCAAACCTCATGGAAATGTATTTTTATTGATGTTACAAAACTATGCAAAAATGAATTAAATCGGACCATGGGGTCATGGGGCTGGCATATAAACCCAACCCCCCAAATTAGGTTCTTCGAAGAAAAACTTTTTTATTTGTCCACCAATTTCAACCAAATCTTATAATTAATGCCTCAAACATACGTAAAAATTGATGGAAAGGCCATGCGTTCATTGGGTTGCCGTACAACCCCCCCCCCTCCTCCCTTTGGTTAATCTAAGAAGCCCACGTCCCCCGCTTCCCCCAATAAATCGTCGCCCCGGCACTTATGTCAAAATTCAAGGAAAAGCATGGAAGCGGGGAGGACTGAACACAAGTCATAGGTACGCCCGAAAAAACTTTTAGCCCGAGGGGAGCGAAGGGTATCCAAATTTCGGCCGCGCCCGAAATTAGCCTCGGTCTCGTTCTTGAATCGAATGGAATTTTTGGCATCTTTTGGTCGCTGTAACAACGGGTAGCTCCGGGATGATTTATATCGAAGAACAGGCTGCCGTAGGAGCATTTTTTTTAAGACAACATAAATATCCATGTTCACAGTGGGATTCGAACCCCCGCTCCGGCAACTCAGAGATAGAGTGTCATCTCTACCACTGAGCCACCGAATGCCCAGACCAAGAATGTCGAAGCGAATGTCGATGAGGTCAGAATTAAATATCTTATCCAATTAGCTATTACTTCCGACACTGGCCAGCAGACAAAAGTTCAAAACCAAGCCCCATTTTGTGACATGATTAGCCCATTCTTCAAATTGAGAATAACATCTGCTGAACTTCGCATAAATTTGGTCGCTTTTTATTGCTTCAGGCATTTCTTTTGTCAGTTTAACGCCAAAAGTGAGTGTTTAAAATTGGCCGAGAGAAGACGTTAAAGAAAGTTTTTCTAAAGCATTCATCAGCGAAATACTCTGTAAACTAAACTACCAAATTAATCTTCGGGTCTTATCTTCTTACAAGCTCGGCAAATTATTTTTAGCGGAGTGGGCATTAATCCAAATCCAATTAAATATATTTGCTCCATACAAAATCGACGTTAGTAAATCGAACGGCGCAAGAAGCATCTATAGCAGCCAACTCCAATGGTTTCGCTCCGATCAAGACATTAATGATTAATGCATCTAATTTCATTCTGCAATAAAGGTTGAAGAATACTTAGGATCTGCAAAGCCTAAAGGTCGCAGCTCATAATATGTATTCAATTTATAAAGGTAAGTTGCAAATTAACGAAAGTAGACAGGCAATTCATTATCGACACGAAAGAAAAATAGTGTACTATGGGTTTTCCGTTTTTGTTACTTCATTGTGTAAATGTTACTTCTGTCTCTCCCCTTGCAGTCATAACGGAGGTGATTCTGCTATATGAGCCTTTTCTGAATTCGGCATGAAAGAATTATCTTGAATTCGAAAAACATTAAAAGTGGGTCTAAAAAGCCCGATCTTTTTCTTGCCACTACAGTTCTTAAAGTCCCTTCCGCCTCCTCGAATATTTGTAGAAATAGTGGCACAGAACTTTAAACCAAAAACTAAAATATGCGAAGTCAACAAACGAAAAATGCAGTCATTCCAATTTATTTAATCAACTGAAATGATATATGAACGAAATGGACAAAAAACCGCATAGCAATTACTAACTATTTATAGACGTTTTTTTTCGTAACATAACATCTTTAAATTGCTCACTCAAACTGAAGTAATGAATTGACGTTATCGCATACTTCACAATTGCCGGCTCTGATAGCAAGACTATATCATTATGATTAAAAACAATCGAAAATTTGTAGTACACACACCAATATGATTTCTTGTAAAGCTTCTAATTTCAGTATGAAATTAAAAGTCATTTCAAGTACAGATTCGTGCATTTAAGGTCTGACTTAAAGAAATCCTACACATGAAACGAAAAACTCTTTAATATCCAGTCCCTCGGGGCATTTGCGGTAACGAAGCTATCGTATAACTTCGCTAGGCATTTCTAGGTTTCCTGGGTTTTCAGGAAATACATAGTATGCGAATCCCTGTAATATTCTCACTCTCAAAGGACTACATCAATTGAAGGATATTATACGCCACATCGTCTGAAAGATGCCTGATTATAGGACCTGAGGTTCCTTGCAAAGGCAACCACTAAATAAGATCACTTTGTGCACTTCGCTCTAGCCTTCCAAAAACGATGCAAGAAGCAATTATTGTGAAACTAATTTACTACTAATAATGCAGGCGGCCAAGGCCCGACGTCGGGCTTTCGTGCCATAAAGAAGAAGAATTTACTACAAAAAAACGTTTACACTAAACCGACATGCTTTGACATCTAGAAACTGTATCATAAAACATTTTTTTTTTATTTCAGACATCCAACATCATGCTCTTCCATCGCGGAAATCATGTCGGTGCTTTTCTTCAACACCATGCGCTACAAGCTATCGGAACCTAGAGATCCAGCCAGTGATCGTCTGATTCTCTCCAAGGGTCATGCTGCACCAATCCTGTACGCTGCTTGGGCTGAAGCTGGCCTATTTCCAGTCGAGGATTTGCTAAATCTTCGTAAGATCGACAGTGATTTGGAAGGACATCCGACACCACGTTTGAACTTTGTCGATGTCGGTACCGGTTCGTTGGGACAGGGTGTTGCTGTCGGCTGTGGTATGGCCTATGTTGGTAAAAATTTCGATAAGGCTGATTACAGGTTGGTTTTTTAACAATTTTGAAAGAAATTTCAAATTTATTTATTGCATGAATTTCTACAGGACGTACGTTGTCGTTGGTGATGGCGAATCGGCTGAAGGATCCATCTGGGAGTCGCTTCATTTCGCCGGTCACTACAAACTCAACAATCTCTGTGTTATTTTCGATGTTAACCGATTGGGTCAGTCGGAACCCACCTCACTTCAGCACAAGATGGACGTGTACAAGAACCGTTTGACCTCGTTCGGCTTCAATGCCATCGTTGTCGACGGACACGATGTCGAAGAGTTGTGCAAAGCCTTTTTCGAAGCTGCCAACAATGATTCGCAACCCACCGCAATCATTGCCAAAACATTCAAGGGTAAATTTTTCCCCAATGTCGAGGATCTCGACAACTGGCACGGAAAACCTTTGGGAGATAAATCAGCCGAAACCATTGCCCACCTTGAAGGACTGATCAAGAACAAATCGCTATCCGTTAAGCCACAAAGTCCAAAAAAGACGTTGTCAGCAAATAAAATTTCCAACGTTCAGTTGGCCACTCCGCCAGAATACAAGCTTGGGGAGAGTGTAGCCACTCGGCTGGCGTATGGAACGGCTTTGGCCAAGATTGCTGTGAACAATCCGAATGTTATTGCTTTAGACGGTGATACAAAGAATTCAACATTCTCCGAAAAGTTGAAGAAGGCCTATCCGGAACGATACATTGAGTGTTTTATTGCCGAGCAGAATTTAGTGGGCGTGACCATTGGAGCCGCCTGCCGTGATCGTACAATTGCATTTGCATCGACATTTGCCACATTCTTTACGCGTGCATTCGATCAAATTCGTATGGGTGCCATTTCGCAGACAAATGCTAATTTTGTTGGCTCCCATTGTGGTGTTAGTATTGGAGAGGATGGTCCCAGTCAGATGGGTTTGGAAGATATTGCCATGTTCCGTACGGTACCGGGAAGTACTGTGTTCTATCCATCGGACGCCGTGAGCTGTGAACGTTCGGTCGAGATTGCGGCAAATACTAAGGGAATTTGCTTTATTAGAACCTCACGTCCTAATACTGCTGTTCTCTATGCAAATGATGAGAAATTTGTGATCGGCAAAGGAAAGGTTGTGAAGAAATCGGCTAAGGATCAAGTACTACTCATCGGTGCAGGCATCACCTTGTATGAGGCTCTTACGGCTGCTGCTGAACTTGAGAAGAACGGCGTGCATGCTCGCGTTTTCGATCCATTCACAATCAAGCCGTTGGATCACGAAGGAATCGTGAAAAATGCAGAGGAATGTGGAGGACGGATTGTTGTTGTCGAGGATCATTACAAGTAAGTTCTGAACAATTTTTAAGTCTACCTGAATTCTTATTTTGATCTTTGCAGAGAGGGCGGTTTAGGCGAAGCCGTAATGGCCGCCGTGGCCGATCAACGTAACATGGTTGTTAAACATTTGGCCGTGCCAAATGTTCCACGTTCCGGACCACCAACCGTACTCATTGATATGTTCGGCATTTCATCGCGTCACATTATTGCAAGTGTTGGCGAAATTCTTAAGTTGTAAGAGAGCACGAGAGTACAGGCGAAGAGCGCATTAATGGGGGCACATTTCAAATGTAAACACTATTCATGGACGTACGAGGACTCATCTATATCATTTGAACCTCATTAGCATTTAAGGGTGAAAATACTTTAACTTTTCTATGCAGCAAACTATTTTTTTTTCTATTTGGAAATGTTTAATTTGATTGTGATTTTTGTATTTTCTATTGTTCAGAGAAATCGTTGTAATTGAAAGTTGAAAACGTTAATCGTTGAAATAAAACAATGATGGTTGATCAGGTGGTTGTTTTGATCGAGATTTATAAAGTAAAAAAGGCACATAATTAGTTCGTTTTCAACTGACCGCACGCTCTGTGGCTCACTTGGTTGAGTCGCACTCTAAGATGCTAGTAATCTGGAGGTCCGGAGATCGAATCACGGCGTGGTCCTAAATTTCCGTACATGTGCGGATAGGAAATATACAGTACTTGCAATATTATTTACACTCCGAAATTATATGCAATGTTGTTGCAACTTTGACTCGAAATAGCCTATAAACAGGTGAGTGAACGCACCATGCCCCACAAGGGGCATCTGGTGAGATAAACAGGGCTCACAGAATCAGTCGAATTAACACCGAGGATTGGAACGATCAATAGGCAAATTCAAATGCGTCAAAGTGGTTCTTACAGCGATGGGGTCTGTATACCGGAACGGCCCATGCTTAACAACATGGCCCAGAGTGGCTGCAACCCCCTTCGACGCAAGAGGGGAACAAAAATAAATTTATGTCAATCATCTTTATATGTATATATATTTTTTTTTTTCCTCGAGGAGCAGTTCTGGCCGGCTCAACTGCTTACGTACAGGTATTGAATCAAATTCAGGCCCATGCATTAATTGTATTTGCGGCAACAGGATTTGGGCCAGCGTCTGTTTCCTGCGCGTGCTGTGGCGGAAGGCATTTCAAAAACTGCTCAAGACTAAGCAATACGGATGATTTGAACGACATTTTTACTGCTAGCCGATGAAGTGACAGAGGAGGAGAAAGTCCATCCTCCACGGCGTCATCATCCAATCACGGTTCTCAACAACAATCTCCGACTACCACTACACGTACAGTTTCTCGACAGCCAAATCTGCTAATTATAGCACCACCAAAATCGTGCATATAAATTCTAATGGACATCTAAACTCTAATGGACAAAGTTACGGAGCTTACTAATTTTATGGAAAGACATCGCATCCAGATTACAGCTGTACAGGAGACAAAATAAAGCCACAACTCATCGCTAAGTTCCCATGGTGAACTATAATGGCATTCTTACAATGGCATACAGGGTTGTTGTTGTTGTAGCCACTCAAGAGATATTTGGTCTCTCTTGAATCGAAGGGGGTTTTGGCAGCTCTTGGTCGTTGTGACAACGGGTAGTTCCGGGACGATTTACATAGAAGAGCCGGCTGCCGTAGATGCATTTTTATAGACAACACAATATGGTCACAGTGGGATTCGAACCCACGCTCCGGCAACTCAGGGAGAGTCTTATCTCTACCACTGAGCCACCGAATGCCCATTGCCTTTAAGAACTTTAACATGTATATTCCGCCAGTATCTAGCTGTCTTTCAAAATATAGAGTCAATATTAGTCCCTTACTTACCGGACTCTATCGCTTTCTACTCGTTGATTTCAACGCACATCCTGGACTATGGCACTCACGTCTGGGCAACGATGCCAGAGGTAACATCATCGCTATGGATTGGAAGCATACGATTTCTGCCCCCTTAATGACGACAAACCAACACGAATCGCTGGGCATGCACAACCAGTTCACCTGACAATTCCATCGCCAGCCCTGGGCTATTCAATGACATAACTTGGAAACTTGTCGTTACAATGGGATCTGATCACCTATGGTTTTAACACTGGAAATGCCGCATAACTTTGAATATTCTGAAAACATACGTCAATTTTAGGAAGGCTGACTGCGACGGCTTCAGACTTACTAGCGACCCAGATCGACAACCAATCTGACGAAGGAAGTCTATTTTTCGAAATTTTTATTTTTTAGCGAAAATGAAAATTTTTGAATTGGACGACGGGTGGACTTTTCACTGCAAATTTCAGAGTCCTAGCTGTCTTCGTTCGAAGGTTACAGCCGTTCAAAGACGCGACCCAAGACGGCTGTGGAATCATAGAGGGGAGTATTGACGATGGGGGTCATTTTTGGAAATTTTTATTTTTAGCGAAAATGAAAATGTTTGAGTGGGGCGACGTGGAGCATGCCTGGGTGGCCATTTCACTGCAAATTTTAGATTCCTAGCTGTCTCCGTTCGAAAGTTACTTAGTCGGATGTTATTGTAGCGACCATTCAAATCATACTCTTATGAACAATCCCGACAATCACAGTAAATTAGACGTTCACTGAGGGACATGGAAATGAAAGTCCAAAGGTCTAACTCCTAACTACCAGGCGGAATTAACTGGCATACACACAAATTAAGTTCGGAAGGCTAGCAGTAGTCTATCAGCAAATCACGTACTGAGCACCCAACCACCAGCTATTTCTACCGCCGAGTTAAAACTTCCAAGAACCACTTTAGCTCAATTACGTTCCGGATGGTGCATAAGGCTTAACTCCTATCTAGCTCGAATGGATAATAGCATCGCAAACATATGCCCTGCTGTGCTGAGCCGGCCCGCAGAACTTGGACCATATATTTGGTTGTCCCGCTGCACCAAGGCAACTTACACCTCTTACGCTGTGAGAAAAGCCTATCGAAGCAGCATTCTTCCTGGGCCTTGATCCGGAGACTACAGACTACAACTACGACATCTCTCGAATCCAATTTTCTTTCGAATTCGTAGAGTTCCACTCCCACACAAGTTGTGTCAAAGTCGGTGGCCAGTTCAAGCCCAGCTTTCATTTGGAAGATAAACACAAAAATTCCCATAATGTATAAGCTTTATACAAACATTTTTCGCCACGTTACAAAATATGTACAAATTTACATCACTTCAATTTCTGCAACAATTCTTTTGCCTTGAACAAATTCTCGTCCTTCTTGGCAAAACAATATCGCACATAATTTTCGCCCAAACTCTTACTGCCATCACTATAAAATGCCGAAGTCGGAATGCCTTGTAAACCAATATTCTTGGTCATCCATTTTGTAAAACGATAATCACGATATTTGTCCGTTTCCGAACTCAAATCAATTTTACTTTCTGCAAAGAGACGACATCATAATTTTAGATCTGATAAACTTGAAAATGTTCATTCATACTTACCTAACTTTGACCAATCAGCAAACATAAAATATCCCGCTTCGGGGATAATTGGACGCATGCCAGCATCATTCAAAAAATCCGCCATAATATCACGTTTCGCCTTCAGTTCGCCAGCGAAACTCTTGAAGTAACATTCGGGCGAATCGAAACGTGACAATTCCAAATCAATGCTATTCGCAACGGCCTCTTGAATAGGCGTGGCACACGTATACACGCTATTCTGATGAATCATTTGCAAATTAACCATAAGATTTGCCGGTCCATATGACCAGCCAAGTTTCCAGCCCGTGACAGAAAAGGCTTTGCCCGCAGAGCCGATGGTGATTGTTCGTTCCCACATGCCTGGGAGATTGCCTGTCGTATATAGGAAAAATTAATCAAACATGCAATTGTTAGTATTGATGGAGCACACATACAGATTCGAATATGTTCACGTCCTTCATAAACCATCCATTCGTACACTTCGTCCGATAGACATAGAACATTCCATTTTTTGCACAAATCAGCAATGGCCGTGAGTTCTGCCTGGGTGAATACTTTTCCGGTTGGATTGTGCGGTGTGTTTAGAATGATCATTTTCGTCTTTTCATTGAAGGCAGCTTCCAATTCTTTCATGTCCAGCACCAAGTCGTTTGAGGTCATTGTGCCTTCGCATTCACGCTAAAATTTAAAATTATGGAATAGTGAATATTCGTGAAATTAGCCTTGGAAAAATGAGAGGTACGATGTACGGAACTCTACTCACCGGCTTCAAAGCAACAAATTTACATACACCGTGAGCCATTTTAACCATAGGTTCGTAACAATCGAAAAACGGTTCGATTATAATGACTTCGTCACCATTGTCGATATGACCCATAATACTGGCGTACAATGATTCGTACGCTCCGCATGTTACCAGGATTTCAGTCAGTGGATTTATGTCACGATTTGTAACTTTCGAGTAGAGTTTTCCCAAGGATTGTACTAAATGGGGATGGCCCTGAAATGGAATAAACATTTTACTACAAATATGAAATTTACTAAGAAAGTTCTGCCTTACAAATCCTCTAGTATATTGATTCATCAATGTGTTCGGCCCGGTTGTAGCTTTTGCAAGGGCTTCAGTCACATAGGATGGCGGTGGGAAATCTGGAAAACCTTGTCCTAAGTTCAGTGGATTATATTTCGCAGCAAGTGCACTATATTCATTCCTGAAAAAAAGAAAAACAAAGAAATGAGAACGGCCGAGCTTTATTTAACGATTAGATCCTTAGAACTACAAAACTCGCCTGGTCAAATCAACCTTTTCAATTGCTAAAGCGGTAATCATATTTTCTAACTTCCAATCAAAGTCTACTTTCGTTTGCGAAGAAGGTTGAATGTTAAATGTATTTTGGTTGGGTGGATTTTTTTTTTAGGATTTAGTATAAGTCATCCAACTGCCGAGGTAGACGCAATACTGTTAAATCATCTTCTTGTTTGCCTTACTATTCCATCAACCGTCCGCATCCTACCGGACAGCCTCGCATTTAAACAATTTTTTCCCGCAGTAAAAATCCTTCCGAAAATGTCCCGCAAAAATTGAATTGATTGGTGCTTGCATTTTTTTTGTCCTTGGATCGCATAATTGAGCGGCTGTAAATTCTGAAAGCCAGGATTTTAAAATTTTCAGCAAAATGTGGGCTAAAATACGCTCTACCCGGTTGATGGTAGAGAGTATTGTGGCCTGATCCGTCTCTATCCTTTTTTTTTTGTTTTTTTTTTTTTTAAATCGATCACGTTTACGATTGGTCCAACCTTTTTTAAATTGACCCCGTTTGGAATTGGTTTTTGTCTTTGTAATTTTGTTGTCCTTGGGTCGCATGGAAATCTTGCGCGTTTGCGCTCGGTCCCCGATCAGTGTGATAAAGATCATGTGAAAAATGAATTATTTTTTTATTTTATTTTTTAGTTGTATGTCCAACAATATTCCCCGCAGGTTAGTCTGTGTCGACGTGACACAGAGCATTATGGGTAGTTGCACACAGATTTTTGGTTAATTAGCCGAAGGGTCTAGTTAGGGAGAATGACCTTGGTGAGAAATGCATATGCGCCTATATCTAACTATTTTGTGATGACCATACGGCCCGAATTAAATTGCTGACTGGTATACTCAAGAATGTATGTGCGCTACGCAGCGCTACGAGCCTGCTTTAAGCAGACGAGTAGTCCCAGATTAAATCAACCTGGGATATGCACGTCTGAATTCAGCGTGAGGCTTAACCTTTAAGGGAGCCGCAAGAAGACCACACCTGCTATTGAGAAGTCTTTAGCGAATAGTGTATCTCGGGGATGGGTATGCCCAGGACCATGGTCCCTTCCCATCATGGTGTTTGACTCGAGGTGGCTGGAGGTTGTTACCCAAGTCAACCAGCCCCGGGGTTGGGTTTCTGAAGGTAAGTGCATTCACTGGATGAAGAAATCCCCATTTGATAATTAGACTCTGTCAATAAATTGCCGAAGGTGCAAGCAGCCCGAAGGACCGGGAGGTAAGAGCGTACGTCTTAAGCACTCTCCTGACGGTAGCCTCGTAGATGACACACATGTCCCCCAAGATTTGAGAAATATCGTCCAGCGGTCTATAAACGATACTACTTGGCGCGGAGGAAAAATATTGTCCATCATTATATAATGCGCATAACAGTGGGGGACCTGAATATCGAGTATGTAGACAACTTCAACTATCTGGGTTGTAACTTATCAAAGGACGCCAACGAAACCGACGAAATTAAGCGACGGATACAACTAGCCAATAAAACCTATTTCTCGGTCGTCCCTATAAATAATTCGAAACTTGTGCACAGGAACACGAAACTCCGCGTGTACAAAACGTGACAGGTTTCACTGTACATCATTTTGAATATCACAACCCGGCGATATTCTATGATATATCTCAAAGCGTCTCATTGCATTCCTCCCGGTAAGGTAAAACATCATTAAATTTACTTATTGTCACAATATCTTTCGTCATACATACATAAATGATATTTTGATGAATTGACTGTAGATTCTTTTAATTCTCCCTTCAAACCGGCGGCATTAGTTTAACTTCAAGAGTTGCGCGCAGGAAAACATGGGGAAGTGCCTGGAGCCGCAGCTATGCATATTCAACTTCAAACCATTCAATCGCTACTACAACAACAACAACACCTTCAAACCAATATTGCTAAGAGAAGATTATATGAATACGGATTTATGTTTCGGCAAATCAATTCCATGTCCGATATGAGGGAAAAAGGCAATCCATTCGCAGACCAAGAATGGCACACAAAAGAGCATCGAAACAAAACTCACGCGAGATCGATTCATGATATGTAAATACTTGATAAGTAATTAGCTTCCGCGGAGCACATATCTGTACCGGGTACTCTAGACATAGGCTTACTTTAAGGTTTGAGAGATATTGTTTGGTAGGGAAAGAGGTAGCATATGAACTGATCCGATGAATTTCATCATCTAGTTTCGTTGGCCAACAGCAATATGCTTCTTGCGAAGCCCGGATGAACTGATAATAAAATGTAAACATTTTTTTTACAAAACCCCTCTCCCTTTTAGCCCAGCTGTCGGGCGAGAGATGTGGTTCAGGTGGTAACCCTAAATCTTCCCCTTTCGTTGGTATTTTAAGGGCATTTTTAACTATCCAGTAAAGGTCAGAACAACACATCTTTCGTACAAATTCGAACATGAAATTGGGTACAAGTCGTTCTATACAGGGTGTCCCGCAGCTGGTTAGCCATAGACCTATGGTATACTCTATATACAGGATGTTTTAAGAAAAATATCATCAAATTATTTCTCCAGGTTTTACCGTTACGGAGTAATATCATTTTTTGTGATTCTTGTAAAAAAACACGACTTTTTTCTAGCTTCCAGTTTACCTAAATCAATAATTTCATATTCTTCTGAAAGTATACAAAATTTCCAATAAAAGGACATATCGAACGATACGAAGAGTTTTGTATATGAGTAAGGCCAACTTTTGTGCAATTTCCAGATTTGCTACTTCAATGGACCGTTACGATATTCGGGTTTAATTTTGACATTAAAAGTTGAAATTGAAATTTCTGCAATCGTATCTCGGAAGATACGAAACTCTTCGTATCATTCGATATGTCCTTTTATTGGAAATTTTGTGTACTTTCAGAAGAATATGAAAAACATTGATTTGGGTAAACTGTAAGTTATAAAAAATGAGTTTTTCGAAAAAAAGTCGTGGTTTTTGACAAGAATCACAAAAAATGCAATTACTCCGTAACGGTAAAAGCTAGAGAAATAACTTTAGTGACATTACATATTACTAAAACATCCTGTAGAGTATACCATAGGTCTATGGGTAACCAGCTGCGGGACGCCCTGTACAGGGCCGGATTTAACCTGTATGCCGCCCCTGGGCAGTAGGCCGCCGCCCTCAGCCAGTAGTTTAGCTTGAAACTAGTAGGATTCGCATACACATATGGTAACGTTAACGGACGTATCTGATATGAACATTTAATTTTTTTCCAGTAACCCATGTCTACGTTTTGCTGGATGCGGACGTAACCAAAGGTCCTTTCAGAAAGTATTTAAAAAAGCATTCTCATTGTCACACCTCGTAGTATTTTTGAGATGTCCTTTGTCTAATGAAATTAAACTAACTTCTGATTTCGAGATTTTTTGAATTTTTGGGATAAAAAATTAATTTAACGAAAATGTTTGAAATGCAAGCTCTGAATGTTACTCAGCAAAATTCATTAGGTACCGCTTTTATACGCTTTGCTGATTTTTGTAATCTTAAACGATTTATTGTGAGTGGAAGTTTTAATTTTTCTACACTGAAAACGTGACAATTTAAAACTAAAATTTGTGAAAAATTCACACGATGGAAACATGATACGAAGAAAATATAGACAATGATAGTCAATGCCGAGAGATTTGGACCCTTCCTGAAACCAAATCGTGCACTCGTCACTGTTGATTCTCATCCAATTTAAAGTGGGGAAAAACTGAATGGACGTGTTGTAGGTTCATAAGTTAATTGATTGTTACACTCGAGGCTTCCAATAAAATTGAATATAGAGAGTCATCTACGGAACCATACTGCCAGGGGAGTGCCTAAGCAATCACGCTCTTTCCACCCGTTCCATCGGACTGCTTTGACATACGGCATTTTATTGACGGGATCTAAGTGTTAAATTGGGATTTTCTCGTGTTATGCATACATTCACCTTCTGAAACCCAACCCCGGGTCGCAACTCCAGTTTGGGTAACAACCTCCAGTCATCTCGAGATAGTAAGGTATAATGGACCCTGGGCAAACCCATCGCCGAGGTACACTATTTGCTATAAAGACTTCCCAATAGCAGGTGTGACCGATCTTCCTTCGGTTCCCTTAAAGGTTAACCCTCACGCTAAATTCAGACGTGAATACCCCAGGTTTGTTTAACCATCAGCTTAAAGCGATTTGTAGTGCTGCTTTTCACATCCGCATGAGGGTCCTTGAGCATACTAGTCAGCAATGCGACTTGGCCCGAGTGGTCATCAATGCACAAAATACTAAGGGCTTCCCTATGCTGCTCGGGTCTGTTGTATCACAGCTCACCAAAAATCCGTGTACCATGCCACACAGATATCCTGTGTCACATGGACACATACTCCGTTGTCGGATGTAAAATTGAATAGTGACATCTGTGTCATTGTTCAAAGTAAAGCCGCAATGCTATCTAGGTCACTTCTAGTCTAACCAAATTACCCCTTTCGAAATGCATGCTTCCAGTAGAATTTTGCGTGAAGGATAAAAATTTAAAGGCGAAGTATCATAACACTTGGCGCCCTCGATTAAGGCGTCACCTGACTAGAAAAACTTAGAAAGCAATTAACATTTTTTCCTTATTATGTCAACTGCTCCTTGAGTCAAAGTCCATCTTTCATAGAATCTAAAACCAAAAGAAAGCTTCAAAAATTTGCCGCCCCTCAAAATCTGCCGCCCCGGGCAGCTGCCCAGGTTGCCCATATGGGAAATCCGGCCCTGGCCCTGTATGTATACATACAACTGTCAAGTTTGTATGGAAGTTGTGGTGTTCTATCCTGTACTGATAACAAAAATGGCACCTAATAATCCATCGTTTATCCCCAATTGTGCGTAGAAGAAAGTGCCAGTGACCACACGCTGATCCAATTCAGATGCTAGCTTTATAGCCCTAACTTCATAACCTTAAAATTACAATTATATCTTTCTCTATGGGAATATACAACCACTAAATAAATATGTATGTATCCATAATTACCAAACACTCGGCGAACTGCCTTGAAGACGACTGGGTAGTCCAAACTTATCCATTTTTCTTTCACTCGTTGCAAACGTTCTGTTACAGGTGCTTCCAACTAAAATCCTTTCACAATGCTGAACGATTGCTCTACGATGATTTAATCTAGAAATGCAAGTTCTGGTAATCATCTGCAAAATAATATTCACACAAATTAGTTTCTTGATGCTAAACACAAAAGCAAAATATGTATATACGAAATCTTCAGAAAAAATTCTCTTCTACGTACATTGGCAAGAGTAGAGGTCTATAAGAGATTTTTTCGTGAAATTAGAATAATAATGTAATTTGCACAAGCGTACTGGGTAAGTGGAATTGCAAATTGTAATCTGCACGTTGGCCCTAGCCAGATAGCCTAGAAACTACACACTTTAATTCTAATTGCATAACAGAGAGCGATGAGCTATGAATGAGAATTAAATTGATAGAAGACAAGACATGTTGATAGTGATAGTGTGCTCTTTGATTTGTACGTAAGCATTCAGAGCAGCTGTTTTCGATTTATTTACTCACAAAATGAATCTTTGATAGAGTACCTACTCGCGTATTCATACACATTAGGGAGATTCGCAAGTGCACAAATCGAAGAGAAAGATAGGAGCCGGCTATAAAGAAATTAAATTTAATGTAATGTATAATAAATACCCAAAGCGTACTGATAAGAATACCAGACGGGAGCGAACGCTACGTGTGGGACTGTGGACTATAGGGCGGCAACTAGAACTTGACTTACGCAAATGACGAGAACAAGATATTCATATGAGATTGAGACTTTCTTTAATCAGATCACCATGATAGTTCCGACTCTATACTTAATAGATACGTGGAAACACGATTGACTTGATGGACCAGATCTATTCTACACTCAACGGCCACCTCACACACTCAGCTGTCGACCGGTTTCGTTGACGTTTAATACACAAATATGGAACAGACATGCGACATGCGAACTCCAAAAGAATAATAAAAATTCTATGTACATCAATACATATGGTACACATGTTACTGGGCCTGTCTACACGGGAAACAACAACCAGAGAACAAAACCGGTTTTTATATGAAAATTGAATTTTTCCTTGCCTTGCTCCTCGCGAATCTCTTCTAAAAAACACGGTTTTTCATCTTGTTCTTGTTTCGCGTTTAGACAGGCGCACTGAGAAGTATAAAAAACGGCACAGTAACTCACGAAAATGCTGATCCTAATGTTTTTTGTTTTTTTTTTTAATTTAAATTATCTTTAGGTAAGGCGTGAGGCCATCATTGGGTGGGTTTCCAAAACGAACCAGTTGCGTATATGTTCCGCAAACATGTTTGCCATTCTGATCCCCTAAATGCCTTTTTGCGGATCAGGAATAATAAAGGAAAAGATTCTTTTAGGTTGAGGTATTCTTCCAGGCCTTTCTGTGAGTTGTGGTTGCGAAGTCTACTAATTGGACGAAGGACAAGAACCGCCGAAAAAATCAATGGTTGAAGTTGATGTTGTATTGTTGTGGTAAGGGATATTGCACAATATAAAATATTTATAAATGCCTTATTAGCAGGTTGACGGTTTGAACCCTGTGGCTATCACTCGAAAATTATTGAAAAATTCAATCATCCTGGCCGCTAAAGAGTGAGGTGGAGCATGGTCTCGATCCCAATTTCCCGTTTCGGACAAAACGGGACAACTTTTTTATTCCTAAGTTGTGCTTCAATGTGTGAAAAACTCTTTGCTTGGGCTTGGAATATCAATTGGACGCGGACACCAATTACCATTTCGCATAATGAAGCGAAAAAAATTGTAGTTTTCTTGGTCCGCAAACCATGGCGAATGTGCAGCGACATCCTAAACATTTGGCGTCCTTTAAACTGGTGCGAAAATATTGGACTGACTTTCTCAAACTTGGATGAAAACATACGTTGCTAAAATTGTTCGAAATACATACATATTGACAAATTAATAAAACCATTTGCAGTTTTAAGCCATTTAAAATTTATAAAAAATATTGAGTTACAGATTTTTTACTTTTTTTTGTTTCCACTACAAGGAAAATATTTAGTTCTTTAATTGTACTAGCTTATACAGCCGGGTTTCGGGCATTGCCTTCTTTTAAGACGAACATTTATACTTAAAAGATTAAAAAGTTCAATATTTGAATGCCTAATCCCAGTTTGAATGGATCTTAAATCGGCATTCCTCTATGAAGAAAGGTCGTTTCTTATCAATATCAACATAAAAAAATAATATGGGTTTACTATAGCCTCTGATAACGTTTGTAAGCATATATAGTGTAAAGTGGGTAAACCGTTTGTTTAATATGCATAATATAATCATATACTTATGTCGTATGTGGGTGTTTCGCAAATATACAGGGTGTACTAAGAGTTTACAAAAAAAAAACAGTTGTATTGATTTCGCAATAAATATTTGAAATCTTTGTCGAACGAAGAGATCAAACTGAACTAAAAAAAAATCAATACACTATCCCTCGATTTACACGGAAAGTTGGTTCCTGGGAAAACCGTGTAAATCGAAATTCTATATTTTATATGGGAAAACCGTGTAAATCGAAAAAATGGGGTTATACGTGTAAACATAGCTTTTATTTTAAGGAAAGAAGGTAAATATAACAAAATAAACATAAACCATTCACAAGAAAATATTTTGATCATAAATTGACAGTAGTAATTCAGTTTTACATCGATGAAAGCAAATTGTTCAATGAAGTTGAAAGTTTCAATATTAATACAAAATAAGGTATAGGAAGAATAACTTTATAACATTTATTTTTGTTTTCTGTCAGTTCATGAGTGTCGTCTATTAAATTTGGGTATTCACATCATTGGCTGAATTCAAATTGTACGAAAACGACCGGACGGGTAAACTTGCAAGACAAGAACCATCGTACAATCTGAATTGCACAATGCTTGTCTGCTGGCCACTACAAAAGCTCTCGCCGGGTGTTTGTTTGTGCTAATAAACGGACGGCGAGAGCTTTTGTAGTGGCCAGCAGACAAGCATTGTGCAATTCAGATTGTACGAACGATGGTTCTTGTCTTGCAAGTTTACCCGTCCGGTCGTTTTCGTACAATTTGAATTCAGCCATTGGACTGCAGTTCAGGCTGGGTGGTGTTCGATCGGGAGGAGCTGAGAAAATCGGTCTTCAAAAGTTGGGTACGGTTGTTTGCTAACTCTTTGTGAACTTCTTCGTATTGGCTTAAGCATTTGTTCTCGTCTCGCTGTAACCGCAAAGCACGCTCAATGTTTGGATCACTTTGCAAATAATAATTCCCTAATTTCCTCCCTAATTCCAGGCCATCGCGGACCATTTTTGTAGTAAAGCTTGGTGGGTCCGTCTCGTCTTCGTCAGTGTCAGTGATCGTTATTAAGTATGGCGATTAAATCTTCTTCATCTGCCATGATTTCGGCAATATCTGATTCTCTTATGTCCTTAAAAAACTTCTCCTATCCTATGGACCAACTCCGTTATTTCAGAAACTTCTTGGATTGGCACACTCTCAACTCCAACTACATCAGGCCATAGATTTTTCCAGCAGTCATTCAATGTTGACTTCTTCATCTCATTTAATGACAGGCCCATATGTTTTATGCAATCTAAAATTGCAAATTTTTTTCATGCGTCAATTATGTTAAGAGAAGAGTAATTTTCCATTGTCTCCAAAATATACTTAAACGTTTACTTTATGTAAAGGGCTTTGCATGTGGCAATTATGCCTTGGTCCAAAGGCTGAATTAGGGAAGTTGTGTTGTTGGGCAGAAACACAACTTCGACGTTGTCGTGTTGAATATGGGTTGAATGTCCGGGCGCATTGTCTATCAACAGCAGAGCTTTAAATGGCAGGCCTTTCGTGGTTAAATACCGTTTGACGTCGAGTATGAAGATGTTGTTGAACTATTCAGTAAAGAGCGTTGCAGTAACCCATGCACTCACCTGCATTAAATACTTGATCAGCGGTGTACGATTCACTGGCAATTATTTCAGCATTTTTTTTTGGAAACTGTTCCGCTGCATGGAAATCCGCAGAAGCTTTTTCACCTTTAAGTTTGAGATTGTGTAAGGAATGTATATCTTTAAACTTCTCAAACCAACCAGCTCTTACAGAAAAGGTTGAAGTCGAGGATGTTGCCATTTGCTGTTTACGCTTGTCATAAATGCATAGAGCTTTGTTTGAGATTGTGCTGGTATCTAGAGGAATTCGTTTTTGCGTTGATCTTCAACCCATATCATTAAAGCCTGCTCCGTTTTTTTCAATTACAGGATCTCTTACGTAGGAAGCGTTACTTAAAGAAGTATCGGATCCGGATGCAAGGCTACTTCTAATTGTATTTCCATTTTTCTTATGGTTCTTATAGCTGCCTCGTTCATAGGATAGCGTTTTGCAACGTCGACTACCCTTTCTCCATTGCGAAGATGGTCGAGAATGCTTATTTTAGTCCCCAAAGAAATGACCTTCCTCTTCGATTGTTTATCGTTTTCTTTCCTTTCCTTTGGAATTGTAAGGATTCACTGCAATAATCAAACACTTTTTTTTTAAACAAAACTTCACTGTTAAAACTAAACACCCGATCTTGATTTGTCTGCCTTGCTACCAAAACTGTCCAATAAAAGACCATAGCATGATGATTATGTATACCCTCAACTTTGGTTTACCGTACTAAAGCTCAAAAGAGTCCTGTTATATTCCTATTAAAAGATGAAGAAAAACACCAGTCGATATCGATATCGTGTAATCTTGTAAGATACATACATATGTATAATATTATTATAAAGCCGTACTGCATTGGGTTATTATGAAATGCGAACAAATCATTTAGAAAAATCGTGCAAAAGTGAATTCTGCATCGGTAATATCGTTTAAATCAAGAAGATGGGTTCTATTAAAAAACCGTGTAAAAGTTAAATCGTGTAAAAAAAGTGCCGTGTAAATCGAGGGATAGGTGTACTGAGGACTATCAGTAGCCCAAACACCGTTGCCTTGCAAGCTGCACTTACAAAATGGTGTGACATTCTGGAGGAGCATGGACTGAGGGTAAGTATAACAAAGACTGAGTTCTTGTGCTGCCCATTCTCAGACCCAGATGCACCGATACTAGATATGTACGTCAAAGGAGAGTAGCTTAAGTCTTGTACCGAGTTCAAGTACCTTGGCTCGATGGTTAAGAACGGAGCTACATGTGATGATGACGTCAAACATCGCACAAAGGTTGGGTGAATGACGTGGCGAGAGAACTCAGGAGTTTTTTGCGATAAGAAAATGCCACTGAAGCTAAAGGGCAAGTTGTACAAAACGGTTGCACGTCCCGCACTCATGTATGTATCAGAATGATCAATATGCTGAGATATTAACGCCAAAACGGGCGATGTGCCTACACCGCAGGGCGAGCAACACGAAACCTTGGAGCGGTATAAAGAACTAGGCAAGGAAGAAGAAGTCTAGAATCTATAACGGTATCCAAATATGCTCCTTACAGTATATATAGTTCTCTGCACTTTAAAGTCGTGCTCTGTGGCCGTGATCGTTCGGTCGCCACTCTGTGAAATAAACACTCATAAAGAAACGAGTTTCCAAATCCGGCACGACTCGTCGCAAGTTTATTATCCAGAAGATGATAAGAAATATTCTTATCGTAGAATAATAAACTAACTATGCGACTAGGAAGTGGTATGGCTGACAACCATATCACACTCCGAACTCAGTTGTCTTTGTAACGTTGATGACTACACACGGTAGTCATCAACGCACCATGCTCCACTAGGAGTTACGGTAATGAAGATAAGAGAGAGCACTTTAAAGTAAACGAATGAGTTTAAACTCTCGGTTCGACAAAACAACAAAAGTTATTTTAATGGTTGGGATGTATTTTTGTTGTATTTTTTTTATTGCATATAGATGTGACTATACGTGACTTCATTTCTTATTAATTTTTGGAACATTACGCTATCAGCTCTCGCAAGAAGAATTTTCTTATTCTTCTTATCGACACTAGCGACACTTACCATACCGTCCGCCATACAGCGGACACATAGCGGAAAATATCGGAAACACAAAAGTTCTCCCTATGAGAACGGATAGCAGAACAAGCCTAATTTTTTTTTCGTAGTTGGTGCGTATGTGATGCATGTGTGTGAGTTAACTAGAGAGACTATTGCATGTGTGTGCTGTATCATCCAATAAAACACAAGAGTGGAGTATTTAACGGAGTGTCATTTTTAGGTTGACGTTTAGAGACAGTTTTATCGAAGTTTTATACCACAATCTTTGAATTTATTCCATAATGATGACAGAAGCTTTCCGGAAAATACTTTAAGGATGGTTTATCGGATCAAAATATTACTTTAAGCGATGTCACACGATAAATGAATTCCGTTGTACTATATGGTTGCTACAGTGTGAAGTGCTTCTTTAAAGCAAACGAATTGTTGCTTGGGTACCTTCTACTATCCCGAGTTCCTCTGACCAAGACCTTGAAGGCGGAAAAAAAGACTTCCTTATTTTATTCTAATCAATTGGATGAGTGCCTGGAATTTATGACTGTATCATAACCCCGTGGTAGTCTGATCTTAAGGCATATTTTCAGCAGAATTATGTTTAAAATAACTCACGTATCCCACCTTGGCTGAATATGCAATCTGAAAACAAACAAGGGCTGTAACGTTGGGGCCATTCAATTTTATTTTTAGCTCGAAACCCCGAGTACATAAAAAAACGAATGCCCAGCTGAAGACATTATTAGGTGTGTTTTTTTGGTTATCCCGTGCAGGTTTGGGTAACGAAACTTCATATAAAAAAAATGACAGGTGGATCAGCTGGCATTTTTTTTATATGGAGTTTCGTTACCCAAACCTACACGGGATAACCAAAAAAACACACCTATAGTTTTCAATGTGAGACTTTATGACTTTATAGTAAGACCGTTTTACTTAGTGACACGCAGCCAGGAGTAAGGTTTGTTTCCTGAAAATGTAAAACTTCAATTCAGGAACCAGATCCTTGGTTGTGTATGCCATGAGGGTGCATATTTTAATGAAAAGTTGTGATGACTAAATAGCTAAACACCTCTCCCAAAAAAATGAGCGTACGCTAATAAAAAGAATCAGGATTTTGAGCACTGTTTTCCAGCAGGTGGTCCGCGGACCGGGGGTGGTCCGTGAGAGACCCGTAGGTGGACTGCGGAGAGACCCTTGAGACTTCTTACAAAAAAGGTATATTTTCTTGTGATTAATTAAAGTCACATGCCAAACACGCGCACTCATTATCATGTAACAGATTATCCAGTAAATACCTTGCTACTAGGTATGTAATTATGAGAAGGCGAGTTGCTTAGGCTCGTCGCTTATAGCCCAATTATTCTAAATTAATTCGCGTTAAACATTGTCACAAATCCGAGACTAAAGACCGAGCAATACTGTTTACTGGATAGCTTTCAATCGCATTTAGCTCTTCCAGACCAGGAGTCACAAATTCCAGTGCGAGAGCTGGTGAGACAAGTGTTGACGTGACGCGGACAAAACAGCGAAGGATTTTTATATGATCAATGGTTTCCTACTTTATTTTTAAGTAGGAAATACCAAACAAATAATAAGGACAATTTGTGATGGGAGCGTGAGCGTTGAAATACCTTGACACAATATCGAGACCTTAATTTGTTTCATTATTATTGAATGGTGGTCCGCAGACGCAACTTATTAAGATAAATTCTATACTGTTAATTTGCGGAAGAAAATTAAATAAGTACAATACTGATACATATATTGGAAGGACTCGAAGACGATTTTATGTTTAACTTGGAGATATCAATTTTATTAACATCTTGCCCTAACATTTAGGTCAAGTCAGCTTTCTTGAAGTTTGTGTACGTTTTCTTGTCGGGATAGACGAATTTAGACGGCATATCCAGCGTTAGTACAATTGGTAAGTGATCAGAAGAAATGGTGAGGATTGGCTCCCATGTGGTGTCATTGATAAGTCCCGGGCTAGCGATGGAAATATCTGATGAGCTAGTGCAAGATCCAGCGATACGAGTCGTTTCATCGTCGTTTATTGGGCAGAAATCTGATGCGTCCAGCTGAACGGCGATGATGTTACCTCTGGTGTCGTTGTGGAGGTTGGAGTGCGATATATTGTGGGGGCGTTGAAATCACCAAGCAGAAGACGATATTGGCCGTTTTGTAGAGAGCTAATATTGACTTTGTAACTAGCGGGACAGGTGGAATATAAATGTTGTAGATTTCCAAGTCAATATTTGCCGATTTGACGGTTATTGCTTGTTGTTCCATGGTGCTATTGGCGGAAGTGACATAAACGATTCTGTACGGTAGATTGTTGTGAATGAGAAAGGCCAAACCCCCTGCAGCATTGCTTTCTCGGTCGCGTCTGATGACGTTATAGTTCCCGTGTGAACTGAGCGAATGGTTGGAGTTGAGTTTAGTCTTCTGAACAGCTGCTATCTGGATATGGTGTCTGTCCATGAATTCAGTAAGTTCGACGATTTTATGCTGGAGTCCATTGCAGTTTACTTGGACAATTTTCGTGTTGGTGTAGTTAACATCGATGGTACGTGGAGCTGGGGTCAAATTTGGTCTTGGTTGAACTGGTCGCACAGCGTTTGCCGGGGTGGAAGGTGATGATTGTTGGGAACCTTAGTTGGGCGGCTGTTGTAAGTTGGATGATGAGCGTCGTCCCTCTTTTTCTACACCGGCTCGCTGTATAAGTTGGTTCCCGTTGATTATAATGGGTAAGTCCCGAGCAGTTCTTTAGATGAACCCATTCTCCGCAGCATGTACATTCAACCGATGTTTGAACATTGGTCCAAATCCTATTACCACAGACTGAGCAAATCCATGGGCCTGGATTCGATTTAAATACCGGCACGTAGTAGTAGTGTGAGGAGCAGCTGGGCCGGCCATGACTGCTCCCCGAGGGAAAAGAACGGTAAGAATGTACGACACATAGTTTCCTTCCCCTTCTTGCGTCGAAGGGTCGTTCCGGTTCGTAGACCCGGACGCAGTAGGAACGTAATCTTTAATTTATTATGATGGTATAATATTATACAACATCAACACCATAATCGGAATTCATGCTTCCAGAAAGGTCACCATGATCTTATAAGCCATTCATGGGATAGCAAATGAAATGGAAGACAAAACCGTTTTTGTTTTTCATATTTAAAAAATAAAACTCAAAGCTAAGTTTTCACTTGGAAGGCAAAGAAAAGTAAAAACGAGACCGAGGCTAATTTCGGGCGCGGCCGAAATTTGAATACCCTTCACTCTCCTCGGGCTAAAAGTTTCTTGGGGCGGACCTATGACTTGTGTTCAATCCTTCCCCATTCTTGTCCTTCTGTTTTCGCATAATATTTGATATGGATAAATTCTGTCGCGTCGACAAAACAATATTTGTGTGAGGTTTGGTTGGAATAAGTGATAAAATAAAAATATTTACTCAGAAAACTTTATTGGGGGGATGCGGGAGAATGGCCCTATAGTACGATTCCATTCGTTTTTTTTTTTTTTTTTTTTGACAAAGACGCATTAAGTGTTTTCTTGAAATTGGTGTAGAAAAAATGTTTCTTAGAGATCCAAAATAGGGGGGTTGGGTTTGTATGGTAGCCCCATGACCCCATAGTCCGATTGCATTCATTTTCATATAATGTCTTATGTCTTATGACATCAATAGAAATGCACTTTTACGAGTTTTGGTTGAAAGTGAAAAAAGTTTTTCGTAGAAGAACTCAATTTGGGGGGTTGGGTTTATATGACAGCCCCATAACCCATTGTCCGATTCCATTAATTTTTACATATGTTTTGTGGTATCAATTGAAATGCACTCTTAAGAGGTTTGATTGAAATTGGTGCACAAATAAAAAAGTTTTTCTTTGAAAAACTCAATTTGGGGGCTGGGTTTGTATGACAGCCCCATGACCCCATAGTCCGATTCCATCCATTCTTACATATGTTTTGTGGCATCAATAGAAACACATTTGTGTGAAATTTGGTTGAAATTGGGGCACGCATGAAAAAGTTTTTCTTAGAAAAACCAAATTGGGGGGGTTAGCTTTGTATGGCAGCCCCATGACCCCACGGTCCGATTTTAGCGATTCAAACATACAAACTGCCTGCAATAAAAAGAAGCATGTGTGCAAAATTTCAGCTCGATAGCTTTTAAACTGGCCGAGTAAAACGCGTAGCAACAGACGGACAGACAGACAGACGGACATCGCCCAATCGACTCAGCTCGTCATGCTGATCATATATATACATATTTTATATGGTCGGAGATGCTTCCTTCAATGCGTTACATGACATGATGTTCATGACAAAGTTAATATACCCTTTACTCTACGAGTGAAGGGTATAAAAATATATGAACGCGAAAAAAATCAAAAAATGTTTTATGAAAAAATTTAACTCACTTTTTCTTTCTCCGGTTTTATTATCTGCCAACGTTCAATCGGTGTGGTAAATTCTTTAAATATTTCTAAGAGAACAAAGAGATAAAAACATACAAACGGAAAACAAATCGAAATTTGCACAAATTTACCAATTTTCGTTCGTCGAATTTTTCCCTTATCATTTTCCACACTGTGTGACACATAATTCCTCGTGATCTGCAGGATTAAAATTTCGCATAATTTTTGAAATTCAAACCATTTCTTCACGTTCTTTAAATGTGGCAGAATGAGCATCGCCGCCATACAATTCCGTGTTCATACGTTGATTTTTTTCTCATTTGCGTCATAGATTTCGTAGTAAAAAAAAATTTTGCTTTGCTGCCTTATTGGACACAACATTAAAGCAAATGAGAAACAAAATAGGTCCGTTTTATTCGGTCGGTTTGTTCTATTAGGCCAGTCAATTACCGATTTTAGGTCGCAAAAAATTGCTCGGCTCTGGTTTTTTGGGATATTGTTAGGATAGATACCAGAAGTGTACCACTAAGTTTGCAACTTCGAAAAACCTGTGCTAACCCCGTGACCCTCAAAAAACCTCAAAATTTTCGGACTTTTTTCATATTTTTGTTTGTAATTTCTAAAAGGTGCTTTCTAAAAGTAAGTCGTCCACTGCACTTTTAAAGCTAAGAAAATCTTCTTTAATTTGAGTGTAACCCCAGCTTTGTAGATGCAAAGGATCCCAAGATACAGCTCTTTAAAAAATGTTCTTGTTTTGTAAAAAAGTCCGAAATTGTATTTTAGGAGGTTTGTATGACAGCCCTATGACGCAATGTTCCGATTCCATCCATTCCTAGACATGTTTTGAGGCTTTACTAGGAACACATTTGGGTGAGGTTTGGTTAAGATTGGTTCATAAAGAAAAAAGTTTTTCTTAGAAGAACCTGATTATCAGGGGTTGGTTTGTATGACAGCCCTATGACCTAGTATTCCGATTTCATCCGTTTCTAGATATGTTTTGAAGCTTTACTAAAAACACATTTGGGGAAAGGGTGGTTAAGATTGGTCCATAAAGAAAAAAGTTTTTCCTAGAAGAACCTAATTTCCAGAGGCTGGTTTGTATGACAGCCCTATAACGTAGTGTTCCGATTTCATCCGTTCCTAGATATTTTTTTAGGCTTAACCAGCAACATACTTGGGTGAAGTTTGGTTAATATTGGTACATAAAGAAAAAAGTTTTTCTTAGAAGAACCTAATTTTCAGGGGCAGCCCTATGACCCCATGGTCTGATTCCATTCGTTCCGACATATACACATATGGCCAAAAAAATAAGTACACCCATACGAATTTTTCTTACCACCCTGTAGCCAAGTAGTTATTTGAGTAAATAAAATCATATGGAAAGATTTAATTGGTGAGGAATCAAATAATATGTAAATTAGCATATTATAATAAATAACAGCTTTCATATACCTTGAAAAAGTACGAACTGACTAAAATAGGCTGGACAAAATAATAAGTACATTTCAGTTAATTTGATTAAAAGTGGTTTTAATTAAAATATTATGTTCTGATTCGACAAGAATTTGATTTATTTCATTATTTAAAAGTAAATGGTCCATTATTTTGAAAAAAGAAAAAAGGTTTTTGATGGCTCTCTGGAGATAATTCTTATGGCATGTTCCTTTACATCCATATATCCAGTTACTCAGGAAATTCCGTATTTGGTCCTTTTTATGAAAACTTTGTTACTAGTTCATTGATTCAACTCTCCCTAAACATTCTGGATTCAATTTGACTCTAGTAACAACGTGAAAAGCCACTCGATTTGGTTGAAGCGGATCCTTGACCAGTTTGTGAGGTATGGTTAGGGTTAATATCCTGCTGAAATCCCCATTTAAAGTGTATGGCCTCATCAGTAAAATATTCTGCGACTCTCAACTAACATTTCTTATATGGAAATTGATTCATAGTAATGGTTATTAGGTACATTTGAACGAAACCAAACTATGAAAATTAAGCGATAGACTAATTTTTTTCCGCCTCCCTGGGAAATAGCCAGTTGATGTACCGTATATCATATTATTTTTTTTCTGGATGAAGAATATTACGATAAGAGTAGTTTCCAATCAAATTCATTACGATCTCATAAATAAAACAAAATATTCTGGAACAAAAAGAACTTTCCCTAAAAAATTTTCTTGTACTGTCAACACTTTTTGACATCGTCATGGAAAGTTCTAAACTTTTTAGCAAAACTGCTTTACTTCTTGTATTCTCCGATTAACTTTTCAAAGGGATTCTCTATTTTCAATATTTACCGCGAAAATCATCAGTCAAGCCAATGGAACTTTTTTCGCCATAGTGGTAATAAGATGGGCAGTTATCCTTAAGGCCCTTACATGGACCTAACCGCATTTGAGACTACTTTTATTTAGTTTTTAATGAATTACACAGTAAATACAACGTTTGGCTGGTTTATTTCGTTAATGAGAGAATAATTTTTCCACTATTTCAAATTTTCGGAATCTAAACGTTTTTTTTCGTACCTACCATGCATTTTTCGCCCCCCAAGTATTTTTGTTAGTTTTTAATTTAACGCTTGTTGCATACACCAATGAATAAACAAACAAATCCTTACGGAAAATAGCAAGTCGTTGTCAAAAATTTAAAAAACCGATGGTGTACTTATTATTTTGACCAAGCTGAAAACCCACTTCAAAGCTAATATCGGGAGGGACTAAGATAATACGGGGATGCCATTTAGTTTCTCGGTTCCGTTGGCATTGTTGTATCCTAATTGTTGTAATGGCTATCTATTTGGAGTAATTCAATTTTAAAAAGGATATGAAAATTTGGCATAAAAAAGCACATGAGGGGTGTACTTATTTTTTTGGCCATATGTGTATACAGTTAAGGAACTGGTTTATAACTTCATGTCACATGACTTTCTCTGTAAAATGCGCATTTAAGCCGATATTCAGCTCGGAACATGACTGAAATTACAATTTAGATTGTTTTTTTATCAAAAAACAATGTTTAAATTGCTGTATCTTGGGATCCTTTGCGCCTACAAAGCTGGGGTTACACTCAAATTAAAGAAGATTTTCTTAGATTTAACAGTGCAGTGGACAACTTACTTGTAGGAAGCACCTTTTAGAAATTACAAACAAAAATATGAAAAAAGTCCGAAAATTTTGAGGTTTTTTGAGGGTCATGGGGTTAGCACAGGTTTTTCGAAGTTGCAAACTTGGTGGTACACTTCTAGTATCTATCCTAACAATATCCCAAAAAACCAGAGCCGAGCATTTTTTTGCGACCTAACGCCTTATTTTTCGGTTTATTGACTGGCCTATATGGAAGTTGAGCTGTTTTGTCCTTTACTCGACCCAATAAAACGGATTTAATAACATATGTTACTACGATGGGGACAGAAATTTCGGATCTATGCGTTTATGCCGGATATGTTGTAGTAGGGAAGGTACAGTGAGGGGACGATAGCCGACGAAAGTATGTATTCTCCGCCTTTTTTTCATGGAATTGAATAATAATAAATTAATTAAATCAAAGTCACTCCCAAAATTTACTTTTCATTGATCAATTTCAATTTGTCTTTATTACTAAAATTCTGTATTAATCTATTTTAAACAAAAGAACAATATGACAATGCCTAAAATACAAAATATAGAAGTTCTACACTTTTTTTTCTGTTTACCTGTCCTTAGTATTTGTAGTAAGTATGTATGCATTCTGTAAAGATTCTCATACAATATGTATAATGTATGCTACTAAGATTATTTGTCGTAATATCTAATTCTGTATGCAATGTGTAGTAACATTTTTATCGCGATTATAATGCTTAAGAAGGTCTCCTTATTAGAAGGACAATAACGAAATACTAACCTAGTAAAATATAACTGTATGAGTATATAATATAGTCGGTCAATTGAAGAAAACGATAATATTATAGTATTTCAAATTTATATTACAATATTAATACTTTAAATTTATCTCAAATTTCTTCAGCGATCAGATGTTTCCCGATTTCCACGGAATTTATTCATAACTATTTCTGTCGCTACAAGACCTAAAAACAATTTTCTTATAAAAGAGGAACTGCACGATGGATTTATATACGTATATGATGAATGTATGAATGTCGTTTTAGAAGAGAAACCATTTTTAAAATCGTCTAAACAGCTGGTCTATTATGTAATTTGCATTAAAACAATGTGAAGCAACGATCCTCTAGAATTATTTCCTTTCCCAAAAACAACTAAACAGCAATTGAAAAGAAATTGAAAACACAAAAAGAAAAACACAAACTCCTTGGCGTACTTTTTCAAATAAACTTTATGATATTTTTGTATAAAAATTGTGTATAAAAGAGTGTGTATGTGTGAAAACTAATAATAGTAACAATAATTTATAAAGATAAGATAAAACATACTTACACAAGAGTAGAGAGAGTGAGTGCTGACAGTGGTTTTTGCATAAATATGTTTTTCTTTCTTCTGATAATGTTGTTGCAAACAATAAATAATAATTAACTGAGTAATACGAAAGGCATTTCGATATAATTTAATAGAGAGTGCGCGAATCACAACTAATGTTACAACATAATGTGAATAGATGCTACAACTTATCTGCATGATGCTATACACACTCGTACGCATAGTATTCAACTGAGCAAACACTTCATCGATTTTCTTTCTTTTCCTTTTTTTTTTGTATTAATCGTATAATTTGAACAAAACGTGGAGTGTCCTGCCACGCATATTATGAATCTCATTAAAAATTGAAACAAGTGTATGTAAAAAAAATTGTTGTTGTTAGTGATTTGCCTTCATTCACTGGATATAAATCGGATTACATATTTGATATATTTTGACGATGAATAAACTATGAAATTGTTCGGAACAATCAAACGGAAACTCGTAACAAAATTTCTTTATATAGAATATTCTCTGCTCCTGCTTATTATTCACTGCATAAATATAGTTCTTAGTTGCAAAATGAATCTAATACAAAAGTTAAGTTTGTCGCTGCTGTTTGATTTGGGCTAACTTTTGTTGTAAATGCTCCAAGCGATGAGGTGAGAGTTCAACTTTCTGTAAATAGATTTAGACAATTTTTGTTACGAAATTTGGAAATGAACTTCATGAAAAGGCATACTTCTTTCGGATGCATTGACGACACCAACTTGTGGTGTGGCAATTGATTTAAATTTAAATTTTCATCGGCCACTCTATTATCGGACATATTGCTAATTTCACGATTTCGTGCCGGACTCAGATCCGAGCGCATATTGTTCAATTTCTCCAACCAATAATCGGGATCCTGTTTGTTTGTGGTCGTTCGCGATGTCGTCGATGAGACGAGATTCGAATCTGAATTAATAGAGAATTTCGGTTAAATATGTTTTTGGGGAAAAAATAGGCTAAGGAATAGGTATAAAAAAATACGATGACGATAATTTGAACTCTGGGTTCCTCATTCATGCAATAAAGCAATGTAGTTGCGCTTACCCATTTTATTGTCGCCACCGGCCTCTTGACAACGTTGTCGTTCAATTTCAGCCAAACCTTCCTCGATGTATTTACGGAAATTGGAGCTTGCACCTTTTAAGAACGGCAATACATCCACTTCTGGATTTTTTGTCTAGAAAATTCAATAAAAATATTTTAGCAATCATAATTTCATCTGTTAAATTTAACCAGAAACACAAAAGTATGATAATGAACGTAGTATGTTTCAACCCTCTAGCCAAATCCTAAGTAATATACAGTGAGTTTGAATTGTTGAGCGAAGTCAGCAAAATTATTATTTTAATGATGTGATACATTTTAAAATGTATTATGATTTCAGTCACGGCTGCACTTCAATTGGTGGCAAGGACATACTGTCCAAACTGTTTTTAAGGGACAAAAAAATGTGATCGGGAAGTGTTCCACAATAATCAAATAAATTTATTTATCGAATTGTGTTGTGTATTTCATTGATTTTTTTTATCTAAATAAAGGTTATTTGATGTGGTACTTAGCAGCAACGAACGCAAGCTTCAAATTACTAGGCTCGGACGAATTTAACCAGTGGCGAAACCAAGATCTTCTGGAGGGGCAGAAATGCAGAAAATACAGAAATGCCTTCGTCTTAACCTACACCATGCCAATTACATGTAAATAAAATGAATCAAGGCTAGGAACAGGCCAAACATTTTGATCTGCAAAGAAGGTGGTATCAATGGAAGTTCCACTTGATAGACCCAAGGCCAAAGGTATACCGAAGAACATCTGGATGTGACAAATGAAAAAGCAACAACAACGCATTGGTTCCTGGCAATGACACGATCCAAGATAAAGCTGCCTGTAGAAATAGGCTGAGATATTACCGCGATGTTTCTTACGAAATCCAAGAAGTACAAATTGTACTACTATGGAATCACAAATCAAAGAAACGGAGTTGGCATTATTCTGGCGTCGTCTTTGCTTGGCAGCATAATAAGTGTCGCGAAGAGAAGTGATCGCTTGATCAGCATCAAATTGGTTATCTGCGGAAGGGTGTGGAACGTAATAAGTGCCTACGCTCCCCAAGTGGGACTGCCACCAGAAGAAAAAGAGGCCTTTTGGAACGACGTTGACACCCTGATTCAGACCATACCAGATACCGAATTGGTGTTCTTGGGAGGCGATCTAAATGGCCATGTAGGTGAATCAAATTATGGTTACGAGGATTGCCATGGTGGAAAGGGTAGCCCTTCAACGGTCAGAAATGACGAAGGTGAAGCTATTCTGACTATGTGCAGATCGCACGGTTTGGTCATCCTAAACACATGGTTTGTGAAAAACGAGAGACACCTGGTCACCTACAGTAGTGGACACGGAGATAGGAAACACGAAACGCAGATCGATTACCACCTCTGCTTCGATTTTATGAGAAGGTGGGTAAAAGAATTTATGTTGAAAGCAGGAGGAGCAAGAAATAGAAGAACTCCCAAGCTTGTCGAAAAAATCAAGTGGCACAATCTCACAAACGACAACTTTGAACCTGTAGTAACTCCGTTCATTGATAAAATGACGGAGTGGTTTCAAAACAACACCAACTGCACCGAGCACAGTCCAACACAAATGTGGAAAAATTTCGCTGAAATGTCAGTAGGTGAGGCGGAAAAGGCACTTGGAGTTTCGAAAGGTCCACTCCACACGAAGAAAGAAACATGGTGGTGAACACCGAAACTAAGGAAGCAGTGCAAGCCAAATCGAACGCATTTAAGGCATGGACGAAATGTGAGTCAGGCAGTGAAACCGAATGGGTTCAACTTCGCGAAAATTATGTGCAATGCCGGAAGAAAGTAAAGCGCTTGGTAGCTCAAGCAAAGGCGAAGGCAGCTGAGTAATTCTACCAAGAATTAGAGACTCAGACTGCGACCGAAGGACCGTCTTTGCGCGAGAGACCTAAGCACGACGCCGGGATATTTAGGGTCGCAGCCCAAAGGAGAAGGAACGCTCGGGAAATACAGGCGCCAAAGTACGTGGAGGACTCGCAAGGAATGTTGCTGATTGACGATACGGCAATTTGTAGCAGGATGCGACAGTATTTTGACGAACTTCTAAATGAAGAATTTCCTCGAGCAGCTTTTCAAGATGTTGAGCCAAATACCACCAATATTGAAGATATCTCAGAGGAAGAGGTGATGGAGGCAATGCATCAGATGAAACGCGGAAAGGCAGTCGGACCGGACAAAATCCCCGCGGAATTTTGGTTGAAAATGGAAAATGTCGGGCTTAGTTGGCTCACAGTCCTCTTCAACAAAATCAAAGGTGGGCAACCGATGCCTGGTGCTTTCAGGGAAAGTTTTCTTCTTCCTTTCTATAAGAACAAGGGAGACTCACGCAAACTCAACAACTATAGGGCTATAAAGTTAACACCTCATACACTGAAGATCTACGAGCGAGTTGTCTGCAACCGATTGAGAAAGATTGTGCGGTTGAATGACAATCAATGCGGCTTTGTTGAAGGTCGATCTACAGTCGATGCGATTCAGTGCATTCGTATTGCGATGGAAAAGTATAGAGCAGCACGAAAGGACTTGCACTTTGTGTTCATCGATTTGGAAAGGCATTCGATAGAGTACCTCGTGATCTGATATGGTTGGCCTTGAGAGCATTTAATGTCCCTGAGGCATACGTCAGGATGATACGAGACATGTATGATGGAGCTACGACTAAGGTTAGATGCACAGCCGGTGAATCAGAAGAATTTCCGGTGAATGTCGGATTACACCAGGGCAGTGTATTGAGTCCGTTGCTCTTCAACATCATCATGTGCTACTTATTAACACGTATATCCGACGGCCTAGAAATATCTCTTCTTTTTGCCGATGATATAGTCCTCAGTAGCCCAAACATCGTTGCCTTGCAAGCTGCCCTTACAAAATGGTGTGACATTCTGGAGGAGCATGGACTGAGGGTAAGTATAACAAAGACTGAGTTCTTATGCTGCCCATTCTCAGACCCAGATGCACCGATACCAGATATGTGCGTCAAAGGAAAGCAGCTTAAGTCTTGTACCAAGCTCAAGTACCTTGGCTCGATGGTGAACAGCGGAGCTACATGCGATGATGACATCAAACACCGCACAAAGGTTGGGTGGATGACGTGGCGAGAAAACTCTGGAGTTTTCTGCGATAAGAAAATGCCACTGAAGCTAAAGGGCAAGTTGTACAAAACGGTTGTACGTCCCGCACTCATGTATGGATCAGAATGCAGGACCATGTATGAAAGTTACGCGAAAGAAATGACAGCGACTGAAACGAAAATGTTACGCATGTCAGTTGGTGTAACCAAAAGGGACCACATCAAGGCAGCTTGTCCATAGACCAACCAATCACCGAAAAGCTCGAAGACCGACAAATGGATTGGTATTGCCATGTTCAAAGGCGTCCGCCTGAGAACCCCGCAAAGAAAGCGATATCAATGGAAGTTCCACTTGATGGACCCAAGGCCAGAGGCAGACCGAAGAACAACTGGATGTGTCAAATGAAAAAGCAACAACAACGCATTGGTCTCGGCGATGACACGATCCAAGATAGAGCTGCCTGTAGAAATATGCTGAGAAATTATCGCCAAAACGGGTGATGTGCCTACACCGCAGGTCGAGCAACGCGAAACCGTGGAGCGGTATAAAGAACGAGGCAAGGAAGAAGAAGAAGAAGAAAGTATGAATAACAAGGCAAGGAAAAAGAAAAACAAGGTTTCCTTAACATTGGTAACTTGTTTTAAAATATTTTGCGAAAAAGGACATTTTATTAAACAAATTGAAGTCTTCAAAATGTATACAAATTTTATTAGGGATAATATGAGATAAACTCTGTAATTTACAAAAGAAGATTTGCTAATGTGAGGCTTGCATCAAACACCTTTTTTCATTTTGTAATTTTTCATTTCCCATTTCCGGGGTCTTGGAGAGGCATTTGCTCCTCCCGTGTTTACGCCACTGCAGCTGGTGTTTCGCCTACACCCAGCCAACTATTCAGGAATGCTGATAAGTACTTTCCGCACAGTAATGCGTATGTTTGCAGAAATATACATTTCTCAGCGGTGTTTTCTGTGATATATACACGGAGAGTAACTCATTTTGTCGACTGAGAGTATATTGGGCCTTCCGTGGCGACAGAGTGATCAGTAAAGACCGGGCGATCCCAGTACAAAGTGAAGTAAGTGCTTTGGAGAACTGCTTGTGGGTTGTACTGGTAAATCGGTTTTAACTATACACCGCCGGTGCCAATAAAGGGACAGCCAGAGTTGCTGTGGTCTAGAGTTTCTTGCAGCGAACCATACATCCTGCATCGGTTATCATCCACCTGTTGATTGAAGATATGATATGATCCACGGAAGGGGACAACACTGCCCCTTAAACCAAAATGCATTGGTTCATCGCATCAAAAATTAGCTCTTAATCCCCCTTTGCGATATATTTTTTTTTGTATACTTGGGTCTCATATTTGCACGGCTGCAACTTTTGAGCGCAGAAAGTTAGGACAGTAAAGTGTCTGCGCAATATGTTCTACATCGGTATCCTGATCCCCATCGATCAAAAACTAGATGGAAAATAGACCTCGTTTGCGGTGGCCGTTTGATGAAAACGGGTGTGGTCCGCCCTGAAGAGGCTGAAAAACGAAAATCCGTCCAATTTCATAATTATTCCATAATATGGAACTTTGCTAAAAATTGCAAATTTGGATTATTAATTGAAACGATACCGCTAAACCGATTGATAAGATTTATGTCTCATTCGACGCTTAATCATTTGCTCTCTAATCAGGACCAGGTTCCTAGTTTCTGCGAATTCGAATTTTGTCGGCCTTCTTTTCCACAAGGAGAATTCGAAATTTTTCGTTCTTCTTCTCCAGAATGAGAAACGTAGGGAGGTCCAATCGGGTTGTTAGTCAGTGCATCGGCAGCGGGGCATCGAAACAGGTGGTCTAAATAATACGCAGCTATACCTCAGTCCGTAAAAATCTAGATAGTTAGAATTTAACGAGTTAAAGCATGAACACTGGGCCTAAGTTCGGCTGGTGTTGTTCCGGTGGCTTCCGGGAGCCTAGTCTAAATAAACATTTAAATAACTGGCGCGGCAGTCCAATATTGAACTTAGGCCGCAGGTGTGTTAGCGACGTCTCATATATATAATCTTGGTGCATTTTGTCGAGGTGTCGTGATCAACAGCACGCTCTGCCGAATTGTTTAAGCTTATAAATGTGTTCCTGTTTAATATGTGAATGAGATTATAGTGCGTCACATGTTCATAAACTGAATCCGCTAACAGTGGGTATCGAACCCACGACAAGTTAAAGACTATAGGAGGGCGAAATGGAATCAGCACCTCGATGAATGTAACCTCAATGAAGGTGTCAGCAAATTATGGTCTACTGTCCGCGCCCTTTCTAATCCTCGGAAAGAAAAGGGCAACAACGCCATTGAATTTGGCAACACAAAAACCTGCGATCCTCTCCAGTGTGCAGGCCTGTTCAATAAACAATTTATTGAACATCCCAAGTCTGACGGCCTTAAGCGCAATATTAAAAGACGGATTCGCAGCCGGAATGTTGACACCATACCATCATTTACCGCTGACCAGGTTAAAAAAAGTCATCGAGAATGCTAAAAACTCCAAGGCCCTCGGACCAGATGGCATTTCGATGACCATGTTGAAACATCTCGACCTACCAGCCATTGAGTATCTCACGGCCGCCTTTAACTTGTCGATGTCCACGATTGCCATCCCTGAAATCTGGAAATCTGTCTCAAGCCGGGGAAGAGCGCAAACCTCGGGGAATCCTACCGCCCCATTACGATACTTTCTCCTGTCGCAAAGACGCTGGATGCCCTTATTCACCCCACTCTTGTTGCACATGCGAAGCTAGAACCTCACCAGCATGGCTTCAGGAAAATGTATAGTACCAACACTGCCCTCGATGCGATCACTACACGCAGTTGTGATGGGCTAAATCAACGCCGTCCTTGTCACAGAACCATTCTGGTGGCAATTGACCTATCAAATGCTTTTGATAAGGTCAATCATTCAATGCTCTTAGCAAATTTGTTGAATATGCATCTTCCTGCACAAGAGATCCGTTGGATTGCCAATTATCTAGCTGGTCGGCACTCCTTCACCGAGTTTCGAGGCAAACGTTCTAAGCTTAGGAAAATCAAATTAGGTGTTCCACAGGGAGGGCTACTCTCCCCCACCCCACTCTGTTTAACATCTACATGTCCGGCCTTCCCACACCACCTGGAGGAATCCAGGTGATTTACTATGCTGACGATTGTACCGTACTCGCCACAAGGAACGAATAAGGATGAAATGCGCCTCCAAATTAATCGCTATCTAGGACGATTACAGGCATTTTTCCAAAGCCGAAACCTCACCATCTCTGCGTCCAAATCTTCTGCGACTTTTCTAACCACTTGGTGGGAGGACATCAGATGGGAGATTGATATACGTATTGGCAAAAATTCTGTTCCTACTGTAAAAAAAAAACCAAAATTCTCGGGCTTTACCTAGAGAACATGATGACGTCTGCGAATCATACAACTTCAGTTTGTGAAAAAATGCGCAGTAGGAATAAAATCCTATAAGCTCTAGCTGGTAGCACCTGGGGCAAAGATAAAGAAACAATGCTAGCTACTTATAAAGCGGTGGGCCGAGCGGCCGCTGATTATACAGCCCTAGTTTGGACACATAGTTTATGTGACACAAATTGGTCCAACGTTCAGGTCTGCCAAAATGCCGCTCTACGCATCGCGACAGGTTGCCTTCTGATGTCTGCCCAGGATCACTTACATCAGGAGACAAAATTGATTTCAATACGTGACCACAATCTCCTACTCTCAAAACAGTATCTTGTTGGTTGCTATCGTGAGGATCATCCCAATAATCATCTCATGGAACGAATTCCTCCACCACGAAATGTCAGGCGTGGTTTACGAGACCTTGAGAGAGAGGTTCAGGGATACAAACGGGACACTTACGATGAAGTTACATACCGAGCCGCCATCGCAGCGATCCACACTGAAGAAGTGAGTCGGTCTATTGCGAGCCTAGGTGCGAATAGAGTCCTCTCAGAGCGCCCACCACCAATTTCGCCTGAGGAGATTAGGCTTCCGAGAGCCACTAGAGTAACACTAGCTCAACTTCGGTCGGGCTTTTGTTCACGCCTTAATTCGTACCTTTCTCGCATAAGCCCGGACATCCAAAACATCTGTCCAAACTGCGATGGTACTCCTCATGATGTGGGTCATTTGTTTCAATGCCCCGCCGCGCCCACTGATCTTACCCCTATATCGCTGTGGGAAAACCCTATCGCAGCAGCTATGTTTTTGTCCTTAGACCTCATGGACACAAACATTGACGATGCATAAATCGTACCCACATAGATGCACAGAGGTTTCACACCTTTCTGTACCGCTAAAAGAAGAAGAACCCACGACCCTGTGCCTCGACGGCAAGTACATATGCTAAGCACTACATCAAACAAATTACGGAAGTCTCCTTAGCTGAAATAGGCGATAGACAGACCCAATCCTCCGTATCACTAGTTCTCTTCCGGAAATTGTTATAGCACAGATATTTCCTTCAGTGAATTGAATTGAATTGAATTGACGAAAGTCCAGCTGAACTTAAGCTTTGTTTCGCATATAGCTGTACATCAGAGCGTAAGTCATGGCGAAGCAGCCGTCCTTGTAACGGTGTGTCAGTGTCAACTTTTATTCAACAGACAAATGACATTGAGGTGTTCACCCTTTCACCAAAAAATCTAAATTTGATTTTTATCCTTGCCGATCGCCCGACTCACCAAAATCCGGCAGCGAAAATTTGTGAAAATTGTATTTTTTAGAATTAACTTGCATCGCATCTATCTTTTCTACTTTAATTACATCAAGATCAGACAACGCCTTTACAAAAAGCCAATAAAGTACCATTCAAGTTGAAAAGGTTTTGGAAGAGTCTTCACAAATATACAAAGTTTTTCAGCTGAATCAAGAGTTCCAAAAGGCTAAAAAACATGATTCGCATAAGATTGGGTAGCGGGAATAGGCGAAGATCGCGTGCCATCAGATTATTCATTCAACAGGATTATGACGGAATTATGTTCCGTAAATATACAAAAATGGAAACAATTATTGAAGACAACAATTAATTATCCTATCATCGCAATCAATGCGGCACACAATGTGTATCTTTGGAGCCGGTTTCGACCAACAGTGCATTGCGAAAATACACCCACGTCCACTTTTAGGGATGCATTGGTGTGACGTTTGCTAAATTTAGTGTTGCTCACATTGCAGAATTTTCGGGTTGCCAAATGCAAAATTGAGAGTAAAATGAGCACTTTGCGAAACGGTCCAGATTTACATGATCATTGTGAACGATTATAGGGTGTCTCTGTTTCGCAAATTCTCACAACTTGAATGTGCACGGATAGAAGAAATTGAGCTCATTCAAAAATATAGGCTACGAATTCACTTATAAGGAGTGCCTGTTCGTGGTTTTTCCATGTTCGTTGCTTCGGGTCTCCTAAAACGGGGATACTTGTCTTGGAGATCCAAACGATTTGATTGTACAAAACATTCGCGTAGTTTTTGGGTCGCCCGAGCTTTAGTATCTCCGTGTGAGTTGTGCCTTAGTGTCCACACAAATTAATTGACTTTATAATGGGAATCTGTTCTGTTAAACATAGCTTGCGATATGCTAAATGCGTTCTTATGGTCGGATCGCGAGGAGAGCCAAACGAAGCGAGTTTTCTGTAGGTTACACGCTTAATTTTTTTTTAATCTTTGAGGTCTTCTATTGTTTTCTAAACTGACATTGTGGCCGCTTAAATATTGACTATATACTACTATGTATATACAACATTCTTTGTACTTCCTTTAAAAGTGAAAATGTTAGCACAGCAATGTATCAATTCGTCTTTTTTTAGCAAAAATGTAAAACGTAACACATTAAATGAGAAAGACAACTGATAACCAATGAACACAAATTATAAAGAAAATAACGCGATATTTTGAATTAAGCTACAAAAATGTAGTGAACAATAAATTGTTAAGCAAATGATGATCCAAATAAACAATAAAATACAAAAAATTTAAACCTCAAATCGATCACTGTACTCATCAACCAAATGCTTAAGTATATTGACGTATCTAAATTGATAATCGTCTGGTGGTACCTAACACACATTAAAATGCAATTTATTAAAATAATATAATTAATTTCAAATAGCTAAACAGAAATAAATAATCACGATTACACGATCATAAAATAGAAGCAGCACAACTATTTATATATCCAGCCCACACCTTCAATTCATTTTCATCGTATAAACGTGACAAAGGACATTAGAGAAAAAACAATTTTTGTTTTACCTTAAATTCATGCAATTTCATCAATCCCAATTTACTCGTCTCTTTGTCCGATATCAATTTGAAAATCTGAGACATAGCCTCTTGTGTTTGATTTGACATTTTCTTCGCTTCCTTGATTCCCGAAGATGATCTTTGTGGTGAGGCACTCGTCGGACCGTTTCCATCCTTTTGTAGATTCTATGAAAAAAATTATAGTTTTTGAAAAAATATTCAATCATTCGCTTGAAAGTGTGTCCAGTATTTTTTTTTATTCTTATTTTATTACATAACAAATTTGTGGATCTTACCTTTAATATTCTAATCAAATATGCATGCAACTCTGAATGTTTTGGAATTTTGTTCAAATGTTCCAAGATTGCATTGCCTTTGATTTTTGCCATATTATGTATAATAGTTTTGACGGTACGTAGCGGTGTATCAGTCGGACGTTGCTGCCACCAGGCACTCGGTAAGGTAAGCATGAAGTCGTGCACTTCATATAAGACGGCATCATAGTCCAGTTCATTTGCACGTTCGGGCATTGCTTTCAGATTACGCCAAATACATTTCATTAGAAGATCCGTGAATTTCGGTAGACCAGCCGCTGGACAGGTTTCTTTCAGTAAACGTATAAGGGCACTGCAATGCACAATAGCAGCGACAATTTAAAATCATGTTCAGTTAAATTTCTACGTCAGACTTACCAATTCAAATTTGTAAAATTCGTCTTGTCCAATACTTTCAAACATATTCCGTTGACGACTTTAGCATATTGACCCTCGTCGCCCATAGACAATTTCGGATCGGCCATTAGACCTAGTAGCACGGACATGATATTCTTCAGGGTTGGAATGCTTAGGGATTTGCCAAGTGTTTTAGAATTGAAGAAGGAGAAGGTGATGGAAAGCAAAGGTTGATACATTACAAGTGACTCAGTGATGGGGAATTGGGAGAGATGCTGTAAAAAACAGAATGACTCCATTACATATTGTGATTTTAAAATTATTCCAAAGGAATCTTACTTTGAATTGTGCAATAACACTTTCTATAAACATTTCCTCGTAATCGCGCAACACAGCTTGCTTCTCCGTTGACTCGATAATATCAGCCAGCTCGTTCATAGCGGCACGTGCTGTGAGTGAGTCAACACTACCGACGGCACGTACGATTTTCACTAAACTGGGATCCAGTTTTGGCAATGTGTCGGCCAGACTGTAAAAAATCCAAATTTATTTTTTACAAAGCTCTCAATTGGTTTTCTAATTTTATTGCTTACTTTGGCGATACACTATTTGCCGCGCCCGGCTGTTGTCGCGAATACATCAGATTGGACAATTGTTGTGGCGGACTCACTGTTACATTGTTATTATAGTATGCAGGTGTTGGCATTCTTGGAGGACTTGCAATCAATTCGTCCAACTTCCTAGCCGGATAACCACCGCCATCGCGTGTTTGGATTTTAATTGGTTCATTCATAAATGAAAGATCAACTTGTGGATAACTGGTGACTTTCATTTGATCCGATCGTACCCAATCCTTTTCGATGTCAGCAACAACATCGGGATCTAGCCGGAACGGTCCGGATACTTTTGGTTGTGCTGTATGGGCAGATGGTTGATCGAATGTTCTGTGGATTCCAAGAAATTTATATTGAGTATTTGAGTTAGATTTATGTTTTTTGATGTTGCTATCAAAAGTTTGTAAAATATCATTATGTTTGAACTAAATAACTATGCTTTCGGTTGGCTTTGTTTTATTGTGTGTATAAAATATCACTGCTCAAATTGTAAATTGTGAACTAGCGGTTAGCAATCAATTTGACCTTCTCTTAGGAAATCATTAGCAGTATGTATTTCTATGCATCTAGGAGCCTTTTCTTTGTAAATTGGCCATCTGTAGATCCATAGAAAGTCATGCAATAAATTTTTTTCAACTGCGTTTTTATACAGACCTGTGACTCCAATAGTCCCAGATGAACAAACACAACTCCTTCCAAATCTTGATATGAGCCTCCCTTGAGCCTTGCGAAAGACTGTTATTGAGATTGTAGCAGGGTGTGAGAACAGCTTATTCAAAAGTTTGTTCATTCAATGTGTAAGACAAAATGTTATCCTTATTAAATGTGTTTGCCAGTTAAGGCCGATAAAGATACGATTGTGTAACAACAAATTAGGGGCGTTTATTAACCCAATCACTTTGTGAGGATTATTCCTTCCTACAATTGCAATATGGTGTTACGCTGTCGTACATATTGAAATGGGTTGAAAATTACCATGCCGGTCGCCAGTCCACACTGAGTTTAAAGACGGGAAACTATGGAAAATCAAACAAGGCGTGCCACAAGGAATTTTTACTCCTTTCTTGTTCAACCTCTACATGTCAGGACTTCCCACTCCACCCGAAGGGATCGATATAATCTTGTACGCGCTATGCGCACCCCATTAGCGGTTACTTGAAAGATCTAAATGACTTCTTTATCAGTAAGAACCTCAAGTTATCAGCGCCCGAATCCTCAGCCACTCTTTTCACCACGTTCAACCAGGAGTTTAAGCTATGACTCGACATCAACGAAGACAACATAGAGATTCCCACAGTCCGGTACAATCGACAACCATGGCATATTCAACAGCCAAGCAGCCAATATTTGTGACAAGTTAAAGAGTATAAATAAAATCGTTAAGGCTCTAGCTGGCAGCACATGGGGAACCGACAAAGAAAGTTTGTTTACTACCTACAAAGTTATTGGTCGATCAACGGTGAATTATGGAGCAGCCGCCGTCTGGACAAACGATCTTAGTAACATGCAATGGAGACATATCCAAACAGGTTCCGGGTGGTGTACAAAGCTAAACTCTTATGTATCACGGATAGATAACAACATCGCAAACACATGATCTGCTTGCGTAACCAGCCCGCACAACGTGGACCATATATTTGAATTTCCAGCTGCACCAACGCAGCTTATGCCTCCTACGTTATGGTTGAATCTCATCGATGCAGCATTCTTCCTAGGTCCTACCCATCTCCTAAGAGTTAATTTCAAAACAAAATAATCGTCTCTTGTGCTGAATATTTTCATGGCAAGTTTTTTTCTGATTGTTTGAAAACCGTTCCTTTACCGAGTGGCACTCTACTAACAGTAGCAGTGGGACACTACTTGTAAAGACATCAGATACTAACATTTTTACTTGTCCCTCTTTAGCAAAGAATCTTATGCCTAGTACAGTAGAGCGTCGATTATCCGAACTAATGTTGACAAGGGTGGTTCGGATAAACGAAAGTTCGGTTAATCGAGCTTCCATAGAAAAATTAGAAAATAGCCTAAATGTGCAATTAGGCGACAAACTGAAAACATTTAAAACGACTAGCACTGAACAAAAATAAAAAATCGAGGTAATTAACCGATGCAGATGAGAGATTGCTTCCTTGAAACCCTTGATTTTTCATTTAATTCGATGGCTGTCATTCGAAAAGAAGCTGGTTGCCTGGTTCGGTTAATCGAATTTTCGGATAATCGACGTTCGGATAATCGACGCTCTACTGTAATTCTAAACAAAGTCTCATCTACTACAAAGGCTACATCAATCCATCTTATGCGGATGGCATTTCTTCGTCCCAATAAAGAGAAAGAAAAGGGCAGGTCAATCCTGTTCCTGGACTTTGTCATCTTGAATAACAATGGCAAACTAGAATTCGAAACCTACTGAGAACCGTATGCCTCCCAGCGCAGCATACCCGCGACTGCTAATCACACCTTAGCGCAAAAGATGGCGGTCGACAACTGCTGGATTCAACGGGTCGTTACATATCCGCTCGCCACCAATGGGTACAAGAGAAGAAGAATGAAGAATGAAGAATGAATTTGAAGAATTGCATGCAATCGTTATGTCGTCCTTTAGCCTTTATTTTTAATTTGTCCTTGACTTCAGGTGTTTTTCTTGATGTATGGAAAGTTTCATACATAACGCCTGTACACAAAAAGGGTCCGAAGCATCTTATTGATAACTATAGACCCATAGCTAAAATATCTGCAATACCGAAGTTGTTTGAAATGCTTATTAAAAATAAAATAGATGTTTTAATTAGCCGTTTGATATCGCCATGTCAACATGGATTCCTGAAAGGAAAATCAACTTCAACAAATTTGGTATCATTTACTAAATTTGTTGCTGATGGTATCGAGCAGGGAATGCAGGTTGATGTGGTATATACCGATTTTTCGAAGGCTTTTGATAGAGTAGATCATAATATTTTACTTACAAAACTAGAACATTTAGGAATACAGTCAATTTTTCTAAGCTGGGTGAGATCTTATCTAACGGATAGGACTCAGTTGGTGAAGTTAAATGGCTGTATATCTCGCTCTGTTATAAAGTGCTCGTCAGGGGTTCCGCAAGGAAGCCATTTAGGACCACTTTTCTTTTTAGTTTTTATAAACGATATCATCCAAAATTTTAAATTCGTGCGTGTATGGCAGTATGCCGATGATATGAAAATCGCTATGAAAATACGCAACATTGATGACTGCCTTAAGTTGCAATCCGATTTAGAAAAGCTGCAATTTTGGTGCCGCGATAATAATTTAAATTTAAATGTTAGTAAATGTAAAGTACTTAGCATATATAAATTGAAAACTCCGGTCTTCTTTGAGTACTCCTTAACAGGTAGTGTTCTTGAAAGGGTTGCCGAAATATCAGATCTTGGTGTAATTTTCGACCATGAGCTTTCATTTCGACAACACATTGATTACATTATTTCAAAAGCGAATAGTATGTTAGGATTTGTTAAACGTAATGCGCGCGAATTTAATGATGCTTTTACTTTAAAAATATTGTATGCAGCTTTCGTTCGTTCGCACCTGGAGTATTGTTCTATTGTGTGGAATCCGTTCTATAAGGTGCATATCGAGCGTATAGAAAGAGTTCAACACAATTTTACACGGTTTGCCATTTATCAAATTGGCTGGCGTTTCAAGCCAGATTATAAAACTCGCTGTTCCTTATTGGGTTTACAAGCCTTAGATTATAGAAGAACATTTTTAAACGCTATGTTTATAAGAGACCTGTTTTGCTCTCATATTGTTTGTGAAGATATATTAAATAACTTTCAAGTCAGAAATATTCCTCACAATTTGCGGCGGAACAACCTTCTTGTTCAGCCTTATCATAGAGTAAACTATGGGCTTAATGAACCAATTACAAGGTCAATTATTCTTTATAATAGTTTGAAGGACTTAGTTAATTTTAATTGTACTAATAAACTAATGTTTAAAAGAAGTTATTTTGATAAATTTCCTTATTAATATATTTTGTTTTCAGTTTTTTTTTACGATCTGCTAGAGTTTACACTCGATTGATTGATTAGTCACTTACGTACGGATAGTAAGTAAAGTGATGCCGAGAAGCCTAGTCCCGGGACAAAAGTTTCTGTAAGGCAAAAAAAAAAAAAAAAAAAAAAAAAAGAGAGAAGAGGATTTCATCCTGGATACCGCTATTAAAAACGGTTTTTGCGCTTAGACCATCGAGAAACTGTGAAAAACGTATAAGCGTTCTAACTCCTTTCTACTTAATAAAATTGATCATTTTTGGTTTAAATATAATTTACAAGTCGTCGGTTCCAGCAACAATTCAGCCTAACGGACCTTATTAGGAAGCGCCAAGGGCCCCACGAGCCTCGAGGAGATGAGCGGAATATACCCGATCACGTGCGTAGACTATTTGACAAAGTCTACATTGATCAAACAAGGAGTTTAATTACGACAAGGTTCGCTGAACATCTCGACGCATCGTTGCAAGAAATTGTGGGCAGACTGTCGAGTTTTACGCCATCTATCATGCAAGTCGTTATTGTCGCAGATTGGTTTGTTGCACAGCGATTACTCTACAAGGAGTTGAGATTTGTGCCCAAATTGTTGAGAAATAGATTCACCATTTGATATGCAGATGACTTTCGCAAGTTTTACAGTTTTTACATTGTTTACATTGACAGGCGGCCAAAGCCTGACGTCGGGCTATCGTGCTACATTGATGATGACATTGTTTATAAGCAATTTTGTACACGAAGACGAAAAATACAGAATTTATTTATGTTTGACTAACTAGTCTATACGCTAGAGAGGGCAGTACATGCCCCCATTGCGATGTTAGCAGAATCTGGCGCCCCTTAACGAAAATTTGGCTCAAGAACGGAAGAAGGTATTTTTCACCGCAAGCTTTTTCTTTTGTTAAGAATTCGCCACGTTTACAAATGATAAGAGAAAATTTGCTATCATTCTAAATTTATTTCAAAGCTTAAATTTAGTAGCAGCTGTAGCGGCCAGTATACAGCTGAATTGGATATTGCCGGAGAGCTAGACTTGGCCCTTCATCCCTACTACATTGGGTCAAGAATTGAGGCGGCATGGTCATAAGACAGTTATTGCGCGCTGAAAATGTTGCTTGAGATCCGGTTTTAGACCAAAAACTCATTTTCCCTGACGAGGTCCATTTACCCAACAGAATCGATAAGTCCTCGATTATATTGCGATAGCTGCTATCGAAATGTCTCTAATAACCTACTGAATCGATCCAATTTCGATTATTTACATCCAATTGTCTCCGATACACAACAGAATCGAAATGTCTTCGATTCCAAATCGAAGACCTACATTCAGTTGTCTTCTTCTTCTTCTTCTTGTAGCGGTGCAGAAAGGTGTGTAACCTCTGTGCATCTATGTGGGTACGATTTATGGTTCGTCAATGTTTGTGTCCGTGAGGTCTAAGGACAAAAACATAGCTGCTGCGATAGGGTTTTCCCACAGTGATATAGGGGTAAGATCAGTGGGCGCAGCGGGGCATTGAAACAAATGGCCCACATTATGAGGAGTACCATCGCAGTTTGGACAGATGTTTTGGATGTCCGGGTTTATGCGAGAAAGGTACGAATTAAGGCGTGAACAAAAGCCCGACCGAAGTTGAGCTAGTGTTACTCTAGTGGCTCTCGGGAGCCTAATCTCCTCAGGCGAAATTGGTGGTGGGCGCTCTGAGAGGACTCTATTCGCACCTAAACTCGCGATAGACCGATTCACTTCTTCAGTGTGGATCGCTGCAATGGCGGCTCGGTATGTAACTTCATCGTAAGGGTCCCGTTTGTATCCCTGAACCTCTCTCTCAAGGTCTCGTAAACCACGCCTGACATGTCGTGGTGGAGGAATTCGGTCCATGAGATGATTATTGGGATGATCCTCACGGTAGCAACCAACAAGATACTGTTTAGAGAGTAGGAGATTGTGATCACGTATTGGCATCAATTTTGTCTCCTGATGTAAGTGATCCTGGGCAGACATCAGAAGGCAACCTGTCGCGATGCGTAGAGCGGCATTTTGGCAGACCTGAACTTTGGACCAGTTTGTGTCACATAGACTATGTGTCCAAACTGGGGCTGCATAATCAGCGGCCGCTCGACCCACCGCTTTATAAGTAGCTAGCATGGTTTCTTTATCTTTGCCCCAGGTGCTACCAGCTAGAGCTTTTAGGATGTTGTTCCTACTGCGCATTTTTTCACATACTGAAGCTGCATGATTCGCAGACGTCATCATGTTCTCTAGGTGAAGCCCGGGAATTTTGGGGTTTTTAACAGTAGGAACAGAATTGTTGCCAATACGTATATCCATCTCCCATCTACCACCAAGTGGTTAGAAAAGTCGCAGAGGATTTGGACGCAGAGATGGTGAGATTTCGGCTTTGGAAAAATGCCAGTAATCGTCCTAGATAGCGATTAATTCGGAGGCGCATTTCATCCTTATCATTCCCTGTGGCGAGTACGGTGCAATCGTCAGCATAGGAAATCACCTCGATTCCTTCAGGTGGTGTGGGAAGGCCGGACATGTAGATGTTGAACAGAGTGGGGGAGAGTACCCCTCCCTGTGGAACACCTAATTTGATTTTCCTAAGCTTAGAACGTTTGCCTCGAAACTCGGTGAAGGAGTGCCGACCAGCTAGATAATTGGCAATCCAACGGATCTCTTGTGCAGGAAGATCAACAGGTTTGCTAGGAGCATTGAATGATTGACCTTATCGAATGCACTTGATAGGTCTAATGCCACCAGAATAGTTCTGTGACAACGACTGCGTTGATTTAGCCCATCACGAATGCGTGTAGTGATCGCATCGAGGGCAGTGGTGGTACTATGCATCTTCCTGAAGCCATGCTGGTGAGGTTCTAGCTTCGCATGTGCAACAAGAGTGGGATGAATAAGGGCCTCCAGCGTCTTTGCGACAGGAGAAAGTATCGTAATGGGGGGGTAGGATTCCCCGAGATTTGCGCTCTTCCCTGGCAAGGGACAGGGAACAATTCGACCTGTTTTCCAGATTTCAGGGATGGCAAGCGTGGACATCGACAAGTTAAAGGCGGCCGTGAGATACTCAATGGCTGGAAGGTCGAGATGTTTCAACATGGTCATCGAAATGCCATCTGGTCCGAGGGCCTTATAGTTTTTAGCATTCTCGATGACTTTTTTAACCTGGTCCGCTGTAAAAGATGGTATGGTGTCAACAATCTGGCTGCGAATCCGTCTTCTAATTTTGCGCTTGAGGCCGTCACACTTGGGATGTTCAATAAATTGTTTATTGAACAGGCTAGCACACTGAAGAGGATCGCAGGTTTTAGTGTTGCCAAATTCAATGGCGTTGTTGCCCTTTTCTTTCCGAGGATTGGAAAGGGCGCGGACGGTAGACCATAATTTGCTGACACCTTCATTGAGGTTACATTCATCGAGGTGCTGATTCCATTTCGCCCTCCTATAGTCTTTAGCTTGTCGGTCAATTTCGGAGTTAAGCTCCTGAATTCTGGGATCATCAGGGTGAGCGCTTCTGATCTGATCACGTTCATCGGCTAATCTGGCGGCACTAGTGGGGAAGTTAGGCCGAACTTTCGGGATACGTCCTGCCGGAATAAAACGTGCCGCGGCTGTGGTAATGACGTTCCTAATATTTTTCTCGGCCTCATGAATGGTGATAGGTGATGTTAGCTCGATGAACTTCGCCGACGAGTAAGCTTTGAAACCATTCCAATCGGCTTTCTTGTGATTGACAAACGTTCGCTTCTCAGACTTAGTCATGTTCGCTGGTTTGTCAATCTTTATAATGATTGGGAGGTGATCTGATTTAAGGGTGGTACGTACTTCCCATCGGGAAGCAGCAATTAGGCTGGCACTGACAATAGTTATGTCAGGAGAACTACTGCAAGTGCCCACGACTCTAGTCGGCGAGTCTTCATTAAGTGAACAGAATTCTGAGGCGTCAAGTGATTCGGCGATAGTTATACCCCTGGCATTGTTGTTGAGGTCCGAATGCCAGAGCTCATGGTGCGCATTAAAGTCGCCAAGGATGACCCTGTGCTCTCCGGAAAGGAGAGGACCAATATCGAAACGATAGCCAGAAGGGCAACTAGAATGAGGTGGTACATATATATTAAAAATTTCGATATTAGTACTCCCTGATGGAACTGAGATGGCTTGAATTTCCGCCGTACCGTCAGCAACTACATCTAATACACAGTAATGTACGGACTTGTGTATTAGGAAGGCAAGTCCACCTCCAGGGTGAGAATCATCCGTGGCGGCCGGTCGATCTTTCCGCAGTATAACATATTCGCTATGGACGCTTAGAGACGAGTTTGCGTGAAGCAACGTCTCTTGGATGGCGGCGATGAGAATTCTGTTGGAACTCAAGAAGTGTGTGATCTCAGCGATTTTTCGGTGAATGCCATTACAGTTAAACTGTAATATAGATAGTGCAGTGAAAACTGCTGGAGGAGGAGGGCCAGGCGTAAGACTGGGTCTGGCATTCCTTATCATATTGTTTGGCGGTGTAGGGGGCAGTGGTGGAGAAGGTGGGTTGGGAGCAGCCCTGGGTTGCCCGGAATTCATACAACCTGGCGCAACATATGCTAAGGAGTGTTGACCTTGTCTTCGTAACCCTGAACACCTAAAGTGAACCCATTCCCTGCAGCAATTACACTGCACTGATCTGGCATTCGAACCGATACGTTGGTTGCAGACACTACAAATCCATACCTCTGGGCCTGGATTTGTTTCAACACCGGCGCGAATTAGTAAAACTGAGAGCAGCCGCGCCGAGATGTAATGCTCCCAATATGACGAAAAAACACATATATCGTACCCACACATATACACAGACAAACACAACCTTCCTGCATCGAACCTTCAGGGCTCCTGCCGGGGCTCTTGCCAGGAAGGCATATTGGCAGCTTTTGGCCGTTTTGCAATACAAAACGGGTGTGGTCCGCCCCGTAGAGGCAGTTGCCGTAAGACCACCATTCATTTGTCTTCGATTTTATTGGCATCAACGAGTAATCGATCCGGAAACGATGACTTTTTATCCATTTGTCTCATCGAAATGTCTTCGATCACATATCGATAACTTTTCATCTAAATGTCTCTGAATTAGATTGAAATTGTCAAAAAATAAAACGACTAATTTAGGACGGAATTCATAGTCCCCACTTATACTTAAAGGAACCCTTAAGGGACTGACGCTATTCATAGTCACACAATAAGCAAACGCTTAAGGGTTTCCTGAAGGATTCCCTTATTAATTAAGTGGGGACTATGAATTCCGCCCTTATTCTCGTAATTAGTAATCCTAGATAGCTTAGGTGTAGGACTACGAAACAATAGGTGCCCGGTTCGATTCCCAGTAGAAGCAAAGTGTAAAAAGGTCAAGTTAAAATAATTGTAGCGAATATCTGATCTCAGGCGTCACACCGAGAGCGTGATAAAACTGTACTGAAGTAACAATGCACTTTTACATTTCAGTCACACCATGCTGATTTATTCGCTACGAGTTATCGCAGTAACAACTCACTGGTACTAGAGTCGTCCGACAGAGCGAGTGATTTTTAATATGAGTTGAAGTGGTGATATGCCACACTCCAGTGAAATGTCGAACCTTACGTTACGGCTGCATTTTTACGATCTTGCAAAGATGAGTAAATGGTTTTTCCGAAATAAATGATTAACGTTTGGAAGAAATTGCGTGATTCCGCGTAGAAGAAACTATTTCAAGATCGAAATATTCTGCAGATAGGGCGCTATCTTTCCTTCTTGTAGTCCGTCCCTTACTTTACGCGGTTCTGAGCTTGCTTAGCGATCGCTGGGCTAAGGAGAGCACTTCTTGAAAATTAACTGTTTAACCCCGCTGTGATTAGAGAGCAATTGACAATCTATTTCAGGTTGGAGCCTAATAAGCTTCTGAAATAGATTTAATTTTCACAGTGATATTTTACCAACGCACAAATTTAAACACAGCCAAATATCTAATTAAGAGGAGTGAATTTTACTACAGCTAAAAAGTAAACAAAAGTAAAAACCAAATCACCCGAAATTAATTTCAAAATTAAAAGGAACTAAAGAAATAGGTACAATAACGAAAAGAAAAGCAAACAATTGATTTTCTTAATACCGATAACACAGCTGAAACTTCTAATTGAATTTAAAATTACTCTTCGAAGAAAATTTAAATTCCTCCCAAAACCAATGTCTGCTTAAAGACACGACATGGATACTAATCGAATTCTATAGGTACATACGAGTATTTCTACACAATTCTCCTCCGAAAAAAATATGTTACTAGAATGTGGACATTTGCATACAAAGTTAAGCTATTATTATACATATAACTGAGGTAATGTGAATAGATTACTGGTGAAATACACTGGTCTGATACGATGTCCACCTGGTCAGAATCCATTTCGAAATTCACCCTCTTCATCACCAATATTCCCATTAAAGCCCATTTTTCACTTTACGAAAAGAAGAAAAATGAATGTGATTTGACCGGGTAGATTTTGGGCTCAAGTGGTAATGACCGGGTGAAATGTCTGCTTCCTGAAAATCCAATTCCATATGCTCGCAGTTTTGTTTTCTGCTAATTTCTTAATTTTGTATGCAAAATGTTATAATGGAACATTGAAAGCAATCCAAACCCTTTGCTAAATTTTCAACAAGATTAACAAAACACGAAAGCATCTAAGCTTCGACAAAAATTACGTAAACCAAAAATACGAAAGGAAAAATGTAAAAAATAAATCCAAATTACGCTTGTCGTTTCAAAATGTGTTCGTATTTAGCAATGACATTGTTATTGGTCGACTGTTCTTCAGTCTCTTTCTCAACAGTTTCTTCATCTTCCGTAGGATTTAGTGAGCTGATCAAAAATAAACAATGAAGTGTTAAGCAAAAAATTATAAATAAATAGGGATAGAAAAAAGAATATATATGTATAAGGAAAACAAGACCAAGCTTGAGTGTTTTAAGTTAGAAGTGTCATTCAATGAGCCACTTAAACAGAACATACCTTGTAACAACCGGCGACCCACTATCATCCAGCGGCAATTCATCACTTGTCGCATCCTCAATTTCAATATTTTCCGTTGTAGTCGTTGTAGTTGTCGGAGATGCTTTTGCTATTCCGCCAGCGGTAACCTGTACCGGTTCATTTGCCGGCTTCTTCGGTATCTTTTTGGCACGCTTTATTCGTTCGTCCAACATCGATAGGTCCTTCTCGTTGAGTTGACCAATCAACTTGTAAATACGCTCGCCAGCCAAAAAGTACGCTGCCGTCACACAATTCAGGGCAGCACTTCGCACTGAATTATCGCGATCTGATATGTGACGTGCAATCTCTTTGAGTGCCGCTTGCTGTGTCGGTTGACATACGGACAGGCCATAGGTTTCGATAAGATAGCTCAGTTCGTCCAAACACTCGGTACGTTGCCGGGCATTTTTCGATTTCAGGCCCTCCATTATGAATGAAAAAACTTTAGTGAAAGGATAAATGTAACAGATTTGTCGAATCAATGATCGGACACCGTTTCGAACAGAGTCCTTGGGATCACCAATCTGGAAATAGAAATCATCCAGTTGGAGACAAGTGTATTATTGTGAAAAATTCAGAGGTCTTACCTTCGTCAATAAATGCGGAATAAATGAAGCTCCTTCGTTCTCCGCAAGGGTATATTCATTGGTAATTAACATTGCGAACACCATACTCAAATAATCCAACGATTTTAGCAACACCGACGGATTTGTATCGTAAAACCGCAACGAGATCCACTTCAAAATCAAATCCAAATTCGCCATAAGCGCCTTACTATTATTCGGTAAGTCCTCAACCAGTGCTTCAATCACTTTCAAATGATAGCGGAAATCGTCGTGGAACATATTCGCCATCAATCCCTTGTTAACATTCGCCGTGGTCATTTGATCACGCAACAGTTCAATAAACTCTTCCCGGGGCGTGGTGAACGCCCACTTGAGCACACGTAATTTTTGTTCGTCAATTAGTCGTTGATTTTTAATACTGTTGACAGCGAGCAGAGGCGATGTGTCCACATCTTCTTCCTTCTTGCGAGACGTTGCAGGCTTTTCAGCAGCCTTGATATTGCTCGCGGCCGGTTTTGCCGCTCGACCAGTCACAACTTTTGTTGGTTTCGCATCTTCAATGGGAGCTTGTTGCTTGTTCTTCGGCAACGGTTTCACCGGTAAATTGGGTCGCGCTTTGTCCAGAGCCGCTTGGATATCTTTCTTGGCGGATGGTTTCTGTTTATCCAACGCTTTCAACATTGGTTCGTAACCCAAATGGATCATAACACCCAACACTGCTTCATTGGCATTCTTACGTACGTCGGCGTTACGATCGGAAATGTTGGAGTACAAGTGCGGTAGTAAGGACACTAATTCTTCCTTCGAGATTGATTTCACCGGGATCGCTGGCATTTTTTCCGCCATCCATCCCCACAGTTCGGTTCTCAAGGTTGGACTTCCCGTCTTCAGGGCGTCGGCAATCATTTCACCGTCAAAGAACTCTTTGAAACCGATCTGTTCGCCCCATGTGTTGATACACGACAAACTTGCCGCGCGGACAAACGATTTGCTATCACCAAGACCGTGTAAGAACCCGGGGAAGAGGGTGCGTACATGCGTTTTACACGGGGGGCCCATTGCGTTAGCGAGCTGTTCGCAAAATGTAATTGTTGTCTGGGCGATCTTGGCATTGCTGTCGATCAATCGTGGCGGCAATGCTTGTGGGAGATCACCAATCGATGGCTTGATCAGTTTCGCATCGTTGAGAATACCTGTGCATGAATCCATATGTATTTCTGGCTGGAATTAGGAACAGAGCTAGCTTACCTTGCAATTTGGTCAAACCCTCGTTTCGTGTCTTCCAATTCTTGTCGGATATCTCCGCCAAAAGAGCATCTGTGATATGCGATGAAATATCGATACGCGGCAATAAATCGGCCACATTAAAGGCCTCAGCCGCTTCATCGTCCCCACCTCCGCCATCACTAAAATTAAAAATTTTCTGTTGAACCCAACCAGTCCGGGTCAAACACAATTTTCAAAACTTACTCATCTTCATTCAGCGACGCGGCACTCTCTGTCTTCTTCACGCCCCTACTTGGAGCTGGTGGTTTCTGACCGGCGTATTTATCAAACTCCGCCTGAATTTGTTGTTTCAGTGCCGGTTTTTCGCTATCGAAGAACATCATCAGGTTATTACCCATGTAAATACTCATCGTGCCGAGAAGACTGATTCCCGCACTTCTCACAGTTGGATTTGTGCTTTGCACACCCTTCTTCACGTCGTCAATAAGCACTTTTGGATTGATCTGAAAGTGCGACCATAAAAACAGAAAATCGATAAAATCCTACTTTCCGACCCAGTGCTAAATGTTTATAAGTACCTGGAATCCAAATTCTTTGATCGATTGACTGACCCAATTCAACGCTTCCGACTGAACTTTAGGTGATTTCTGTTCAAACGCGAAAATGAGAACTTTTGACACCAAATACTCGAGTTTTGTTGCCTCGGCCATTGCTGTTAAAGCTTGCGCCGCAACTCCACCATTTTTAGGGTCAGCCAATTTTTCAGTGATATCATTGATCACGAAATCAGCGGTAGTTGTAGTAAAAGTCAACCGTTCAGCAACAATGCGTACAATGTCCAATTTGATTTTCAGCACTTGGAAGTTTGTGTCCTTCAAACCGGGCTTCCTGCTGCTCAGCGTCCGAACTAGAATTTGAGACAGTCCACACTTGGCATCCAATTCGGTGACGACATTCAAAAAGCTCTCGACCGCTGCCAACCGCGTTTTCCAGTTGGCATCTGTCAGTCCCGAAATTATATCAGCCGCAAGAATCTCTTCTGCTCGAGCCGAAATTTCCTCGGGCGTCAATTCACGTTCGGTAGTAACAACTTTAGAGGTGCTTGCCGATTTCGCTAGCCCACCGCCGCCACTTGTTGCGGACGCTTTCTTTGCAACTGGTTTTCGACCTGTTCATTTTTACGTTGAATTTAAAAATAGATTTTAATTAAATATAGAAATAATCACTTACCCGCTCCTGATGTTGCAGGCCTTGCCACCGGTTTCGGCTCGGTCGATCCACCTCTCGGGGCGGCCGCCGCTGCTGGTGCGGCTTTTATTGGTGCCGTGGCCGGTCGATCTTTTTTCGCACCCGCCACCTTAACTACTATCACAGCTTTCTCTTGGCACTCTTTGATTTTTGCCATTTTCAATGCATCCACATCGACCAAAAATGGTGCGACGACTTTTTCGCCCATCAACTTCAACAATGTACCGATCGCTTCGGCGGAATTATCACGAACTGTTGGATCGGGTTCGTTCAGCGTTTTCAACAATGCCGTCACAATAGGCTTCAGCAATTTCTTATTCAAAGCAGCCGGTTGAGTTTTGGTAAAAGCTCGTGCCAAGAACGAAGCAGTTTCCGCCTTGACGCTCGGATTTTTATTGCCCAACGCTTCCAGCAGATCTTCCTGGAACGATTCGAGTGTCGTTGACGGATAGATGGCATCGATAGCATCGCGTAAGGCTGTCACAACGTTGGTTTTCTTTTCCTTGAACTTTTCGAAAATGGCCGGAATACATGCGGTGGCGTAGGTCTGAAAACGTTTCCCCAATCCTTTGGCCAACGATGCCATGCATTTGCCCGACATTGCCACAAGCATGACGTTCGAATCTTTTGTTAGGACCTTTTTTAAGGCTCGCACTACATCGCCATAGTCGCCACTTTCGAGTTTCGGATTTTCTAGTAATTTTTCCAGTGCTTCGAGGGATTCTTTGCGTTCTTGCCATTTTTTGGCTTCCAGTTTTTCGTAGAAGTCTTTGGGTAGTTTGGAGAGAATATCAACCGGATCGATGAGATCCATTGGGTCGATTTGTTCAGCCTCGCAGGCATCGTCATCTGTTGGGGGAAAAAATAAAATGAGTGAAATTCTCGATTTTGTTTTTACCTAGAAAATGAAATTAATTGGCTTTAAAGTCGTCGACAGTCGTCATGACGATGAATAAAGAGTATATGTAAAAGGGAATAAGCCAAAAGTACATAATGTCATGCGAGTAGTCTGGTTAGTTCTCACCGCCAAATTATGAGGAAACAAATCGGTAGAGCTGATTTCAACACCGGGATGTCGCTAACATCCACGGTCTAGGTTCAATGTTTAATGGCAGGAGAGATATTACCGGCTGGAATAAGTTATGGGTAATGCGATACTATGAGACTATTCGTTGGTATGAGTAGATTTTGTTCCGGAGCTCGTTATATTCCTGACGGAAATATATTTAAAAAATCAGATACACACGCTGCTCATCTTCGTCACATTTTTTACTGTTTGCACTGTTAAGAAGAATTTCTGTACAAACAATGATGGATTCCGGAGCCGATACTATAACTCTTAACAAAGCCTGGTAAATTATGTATATCTGAAGAGTGTCAATAATTTAGGTATCTGGTGCTTAAAGGAATAAAAAAAAGTTTCCAAGATCGTTGTGCGCCAGTTGAAACTAGTCATTTGAAGACCATTTATGCAACATTTGACGTTATTTATGCATGTCATAAAAAGCGTTGAATGTGTACCTGCCTACACCGCAGGTCGAGCAACGCGAAACCATGGAGCGGTATAAAGATCGAGACAAGGAAGAAGAAAGTCATAAAAAGCGTTTGTATGTCAGTGGAAATCCGCTTAGGCAAAAATTGGAAACCGTTTGTGTGTGATTTAATAATCGTTAGATAGTAAGCCCTGTCGAGGGCCAATCGTTTGGGCGTCGTTTGAAAACCGATCTTACGTCAGTTAGACGTTCATACCGTTTCAAGTCGATCCACACTTTCCATACAAGTTGACAAATTGTCAGTTAATTAATTGATTTACCATTTTTCAACTTGTGGGCACTGCTATCAAAAGGTAATATCGTCTCAGTGTCCTTTAATAGGTCAACAACTAGCCCGGTAAATGTTCGTCATGAGGGAGTTCCTGATCAACGTAGAGCTTAGTAAATCACGCTCAATTATTAGTCTCCTGGACCTGGCGATTGCTGGACATTCATGCACCAAGTGAACAGAGGTTTTGACTTCTTCGAGGCAAAGACGACACATGGTCTCCCTTGATAATCCGATCTCACGAAAAATGTCCCGTAAGAATGCCAGCAAGTGATCTTTAGTCTTTCCTGCGTAGTAGCTAAGTCCAAGTCTCGAATATCATTTACTTAGCAAGCACATCTCCAGTTTGGTATATGGACACAGAGTTATGACAGGAACTGTTTGTAGAAGTTCAAAACAATTGAATGATAGGCCAGGAATCTGTTGCAGGACACGTGCATGGCCCCTATCGCAAATACAAGATCATACGCAACGTTCAAAAGACGACCCGTACGGCTCGCAAATTGGAGACATAAAAATGTATTGGCTTATATGGGAAGCACTCGACGGGCGAGACCCGTGACGCTGTCAAAACACGGCTTGCGAGACGTGTTTTCAAATCTCGTGAACCACAAGTCGCAAATTCATGTTCCCTCTCTTCCTTTTCTTCGATATCACAACTCCACAGTGACGCTGAGCCTTCTGTAGGAAAGTGTCCTGTTATAGCACCGAACGTTTTACCAATGTGTTTTCTGTCCGCATTACGGATCCCCGCGAATCCACACTAGGCCAAATATCCAGCAATATTGAAAAAAAAAAACGATTTTATCTTTCTAAGAACTGTTGAGCTGATGTAATCAAAACATATTCGAGAGATCAAATTGCAGCCTGGCTATCACTGTACATATATAGTAATAGTTAGGGCTTCCATGATCGTCGAAATCTCCGCTCGGAGAAGGCTACCGCATGTTAGGAGACGAAGTGCCAGAACCATGTCAAGCACATCTTTTTTTTATATACATCCTAGTGGTTGCTGATACCCATGCTCCCTACATTGAATTTTAATGTGTATTGGCTGGTCAGAGGCTTTTCTTTACAAATTCTTTTAACCACGTCTATCGAAATAACAAGGTGATTAAGCTAAAACCCGAAATCTTGTTTGTTTTGCCCTAACTACTTGAGGGGCACAATGCGTTGACGACTACCGTGTGTAGTTTCTCTTCCTTGGAAAAATAAATGTGCAGACCATGTCGAGTTCCGAAAACTCCCTTCTCTATGAATCTCCACATCACAGAGTGGCGACCGAACGATTAAGACACGATAAGCCGCAATGTGTTATCAATTCAATTCGATACGCTTATACCCTATATTTTTGTCCTTGTATTTTGTCAATTTATTCCGATAAATTTCCAAAAAAAATATCAAATTTGAAAGAAGATATTCAAATAACATTACCATCTCCCGCGCCACCATCATCTGCAGCTGCACTAGCCAAAACTTGTTGCTGTTTTTCCTGTTGAGATTTCAGATATCTTGTCGGTTCAGCCTTCTCGCCTTTCAGTTTTTCAAATTCATTTTCAAGTTCCGTGAGTGTTACTTGAGGCAAGGATGCAATTTGAGGTTTCATTGCTGGCCCAATCCATCTGAAAATCAATTTAAAAAATAACCGTTAGCATTAAACTGATAGAATTGTACACAAATTAAATCCTCACCTATAAATTTCAATAGCCAATTGCTTGCCCTCTTCACGTACAGTCTTATCCCGATCGCTCATCAACGTGGCCAATTTCTTAATAAGCGGCTTCACCGCAATCACTTTACTGCCAAACTCCTTCAACGCCAATGTGGCAGCCGATACACAAGCAGCAACCGTTTTTGGATTTTTATGTTCCATACCCTTAATAAGTTCCTCCATGACGGCTTCCTGTTTTTCAATCTCAATATACATCAGTGTTACTTGTACGGCCAAATCCTTTGTTTTTGTTTTCGGCGCCGCAATACATTTCTGCACAATTCCCGACATCACATCACCAACTGTTTTGCCTGCATTGGCACAATTCTCGGCAAATATCAGTGTTGCTTCCAAGCCCTTTTCCTGAGCCATTGCATTCGAATCGACGACAAATTTCTTCACTAATCCAACGAATTTGCTCCATTCCGGGGATTTTTCATCGTCAATTTCACGGAATATTTTTGTAGCTTCTTCGTAGCCATCAACACGCGCCTTCCACAACTTATGAACACATCGATCCTCGACGGGAAGTTTCTTATATTCCGTATCCTCCTCCATGATTTGACTGTTTGTTAGTCGATTGGGCGGTTTCGGTTCACAGCTAGAACGATTCATATGGAAAATGATTTTAATTAGATATAACTTCGAAATTGAACTGATTTATAATTTGAAAGAAGCGGTTATATTAAAAGGGGACAATGAGGTAATATTCGGCTCCACCCACTGTCAAAACTACAATACTTTTAAAAATTATCTGGCAAAAACGTACTTATGGGAAATGATATCAAAAACATATGTATATGAGGCCTAGAATGTATATAAATATACAAGTATGATTTTAAAAGAAAAGATGTCAACCGGTGGTGGTGCTTAGATCATGATGTTCCAAGTGAATGCACAACTTAATGGCGTTGATGACAGAAGTCAACTTTTCATTGAAAAAATCTGATTTTTTTCACAGATCACTAGGTTTAATGGATAAAGGCGTATGGATATGAAAACAACTCAAGCTTCAAATGGCTCTTTGTCATTTAATTGCATTTTCGTTAGTGTTCTCGCAAGGAATGTGCAAATTACATTTCTTCTATTGTTTCACTGCTGTACGCATATTGCAAAATTTATACAGGAAGAGAGACAATTGATAATAAAAAAAAATTAATTTTAACCTTGAAATATCTTTAAAATTTATAAAGTCAAGCATTAGTGCATTAAGGGATGGATAGACCTCGCGAGTAAAATTTATTCTGCTGCGATTTTCTCAATGAAAATGTATTCTTACTGTCGTGAAATATCCGAGAACGATTTCGAAAATTTGCCTCGGCCATTTTACGTATTATTTTTCGATTCCCCAGTCATTAGATATTTTCCACGATGAAATGACCGGGGAATCGAATAATAATACATAAAATGGCCAAGAAGAATTATGGAACCGTTTTCGGATTGTAGCTTATGGAATTCCCCAGCATTTGCCACATATTCCACGACAGTAAGTATGCATTTTCATTGAGAAAATCGCAGCGGACAAAAATTTAATTCTCATTCCGCCCGAGGTCTATCCAGGCCTTTAGGAATGCTTCGGTGTTGCGAAGCATCATGGACAGGATTTGTTTAGCAAATCTGAGCGGAATACTCAACGCGAAGCAAGATGGCTCGCATTAGGAGCGACTTTATCACCAATGTAGGCTCTGCTTTACTCTGAAAGTGAAGACAATAATATTTCTCGGTAGACAAGCGTTGAAAACCTCTTGGTTAGAAATGCGCCAATCGACTGAAAGCCTATTAAAGCTCGACCATATCATAATACTCAGATTCAAATGCAGAGTATCCAGCTTAACGATAATCTGCAATCTTGTTGTTATTGTTTTAGCGGCACAAACGGGGGAAACGTTCAAAATTAATTAATTCCATTCTCGAGGTTGAGAATTAGAAAGAAGGCTGCTTGCTGTAGCCATAACGCAAGAGGTGTTAGTTGCGTGGGGGCAGCTGGACAATCGAAAATGTGGTCTACATCGTGGGGACTGGTTCCGCAGGCTGGACAGGTGTTGGCGATTTCGCTATCTATGCGTGATAAATAGGAATTTAGTCGCGAGCACCAACCGGATCAGAGTTGAGCTAAGGTGGTACGTACGAGCGGCTCTTGGTAATTGCTCTTCGTCAGGAGATATGGCTGGAGGTTTGGTGCCAAGTACACGGTTGCTTGTGTAGGATGCTTGGTGTTTTTGAAGGATTGTATTTTCATAGTAGGCCATGAAATTAAATGACAATTGAAAAAAAAATAAAATAAAATCGGTCATTTTTCCTAGTGGTACGTCAAGCGCTTTTATGTTCCTGGTTTGGTTTTGTTATATTCCCGTGGTCAAATTACGCGACTAATCATCGACATTTAGAACTAGGTTTATTCCACACGAGCGTGGTTCGCGTCAAGTGTTTTTCCGGGGTGTTTGTGAGGTGTGACGCGAGAAAATCCATTTCAAGATTTCACGACACATTCGATGGTTGTTGGCTGTTGCTAAGGTGTCGGTAGGAAAAGACGTTGTGCGTAGGTGAGTACACTGAGCTTGTAGTTGCTTGTATTGTTGTTATGCTAATTGTGTGAGATCTGATTGATGGCGGACTAGGTTTTGCTGTGTGTACAGCACCGAAAATTACCTACAGGTATTCTAAGATTCAGTATTGAGTGAGTGTTGTATGGAAAGGTTGTGGTTTCCCCCTTTCCAGAAAGTAATGATAGTTTGAGAGGTTGTGGTGTCTCTCCTCTCAGTGAGATGTTTAGAGCCGTGTGGGCTTCACCTCGGAGTTGGTCCCCTTCGATTGAGTCGTTGAGAGGTTGTGGTCGTCCCGCTCTCAGCGTTGTGTTTGTAGAAAGGTTGTGGTGTGGTGTTCCCCCTCTTTGCACAGAGTTTACGTTTTGGAGAGGTTGTGGTGTTTCCCCTCTCCATGTTGAGTTGACGTTCGTAGAAAGGTTGTGGTGTCTCCCCTTTCTACTTGTGATAAACTCGAGAGGGTGTGGTGTTCCCCCTCTTTGCACAGAGTTTACGTTTTGGAGAGGTTGTGGTGTTTCCCCTCTCCATGTTGAGTTGACGTTCGTAGAAAGGTTGTGGTGTCTCCCCTTTCTATTTGTGGTAAAGTCGAGAGTTTGCGGTGTTCCCCTCTTTGCACAGAGTTTACGTGTTGAAGAGGTTGTGGTGTCTCCCCTCTTCGTGTTATGTGTTTGGGAGGTTGTGGTGTTCCCCTCTCTGAAATGTGAGTAGAGGCGCGGTGCTCCGTTCCGGAGTTGATCCTCCTCTGTATTAGCTAGGAGGTTGTGGTTTCCCCCTCCGCATTCTACCATAGAATACCTAATGAGAATGTTTTCGCCAGAAGTTGTGTGCCTTAGGTAGAAAGGCTTTACTTCTGGATATAGAAGAATGAGGATGGTAGTGAAGTGGGATTGAACCAAGGAGAAGCAAGCTAACCATCTACAGGTATACCGTCAGGGGAGCCTTTCGGGACCGTTAGCGCCCGAATGGTCTTTGTACAGATCCTCGCCATGGCGTATCAACTGTACCAGGGGCCCCCTTGCGCTGTTAGGTCCGTGGTGTCACAACTCACCAAAGATCTCTGTCCGACTACAAGCAGCCTTCCGAGCTGAGTGTCACACGGACACAGACCCCCCTGCGGGGACCAAGGAGAAGCAGCCGAATCAACCGAAACATCCATCCTGCGTCTCCCTCGCATCGCCGTGTGAGTACCTGAGCCAGAATCAACCGATATAACGAGAAGCCGATGACCGATGCTGAGACGACGACGCCGACAAGTGGTTCTCCTCCGCTCTCCTCTTCTTCCTATTTGTTGGCCGGGCCAACATAGATATTTGAATTATAATTCGTTTACGTTTCAAATACCTTGGTATCTTCAATGCATGTAACTGCAGGCTCATTGGTTGTCTTTTTCTCAATACAGATGGTATCAGGCGGTATAGATCAGGTGAGTATCGTATTTTATGCATACAAATGTCCAGTACGCCATGTTCATTAAAAAAATAAAAAATTAATAATTATATATCAAAGTAAAGTTTTAGTGTCTTACACTTGCGAGGCTTTGAGTGGCTTTATGAATTTCTTGTGTGTGTATGTCTGCAATAGTCACCTTGCAGTCAGGTGCGAAGGCAAGTTTTTTGTATTGCTGGACTTCGCGTTCTTTGTCCCTGATAGAGCGTCTAATTCGACGCGGCCGAGATGTTTGGTTCATGAGTTGGTTGTTCTGATAAATGGTTCGATAACATCCGACTAAATATCGCTTGGTAAGAAGTTAATTATGACTCCTCAAAGTCATCATTTTTGTCTCCTGGTGTAGATGATCCTGTGATATCTTAACACACCCGGTGATAGTACGTAGTGCTGCGTTTTGGCATGTTTAAATGTGACTCCAATTTGTATTGCAGAGATCATTAGTCCACGTCGGTGCTGCGTAGTTGACAAGTTGTAGGATTAGTGGGCGCAGCGGGCATTGAAGCAAATGGCCCACATCATGAGGAGTACCATCGCAATTTGTACAGATGTTTTGGATGTCCGGGTTTATGCGAGAAAGGTACGAATTAAGATGTGAACAAAAGCCCGAAGTTGAGCTAGTCTGGTGGCTCTCGGGAGCCTAATCTCCTCAGGCGAGGAGTGGTGAGAGGACTGAGAGGACTCTATTCGCACCTAAGATCGCAATGGACCGATTCACTTCTTCAGTGTGGGTCGCTGCGATGGCGGCTCGGTATGTAACTTCATCGTAAGGGTCCCGTTTGTATCCCTGAACCTCTCTCTCAAGGTCTCGTAAACCACGCCTGACATGTCGTGGTGGCGGGATTCGATCCATGAGATAATGATTGGGATGATCCTCACGATACCAACCAACAAGATACTGTTTTGAGAGTAGGAGATTGTGGTCACGTATTGGCATCAATTTTGTCTCCTGGTGTAAGTGATCCTGGGCAGACATTAAAAGGCCACCTGTCGCTGTGCGTAGAGCGGCATTTTGGCAGACCTGGATTTTGGACCAGTTTGTGTCACATAAACTATGTGTCCAAACTGGGGCTGCATAATCAGCGGCCACTCGAACCACCGCTTTGTAAGTAGCTAGCAGGGTTTATCTGTGTATAACAAGCAGGTATTCATTAATTAGATCGCACATTTCGGGAATGTTATTGTCAGTTGCCATGATGGTACAGTCGTCGTGGGTAGTCCTGACATATAAAGGTTAAAAAGGATGGGAGTTAGAACTGAGGGACTCCTTCTTTGATTTTCCTGAGCTTAGATTTCCCGTTCCTAAACTCTGTGCAGGATTGACGACCGGCAAGGTAGTTTGCAATCCATTTGCATATGTGAGGTGGAGTAGTGTTGCGATTATCTGTCAGCAGTAATGGGTGGTTGACAGTGTCAAACGCTTTTTGCATGGTTTCAGCTGGTTAAGTCCATTAAATATGTTTGATGTGATCATATCAAGAGCCGTGGTAGTACTGTGCATCTTTCAAAAAATCATGTAGATGATTTTCAAGTTGGATGTGCTGAAGGAGTTCCGGCAACACTAGCGCCCAAGTATTTTGTCCGGAGGAGACAGGAGCGTTGTTGGGCGGTATGATTCTACATGTGTGTCGTCTTTACCTGGTTTGGGTATGGGGGTGATGCGGCCTTTTTTCCATAACTCAGGTATGATGAAGGATTTCAGTGATAAATTCATCGTAGCAGTGGTCGGTGAATCAAGGTGTTTGAGAATGATCATGGCAAAACCGTCTGGGCCAAACGCTTTAGAATTTTTGGCATTTTTTATTGCAAGCCTCACTTGATTTGAGGTAACCTAAAGATGTTGGTCAGTGGTGCTGTTGCGGATGGCTCTGGTAATTATGCGCTTAAGCTGATCTTTTTCGGGATGTTCGGCGAATTGTTGATTGAATTTGTGAGCGCATTTGTCGTCATTGTTGTAAGTTTTATCACTGAACTTGGGTTTTATGGGGTTCGACAGAGCACGCACCGTTTTCTAATTTTTTTATGTGGCAAGTTTTTAATTGAGTATTCCATAGCTTCTTCTGTGGTCGTTGACTTGCTGGGTTATCACGTTGTTTAAATCGCCGATACGAGGATCACTTGGGTCTGCTGTTCTGAATTCATCCCTCATTTTTGGATCCGTCTCAGATTTTTTTCAGCAATACGTACGTCTGTGGTGGTTGGCAGGGCAGAAAACGCATCGTTATTGTATCTTTGAAAGCCAATCCAATCAGTTTTGCTGAAATTTGTGTACGTTTTCTTTTCTGTGTACGTAAATTGAGATGGTTTGCCAATCGTGAGAACAATTAGCAGATGGTCTGAAGAAAAGGTGATGAATTGTCCCTATGTTACGTTGTTGATGAGCCCGGAACTAGGAAATTAGCTATGAATCGGCCTTTAGCTTAGTTTCTTGAACTGCGGCAACTTGGATGCGATGTCAATCCATGAAAACAGTGAGCTCGACGATTTTATTTTGTAAACCAGTAGAGTTAATTTGGACAATTTTCGTAGTGGAGTAATTCACAGCTGGCTGTGGTGGCGCTGGTGTAAGAGTGTGTCGTGGTGCTGTGTGTTGAGTAGAAACTGTGGGGGTGATAGGCGATGGTTGTTGGCCCTGATTAATGTGTTGTTGGGAAGTCGATGATAACTGTTGACCACAGATTCTGCAGTTTGGTGCTATGAGGGTGTTGATCGTAGATTTGCATTGTTAAGCCCGAAACATGTTATTCCCCTTCGGGCCTGCAAGTGCATCTTCATTGCCAGCAGAAGACGTCCCTCGAATAGACTGGTTCTGGTCCACCATCCAAAAAGGAACTAATAGACGCTATTAAATCAATGGACGCCGGTAAAGCCCCTGGGATTGATGGAATTCCGTCTGAATTCTTGAAAGCGGATATTATCGCTTCAGCGGATATTCTCCTTCCCTTAATCCAAGAGTGTTGGGAAACCGAAACTCTTCCCAGTGAGTGGAAAAAGGGCGTAATTATTAAGATTCCGAAGAAAGGTGACCTGAAGAATTGCAATAATTGGCGTGGGATCTGCCTACTTCCTGCTGTTTCCAAGCTGATGGCTAAGATTGTTTTAGGACAAAATCGATGACACATTGAATGATGAACAAGCTGGCTTTCGCGAAGGGTTTTCCTGTAGCGACCACATTAACACCCTCCGTATTATCATTGAGCAATCAGCGGAATGGAGATCCCCATTACATCTCATGTTCATCGATTTTGAGAAAGCCTTCGATAGCGTTGATCGTCTCTACATCTGGAATGCCTTACGGAGACGAAATATCCCAGATAAGATAATCTCCATCATCAAGGAATCCTACAATGGAGCCCAATGTCACGTCCTGCATAAGGGCAAGCTTTCAGATCCTTTTGAGGTGCACAGTGGAGTGAGGCAAGGCTGCATTTTGTCACCTATTCTCTTCCTTGTTGCCATTAGTGATGTACTCGGCTCCGCACTCCAATTACATCGTAACAAAGGTATCAGATGCAAATTGTTCGATCACCTTCAACATCTTGACAGCGTAGTCCACATTTGCCTTCTATCAACAAACACGGATGATGTCGCTCAAATGGCAGAAGCTCTAAATTGCGCGAGTCGTAATGCGGGGCTGAAAATCAATGCTGCCAAGACTAAGTTCTTGAGCACATATCCAGGTGGGCAAAGCGAAATTTGTATTTCAGGACAGGCAGTCGAAAAAGTTGATGAATTTTGCTATCTCGGAAGTGTAATTACAGCAGATGGTGGAGCGGATGCTGATGTAAAATCACGGGTAAACAAGGCTAGGGCGGCTTTCTTCAATTTGACTCCTTTCTGGCTAAACAAGAATATTTCCAGAAGCACCAAAATACGTGTCTTCAATTCTAATGTGAAATCGATTCTGCTATATGGCTGTTCAACCTGGAAGGTGACTAAAGAGATCACTGATAAGTTGCAAACTTTTGTTAATCAGTGTCTACGGCGCATCCTAAATATTCGTTGGCCGGAGATAATTTCGAACGAAGATCTCCTTACTATAACTGGCCAGGAAAGGATAGGCACTTCGATCAAAAGACTTAAGTGGCAATGGATAGGTCACACCTTCCGAAGAGGGCCCAAAAACGTCGCAAAAAAGGCTCTAAACTGGAATCCACAGGACTCCGGAACACATGGAGAAGATCGGTAACTAGCGAAGCGAAAACGCTAAATCTTACATGGTCGCAGCTAGCGCCGTTGGCGCAAAACATAACGATGTGGAGAGTAGGCGTGGTTAATGCCCTATGCCCCACAAGGGGTTGACAGGAACTAGAGAGAGAGAGAAGCCCGGAACAATTCTTGAAATGGCACCATTCCATGCAGCACGAGCATTGTACGGAGGATTGTATATTAGAGTAGATTCTCTTACCACAGACGTAGCACATCCAGAATTTGTTTCGATGCCGGCGCGTAAAAGCACGATTCGGAGCAACTGGGCCGGCTCGGGTTGCTACGGTGGTACAAAAACGATGTTGTAAATGTGCAAATTTTGTGTTTCCTCACTTGTGTCGAGGAGGGTTTGCGGCTCTTGGCCATGCAATGGAAGCATGGGTGGTTCCGGGACAAAGACCCGGTCGCGATAGGAACCAATCCTATGTAACTCATAGACGTGAACGGGGAGAAAGGCTTTGCACACATGTAACTCATAGACAGTGATCGTGTTAAGGGTGACAATCATTTTACCTTACACGCAGCTGTGAGATCAAATCGAACTGAAACAGGAAAATCCATTCTTCAAAAAAGCAGAAAGTATGGCTGTATTAAGTTTAAATAAAGCAAACAAGAAACAGTTTAGCCCCAGCTAAAATTCCATAACATTACATAATAATCTTTCCGCGTTGATCGTATGGCAGAGTCAAATAAAATATGCTTTCTCATGCGGTATTTTCCTTTAAGTGGTTTAATTCAGGGAAAATGTCACAAATGGATTGAATTCTTCATTTCAATAGTATCACACTCACAATTGCGGAGGGAGTTCAAACCCACAAAACTCAAAACCCCTACGTATACGTAGTAACGTTACTGCCTACGGTACCTGCAAGGCATTCTGAGTATCCACGAAATCGCAGCGATTTCTAACCTCTCTATTCAGTCGGTGAAACAAAAAAGTTTCGACCAGCCATGTCAGAGGCAGTGAAATGCGGCGTGATGCTCGGGCCGGGATTCAGCGATTTTCTGAGTGCTCAATCGGCGGTGGTCGAAATGGTATTCATTTTCCAGACAACGTTTTTTTCTTGTGTATTCACAAAAATACCTCCCAAATTTTAACTGTTTGCAAGATAGCTCTCAAGGCGTATGCTATTTTATTAATTTCTACTTTGTCCTTTTTCTAACGTAAATTACATTTAGACATCATTAATATTTTATCTATACACGACTCTCCAAGTTGTCACCACCCTTTGCTTCTATTCACTACACGATCCCATGAATTTGACTTCACGTGATTCTTGTTATGCTTTTTTCTTTCTCTTGACATGTTTATTGTGTCCTTTTTATTCGCGCCCATAAATTCTATGTCGCTTTATATTATCATGAATGCTGAATGGTGATCCAACTACTCCTACAAATCCTTTCACAAATAGTTTCCTATTGAGCTTTTCGACTCGTGATAGCATTTCCAACGGTTAATGACATGGAAATAGAATAGCAAGAACGCGCGGTAAACACATATATCGATCGCATCAAGGAAGTAAGAACCTCCTTCGTGCTTACGAGGTTTTTTTTTTGTGTGAAGCAAATACCAGTGACGAACGCAAGCTATATTGACTCAACCATTACAATACGTAGCGATTTATGTTATGTGGCCGATGCACGTTCAATGATAACAACGAGGACGTCTAAAGCGTGTAGTAAAAATGAAAGCATATATGAATGGACGCGACGATGGATGTATAGCGAGGTGGATGTCCTGTGATTGTCCAATTATTAGGGAATGTATATTTAGTCGGAATGTAAACATTGCAACCATATTTACATACCAGAAGAAATCCATCGCTGGAGATTGTTAAAAATAAAAAAAATAAAAGAATCATATATGTATGTATAGGAACATTTTTTTTTATTGAATTAAAATAAAAAAATAAAGCAGGAAATGAGAAGAACTAGCATCCAATCAACATTTCCCCCTTTATGACAAAGATCAGTCCATCAGTTATTATTTTCTGTTTTGATTGTGACTGAAATAAAAAATCATCCCGAAAGTGATAGATACTCGTACGGTAGACATGAAAAAAGGACCTGTTTTTACTGTGGTATACCTACAGAATCGATTTCAAAAGTCTTTACTTCACCATGTGTATATGTTCTTCCCGTAGTACAACGTATAATGGCCAGACTTTTGCTATCCTTTGAAAAAACTTTAATTCTGAATTGGAAAGTAGAAAAAAAGGATACTGGGGATACGAATAATTGAAAATGTATATTTCTTTGAATAATATAGTAGAATGAGAGGAAACATGTGAACGCGTTTCCCTTCATTGAAACATTATTATTATTTGCAATACAGCCATGTTCATATAAAAACAGGAATGGATGTTTGCTTGAGGCGATGCCTGACTTTTTTTTTGGCAGGGCATCAAGTAAAATGAGACCAACTGAAATTGGATGAATATAATAGCTTGAAACTGGCATATTCATAGGAGATGATATACAATGCATGCACTCTCGAGAGTAAATTGGAAACATAATTTTGCAATTCGAAATTTATAAAATGGAAACCAACAATATTTATTGAGACGTTTTGTTCATTCATCTGCGAATTTAGGGCTTTAAATGCGTTATTAAAAATGTAGGACTATTTTCATACATATAACTTTTAGTTTTATTTTTCAACTTCAGTGTTAACTCCTATTGAATATGCATCATTGGTCATTCATAAAAAATGCTAAGAACCACTCTCTCCCACTTTCATATATATGTTTAGCATTGGCTCACATGCAATACTACTTTTGCAAATTATTTATTCCTTTCAGAATATGGGAATCAGCAGCAACGACTTCTGTTTCTTCTTAAAAAAAAATATAATAGAGAAAACCCGAAGCGGGAAAGATTATAAGCAAAAACAAGTCATTGACGTGTTATCCATGTTGAATGTGAAATTAAAACCCCATTGAGACCGGCAAAGTGGCTACTTTATATTACATGTTCAGTTCATATTCTGTTTGAGGGCAGTAAAGCAGCAAATGTACAAGTGAACGAGCAACACACTAGACTAGAGTGTATATAAGTATGATGAGCAGCAAAGTAAATTAACTATTACGACTACGCACAGACAGGCGGACATATTAGGCGCAGTTTGACCGTTGACGAGAAGTACATATTTCAATGGAAACTTGATATGACATGGCGAATCCATATATGGACGGGTTGGATTCAAGCATAACCCAAAAGTAAAATACATAGATTGCTAATCATTCACTTTGATTGTTTAGGGTAGGGGGTGGTATTTTATCAGCAAACCATAAAATGGTCAAATGGTCAGTCAAAAACCATTATACAGGGTGGGCCACGAAAGACCTACCAATTTTAAACGCGTATAACTCTTGTAATTACCAATTGTTTTATTTATTTTTTTTATATATACCTTTTTTCCTTCAAGTTAACACATTTACGGACCCAATAGACAAATTTGCGAGCGAAATTGACGATTTTACGAATCAAGTTAACAAATTTGCGAAACAAACGAACTTTTTTTCGAGTCAAAAAACTAATTTTGTCGATGAAAAAAATGCTTTATTGGATGATTTTAACAATTTTGCAAATCAATTTAACAAATTTACGGATCAAATGCAAATATTTTCGGAACAATTAAGCACATATGCGAATGAAGTAAACATTGTTTTGAATGTAGTTAGCAACTTTACAGACCAAATTGACAAATTCGCGAATCAAATTAACAATGTTTCTCGAACCTATGTAAAAAGTGATTTTGTAAAACCTTGGAAAATATGGCGACAAGCATTTGAAAGCTCCAAATTGTACTTTAAAGTTCCCAATAGGTTTTTGAAGTAGTAGCCACTGCATTGTTCTAAATTTCACTATAAAGTAGCAAATCCTTCAAAAGTACAAAGAAATTACACGGCTACGGTTTTGTCACTTAAAAATATTACTTTAGAGTTGCTCACTATGTAGTAGCAAAGTGTGGTAACGAAGCCTTACCATTCCCCCGCACTTGTCGAATATGTAGTAGCAACATTTCGTTCACTATAAAGTTCTAACTACCACCATCCTGGACCGTCTCAAAAACTAATTTGCAGGATTTGTTACAATGAAGTTAACATTTTGGTATCTAAAACGTAACCGAAACTTAATAAAGTGGCGGTATTCGTGGTATTCGCTACTTAAAATGCTGCTTGGGTAGTATGTATAATCGTTAATCAAATTTTTAATTTATCAATCAAGTAATGCAACTCCCTTCCGGCTGCGGCAACTGGCAGTTGCATCATTATATCTAGTACAAAGTTTGTACAATCCGTAGAAGTTACTGTTTGCACTCCTTGAGCAATCAAGTCAGTTAAAACATGATCTCGTGTATGATCACCAAGTTCTTGACGTACAAATCCTTTTACTTTTGCGAACACTTTTTCAATAGGGTTAAGCATCGGCGAATACGGCGGGAGATATTGTAGCGTAAGTCCAGCGCGCTGTAGAATTTCCTTGACCTCAGCACCTTTATGTATTTGGCCATTGTCCATTATAACAAGCGCACCTTCTCATGATGAGTCCAGATTATCCACCAACTCTCTTAGAAATGTGCAGAATTTTTGTGCATTGCATGCTGAGTGTGCAAGAATATGGAGAACTTCTTCATTAGACATTGCAGCAACAAGGCTCACATTTCTTCCGCGAATAATAGGCAGTACGAATCGAGCTCGTGTATTTGTTAGATTGTACCGTTTATGGATTATATTTTCCTGTTTGGGTATCTTGAATAAATAAATAAATAAATCTCCCGCCGTATTCGCCGATGCTCAACTCTATTGAAAAAGTGTTCGCTAAAGTAAACGGATTTGTACGTCAAAAACTTGGTGATCTTACACGAGATCATGTTTTAACTGACTTGATTGCTCAAGGAGTGCAAACAGTAACTTCTACGGATTCTACAAACTTTGTACTAGATATAATGATGCAACTGCCGGTTGCTGCAGCCGGAAGGGAGTTGCATTAATCGAAGTTTACTTGATTGATGAATTAAAAATATGATTAGTGATTATACTTACTAGGTTCGATATATACCTTTTCCTTTTGATTTGATTTTGAATTTGATTCGCGAATTTGTAAATTTTTTCTGTAAAGTTGCTAACTACATTCAAAACAATATGTTTCCTTGATTCGCATATGTGCTTAATTGTTCCGAAAATATTTTCATTTGATCCGTAAATTTGTTAAATTGATTCGCAAAATTGTTAAAATCATCCAATAAAGCATTTTTTTCATCGACAAAATTATTTATTTGACACGAAAAAATGTTCGTTTGTTTCGCAAATTTGTTAACTTGATTCGTAAAATCGTCAATTTCACTCGCAAGTTTGTCCATTCGGTCCGTAAATGTGTTAACTTGAAGGAAAAAAGGTATATATGAAATACATTTTATGGAAATTAAGTATGAGAGATGACATCAGACAAATGTGCACCATTTCGCTCGATACAGACATGGGCTCTTTTTAGCGCATTTTCCATTACACCATGTAATGTTTCTGGTTGCAGGCTCCGTATTTCGTCTCGAATATTCTGCTTTAGTTGTCTAATGTTCATTGACTTCGAGAAGGCGTTTGACATCGTTGACCGGGCTTATATCTGGACAGCCTTGCGTAAGAGAGGCATACCAGAGAAACTTATTTCCATCATAAAGGAGTCCTATAATGGAGCCCAATGTCACAAGGGTGAATTGTCCAGTCCTTTTGAGGTGAATAATGGAGTCAGACAAGGCTGTATTTTATCACCAATGCTGTTCCTTATTACCATCAACGACGTAATCTGCGATTCTCTACGCGACCATAAAAGTAAGGGTATCAGGTGGAAATTATTCGATTACCTTCAGCACCTGGACTACGCGGACGACATTTGCCTTCTCTCAAACACACCAGATAATCTGGCTCAAATGACGGATGCTTTGCATCGTGAAAGTCGAAGCGCTGCCTTAAAAATTAATGCCGCTAAGACTAAATACATGAGCTTGTCATCAGGAGGGCAAAACACCATTTCTATCTCCGGACAACCGATAGAAAAAGTCGAGGACTTTACTTACCTTGGAAGCGTAGTGACCGCGGATGGTGGGGCTGATGCCGATGTAGAGTCGCGTATAAATAAAGCCCGAGCAGTATTTTTCAGCCTGACTCCTCTCTGGCAAAACCACAACATCTCCAGAAATACCAAACTCCGGATCTTCGAAAGCAATGTAAAATCTGTGCTTTTATATGGGTGTTCCACGTGGAAGGTGACCAGTAACATTACCACCAAACTGCAAACTTTCGTGAATCAGTGCCTACGACGCATCCTACAAATTCGCTGGCCTGAGGTTATATCTAACGACGACCTCCTCAAAATTACTCGCCAAAATAGGATAGGCATCGACATCAAAAGGCGAAAGTGGCAGTGGATAGGTCACACACTTCGAAAAGAGCCAAAAAACATTGCTAAACAGGCTCTAGATTGGAATCCTCAGGGAACCAATGCTAGCCGTCGTGTGGGACGACCCAAAAATACATGGAGAAAATCTGTTGAGGCAGAAGGAAAATCTATAGGCAAATCGTGGGACCAGCTAAAGGCGATGGCTGCTAATAGGCAGAGGTGGAAAAGAGGCGTAGTCAATGCCCTATGCCCCACTAGGGGTTAAAAGGAACCAAAGAGAGAGTTGTCTAATAATCTCTGGTTTATTAATATACACTTTGTCTTTTAAATATAAAAAAAGTCGGGCGCAGTTAAATCTGCTGAACGAGGTGGCCAAGGGAAATCTGAATTTTTTGAAATCAAACGTTCGCCAAAAATTTCGCGTTGTTGGTGGTCCTGGGGTAGCAATTTGAATTTTGTATGGGTGCATCTTAAGATCCAACTTTAAAATTCTCCGCAATGTTGTTCTGGACATGCCTAATTGCGTCGAACGACGACGAGTTGAGACAAATTGATCATTTGCAACACTCTGCCGCACAGCTTCCACCATGTCCTCAGTGCGAATATTTATTTATTTCTTCTTGTAGCGGTGCAGAAAGGTGTGAAACCTCTGTGCATCTATGTGGGTACGATTTATTATTTATTCATTTCTTCAGTGTGGATCGCTGCAATGGCGGATCGGTATGTAACTTCATCGTAAGGGTCCCGTTTGTATCCCTGAACCTCTCTCTCAAGGTCTCGTAGACCACGCCTGACATGTCGTGGTGGAGGAATTCGGTCCATGAGATGATTATTGGGATGATCCTCACGGTAGCAACCAACAAGATACTGTTTTGAGAGTAGGAGATTGTGATCACGTATTGGCATCAATTTTGTCTCCTGATGTAAGTGATCCTGGGCAGACATCAGAAGGCAACCTGTCGCGATGCGTAGAGCGGCATTTTGGCAGACCTGAACTTTGGACCAGTATGTGTCCAAACTGGGGTTGCATAATCAGCGGCCGCTCGACCCACCGCTTTATAGGTAGTTAGCATGGTTTCTTTATATTTGCCCCAGGTGCTACCAGCTAGAGCTTTTAGGATGTTGTTCCTACTGCGCATTTTTTCACAGACTGAAGCTGCATGATTCGCAGACGTCATCATGTTCTCTAGGTGAAGCCCGAGAATTTCGGGTTTTTTTTTACAGTAAGAACAGAATTGTTGCCAATACGTATATCCATCTCCCATCTGATGTCCTCCCACCAAGTGGTTAGAAAAGTCGCAGAGGATTTGGACGCAGAGATGGTGAGGTTTCGGCTTTGGAAAAATGCATGTAATCGTCCTAGATAGCGATTAATTCGGAATCGCATTTCATCCTTATCATTCCCTGTGGCGAGTACGGTGCAATCGTCAGCATAGGAAATCACCTCGATTCCTTCAGGTGGTGTGGGAAGGCCGGACATGTAGATGTTGAACAGAGTGGGGGAGAGTACCCCTCCCTGTGGAACACCTAATTTGATTTTCCTAAGCTTAGAACGTTTGCCTCGAAACTCGGTGAAGGAGTGCCGAGCAGCTAGATAATTGGCAATCCAACGAATCTCTTGTGCAGGAAGATGCATATTCAACAAGTTTGCTAAGAACATTGAATGATTGACCTTATCAAAAGCATTTGATAGGTCAATTGCCATCAGAATGGTTCTGTGACAACGACTGCGTTGATTTAGCCCATCACGAATGCGTGTAGTGATCGCATCGAGGGCAGTGGTGGTACTATGCATTTTCCTGAAGCCATACTGGTGAGGTTCTAGCTTCGCATGTGCAACAAGAGTGGGGTGAATAAGGGCCTCCAGCGTCTTTGCGACAGGAGAAAGTATCTTAATGGGGCGGTAGGATTCCCCGAGATTTGCGCTCTTCCCTGGCTTGAGACAGGGAACAATTCGACCTGTTTTCCAGATTTCAGGGATGGCAAGCGTGGACCTCGACAAGTTAAAGGCGGCCGTGAGATACTCAATGGCTGGAAGGTCGAGATGTTTCAACATGGTCATCGAAATGCCGTCTGGTCCGAGGGCCTTGGAGTTTTTAGCATTCTCGATGACTTTTTTAACCTGGTCCGCGGTAAAAGATGGTATGGTGTCAACATTCCTGCTGCGAATCCGTCTTCTAATTTTGCGCTTAAGGCCGTCAGACTTGGGATATTCAATAAATTGTTTCTTGAACAGACTCGCACACTGAAGAGGATCGCAGGTTTTTGTGTTGCCAAATTCAATGGCGTTATTTCCCTTTTCTTTCCGAGGATTGGAAAGGGCGCGGACGGTAGACCATAGTTTGCTCACACCTTCATTGAGGTTACATTCATCGAGGTGCTGATTCCATTTCGCCCTCCTATAGTCTTTAACTTGTCGGTCGATTTCGGAGTTAAGCTCCTGAATTCTGGGATCATCAGGGTGAGCGCTTCTGATCTGATCACGTTCATCTGCTAATCTGGCAGCACTAGTGGGGAAGTTAGGCCAAACTTTCGGGATACGTCCTGCAGGAATAAAACGTGCCGCGGCTGTGGTAATGACGTTCCTAATATTTTTCTCGGCCTTATGAATGTTGGTAGGTGATGGTAGCTCGATGAACTTCGCCGACGAGTAAGCTTTGAAACCATCCCAATCGGCTTTCTTGTGATTGACAAACGTTCGCTTCTCAAGGAGGTATTACACTATCAAATAAAGTTTGACCAATGACGGAAAAAGTTTGTCCCACTAGTGTAATAGCAAAATAAATGAACAAAAATGTGTTTGACCAAAAATGAATGACAATCGTGGTCATTCATTTCGGGTCAAACATATGACCTTAGTGTAATAACAAAACACAGCCTTGGTCAAATTTATTTTGCAGTTTTTGGTCATACGGTCATTCAAAAATTACGAGTTTTTGGTGTGACCCATGGTGGTCAAACGTCATTCAATGATCAATATAAAAAATAGCGACAATTTATACTTTTGTGCAAACTGTGGGATATTCGAAAATTCAAAACTTAAATTAATCCGTTGAATCGAAGAAAATGTTTTTGGTAAACTCTCGGTAATAGCTTCGGCTGGAACAATCTGCGTGTTAAGGACACAACTCTAGTGGCGATCTCATCTCTACCAAAAAAATGTTGGTAGACGCACACCGTTTCAATCATTTTCTCGAATTTTTCTGGTTGTAAAAGTTTTTTTTTCTCAACAACGTGGAACCTCTTGGCCATAGTGTCAACAATAAATTAAATTGCAAATAATAATTAGTAATCCACGATTTATAAATGAATTTATCTTTTTTTTCTGGTGAAAACACAGTACATATTTCCCATTAAAAAATGTAGAAACAATTTAAAGAAGGGCGAAAAAAATTGATTTATTTGTAAATTTGGTTTTACCTTTAGGCAACTGTTAGATATTGTATCTTTACTACTAGATATTGGCAATAAATCGGAGATATGAAACTATCGCTGTCGCTTTTAAAGTCACGATAAAAACGTTCCCGTTCAGGGTGGCAGTTTGATTTTATACATGGCCGAACGGACTCACAATAAATGACTTGAAACTAGTGGCGATCCTACATAAGGTTTTGGGGTTCCCACCTCTCAGAAACACGCACCGCAACTTCAAAAGCACAATGTCCAAGTTTCGAGCCCGGCATAAGAGTAATCTGTAGCAACTTAACTGACAGTTTCTCCTGTTTCTTCTTTAACAAAAATTATCATGTAATTACTTTCAGAATTTTATTATGAACGAAGGCTGATCATTGGACAAAGATTGATTGTAGGGACTCTCAGGTGAGAAGTAGGACAACTGAAACTAATCTCCAGTGTTTCTCAATTTTTGCAGTAGCTTGAGATCCACAGTCAATTTTGAATTTGTCTTTCCGGAATTTTAGATGATTAGTGACTAAAAGATTATATTTTTTTAGAAATAAAAGAGGACCATATTATTCAAGCTACAGACGAGAATGCGGAGAACATTTTTGGAGGTTAAAAAATCTTATGGTCCCTTTAACTCTCACGATAATTTCCCAGTGTTCTTTATAGTATAAACTCAGTGATTTGGATGCACTGAGTAGTCATAAAATATGAGCACCGTCAACCTTATTCCTAAATAAATCCCTTTCGAAATATTTTCTTGAGTACTCCCCTGCATGAAACACACAGAAAATTTGTAAAAAGAGGTAGCTGCTACTCAAATTTTTCTAAGTTCTCCATACACCCCTTTTTGATTCTAACATTCTTTTCATTCTCCCGGTCTTCTTAAATTTGAAATAGCATTTGAAATAGCAAGAGGCAAGATTACGCCTTCAAGCAAAATCAAACTGATTTTTTTACAGAACAAACATTTATTCAACTAAACATCTTTGCAAATTCGATAAAGAAATGAAACAATGCACAATAACCACTCTAAATACATATTGGAGCTAAGTTAGCTTTGTTAATTTTTTTTCTGAAACGGTCATACTAGTGTGATAGGTAAATTTGCATCGGTCAAACAGCTAACTTGAAACCTGACTGACTACGTCATTGGCCAAACCAATTGGTCATTTGTTTGTCCCATAGTGTAATAGGTCTCGAAAAACACTTTTGGTCATTGCAAAAGTTGGACAAATTTTGTGTGACCCACTGGACAAACTTTATTTGATAGTGTAATACCGCCTTCAGACTTAGTGTTCGCTGGTTTGTCAATTTTTATAATGATGGTGGTGACCTGATTTGAGGGTGGTACGTACTTCCCATCGGGAAGCAGCGATTAGGCTGGCACTGACAATAGTTATGTCAGGAGAACTACTGCAAGTGCCCACGACTCTAGTCGGCGAGTCTTCATTGAGTGAACAGAATTCCGAGGCGTCAAGTGATTCGGCGATAGTTATACCCCTGGCATTGTTGTTGAGGTCCGAATGCCAGAGCTCATGGTGCGCATTAAAGTCGCCAAGGATGACCCTGTGCTCTCCGGAAAGGAGAGGACCAATATCGAAACGATAGCCTGAAGGGCAACTAGAATAAGGTGGTACATATATATTAAAAATTTCGATATTAGTACTCCCTGATGGAACTGAGATGGCTTGAATTACACAGTAATGTACGGACTTGTGTATTAGGAAGACAAGTCCACCTTCAGGGTGAGAATCATCCGGTCGATCTTTCCGCAGTGTGACATATTCGCTATGGACGCTTAGAGACGAGTTTGCGTGAAGCAACGTCTCTTGGATGACGGCGATGAGAATTCTGTTGGAACTCAAGAAGTGTGTGATCTCAGCGATTTTTCGGTGAATGCCATTACAGTTAAACTGTAATATAGATAGTGCAGTGAAATCTGCTGGAGGAGGAGGGCCAGGCGTTAAACTGGGTCTGGCACTCCTTATCATATTGTTGGGCGGTGTAGGAGGCAGTGGTGGAGAAAGTGGGCTGGGAGCAGCCCTGGGTTGCCCAGAATTTATACAACCTGCCGCAACATAGGCTAAGGAGTGTTGCCCTTGTCTTCGTAAACCCGAACACCTAAAGTGAACCCATTCCAAACAGCAATTACACTGCACTGATCTGGCATTCGAACCGATTCGTTGGTTGCAGACACTACAAATCCATACCCTTGGGCCTGAATTTGTTTCAACGCCGGCGCGAATTAGTAAGATTGAGAGCAGCCGCGCCGAGATGTAATGCTTCCAATATGACGAAAAAACACATATATCGTACCCACGCATATACACAGACAAACACAACCTTCAGGGCTCCTGCCGGGCTCTTGCCAGGAAGGCATATTGGCAGCTTTTGGCCGTTTTGCAATAACAAAACGGGTGTGGTCCGCCCCGTAGAGGCAGTTGCCGTAAAACCACTGCTCGTCAACGCCCGGCGCTTTATTACGTTGAAACAATGGCGAGACTCACATCCTCTACTGTTGGGGGTTGTAGTAATGTTGGAGCTAACATTATTTCACACGGTATTTTCCCGTTTCATTTTCATTTACGCTCCAAGTGTAAAGACCTTTTTAAGAGGTTTTTAAACCTGAAGTGAAAATGAACCGATAATGAAAATGAATGAAATGGCAAGGTGAAAAGAAAAAGAAATTATCTCCTTCAAACTAGCCCTAGTAAGTATTTCGAATTATAGAAAGAAGTCGCCAGTATGAGCAGAACATACCACAGCGATTTCTGAAGTCTATCTTCTTATTTTATATTTTATGTGTACAATCTTATTTCGAGTACTATAGCTTTTGGTGGTGAAACATAGTTTTTCTTTAGCATTGTGCCTTGGGGGGATGTATGTATGTATATCAATTTAACCTAAAGTCCCATCGCCTGTGTCAGCTTTCAATTTCATCTGCTCAAAATTTAGAGTAATCACTGCGGAATCCTATTTGGCCGAAGGTCCCATTTTGAATGGGATAATTTGTAACAGGCACTGCCAACACCAGTAGTGCAAGGTGGTGTCATAATCAGAAACCATACAGATAAAAATTTATTATCTGTGCCGGGTCGATGCATACCGCCAGATACGTAAATTCATATTTGCATAATCCACACCAGCGAAGCATACGTAAATGGGCACAACACACCGCCCACTTCTTGTACACTTTGGCACGGGGATGCGGCTCGCGTCTAATAAGTTTTATGGGCTGTTTACTGATCGTGCTCCTGTGCACGTCAGACCCGAAATCTCAACGCGTGCTCCAACATTCATTCTGAGGAGGATACGCACGCAGTCGGAAACCGCGACGATTGATGATATCAAGCAATAGGCTATTGGGCAATCTATTTTTACCTGAACTATCTTCGGCCAGAGATAACGGACAAGATGCACTAAGCAGTGTTCTTCAGTGGGGTGATTTGGTACGAAAATCACCGCTGCTGATGGTTGTGGTGTTGTGCTGGAATCAATCGCCGTCACTCCAAGTGGTGGTAGTTCAAATCGTTTTTGGCCTGAATCATCCGCGAACAGTTCGTCATCACTTAAATTGATTTTTCACTTCGGAACGGATTTGTCATACACGGTCTTGAGTACAGATTTGTTTAGATTCGCAAAATGGGGAAGCGCTCGTCGCACTAAATTCACTTCACTTCTGTTGGAGTTTATTAAATCTCTGCAGTGTCGCGTCAAAACAGCAGGTAGCTAGCACCACTTCATGTCCGTCACAACGAAATTATGAAAATTGTCGCACAGACTGAAGGTCGGGAAAAAGGGGGTTGGTTGGGCGTCCGTTTGCTGGGTGGTTGGCTAACAGGCAGACTCAAGACTAAATATTCGACTGAACCTATGTCACATTTGACAATTACGGTCACTTCCTGAAACCCCCGTGGGTGTAGGACAACATGAAAATGCACAGCCGCACGATTGGGAATGGGACGAGAATGCGCCCCGCGCAACTGATTTTGACGTTTCGCTTTCCCAAGTACTCCCAACACAGATCGATTGTGTGTGGAGTACGAACGAAATTGATTTTCCACCCACCGTTTGTTTTTATTTGACACCGCGTAGAGTTTTGGTGGAATTTCTGATAAGGACTTGACTGCAATTCTACAAATTCCAATGCATCCAATTCAGAAATGCGCCGGCCATTCTCTACATGCACTTGTCGACTTATGTCACATCAAACAAGAACCAAAAAAGATTCTTTCTGCGGCGCGATGTTATTTTTGGAAATAGACCTGAGAAAATGTTAGAAATTGCAGGGAGGAATGCGATTCTGGCTCGAGGCTGCAGCAATTAACTTCACTTTCATCCGATGGACTGTGCCGAAGAGCACTCAAATTTCGGCCAGTGTGTAACCGTTACATTGCTGATTGGATTGCGTTCTTTTGTTTGGCGAAAAGCACCAATACGCGAGGCTTGGCCATTTTCATTACAGCAACTTCCTTTATTGTTTATCAAGAAGTCTCGATACATCTTTCTCAACAACTGAATTGCTAAAATTCAAAAATTCTCCGGACTTTGGCAAAAATTCCTTCACACACTACTCACCTTATTCCCTCCTCTTCTTCTACACCACAGCCCTCGTTCGTTACACGGTCTTCGTTGTTCGGCCCCCTTCTCTGTTCAATAGAGAAAAAGTTTTCACTTCTCAACTCCTTTTTCACACTCACGGCGACACACTTTTAGCACAATCACAATTTCACAGCAATATTCACTGCGTCTAGTTTGGAAAACATAAAAACACACGCGTCGCTTTGCCGTGCAAAAACCGCAAATCAATTCAAACTTTTCAGACTTTCAGACACGACCGAGCGAGGCGACGACATCAACCTCGGGTACCGCAAGCAAAAAAAGTTGCCATTTGAAAATTTCGTCGGATTCTTCTTCTTAGCGCAGTTTTGTGCGTTGCCGATCGGGTTAGGGCTAATGTGGGATTGGAGATATTTGAAAACAAACGGCTGGCGGTAGTGCCACATGTAGGAATTGACTGCACGAAATGAATTGGGTGGGATTTCTTCGTGCAACGAAAGCACGAACGTTTAAATTCTCTGTGATGTAGAAATTACGCCTTTTTAGCAAATTTGCATGTATGTATAGTGAAATTTGGGACCTCAGATTATTATGCGAGGTAGGATGCTTAACAGGCCAAATACACCTGCAACTTTGTTGCCAACCTAAGTTGGCAACACGCAAAAAAACCGGAAATTAAGTAATTTGTAGGCATGTTGCAGTACCAGGTTGCAAGAACGTGAATGGCGTGATTGCCGGAATGTTGCAAGTGTGTAGTAACGTACCTGCAACCTAGGTTGGCAACCAAGTTGCAGGTGTATTTGGCCTGTAAGAGATGAATAATTAACCATGAATCGCTTGGAACTTGTAACTTGGGAACTTTTGTTAATATATGGCCTAAGTATATTATATTTAATGAAAATCTCTTGCAAATTGCGTCCAAATGATTTTCCGGACAGCATAGTTAGGTGACCAGACTGGCAAGGCTCCGGTTTTTTAATTTTTGCATGAATAGTCTAGTACAGATAGCTCAAAACCCAAACATCCAAAAGAAAAAGAAATTTTTGATGCCAAATTGTTGAATACACTGCCCAATATACGCAATAAAAAGTTACACCAATTTGCGCCATGGGTTAAGGGGGGAGGGGGTCCCAAAGGGGTGAAAATTTACTTTTTTACAAATAACTGGAAAACTATGAATCTGACCTTAAAATCTTCTGAGGACGAAACAAACTACACAAAATTGCCTTTGTAATGATATATAACACTCCAGACGTTTTTTCGGAAAATTATACCCTAGACCCAAAAGTATTATAGAGAATTTACATTTTTTGAGTTTTACATTTCGGACTGTAACTCTTGATAGAAAGAACCTAGGGTGACGAAATCTTGTTCATTCTATTACAAACAAAATTTATTTGGTTTGTACCAAAAATTTAGGTGCTCCGACCATTGCCGCCTCCCTCACTCCTCCTAACATTTTTCAAAAAGGCATGCCTGTAGCTTCTTTTCAAATTGAGCCAGGCAGATAAAATTTAGTGAGGTGCCTAGTCTAAGCCCCATTATGCCCCTCACCAAAAATTGTTACCATCCGATCAAAACTAAGGGTACTCCCCATACAAAGTAAACCAATATTCTAAAAAAATCACATTTTTTCACTTCTAAATTCTATCTAAAATGAAAAAATAAAATTTATTTCTTAGAACGTCATTATAACAGTTAATTGTAGTCTTGTAAATGTATATTCAAAAGTTTGTACCAGAGCGTGCCTTACAAGTACGAAAAATGTGGTTTGAAGGTTGCTAGTACACGTTACTCGATTTATTCGGAACTAGCCTTTGAACTAGTACCAATGACTTTCAAACACAATTTGTTGATACTTGTAGTGTACGCTTTGATGCAAAATTTTGAACATACATTCAGAGGACTACAATTAACTGTTATAATAACGTTCTAAGAGATAAATTTTATTTTTCCGTTTTAGATAGAATTTAGAAATGAAAAAATGTGAAATTTGTTAGAATTTTCGTTCACTTTGTATGGGGGGTACCCTTAGTTTTGATCGGATGGTAATAATTTTTGGTGGGGAGCATAATGAAGCTTAGACTAGGCACCCCATCAAATTTGATCTGCCTGGCTCAGTTTAAAAAGAAGCTACAGCCATGCCTTTTTGAACAATGTTAAAAGGAGTGAGGGGGGCGTCAATGGTCGGAGCACTCCAATTTTTGGTACGAATCAAATAAATTTTGTTATCAATATATGGACAAGATCTTATGACAGTAGGTCTATTCTATCAAGAGTTACAGTGCGAAATGTAAAACTCGAAAAATCCAAATTCACTATAATACTTTTGGGTCTAGGGTATAATTTTCTGAGAAAATGTCTAGAGTGTTACATATCATTACAAATGTAATTTTATGTTGTTTGTTTTGTCCTCAGCTCATATTAAGGTCAGACTCATAGTTTTCCAGATATTTGCAAGAAACTGAATTTTCAACCCTTTGCCACCCCCTCCCCCCTAACCCATGGCGCAAATTAGTGTAACTTTTTACTGCGTATATTAGGCAGTGTATTCAGCAATTTGGCATCATAAATTTCTTTTCTTTTTGGATGTTTAGGTTTGGGGCTATTTTGAACCAATTGTACTGGACTAGAAAGCAAAAACAAAACTTTTAATAATTTAATTTAGGTGAATCCGATAATGCTCTAAATTCTTAGCAACTCGGATGGTGCAATCGAAAAGTTCAAAGTTTACGCCCTGTAAACAAATTTCGGATCGAAGGAGCATTTCAGAGTTCTTGCTGTCTGTGTTCAGAAGCTACAACCGTTAAAAGATGCAGCCCGAGAACAATCAATTTGGTAGAGGGGACAATAATATAGCAGAGCAGGGGTCGATTATGCAAAAAAAAAGTTAGAGAGGAGGATGCGGAGGTCAATTGTAGGGCATATTGTGCCGCATATTTTCCTCTATATTGTCTGCGTTCAAAAGTAACAGCCATACAAAGATGAACCCGAAGAACAATAAAATTAGAAAAGGGGGATCATGTGCAAACGAGGTCGATTTTCTTTAAAAAAAAATCAATAGAGGAGGATCACGGGGTCGATGTGGCGCACATTTCACTCAAACTCAGACCTAGAATAAAAAAAATTAAAAAATATGCAATTTCAAGGTTTTGTAGGGGAATTAGGAAATCTATGGGTCTGCCAATATTTTGTAAGAGGTGTCACTGCTAGGATTGCATACCCTTACGCGACGTACCTGAAATTTGACTTGCTCTCGAAATATTATACGAGCCGCCTCGGATACCTCATCGGTAAAGTCTTTTGGCTATGAACAACGGACCACGATCGGTTTTTGGAACGGACGATGCTAGTATAATATTATACTAGGCTCACTGAAGTCGTACAGGAAATGATCGTATACAACATCGCTAAACTAGGACTGAGCGAAACACAATTGCTCGGCTCGGGGCACCTTTATCCCCAAGCTCTCGCACTGTACTGCTCTACACTAGAAATGAATAGGCAGGCTTCGGAATCCTGTTGACTAAGAGTGACTAGATTTCTACACTCCCTAATCGACTGGAAAACTATATTTAGAATCGTATCATCACAGCCAGTTTTAAATCCAGAGTGCAGATCATCACAATTGTCATATGCTTAACTTGCAGATCAATCTGCCAAAGACGTATTTTATCAGCGACTAGGCGACACCTTTGATAAGGCTCCCAGATGTGACATTAAAATTATTATGGGGGATCTCGGCGGTAAAATCGGCGCTTATAGCTTAGGCTTTAGAATATCTACAAACCCTGGGACAACCAGGGTGCGGTAAGGAATGTATGCTCCTTAAATTGAAATCACAATTTTATACAGGGTGTCCCGCAACTGGTTAGCCATAGACCAATGGTAGACTCTACAGGATGTTTTAGGAAAAATGTCGCCAAAATTATTTATCTAGCTTTTACCGTTAAGGAGTAATTGCCTTTTTTGTGATTCTTTTCAAAAAACACGTTTTTTCTAAAAACTCCTATTTTCTAGCTTCCACTTTAGCCAAATCAATGTTTTTCATATTCTTCTGAAAGTACATCAAATTTCCAATAAAAGGACATATTGAACGTTTCGAACGGTTTCGTATCTTCCGAGATACAACGTTTTGAATTTTGCAGAAATATCAATTTCAATTTTTAATGTCAAAATTAAACCCGAATTTCGTAACGGTACATTGTAGTGGCAAATCTGCAAAGTTGACAAAAGTTGGCGTAGTATCTTAGCTTTCGAACGGAATATAAGAATAAAGCACAGAGTCATCCAGTTTCTGAATAATATGTATAAATGAACAAAAAACATAGTCTGCAAATGTACCAAACCGACTTCAATCTTGAAAAGGAAGTAAAATTTTTACATCAAGCATAGACTTGGTTGTTATGCATTATGGAAAAATACTTTTCGCTACTGTTGTAGATGCTAATTATAGCGGTAAGTATAAACAAATTTGTTTTATGTGTTGAATTATTTGTACGAAGTTTCGCTGTGTACACATTAATATTGTGAGAGTATTTTTCATTTTCATCGTCTAAAAAAGGATAAACATTTTAATTTGTCAGGTATTAAGTAGTGTCCTTTTATGTCCTTTTTCAGAGTTTTCCGATCCAATTTTTCCTTAGCAAATTTAATGATAGAATCCTAGATTCTAAAAAATGAAAAAGGAAGTGGCAACTTGAATTATTCGCGTAGTTATGGCTTTGGAAAGATACAGATGATTACGGGAAACACGAAAATTTTCCATTCAAACTCGATTTATTCCGTTTAGGGTCCTTGAAATAGGAATCAAACACCGGATATGTAATGTACTCGGCGTCCCCTTTGATATGATACCCCGCATGCCGACCTCCAGTCAAGGATTAAATAGTGTCCTTTTTGGAACCTTTCCGATCAAATTTATTTTAGTAAAATGAGTGTCTCCCGGACCCCACTGATTGAAGACCAAGGAAAAATAGCCTTACTGTATTTTTTTTTCTATTGGAAATGCTTATATGACTGAACTATTTCCAAGTAATGGCAAGATTTCTTCCACTTACGGACTATGTTTTTTTCCCTTTTACACATATTATTCACAAACTGGATGATTCTGTGATTTATTCTTATATGCCGTTCGAAAGCTAAGATACTACTTCAACTTTTGTTATCTTTGCAGATTTGCCACTACAATGTACCGTTACGAAACTCGGGTTTAATTTTGACATTAAAAATTGAAATTGACATTTCTGCAAAATTCAAAACGTCGTATCTCGGAAGATACGAAACCGTTCGAAAGGTTCGATATGTCCTTTTATTGGAAATTTTGTGTACTTTCAGAAGAATATGATAAACATTGATTTGGCTAAAGTGGAAGCTCGAAAATTGGAGTTTTTCGAAGAAAGTCGTGTTTTTTGACAAGAATCACAAAAAAGGCGATTACTCCTTAACGGTAAAAGCTCGAGAAATAATTTTGGCGACATTTTTCCTAAAACATCCTGCAGAGTCTACCATTGGTCTATGGCTAACCAGTTGCGGGACACCCTGTATACAAAGCAAAAGGTTTCACCCTTTCATTCTAGAATAGAGGCACCACCGTCTCTATATTAAGGCCGCAATGTAGAAATCTTTCGTCTACTGTTTGCACTGTTTTGTTGTTACTTTTAATGACGTCATATGCTTGTTGTTGTTGTTTGTTCGTGTAAATCCAAAACTTAGTAGGCAAACTATGACGGCATGGAACGGCTGAGTTACGGCCTTGATGTATCTAGATGGTGTTGATAGAGGTTTTGAGGGGAAACATTGAGGAAAGAGCATCGAACATCGATGTTACGAATCGAGCTTTTTATACGTTGAAGACGTCAAAAATTGTGTGTTGCCTAAAATATTTTTTTTGTGCATCTTCAATTACTTATATGGACTCAAAATTATTACATGTTTGAAGAAATGAGAAAAAAAATTATTTTGTCTGCATAAAAAAAAACTTCTAACAAGCTAACGACTATCTTAGTGGTGTCCTACAATCTAAAGGAGGTAGCTGGCTGAGACTGATACCATGAGCGCTGAAATCGCATTTTTCCATCAAGACAATGTTTGATCTCAACCTTAAGATGCTCCCATAAAGAGCATTTCAGAGCAAACTCTCAGATTGTATTTTATAAACCTTCGTAACATATAGTCTGGTTGGTGTAGGTATAGGCAGGGCGCAAATCATAGGGTCCGGGGATCGATTCCTAATGTAAGTAGGTAATTTTTGATGACTTTTCAGAGCAGAAGTAAAATAGATGTCGTCAACACTTATGAAGCTGGATGGATGCCGGCCTCCGCAAGTTTTTTTTAATTGATGAACTCAGTAATTATATCAATTAACAAGTTGTTAATTTTATGAATTAGTTCATAATTTTAATGAAATTTTTGTTCGTTGTTTTGTTAAAATCAGATTCATTAGACTGATGAAAGTCGTCTTCGGTGGGATATCGGTGTAAATTAAATATTCATTACTTTAATGAACAATTTCATGGCTTCAGGGCACCTTTTTCTTTCAGTGTAGTCCGTCACAAGCTCGTGAGTTCGAAAAACACCTTGATCCACGGTGAGATTCGAAGTCATGACCCTGTGCACCGAAGGTGCGCGCACTAACCGCTAGACCAGCCAGACTAGGAGGTGGCTGGAGATTATTTCAAATCTTCTTAATATGTCAGAGACCTTGATCGGATAGGCATTTCTGTCAAAAGGCGAAAGTGGCAATGGATATGTCATATCCTCCGAAGAGGGCCAAAGAATATTGCTTAACAGGTCTGCTGGACGACCAAGAAACAGATGGAAAAATAGGTAGATGGCGAGGCTGCTTCATTAAATAAGAGGTGGTCAAAATTAAAGGTCATGATACACAGCAGAACGAGATGGAAAACAGGCGTAGTTAATGCCCCATGCCGCACAAGAGGCTAACATAAATCTGCGGTCAAAAGTAACAGTCATTTGAAGATTCTAGCCCAGAGGTAAAAAAGATTACAAGCGCAAGCGTGGTCAATTTTAGAAAAACGGGACTTGCGGTACACTTTGGATGTTTGTGGTAAAATTCCAAGAGGATTTTATATGCAGACTTAAAATGGAGGACTGTCCCGCACTATACTATCGGAGACGGTTGTTCCTCTTATCCTAATATCGCACCGCAATGTCTTCTTCTCTGTACCGTGACCACTTGTGGGGCATGATGCGTTTACTCAGCCGTTTATAGGCTACTTCGAGTCAACGTTACATTGCATATAGAGGATTGTATATAATGTTGCAAGCACTATATATTTCCGGGACCACGCCGAGATCAGATCTCCGGACCTCTAGATTACTAGCATCGTAGAGTGCGACTCAACCAAGTGAGCCACAGAGCGCGATGTAGTCGGGTATATTCTTATTTTCTTTCATCGCATGAAAGCATTAAAAGTACCCGCAGTTCTCGGAATTAAATGCATTTCTAATGTCTAGCGTCACTAAGCACATGTACTCGGACTCATAATGAGTCAGTAGCTCATTTGGTTGCCGCCGTGACTGCGTCTTAACGGGTTGCTCTTTATTCAGTCTTCTTCATGACCACCCTATATGACATTCCATATGGATTTGGATTCTCATCGAGCTGTTTCAAGCAGTCTCGCTTGCTCTTATTGATTGCAAGCTTTAGTAGGGCCGTGGCAAATCACTATGCTCAGTTGTTCGGGTCGCACGTTGACAAATGCGCTGATCTTTGAAGAACTGAGTGGATTCACGTTCACTCCTTCTCGCGGGAAGAAATGTAAGCAGAAATCGCTGCCATATGTTCTTAGCGAAAGGAACTGAGAGGAGTGGACGCAAAAGCACTCATTTGCGTAAAATCTCCTTAGCCCCGTAGTTCTCTCGGCTTTTATTGACCATAGTTGCAGACTCGTTCGTTTCAGACCAACATTAATGAAATGCTATCACCGAAAATTGGAGCAACATATACTGAAAGGGGAGCTTTCTTCTTCTTTATGGCGCGATAGCCCGAGGTCGGGCCTTTGGCCGCCTGTAGGGTCGACATGTCGTGTTCACGCCCAACATCTAGTGGACTCACCTCCTTATTGCTTCCATTGAGCTCCGGTCATCCACACACTCTGGCTCGATTGCGCGTTCATCACCTTTTTGGGCATGCGATCGTCGTTCATCCTTTATACATATCTCGCCCATTGCAGTCGCTGCAATTTTCTGATTTTCTGGCGATAGCTTTTCCTTAAGGGGGGCCGTGTAAGCAACCATCGTCACATCATTCCTCAATTTGTCAACTGCAAAAATGTTTGCCGGGGTGAATCTCGAGTGATGCACCGAAGTACCTAGTACCTACCCTTATACCAACTTATAGTTGTCTGGGAGGTACAAAAGACCTTATTACGACGATAATGGAATAAATAGCACCAAAATAATCAAATCGAATTGATGAGCCCAGTAGATCACAACGTATAGTTTTTTTTCTGGTAAAATTGAAACCTTTTTTTTCTCTAGAACACTCAAAAGCTCACATAGATTGAAGATATAAAATGTTTATTTGTCATTAAGGAAGGTGCGCCGTATTAAAGTGGAAGGGAGATGTGAGAGGAGGATAAAAAAAAAGAAATTCTATACCTATAAGTCGCTTTCACCATATAGTGGTCTAAATCGATGTTTGCTCCGCTATAGGATCGAACGTCCATTAGGCTCGATACCCATTTCTTGCAGACCAGGCTGAAACTGTCTATAATCGATCGAGCTAGGATGTGTCAAAAAGCACCTGCATCACACGTCTATTGGAAAATAAATTACAGAGCCACTTCCTAACAATATGAGACTGCAGTTTCGAGTCCTCGGGGCAGCGTCAGCATTTTAAAAGATTGCTTTGAGCAGGCTTCTTTCTTCTGTTACTAGGTACAAATTGCAATTGGCCGTTAATAGGCATTTCGCCTGGACAAGAAGCACTAGACAGAAACGATTGTAACTCGAAACTCATGGTACTATGCAAATATTAAGTTAAACCCAACAATTTGGAATCATTTCGGAACTTTATTCCCATCTCGCTTTCATACTGATGACAAATTGTTTCGTTCTAACCTTACTTTTATGCATCTTACTGGCTGATGGCTGCAAATCGTGATTACATAACAACAAACTTTTCTCGTCGTTTTTTAATTTTATTTTGAAGAAACTACTTGGAAAAGGCTTACACACTCGATCTATTCATCGAAAACTGTCTTAAGAGCCAATTCGGGCTTATCGTAGCCCATTTCTTCGGGCGTCAGGACACCCAATTCGGTCAAAGTGGGGCGGATCTCATTCAAGAGGTACGGGTAGATTTCGGCTTTCTTATCGCCGCACTTGTCCTTGCAGCCTTCCAACCACCTCACGGCCAACGAGTAGTCATTAACGCGACGGCAAGCCTTCAGGCCAGCAACAATGATTTTTGGATCGGGAACCAAATCCATGCCCAGAATGTCGTTCATTCCTTTGCGAATTTCCCAGCCGTCGATATCCTTACGGTTGAAGTAGTTCTCGTAGCGTTGATCGAATTGTTCATCCGTCTCGGCATGTCCATGGGAGGCACGTACGCCACCGACGGCCGCAACACGGGCCGATTGCACGCCCAACGATCCTCGGACGACTCCAGCAAGTTGATTGGCGGCTGATCGCAACATTTTTGCACTGAAATTTGACTATCTGCAACGAGAGCGTACGTTTGATGGATTAGTAATGGGGGATTTTCTGATTTCGGGACTGATTGAAGTATTAAGTAACACACATACACGGTCTGGCAAAAAGACGGAAAAATTCTCACACTCCACCGATGGATGTCAAAGTTATCAAAAAATTGGCTGAAAGTGAATGCCTTTCCGTATAGGGAGTACCTCGAAAATGTGCTGAATGTTGGTGAAACACGAAATGTGATTAAAGGTACAGTCAAAGTGAAAATTGTGTTTTCCACCCTGAAATAGCAGAGTTCTTTGAATGTGAAATCATGATCATGTGGGAAATGGAACAATTTTTAAGAAATGTACACTATTTGCAGGGATAGAAATTACCCAAAAGAAAAGTTTTCCTGTTTCATTTATTTATACTAAAAGTGCGATCTAGAAAAAAGAATAGTTTGCTTTTGTAAGAAATAAAATTTTCATCATTTCTGTACATTCAACACCAAGTAGTCAGTTCAAATTCCACCAACTTCACATGTCTCTTTCAACATGATTTGACACTTAATTCACCAACAAGCGATCGGACGAAAATCCATTGTGATTGGACGACACTCACCCCCACATATTGTGAATACATTTCACACGATTCTCTCTGGTAGACGGCTGAAAAATATTTTTTTTGTGTTCGCGAAAATAGTTGTGAGCCAGAGTCGTTGTCGGTCGTTTTTGGAAGAATTACATTGAATTGTTATCAGCAAGAATGTCCCCAGCGTAAGTACATGATCCCGTCCACTTTCATTTTTATTCATTAAACAAAAAAACTGTAAAATGCGGCGCTCGTGTGTTGGAAAAGTGTCTTGGGGTCGGTCGCGTGTTTTCTCTTCACCGGCGCGCGGCGGCGTCCATTTTTCGTTGATCTCATCGTGCATTGCATATTGGCGAGAATCGATAACAGACACCGCCTTATAAATTTTTGTCATGTTCGGATTGACTCCTGGCAGGATGAAAAACGTAGTCTAAACGAATTGGTGCTAAATGGGCGGGGACCCATTGTGTTGAACGCGGCCTGCGGTTCGTATTGTATGTTCCGCGACCCGCATGTCGGACTATAAAGGACAAAGGTTATGTTGTGCTTTTGGGGTTGATGGTGATTGTGGCCGCCGGCCAAGTTCTCGAACATACTAAACGATTTAAATATTTTAGTGTGAAAGACAAAACTTTTTGTGTGGAAAACTACAACTTTTTTGCTCTTTACCCTGATTGTTCTGTTGCGTCATTGCACCTAGGGTGAATTCTAACTGTGATTCACCACCGAGTCTGTCAATTAGGACAGTGCTGTTTGCACTTTGTTGTTATCTAATGAAATATGTAGTTTATTTGAATCCCGGAAGCTGTGATCCAAGGGTGACCTAAGGTCTGAATATTCTGTATCTTGGGAGTAACGTTGATATAATAAAATGCGCCGAGGAATGCATAGTCAAGAGTGTGCTTGGCCGCTAGTAAGCGAAGGATATGTTGTTGGGGCACCATAGCCCATTTCAGTTTCAGGCTTCAGATGTAATGGTGGTCATGGACAGAGCATTAACAATGATCTTGCATAGGTAGTGTGTGTTCATGGGTTGCCGCGATAATTCAGAGCTACCTCTCACATTTTTAAGTTATGACACTAACAAGGGACACAAGGAATAAGTGGTCACTGCAGGAGTAGCGCATGGATCGCTATGTCGAAAGGAGTGACAAAGGTAGATTTTACTGACGACGTAGCGGTCGCAAGAGACCTGGCGTTGTCAAAATGTCCACAAGTGAGGCGATTTTTTCGTATCGAACTTCGAAAAAAGTCAACTTTTATTGCACACTTGCTTTACTTGCACCAAAGCATCTTGACAGTCGAATGACGAGACGATTGAGAGTGATTTTCGCTCGTCGGTATTAGGGTACATTCAAACGGAGCGAGCCTTGAATGTGCGGGTTGTGGTCCACGATATGTGAAAACACGTCTCGCTAGTTGTGTTTTGACAGCGGCATGGCTCTCGCTCGTCGTGAGCTTCCCATATAAGCCAATGCGTTTGTATGGCTAGAGCTTGCGAGCCGTACGGCTCGTCGTTTGAATGAAGCCTTACAACATTGAAAAGACTAGTACTAACCCTTAAACCTAGTACTCTGTACGATACAGCGATTCTTCTTCTTCATTACCGTAACTCCTAGTGGAGCATGGTGCGTTGATGACTACCGTGTGTAGTCATCAACGTTACAGAGACAACTGAATTCGGAGTGTGATACAGTTGTCAGCCATACCACTTCCTAGTCGCATCGTTAGTTTATTATTCTACGATAAGAATATTTCTTATCATCTTCTTCTGAATAATAAACTTGCGACGAGTCGTGCCGAGTTTGGAAACTCGTTTCTCTATGAGTGTCTATTTCACAGAGTGGCGACCGAACGATCACGGCCACAGAGCACGACGGATTAGAGCTCGTCGATTAGAAAACTGGTGACATCAGGAACCAAGCCTTTGATGGCACACAGGAGAAAGTAGTAGTAGATTAGAAAACTGAAGCAGTTGTGGTCCTACGGCAACTGCCTCTCCGGGGCGGACCACACCCGTTTTTATACAAAACGGCTAAAAGCTGCCAATATGACTGCCTGGCAAGAGCCCTGAAGGTTCGATGCAGGAAGGTTGTGTTTGGCTGTGTCAATGAATAAGAAAATCTGAAAAGGAAATGCAAATAACCGCAAAATACACTGGATATGCGACTTTTTTTTCGGGACCAAAATATTTTCTATGGTAACTTGATCGAAGCTACAAGATGACATTTCTCATTTGAATTTTATATGGAAAATTAATTGTAAACAAAATCATGCACATGCGCAGCTTAATGCTGTAAGTTCGTAGTAGGGGCGTCGGAAAAATGGGGGCAATAAATCCGAAATTTCAAAATTATTAGATGCTTAAAATTAATTAATCAGCAACGTTCCCGTTGCATAACTGTATACCAACAGCATCAAAATTTACACTATTGCGAAAAGCACATTTAAATGGGATTGCAAAGCGTTGCGTGGTCTAAATTCAGTTAAATACAAAATTTTAAATAGTGTGTATTCCAGTGCATTGCGTTTGAATACTCCAACCAATGAAAAAGCAAAAAGTATTAAACCATACCAGCCCCAAACACTAAATTTGCAACGCCACTGCTAGCTATATAAAAAATCAAATTGTCCCCTTTATTTTCAGATATTTCGTTTCCTTCTTTTTCTTCTTCATTGGGCTGTGGATATGTGTGTTTTTTCGTCATATCGAGAGCATTATATCTCGGCGCGGCTGCTCTCAATTTTTCTAATTCGCGCCGGTGTTGAAACAAATCCAGGCCCTCCTCCACTGCCCCCTACACCGGCCCAACAATGCGACAAGGAATGCCGGATCCAGTCTTACGCCTGGCCCTCCTCCTTCAGCAAATTTCACTGCACTATTCATATTACAGTTTAACTGTAATGACATTCACCGTAAAATCACTGAGATGACACACTTCTTGAGTTCCAACAGAATTCTTATTGCCGCCATCCAGGAGACGCTGCTCCATGCAAATTCGTCTCTTAGCGTCTATAGCGAATATGTTACATTGCGCAAAGATAGACCGGCCTCCACGGATGATCCTCACCCTGGAGGTGGACTTGCCTTCCTAATACACAAGTCCGTACATTACTGTGTATTAGACGTAGTTGATGACGGTACGGCGGAAATACAAGCCATCTCAGTACCATAATTCTAGTTGCTCATCTGGCTATCATTTCGATATTGGTCCTCTCCTTTCCGGAGAGCACAGGGTTATCCTTGGCGACTTTAATGCGCACCATGAGCTCTGGCATTCGGACCTCAACAACAATGCCAGGGGTATAACTATCGCTGAATCACTTGACGCCTCAGAATTATGTTCACTTAATGAAGACGCCGACTCGAGTCATGGGCACTTGCAGTAGTTCTCCTAACATAACCATTGTAAGACCAGCCTAATCGCTGCTACTCGATGGGAAGTATGTACTTCCCTCAAATCTGATCACCTCCCAATCGTTATAAGAATTGACAAACCAGCTAACCTGACTAAGCCTGAGAAGCGAACGTTTGTCAATCACAAGAAAGCAGATTGGGACGGTTTCAAAGCTTACTCGTCGGCGATGTTCATCGAGCTACCATCACCTACTAATGTACATAAGGCCGAAAGAAATATTAGGAACGTCATTGCCAAAGCAGCGGCACGTTTCATTCCAGCAGGACGTATCCCGAAAATTCGTCCTAACTTCCCTTCCAGTGCCGTCAGATTGGCCGATGAACGTGATAACATCAGAAGCGATCACCTTGATGATCCCAGAATTCAGGAGCTTAACTCCGAAATCGACCGACAAGTTAGCGACTATAGGAGGGCGAAATGGAATCAGCACCTCGATGAATGTAACCTTAATGAAGACGCCAGCAAATTATGGTCTACTGTCCGCCTTTCCAATCCTCGGAAAGAAAAGCGAAATAACGCCATTGCGTTTGGCAGTACAAAAACCTGCGATTCTCTTCAGTGCGCGAGCCTGTTCAATAAACAATTTATTGAACATCCCAAGTCTGACGGCCTTAAGCGCAAAATTAGAAGACGGATTTGCAGCAGGAATGTTGAGACCATACCATCATTTACCGCGGACCAGGTTAAAAAAAAAGTAATCGAGAATGCTAAAAACTCCAAGGCCCTGAGACCAGATGGCATTTCGATGGTCATGTTGAAGCATCTTGACCTTCCAGCCATTGAGTATCTCACGGATGCCTTTAACTTGTCGATCTCCACTCTTGCCATCCCTGAAATCTGGAAAACAGGTCGAATTGTTCCCTGTCTCAAGCCAGGGAAGAGCGCAAATCTCGGGGAATCCTATCGCCCCATTACGATACTGTCTCCTGTAGCAAAGACGCTGGAGGCCCTTATTCATCCCACTCTTGTTGCACATGCGAAGCTAGATCCTCACCAGCATGGCTTCAGGAAAATGCATAGTACCCCCACTGCCCTCGATGCGATCACTACACGCATTCGCGATGGGCTAAATCAACGTCGTCCATGCCACAGAACTATTCTTGTGGCAATTGACCTATCAAATGCATTTGATAAGGTCAATCACTCAATGCTTCTCGCTAACTTGTTGGATATGCATATTCCTGCACAAGAGATTCGTTGGATTGCCAACTATCTAGCTGGTCGGCACTCCTTCACTGAGTTTCGTGGTAAACGTTCTAAGCTTAGGAAAATCAAATTAGGTGTTCCACAGGGAGGAGTACTCTCCCCCACTCTGTTTAACATCTACATGTCCGGCCTTAAGGATGAAATGCGCCTCCAAATTAATCGCTATCTAGGACGATTACAGGCATTTTTCCAAAGCCGAAACCTCACCATCTCTGCGTCAAAATCTTCTGCGACTTTTCTAACCACTTGGTGGGAGGACATTAGATGGGGGATTGATGTACGTATTGGCAAAAATTCTGTTCCTACTGTAAAAAACCCCCAAATTATCGGGCTTCACCTAGAGAACGTGATGACGTCTGCGAATCACGCAGATTCAGTTTGTGAGAAAATGCGCAGTGGGAATAAAATCCTAAAAGCTCTAGCTGGTAGCACCTGAGGCAAAGATAAAGAAATCATGCTAGCTAGTTATAAAGCGGTGGGTCGAGCGGCCGCTGATTATGCAGCCTCAGTTTGGACACCTAGTTTATGTGACACAAACTGGTCCAAAATTCAGGTCTGCCAAAATGCCGCTCTACGCACACGTTGCCTTCTGATGTCTGCCCAGGATCACTTACATCAAGAGACAAAATTGATGCCAATACGTGACCACAATCTCCTACTCTCAAAACAGTATCTTGTTGGTTGCTATCGTGAGGATCATCCTAATAATTATCTCATGGACCGAATTCCTCCACCACGACATGTCAGGCGTGGTTTACGAGACCTGCGATGGTACTCCTCATGATGTGGGTCATTTGTTTCAATGCCCCGCTGCGCCCACTGATCTTACCCCTATATCGATGTGGGAAAACCCTATCGCAGCAGCCATGTTTTTGTCCTTAGACCTCACGGACACAAACATTGACGAACCATAACTCGTACCCACATAGATGCACAGAAGTTTCACACCTTTCTGCACCGCTAAAAGAAGAAGAAGAAGCTCTATCAGCAGGCCAACGGCATATATGTATATGTGTACCGCTGCTACGCCCCACCACTATTTAATTTAACGTGTGGGCCCCGGAATGGATGGTTTTCACGGCTGAATACTGTTCCCATGAGGTTGGGGTTTAGTGATATAATTATTCCAAGAACTACGTCCGGCTCCAAAGTTGTCCAATGTTCTGCAGAACCGAGGCAAGCACAGATCGCATGGAAATTAAAGACGGTCTGCGACGCATTTATGCCTCACAAGAAGTCACTAAGGCAAAGAAATGAGAGCTACGACTAATGGTCTGGGAAAATTTTGGTGCTCAGACGCGATTGCCTAAAAGCGCGACAAACTGGTTCAGACAACTCTGCACGATGCTAACATTAACTCAGAATGACATATAGGGTGGTGATAAAAAAGGGCAAAAAGGACCAACACAAAATGACCAGCGCTGCTCTCAAATATTGCGTCCGCTCTGTTCTCTCAACATGAGCGTCAGAGCAGATGTTTCACATTCCTCCTACGACAATTTGCTGCATGGTTTTAAAAAGACAAAGCTCCGTGATCAGATGGGATCCCTAAAGTAACACAAACAGGGAGAATTCATGGATTCATAGTTTTTTTCCAATTTCCTAAAAAAATGATAACTTGTTTTGTTCGTTTGACAGAACGAAAAATCAATTGATTCTCCACGTGTGGGCGACCTAATAAGATTGAACTGGATAAAAATTATGTTCCAAACTTTACTGTGTCTACAATCAGGAGCTCACTCTCAAATTCTGTGTCCTCCCATACGATACCGCATCGATGGACCCACGGCGGAAGATCCACATGGATCTGTTCTTGAGTCGCTGCTACGTTTGTTGTTTTTGTAGTCGTTCAGTAGTTTTTTTTTTACCTCTTGAATCGAAGCGGGCTTTCGCAGCACTTGTCCGTTGTAACAGAAAACTGGCGGCCGTGGGAAAATTTTTGTAAAAAAAAAAACGATTTACCGTGCGGCACAAAGAATTAAATATTGAATTCTGAGAGTTGTAAGCCCTCCGAAGGTGGACAGCAGTAAGCAGGATCCACACTGAACTTCAAACACAAGAAGCTAGACGGAAGTAAGCAAGTCAGCATGATGGCTACTTTATCCATAGCTGCTCCTGCAAAGTAATACGGAGAGATGTATATGGAATTCGAACGCACAATGATATTCTCATTTCAAATATTCTAAACCAGCTACCACAAGACGTACGCAACGCTGTAACGGATCTCAAAGTGCCCAAACTAAGCTTTGGGAAGAACTTTGATGTCAGATTCCCAACTAGAGGTGAATGGAAAGAGAGTGAGGTCAAGGATTTTGACATCACACTCTTCACCGATGGGTCTAAAATGGATTGTGGTGTGGGTGCTGGGATCTTCTGCAGATCACTAAGTATCTCTGAATATTGCCGTCTTCCTGAACATGTCAGCATTTTTCAAGCAGAAACAACAATTGTTTTGTTGGAGAAATATCGCCTGCTCAGATGGTCAGGCTGCTATCATGGCTTTACAATCGGTGAAAACGACCTCCAAGGTTGTTGAAGTATTTGAGGAAACATTAACCAGCCTTGGTTCAGGACAAAGAATCACCCTACTCTCGGTACCCGGACACAGGAACATAGAGGGTAACGAGATGGCTGACGAACTAGCCAAAATGGGTGCCACTCTTGACATCTCTCATGCGGAGCGTGTTTGCGTTCCGATGGCAGCTGTTAAGAGTAAGATCTCCACCCACTATATAAGGGCTGCTAATTCTAACTGGCAAAATCTGAGGACTTGCGTTAAATCAAGGAAGATGTGGCCCTCCTACGACTGGAAAATAACGTTTGAGATTCTGACTAAACCGCGTAGAGATATCGCCAAGCTTACTGCTGTTATCACGGGGCACTGGCCAATGGGGATCCACGCTGCCAGGCTGGGCATCCCCTACAACGCGCATTGCCGCAGCTGCGGTAACGTAAATGAGAGGGAAACCCTGATTCACTTTCGGTGTGAATGCCCGGGTCTTGCCAGAACCCGGTATAGGACGCTCGATAGGGCTTTTCTGGGAGGCTTGGAGGATGCAGCTAATGTGAAATTAGGGGAGCTGCTGTACTTCCTAAATAACACTGGCTGGTTCAAGGCACCTCCCCACTCCTAAATTCATTACCTAACCTTCATCATATACACTAGTTAAACTTCACGGAGTTTGTGGTTTCAAAACGGCGCTGTATGCACTAATTGGGCTTTTGGCTAGCCTCTGCCCAAGCCGCCACTTTTACCAACCAACCAACCAACCTGTTTTGCCGACATGTGCGCTGGATTACCGTGATAAGCGCATATGACATGGCATGATGTACTGACATTACTTTTCTCATATCCGAACACAGTGCCGTAAAACTGATTTTATAATTATATTTCTTTCAAATAGTGGCAATAATTTTCTCACGGGTCTGTTTTGAACAATTGATGTCTATTTTCGATTGCTAAATTTTAAGTGACCGGTAATCTTTATACATATATCAAATTCGTCAGAGTATTCATAATGCATGATCTCCTAAACTACTACTGAACCGATTGTTGATGTGTTGTGGATCGGGGAGCTGCAAACGAAACTACCACAAAAATAGGTTCTTAAAAAGAATCATTTATTTAAGGACCAATATTAACTAAACCTCTTATCAATGTCTGTCAATGAATGGACGAAATCGGATAAAGGAACTATGTATCATAGAAACTCCACTCCCAAAATTTTCTTCTTCGCAAAACTTTTTTCGTCCATGAATTAATTTTGACCAAACCTCACAAAAAATGTCTCAATACGGGAGACCCAAAAGAGAAAACTTTGGGGCTTTCTGCGATAAGAAAATACCACTGAAGCTAAAAGGCAAATTGTACAAAACGGTTCGTCCCGCACTTATGTATGGATCTGAATGCTAGCCCATGTATGAAGGTTATGCGAAAGAAATGACGGCATTCGGTAGCTCAGTGGCAGAGATGTATATCTCTGAGTTGCCGGTGCGTGGGTTGGAATCCCACTGTGACCCATGGATGTTTGTGTTGTCCATAAAATGCTCCTACGGCAGCCGGTTCTTCGATGTAAATCGTCCCGGAGCTACCCGTTGCTAAAAACGGCCAAGAGCTGCCAAGACCCCCTTCGATTCAAGAGAAAAAAAAAATCTCTCGAATCGCTACAACAACAACGGCGACCGAAATGAAAACGTTATGCATGTCAGTAGGTGTAACCAAAAGGGACCAACGAAAAGAAGAACACCTGGATGTGGCAAATGTAAAAGCAACAACAACGCATTGGTCTCGGCGATGACACGATCTAAGATAGAGCAGAAATAGGCCGAGGCATGTGCCTACAATGCAGAACGAGCGACGCCACGTCATGGAGCGATATAAAGAACGAGGCAAGGAAGAAGAAGATCGAAGACGCAAAATGTTTTTAATATCGAAGAAATTCGATTCTGATAGGCGGTCTTGGTTTTGCCATAGAAACAACATTCCCAAAAAGAGTCCAAGAACTATTTTCCTTATGGACCAATTTTCTCCAAAAACTCAGCAAATGTAAGAATTGACGGAAGTCGGACAATGCGGTCATGGGGCTGCATTAAAACCCCATCACAAAAATAAGTTTTAAAAATACTTTTTATCCTGGATCCGTTTTAACTCAATCTCATTCGAATATATCATTAAGATGGCTTTAATCAGAGCGATGCGAGCTCTCACAACTTGTAAATTTTTACTCTGTTCATATCATAACGTTATCGATTTCATCCAATCTAATTAAAATATATCTTCTCTTGCAGAGTACCACCCCCAGTGTTATGGGCGCAACAGTCCGATTTGTTGTACGTGACGGTCAATGTAGAATGCAAGGATGTTGACTACAAGTAAGTCGCAACATTTACTATCTTTGGGAATCAATGTATGTATGGATTCACTCACAAAATTGTTTTCGTTATTTCCAGATTCACAGAGAATACCATGAACTTTAAAGGAGTCGGAGTTGTCGATAATAAAGCATACGAAGTCACCCTGAACTTTCTCCATAATATCAATCCAGAAAAAGTTACACTATTGAATAGTAAACGATCGCTCGAATTCAAGATCTACAAAGTATGTTGACAAAATCGAATTCTATGATCTGCAAAGGGTCGTGGTGAGTTGATAATTTCTTATTAAATATTTATAGGCTGAGGCAGGACCTTTCTGGCCAACACTGACAAACGATAAGAAGAAACCGCATTTCCTGAAGATAGATTTCAACAAATGGAAGGATGATGATTCTGAACCAGAACAAGGTGGCGGAGGTATGTTTCTGTTTATAAGGCTTTAAAAAGATTTGTTGCTAATTTCGTATTTTTCCCTCCTTTGCACTCAGATCTCGACAATATGGACTTACTAAACAAACTAGTCGACTTAGGCGTTGATAAGGATGAGAAACCATCGTTTGACGATTTCGACGACGAAGAAGAGGATTCCGATGATGAGAATATTCCCAATTTAACAGACGGCTCGGGCGATAGTAATAAGGACAATCCATCGGCAACTGAAACAACCGAGTCCGTAACTGCGGAGAAAAACTAAAAATGAAATAGCGTCTAACCTCTTAAACAATAAATTGTGTCTTTATTCGGAGTTACAAGCATAAAAAAAGAGAAAGAAATCATCAAATTCAATCCTTATTAATTATAAAACGAGCCAACAAAATCAACCAATAAACTAAGATGAACATGGATGAAATAATGTGCGGAAAAAAAACATTTCGATATGAATCCCCGATTTTTATCCAAAGCATTGATTAATTTCATTTACTGGAGTTGGAGCACAGGGAAGAAATGTTCTCTCAATTTTCTACGTTGACTTCGCATGCACACATCTTGAATTAAAAACTGCTGTTTGGTTTCTCCTCTAATAATCTTGTTGCTGCGATGATTTTATAATATTGTTGTAAATATTGTACAACACCAGCAAAATCGCGTTTTATTCTTTATCTTATAGCTTTCAATGTTCACGATTTATTCATAAATTGAGGGCATTCTTAAAAGAACAATTCGGGAAACTTAATTCATCTAATAGCTGATAAATGACTGACTGTCTGATATGCTGAATTTCATTGTATGTAATTATAAATACAATCAAAAAAATTTATAAATATAAATCAGATGGTAATTGGATATGGTGAATCTTTTACAAAATATATTTTCCCTTGACCTGAAATTGTAGGCAAAGCCGCTTTTTAGGCAGACGATACGATAGTTAAGCTTGCCATTCCTGAAATTTGGAAAACAGGACGGATTGTCCCCTGTTTCAAGCCAGGGAAGAGCGCTGGTCTTGGCGAATCCTACCGACCTATAACAATACTATCTCCTGTCGCAAAGGCCCTTATTCACCCTACTATAGTCAAGCATGCTACCACCACTGCCCTCGATGCGATCACTACACGCATCTGTGACGGGCTAAACCAGCTACGTCCTTGTGGCAATTGACCTATCAAGTGCATTTGATAAGGTCAATCACTCGATGCTTCTCGCGAACTTATTGAATATTTATATTCTTGCACAAGGATCCGTTGGATTGCCAACTATCTAGCTGGTCGGCATTCCTTCACTGAGTTTCGAGGCAAACGTTCTAAGCATAGGAAAATCAAATTAGGAGTTCCACAGGGTGGAGTATTCTCCCCCACTCTGTTTAACATCTACATGTCCGGCCTTCCTACACCACCGGAAGGAATCGAGGTGATTTCCTATGCAGAAGATTGCACCGTGCTCGCCACAGGGGAGAATAAGGATGAAATGAGCGATTTCAGGCTTTTTTCCAAAGCCGAAACCTCACCATCTCTGCGACATTTCTTACCACCTGGTCGGGGGATTGTAAGTGGGAGGTTGATGTACGTATTGGCAACAATCCAGTTCCTACTTCAGCTAATCCTAAAATTCTCGGGCTCCATTTAGATAGCATGATGACGTCAGCTCATCACGCGGCATCCGTTTGCGAAAACATGCGCAGTAGGAACAAAATCCTTAAAGCTGGTAGCACCTGAGGTGGGTCGAGCAGCCGCTGATTATGCAGCCCCAGTTTGGTCACATAGTCTATGTGATACAAACTGGTCCAAAATTCAGGTCTGCCAAAATGCTGCTCTACGCACAGCCACAGGTTGCCTTTTGATATCTGCCCAAGATCACTTACATCAAAAGACCAAATTGATGCCAATACGCGACCACAATCTCCTTCTCTCTAAACAGTATCTTGTTGGTTGCTACCGTGAGGATCATCCCAACTATAGTCCCATGGACCGAATTCCTCCACCACGACATGTCAAGCGTGGTTTACGAGACCTAGAGAGGGAGGTCCAGGGATACAAGCGGGTTCCTTACGATGAAGATGCATACCGAGCTGCCCTCGCAGAGATTCACACTGCAGAAGTGAATCGGTCTATCGCGAGTTTAGGTGCCAATAGAGTCCTCTCAGTGTGTCCACTACCTATCTCGCCTGAGGAGATTAGGCTCCCGAGAGCCACCAGAGTGACATTGGCCCAACTTCGGTCGGACTTTTGTTTGCGCCTCAATTCGTACCTTTCTCGCGCTGCCGCTCCTCACGATGTGGGTCATTTGTTTCAATGCCCAGCTGCGCCCACTGACTTAACCCCTATCTCACTGTGCGAAACCCCTATCGCAGCAGCCATGTTTTTGTCCCTTGACATCACGGACGAAAACATAGTGCTGAACTCAAATGTGAACAAAGTGAAATACAAGTACAAACGGGGTAGAATTTCCACAGTAAAGAATTGGATAGATTGTAGAATGTGATTAGTGGGCCGATGTATTGTGGCGCATATTTTGCTGAAAATTTCAGATTCGAAAAATATGTCAAAGAATGGTACCCGTTTTTATTACAAAACTTTTGGGAGTCCATATTTCGCAGTAGTTAACAGTTTAATCCGCCTGATTTCGTTGCGGAACGTGGAACGGCGCAGCTCTCGTTGTACGTGCTGTTACGTCGCTTAAACGTATCGTACGCAACCATTTGCTCCATTTAGTTAACGGCTCCTGCTCAATTACAAGTTTCTTCTGTTCTTTGGAAACTTTGGCTATATCATACAACAAGGTGTGAGAAGCACTCAAGGAACATTTTAGGGCGCATTTATGCACTCGGGCACCGCGGCGATTCTAGCAGCGGCGCACCGCCGTGCATAAATGGTCAACAAGTTTACCATCTACGGGTATTCCATTCCGTCTAAGGAGCACCTAGCGTTAAGCCTTATCTCCCGGCCCGACGGACTGTTTGGACCTCCGGTCTTTACTAGCAAGGTCTTATTGCCAGATGGGGATTTCTTCATCCAATGAATGCACTCACCTTCAGAAACCCAACCCCGGGGCTGCATCACCAGCTCGATGTCTTGCTTAACAACCGACAGCCCCCTCGAGACCAACTCCAAGATGGGCCTGGGCTCACCCATCCCCGAGGTACACTATTCGCTAAAGACTTCTCTTTAGCAGGTGTGATCAACCTTCGGCCCCCTAATGGTTAGCCCTAACGTTAAATTCAGATGTGCAGATCCCAGGTTCGTTGGACCTGTTACTACTCGTCTGCTTAAAGCAGACTCGTAGCGCTACCGTTCACATGGGGGTGGCCCCCGTCCGTTTACTAAGCAGCAATTTGACTCAGGACGTGTGGCCATCAATCCACAAACTAGTTAGATATAGGCGCGTAGGCATTTTCGCCAAGGCCATTCTCCCTAACTAGTCCCTTCGTGGCTTGGGTTATGCGAAGCCGCCAACTCCGAAGCTTTACACGACCGCTTATAATGGACTCCTCCCCTACGAGGAGACACTGCGTATCGTGTTCGACTTGTATGACTGCCTTTCCGAACGAATAGGGAAAAAGGTCAGCCATGTCGTGAGCTACCCATACATGACTCGGGAGCACGGGAGCGTCATCGCCCGAATGGTCTTTGCACAGATCCACGCCATGGCGTATCAACTATACAAGGGGCCTCCCTGCGCTGCTCGGGTACGTGGTGTCGCAACTCACCAAAGATCTCTGTCCAACTACAAATAGCCTTCCTTGGCTGAGTGTCCCATGGACACAAACCCCCTGCGGGGCATAAATGGCCAACATCCATCCTGCGTCTACTACGCTTCGCCATTAGGAGTACCTGAGCTATGCAGCCATAACCTCCCTCCCTTGCGGGACGACGAGATTTATCCGGCTTAAAGCCGGAATGGTGTTCACCGCCGGGATGCCTCCCTTTGGATCCCCACCTTGGGATGCGACTCTAGCTGGTCGACTTGTCTATCACCACATACCCCCTCGAGACCAACGCCTTGATGGGTAGGGACCATGGTCCCCTGGGCACGCCCATCCCCGAGGTACACTATTCGCTAAAGATTTCTCTTTAGCAGGTGTGATCCTCCTTTGGCCCCCTTTCGGAAGACCTAACGAATTCGGATGCCTCCGCAGGATCGTTAAGCCTGTTTACTACTCGTCTGCTTAAAGCAGACTCATAGCGCTACCGTTCACATAGGTTTGGCCTCCGTCCGTTTACTAAGTAGCAATTTGATTCGGGCCGTGTGGTCATCAATCCACAAGCCAGCTAGGTATAGGCGCAAGGCCATTCTCCCTAACTGGCCCCTTCGAGGCTTGGGTTTTGCGAAGCCGCCAACTCCGAGACTAGACACGTACGCTTATATGTGGTTTCTCCCCTACGAGGAAGCACTGCGTCGTGTGAGCTTGTATAGCTGACTTTTTGAAGGAATAGGGAAAAAGTCAAGCTATGCTGTGTCACCCATACGTGACGAGCTCGGGACCGTCAACTCCCGAAGGTCTTTTGTACAGATCCACGCCATGGCGTATCAACCATACCAGGGGCCTCCCTGCGCTGCTCGGGTCCGTGGTGTTGCAACTCACCAAATATGTGTGTCACATGAACACACTTCCCCTGCGGGAATAAATGGCCAACAGCGGGACGACACGGCCGCGGCGGCTCGCTACTATGCATAAATGATCCCATTCATCTCAATGCAATTAAAAATCCCGGCGGGTCCCGCTGCTGTTTCTAGATTGAGTTACTTGGATTTACAGATCACCGAGGTTCTGCGATCAGGTAGGTAGTGTGACCAGACGTCCCCCTTTTCACATTGTGTCCCACTGTCCCTTAGTTGGTCCATAGTTGAGCCCTGGGTTTAAAGCGTTTTTCCTCACGAACATCCTGATTTGGAAAGCCGAAGAACTAATCGCTCCGGAGAACATATAGTTCAAGCAAAATAAGGTCAAATCATATGCTAACAGGGACTCGATTTGTTTTTTTTTTTTGGAAACGCTGAAACACTATTTTAACCCCTAACTAACGCTAGCGATAAGTTCCATTAGGGATTAAGTGCACTTGGGATTGTTTATGATGGGTCAGTGAGCTCCAGTCGTCCAGTTATTCCTATCAAAGAATTACATTACATAATTAGAGAAAGATAAGCAAATGGCAATTAGAGAAGCGCGATGGTTGAGGTTGTTTCTTCCCTATATTTTGAGAGAATCTAGAAATCCTGTACGGCAGGACGAAATCCAGTACAGTACAGCGAAATCCTCTACGTCTATTGTAATAGAGCATAAACGAGGCATCTTCTTCTTGCTTGCCTCGTTCTTTATACCGCTCCATGGATTCGCGTTGTTGTTGCTTTTTCATTTGACACATCCAGGTGCTCTTCGGTCTGCCTCTGGCCTTGAGTCCATCAGTCGGAACTTCCATTGATATCACTTTCTCTGCGGGGTTCTCAGGCGGACGCCTTTGAACATGGCAACACCAATCCATTTGTCGGTCTTTGAGCTTTTCGGTGATTGGTTAGTCTATAGACAAGCTGCCTCTGATGTAGCTACTTTTGATGTGGTCCCTTTTGGTTACGCCAACTGATATGCGTGATATTTTCACTTCGGTCGCCGTCATTTCATTCGCGTAACATACACAACTTTCCCTTTAGCTTCAATGGCAGTTTCTTATCGCAGAAAACTTCAGAGTTTTCTCGCCACTTCATCCAGCCAACCATTTATGCGATGTTTGGTATATGTTTGAGCCAAGATACTTAAACTTGGGACAAGACTTAAGCTGCTCTCCTTTGATGTACATACCTGGTATCGGTGCATCTGGATCTGAGAACGGGCAGCATAAGAACTCACGTCTTTGTTATACTAACCCTTAGTCTATGTTACTCCAGAATGTCACACCATTTTGTAAGTGCAGCTTGTAACCATGTTTGTGGGAATCAAAATTAACTGTCATAATTTTGCTAGCAATATGGTTTCAATTCGAACCAAGTTTTTTCATGTTCCAGTTCCTTTCCTTTTAAATATTAATTCTCGATTGGTGTAACAAATTTTGTAGTACTTTTCAGTTTTTATTACAGCGGCGTCAGTTTTTATACCATTTTGCTAGATCAATCTTATAAGCCTTAAGACTATACATATTTATATTACATTTGCGATAAAAAAGAATTAGTCTTTGACTATATATTTACATACACAACAAAATAGAAATAGTGTTCCCGCGTCTCCTTTTATAGGTTCGACCTAAGTATGAAATACAATATCCAGGGCCTTTGCCTTTTAAATTTTTTATGTTGTGCACTTACAACGAAGTCATTAATTGTTTGTGTTTATCAAACATTATCTTAATCATTATACCAGTCCAAGAAAAGTAGCGTAAATGACATGACAAGCAAGAAGAACAATGCCCAAACTCGTAAGCCAGCATTGCGCTGAATTGCCTGCTTAATCTGTTCGTTAGCATCCTTGACATTCTCCGTAGCACCAACAACTGTATTCGATATTCGCTCGATATCGTGTTTTTGTGAAACCACCTAAAATGAAGATTCAAATCGTTAAGTAACTTCTTTCGGATCGAATAATGTAAATTAGAAAAATACTTTTTCGGTAAAAATTTCCTGTAAATTGGCAATATCCACGACATTTCTCTCAATTTGCTCCACTTCTTCTGCTAGTCCTTGTAGCTCGTGGTACAATTGTTTGTTTTCCGATTCGTACATTTGTATATCTTCCGGACTAGGTTCGGGCGCATCTTCCTCATATCGCAACTGTTCCTTTTGAATATCCTCGTCCAGTGCTGCTCTGGAGGCAGTTCGCTTCTCTGTGCCCATTGTGTTTTCGAAATTTTCAGCTTCCTCATTGTCGTCACTACCCACCAGGTCGTCGTCATCATGATCCCACCCATCCAGCTCTTGTTTTGGCTTTGATGGCTTCGCCTGTCTTACAGGCTTTGCAGTCATTTCTTCCGTGACTGGACTCACGGGAATTTTCTTTTTATCCGATTCCAATTTTAGCAATTTGTATGTATCCAACTCGTGTTGCATACGATAGCGTTTCTGATCCAAATGAATCTTTTGTACGGTTTTCAAATATGAACCGAGCAGCTCAAGAACACCATCGACATGATCCTGACGTTGCGGTCGCAAACTTCGTTTCTTCCACTCGTACTTGAGTTGTGCCAGGTGTCGTGTGTAGAAATTGATGATTTTCTCACATTCACGATCGATAATATCCCGCTGTTCGTCAGTCATTTGTGCAGAATTCTTCAAATGACATGCAAATTTCATGTAGGCAGCTCGATTTTCGTGCAGCAGATTACGGAGCGATGTAATCTGGTGGCAAATGTCCTTAGCTTCTTTGGCGAATTCATCTTTGACCTGCTTCTGAAGAATGCGATTTTTGTTTGGGGCCGGGAGATTTTTGTTGCGCAACTTGACGGTCATAACGCACGCCTTGAACATGGGCGTTATATCCATTTTGGATGGTAATTAACATTTAATACAGGACCGAGCACGAGGATTACATGAAAAGAAAGTGCAACATAAACTAGGAAGGACCCGGTGCTAAATACATGACAGCTGACGTTACACTTTTTGACTGAACACAAAAATCAGCTGACTTGTAATTGGCTGAATTGGACTGATTGGGCGCTGAATGTGTTACCACGATGGAGTGCGTTCGTAAAAGCGTACGTCATGTTTGTAAATTTTGTAACGGAAATAGGCACAAGGTTGTTTTTATTTGAATCGATGCTAGAAACGACTTTTTTACCGTTGAGTTAGTGCGAAATGCTGCCTGCAGTTAGTGTGCCATAACGCTTATGGGATCTATACAATGGGGTTTCAACATAGAAAGCAGGTAGAATACCTTTTTATTGGACGCGTATTTAGGAAACCTTGTTCAGTTCGTCTCCAGCTAGGTGACGAAATCGATAAGCTTTTTTAGTGTCTAAGCAGCCAAAAGAGTAGACAAGCTCGCATAGGGTTTTGAATACATTTTCCATCTAAAACAGCCATAAAACCTTGTTCAGCTCGTCCCCTTGGAAGTGACGAAACCGATCAGCTTTTCTAGTGGCTAAGCAGTAGTTAGTTACTCCAATAAGTAGTTAGTAGTTTAGTTCGCCTTGTCCTCTAAAATATGATGATCTCGTGTCTACTTTTGATTGTGGTCATTGCCTAAAATATTGTGAAAAAAAACCTTTTTAACTAACCAGGACGGCAAACATAGGGTGGCGGGTTACGAAAAGAAACATAGTTGCGTATGTAATGCTTGAAATAGATTAGACGCGTCAGCAGAAGCATCGGCATTTGGTATTCAGGTGGAGCCTATTGATTTAAAAGCTTCGTTTTGTTTCGTGTATTGCAATAGGTGAACTGCGATATACTTCGTTGGGCAAACAATTCTTAAGCGGTTGGCGGCTTTTCTTGGCACATCTACATGTACGGAGTGCAGTCCAAGGAGAACCTCCAGATCGATGGAAGGGTGGCTTATCCTGGTTGCGATGTTTCTGGAGGAGACTATGTATTCCTCCATGGTTATTATTAGCGATGCCATGGATAATGATGTCCATTAAGATATTGAATTTTATGGACATATTGTGGTAAAAAATTTATCTCAAAATCTTTTAAGAGTCCTTTAGTATGCATTTTCGTATAGAGGTTGAAAGAGGAATCAGATGGAGTACACAGATTTTTCCATCGTTTTGTGAAAAATTATCATTTTTTATTCCACGGCTGTAACTTCCAAACCTTGGCAGAGACGCTTCACATTTTTACCTAATATTGGCAGTTCGGTGCTCTTTACAACTGCCAACTTTCTCTGAGTTATGAACAATTTTCAATTAGAAAACACAAAAATGCGGATAGGCAAGGGCAAGAGCTTGAAATTTGGTGGAAATGTGAGCGCCAAGTAGCTCTACAAACTAAAAAATGCCAATTCGTAAAGATCGATCAAAAATGAACGATTGCCAAACATAAAAGCGCGATTACCTTGCCAAATATCGATAGTACAGGAGTCAAAGTGCACACCTTAAATTGCATCTTTCGACGTTTGTCACATCTGAACCTTGACAGTTAGAGCATTCAAATTTTTACAAAATATGGACAGTGCGGGGCTCCACAAGTTTGGCAGCTGTAACTGTCGAATGCGAATAGGCAGGACTTTCAAATATGGAGGAAATGAGAGCGGCAAGTAGCTCCACAAGTGCGTTTAATTTCACCAGAGTTATCGAAAATTAACGTTTGGCAAATGAAAGTGCGATTATCTTTCTAAAAACAGCTTTAAAACAGACAAGACTGATCACAAGGCCTTACCAAAAAGCTGTTTAGGTTTCTTTGTGTGGCATCGGGAATGCTGTACATTAGCTGTACATTTATTAATGCTGTACGACACGTCAAGCAAATTGCTGTACGTCTGGTCAGCTTAAGTTAGGGGATCAGAATGGCAAACATGTTTGCGAAACATACGCAACTGTACCGTTTTGGAACCCCAACTAATGGCAAACATGTTCGCGGAACACACGCGCACAACTGTTCTGTTTCGTAACCCCACCCACTGGCGAACATATTTGCGGAACATACGCAACTGCAATAAATTTGATTATCAGAGGCATCCATTACAAATTTCGCCGTTAACTAATCCGGAGATATTGTAAATGCATAGTAGTAAAAAAACGTTTGATAACAATATTTTAGTCATTGAGCACATCAAAAGTGGACACAAGCTCATCATATTTTAGGCGACGAGACGAACAAGGGCTTTTAAACGTGGTCTTACGGCAACTGCCTCTACGGGGCGGACCACACCCGTTTTGTTATGCAAAACGGCCAAAAGCTGCCAAAATGCCTTCCTGGCAAGAGCCCCGGCAGGAGCCCTGAAGGTTCGATGCAGGAAGGTTGTGTTTGTCTGTGTATATGTGTGGGTACGATGTATGTGTTTTTTCGTCATATTGGGAGCATTACATCTCGGCGCGGCTGCTCTCAATTTTACTAATTCGCGCCGGTATTGAAACAAATCCAGGCCCAGAGGTATGGATTTGTAGTGTCTGCAACCAACGTATCGGTTCGAATGCCAGATCAGTGCAGTGTAATTGCTGCAGGGAATGGGTTCACTTTAGGTGTTCAGGGTTACGTAGACAAGGTCAACACTCCTTAGCATATGTTGCGCCAGGTTGTATAAATTCCGGGCAACCCAGGGCTGCTCCTAGCCCACCTTCCCCACCACTGCCCCCTACACCGCCAAACAATATGATAAGGAATGCCAGACCCAGTCTTACGCCTGGCCCTCCCCCTCCAGCAGTTTTCACTGCACTATCTATATTACAGTTTAACTGTAATGGCATTCACCGAAAAATCGCTGAGATCACACACTTCTTGAGTTCCAACAGAATTCTCATCGCCGCCATCCAAGAGACGTTGCTTCACGCAAACTCGTCTCTAAGCGTCCATAGCGAATATGTTATACTGCGGAAAGATCGACCGGCCGCCACGGATGATCCTCACCCTGGAGGTGGACTTGCCTTCCTAATACACAAGTCCGTACATTACTGTGTATTAGATGTAGTTGCTGACGGTACGGCGGAAATTCAAGCCATCTCAGTTCCATCAGGGAGTACCAATATCGAAATTTTTAATATATATGTACCACCTCACTCTAGTTGCCCTTCTGGCTATCGTTTCGATATTGGTCCTCTCCTTTCCGGAGAGCACAGGGTCATCCTTGGCGACTTTAATGCGCACCATGAGCTCTGGCATTCGGACCTCAACAACAATGCCAGGGGTATAGCTATCGCCGAATCACTTGACGCCTCAGAATTCTGTTCACTTAATGAAGACTCGCCGACTAGAGTCGTGGGCACTTGCAGTAGTTCTCCTGACATAACTATTGTCAGTGCTAGTCTAATTGCTGCTTCCCGATGGGAAGTACGTACCACCCTTAAATCAGATCACCTCCCAATCATTATAAAGATTGACAAACCAGCGAACATGACTAAGTCAGAGAAGCGAACGTTTGTCAATCACAAGAAAGCCGATTGGGATGGTTTCAAAGCTTACTCGTCGGCGAAGTTCACCGAGCTAACATCACCTATTACCATTCATGAGGCCGAGAAAAATATTAGGAACGTCATTACCACAGCCGCGGCACGTTTTATTCCGGCAGGACGTATCCCGAAAGTTCGGCCTAACTTTCCCACTAGTGCCGCCAGATTAGCCGATGAACGTGATCAGATCAGAAGCGCTCACCCTGATGATCCCAGAATTCAGGAGCTTAACTCCGAAATTGACCGACAAGTTAAAGACTATAGGAGGGCGAAATGGAATCAGCACCTCGATGAATGTAACCTCAATGAAGGTGTCAGCAAACTATGGTCTACCGTCCGCGCCCTTTCCAATCCTCGGAAAGAAAAGGGCAACAACGCCATTGAATTTGGCAACACTAAAACCTGTGATCCTCTTCAGTGTGCTAGCCTGTTCAATAAACAATTTATTGAACATCCCAAGTCTGACGGCCTCAAGCGCAAAATTAGAAGACGGATTCGCAGCCGGAATGTTGACACCATACCATCTTTTACAGCGGACCAGGTTAAAAAAGTCATCGAGAATGCTAAAAACTCCAAGGCCCTCGGACCAGATGGCATTTCGATGACCATGTTGAAACATCTCGACCTTCCAGCCATTGAGTATCTCACGGCCGCCTTTAACTTGTCGATGTCCACGCTTGCCATCCCTGAAATTTGGAAAACAGGTCGAATTGTTCCCTGTCTCAAGCCAGGGAAGAGCGCAAATCTCGGGGAATCCTACCGCCCCATTACGATACTTTCTCCTGTCGCAAAGACGCTGGAGGCCCTCATTCACCCCACTCTTGTTGCACATGCGAAGCTAGAACCTCACCAGCATGGCTTCAGGAAGATGCATAGTACCACCACTGCCCTCGATGCGATCACTACACGCATTCGTGATGGGCTAAATCAACGCAGTCGTTGTCACAGAACTATTCTGGTGGCAATAGACCTATCAAGTGCATTCGATAAGGTCAATCATTCAATGCTCCTAGCAAACCTGTTGAATATGCATCTTCCTGCACAAGAGATCCGTTGGATTGCCAATTATCTAGCTGGTCGGCACTCCTTCACTGAGTTTCGAGGCAAACGTTCTAAGCTTAGGAAAATCAAATTAGGTGTTCCACAGGGAGGGGTACTCTCCCCCACTCTGTTCAACATCTACATGTCCGGCCTTCCCACACCACCTGAAGGAATCGAGGTGATTTCCTATGCTGACGATTGCACCGTACTCGCCACAGGGAATGATAAGGATGAAATGCGCCTCCGAATTAATCGCTATCTAGGACGATTACAGGCATTTTTCCAAAGCCGAAACCTCACCATCTCTGCGTCCAAATCTTCTGCGACTTATCTAACCACTTGGTGGGAGGACATCAGATGGGAGATGGATATACGTATTGGCAACAATTCTGTTCCTACTGTTAAAAACCCCAAAATTCTCGGGCTTCACCTAGAGAACATGATGACGTCTGCGAATCATGCAGCTTCAGTATGTGAAAAAATGCGCAGTAGGAACAACATCCTAAAAGCTCTAGCTGGTAGCACCTGGGGCAAAGATAAAGAAACCATGCTAGCTACTTATAAAGCGGTGGGTCGAGCGGCCGCTGATTATGCAGCCCCAGTTTGGACACATAGTCTATGTGACACAAACTGGTCCAAAGTTCAGGTCTGCCAAAATGCCGCTCTACGCATCGCGACAGGTTGCCTTCTGATGTCTGCCCAGGATCACTTACATCAGGAGACAAAATTGATGCCAATACGTGATCACAATCTCCTACTCTCTAAACAGTATCTTGTTGGTTGCTACCGTGAGGATCATCCCAATAATCATCTCATGGACCGAATTCCTCCACCACGACATGTCAGGCGTGGTTTACGAGACCTTGAGAGAGAGGTTCAGGGATACAAACGGGACCCTTACGATGAAGTTACATACCGAGCCGCCATTGCAGCGATCCACACTGAAGAAGTGAATCGGTCTATCGCGAGTTTAGGTGCGAATAGAGTCCTCTCAGAGCGCTCACCACCAATTTCGCCTGAGGAGATTAGGCTCCCGAGAGCCACCAGAGTAACACTAGCTCAACTTCGGTCGGGCTTTTGTTCACGCCTTAATTCGTACCTTTCTCGCATAAACCCGGACATCCAAAACATCTGTCCAAACTGCAATGGCACTCCTCATGATGTGGGCCATTTGTTTCAATGCCCCGCTGCGCCCACTGATCTTACCCCTATATCACTGTGGGAAAACCCTATCGCAGCAGCTATGTTTTTGTCCTTAGACCTCACGGACACAAACATTGACGAACCATAAATCGTACCCACATAGATGCACAGAGGTTACACACCTTTCTGCACCGCTACAAGAAGAAGAAGGGCTTTTAAACTACTTATAGCCACTAGAAAAGCTGATCGATTTCGTCACTTCCAAGGGGAGAAGTTGAACAAGATTTTATGGCTGTTTTATGCCACAAACGATCATTCCGAATCCTTTTTTTTTATTTTCGTTCTATCAAAATCATACATTTTCTTAAATTTTGACTGAACGAAAATAAAAAAAATAAATTAATTCCGATTCTCCGTGTGTGTGCGGGATTAGATGAAAACTGTACTCGAACCCCTATTCTAGCTCGTCTACTCTGAGAGGACGAAATCGACAAGGGTTTTGGCAGTTAGAAAAGCTGATCGATTTCGTCACTTGTCTACGGACAACAACAAGGTTTCCTAAATACGCGCCCGGTACTATTGGAAATTAGGCTGCGGTTAGAATATTTTGTAAATTGTGCCGATCTGCGAGAAAAACGTTTACATGCGAGTGTATAGATTGCATAAATTGCGTCAGTTAAGAGGGGATTGACACTACTGACAGGATTTACTAAAACCACTAAATTAATCGAGTCGAAACCCACCTACTTAATTAAATCGTGTTTCATTGATTTCAAAATGCATCGTAGAATGTTCTTGCATTATTCAAATTGCAGTACAATATGGTAGGTACATTACAACTATTAACTTAATCTAGGATTTAGTAAATTTTGTCGATAGTCTGAATCGCCTTTAATAGGGGTGGTTACAAAGCGCTCTGTGGATGTGCTCTCGCCTATTGTCTCAAGCGACAAGACCGTAGCAGCTGGAATCGGGTTGTCCCATAGCGCCCTCGGAGGTCGGAGCGTTGTTAATGGGTGCAGCGGGGCATCGGAACAGGTGGTCTACATCATTAGGCGTACAAGTGCAGCTCGGACAAATGTTCTGAATTCCCGGGTCTATTCGAGGTAGGTAGGAATTGAGGCGCGAACGCCAGGCTAACCTAAACTGAGACAGTATCGCTCTTGTGGCTCTCGGGAGCCTAGTCCCCTCAGGCAATATGGGTGCTGAGAGCTCTGAGATGAATATGTTCCTACCTAAACTCCGTATATATACCGATTCACAACAGACGTGTTACTATCTGCGGTGACCACATGGTACGAGGTGTCATCGAAAACATCGGGAGGATCCCGATCTCTGGACTTCTCCCTCTGAGTCTCCACGTCGGGAATAAATGAGATTTGCATCTTTCCCAGGTGCTGGAAGGGGAAACATTTCGGGCTTTGTTTCAGAATTCAGAGATGACAAGTGTTGGAATCGACAAGTTGAAAACCATCGTGATATGTATATTCGATGAAGGGGAGCTTGATGTATTTGAGCATGAGCATCACCATAGAACTGGACTCAAGCAGGGCGACGGGCTGGCGCCGACGCTCTTCAACCTTGCTTTGGAGTATGTAATTCGAGCCATGAATATGGACAGCAACGGAACGCTACTCATCAAGTCGACTCAATTAGTAGCGTACGCCGACGATATCAACATCATGTCTCGAAGGTTGGGTGATGCAGAAAGCCTTCTGCATAACCTCAATAACGCCGCAAAGGAAGTTGGACTACATATCAACGAAAGCAAAACAAAGGCCATGATGCAATCGAAAACAAGGACGCCAGCAAATTCAAGCATCACAGTGGGGGACCTTAATATCGAGTATGTAGACAACTTCAACTATCTGGGTTGTAACTTATCAAAGGACGCCAATGAAACCGACGAAATTAAGCGACGGATACAACTAGCCAATAAGACATACTTCTCGGTCCTCCCTATAATTAATTCGAAACTTGCGCACAGGAACACGAAGCTCCGCGTGTACAAAACGATCATCCGACCCGTGCTATGTTATGGCTGCGAAACATGGACCCTCACCCAAGCCTCAGAAATTTTGCTAGACCGATTCGAACGAAAGGTCCTTCGGCGAATTTTCGGGGCCGTTCGCGAGCGAGACCAATGGCGTATCCGGTACAACCATGAGTTGTATCAATTGTACGATGAGCTGGAAGTATCGAAAATCGTGAAGCTTCAACGTTTGCAATGGGCGGGGCATGTACAACGGATGGACGATAATCGCATGCCAAAGAAAGTGATGAACGCACAACGAATTGACGGAGCGAGGTTGCGTGGACGACCGAGAGCTCGCTGGGAGAACTCCGTAGGTGAAGACGCCCAACAGCTGCTGGGCTTCCGAAACTGGAGGACGAGGTCACGTAACCGCGACAATTGGAGGTCAACGATTCAGGCGGCCAAGGCCCGACGTCGGGCTATCGTGCCACATTGATGATGATGATCACCATAGAAATGTCATCTGGTCCAATGGCCATGGAGTGTTTGGCATTCTTAATAGCTGCCAAAACTTTACCGCTGTATAAACAGACTGTGAATCCTTCTTTTTAGTTTGCGGTCCACCCCTGTAAACTTGGAATATTTGTTGTTGTTGTTTTTGTTGCTCCTTCCATTTAGCTTTATGTGGTCGTTAACTTATCGCTTTATTTCGTTGAATTCTGGGATCACCTGGGATGACGCTTCTGACGTCCCTGCTACACTGGCGTCAGCTGTGGGAATGTTCGATCGAACTTTGGAGGTACGTCCTGCTGGAATAAAGCGCGCTGCCGCTATAACAATGACGTTCATTATTTCCTTTTCGATCTTTTAAACATCCGTCAGAATAGGTAGCGCGATGGATTTCATCGTAGGACGCATCAAAACCCTTTATTGTGATTTAACAAATACGTACGCTGCTCTAACCTCGTCAGCTCTGCCAGTTTTTAAAATTTTAATTATTTACATATAGGAACATGGACGCAGGAGAGAGCCGTTTCAGTCTCCCAGCGTTCGTTATAGTGGGCAGAAATCTGAATGGCCAAATTTTTGCACGATGTCTATACGTATGGCATCGTTGTAAAGAAATACATGCCAGAGTTCGTGATGATTATTAAAGTCGCCAACCAGGATCCTAAGGTGTCTAATGAGGACTGGACGAATATTGGACTTGTATCCAGATGAACAACTGGTGGGTGGTATGTAAATATTGATGACTTCGATATTTTTATTGCCGGATTTAACAGTGATGGCTGCATTAACTTGGTTCAAATGTAAACCTACATTTCAATCCGAATTTTGACACCTGGCAGCAACAAAGGCAACTCGTCATACTGATTCATCCTGCTGAGATCCACGCCTAAGCCATAGTTGCACTGGAAACATCTGGCATAGAAGGGTCGGTAGCAGACACAGCAGGTGAAAATTGTGGGAACTGAGTTTTGTTCGATGCTGGCGGATTAGGAGGATTGAGAGCAACTGCGCTGAAACGAAATGCTCCCAAATGCCATATACCAAAGGCGAAGGCAATGGCTACCAGTAGGACCACATGTTTTCCGTTCTGTCCGTCAAGCTGGCTTTGTAGAATTTGAACATTATCATATCATCGAGGCTTGGCCTCCTGAATCGTTGATTTCCATTTATAGCAGTCACGTGACCTTGTCCTCCAGTTTCGGGAGCCCAATAGCTGGTGATCATCCTCATCTACTGAATACTCCCAGCAAACTTTCGGTTGTCTACGCAATCTGCTTCGTCGATTCGTTCTGCATTCATTACCTTCTCGGCATTCGATTATCGTCCATTCGTTGTACCTTGTACGTGCTCGTCCATTGCAATCGCAGCTTTATGATTTTCTATACTTGCAGCTCACACAGTTGATACAATTTGCGATTGTACTAGATGCGCTCGATCGCGAACGGCCCCGAAAATTCTCTGAAGGGCGTTTCGCTCGAATCTGTCCAGTAAAGATTCGGAGGATTGGTAGAAGGTCTATGCTTCGCCGCCGTAGCATAGCACGGATCCGAGAATAATTTTTTCCCGGCTTAATAGGAATCTTAGAATAGTTTGAACTACAACCTTCAACGCCAAGGGCTCGATTTGTAACGAGGGCTGTCCCATTTTCTAATCTAGAGGCAACTTGCCGTTGTTCTTATTCGGTTATGAGGGAAATGTGTTTCGCCTGCTATTGTCGCCCTACAATCTGCTCCGATTGTTGAGGGAACCGTTTTTTTGTTATTAATTTATATATTTGATTCGTACGTCGACAAGATCATTCCAAAGAAATATTCCTGAGCCGGACAAATTTAAAAAAATCGAAGAAGATAGAAATTAAGTAAATCTTTCAACAAGCAAGCAAAAACTTTATTATTAACAACTATAATATATCATTCTACCATTTCATTCACTTTTCTCATTCACCTCAGTTTCATCCTCATCCTTGGGTTGATTGCCCTTTTTATTGTCAAAACGTGTTGATACTGCCACCACTCTGGTGGCTGCTTTAAATCGTATTCTGGCCTTCATTCGTGCCAGTTTCTTCTTCCATTCTTCATCTCGCGATGGTAGAGCGCCCAAATACTGAGTTGTATCATCTTTGATCGGATCCGCTATAGCCAAAACGGACATACAACCGTCTACTGTTCCCAAGACAAGCGTGCGTCCATCCTTGCTACTTTTGATTGCTGTCAGTTCAGCTTGCAGCCGATAGTTTGCTATCATTGTCGTGTCGACCGTTTGAAAAATTCTCAACGTTTTCTTTCCGCTATGATAGTAGCAAACGTATTCATCGCCCTCGGTGAATAGACAAATCACAGAGAAAACACCTTCGGCCACTTTTGGTATATAGGTTTTGACCGTAGTACCTTTGCGTAATTCAAGAAGTTCCAAGCCACCTCTGAAATTGACGATAAAGGATGAATTAATTAATCTTGAAATTATGTTTTCTGGATTTTGTCCTTTCTAGGACATGTTTTTAGTTTATTCAAAGAAACGGACCAAAAATAACTTACCTCGATGGAGCATATAATCCAAATTTTCCATCTCTCGTAACACTGCCTCCCCACTTCATAATTGATCGAACATGTTTCTTAGTACGAATGTCGATAATACTTCCCTTTTCACTGCTTACGACGGCCACCTGATGAGTTTTATGCGGCATCGGTACCAGAGATATTACCTCCTAAAGAAAAAGAAATATTTCGCTTCAAATCTAAAATTGTTACAGTGCGATTCATACCTTTATCGAACATCCTTTCAATAGAATTTTATTAATATGATTGCCATTGGAAGCGTTATACACACTAAGACAGTCCTTATTACTCTTGTCTACACTACAAACAATAATATTCGCCTCATCAGCCGACACTACGGAACATCGAAACGGTATACCCGGTACAATACGAACAGGAAACTCAAACCGAAATTGAATAGCTCCTTCTGAAATTGAATTTTCATAGTTACAACAATTTTATGTGTATTAACATTTGGAGCTCATACCAGGAATCGTCCGTACTGTTGTAATCGCCATCAATTTATTTCCCTCCTCCGTTCCGGCAGCGTTACTAGAATTGAGATTCGGACAGGACACGGTCATGACCTTGGCACCGTCTTCCAAAAATGTAATTTGCTGTATTCCCGGTTGATCATCCCGATATAGAACTTGCTCGGAGACTCGATTCCAAATCAAAAATTTCCCAGTTTCCGATGAGATTATGAATCGACCGTCCGGTGTGATCTCTGCGTGGGTAACTATAGCGCCAAGTGGACTGTCCGCTAATTTTGTGAGTAGACGTCCCGATCGAGTTTCCCAGACACCAACACATCCACGCGTTACAGTAACAGCCAAGTCGACCGTGGATAGACTGAAAACCAAAAGAATACATATTAATCGATAGATTACAAAGGATCCGCTACGAAAAATAATACATAAAATGGCCGAGAAGAATTATGGAACCAGTCTCGGATTATAGCTTAAGGAATTCCCCACCGTTTGTGACATATTCCACGACAGTAAGTATGCATTTTTATTGATAAAATCGCAGCGGGAAAAATTTCATTCTCCATCTTAATTCAGCCCTTTAAAGCGGAAATTCCCTTTCCAATCTACACAATGTAGTTATTTTTGAAAAAGTTGAATTTAAAATGGAAGTACATATTTCGACCGAGTGGATGTGGAATGGATGTGGTTGAATTTCGTACTGGACCCATCAGAAGCCGGTCCGGATTTCTCATATGGCCAACCGGGGCAACTGCCCGAGGCGGCAAATTTGAGGGATGGCATATTTCTGAAATTTTCATAGCTTTGATTAATTTTAACTTCTAAAATACGCATTTCGAGATATCTCAATTAAACTGGCGAAAACGGATGCTTGGTCAATGCCAGATTTACATAATATGCCACTAGTAGGTTTTTCAAAATTTTCCGCCCTCTACAAGTTTAAGCTAAACCCACAGCTATTGAAAGCATTCACTCACGAGTCACGAGTGAGCGGTCCCGAGTTCTGGAGCGATTTTTGCTTTTATTATCCTTCACCAGAAGGCCCGGCGTGTGCCTTCTGCCTGAGCAACAAGAATAAATAATAAAAAATATGAAGGTGTACCAATTTAATTGTAACCAGTGGCGTAACGTACGGGGTTCCATGTGTTCAGTGGAACACAGGCCCCCAAGCCGCAGGGCCCCCCGAAGCCGCAAATATAAAGATTTTTTCTACGATAGATCCTAGAATAACTGTTTTAAAGACATTCATTTTTTTAGAAAAAAAAAAAACTCAAGTCAGCCGAAGAATTTAAGAGACGGAGAAGGTTGAAGTTGAATACCGGAAAGCCGCCACCTTACAATTGGCTTAAACTTAAAATAAATTACAAGCAAATCGTTTGAGTGGGGATTTGTGCGAATATCAGTTTTTTTTCTGACTTTTGGTCACTAGAATATCAAAGTGAAGTTGAACGTTAAAATTTGCCCCTGTTGAAGATTCTTCCGTAAAATTGAGCCATTGTGATCCAGTTCATTGAGCGTTTGAATCTTGTAAGTAAAGTGACTGCTGCATTTAAGTACAATATGTTCAAAATGTTGACAAAACGAGACCGAGGCTAATTTCGGGCGCGGCCGAAATTTGAATACCCGTCACATTTGAATGAAACTGAAGCTCCTTTTGTGTTAAAAATTTCTACCCCAGCCCTATGACGTGTTCCGATTCCATTTGTTCCTGCATACGTTGGGGTTAATCCAGGAACACACTTGGATGTATTTTGGTTAAGATTAAAAAAGAAAGAAAGTTGTTCTTACAAGAACCTAATATTTGGGGGTTGGTTTGTATGACAGGAAAGCAAGGTTCCAGGGACGTAGCTAGGGGAGGGTTCCAGTCCAGCAGTATTTAACTTCCCACAGTATTTCTAATTTATTCATTTCTAAAACTCTGCCGAAATTAAGCTTGCAGTCAGATAAATTGTGTAATCTGGACAAAAGTAGTGACTATAAATAAACAATTTGAAACACATAAAAATCTGGTGACCCAAAATTGGGATGGTCTTTCATAATGGAAACTTCAATAAATTTCGTAAGACCTCATCCAGGCTACACAATTTGAAATAAAATATTTCCCTGTAAGAATGAAGTAATTTTTTTTGCCGTGCGAAGGGAAGGCAAAAGCAGCACGACGCGGGCACCGAATACGCGATCGTACTTTCCATAGTTCCATAGTTGCTGCTTCGTGCATATTATGGCCCACGAGCCCTTCTATAATAATTGTACAGAAAAGAAGTCTTTGGCGTTGTAGACGTGGCACTGTCTGCTTCCGATGATTGCGGAGCAATTAAGTAATCGTGCGTGCTATCGTGCTCGCCCAGCCTTGTCCAGCGATAAAATTGGATTCGACACAGGAACAGTGGGGCAGGAGGCATATTATGCATTGGGGCAACGCCGAAACTAGCGTCTACAATTAACAACAAGATTCTAATAATGTCATAATTTCTGAAACCCAGCTAAATCCTGGCTACGACCTTGCAAGGTTATGTTAATACTAAACAAGACCCAGAAAAGATCCCTCAACTTCTAAATGCTCTCATTGACAAAACATCATCAGCATGTGAAGTGCAAATGTATGTTTTAACACGCAAGGTTATAACAGGCATGGGAGAAGTGTAGCCAGGATCTCGTTTAAAAGGGGCAAACCCAACAATTGTTTAACACAATGAACCCGGATTTTTTTAGGGTTAGGAATATGTATTTAATTCAAATCTACGACGAAGATTAGGATTTTGTGTCAGTTTAAATTGTCGGTTCCCTTTTTTTAGAAAGGCATTTTTTTAAAACCATATTTCAAAAAAGGACAATTTATAATCCAATTTGTTTCAATACGGATTCGATTTCCGCTTTCTAGACAGTCGATACTCAGTGACTTTTCAACTTTTGAATTTCAGTGTTCGAAACTGCAGTCTCAGCAGCATTGTAGGGATGATGATGGCCCTTTCCCTATCTCTGACTATCCGTGACCCTGAGACAAAAATCACGAAGCTGTTTATTTGAAGTACGAAAATTACACCTCCTTGTATCTACCTATTTAGTGTTGTTTATTACAATAGATAAATTGATACTTCATTGCGTAGAGAATTCTTAAGCGGATGGCGATCCTCGGAGGATTTATCGCTACTTTATTGGATTTGGTCGACATATAGGGGAAATCCTTACAGAGTTCTTTAGTTTGCATTTTCTTTTTCCTAAAGAGGTTGACAGGAGAATCGGATGGAGTACAGTAATTTTTCCATCGTTTTGTGAAAAATTCAAATCGCATCTTTACATGGCTGTTACAATTTTCGATTGAAACGATTGAACTCCCGAAGGCAGATAGGCAGGACTTTGAAATTTGGAGACAATATGAGCGGTGGGCGCCAAATATAGCTCTACAGCTACAAGTGTGAGCTAGAGCCTTGAAATTTTCACAAGTCTGCCAATTTTCAAATTTATTGTACAAATTTTATAGAGTTTTCGATTAGAAAAGACGAAGGTGCGATTTGGGCAGCTGTAACTGTCGAACGCAGATGGGTCCCCTATCTATCTAAAATATGGAGAAATGAAAGTAAATGTAATCCACAGCTTGTGGAGCTACCTGTCGCTTACATTTAGGTACATACAATTTCAGAACGATTGACCAAAGAGTTCCGAAATTATCGAAAATGAACGTTTGCTACATGAAAGTGCGATTACCTTACTAATAACACCTAACAGACTGACAGTCATTTAGGTTTCTTTGGTGTGGCGTTGCCGTTGGGAATGCTGTACATTTACTAATGCTGTACGACGACAGGTCAAAATGCTGTACTCTACAGTCAAATGCTGTACGTCTGGTCAGCTTATACTAGCCACACATTGGGGTGAAGTTTGGTTAAGATTGATTCACAAAGAAAAACGTTGTTCATGCAAGAACCTAATTTCCAGCGGTTGGTTTGTATGAGAGCCCTATGACGTATTGTTTCGATCTCATCGGTTCCTAGACATGTTTGGTGGCTTTACTAAGAACACATTTGCGCAAAGTTTGGTTAAGATTGGTTCATTAAGAAAAGTTTTTCTTAGAAGAATCTAATTTCCATGGGTTGGTTTGTATGACAGCCCTATGCGGTAGTGTTCCGATTTCATCTGTTCCTAGATATTTTTTGAGGCTTTACTAGGAACATATGTGGATGAAGTTTGGTTAATGTCGGATTAAAAAGGAAAAAGTTTTTCTTAGAAGAACTTAATTTTTAATGGTTCGTTTGTATGGCAGCCATATGACGTAATGTTCCAATTCCATTCGTTCCTAGATATGTTTTGAGGCTTTACTAGAAACACACTTGGGTGAAATTTGGTTAAGATTGGTACATAAAGGAAAAAAGTTTTTCTTAGAAAAACCTAATTTTCAGGGGCAGCCCCATGACGCCATGGTTCGATTCCATTCGTTCCGACATATATACGGCGTACACTAAACAGAAACTCGCATACAAAATTTCAGCCCGATAGCTTTAAAACTGAGGGACTAGTTTGCATTGAAACAGACGGACAGACAGACAGATAGACAGACAGACAGACGGACAGACGGACATCGCTCAATCGATTTCTCTCGTCACACTGATCAATTATATATATACTTTATATAGTCGGAGGTGCTTCCTTCTGTGCGTTGCAAACTTCATGACAAAGTTAATATACCCTTTCACATAGTGACGGGTATAAAAATAACTGTGGATTTATTGATCAAAAGATCATTCAATAAAGAAGTCACAAAGTTGTTTGGTTTAACAAACAAATGTTTGCATATAAAGCCTTCTGTCTAGATAATTAATGCGCAGTTTCCCCATGCATGACTCATTTTTATTTGTGGGAGCTCTACCATGAATTTTATTTCAGTCGATTTATTTGGTCTGGGGTATGCATACGCCAACGAGTGGTGATAGTTTTGGCCAGGGCCGTTAAAGCTCTATATGTGAGTTACCTGATGTGATCCTCAGATCTAGGGTCTAGGATCAATAACTGTTACGAGACAGTAGGTGCTCTCCTCGGGGCGAAATTTAATAGGCTATGTAGAAGCTATTCAGTAAACTATTAAAATTTATTTATTTATTTATTTATTTGAAAAATGTTCAACAGAGCTTGGAACAATATTCGAAAAGATATTAAGAAATTAACAATTAAAGATTGGAATTAGAATAAAACGAGACCGAGGCTAATTTCGGGCGCGGCCGAAATTTGAATACCCGTCACATTTGAATGAAACTGAAGCTCCTTTTGTGTTAAAAATTTCTACCCCAGCCCTATGACGTGTTCCGATTCCATTTGTTCCTGCATACGTTGGGGTTAATCCAGGAACACACTTGGATGTATTTTGGTTAAGATTAAAAAAGAAAGAAAGTTGTTCTTACAAGAACCTAATATTTGGGGGTTGGTTTGTATGACAGGAAAGCAAGGTTCCAGGGACGTAGCTAGGGGAGGGTTCCAGTCCAGCAGTATTTAACTTCCCACAGTATTTCTAATTTATTCATTTCTAAAACTCTGCCGAAATTAAGCTTGCAGTCAGATAAATTGTGTAATCTGGACAAAAGTAGTGACTATAAATAAACAATTTGAAACACATAAAAATCTGGTGACCCAAAATTGGGATGGTCTTTCATAATGGAAACTTCAATAAATTTCGTAAGACCTCATCCAGGCTACACAATTTGAAATAAAATATTTCCCTGTAAGAATGAAGTAATTTTTTTTGCCGTGCGAAGGGAAGGCAAAAGCAGCACGACGCGGGCACCGAATACGCGATCGTACTTTCCATAGTTCCATAGTTGCTGCTTCGTGCATATTATGGCCCACGAGCCCTTCTATAATAATTGTACAGAAAAGAAGTCTTTGGCGTTGTAGACGTGGCACTGTCTGCTTCCGATGATTGCGGAGCAATTAAGTAATCGTGCGTGCTATCGTGCTCGCCCAGCCTTGTCCAGCGATAAAATTGGATTCGACACAGGAACAGTGGGGCAGGAGGCATATTATGCATTGGGGCAACGCCGAAACTAGCGTCTACAATTAACAACAAGATTCTAATAATGTCATAATTTCTGAAACCCAGCTAAATCCTGGCTACGACCTTGCAAGGTTATGTTAATACTAAACAAGACCCAGAAAAGATCCCTCAACTTCTAAATGCTCTCATTGACAAAACATCATCAGCATGTGAAGTGCAAATGTATGTTTTAACACGCAAGGTTATAACAGGCATGGGAGAAGTGTAGCCAGGATCTCGTTTAAAAGGGGCAAACCCAACAATTGTTTAACACAATGAACCCGGATTTTTTTAGGGTTAGGAATATGTATTTAATTCAAATCTACGACGAAGATTAGGATTTTGTGTCAGTTTAAATTGTCGGTTCCCTTTTTTTAGAAAGGCATTTTTTTAAAACCATATTTCAAAAAAGGACAATTTATAATCCAATTTGTTTCAATACGGATTCGATTTCCGCTTTCTAGACAGTCGATACTCAGTGACTTTTCAACTTTTGAATTTCAGTGTTCGAAACTGCAGTCTCAGCAGCATTGTAGGGATGATGATGGCCCTTTCCCTATCTCTGACTATCCGTGACCCTGAGACAAAAATCACGAAGCTGTTTATTTGAAGTACGAAAATTACACCTCCTTGTATCTACCTATTTAGTGTTGTTTATTACAATAGATAAATTGATACTTCATTGCGTAGAGAATTCTTAAGCGGATGGCGATCCTCGGAGGATTTATCGCTACTTTATTGGATTTGGTCGACATATAGGGGAAATCCTTACAGAGTTCTTTAGTTTGCATTTTCTTTTTCCTAAAGAGGTTGACAGGAGAATCGGATGGAGTACAGTAATTTTTCCATCGTTTTGTGAAAAATTCAAATCGCATCTTTACATGGCTGTTACAATTTTCGATTGAAACGATTGAACTCCCGAAGGCAGATAGGCAGGACTTTGAAATTTGGAGACAATATGAGCGGTGGGCGCCAAATATAGCTCTACAGCTACAAGTGTGAGCTAGAGCCTTGAAATTTTCACAAGTCTGCCAATTTTCAAATTTATTGTACAAATTTTATAGAGTTTTCGATTAGAAAAGACGAAGGTGCGATTTGGGCAGCTGTAACTGTCGAACGCAGATGGGTCCCCTATCTATCTAAAATATGGAGAAATGAAAGTAAATGTAATCCACAGCTTGTGGAGCTACCTGTCGCTTACATTTAGGTACATACAATTTCAGAACGATTGACCAAAGAGTTCCGAAATTATCGAAAATGAACGTTTGCTACATGAAAGTGCGATTACCTTACTAATAACACCTAACAGACTGACAGTCATTTAGGTTTCTTTGGTGTGGCGTTGCCGTTGGGAATGCTGTACATTTACTAATGCTGTACGACGACAGGTCAAAATGCTGTACTCTACAGTCAAATGCTGTACGTCTGGTCAGCTTATACTAGCCACACATTGGGGTGAAGTTTGGTTAAGATTGATTCACAAAGAAAAACGTTGTTCATGCAAGAACCTAATTTCCAGCGGTTGGTTTGTATGAGAGCCCTATGACGTATTGTTTCGATCTCATCGGTTCCTAGACATGTTTGGTGGCTTTACTAAGAACACATTTGCGCAAAGTTTGGTTAAGATTGGTTCATTAAGAAAAGTTTTTCTTAGAAGAATCTAATTTCCATGGGTTGGTTTGTATGACAGCCCTATGCGGTAGTGTTCCGATTTCATCTGTTCCTAGATATTTTTTGAGGCTTTACTAGGAACATATGTGGATGAAGTTTGGTTAATGTCGGATTAAAAAGGAAAAAGTTTTTCTTAGAAGAACTTAATTTTTAATGGTTCGTTTGTATGGCAGCCATATGACGTAATGTTCCAATTCCATTCGTTCCTAGATATGTTTTGAGGCTTTACTAGAAACACACTTGGGTGAAATTTGGTTAAGATTGGTACATAAAGGAAAAAAGTTTTTCTTAGAAAAACCTAATTTTCAGGGGCAGCCCCATGACGCCATGGTTCGATTCCATTCGTTCCGACATATATACGGCGTACACTAAACAGAAACTCGCATACAAAATTTCAGCCCGATAGCTTTAAAACTGAGGGACTAGTTTGCATTGAAACAGACGGACAGACAGACAGATAGACAGACAGACAGACGGACAGACGGACATCGCTCAATCGATTTCTCTCGTCACACTGATCAATTATATATATACTTTATATAGTCGGAGGTGCTTCCTTCTGTGCGTTGCAAACTTCATGACAAAGTTAATATACCCTTTCACATAGTGACGGGTATAAAAAGGAAAGAAAAAGGAAAACCAACTATTTAAAAATTATGATTAAAGAAAAAATTAACAAATAAATGTAAGTGTGAAGAAAAAAACTAAGAACGTGATTCCCTTTCAAAAACAATGTTCCTAACTGCAACCTTGAATAAATATAGCGACGAGGGAAAAGGACCCAGTTGGAGAATGTCGTGGTTTCTTGGTAGGCGTAACAGCGGTGAATGAAAGTATAATTCAGTGCGGGCGAAAGGTATTACGAATAATGATGTCAGCCTGGTAGATCTGTTAGGAAGGCGAACATTAATATTGTTCATTAAAGTCGACGATGGTGGACTGTTGCAGATATTGAATAGAAAGCACTCATCTAGAAACACTCTGCGTTTCTCGAGAAGGGGGACGTTTAATAGTACAAGGCGATCAGCGTAATTGCAGTAAGGGACTCGAAATTTGTAGATAAAGGATTCTAGTAAATTTGCGCTGAACCGCTTCAATTAGAGCTTTCAGGTAATCAAAGTGCGGGGACCAGACAGGTGAACAATACTCCAGAATACTACGGACAAGGGAATTAAAAAGGAGAAGACAAGTAGATGTATTGTTGAAAACATGAGAAGTTCGGAGGACGAAGCCAGCCGTTCTGGATGCTCTAGTACATATATCAAATATGTGTAGATCAAATTTGAGCTTGCTGTCAAATAAGACACCCAGATCCTTGAAAGAGTCGACTTTAAAGGAGTAGCTCTGAGGTAATAACTAAATATCAATGAATTCTTCTTTAATGAAAAGGTCATCGCGTGACACTTTTTAACGTTTAAATTAAGTTGGTTGGTTTCACACCACTTTTCTAACGCATATAGGTCGTCCTGAAGGGATAAGCAGTCATCAATTGACTGTATAGCTCTATAAACTTTGAGATCATCAGCATATAAAAGGCAGGAGGACGATAAATGCAACGGTAAATCGTTAATAAAAATATTAAATAAAAGTGGTCCTAAGATTGACCCTTGGGGAACACCAGATGTAGGGCAGAAGGGAGAAGAATAGCAGCCGTTATAAGTAACTCGGCACTCACGGTTAGTTAAATATGAGGAGAACCAAGCGAGAAGATTTCCACTAACACCAAACTTTTGAATCTTAGCAAGTAAGATGCTGTGGCTAACAGTGTCAAATGCCTTCGAAAAGTCGGTGTATACAGCATCGACTTGAGAGTGATTGTCTATGGTTCGGGCTACCATGTTAGTAAATGTTAAAAGATTGGTGCAAGTGGAACGACCTTTTACAAAGCCGTGTTGCTGCTCAGCAAAAAGCGTAGAAATTGCGGGATAAATCTTGGTGTGGATGAGGCGCTCGAGAATTTTTGGGAAGCAGGATAAAAGGGAAATGGGACGGTAGTTAGATATAGAGGATGTATTGTATGTTTTAGGAATTGGGAGGACATTAGCCGCTTTCCATTGTTTGGGGAAAACACCACAATTTAAGCTTTCATTAAACAAAATGGACTGGGGAACACTTTAAGAGGATGACAATGACTTAACAAACATATTAGGCAAGTCGTCAGGACCGGAGCCACCATCATCCTTTAATGATTCGACAATAGAAGCCACTTCAAGGGGGTCTGTTGTGAAGATGGGGTTTGAGGCACTGAGGAAGGTGTAGTGGGAAAGTTATTAGGAGAAAGATTAGTTGAAGAAGGTGGAGGCAAAAAATTTGGCAAACAGCTCACAGGCTTCTGGAGTAGTCATCGCTATAGAGTCATCGAGCTGTAAGTTTTCTGGCAAGCTGGAAGAAGACTTCAGTGATCGAATATAAGACCAGAATGGTTTCACATGGTTAGCCGCAAGAGATATTTCAATGTTGTTATAGTAGCTTCTCATTGCATTTTTAACAATTTGTTTAGCCTCTGCTCTTGAACGTTTAAAGATTGAGAGATGAGCAGGAGAAGGATTGCGTTTCCATTTGCTACGGTCTACATCTTTCTTGCGCAATGCCATAGCAACCGCTTCAGTAAACCATGGGGAAATTTTATTTTTTTTTGCGAAAAAAGAGGAGTGAAGCGAGCAATCAAAGAGTTCAAATAACTATAAAACTTATCCACGGCTTTATCACAGCTAAGATTAGCAAAAAAGGAAAACCAGTCAACTGAATCTAACTCAGTGGAAATTGAATTATAATCCGCTCTACGAAAATTAAATCTGCGAACATTAGAGACGTTCTTAGAAATGTGTATACGAAGATCAAGCTCAATGCATAGGGGAGGGTGGTGCGGGTCAGGATTCACGTAATTATAAGGGGATGGCCACAGGAATGCACACGATGGCGAGATTATGCATGGTCAGATCCAAAAGACGACCACTCGGATTTCTGACAAAGTTAATTTGAGTTAAGTTACAGATAGACAAAAAGGATGAAAGGGCAAGAGAAAAGGAATTTGAAGGCATAATATCTAAGCCAATATCAGTTGCAGTCCAAAGGACAGAGGGCAGGTTAAAATCGCCACAAACAAGGATGCTAGACAGAGGAAAGAATGTTGTGACAAAAGAGGAAAATCTCAAATTGTATCTCTAAAAATAAAAACTTTTGGAACACGTTGATAAAACAGAAGATTCTTGCTACTTTTGTGTACTGCTTTAAATGCAGTTTATCTCATTATTTCCTGGTTAAAAAAAATCAAGTGCCCCCATTCCAATTTCGAACACATGAAATTTGGAAAACGTTACGCCATTGATTGTAACAATACATTTCATCATAATTTTCAAATTTAATTCCCCGCCACCTACTCCGCTTCATGGCTACATCGTTGAGAAGCGTATTAAACTTCCGGACATTCCACTCTCTACGGCAAACGCTGTTCGGTGTTCGCCGTTAGGGGTAGGGGTAGAGCCGCTTTTCTGAACGGTACCGAATTTCTGCTTATATTCTCTCCCATAACAAAGCAAACATGTTGCAATACGGCTGGCTGAAAAACGAATCAAACTAAGACTGCTGTGCTATACAAAAAATCGCTGCATTGCGATGTTTGAACGCGTAAAAATACAAGTTTGACTATTGGAAAATCACGAAAATTTCCATACTAAAAATAAAGAACTGCGAGTAGGACAGCTTTTTTTATTCCTCAATTTAATGTTCGAAAAATGTATATTTCGGGGATATTCCGAGACAAGGAAATGAATACTGCTGAATACTAATCCTTAAGGTACTTTTCATGCCTTTGATATCCAGGACTTTAATAAAGGATCCTTAAATCTATCACATCATTATCCAGCTTCCAATTCAATCCGTAGACTAATAAATTAATAATAAGAAGTGAATTAATTGCAATTTCCACTTAAACTTTGCTAGTTAAAATCGCTTTTTCTCATAAAACCAATAAATACAGTAAAACTTCGTTATAACGTTCTTCTGGGTTCTAAGCCAAAAAAGCGCTATAACCGGGAAAACGCTATAGCCGGGAAGTCCAAGAAATATACTTAATAGACGCATACACCTTTTAGGTGGCAAAATTTATTATTCGATTGATACATGGAATGAAATAGTAAGGATCTTGTGGTCTTACGGCAGCTGCCTCTACGGGGCGGATCACACCCGTTTTGTTCTGCAAAACGGCCAAAAGCGGCCAATATGCCTTCCTGGCAAGAGCCCCGGCAGGAGCCCTGAAGGTTCGATGCAGGAAGGTTGTGTTTGTCTGTGTATATGTGTGGGTACGATATATGTGTTTTTTCGTCATATTGGGAGCATTACATCTCGGCGCGGCTGCTCTCAATTTTACTAATTCGCGCCGGTGTTGAAACAAATCCAGGCCCAGAGGTATGGATTTGTAGTGTCTGCAACCAACGTATCGGTTCGAATGCCAGATCAGTGCAGTGTAATTGCTGCAGGGAATGGGTTCACTTTAGGTGTTCAGGGTTACGAAGACAAGGTCAACACTCCTTAGCATATGTTGCACCAGGTTGTATAAATTCCAGGCAACCCAGGGCTGCTCCTAGCCCACCTTCTCCACCACTGCCCCCTACACCGCCAAACAATATGATAAGGAATGCCAGACCCAGTCTTACACCCGGCCCTCCTCCTCCAGCAGTTTTCACTGCACTATCTATATTACAGTTTAACTGTAATGGCATTCACCGGAAAATCGCTGAGATCACACACTTCTTAAGTTCAAACAGAATTCTCATCGCCGCCATCCAAGAGACGTTGCTTCACGCAAACTCGTCTCTAAGCGTCCATAGCGATTATGTTATACTGCGGAAAGATCGACCGGCCGCCACGGATGATCCTCACCCTGGAGGTGGTCTTGCCTTCCTAATACACAAGTCCGTACATTACTGTGTATTAGATGTAGTTGCTGACGGTACGGCGGAAATTCAAGCCATCTCAGTTCCATCAGGGAGTACTAATATCGAAATTTTTAATATATATGTACCACCTCACTCTAGTTGCCCTTCTGGCTATCGTTTCGATATTGGTCCTCTCCTTTCCGGAGAGCACAGGGTCATCCTTGGCGACTTTAACGCGCACCATGAGCTCTGGCATTCGGACCTCAACAACAATGCCAGGGGTATAGCTATCGCCGAATCACTTGACGCCTCAGAATTCTGTTCACTTAATGAAGACTCGCCGACTAGTGTCGTGGGCACTTGCAGTAGTTCTCCTGACATAACTATTGTCAGTGCCAGCCTAATTGCTGCTTCCCGATGGGAAGTACGTACCACCCTTAAATCAGATCACCTCCCAATCATTATAAAGATTGACAAACCAGCGAACATGACTAAGTCTGAGAAGCGAACGTTTGTCAATCACAAGAAAGCCGATTGGGATGGTTTCAAAGCTTACTCGTCGGCGAAGTTCATCGAGCTAACATCACCTATCACTATTCATGAGGCCGAGAAAAATATTAGGAACGTCATTACCACAGCCGCGGCACGTTTTATTCCGGCAGGACGTATCCCGAAAGTTCGGCCTAACTTCCCCACTAGTGCCGCCAGATTAGCCGATGAACGTGATCAGATCAGACGCGCTCACCCTGATGATCCCAGAATTCAGGAGCTTAACTCCGAAATTGACCGACAAGTTAAAGACTATAGGAGGGCGAAATGGAATCAGCACCTCGATGAATGTAACCTCAATGAAGGTGTCAGCAAATTATGGTCTACCGTCCGCGCCCTTTCCAATCCTCGGAAAGAAAAGGGCAACAACGCCATCGAATTTGGCAACACTTAAACCTGCGATCCTCTTCAGTGTGCTAGCCTGTTCAATAAACAATTTATTGAACATCCCAAGTCAGACGGCCTCAAGCGCAAAATTAGAAGACGGATTCGCAGCCGGATTGTTGACACCATACCATCTTTTACAGCGGACCAGGTTAAAAAAGTCATCGAGAATGCTAAAAACTCCAAGGCCCTCGGACCAGATGGCATTTCGATGACCATGTTGAAACATCTCGACCTTCCAGCCATTGAGTATCTCACGGCCGCCTTTAACTTGTCGATGTCCACGCTTGCCATCCCTGAAATCTGGAAAACAGGTCGAATTGTTCCCTGTCTCAAGCCAGGGAAGAGCGCAAATCTCGGGGAATCCTACCGCCCCATTACGATACTTTCTCCTGTCGCAAAGACGCTGGAGGCCCTTATTCACCCCACTCTTGTTGCACATGCGAAGCTAGAACCTCACCAGCATGGCTTCAGGAAGATGCATAGTACCACCACTGCCCTCGATGCGATCACTACACGCATTCGTGATGGGCTGAATCAACGCAGTCGTTGTCACAGAACTATTCTGGTGGCAATAGACCTATCAAGTGCATTCGATAAGGTCAATCATTCAATGCTCCTGGCAAACCTGTTGAATATGCATCTTCCTGCACAAGAGATCCGTTGGATTGCCAATTATCTAGCTGGTCGGCACTCCTTCACCGAGTTTCGAGGCAAACGTTCTAAGCTTAGGAAAATCAAATTAGGTGTTCCACAGGGAGGGGTACTCTCCCCCACTCTGTTCAACATCTACATGTCCGGCCTTCCCACACCACCTGAAGGAATCGAGGTGATTTCCTATGCTGACGATTGCACCGTACTCGCCACAGGGAATGATAAGGAAGAAATGCGCCTCCGAATTAATCGCTATCTAGGACGATTACAGGCTTTTTTCCAAAGCCGAAACCTCACCATCTCTGCGTCCAAATCCTCTGCGACTTTTCTAACCACTTGGTGGGAGGACATGAGATGGGAGATGGATATACGTATTGGCAACAATTCTGTTCCTACTGTTAAAAATCCTAAAATTCTCGGGCTTCACCTAGAGAACATGATGACGTCTGCGAATCATGCAGCTTCAGTATGTGAAAAAATGCGCAGTAGGAACAACATCCTAAAAGCTCTAGCTGGTAGCACCTGGGGCAAAGATAAAGAAACCATGCTAGCTACCTATAAAGCGGTGGGTCGAGCGGCCGCTGATTATGCAGCCCCAGTTTGGACACATAGTCTATGTGAAACAAACTGGACCAAAGTTCAGGTCTGCCAAAATGCCGCTCTACGCATAGCGACAGGTTGCCTTCTGATGTCTGCCCAGGATCACTTACATCAGGAGACAAAATTGATGCCAATACGTGATCACAATCTCCTACTCTCTAAACAGTATCTTGTTGGTTGCTACCGTGAGGATCATCCCAATAATCATCTCATGGACCGAATTCCTCCACCACGACATGTCAGGCGTGGTTTACGAGACCTTGAGAGAGAGGTTCAGGGATACAAACGGGACCCTTACGATGAAGTTACATACCGAGCCGCCATTGCAGCGATCCACACTGATGAAGTGAATCTGTCTATCGCGAGTTTAGGTGCGAATAGAGTCCTCTCAGAGCGCCCACCACCAATTTCGCCTGAGGAGATTAGGCTCCCGAGAGCCACCAGAGTAACACTAGCTCAACTTCGGTCGGGCTTTTGTTCACGCCTCAATTCGTACCTTTCTCGCATAAACCCGGACATCCAAAACATCTGTCCAAACTGCAATGGTACTCCTCATGATGTGGGCCATTTGTTTCAATGCCCCGCTGCGCCCACTGATCTTACCCCTATATCACTGTGGGAAAACCCTATCGCAGCAGCTATGTTTCTGTCCTTAGACCTCACGGACACAAACATTGACGAACCATAAATCGTACCCACATAGATGCACAGAGGCTACACACCTTTCTGCACCGCTACAAGAAGAAGAAGAAATAGTAAGGAAATGGCAATCAATTGATTACTGGTTTAAGAAAAAAGGATACTGGTTAAAAAACAGATATTTGTTTTTGTTTTAGACGGGTAACAGACTGCAGTAATACTAAGGTTTTCAATTTATTGAAAAATCCTTCCTCTATGTCCATGCTATAGACAAAAATTGCTCGAATCTTCTTTAATCTCTAAGATTGCAAATGTTTTTGGCATGCTTGACGCTTCTTTCTTGTTCTCTTCGGTGTGGACGGATGCTGATGAAATTACGAGATCTTCAATTATACTTTCAATTGTTGTTATGTCTTTCCCTTTTCCACGAAATTTGACCTTGATGTGAATTAACGGAACAACTTGTGCATCATGGTTTTGTTTGTGATTATTACAATGTAAAGATAGACTACGTGCTCAATGAATTTGTCAATATAATTTTTTTTTAAGAAAATGAGACTGGGAAAAGAGCGTTATAACCGGGAAATAGAAACGTTATAACGAATCGAAATTCCCTGTAATAAATGCTAATGGGACCGGGACCGAGAAAAAAGAGCGTTATAGCCGGGAAAACGTTATATCCGGGAGCGTTATAACGAAGTTTTACTGTACATACACCCCCCCCCCCCCCCCCCCCCCCGTTAATCCATCCATGTGAATATGCGACTGGTCTACTAATTCGACTACTGGTCTACTAACTCGACATAGAGGGTTAATCCGGCCCTGATCAGAAGTCGTGTCGCTTTGCAAAAATAATTCAACAAATTACCTAATATTATCAATCTGCAATTCATGTCGATCGATAACATGAACTTTCTCAAAAATATTATTAATATTCCACACTTTCACCGAACGATCAATGGACGATGTAATCACACTATTCCAATTGCCAATTGTCAGCGCTTCCAGTTGAATTATTCGGCCAAAATGCGCATCCAAAACTTTGGTCAACAATTTGGTTTTCAGACACCAAACGTAGAGATTTTTCCGCACCCCAGCCACGGCATAGTCTAATTTTGAGCTGACCATAATAGAATTAGATTGCATCATTTTCGTTGTAATATTCCGTACTCCATGAGGAAGCGCTAGATAGATAGCTCCCTCTCCAATTGGATTTGTCTCAGCAAAATCCCAAATAACGAATCCTTTTCCGGCCGTACCCAAAAGCATACGATCATTCTGATCGAGCCTTAGTTGAAGCAATACCTCCTTTTCGTCGTTTTCATATTGTGGAAGATCTGTGTCGTGAGTCCAGCCTATGGTGCCTTCTGTTAGATTTTCATGATATTTGTAAACACTGACCTGTAAATGAAACGTCTACATTAGATTTGGGTAGCTTGTCAAGGATTGTGTAAGAATTTACCTGAAAATTATTTTCATTGGTACAGCAGTAGAGAGTGTTCCATTTCTTATTAAGGGCCATCGCACTGTGGAATTGCAGTGGTTCGGCTTGAATTGTTTCGTGTATCGTGTCGAACCTTAGTTGAGTTTCATTGATCTTTCCCGTCCAGTAGACAATGTGATATTGGGTGGGTTTCGAAAATTCCATATCTGTATCCGTAAAAACAAAAATTGTGATAAATAAGATTTTTTTTACATATTTGTTATTTGAAAAATTATGATAATACTGATCGGTTGTTGATCGACCTGTTATTGTTTTAATTCTTTTCTTATTTGAGAATACAATATCCCAAGTTTTTTTTTTCATACAGTCTTGAAAATGACATCGGTTAAATGGCGACCCCCATTGTGCATACACTGATTAAGTCAATTTTTAAAGTTCGTCTCCACTCTTTGCAGCAACACATCAATCGGTATGTTGGCAATGGCGTCGCGAATGTTGTTCTTGAGGTGAGCTATGGTCCGTGGTCGATCGACATAATCCACGGATTTCAAATAACGCCATAAAAAGAATTGCGAGGAGCCATATCTGGAGAGCGTGCCGGCCATGGGAGATCACCTCTAAGAGAGATGGGACAGACGGGAAAATGTGGTCGCAACAAATTCATTAAGCCTCGTGATGTGGCTCTTGCTGGAACCACACGTCCCTAACGTTCATTTATTCGAGGCTTGGAAGAAAAAGTTCCTCGTAGCAACAAGTTAGCGACCGTTAGAAAAGAAGCTCACGACGGCGAAGGCTCGCTGCTCTCGAGACCAGAGCATGATGGCGACTGCCTAGAATGGGAAACAAATTTAGGGAATTCCCCCTCTAGATGCCGCCCAACTAACCGCTCGGGAGTTTTTTTTTTTCAAATAAGTAAGTTTCTCTGGCGCACCCTGTATAACGTTGGTTAGACACGTTCCACCGTTCTTCGGCAGTTTTGCTGGAATCGTCAACGCCCGGCGCTTTATTAAGGTGAAGCGATTGTATGGCGAGACTCCGATCCTCTGCTGTTGGAGGTTGAATGAGAGGGCCTGGTTCAGCTAACTGCTCAACGGCGTCTTCCGTGGGGAAGGTTGATGGTATATTTAGGAGCTCCTGAAAATGCGATGATGATGATGGGTTGATAACCACTCTTTATTGTATTTATTAGTTTATATGTATTGTATTAGCGTATTAGATACTCGCCAAAGTTCATTGTACATAATCTTTCTTTGCTCGGGGTGCGCGTTATGTGTATTGGCGATGGGATTCATTTTTCGCCTCAATCGAGGTCCTGCATTCGTCGTCGATCCAGTCTTTTCGTCTACGCCGGGCTTTATACCCCACGACCTTTTCTGCAGCTCCTTTGATGCTGTCTTTGAGCTTTCCCAGTACTCATGAACGCCGAAATTGTTGATGTTATTGAGCATGGGCGACAGTTTTTCCTCAAGTGCGGTAGTATACGCAGCCGCCGTGGCATCATTGATCAAATTGTCAAACCTCGAAATCTTGCCAGGGTTGATTCTCGTTAGGTGCACCGAAAAGATTCTACACCGGTAGGTCGTCTTCACCAAATAGTGATCGGATTCACAGTTGGCTCCCCGTTAGGATCAGACGTCTAGGACATTCGAAGCCCATCTCTTGCTGATAAGTACGTGGCCGATCTGGTTCACGGTCTATTCATCTGGAGATTTCCAGGTCTGCTTATGGATGCGTCGATGAGGGAAACATGTAAAGCTTATGACCAGATTTCAGCCGCCGTGAAGTCGATAAGTCGCTTACCGTTGTTGATGCCTTCATCGTTGAGGCTGTGATATCCAGTAGTAACCTTATGCCAGCTTTCGTTTCCAACTTTCGCGTTAAAGTCTTCCAGCAGCAGCTTAACGTCATTTGATGGAAGTGAGCCGAAAAGTATTTCTAGGTGGTTGTAGAACTCATCCTTAATCGCGTCTTCTTTTACTTCTGTAGGGGCATGCTCATGGATGAGGCAGAGAATAGCGAAACGGGTCTTGATACGGATCGCACATAGCCGGTCGTTTATGGGTTTGTAGCCGATGACGTGATCCTTGAGCTGCTACTCACGATGAAAGCTACTCCAAACTCCTTGTTGCCCTTTTTAGCACTCGTAAAAATAGTGTGCCAATTGTGGTCGCTAATCTCGATTTTGAGCCATTTTGTTTCCTGAATTACAAACTATGCTCAGTTTGTATTTTTCTACCTGATCCAGGAGAGCCCTTAGGGCCCCGGTCTATTCAGGGAGCGTGCATCCCATGATCCGAAAGAGTAATCAGTTGTTCGTTTGCGGAGTCTTCGTTTTTTTATCCCTCCAATCCGAGGCCTTGACTTTAAGCTTTTTTATTGGGATGAGTTGTCGCCACATCGCTAAACCATGACCGCTAAAGGAAGGTTATCATGGGGATGCTTCGAAGATGCTGCTTTGGTGGTTTATTTAAATGTCCTGTCCCCGTTAAGTAACCTGAGATGCTGAAGATCTGAAGATGTTAATACAGCACTCAGGCACAGCGGTGCTTCTTCCAAAATGTCGCATCAAGTGATTTGACTTAGCCGTTAGAGGTTTTATCTACTACCGTTACGAGGGGGCGCTCGCGTGAAGAACCACATGGAAGAAGTCTCCCCAAAAAAGATTAACTTACGGATTAAATTGGGAGTAGTCTGGCTGGTGTTGTGCTTAGTGGGCACACCTTCGGTGCACAGGGTCGTGGGTTCAAATCTCACCGTGAACCAATTCAGTTTATGGTGGAGTTTTAAACGAGTACCATTTATGGGGATGAATAACAACGCTGAGTGTGCTGTTGATCTCAACACTTCAACAAAAAAGCAGTTAAGATCTTGGAAATTGGATGAATGAACACGGTATTTGCCATAAGATCTAAATGAAAACATTTTCTTCCTTCTTTTCTCGCTTCTTCTTGAAGCTTTGATAGTGTTATGCACATACTTACACAAAATTTCCCAATTATCAGTTCCAGGCGGCGCTTTAGATTGATCAATCAAGTTTCCGCGCATATCAAAACGACTCCATTTCAATTTTGTGTTAATAAACAAACTACAAAGAAAGATTATAAAAAACCGTCAGTACTGCCCTCTCAAAATAACGTTTTTCTTACAAACCTGTGATTCAACAAATATACTCCGGTAACTTGCTCGCCCTCTTCAAATGGATTGTCAATAACCACAAATTCACTGGATAACATATTCAGAAGTACGGTTTGATTATTGTTTGAATAGGCTGCCGCCCATTTATTGTCCGGACTTAGTACGAGCTGCTGCATGATACCCTCAATCCCAGGATTAACATCGCGTGTCAGATCCGATGTCGATAAGTCCCACGTGATGAAACGAGTTGAGATTGAGACCATGTAGCGAAAGTCACTCGTTAGACAAAATGCGAAAACTGCAAATTGATGTCCTTCGAGAGAATACTGTAAAAAAATAGGTTTCTGTTAATTACATCTGTTTGGCTGATTGGTACAAACAAACAAACCTTTAAAGGACCTCCTGGTGTGTGGAGACAATGATTAACTGGAATCAGGGCACAATCTTTAGGACCACTCTTGTCACATGCTCTCAATAACATTTTAATATTCGGATTACCACCAATTTCGGGCAATAGTCGCCCAACTAATTGGGGTGCAAGCATGTTTGGATATATCGCAAGAATTGCTCCACCCAAACGAAGAGCATCCGCCACAAGCATAAGCTCACGCTTAGCGTCCTTATCGTCTGTATTCGTCGATGCATCCTCGAAATCGGCCAGGACAGCTTGAAGCGGACAACTTGATAGCTTAGCGTGCAACCAATCGTAGTTGAAGAGCACATTGGCGTAAAGATCCTTGAAGCGACGGGCACGAACTAAATGAAAAGGAAGCTCACCAAACTGAAAAAAAAGTTGCGGAAAGTTCAAAATAATTTCAGAATATTACTCAAAACATACTTTACGTAGATTGTAACGGGTAACTTGTCCATCTTTGTTGGTAAAGGCTAGCGGTTGGACGGGTACTTTGCGATCAGCTATGCCCTCTTTGTCCGTTAAATTAAATCTGGAAAAAAAATATTTAAAATTTTCGACTTTAAATAATTCGAAAATGAAGGGTCTTACCGATGTCTCTGAATTTCGGTATATTTAAACGGTTTCGGAGTACCACCACCCCAAATGCCCAAATAGTAGTCAGCAATGGACGAATGAAAGTACATGGCCATATTCATATTTTTGAAATACCTTTCACGTGCTGTATCTCGAAATTGTCTGTGATACCAATTCATGACATTCACACCGTCCGCCTCACGTTCACTCAAGTAATTGGGCAGATCATTGCGTATTCGTGTCCAGAGAAGTGGCGGAATTCGCCTCACTGGTGGCAAATGGTATTGGTACACGTCGTCTAGAACTTTATCGTCCAGCGATATTAGATCCTCTAGCTCACTCTCAGATAGTCCTGATTTTGCGGCTGTAATATAGGCCAGTGCATGAAACACAAGAATGCGTCCATGTTGCTTTTCAATTCGTTCGAACAGCATCATAATTGAATCCATTACGGTCGAAGCCAGATGTGTCTCCTGTGGTCGCGTGTAGCTTCGCCATCGGCAAATTTCTGCAAACACTAATTTGACGAAGATCGGTAGTGAGCACTTGCTAATTGCATTTGCCACCAGACGCCACTGATAGTTGGAGAGATCCCGGCAAGCGGTTTTCATCCACATCTTGATTACGTTCATCGCAAGTTCCTCGCCAAGAGCTGTAACCTCTATAAAGTTGTCTTCAATGTCGATCATGCGACGAAGGATATGGTATTCCTGCGATACGACTGGATTGCTCTCCTCGCAAGCGCAGGATAAGATTATTTTACAATGGGGCGGAAGTCTTGTTGGTATCCACGAAACCTTATCCTGAGCACCGGTCAATTGATCAACAGAATCCAAATAAAGTGTTAGCGGTTGATTTTCACTTGCATAGGTCAGCAGTTGTTTGAAATGTGCCGTGAGTGGAACCAAATCGTCGGGAATATTTTCAAACGGAAGCATGTAATTGTAGGAGATCTAAAATTCAAAAAGGAAGTTATGCATCGAAAAGTACTGCAAACATCGAATCTCACCTGTTGACATATTGAAATCAACGTTGGCGTCAAAGCACTTGAATCGGGTGTCGTACCCAAGAATCGGATAATATTAATCGGTTTCTTGCCCTGAAACCATTCCCTCGCCACAAGTGATGCACTTTTCGCCAGCAATGAAGTTTTTCCACAACCACCTTCGCCGTACAGTACAAGCGGCTTATCCGAATCACCCAGCATGTAACGTTGAATATGATCCAAATTTTCCTCACGACCGTAGAAAACTCTTACGGAATTGTTGCAAGCGTGCAAATGCTGTAGGATTTCCGTAACGATTTGACCCTGTGCGCTGGAGTCCTCTTTGCGCATCGCTCGATCCACCAGTTTGACAATGTTCTTGTAGAAATGTGCAATGAAGTGATTGAGGTACTCTTCGTGGGTTTCAATGTCGAGACCTTCGCGACCTATCCATTCGACGGTGTATCTAGAAGGAAAGGGCATTGAATGTAATAAAGTTTCAAACAAAAAACATACTCACTTTTGCATATTGGTGGACTCAATTTTGTTGGGCAGCCTTTCGTCACGGAGATTGGCCAGGAGTTTGGATGCCTCCGTATCTAAGCTTCTGTTTATGATATCGACGAAGAGAGAAGCCTTCTTCAAGTTTTGCAAATTGATATTATTTATGTAACGAACGTATGCCATGCAATGATTTTTCGTGTTTTTAACATTTAGGATACCATTTATAACTTCACGTTCCGTGACTATAAAAAAAGGTAATTTAAATTTTTTTTATGTCAATGACATGGCTTTAGGGGATAACCCTTTTAATGCAAGCATAGCCTTGGCGGAAGGGAAATTAGGGTAAGGGATCGAGATGGGGACAACACAAACATCCATGGTCATAGTGAGATTCGAACCCACGCTCCGGCAACTCAAAGATAGACTCACATCTCTAGCACTGAGCCACCGAATGTCCATGTTAGCAACTCGAGAAAATAAATTCAAAATTTTGGATTCATGTGGGGGACTATAATTTGTGACTCAAAAAATGGCTGGAAATCAATCGAGGAAATTAAACGTTTAATAGCGATATTTTTTCGAAAAAAAAAAAACCTCGGCTAAAAACTCTCATAGAAGAAATGTACATACTTGGCAATTATTCAGGACTATTCGATCGAGTACAACTGTATACACACCTGACATAAAATAATTGTGCATCGTATCCTTATCGAATGCTCCTGTACTTCCAAGGGATGCGGCAGCTTTCCTAAGCAGTTTTTGCATTTTATTCAAGGTATCCCACCAAATAGCCTGATCTTCTGCTTGAAGCTTAGGAACTCGCTAGGAATGAACAATAAATCAGTTTCAACCTTTCTTTGTATGAATAATCTCACCTTATTATTAAAGTTGATTAAAATCGATGAAATCGGCTGAAGCACGGAAATCGGTGGAACAGCATTGCTATCCTTTTTATACCACAAATCCAAAAGGGATCCATCTATTCCCATTGCAGTCAACTCATCCCTAAAAAATAGAATAACAAATGAACTGAGTTTTAGTCTTTATTTAATGCAACTTAATTAATCATAACCGCTGTCGAAATCGCTTCGGTTGTAAATATTATCCCTTTTCCAATTTGTGTGTCCACTTAGCCAAGACTCTCTCTCTGGTTCTTTTCAACCCCTAGTGGGGCATTGGGCATACTAGACTACACTTCTTTTCCACCTCTCCCTGTTATTAGCCATCGGTTTGCCTATATATTCCATCTGCCTCAACACACCTTTTCCATGCTGGGTCGTCCCACACGACGGCTTACATCGATTCCCTGTGGATTTCAATCGACAATCGAAAGCCTGTTTTGCAATGTTTTTCGGCTCTTTTGTGTGTGAGCTATCCTTCAAAGATTTGGAGTTTGGTGTTTCTGGAGATTGTGTGGTTTTGCCAGAGAGGAGTCAGACTAAAAAGACTGCCTGGACCTTATTTATACGCGATTCTACATCGGCATCAGCCCCACACATCTGCTGTTACTACGCTTCGGAAGTACGTAAAATTGTCAACTTTTTCTATCGGTTGTCCAGAGATAAAAATTATGCTTTGCCCTCCTGGAGTCAAGCTCAGGTATTTAGTCTTAGCAGCCTTAATTCCTCTGTTTGGTTCTAGGCACTCTTCCAATTCTAACCTTTACCTCTCACGATTGTTGTGGTTTCAGCCAATTATAAACCCTTTTATTTAAATTTCTTAAGTTCAATGGATTGATCTCATGAGAATTACCCTTTTTATTTCAATTAGAGAGAAATTTCGAGTCCCGCAAACCAAAGCTAGGCGACTTGGAAACTGTCCCGATTATTGATCCAAATTGGGTGTTCCAATCACGAAATTCTATGGATACTACTAAATATGTTTGATCTTCGAAACTGAAAATTGAATATAAATTATGTGCTCACAAAAATTTTGCGATTTCTATCGACTAGGGCAGACATGTCAAACTCGCGGCCCGCGGGCCACATGCGGCCCGCCTCGCAGTTCTGTGCGGCCCGCGGCCATGTTGAAGCAGCACAATGTGGATCAATACATAAATGGTGAAATTGGTAAGATGAACAAATTAAGCCGTTGAACTCAAGTCTTCAAAAATTACTGAAACTTGTTAGTGGCTTATGCAAGATTATTTTAGGATTTTTTTCTCAAAATACTACCAACAATTTGAGGTCGGTTATTTGATTTTATAAGACAGCTCATCTTTTTCGTACAGCATAATACTAAGTCTCTTCATGAAACTGCTCTGTCCCGAAATGCAGTTAATATAAAATTGGTTTGCTTTACCGAACATGAATTGAGATTTATTTGGAAAAATGGCAAAGCTTTAAAAACTACATAAATCTTTGAATTGTTAACTAAATCACCTGGATGTGAAATTACAACATAATAATCACAGCCCAAGTGCCTGATTTTTAGACCTATACTTATCAAGCTGTATGGGTGCATGAGTTTGTACCATATCACAAACAAATTGTTGTCTCTTTTCGCTACCATTCTACTTATATTAATTTAATCTGACTATTTTGGTATTTTGGGTGACCTGGATGATTGGTGCTAAAAATTTTTTTATCATCTGCCCCAAATTTTATGCAAATCATGTTATTCATAAAAAGTGGTTACTTGAAGCTAAATCATATTTTTACGTTTTCGCTTCTTGTCGTAATTGTTTAATGTTCTTGAAGTACATTTTCGAAAGGAGGAAGTTATCACAGATAATCCCGAAGCCACTAACAGTGATTGCCAAACGGGGGCGTGCCGCCTAGTGAGGCGTTACGGCTAGGGAAGGGGGGGGGGGGGGGCGCGGGCACAACTCTAATATTATATATCAATAAATTACACAACCCTAATATTATATATCAATAAAATAGGGCTTGCTTAATTATAGTTTTCTTGCGAACTTCTTTCGAAATATGTACACCAGGAGGTAATCGGTTGTTGCAAAGCTTTGTAAAATGGCAAAAATTTTATTTTCGTCGATTAATTCGCTGCTACTAAATCCATTTGATGAATACCGCTGAGAATATTTTAGGTCGATAAAGAAAAATCTATTGATACGGCTGATATAGTCTTTAAAAAGAAAGTAATATCAATATCAATTTTGCTCATGACGAAATTCAGGATGCGGAAATCATGAAATTTAAATAATACTTCCTAAAATTCAGTAGTTCCAAAATATGGATCTATCAGCAGATCTTGCAAGGGGGGCCCGAACTGGATCACCACTGCGCTCAAGTGATCCAGACTTTCTGTCATATTTTAAAAGTAATATTCTGTAATCAACTGTCGTAATACGATTAAATAAAAGTTTTTGAAATTTTCCTCCTGCGGCCCACCTAAACCTGAGGAGAGGCTTATTTGGCCCGGGCCAGGTTTTGAGTTTGACACCCCTGGACTAGGGTGTTACGACCAGGCGTTTCGACCATTATTCTATACTTGTAACAGGAACGTGGATCGCCATGGCGAAACAAGGTGGCTCGGTTCGGGGGCAATTTTATCACCAAGCTCTCGCGCTGTATTACTCTACTCTGGAAGTGGAGACGATAATACACCTCGGCAAGCCATCGTCGAAATCGTGTTGACTAAGGCTTCATTCAAACGACGCGAAAACGGCTCGCAAGCACAACAAAATGTATTGAGTTTGTATTCACACGACGAGCTGTGCGGCTCGTGCCCACACGCTCGAACGAGGCTCCCGGCATCAAAATGCTTATATGAAAGTATTCACACGACGAGCAAGAGCCGTGACGGGTGGCGAGCCGTGTTTTTACAACTCGTGCACCTTGAGCCGTGAATGGTTGGCTCGATGTATTGAACGTTCGTTTATATAAAATTAAAAAATTTACCTCAACGGTAAAATATCCCAGTTTTGGAACCTTATAGGCAATCATGGACTTGGCGACAGGAACAATAATGTAAAGGTTTGTGTTCGTAGAGACGACTCATGGGATCATCGCTCAGCGATCGAAGTTAAACCACCGGTTTTGAGCGCTACATGGGTATATTTTCTATATAGACATGTTCCTTCAGTCCATAGTCGATACTATAGGAAAGTAGAACCATTCAAAACAATTTTTAAAAACGGCTCAAAATTGGATGAAAAATTACGATCGCTGAGCGATCATCACATCAATTGCCTCTACGAAAACGCACCTTAACTCTCGACAACTTGTCATTGGCGGCACCTTGCTTAAGCATTAGCCCTGCCACTTAACAACTTGGGTTTCTCCGGATGGCAGAACATAAAACCAGATTGACCATATTGTCATTTCAAAAACGTGGAGAAATTGCCTTTTAGACGTCAGGAAAAAGTGTGGTGCTGATGTTGGGACCAACCGCCGTCTATTTATCGCAAAAATGCGCTTACGGCAACGATCCAAGAGACTCATAACACGGGAATCTTGGCACGATTTAATGTGCAAAAGTTAAAAATCCATCCATTAGACGTGCATATTCTACTGCCGTGCACCAAAAAGCTATTGCAATTCCAGCCCCACAATTGAAGAGAGATGGAAGCAATCGTAGGACGTTTGAATCACGGTAGGAGACCATTTATCAGTGACGCCACTTGGTCTCTTATCTCAGCACGCAAGAGAGTTAAGGAACAAATCAACTATGCGGCTGATGATTCAGCTAAAAATCAACTCAGAGTTGAATACCGTTCATTACAAAAAGGAGTGCAGAGAAGTGTGAGGCGTGACAAGCTTAATTTCATTAAGGCTTTAGCGAAGGAAGCAGATGATGCGGCTTACCGTGGTGAAAGCGATACCCTATTCAAGTTAATTAAGCCACTAATTGGCAAACCATTCACTTCTGACCATCCTGTGAAAGATAAAGAAGGGGCTCTGCTTGTTAAGAACAGCAGCTTCAGAATTAAGGTTTTGAGGTATTATACAAGCGCTTTGGGCCTGCAAGTACATCTTCATCGGCAGAAGAAGAAAGTCGGTATTAATTCCAGACCACCATCTATGGCGGAATTAAAGCGGGTTATAGAATCTATGGACGCCGGTAAGGACCCGGGGATAGATGGAATTCCGGTTGAATTATTTAAAGCGATATATCAGCAGATATTCTGCTTCCCTCATCAGAGAGTGTTGGGAAACCGGAACTCTTCCAGGCGATTGGAAAAAGGGCGTGATTGTTAAAATTCCGAAAAAGGGTAACTTAAGAATTGTAATAATTGGCGTGGGACTTGCCTACTTCGAGCTGTCTCCTAGTTGATGGCTAAAACTATTTTGAACTGGATCAAGGATGAAGTTGATCGCACTTTAAGTAAGGAACAGGCTGGCTTTCGTGAGGGTTTTTCATATAGTGACCATATAAACACTCTCCGAATTTTTATTTATTTAATCCGCCGAGTGGAGATCCCCACTACTACACCCCATGTTCATTGATTTCGAGAAGGCGTTCGATAGTGTTGATCGGGAGTATATCTGGAGAGCTCTTCGTAGGAGAGGCATACCAGATAAAATAATTTCCATCATCAAAATATGACGAGCTTCGACGATTTTCGAATAGGTTAATTAGACGTAAGAAACGTAAGCATTTTGACGAGCAGTTGATGCAAATAAACCAAAGACTAGCTAGTAGGAACAGTAGACAAGCGTACAAGCTAATTAATTCAATTAAAAGTGGATACCAACCCAGGACCAGCCTCTGTAAGGATAAGGATGGCAATATAATTAGCGACACCGATAGCGTTGATAAACGCTGGGCCTCACATTTTGAAGAGCTCCTTAATGTTCAACCGAACAACCCCACACAAGAAGCGCTGGAGCTGACGGCTGAAACAGGCCCTCCCGTTCAACCCCCAACAATAGAAGAAGTTGATCTCGTCATCCAATCACTGAAACATAATAAAGCCCCGGGCGCTGACGAGATTCCAGCTGAACTGCTGAAGCATGGTGGGGAGAGCCTTATCGTTAAAATATGGAACGACGAAATAATCCCGGAAGATTGGCGCAAAAGTATAATTTGCCCAATCCACAAAAAAGGGGATAAGTTAAAATGTGAGAGCTACAGAGGCATCTCATTAGTTTGTACGACTTATAAGATTTTATCTAAAATTCTAGAAAATAGAATTAATCCGTACGCAGAAGAAATCATTGGCGAGTACCAAGGCGGCTTTAGACCTGGTCGCTCGACGACAGATCAGCTTTTTACAGCGAAGCTTTTACTCCAGAAGTGCTGGGAATATAACATCGACGTATACCAAATATTTGTCGACTTCAAGCAGGCATACGACAGTATCGATCGAAGTGTACTGTACAACATTCTGCTGCATTTTGGTATACCGGCTAAGCTAGTGCGACTCATAAGGATGACGATGACTAATACCGTCTCGCAGGTCAGAGTTCAGAACAGACTCACTGACCTATTTGAAACTCGTACTGGACTCAAGCAAGGCGACGGGCTGTCGCCGACACTCTTCAACCTGGCTCTGGAGTATGTGATTCGAGCCATGAATTTGGACAGCAGCGGAACGCTACTCATTAAATCGACTCAACTAGTAGCCTACGCCGACGACATCAACATCATGTCTCGAAGATTGGGTGATGCAGAAAGCCTTCTGCATAATCTCAATAACGCCGCCAAAGAAGTTGGGCTACATATCAACGAGTCTAAAACCAAGGTCATGATGCAATCAAAAACTAGAACGCCAGTAAATTCAAGCATCACAGTGGGGGACCTCAATATAGAATATGTAGACAACTTCACTTACCTGGGTTGCAATTTGTCAAAAGACGCCAACGAAACAGATGAGATAAAGCGACGGATACAACTAGCTAATAAGTGTTACTTTGCGGTCCTCCAAATTATGAATTCGAAGCTGGTGCACAGGAACACCAAGCTCCACGTGTATAAAACCATCATCCGACCTGTGCTATGCTATGGCTGCGAGGCATGGACCCTAACCCAAAACTCTGAACACCTGTTGGACACATTCGAGCGAAGAATCTTCGGGGCCGTTCGTGAACGAGGTGAATGGCGCATTAGATACAACCTTGAGTTGTATCAGCTGTATGATGAGCTACAGGTGTCGAAGATCGTAAAATTGCAGCGATTGCAATGGGCGGGTCATGTACAAAGAATGAACGACGATCGCATGCCCAAAAAGGTGATGAACGCGCAACGAGTGGACGGAGCCAGATTGCGTGGACGACCGAGAGCCCGATGGGAGCATTCTGTATGTGAGGACGCCCACCAGATGCTAGGCTTTCGGAATTGGAGGACAAGGTCGCGTGACCGCGACAATTGGAGGTTTTCAATCCAGGCGGCCAAGGCCCGACGTCGGGCTATCGTGCCATAAAGAAGAAGAAGGAATCCTGTCCGGGAGTCCAATGTCACGTGTTGCACAACGGTAAGCTTTCAGATCCTTTTGAGGTGCACAGTGGAGTGAGACAAGGCTGAGTTCTTTCACCTATTCTTTTTCTCATAGCCATTAACGATGTACTAGTTAGCGCTCTTCAAAACCAAATGAAAGGTATCTGATGGAAAATTTCACCTGCAACACCTGGACTATGCTGACGATATTTGTCTGCTATCAAATAAAAAGGACGATATAGCTCAAATGGCCGATCCTCTGCATTGCGAAAGTCGTAATGCTGGGCTCAAGATAAACGCTACCAAGACCAAGTACTTGAGGTCTGATCCAGGGGCACAAAGCGGAATTTGTTTTTCGGGCCACGCAGTCGAAAAAATTTACGAATTCTGCCTCGGAAGCATATTCACAGCAGATGGCGGCGTAAACCAGTGTCTACGCCGCATCCTACAAATCCGCTAGCCAAAGATTATTTCGAATGATGATCTCCTTAATGTCACAGGCCTGGATGGGATAGGCACTTCTGTCAAAAAGCGAAAATGGCAACGGATTGGTCATGCCCTTCGAAGAGGGCCAACAACTGTTGCTAAACAGGCCCTAGATTGGAACACTCAAGGAGCCAATGCAAAACGCCATATTGGACGACCAAGAAACAAGAAGATCGGTTGATAGCGAGGCTGCTTCAGACGATGGTACGGAACAGAACGAGGTGGAAAGTAGGCGTAGTTGATGTCCTATGCCCCACATGTGGTTAACAGGAACCAGAGAGAGAGACACAGTAAACCAAAATATGTACTTACCTTAACATTTGAAGTTCTGACGACAGTATATACGTTGGAATAGGTCGATAGCCATATTTCTGTCCAAGAAATACCACGAAATTCGGACCCATGGATAATCGCTGACAATTTTCAATTTCCTTCATACACAGTTCGGTAGTCATATGATCATCGGTAGCTTCGTCTCGAACGCCCCATCTCATATCGACGACCTATCAAGAAATTACGATTGTAAATGTCGTATACGTGATTATGATTATTGAAAAAAAAGTAAATTTATTAAACCCTAAATACATTTATCTATTTTTTATTCTTATTCAAATTAATCGAAATCATACGTGTGAAAATACTAAATATTAGAATATTCCCTCGCATGTATTTGATATATACATAAATGTAGGTGCATACTGGATTTGTCTATGTAAAAAAAATAACAATTCAAAGCTAGACGTATTACGTTATTATGTCCCATCAATATTATTAATATCCGTTTTCATTACAATTTTCACGCACCCCGCCGTCAGCAGGATTTCTGTTTTCGTCCTAGAAAACACGACGTTTTTAAGTATACACCGCGCCTTACGTGCCAAATTCTTGACACTCTTGTCTGATTTATTGTCCTGACTTTTTTTTGTGGAGTTTATGTTTTGTGAGACATGCCATACTCTATTCCACCTATACCTTAATATATATTGACAAAAGGTGTCAGTACAAAATGTTGACGATTTGGAATTATGATGGCTCACCCGACTCCACAAGAAGCTATCAAAAATTTTCGATTACATGTTATCATTCAATTAAACGCAAACTCAACTCACAAGTCACAACTGCTTCGAAACTTTCTTTTCTCACATGGAATGGAATATGAACCTGATACCTTGTACTTGTATGTGACGTTGATCCTGTTCAGCAAATATGAATGTAGTACCTGTACGAGTATGTGAAAAAGTCCAAAAGTAATTTTGGATTTAAGCGGCTGTCTTTTTTCGTACCAGGCACCGTGAATTTGTTTTTTTTTCATATCCATATGTAGGTGAATGCGAAAGTGAGTTTTTTTTGTCAATTTGCGACGAAATTAATGCAGTATTTTGATTAATGCACGAATATAATTTAAGAGTAAATATCTGCAGTTACCTTACTACGTCTATCGTTAAGTTGAAATGATTTTATGCTAATGGTTAGCTGTTACTTTTAAAAAAAGGGTTACAATCAATTCTTTTCAATGCTGACTCACCTGAAACTCCAAACCATGCTTTTCACGACAATAGTCCTTAATTCTCGGATAACATTTTGCCATCAGTGTATTCCGTTCCATGGTCGTATCTAAAAATTTCATTATCGGATTATATAACATCCAGATTTAAGCAAATTCCCTCAAAATCCTACCTGTAAACGTCGAACTAGTGAAAATTCGCACAATTTTTGAACTAACCGGCGGCAAGGACTCAAGTGAGCCGGCAAAAATTAAATCTATTGTACGATCGTCCATTTTGCGGACAGCAAAATTGCACTTTTAGTAAATCAGCTTGGATTTTTCTTTTTTTTTTACGAAAACACGTCTTATCTGATTCGTTGACTATGAGAGACTTTGAAGAAGAAACTTTACCGATTGGCAAGGTTCCGAAAGTGCTCGTGAAAGTCATTGTTGGATCGATGCAGTATCCAGGACGATGTTGCTATAGTTAAGGATTCGCATATGTTTTTGTTTGGGTGTTTGGAATTTGATTGATTGACAAAAGATTCGTCAGATGTTCATCAGCTGCTGTAAGCACATGTTGCTAAAACGTAGGAGTTAGTGAAGGCTCTAGGGTGGTGTAGTACTATTGAACTTCAACAATGAAAATGTTAGCCAATTGATATATTCGCCAACAGGTGTTATTTTGACGACCTACGTCACAGTTTTTATGTTAAACTGGAAAAGAGGTAAAGTAGGTTGCATGCTACCTCAACAGTGCTTTGCACTTGAAAATGTCGCGTGCTAGACTATTATTAAGGCGAAGTGTGGCAGTTAGAAAAAGGAAACATTAGTCATATCGTCAAGATATTTCGGCTTCAATGGAATGGAAAAATGAATAAAACATACCGAAGAGGTAAATCAGCAGGAAGTTTGAGTTTTGCAGCTGCGTTCATGTGTTGTGTTGATCAATCGGCATCAGCAATAAACCACGGTTTAGAGTATACTTTCCATTTTCTTCGGACCATATTTTGCCACCGTGATAGTCGCTGTAACTCGACTGTTTTCCAGTCGGTTGAGCCAAACTCTATTTTGCTGCAATAATTTACACCCCAAGTTAAAATTCGTATGCTCTAAAGAAGCACTTCACCCTGTAGCAATCACTCATAGTAACAAAAAATTAGTGACATATTCTATAGAGAAGTATTTTGATCCGATAAATAATCCTTAACACATTTTTCGGAAAGCTTGTAACATACTTATAGAAACAATTCAAGAATACACGAAAGAGGGAGACCAAGCGGAGCACTCCTCTTTGGATACAGAAAGAATCTCGAATCTCTTGATATCAAATGCACAATTGAAACCATCGATAACTGGAACTATTTCTCGTTGCATCTTCGAAAGAAAAAGCTGTTATTAATGCCAACATATCTAAACTGTAATAGATGGAATCATGATTTCACCAAGCTGTCCGACATACTAATTCAATTAGAAAACGAAAATTTACTGGTAATGGGCGACTTTAATGCCAGGATCGGAGACGAGATGCCATTGGCCAACCAAATGGGAAATGCAACCAGAAGGACTAAGGATAATACAGTCAATGCATGCGGGAGAAACTGCTGGATCTTATTGACTCTTTTGGACTGAAGATTTTCAACGGGTGTTCGAATAGCGATGCTGATGGAGAATGCACTTTTGTGGGACGTCAAGGACATTCTGTCATCGACCTATGCCTGGCCGGAGGGAACTGGCTTCCCCTCATTACGGATTTCACGGTAGGAAATCGTATGTTCTCCGATCATCTCCCAATTATTGCAACGATTGGGCTAGAATGTATCGGCAGAACGAATACAACGAAAATGAATTTACTCCCCAAAATCCAATGGAAGAAAGAGCTGGCGACACAATATAAAGAAAAACTTCAGCAAAATTTATCACATAATTCCGATGTAACTATCACGAAACTGGCAGAAATAATCAAAGAGAGTTCACATACGGTACGACCGAAGAGTTTCTCCAAAAATCCTTGGTTCGACCGCGAATGCGAGAAAAGTAGGAATCGCTCTTTCGCTTGGCTAAGATTATTCCGAAAGTATAACAATACATACACAAGGCAGATGTATCATCAAGCAAATCAGCAATTCAAAATACTATGCAGACAAAAGAAGCGATATTTTCACCAGGAACAGGCCAGAATACTAAGTGCATGTACCACATCAAAGGACTTTTGGAGAACTGGAAAGCGACTAAACGGAGGTGATAGCTACATAATTGGGCAAGGTATTGATATCACCAGGCTGAGAAATCATTTCGAAGAAATCCTTCATGCAACCGATTGTGACTGCACTATACAATTTGCAAGACCAAACTGGACCAATGAAATACTGGATGCAACGATTACTAGGGAAGAAGTTAATGCAGTCTTGGAAACTTGCAAAGATAATAAGGCACCTGGAAGTGACCGAATTCCGGTGGAGCACTACAAATACGGAGCTGAAATCCTCCAGGATATTTTCACAACAGAATTTAATCGCATAATAGATAGCGGAGAAGTACCCAACGATTTCCGGGACTCAATAATATTTCCAATACACAAAAAGGGAAACGTAAATGATCCGTCGTGTTACCGTGCCATTTCCTTCCTTAACTCGTCAGGAAAAATTTTTGCGACGCTTCTCCAGGAAAGATTTGTCAAATGGCTGAATGCCGAAAATATTATATCAGTCAACCAGGCAGGATTTAGGAAAGGATACTCCACTAACGACCATATATTTGTACTACACACCTTCGCCCGGCATTACCTAAACACAAAGAGGAAATTATACGTCTTTTTCGTGGATTTTAAGGCGGCTTTCGACACCGTGGATCGCATCGCTGTATTTTATAAACTGTATAATAGTGGCATGTCATCCAAATTCGGCCATGTAATAGAAAAGATGTACGAAAATACGAGTGCAATGATCTGGAATGGGGAACAGCTGTCGGAGTCATTCAGTACGAATATCGGAGTACGACAAGGATGTAAACTGAGCCCGGACGCCTTCGCAGTCTACGTTAATGATATCCTAGATGGCATACCTGGTGGTGCGGAAGCCTTTGGTTTTTGCTTGAAAGGCTTACTTTATGCTGATGATATGGTTTTCTTTGCCCGATCACCACGAGAACTACAAAAAATGATCAACCATATAGAATCCTACTGCAAACAATGGAAACTTACCCTTAACTTGCAAAAATCAAAGATCATGATCTTCAAAAAACGCTTCAGACTAGCGAGAACTGAGAAATGGACATACAACGGACACGATATCGAAGTGGTTAGAGAATACCCGTATTTGGGAATGCTAATAACAAGTAATCTCTCCATGGAAGCGCATCTTAATCAGAAGGTAAAGGAAGCGAAATGGGCAATATGCACAGTATGGAAAAATTGCTTCAACAACGCAGACCTTTCTCATACCGCGAAGTACAAAATATTTCAAGCTGCAGCCAAGTCAGTACTTTTATACGGTGCCCAAGTATGGGGCGGAGAGCAATACGAAGAGGCAGAAAAACTGCTGCGGTTTTATTTAAAACGCATGTTCCAACTTCCAGTAACCACACCCAACTATATGCTGCTCCAGGAAACAGGGCTTAGACCATTGTTCGTAGATACTCTAAAAATACACATCAATTATCTAATTAAAATATCTGCAATGAGCGATGAACGACTCCCGAAAAGGATTTTGATGCACGAAGTAGAGACAAGGACTGGAACATATGCGAATTTGCTGGAACTGGCGAGTCAAAATGGGACGCATATGGATTGGGACGGAAAAGAAGAATCGGGATACAAACTGAGGAAACTCCTAAGCGACGTTGACCAAGCGATAAAATCTTCAACTGCGGAAAGGGCGACTATGTCACAGCATCGCGAATCATACCCCAGCCTAAACCACAACCTGGGAAATAGCACATATTTTAAAAATGAATATTCAAGGAGGAAAATATCCCTTATATTTCAAGCGCGCGGAGAGCTGCTTCCATTGAATTACAGGCCACACCGCCCGGATTTACCCGTCTACTGCAGTCTATGTAATTGGAGAGCAAGAGAAGATACACGACATTTCCTAGGTAAATGTCCAGTTCTGAAGGAAGTTAGAAGATCGTGTTTTGGAATGGACCTATTGAGCGACGAGGAAATCGAGGCTTCTTTGAACGGTCGTAATTGGGATAAGCTTTACGAATTCTGTAATATAGCACTAAGCTATAGACAGCGAATAATTAATGAAAGCATCTAAAAAATAACTGAATTAAACAAATCGCCTAATGGGGAGATCTGGGTAGGTGAACACGCAGAATCTGGAGTTGTGTGAACTTCACCACCCAGCTCTCTCCAAACACTAATATGAGAATGCGGTTAACAGGCTAAAAACATAAAAATATCTAAAAGTACTTACTAAAATATATATATATATATATGTTAATATAAATAAACTTAATAAACTAATTTATATAATTTAATTGAAAATTAAAACTCGAAACAAATATATATAAATTGAATTTAATGTAATATAATGTAGAAGAAAATCAACCAATTTCGGGCAGACGGCTTTAAGCCACGCCAATTTCTGTTTTTTTTTCCAAACATTGTACATTGTAATTTTTATAATGAAATACTAATAAAACATCTATCTATCTATCTAGAAACAATTCACGATTATCCAATAATAATCATTGAATACTAGCACTATAAAGGACTCTCAAATCAGTATGAATTTAAAGATGGTGGTATAAGGTAGTGTGACATTCGTTATTGTCAGCTGATAAATTGTTCATCTTAGGTTAGGTTAGGTACAGGGGCCGCCAGATTTGCACCCAGCGCACTTAGACCAGAATTTGGTCCATTGTGATACCACTGAGAGAATAATGTCTCTACTAACTGCCTAAGCTAGGAACCAGCCCGTGCTCACAATATATTTATTGAGCAGTATTGGGCTTACATCCCGAAGATCATCGGTATCGTAGAAATATCTTGAGCCCAGAAAACGCATTCGTTTCTCAGCCAGGGCGGGGCAGTGACAAAGTAAGTGATACACACTCTCTTTCTCTTCTTCGTCGTCACAACTTCTCACAACGAGGAATTCGGAGTCTTCTTGCGTGCTCACCAATAGGACAGTGCCCTGTTATTACTCCCACCACACTGCGCATTTGCTTCCTGTCTAAGGAAAGTAGCATGGTAGAGCGGACCTTGTCTAGTTTTGGCCAGATAATTCTCGTCGTCGCGCAAGTCAAGCCATGGATCCATCTTGTGTTGGTTCTGCCTTCTGTAGCGGTGTCTATTATCAATGCGCAAGCCGCAATAGGTGTTTTCAAGGTGGCGTAACCGTCTTCAAAGCTACCTGCTGACGCATGCCGGGCCAAGTCATCTGCATTGCGATTACCTGCAAAGCCACTATGGCCCGGTATCCAGCATAGCGTAATGTTGAAGAAGCTACCCATTTCTCTAAGTGCTGAGCGACACTTTTCAATAGTTCTTGATGTGGTCAGCACTGAATCAATTGATCGAATTGCAGCCTGACTATCTGTGAATAAAAAGACGTCCCTGCCAGTGACGACGTGACAGCCCAACCAAGTTAGGGCTTCCGAAATCGCGGAGATCTCCGCTTGGAGGACGCTACAATAACTAGGGAGGCCGAAAGACAAATTAATATTCAATTCATCCGAGTGGATTCCTATACCAACTCCTGCATCTGTCTTGGAACCATCAGTATAGATCGAAATGGATCCACTGACCAAGTACCTGTTACTATCCCAAGATTCCCTCGAGGGGATCAAGCTACAATGGTTCCTAACAAAGAAGTAATTGGGAACAGTGTAGTCAGTAGCTGGGGGCAGGTCAAACTTACGAAGTATCGCTGAATGAATGAAATTGTTCATCTTAGTTTTATAGAAGGATGGACAGGACAATGTGATTTTTGAAAGAATTGAAACTTATGAACCAAGGTTCTTCAATAGAATTGTTTGAAGTCTTGCATGAAACCAACATGTCCTCACTCATTGTTAATTTCTGAACCAATTAAGATTATCTCTGCGCAGAAACTGAGTGGATTTTATTGATGATTGATATGTGGATTTAATCAACGTCAACTGATTGATGTATAAAGTAGAAGGTTCATTGCAGAAGATTCGATAAAGAATTGATAAGCATTTCTATAGAAGCAACTAGTAACCATTTGTAGTAATAGTAAGTGGATTAATTTTTTTTGTAATAATATTTATTATTCATATTTAATACAATTAATTTATTTCCTCGTATAAAAACTCTTCTTTTTTTAAAGCAAATTTTGCTGAATATTGTTTTAGCTTGAATTTATTTATTATTGTTTTGCATTCATACATACAATGTTGTACACATACTAGAAAGTTTTAGCAAGACCCACAAACTATCGTCTACGACTTTGAAATTCGGTCCAAGAAAACAATATACGAAAATTTTAAACTGACAATCAAGACACAACCCGACAATCTCGACTGCTTAATGTACATATGTACGTCAAATGCATCTACGCCTACTTGTTGAAATTCAAAACTGTCGTATACTGTTTCGTGTACGGTATACGCAAGAGAATTTATCTACTGAATTTCAAAGACGAAGACGATAGTTTGTACTAAAACTAAAACTCTATTAAATTAGCTATCCTATTGCGTCTTTGCCTTTTTCTATTTAGTTTATTTCTGAAAAGTTTAATGTTATGTTGAAGCATATTCAAGCAACATAAAAAAAAATGTTAAAATACATTTTTGATTATTTGATTAAATATTGATGATTATATACTATTTTTATAAAATGTATTTACATTGCATTCATATTTGGTTTTGTATAGGATACGTTACAATTTATGTTTACGTTAATGGCAATGTCTGGGATTATATGTGTGTAATTAATTTAAATAGTTTTGATAATTTTCATAAGATTTATATTTTGAAATTATAGGGTATTCGTAGTACATTTACAACATCGAAATAGGTAAATAATGTTTTAATTATAAAATTTCTATTATTATATTTATTCTAGGAAGGAGTGCAAAGCCTATGTATTAAATTCAATAACTTGAGAATGAAAACAGCAGTTAATTCCACTGTCCTTTCCCAAGAAATGCTCTAAAATGGACACAAAAGGGCACAAATGTATCCTTAATTTGAGATAGACGTGCGGGGGGACATGTCGAGAAATTTCCGTTTCAGTAGTTATTTCGTTTGGAAACGTTGAATGGCATAGACCGGCTGCATTATGATTGGCTTTCGGCGGTGAGCTTTGCCCGTCTTGATAAGAATGGGAAACAAAATTTAGTTGATTTGTTTGATTTTTTAAATTATAAAATCTATTATTCCCAATAATTATTTTCAATGGAATGGGCATACCTTCTGGTTTCAGCATGGGTAAAGTCTACTTGACAAAAACAACAAAATTTATTTTAGAGTTTTTTGGCTCGCAAATAAATTTTGCTACGCAATCCACCAGATCAAAATCTATTCGTTCAAAATCAACCCTGTCCAAGGCAAGTACAGAGCTAAATTTGCTGTTGGTTTAGCGATGCAGAAAGGCGTGAACCGCTGTGCATGTCTGTGAATGTGCTATAAGTTTCATCGTTGTTCTCGTCGTGTTGCCGGGCTTCGAAACAGGTGGTCCACATCATGAGGTAAGGTAAGAATTGAGGCGCGAACACCATCCTGACTTAAGCTGGGCTCTCGGGAGCCTAGTCTGCTCGAGCGAAATAGGTGGTGGGAACACTGAGAGGACTCTATTCCTACCATATCTCCCTATTGACCGATTCGCAACGGTTGTGTGAATATCCCCGATGGCCGCATGATATACTGTGTCATCAAATTTGACGACCGACGACGTTTTGATAGTATTCGTATGTCTGAGCTCCTAACCATCGTATTGAAGTCGATTCACATCGATAACACGGGAGAACAATTTTGACACATTTTTTTTCTGTTTTCTTGAATTTTGGACCTAATTTATAGTAAAACGGCCTCGCTGATTCCAAAAATGCAATCCGTTTTCCCCCTATACGTCAGGTTTTTGAAATATGGTTTTTTTTTAATTTTACGGAAAATTACAAAAGGACCCCTTAAAAAGCAACCTTTTTTAAGAGCTGCGGGGTTACATCTTTGGGCCGGACCTTCTAGTACTTGTATACAGTACAATTAAATAAATAGAAGAAAGTAAATTGTCGCGACCCGGATTTTTTGTTAAAAGTTGTGAAATTCTTCGGCAATTTTTAAGGCTCTTTTAAGCAAAAAAATGTATTTAAAAGCCCTCTGTTCCAGTATATTACTCTATTATTGTGCTCTTAACTTGTGTAATGGAAGCCTCTACTATCCCTGGTCGAAAGTATCTCAATACCCGGACTCATTTTGCTATATATGTGGCAGCTATACGTTTCTAAGTCAAAGGGCAAAAAATAGGCCCCTTTGTCCACCAGGCATATCATATGAGTAGACCTCAAGATGGTTTGCTTCCTTCTTGGTCAGCAACGTGAATATACAAAATATCCGTGCTCTTTATGTTTGTGGGATAACAGAGCTCGCAATAAACATTGGATACAAAGGAATTGGCCCCCGAGATCTGATCGGAAGGCTGGTAATCCGAATATTGTTCATGAACCGCTTGTGGATCGACAAAAACTCATTTTCCCGCCGTTGTATATAAATATAGGCCTGACGAAACAGTTTCTAAAAGCCTTATCAACAGAAGGAAATAGTTTTAAATATGTGTTGTCGGCACTCCCTGCGCTATCATACGAGAAAATACAGGCTGGTGTATTTGACGGTCCACAAATTCGGCAGCTTCTCAGAGATACAAATTTTATTAAATCAAAGGAAGAAAATTAAAAGACATGGCTGGCATTTGAGAATATAATCAACAACTTTCTAGGCAATATACGTGCATCGAATTATGCGATAGTAGTCGAGCAACTATTGAACAGTTTTCAAAGGCTTGGCTGCAACATGAGCTTCAAACTCCACTTTTTACACAATCATCTAGATCAGTACTTCCCAATTGGTGGGGCGCGCCCCCCTAGTGGGGCGTGACAGTTGGCAAAGGGGGGGGGGGGCGTCGGCTCAACTCTAGTGTTTATTTGTTGGATTATATTACAGCGGCCATGAGCTGGTAAAACTCCTCAAATCATGAACAAAATTTCTAAATCGTTGCAACCACAATATATTAGTGAGGAACCTCTGTCCAAAGTCTGTTTGATGATGGTCGCTGAAATTGTTTAACCCTTTCCCGGACAGAACGTCTATAGACGTCCAATTTTGAGCATTTGACATACAAATCGTGTCAAATTTTGGCGTTGTGTCCGGCAATGAATTAAGGAATAGATACCGAGGGAAAAACCAGGAGTACACTTAATGATTTCAATTTTGCTTGTTGACGCACTGAGGCAAAAAAATGGACCTCGCCAGGGAAAATGAGTTTTTGGTCTAAAACCGGATCTTCAGGCAACATTTTCAGCGCGCGTCTTATGATCATGATCATGCGGCCTTAATTCTTGACCCAATGTAGTAGGGATGTAGGACCAAATCTGGCTCTCCGGCAATATCCAATTCAGCTGTGGCCGCTACGGCTGCTACGTTTTCTTTACTTCATATCAGTAAAAATCAAACGGTGCCATGGTGAACTCACTGAAGCCTTGTTTTATAGTTTAAGTGTGGAATAAATTCAATACTCAAATGAGCTAAATGTAATTTTGGAACTGCTTAAATTGAAATTGCGAAAATAGAATCCAAGCTGATCTGATTAGTCCAAAAACTCTGTGAGATTTTCCAATAATACAAATGTTCTCTTATTATTTGTCAACGTGGCGAATTCTTAACAAAAGAAAAGGAATGAGCAGAAAAATGCCTTCATCCGTTTTTGAGCGAAATTATCGTTGGGGGGCGCCAGATTCTGCCTAACTTGCAAGGGGGGCATGTACTGAAAAAGGTTGGGAACCCCCCAGATGGATTTCCGGAAAAAATTGGAGCTGTGAGTGATAAGCAGGGAGAGCGATTTTTTCAAGATTTGAAAATCATGGAAACTCGATATCAAGGCAGATGGGATGCGAATATGATGGCGGATCATTGTTGGGGCATAAAACGGGACAAACGAAAATGTTTGCCATATTTTTTTTTAATTCTTAGGTAATATTGTTAAGATGTAAAATCAATATTTATAAATAAAAAAAATGTAACGAGTTTCGTTTGTTTTGATTTAAATGAAGAGACGGAAGGTTTGAATGGGGGCCAAAATTTGAGCCCCCTGTATCTCAAAAACTGGACGTATAGGAGAAAAACGGTTAGCATTTCCGAATTCAACGACCAAAAATTAGCTAGAAATGAATATCAAATCTAAATAAACAAAATGCTGTTCCCCCCTGTAATGAATGACACAATGGCGAACCAAATATGAACTGACCAAAAAGTATGAAAATTCTTATGATATGATCTCTTCTTTTTCATTGGCTGTGAAGTTTATTAACACCTTGAAACCACTACCCTTTGTAATTAAAATTATTTTTACAGTCAAGTCAGGCGACAAAATTTCGAACATATTTTATAATGTAATAATTTATAATATAATATTTATGATCTTGGTTGTGCAACCGCTTCGCACAGCATAACTTTCAAACGTTAATTTTTGGTTAAGTTAAAAAAAATCTGCGTCCCGACCATTTTGACACTGCTTGCTGTGTCGATAAGAGTCCGCTTGGTCACTTTGCGAATGAACTTTTTTTTCTAAATATCATTCAGCAACTAGAAAGCGCTACCATTTAAAAAAAATCGCAATTAAGTTTTCAGATTTGTTTCCCCTCAGAAACTTTCTGTTACCGAATCAGGTCGCGAAAAGGCAAAAAAATATTTTATATTTTTTAAGAGACCCTAAATCGACACACTTTTATGGCGTATTCTATTCCGTTTCCCTTTTTAGCCGTAACCATCTGGTCATTTAGTACATAGTGTGCTTTTAAAGCAGATATTTCACTGAAATTTGACGAAACTGTTATTTGAAATTGGCGAAAACGCACCGTCTCGCAACTGCATTCTGCACGGGACACACGAGTGTTTAGGACATAAATTTCAACATTTTACTTTAGTTTATTCTTTAAAATGTAGAAATTTTTACAAATGGTGCAAAATTCAGCCTTCCAAAAGGTACATTTTCCTCGGCACGACCCCAGCGGCTCTAGCGGCAGCGACTCGCTCATTCAATATAAAAACTCGTTTTTAGAATGAGAGAAAAATGAGTTTTTATATGAAGTGAGCGAGTCGCTGTCGCTAGAGTCGATGCAGTCGTGTCGAGGAAAATGTACCTTAAGACGTACCAGGGTTGTTCTTAACGACAACGGCAGCGAGCGGAGTGGTGGCATCGCACTATCAAATAAAATTTGTCCAGTGGGTCAAACCAAATTTGTTCCACTTTTGCAAGGGCCAACAGTGTTTTTCAATTTGTTTGGACAATTACAGTCAGTTGGGGTTGGAGTTTTCATCTCCAATTAAAGAATAAGGTCATTTGTTTGACCAACGCAAATTGACCTAACACACTAGCACAGTGGTTCTTAACCTTTTGCACATGAGGGACCACTTGATCAAACTCTTTAGTTGTTGCGGACCACCAAATTGCAATTGTGATAAGAACGATTCAAATCATGAAATCTTGCACCGAAGACTACTTCTTGCGGTGACCGTACTGCACCTTGGTAATATCAATAGGGAAACTAATAGAATTCATTCAATTTACCTTTGGAACACAACTTATTGTTGTCTTGTCAATTGACGTTTTCGATTAGAAAAATGTAGAAATAACGCCAAACGGATATTGTTGCTTTTAAGACCAGAAAAAGTCGACTGACGGAGATAATCTTGTAAAGGACTCTGGGTGTGATTTTGCTAAGTCTAAGCCCAATATTTCGGTTTGTTTCATCCAGAGATGGCTCATAATTTTTAAATCGAGTTTTGTTTATCAGATTATAAAGCCCTTCCATACAGTTCTTACTGGAAGAACAACCATTTTTACATTAACTCATATAAATATTGCATTGCTGGTTCATGTTGTACCAACAGAAACCTATGTATTTAGAAGTGCCACCGAAGATCAATAATAGCTTAATTATCTCAATTCAGCAATGTAAATTACCATTATGGTCTGGCCGGAAAATAATAGGTTTTCAAAATATTCATCACCTTAAACACCTGAACTGTTTACCTACAATTATGACAACCCTCAAGTCTATAAAGACACGTAGCTACTGCACATAAAGTGGACATTCCTATCAAGCTCTCGGCCGTCCTCCTTTTCTTACACATCACAATCATCTTGCGTTCGTCACCTTCGGTTCGGTATTTCATCGTAATAAGCTACAGTCACATTTCTTTTTGCGACCAATAGAATACATTACACTTAATAATCTTACACAGTGCACAACGGTCAATTTTTCAATGAAATGTCCTGCTCAGTCAAAACGGACTCCCATCCGCTTCCAACATTTAAGTTTCTAATAGAAAGTTAAGATTGAGCTGCGCGTGAAATTCAAGAATTGTCGCATCGGATTTTGAGGGAACCACAGCAAAGGCTTCGCGGACCACCTAGGGTCGTCTCAGGGACCACCAGTGGTCCGCGGACCACCGGTGTAAAGAACCGTTGCGACTAGCATGACGGTTTCAATACCTCACCGTGGTAGAAGTTGGAGAAAATTGTTTTCTACACTTAACGTATCAAAACTGTTAGAAATAATGGAGTTAGAACAAAATGAAGTAAGAAAGATATGATCGTAAGACTATGCGCCAATTTTTAAAAGAATCGTACCAGCACCTCACTTTGGCAGATGTTGGAGAAAATTGAGATGGACAACAAAGATTGTTTTTGGGTCAAATCACGAAAATTTGACTTTGAAGCTCTGTAAAAAGCAAACCTCTCCAACGGGGACGTTTTGGTATTTTCTTCGGGGCCTTAGAAGCTCGAATTTCGTGTCTTCAGGTAATGCCCTGTGCCCTGTGGCACGGGTTAAGAATAGTGCTATACCGTCTTTCCCGACGTGTCGTAAGAGGCGACTTAAGGGACAGGAGAGAATAAAACTCTCCTGAGTTTCGAACATATCTCCACAATTGTGCGCGCAGCAAATCTGTTTTGCGCTCAAGGGTTTAGATATGTACGAAACTTAACAAAAAATTGACCCCTGTGGTTTTGGGGTTAGAATTATACCACAGCGATCCCGGCTTGTCGTAAAAGGCGACTTGAGGGATAGGGTATGTAGGCTTGTATCCTGCGTACCTGAAATTTACTTTACACTCGAAACATCAAACGAGCCTCGGATACCTCGGACTGATTCAACGGCAACGACTTTTGGCTATAAACAACGGACTGCGATCGGTTTTTGGAACGTTCGGACGATGTGGGGTGAGTGTAATAACACAAGGCTCACAGAAGTCGAACAGGAAATGACCGCATACAACATCGCTATACTAGGACTGAGCGAAACAAGATGGCTCGGATCGGGGGCGACTTAATCACCAAGCTCTTGCACTGTATTGCTCTACTCTGGAAGTGAAGACGATAATTCACCTCGGCAAGCGGGCGTCGGAATCCTGTTGACTAGGAATGCACGCCGATCCCTTATCGACTGGAAACCTATCTCCGACCGTATCATCACAGCCAGATTCAAATCCAGAGTACGAAACATCACAATTATTCAGTGCTACGCACCGACTGAACCTGCAGACCAATCCGCAAAGGACGTTTTTTATCAGCGACTAGGCGACACCTTTGATATGGCTCCCAGGGGTGACATCAAAATTATAATGGGGGATCTCAACGCCAAAGTCGGTACTGATAATTTAGGCTTGGAACATCTTATGGGCAATCACGGGCTTGGCGACAGGAACAACAATGGCGAAATGTTCGTGGAGTTTTGTAACTCTCGGCAACTAGTCATTGGCGGAACGTTGTTCAAGCATAAACCCTGCCACCTAACAACTTGGATTTCTCCTGATGGCAGAACAGAGAACCAAATTGACCATATTGCTGTTTCTAACACATGGAGAAACTGCCTCTTAGACGTCAGGTCGAAGCGTGGGGCTGATGTTGGCAGCGACCACCACCTTGTTATCGCGAAATTTCGCTTACGAACGGCAGCGATTCAACGATCTCACAACACGCGAATCTTGCCACGATTTAATGTGCAAAAGCTAAAAAATTCCTCAACTAGACGTGCATATTCGACCGCCTTGCACGAAAAAGCTTGTGCAGCAACATCTCTTCAGAATCCTACAATTGAAGATTGATGGAATTTTGCAAAGGATTCTTTTATTTCATGTGGCGAAGCGACTGTGGGAAGATTGGATCGTGGTAGGAGACCATTTATCAGTGATGCTACTTGGTCTCTTATCTCAGCACGCAAAAGAGTTAAGGAACAGATTAACTCTGCTGCTGATGATTCAGCTACCACACAAAGCATTTTCGGACATTCCAAGGGTCCTCTCTGAGGTATTTGAAGCGTCTTTAAAGGATGAACAAAAAGAGAAATTTGTCAATTTTCTTTAGAACTTTACTTTTCAGTGAACTTTACCCTTAAAGAGATTTTCATGAAACCTTGTTGAAAACAACATTTGACTCCCTGGGACCGTTAGGAGAGCACGAATAAATGGGAGTCGTTTGACACTTCCTTTAAAATCACTTTTCGTACATGTTACACCGTTATCGATATATTCACAAAGTTGTTGTACCCTCTGTAGCCCCGCTAGCAGCACTCATACAGATGGCGACTTTTGGGATCTTACGAGGGTGGTTCAAATATGATCGAGACAAACGCTGTAGATGGCGCGCATGTATGTTTTGAAGGTCGTGGCTTGAGTATATGATAGCTGGGTTCCTTTACGAACAGATTGGCATAGTATTCGAAGGGATATTTTACGCTCGTGCTACGATCATGAGTGAACATCAAGTGCCGACCGCCATTGCGCAACGTATTGTCATTCGTTTTTTAGTGAGGGAAGGCGTTAAGGAACATTACGCTATCAGCTTCGCAAGAAGAATTTTCTTGTTCTTGTTATCGACACTAGCGACACTTATCTTACCGTCCGCCATATAGCGGAAAATATCGGAAACACAAAAGTTCCCCCTATTAAAGCGGATAGCAGAACATGCCGTTTAAATGAGCCAAAGCGGTCAAGGATGGCCGTAAAACCGTCGAGAATGAGCCGCATGATTTTCGACCGCCAACCAGCATCACACCAGACATCATTCGTCCTCATCTTGGAGAACCGTAGGATGAATGTTCGAGACAATTCGGCTGAACTCGACACTATCAATGGTAGTGTAGAGTCCCTCATCCACGAACACCTTCAATATCGCAAAATAACGGTGCGATGGATTCTCAAACTGTTGAACTTCTCCAAGATTACGCGCGTCCTCATGCCGCGCGTCTTACGCTCGATACAATATCGGAATTGGGATGGGAGGTACTGGAGCACTCCCCCTACAGTCCGGATTTATTACCCTGCGATTACCATATGTTTGGACCTCTGAAAGAAGCCCTCGGAGGTCAAAAAACACCCACGACGAGGCAGGATGGATGTCCAAGGAATTTGTCGATACCGGCATCAAAAAGCTTCCGGAGAGGCGGAAAATACGTATAACTAGTGAGGGGGAGTACCTAGAAAAACTGTAAATTTTTATAATTTTTTTCTATAATAAATAAACGTGTCAGAGAATTTGTCTCGATCATATTTGAACCGCCCACGTATTTATCACATCGAAAGAAAGGTTCATGCAATAATCCAACTGTCCCCTAATTTTTCTCAAGTGAAATGTTAATTTTCATTGTTGTTCGGCGAGAGTCCCTCAGATGTGCTATTTATTTTAAAATCTTCAATGACTTAAACGGGTAAAAAAGCGTATGTTGGATTCGGATGATACACTAACATGTTTCGAAAAGCCTAGAGGCTATCTGTAAACATCCAATTTTGTAATTTCTTAATTTATAAGTGAAATAGGTTGCATTAAAATAGATACTCAAAAAGTGAGTTTCATCGTTACAGCTCAGGAAAAATATTATCCTATGGTCATCTGTTAACAAAATGTTAAAACTGTTCAACATAACCTTAATTTAATTTAAATGTAATGTCACGATAGTGAAAATTCCGAATTCCGAATTGTTATAAACAATTTATGTTGCACTCCTTCATTTGATAAAAAAAAAAACAAACAGTAAAAAGCTCTAGAAAATAATACTTCTTAATACTAAACATTTTTAATTTGGCAATATAATCTCCTTCTTTTCACACTAATATAACACTAATATATTTAATGTCAAATTCAGATATGTTTGATACTAAAACCAATTTTTTATACATACATTAATACTGGGTGGACTGATAGGAGGAATAGTCCATCAGGAACAAGGATCTATAACAAATATGTATTACTTTATCTGATAGCAGAAAAAACAGATAACTGAAATTAAAAACGAATAAATGAAAAGAACTAAAAAAGTAAAATTAAATAACAACTTTATTTTTTGATTTTTACATATTACATAATTCTAAATTATTTTAAATATTTCTGTTTTATATTATTATGTATAATACGAGCATATATATATATTCATTGTATATAATATATATTGCTATAAAAGTTAAGGCTGCTTACAAAAAGTTTAAATCCCCTTCATTTCAAAATTTTTATTTAAAAACGCTTGCCTTTCATCCGAGGAGATTTTAGTTCACATTCAATCGATTTTTTTATATGATGTGGATGTAGTATTTAATATGTTTATTCAAGTAGTTCTAAAATGTATAATTTTTGTTTATATGCGTAGAAAATTTTAAGAAGTGTGAAAGTGTTTAGGCATTTCACAACCGTAACTGTGTGTCATTCACAGCATTGCATTTTTATGCTAGCCCAAACCCAATTTGATGTATGGATGTACAAATGCCATGTGAATGAAACAACAGCAAATGCAAATATGTATGTTAAACGTTTTCTAATACTTGCTTAGAATAAATATGATTTAATTCATTTTCGTATTCATTTACATCTTCGACCAAAAACTTATTTAAAGAAAATAGAAAGGAAAATCAAATTGAACTGCATACGAGTAAAACATATAATTTAAAAAGATAAAGGCAGCGCATCTAGTCTACGACTACAATTAACATGTTTGTTCTGACAACTGAAAAACATTTCAAAATCATTGAACAAAGTTGATCTTAACAAGTTTGAAATTTGTTTTTGTAATAATTTTAATTTTTTTTTTTATACATAAAAACTGCGGGCAGGAAGATGTAAATGTTCCGATTCAGAAAAACAGACTTTCCCAAGTGTTTTCACCATATCTATCAGTCCTTTAGGCATACGATGTATCTCCATTTTTCAGTGACATATCAGGTATCGATGTTGTTGATGGTGAGGTTAATGTAATCCTATAATAAGAAAAAACTGGGATGATGAATCGAAAGAAGAAGAAAAAAATATGTTCGTTAGTATTACAAGATGTTAATGGAGATGTTAGAATGATTCAGATGCATGACAGGCTGAGCCGATTGTTTTATAGATACATTCGAAGGTAGGAGGTGCACATTTTTTTTTATCACTAGCTAGGTGCATAATTATTATATTTCATGCTACAGTATATGAGGTAGAATTTTATTTAACATGTAAATGACGTATTTTATCTAGATAGTTCTATTATGGCAGTTATATCTAATTTTTGAGAACATTTTTTCAGTGAAATCATTTTTATTTTTTTTATTTTAAGGGTTAATCAAATTGATTAAAACAAAAAGGATTCCGTAAATGGATAAATATTATTTAAATTTACATATACATACTAGGTTTGACAAAAATAAACTGTACGATATTGAACATTAGATACTCCACACCATTATGTATGACCATCGATCGATTGTTTAGGTCTAGGCATAAGAAGATTTCAGGCTGCCAAATTTCATTTCATTTAATTTTCATTTGCAGGGATAAAAAATAACAATTTCCTATTGATGGAATAGCTCTTCCTATGATTTTTTTTTAAATTTACTAGTGGTCGAAGTTTAAGGTAAAAAATAATAACCCCGTACAACATCACAGATTAGAAAGCGCTTCAAATACAAAACGATAATATGATTAGGGACTTCGAATCACCCGTTCTTCTGAACAGATGTACTGAAACCACTAATTTTTGAGTGCTAGGATTGGCTTTTTTACAACACTAAAACGGCTAATGTAAATAACCAGTCGAAACCTGTAGGACACATATTTAAAACTGACTTATTTAACCAATTAGCGGCTGAACTCGCCTGCTTAAAGGTTTGTGTTGCTGGAGACGACTCATGCGATGATCGCTCAGCGATCGTAGTTCAGGAAACAATTCTGGGGCTACATTCCTACTATCGACTATCACCTAAAAGAACATGCCTATGAAAAAGTTTTGCATATAGTAGTCAGATCCGGTTGTGTAACTAGGATCGCTGAGCGATCGTCACATGAATCGTCTCTACGAACACAAACCTTAACACGGTGAAATTCACTGGCGATAATTTTACCGAGAAATGTTGGCTATTATTTTGCCAGAAAATATGAATCCTCGTCAATTAATTTTTCAGGGACAAATTACGCTAAAAATGTTGTCCGTCTAGAAGCGTTTTTGCTTCGTTTATAATCGATTTATTTTCTGAGGTGAGATGTTAGAGCAGTGGTTCCCAACTCAGAAACCTCTGCGGACCACTTAGCCTGAAAATGGATCTCGACGGACCACCATTCAATAATAATGAAACGAATTTAGGTTTCGATTTTGTTTTGTCCAGGTATTGTATTCAGAAGCTTGCGCTCTATCTCCCAACTCCCATCACAAATTGCCCTTATTATATTTTTGATTGTTATTTCCTCGTTAGAAATAAAGTGGAAAACCACTGATCATACAAAGATCCTTCCCATAACACATACATACGTTGGCTTGGTGCTTTAGTCTGAAGAAGATCATTTATTGAAAATTAGGTTCGGCTACCATCTCTTCGAAGGCGTAGTCCACAACTCCCGACGCAACCGACTGTCATTGTCATTTTTATACAAACACCATTTTGTAGAAAGCATGATTTAAGATTTGCCAGGTGGAGATAGGGGAGATAAACTGTTTTATTGGCGTCAACCAGCTAACATTTTTCTCGCACAAGAATATGTGCCTTCTGGTCTCGAAGAGCTAACTTCGATTAAAAGTTATTCAGTAAACGTTATAGCTCGGTCTTTAGACTCAGATTTGTGACAATGTTTAGCGCGAAAACCCTTTTGAAGTTTGAATAATTTCGGAATTGGACTATAAGCGACGAACATAACATAACCTATCGCCTTCCCATAATCAAGGAACTTTAAGTAATCACAATAAATATAACTTTCTTGTAAGAAGTCTCCAGAGTCTCCTCGCGGACCACCTACGGGTGTTTCACGGACCACCCCTGGTCCGCGGACCACCAGTTGGGAAACAGTGTGTTAGAGGATGACCAGAAAAAAACAATCCAACATTTATAATTTTAGTGTTCAATGAAACTTTTACGTATTGCTGGTAATGGCAGCAATGTCACAACACAAATACACAATCGTCACTAGTCCTCCGATCTTGGTAACAATATTGTTTATGATTTTAGATATAGAGTCCGATCCAGTTGCGTAGATAAGGGGATTTCAAAAGGTGCAATTCACCATTTCAATTGGAACATTTTGATAATACGACAAGACTTTCTTGACATAATTTCCGATTAAGTAAAAAAGTGATAATAAATCGAGCAGCAAGACTGTGAACATCCCAAAGTCGCGAGATTTTATGAATTTCGTTGTGCCACTATTATCCACTATTAGTCTAGGGGTTTTCAGTTTATTTTGGGAACTCGACTGCACAAATCTGTATTTTATATTCTGGAACTGGACTACACAAATTTTATTTGAAAAATGTACCTTGCTCGGAAGGACTTTTAACTGCTCAATTTAGTACATTTTTTCGCGCTAGAGAAATAATAGGATGCTCAAAAATGCCACCATGACACTGGTCGAATCAAATAGAAATAAAATAATGTATTGTTTTTAACAGCGCCCGCTCTAGCGTTTGCGTCGCCCCGGGCAAGAGGACAATTTGCCGCCCCTTCAGTACTATACTAGACAGATTTATAGTATAGAATCGAGTGATTTTGGCAGCTCTTGTTCGCAGTGGCATATATAAGAGGGCATAAATAGGATTACCCCCCCTCCTTTATAGTCACACATATTTTTTTCTATTTTCTATTTTTATAATAACTTACATGAATTTATTCTTCTTTAGATCTTTACTATTTAATTAAAAACATTTCGTAAGTCTCTTAAACTAAGAATCCGTCATAAAATTTCCAGGGAAATTAAGGTGACTTTACATTTTACAAAACAATACGTTATTGGCTGCGATTGATGGTCTCCACATTTGCTCCTTTTTTTCCGGAGATAACAGAATTACTGTGACTAAATGAGATGAACAATTTTCATTTATCGTCCAAGGCTGCGGCCTGCCGACGAACTCACAAGTATATGGGATTTTTCCTAAATATGAATATCGGAGGAATATGTCATTCATTCACCGCATTCACAATTTTAACCATTCCTTTGAACCAGTGGTTCTCAACTCGAAAATGACTGCGGACCACTTTGCTTGACCATGAATCACTACGGACCACCACATTTTTTAATCAAGGGAATTTAGCAATTTTTATTTTTCAATGTTTTAGACTTTTTTATTATTTTTTTAACAAAAATAAAATGGACAACTTATGACACAAATGGTAGGAAATATCAGAAGAAAACAAGACATTCCTTCTCTGTGCTGAGTATTGAAATAATTTTAAGCAGACTCTACATAGGCTTTGTCGAAACACGCACAAAAAAAAAGTTCGGCCGAACCACGCGCAACAGTTCGTTGAACCACGCTCAAAAGATCAACGAGAGAGTTAAAGGCGCCCAACTTTGTCATAGATAATAATTCAATGGATGCGGTTTTACCGGATTAATTTTCAATGTTTTAACAAAGAATTGATATGGTTGATTACTAATATGGTTTGTCTTCATATGATACTGTCGCAAGATTTGGACACTGTGCTGCCACTGTGCCAGTTAACGCAAGAAGTAAAAATAATTAGGTACAGACAATAGTGTCACATTATTTGAGAAAAATGCACGGCTTGACGGAAAACATCGGAACAATGTAGACTGAGGCCACCGAACTTTATGCAACTTAACTTAAGGTCTGCAACTTCGCATTTTCAGATCGACCACACACCTAGCAATGAAACTATTCTGTACTTTAGCTGAGTGTTTAGTGCGATTCATTAATTTCAACAGAATAAACAACAATTCTAGTAGTTTATTAGGATAACTGAGCGAATTGTCCCAGTTTTCTTTTTGGAAGAAGACCGGGTGCTAGGAAAATTACTTCTACTTTTTTAGCATTTAAGGATTCCAAAATTCAGCGCCTTGTATCAATCGTGGGTTCTTTAAAGCTAAACAAGGACTTTGCCTCTTTAAAACACAATTTTCGGAAGCGAAAAAATAATCCAGTTCATAAATTAAGTAAGCTTTAACGCGTTTTTCTTTACCTTATCTTTCTAAATAAAAGACTCTCTAAATAAATTGGTCTCAGCGGTTGTGAAATTCTTTTTGTGGATATCAATTTGTTTACTGACTTGCGGCATTTTTTTTGCATGTCTACGGCTTACTACAGAATGAAAATTGATATTAAATCTTTCATTCCGGCTTTTCACATATTTTCTAGCTAGCTAAAAAGCCGCCCCAGAAATTTGGCGTCCCGGGCGACCGCCCGGCTTGCCCCCCCTTAGAGCGGGCGCTGGTTTTTAAATGTTGACATTTTCTTCAGCTTGTCTGTTCGGAATTCGGATAAAAAAAAGCACAGTCCTTTGAACAAAACGATATACATAATACAATTTTCACGCAAATACTGAAAGATTTGGATACCCTTCACTCTTCTCGGGCTAATATTTTTTTTATGACTTGTGTTCAATCCCCTCCCCCACAATTTTTTTACTTTCGTTTTTACATAAGTTGCGTAACCTCAATAAAACATATTTGTGTTATGTGTTAGGCATCCTTTTTTTTCTGTTTGTGCAGCTATTCTAACCAAACCTCACACAAATATGTTTTATCGAGGTAACGAAACTTATGTGAAAACGGAAGTGAAAGAATGGGTGGGGGGATTAAACACAAGTCATGGGTACGCCGGAAAAAAAATATTAGCCCGAGAAGAGTGAAGGGTATCCAAATTTCGACCGCGCCCAAAATTAACCTCGGTCTCGTGTTTTTTCGTTTTTTATTAAAAAAAATCTTTTTTACTAAATAAAACTCGTCTCTCGTTTGTGGAAACGTTTACTTTGGTTTTCACTAGGAACTACGTTTTTTTTTCTCTTTAGCACGTAAGATACACAATTTTTCAAATCCTAAGCCCTTAATTTTTATATGTCGTTCGAAAGCTAGCATAATGAGGCAACTTTTGTGAACTTTGCAGATTTGTCAGTTCAAAGTACCTTTACGATTTTATCATTTGAATTTTTGATGAAAAACCGATTTTAAAATTTCTTTAAAGTTTGAACATCTCGGAAGACACGAGAAACTTCGTAACGGACGAGGTGTCGTTTTATAGTAAATTTTATGTAGTTTCAGAAAGTGAAGACATATCTCGGATGAAATGTTTGGTGGTCCCGTAGTACATTAATTTTCCCCAAATGAGCCACACTACCTACCATTAAAATATTATCCACCATGAACGGGACACCCTGTTACAGATGTATAAAAAGCACGTTAACCCCGAAATATTCAATTTCAAGTTTTTTGTAGGAGAGCTACGGGTAGATGGATCAGATCTGATACCCATTAATGATTAATAAACAACAATTAAAGTTTTTCGCGACATTCTATCGAAAGCTATGGCGGGATATAGCTTTTCAGGGGAGGTGGGGGTTCCTTGCGTTAGACTAAGTTCACATTCCATCAACTCCAAGGATTTGTCACAATGAGGCTAAATTTCGGGTCGCTAGCATATTCTGTAGAAAGTTAGAGCCGAATTAAAATAACAAGGACAGGTCATTTGTATGGGAGGTAGGGGAACCCTTGGTCTGATTTGGCCCATTTTCAATATCGTCCAAGATTTCAGCTAGCTTCGTTATTTCGGGAGTTATTATATGCGTATCAGATGGCTTATTTGAATCAGGGACCGACCCTGATCATTTATATATATGTACTTTGCCATTCCTCCGGTGGCTTCTTTGAAGTGTTCCATAATATCGGCGTAACAAAATGTACCTTCTACCAATCTTATAATTTTTGTTCCTATACTGCATGCCAAACGACGCGACATGGAGCGGTATGAAGAGGCAAGGAAGAAAAATATTTCGAAAGATTTCAATTGATGTTAAAAGTAGTGTATATCACCCTCAGCCTACTTTTGAGCTTCGTCCCAATAGGAGAAGGAATGGTTTAAACACTAACGCATTACTCTTGGCGATAAAACGATCCAGGATAAAACCGCCTGTAGAAAATGGCCGAGCAATTACCGCCGGAATGGACTACTATTTCTACAACACGATACCATGGAGCAGTGATCAAGGAAGAACAAAATGTCGCTTTGGAAAAGACCTATTGCCTTATACCTGTAACCAGTCAATTTGGAAATGAAATTAAATGATGCTTATAAATTTGAGCGTCAGGGTAATATTTCCGATAGCAAGTGTTAGTAAGTAGTCTGGCTGGTCTAGCGGTTAGTGCGCGCACCTTCGGTGCATAGGGTCTTGAGTTCGAATCTCACCGTGGATCATGATGTTTTTCGAACTCACGAGCTTGTGACGGGCTATGATCTCATTCAGATGTTAAACGAGTACACTGGGATAAATAACACTGCTGAGCGCGATGCTGATCTCATTACCTCAACAAAAAGCAGATAAGATCTTGGAAATAGGATGTCACTAACACATCCTGCGGCCTTAATCCAATGCTGGATTGTCGCGCCTGTTATTTTTAAGTGTTAGGTTCCTTGTGTATGAGTCTTTCGTTAGCTTTCGTCCAGAATGGACGTGTTGAGTCCATATTTTGAAATTGCTGTGCAATAGCCTTCGATTGTTCGCGCACATTGAGCGCAAATGCCGTGCTGAGGATTTGTGGCCAAAGTGGCGACACAGTGGAGTGATTGTGGTGTGGTTTCACGTGCTTTGGCCCTCGTTCAGGGCGATCGTGATGGAAGACTCAAAAACAGTTGAATTTAATAATATATAACCTAAAAAACCAAAGCCATTTGGCTGGGTACAGTTAAATTAAAAAAGAAGATAAACAAAAACAATCGTATAAAAATAAAATATAAAATCTACATACACTGGCAGTACAATCCTCATCAAGGATAAGCCAACCGGTCGTGGTCTGTAGCCCCACCTGTGGACTTCTGCATAAGCAGCAGTGACATCAGAGACAAAGCACAGCCTCGCCCAATGGAGAATAAAAAAGCTCTTTTTATACTACTCGAATCATAACTCCCGATATCTTGAACTCTAGAAGTGTCAGGAATTTGATATACCTAAAAGCCTCAAAGCCATCAATTTGACGATGAGGTGTTTCTGGGTGAACGAGTTAAAAGAATGTCGTACGCGAAAAAGGATAAACCGCGTAGTGAACAAAAACGTGGAAATAGTCGGGATAACGTACATGCTCTCATGATAGCTATATAAAACCCATATGGGTCATGTTGTTATTGTAACGCCATGTAGTTACAGTAAAATAACCTAAACCAGAGTATAAAAAAACGCGCCTATAGTAAATTATAAGAAACTGAGAGCCAGAATCATAGATCATATCAGATAGGCGCCAGATAGAATTTAGAAGAAAAAAGTAGAATCAGCTTTCCGATCATTTCGATGCCAATAGTTACAAAGGATTACAACAGAAAAAAAACATAATCAAGTCACTAATACAATGCATACTATCATTGGCCATAATAAATCAATATGGAGTCTACCTGGTAACCTTCTCATGATTCAGCGTCCGAGATGTCGCTGTTGTTAGAACGCGGAGAAGTCAAAAGTTGCTGATATTCATATCTGTGCGATTCGTGTTAAAAAAAATAAATTGAATAAATCTAAATTAAAATTGTGAGTTATGCTTATTGAAACTGTCAATGTGACTGTGCTCAGTGAGTGTTCATTGATATTTGATGAAATTAGTGATGAGTCGAAGTGAGTGTCAATAGTGAAAGTGCGTGTTGGAAAGAGAAGATGAGAGATCCGTGTAAGCATTTTGGAATGCAATTTACCATAAATTTAAGATCACCTACCTTGGACTATTATCACCTTTTCGTTCTCTTATAACTAAAGTTGTATCACTTATACCGTTTGCAGTGTCTTTTGTCATCGAAACCGATAACATTCGTTTGGTCTGTATTGGTTTAAGTCGCTGCTCTAGATCACTTAAAGATGCATCTGTACTATCGCTATCGTCGCTGCAATGAACAAAATTTAGAAATTAGTCAATGTGGCAAAGGTTCCATTTTCGTAACTCCTTGTAAGCGATACAGTTATGTATCGTTTAAAAGAGATAACTCAACGTGTGAGGCAGTTATCAGCCACAACACTTTCTGAATGAATTAGAAACGCGACGTTTTAATGTCGATCCACACTTTTCAGTCATCAGTCACAGTCAATATCCATACAACTTTACAAATTATCAGTCAATCAATTAACTGACAATCTGTCAGCTAGTAAGCGAAATGATTGTCCCTGATGACTAAAAAGTGTAGATCGACCTTTACCGTGCCGACTTTCGAACAGTTATGAATCTCAATATTTCAGAGTCATATTTTCACGACCGAACAACCACGGCAACATTATCACCAAAAAAGTTAGAAAAATACTCAAAACTCCAAAACTTACCTTTCGGTAACATCATCATCATCACCCTCCTCCATGGCTTGCTGCAAATCAGCAATTCGTTGCAATGCCAATCGCAAATCGTTCTTCAACGAGCCACTTTCCGCTTCGGCCGCCTCCAATCTCTTTTCCAAGTCTTTGCGTCGCACCATCGACTCTTGCTCCCGGCTGGATACAGTGTGCATTTCTTCGCGCAATTCACGTAAACTTTTCTGCACTTTTTTGGTGGCTTCTTGGGCTTGCATTTCGCGCACTTTGGATTGTGATACTTCAATTTGGACTTTTTCCAGGGCATCTTTGTGTCGATTCGCCTGGATTTCGAGACGAGCACGTGTTGCTTGTTCGAGTTCAAGACGTGATTCGAGTTCTTTGGCTCTAAGTTCAAGTCTGGAGTAAAAGAAAAAAATGGTGAAATATGTTAAAATCATTATTAATTAATTTTGGACGTGAAGTGAAGTTTAACGGTAAATTTCACACCGTTATGTAACTTTTACGGCAGACATGTTGAAGTAGCGATGCAAGGGATTTTTTTTACTTGAATCGAAGGAGGTATGGCAGATCCTGGTCGTTTTTCTCTGGTACGATTAATACATCGTAGAACCGGCTGCCCATATTACCGCCAGAACGGGTAATGTGCCTACACCGCAGGGCGAACGTGATACCATGTAGCGGTATAAATAATAAGGCCCGAAAGAAGAAGAACCGATTACCACAGAATTGAAAGACGGCCATGGTTGTCCCGACAATCAAAATATTCAGTCAAGACTCATAATATGTAAGTCACCTGATCGGCCAAAAGTGAAGCCACAGGCAGTCAAACTTTCGACATGGACATTTATTTGCGTTGGAACCATATCCGTAAACAAGATCCAAATGACGGAACGTTTTGAAGCAAATTGATGCATCGACAGTAACTTCCACTGATTTATTTCATCATGGAATTCGGTAGCTCAGTGGGTTGAGATGAAACTCTATCTCTGAATTGCCGAAGCATACATAGGTTCGAAGGTTGTCCCGACAATCAAAATATTCAGTCAAGACTCATAATTTCGCCATGGACATTTATTTGCGTTGGAACCATATCCGTAAACAAGATCCAAATGACGGAACGTTTTAAAGCAAATTGATGCATCGACAGTTACTTCCACTGATTTATTTCATCATGGAATTCGGTAGCTCAGTGGGTTGAGATGAAACTCTATCTCTGAATTGCCGAAGCATAGTTTCGAATCCCACTGTTTGTGTTGCCTTTATAAAAAAATGCTCTTATGGCAGCCGATTCTATTATAACTTTTGTTACAATGGCCAAGAGCTGCGAACCTCTCCTCGATTATGAATATAATCGCTTAAAAAGCATCAACCGCAACGATTTTTCTAGATTACATGTCCACAGACACTTACCGTTTCGAGTGTACTACAGCGGACGGATCACTCTGATTTTCAATATTCTCCAATCGTGACTGAAGCTCGGACACCTGCTCCTTAAGCGAATTTCGTTCCGCCTCCAGTTCAGATATACGAATTTCATATTCAGACATCGCACTCTGCTCATTATTCAGCTGCTTAACAGTCGCTGTGTACTTCTTCATCAGTTCCGCCATTTCCTCTTCATTCTCTTCAATTTGTGCTTGCAATTCAGATCGATCACGAATAGCTGCCGTCGCTCGATCCTCAGCTTCGTGTTTGCCACGATTCGCCTCCTCGTAAAGTGCCTGGGTCTCGGCCAGTTCACCTTCGGCACTTTGTCGTGCCTTCATGGCGACCGAGCGAGCCGTTTCGGCATCTTCCAATTGATTGCGCAGCTGACGAATGAGTGCTTTGCCAGGAGATTCGGCCTTGGCACGTTCCAACTGTGCATGAGCATCTTTGAGCAGTGCCTTGTATTTTCGTAGGTCACGTCGCAGTTTTTGATTTGCCACCTCTTCGGCTTGTCGATCGACCCGGTCTTGTTCTTCGGCTGATTGCAGACGTCGTTCTAATTCGTGTTTTTCGCGCAGCAGTAGGGTTCGTTCTTCGTGCTCGTTTTCGAGTTGACATTCGAGGGCTGTAAGAGATGAGAGGAAAATTATCAATGTACGAATTATGAGTGAAGGCTCCTACAGACAGAGACGATCTGCGTCCGCGTCTAAGGTAAGTTAGTGTATCGCGTAAGCATCTCGTGCGATACATTGACTTAACTTGGACGCACACACATACCGCTTTCTCTCTGTACGAATATTGAGTACTTACCTTTAATTTTCTTATATGAATTTCCCCGTGCTTCTTCCAATTCTTCGTCTCTTTGTTGTGCTTCGCGTTTGGCCTCCTTTCGCATCGTTTCCAGCGACATTTCTAGTCGAAGTTTAGCCTGCTCTAACAGTTGAACTTGTCCCGCCATTTCGTCAAGTTCTTCTTCCTGTTCTTTGAGACGTCGTTCCAGATCGATTTTAGAACGACGAAGTTGAGCAAATTCTTCTTCGGTACCACCGCCGGATGCCATCTCGTCCATTTCACGTTGAAGGGCAGTTAACTTCTCCTCCTTAAGTTCGAGCTCAAGACGAGTGTCCTGCAAAATGGGAGAGAAAACAGAAAACGTTATGACAACCAAGTTCTTGTCGCTTGAGACAATAGGCGAGAACGACAACAAAACTTTGAGAACATGCACAGTGGTTCAGGCCTTTCTGCGTCGCTACAACAAAAACAACATCTACTAAGAAGGAGGACTACAGAGCCGCAGCTGCAATTTTGTGGGTACTAAGCGCACCTCATCTGCAACATTAGCAACATGCCAATGCAGCTGCAAACTTGCACTTAGCTAATTTACGAAGTGGGAGGAGCTAAGTGTAAGCTTAGTGCTGCGTGAGTCTGCGGCTGGGAGAAATAAATTAAGAAATAATTGGGCAACGGGTTTTACTAGCAAAACTAAAAAGTAACTAAACAAGATTCGAGTTTGATCGCAAGCACAGCACCAATTCGTTCTGTCGTTGCCACTTTGGCACTATCTCTAGTTCTGTCTCGGTTATTGGACTAGTGAAACAACTTACCGCCAAATTTTGTTCTAAAGTGAACTTTTCAGCAATCAGCACATCTTTTTCGCGAGCTAATCGATCCTTGGCCTGTCGCTCTTGTCGGGCAGCATCCTGAAACAAGTAAACCATCAACGTATAGGTTAGCACTGCGCAACCACTAAACACTATTAGTGAAAATTTTCACTCACCTGTAACGATTGACATTCGGAATCGAACTTTCTCTGTTTCTTCTCCAATAAATTGTTGCGACTATTTTGCTCTTCCAGTAACATTCTTAAGTCGTTCATCTCATTCGTCATCTTTTGTGCTTTACGTTTCCATTGACCCACAACTTGTCGTTGCTCTTCAACTTCCTCATATGCGTCCGCTAACTAGAATGGAATATGGAGACACATTTTGTAGTAGCAAAGCAGAGGCATATCACACACAACACGGGGAGAAAACAGACATTTGGTTGGATATTAAGTGTGTGCACTTGTTTAAAGTAACATTTATTCTGAGTTGACAACAACAACAACCAAAGTAGTAATGAATGTATGTATGATAAAAACGACTGCGTATGCCAGATAGACCCCGAATACGGCAAACAGCCGTACACTACTCTCTGATAACGTTTGGACTATGCTGTGAGGTCTGTACTGTGTGTGTACTGACCGGATGGATGATGAATGCAAGAAAAAAAGCCAACAATGAAGGAAAAAAAAAGTTCATTACACTCTCATCATCATCCACGACTGAGGTCCAGAAGAGATCACTTAAAAATTTAATATTGTTTTTTGTAGGCGGCTGGAGATATCCTGTAAGAAAATATAATAACTTGTGTCGTCTATACGTACCTTCTTCTCTAATTGTTTCTTCAGTCCGACTAATTGTTCCAAATCATGCTCGTGTTGGGTTTGTAAACGTCGTTTAGTGAACTCCAGTTCGCGGGCAACACGCTCATATTTGAGCTTATACACACCGCCCGAATCTTCGTTATCGGCATCTTCATCTTCCGAAATGCTATACAACACCACGCAGGTGAAAAACAGATGAAAGAAGAAGAATATTAGATGAATGTGATTTGATAATGGCGTTTTTTTGTTGTTTTCTTAAATCTAGTTTCGTTCATCTTGAAAATGACTATTAAACGTGGCTGATATCCAATAATCTGCATAAACGAATATTGCAAAAGATGTTTCGCGATTCTATTCGAGGTGGCGAAGGAAGTTATCGCTCAAATTTGACCTGCATTCGTTTAACCGATAAAAGTATCCATTTTACATGATTTATGGTGTTTGGAGATTGTGACGGGTATTAGGTGGTGATTGACATCTGAATACATACCCGTTGCGAGTATCTTAATAATTTTTCAATTGACTTGATGGATAGGTCGATATTTTCATGAAAGATGGATTGATTTGAATGTAGTTTTGATAATAAATTAAATCGGCTCAAGGTTGCTATTCGGTTGCATACATTAAATAAAAAGGGTCAGGTACACGCACTGGTTTATCAGTGATATTTTAACCAATACATTACTATTTTTCGATAAAACTTTTCGCTACGAAAGAGTTTTGATTGAATTTCTATTAGTATGTTTGCGGAAAAAAAAGTGATGTGATGCCTACAATTTCCGGAATGAGACAAAATACCATAGTAAGCTTCCAGGTAGCTGAGCTGAGCGTCAAGTCAGAAGGCTCACTGTCATTACATCCGGGGCAAAACTGATCTACTAGATTCATTGTTGATTTAAAAAGAGTGATGGACTCTGAGATGAATTTAACTCAAATTAATGTTTTCGATTCAACATTATCTAGTCTAAAAGTCGAACACATAAGCCATTCGCTGGATAAATTTTAAGCGAGACGCCTCTCTCAGTAGACTATTCATGAAGTTTGTCTAACCGAAATTAGCTTGATGTCAGAAATGGCCAGAATCGGTGTCATATCAGCAGGTATGAAGATACGGTAATGTGATATCGATAGCCTAAAGGTTTGTGTTCGTAGAGACGACTCATGGGATCATCGCTCAGCGATCGTAGTTTTGCATCCAATTTCGAGCCGTATTTAAATATTTTTTTAATGGTTCTAGTTTCCTAGTATCGACTATGGACTAAAGGAACATGTCTGTATAGAAAATAATACCCATATAGTGCTCAAAACCGGTAGTTTCACTTCGATCGCTGAGCGATGATCCCATGAGTCGTCTCTACGAACACAAACCTTTAGGATAAAGGGATAGCCCAGAAATGATTTTGACGGCGCACTAGGTATAGAAAGTAGACCAAGTTAGTGTTAAACTCCTACGTTCCTATAGCACTTGTATTATTTTGTTATCTTTTTTCAAATAATTTCCAAAAATTAGGCTACGCTACAGGTTAAAAGTAGTAATGGCTTCAATTTTTGCGGTTGTAAGAGCTATTTGAGTCCTGGTTCCGATTAAATCCACTTCTTTAAAAACCGTATGTTAAAAAAAAACATTTTTCATAATAATAAAAACGAAAGAGGCTGATTCCGAACAGATTTGCTTTTAGGTATTTGAGGGCGGGCCGGCGGCGCTAATGGCTTAATTGAAATCCTCAAAATGTACAGGTATTACTCAGAGCGGTGCAAGAAATATGTACTGATTAGTGCGATAATTCTGATGCGAAATTGGTGAAAACATACATTTTATGGAACATTTTCGCGAGAGAGGTAACCAAAATTTACTACTAGGCAGGCCCTACTCAAACTGCTATCTCTCAGACCTACCTCACAGGGGCGAACCCAAGGGGGGGATTTGGGGGATGAAACACCCCCCGAAATTTTTAAAATGAAAATTATAGGTATGAATAAAATTCACACAAAATATCTTTACTGATAAATCAAATACCTAAGTGATGATTTTGACTATGCCCGACGTCAGACTATCGTTTTAAAGTGCCCATAGACCTTCCAACCGATTGAAGCAATTTTTTGATTGCCCGATATATTGAAAGTTGTATGTGACCATCTAATCCTTTTTTTCTATTGGCGTGAGGCACATATTGCCATGCAATTTTTCATACAATCTGTCATGATAATCATGTGTTTTCAGTTGCTGATTTATTGACTTAAACCAGTGGTCATTCTTCATGTTGTGGTTATGGCGGTCATTGGCTATATCCACACATGAGCGCTTTTGTCTTCCCTATCGTTTTAAAGCTCCGTTTACACTTTTAACATTGAACTGATTGCGTCAAGTAATCAGAAGAGATGAATGCTTCATTCTATCCACATCTGTTCATTATTTATCGTTAGATGTGTGTCGCGGCTTAGTTCAGGACAGATTAATGATCAATTCTTTCGTTAATACATAATGTGAATAGATGGTGAGTTGTTGACATATTCAACATTTGCAATCGCGTTCAAGAATTAATACCTTTCTTAAATAGCGCAGACCTCCCAAGTTTCAATTGTCAAAATGACAAAGACGAACGAAAATTCAGTGTCTAGACAGGCCCATTCTCCATCTAAAGTAGCAATGGATCTTCCATCGCCACAAAATACAAATATAATTTTCGCTATGTTGTGTTGTCTCGTGTGAACCGCGAGATTGTATTTCAGATTGCGCGATAAATTGCATAGTGTATGTGCTGTACGGGCGTTAGATCGATTGGTCAATCAATCGGACAGTATATGGGCATTCATAAGCCTAAGGTCTAAGAACATTTAAAGCGTTGGATTTCATGAGCCACTTTGCAAATAAAAATCACCCCCCGAAATAAATTCCTGGGTTCGCCCCTGCTACCTCATAAACCCTAGATTCCCTGCGGGAGATTATTCCCATAATGCAAATCATTTCTGCGAACATAGGAGAAACAGGCTTTGTCTAGCAAGTTCGTGGACTGTAAAGGATATCATAACCGTCATATGGATGTACACAACACGAAACTAAAATTGGACTTTTGGACTAGAGCGTGGTCGGTAACCTGAAAAAGTGGTTGTTACTTTTATGTCGGAGGATTAATTGAAACGATCAAATCTTTGCTGCGCCTCATGATCTATGTCTTGCGAAGCCGGTCGATAATAATCAGCAATACTCCCATATAATGTAGTAACCCCTTTTGAGGCATTGCGCCTTGAATCAGCCCCAACTACATACATACATATGTAGGCGAACCAGCGTTTCACTACATGAGTTCGGATCGAATTCATAGCGAATCAGGATAGTGACCATTCTATAATTCCTTTATTATTTTGATGGTCTTAGTTCAACAAATATCCGAAATGAAATGTCAAAACGTCGTTTTGCGGCAACCAAATCGACTAATTTGGTTGCATGTGTATGTCTGTGTGGGTTCTGGAATGTGAATTTTGGCAGTTTCGTCTTTTAGTTCAATTTTTTCAATAATAATTCGTTGTAGATTTGTTCCTCATTTTATTATTGCTACTCTCCGTGTGGTCAATTATGACACTTAACATTTTGGGGTGTCGCACAGTGGGACAAAAACCTCGAATTTCGAAAACAATTAGCAAAACTATAGTCAATCTTAATATATTTTCCCATCCTAAATGGAATCAGCCGATCTGAAGTTATTTCGAATCTAAGGGGGAGTAGGGGGTAATTTTTATTTTTTTTGTCAATTAATTCAAAAACGATCAAAGATACAACAAAATGGTTTGAGCACGAATCAAACTACAGTGAAACCTGTCTAAAGAGACCACTGTTGGTTCCCGAAAAAAGAGGTCGCTATTAGAGGTGGTCGCTTAATAAGGGGAATGAACTTAGGAAATAATTTCATCAATTTAGAGGCAATGTGCAACATATTTCCTAAGTTAAAGCTAAAATGAGAGATTTCAAAGCTACTATCTTCTCATGAAATCCACAAACATCATTTTAATCCAGAATTGGACAGAGCAACCTAACTTCCTTGACAGGAGGTGTCCTGGCTAAATTTTTTACTGGTGCATTTGGTAGAGATGGGTGGGTCTGGACCATATAGAGTAAATAGCGCAAATCTGCAGTTCACAGCTGTGCTTCGTGGAATGTAAGAGCTGTCGATCGTTTAAACAGAAGGATTTTCAAAGGCTTGCATACTTCACGGTAGCTTGACGAAATTATTACACAATTACGCCGAATTGGCCAATGCTTTGCAAAACAATTCCATATGTTAAAAAGGGGAACATTTGGATATGTGAAGATAGTGAAGATGTGTTGCATATTTCATTCAAGAATTATATTCTGCTGTGTTACTGCCATACCCTAGTTACTCGGCATTTAAACTTGAAAATAGGTCAAACGTGGAAGGTATTAACAGCAAAATGACAATTTATCAAACAATCATTGGTCTTTGATGAACAACAATAAAATCAGCAGTTGTATCAGGACCGAATGATGCCTACAAAATGCATCATCTGATTGGACATTTTTACTGTTGCTGCATACTGCCAATAATCCATTATTCGCGTAATATAAACGCGACGTTGCTTTTTTATGAGTTAATACCGTTACTTGTTAAATTTGTTAAGAAAACTTGCAAAAAAAGCATACAAAACCCAAAAGATAAGCACATGTGTACTTGCCTATGGTCGCTTTATACGGGCACAAGGGTGAAATTTGTATGGACAAATGAGTGACGTAGTGGTCGTTGGTCCGATAAACAGGTGGTCGCTTAATACGGGGAACAAATGTATGTAGTTGTATGGAAACAAATTCTGTTCCCGAAAAAATTGGTCGTTATGAAAAGTGATCGCTTAATACAGGTGGTCTTTTAGACAGGTTTCACGTACATAAAAATGCCTTTGCAATGATATGTAATACAAAAAAACTTATTTTGATAAATTATACCCTAGACCAAAAAATCAAATCATTTTTTGACTTTTACTTTTTTATCGTATCTCTGAATGTAATGCCACTTTAGTCTGGATATAATAACTCCTCAGCAGTGAAAGGGGAAGGGGGAAATTTTTGCTGGGCGTCAATTCAGAGTCCCATTATACTCTCCACCAAAAACTAGTTCAATAGTATCAAAACTAGGGGTACCTCTGATACAAAAAAAAACACCAAATTTTGCATAGCAAAATCGTCTATAAAAGTATCAGGTATCATGTCGGTAAAAATTCTTACATATTAGAAAACTTCTGGAATAACGTAGTATAAAAAGACCCTTGGAGGCACGTGGAGCTAGTTGCTAAAATTCAATGTGAAAATTGCAGTTTGAGTCAATTTTTCTTTGAATCGTTGGCATGTTCTGCTATCCGCTTTAATAGGGGGAACTTTTGTGTTTCCGATATTTTCCGCTATATGTCCGCTATATGGCGGACGGTAAGATAAGTGTCGCTAGTGTCGATAACAAGAACAAGAAAATTCTTCTTGCGAAGCTGATAGCGTAATGTTCCCTCCTTAACGATACTAGCACCACCTGGGGGCCGTATTCGGTACATTGGTTTGTATTTTGGGTGATGTTATCAAAACCATGGAACTTTGACGTAAACGACGATTAATCTCCTCTCAAACGAGTTCATACATGAGCGTTATCACGGTATCAGTCCATGGTCGAGAATCAGATGACACGGAAGGTGTAGATTTTCACTTAGCCCCATCATCCACAAATGGCACTACTATCGCGAGAGCTCAAAGCGTAAATAGCCAAAAGTTTTTTTTGCCCGCTACTCTCTAGACCAGAGCATGATGGCAACTGACTAGAATCGCGGTAGCAGTGTAATTGTCGGCTTTGGCAACTATTTCCTTCCCTAATATTCCCCAATGTCCTAAAATCCAGCAAATCTTAATTTTTGAGGTGTATGTTGCGTGTTGCCATTTGGTTTTTCATTTCTCTGGGAATACTGTTGGTGTTGTTTATATTAGCACACGCTGAGACGACCGACATTGAGTCCGTGGCAATTAAAAATTTGCTGTGGTTGGTCGATGCGTAACTGACTAATATCCAATATTCGCATCGCCTCCGCAGTAAACGTAAGCTTAAAAGAGTTTGCGTGCGTGGAGAATCCTACCATCGCATCGTCTTGCGAATTTGGATCCAAATCCAGATTATTGATTATTCTCGCCCCTGACCGTAGTGAACCATAAATAAGGCATTATCTACACATAACCAGTTTCATTATTTCCTACAAAATTTCATCCTACCTCAACATATCTTCTTTACGAGTTTTTGGTCGTTCTCGACCCCTATTGACATTAGTTCAGATAGTCGAAGCTCTACTGTAATATAACTTGTGCATTTTCGATTGTTTTATGAGATCTTTACAAAATAGATTCAGGGATTGGATGAACCTTGAGGTTGAGGACCGAATTTTCTGAATTAAATCACTTACCCATTTAGATCTGATTTAGCACATATCAGTTCCATCTCTAATTTCTCGGATGTTTCTTGTAGATTTTTCACTTTCGACTGCTGCTCTTGTAGATCCTTTTCCAGTCGTAAACGTTCAGCCGTTTCGGCTTCCAAACGTTCACTTGTGATATTAGCAGTGGATCTTTCTTCAGCCAAATCAACCGTCATTTCGGATAGCTGCAAAGATAGAATGTGTAAAAATGGTTAATTTGGTTAATTCGGAAATAACTATGCTTTTATTAAAAATATCTTTGTTTAACGTTCTTATACTGCTTTTCAACAGTAGATGAAGATTTCATTGTGGTTCAGATAAAGTATAGTACAGATAGCTCAAAAGCCAAACACCCAAAAGAAAAAGAAATTTTTGATGCCAAATTGTTGAATACACTGTCTAATATACACAGGAAAAATTTACACTAATTTGCGCCATGTTTTAAGGGGGAGGGGGTGGCAAAGGGGTGAAAATTCAGTTTTAACTATGAAACTGACCTTCAAATATCCTGAGGACGAAACAAACTAGATAATATTACCTTTGTAATGATATATAACAGTCTAGACATTTTCTCAGAAAATTATACCCTAGAACCAGAAGTATTATAGTGAATTTACATTTTGCACTGTAACTCTTGATAAAATAGTCTTAGGACCATAAGATCTTTTCCATATATTGCTAACAAGATTTATTTGATTTGTACCAAAAATTGAAATGCTCCGGCCATTGACGCCCCCCTCACTCCTCCTAACATTTTTCAAAAAGGCATGCCTGTAGCTTCTTTACAAATTAAGCCAGGCAGATCAAATTTGGTGGGGTGCCTAGACTAAGTCCCATTATGCTCTTAACCAAAAATTATTACCATCCAATCAAAACTAAGGGTACCCCCCATACAAAGTGAAAGTGAACCAAAACTCTAACAAATTTCACATTTTTTCACTTCTTAATTCTATCTAAAATTTAAAAATAAAATTTATCTGCTAGAACGTCATTATAACAGTTAACTGTAGTCTTCTGAATGTATGTTTAAAAGCTTGCACCAAAGCGTACGCTACAAGTATGAACAAATTGGGTTTGAAGGTCATTGGTACCAGTTCTAACTTCTAAGGCTATTTCCGAATATATCGAGTAACGTGTACTAGCAACCTTCAAACCCGATTGCAACCCGTGTAAGGCACGCTTTGGTACAAACTTTTGAACATACATTCAGAAGACTACAATTAACTGTTATAATGACGTTCTAACAGATAAATTTAATTTTACAATTTTAGATAGAATTTAGAAGTGAAAAAATGTGAAATTTGTTAGAATTTTAGTTCACTTTGTATGGGAGGTACCCTTAGTTTTGATCGGATGGTAATAATTTTTGGTAAGGATCATAATGGGGCTTATACTAGGCACCCCACCAAATTTGATCTGCCTGGCTTAATTTGAAAAGAAGCTACATGCATGGGGCGTCAATGCGCGGAGAACTTCAATTTTTGGTAGAAATCAAAAAAATTTTTTTTAGCAATATATGGACAAGATTTTATGATCTAAGTCTATTTTATCAAGAGTTACAGTGCAAAATGTAAAACTCAAAAAATGTAAATTCACTATAACACTTTTGGGTCTAGGGTATAATTTTCTGAAAAAATCTCTAGACTGTTATATGTATATCATTACAAAGGTAATTCTATGTAGTTTGTTTCGTCCTCCGGACATTTTAAAGTCCAACTCATAGTTTTCCATATATTCGCAATAAAACGAATTTTTACCCCTTTGCCACCCCCTCCCCCCTTAACCAATGGCGCAAATTGGTGTAACTTTTTACTGCGTATATTGGGCAGTGTATTCGACAATTTGGCATCAACAATTTCTTTTTTTTTTGATGTTTGTGTTTGGGGCTATTTTGAACCAATTGTACTACAGGTTTTCAAAGAGCATAACAACAAATTGTATGAACCAATTCAATTCATATTTCTTTTATCCGCTGTAAAAAAAGGTTTCACCGTCATTCCATGTGACGGAGTAATTCGAGTAATATGTTTTTCTTTGGACTTTTACTAAATTGAGGAAGCATGATAAACATCTAATTAGTCATGCATATTATGCATGTTTTGTAAGGCTAATCAACGCACATATATTTTTATAAATATATTTTATCTTTTATATTTACCAAAAATCACGGTATATTTGCAAACTCCTTAATTATATTCTAAAATTGTATTTCCTCAAAGCCTATCAAAAATTGCAAGCAGGTCAAAGTCAAGTATCAAGTTCAAGATTGTATGTATTTCAGACCGCAAATATGTGTGGTCCACAACAAAAAAAAACTAAACATGCATCCATGCATGTAATGTAGTGGATTATTATTTTTTTATTCGATTAAAATAATGTCACTGCGTGCGGTGTCAACCAACCAGTGAAGGTTAGAGGGCAGAATTTGCATTTAACTACCAATATCCATAATGTTGATTTGATGCAACCTTCAAAATTGTTGTGCAGTTTGTTCAACATTGTAAATTAAAAGCAAGCTTATTTAGCTTGTTTTCTCAAATTAACATAGGCTAATACATAGAATGTTGAGTTTGAATTTAATTGATTTATTTTTTTCTTCGTTTTTTTTTTTGTCTGTGTACACTAAATTTCAACACATAATTTACACTCTGTCTATAGTGAACAAGAATACATTCGAGTGTATTCATTTAAATTGAGATAAATATAGTTTAAACTAAAATTAACTATACTTGATTAATCAGTCCAGCTAGAAATACATGCGTATGATTAGTCTAGGATAGGGCTGATATACCTAGTTGGGTACAGAATTTGGGAATCGATCTACGCTATGAGATAAGATGTAATGTAGATGCAAATGAGTACTGAGTTGTATTAGATACAATAGTATGATACACATAAGTACATATGTTTGTGGATATTTTTAATTAATTAATTACTATGCATTTGCACAATGTCGCCGCGTTTTCTCCTAATCCATGCATACATAGTTTTATTGCAAGATTTTTTATGTATACGGTATCTATCTTGTGCATACATACTTAACACTATTTTATAACACACCTTTGCATGTCATTTTGCACACGTCATGTTATCATCTCAGGTTTTATATTGTATGCATTTTGGAAAGTATGTGACTATGTGTCTCTTATTCAAAAGAAAGGCGCTATTCAATACGATCACCTCCAATGGTTCACCGAATTGAATTTATGACAAGCCTTTTGAAAAATCATGTATGTAGTAGCTGAATATCACGCGACACATAACAATTTAAAAGAAATGTTATTTGTTTACTAAATTCACTCCGAACTCCGTTGATATTAATTTTTCAAATGCTAATTAATGCAAATAATTTTTTTTCCACAAACTTCTCCTTTATATTGATTGTTAATTTTAAAGCTTTTAATATGCAGATATTTCAGGTTGTAAAAACTATTTAGTAAAATGAAAACATTTTTTCATTTGCGAAAAAGTTGCTAATTTTGTAAGATGAATGTCAACACGGAAGATGTCAAATATTATTTCGCTTGTCATGAAAGCATTGATATGGATAATAAGGGAAAGTTTTGTCTAGTTCGAGTCAAAGTGGATGCATTTCGAATGGTTTGTACTAGGGATGTTAAAAACCGGGCCATAACTTGGTTTTCGGTTTTTCGGTGGTGTTCGTATCGTATGCAAAATCAAATTAAAATGCATGCAGAGGGTGCACCAGAGAAACTTACTTATTTGTAAAAAAAAACTTCTGACCGGTGAGTTGGAAGGGTAGATGGGTGAGAGGGGGGAGTTCCCAAGTTTGTTTCCCATTCTAGTCAGTCGCCATCATGCTCTGGTGTAGAGATCAGCGATCGACTTATCAGTGTATGCACAAAGGGGGTTGCCATTTAACCGATGTCATTTTCATGACTGTATGAAAAAAAAAACTTTGAATATTGTATTCTCAAATAGAAAGAATTAAAACAATAACTATGGAGTACCTACTTTTGTTTTTATTGACCCTTGAAAAAAAATTGAAAAAATAATTAAGTTTCTCTGGCGCCCCCTATAGTCATAAGGAGAGTGTTCGCAAATATATTTAAGGGCTGAAATTTGAAAACGCATTTTTTTATAGGGGACAAGTAATAGAATTGCTGATTGAATCATCAAGAAAATATGAAAAATAGTATGAATTTGAAAGAATTTTTTTTTCGGTTTTAACCGGATGATCAAACAACCGTCCGGGTTAAAACCGGAGGAGGAAAAAAACCGCAAATAAACCGGTTAACCGTTTTGAAAGTACCGGTTTTTGGACTAACCGTCCGGTTTTTGACATCCCTAGTTTGTACATTTATTCGAGTTTTTGTTAAGGTTCTGGACATGAGTTACATCCCAATGCAATGCATAACAATCCTCGTTATCCTTTGTGAAGGATACTTAAATCTTATCCTGTGTGTTGCATGAGTTTTATGATCATTTATGGTTGGTCGTAATATTTACGCACACCAAATGTTCGAAAGGATCATGTTGTGTTTGGGATATCCATATATAGTTTTATTACTCTACAGTTGAGTACATAATGCATTATGTGTATATATTATGTAATGTAAGTTTATTAATTGATCCTTAGGTTTAGTTAGAGTAAAATAGTTTGTATTATTTGAGTTGGAAATATACCATAGACAAGGAAACATCGTGTTTTCTTCCACTCCTCGTCCTCGGCATCGTCGTCTTGTTCATAATTCATGGGCGTAGGCAAGAGGGGGTGGTTGTGGCAGGAAGATGTGCTTGCATTGTTCCTTGACCACGGTATTTTTTTTTAAATTACGGCTGTTCTATGTTGTATACAAGAATAGCTGCTCTACCTTGTTTAAAAGCGTAAAAATGCAGTTTTGACTCTTGGCATGGTCCGAAAATTGCCGTACCACAAACACGTAAACAACTGCAAGGTTTTGTTTTCGCGAGGATCCCGTATAATGTAAAACATAATGCAGATGTAATTTATCCTGTAAATAAATCCAAGATCATTCTCGATTATCCTTTGTTAAAATGTAGCTTTGAAAGAAAAATCCTATTGTTGTTGGTTTTAATTGGGATTGGGTGAGGGTATCTAAAAATAAATAACAGGCACGCCAGTCCAACATTGTACTAAGGCTGCATATATGTTAGTGACATCCAATTTCCAAGATCTTAACTGCTTGTTTGTTGAGGTGTTAAAATCAACAACACGCTCAGCAGTGTTATTTATCCCCATAAATGGATACTCGTTTAACATCTGAGAGAGATCATGGTCCGTCACATGGGTCGTGAGTTCGAAAAACACCATTAACTGAATTCGTTCACGGTGAGTCTCGACCCTGTGCACCGAAGTTGCGCGCACTAACCACTGCACCAGCCAGACTACGGAGTATCTAACTATCTAAAAATCACCTCACTATCCATAAGACAAATTAAATCGATCGTCACTACTTTTTAAATTACTTTTACCTGACCGCCAGAATAAAAGATATCTCTTGCATTGAATTTCATTCTGTGATAAAGATTGAGGAACGCTCAGGGCCCACGAAGCAGAAAGCTCAAAGCTCATGCATAAGTATTAATGCCCAAGGGTGAATTGAAAATTATTGAAGGTAAATAAAGGAAATCCGTTATGATTATGCATTTCTTTTCGACATAAACTAGTGTTCTGTACAACTACATTTCGAGGTTGCGTTCCTTCATCCATACATTTGTAGAATGTGCGTAAATCCGCTAATGGTTTTGTACAGGGCCTATTCATATGGCAATTCAATTAGATGCAACCAAACCAAAATTAAAATTTTCACCAAAAGAAGATGCAATATTGGCTAGTTAACTTTGGTAATTTTAAATTTAAATTAAGAAATATGTATGAATAGTAACCTTTCTGTACTCATTTATGACAAAATAACTACACTTGCGAGCAAAAATCCTGAATCAAATCGATGGCACGAATATTTGTACGAATGTTATTATGAAAAGTATGCTTTCCTTCCTTTAATATTGTATACCAGGTTAAAGCATGATGTCTTACTGCAATTTGGTAATCTTTTTATCAATATTTACTGGGTACTTATGCGGCTCCAGACTAAAAAGTATGATAAATGGGAGTTTATAAATTGTTCATGACTAGGTAAATTACCACTGTGATTAAACTACAATCGATTTTTCATCTTTTGCATTTAGTTTACTTCCATAAATTTAAAGAAATTGCAATTGGCTAACAAAATAGTAGCCATGGATACTATACCTCATCAAGGGGCTCAAGTTTGAGCCCTATAAAGGTACGTTGTCCTCAACACGACTGCATCGGCTCTAGCGACAGCGACTCGCTCGTTTCATATAAAAATAAGAAATGAGCGAGTCGCTGTCGCTAGAGCCGATGCAGTCGCGTCGAGGACAAAGTAATAATCAGCAAAACATCGCTAGTGTTAAATGAATTAGTCTAGATCAGTGGTTCCCAACTCAGAAATGTCTACGGCCCACTTAGCCTGAAACTGAATCTCCACGGACCACCATTTAATAATAATGAAAGAATTAATGGTTCGATTTTTTTTGTCGAGTTATTGTTTTCAAGAGTTCACACTCTATCTTCAATCAAAAATTTATTTTAATATTTTTTTTTGTTATTTCCTACATAAAAATAAAGTGGGAAACCACTGATTTTATAAAATCACACACATACCTACGTTATCTTGGTGCGTTAGTCTGAGGATTAATTGAAAATTAGGTTCGGCTTCAATCTCTTCAAAGGCGCTGTCCGCAAAGTCCCGACGCAAACGATTGTCATTGGGTTTGAATTTTTCTACTAACACCATCATGATTTAATATTCGTCATGTTTGCCAGGTGTCTTTCCGTTGTGGAAGAGCCAACTTCGGTTAAAAGTTATCCAGTAAAAGGTATATCTCGGTCTTAAGACTCCGATTTGTGACAAGATTTAGCACAAAAAAACAACCTTTCGAATTTTTGCAATCTATACCCAGTAGCGAAGTATTTGGTGGATAATCTGTTACATGATTGATGATGAGAGCGCGTGTGTGGCATGTGGCTTTAATTAGTTAAGAAAATATTACCTTTTTTGTAAGAAAAGTCCAGAGTCTACCCGCGGACCACCTACGGGTCTCTCACGGACCACCCCCGGTCCGCGGACCACCTGTTGGGAAACAGTGGTCTAGATATACAGGTGCATTCGAGAAACGTTTATCTTTAATGCAACACCAATGGCGGCTCGCTATGGATCTACTTCAGTGACGAATGATAGTTTGGTCGGTAAAATGATGAGGCAGCAGAACATGCCCTATATTCACAAGATACCTGTCGATGAGTGAAAAATTAAACGATTAAAGCGTCCCTCACACGGGCCGTGGCCGGCGCGCGTCAACGAATTATTCGCGATGTCAAAATTGTAACACACTGCGTTGTATGAAGATGTTCACACCGACGCGAATTTTTTGTAGTTTTGCAGCATTTTCCCGCCGCAAATATTTGCTGCCTAATGTCATTTTATTCAAATAATTCATTTGACAAGTGCAGTGTAGTACCCAGCCAGCAAAAAACACATGTGTGACCTTTCATTCATGCACTACACGTCAGTCCAGATACCTTTGTCATTTATCACGTTTGCATACAAACAGTATATGACGATGTGCCCCTGTTTAATCTATACACGACTTTGCGCCTTATTACGGGTAAAGACTACAAAGTAGTTACTGATAAAGATGATGTAATAGTTATGTAACAGATATGTTTAATGCATCGCTCGTGAAAAATATTCATGACTAACGCAAAATCAATGAATGATGTATCATTCGTGATGAATGCAAAATGCACACCGCGAAATAAGTTCATATGAATCCCACGTCAAAATGATTATTAAAATTTGCATAAATGAGGAGAAATGGCTTCAAAGCGTTCCAATTTCTGGAGGGGCCACATGTTGACGTTTTTGCAAACAACAAAAATTTCATGTGTTTCACTTTCAATGCCTCCTATAGATACAACATGTTGACTCGTGATGCATGAAGTGAAGTTTATTTTTGACTATTTTGACGATATATGTATGATTCCAATGTTGGCTGGTAGCAACTGGTGTACTCGAAAAAGATGTAGATTTGGGAGTTGTTTAGGTGCTGACGGATTGAACATTTTAGTTTCGAATGAACTTTTGTAGTAGTGTGGTAGGTATCAGTGGCTGAGTGAAAGAAGTAACATGTTCCATGCATTCCATTCAACTCGTTTGTGCGACACCGGAAAACAGGTCAAATCGGGGCTGCCCGCCCTAGAATGGTACCCCTCTCTATATGCATGCATGGGTACCAATTTTTTTTCTATTTTGTATATAGAGTGGAATACGTAATTTCATACGATTCCATAACCAAGCATTATATGGCGAAACTATGTCAAGTAAACAAACATTGAATTCAATACAATGTGCAAGCTTTCGATATCAATGGAAGTTTCACTTGACGGACCCAAGGCCAGAGGCAGACCGAAGAACACCTGGATGTGTCAAATGAAAAAGCAACAACAACGCATTGGTCTCGGCGATGACACGATCCAAGATAGAGCTGCCTGTATAGAAATATGCTGAGATATTACCGCCAAAACGGGCGATGTGCCTACACCGCAGGTCGAACAACGCGAAACCATGGAGCGGTATAAAGAACGAGGCAAGGAAGAAGAAGAAGAAGTGCAAGCTTTCGGAAAATAATGCGTCTTGTCTATACGATAAGCCTAACCAGTCAGTGGACTATATAAAATGTACGAGCTATCGGCCCTTAGTAGTTGAATTTGCCAAAACGCCGATCTCTTTTTTTGGTACAATAAACGAATTATGCTCTGTATTTTTAGAAACTTTTTTTTTGCTCCCATCCAGCGATACCTACAATTTAATCCAAATCCGAACACAGGCCGCAACTTTCTTTTTGGGTACGGTACAACCGGGTTGTACTACACTGCATATTTCCTTGAATTTACGCACTTTAATGCTTTTATCCTTACAGTAAGTATAGGCCTGGAGGGGTAATATGTCAAATTTCGTTCGTCGAATTCGTGCCGCGTTGGGTTCAGCACCACTTTAGGTAAGTGACTGGCACTTGGATGGCTCGCGACAGGTTCCATTTTAGCCACAGGGCCCCCTAAAAGTAAGCCTTTATATTCCTAAATTCGTCAGAATTAGAGCCCCCAATGGTGATTATTACTGCCTACTAACAAGCCTGTATTGCACCTTTTATGCAGCGACACATCATTCCGGGCCTATTAACGATCAGATGGACCACTTTTCCGATATTTTGCGTGCTCTTGTGCCTTAATTGGTCTAAAGATTACTTTGGTTTTTAACAATGCCCGTCAAATCTCACTCGGCGGCCCCTGGCGAAGGAAGGATACCTGTAATTGAGTTGCTTATTATTCAGTCGTAGACTGGCTGGTCTAGCGGTTAGTGCGCGTACAGGGTCATGAGCTCGAATCTCACCGTGAACCATGGTGTTTTTCGAACTCACGAGCTTGTGACGGACTATGATCCCACTCAGATGTTAAACGCGCACCCACTGCTGAGCGTGATGCTGATCTCATTACCTCAAGAAAAAGCAAATAAGATCTTGGAAATAGGATGTCACTAACACATCCTGCGGCCTTAGTCCAATGTTGGATTGTCGCGCCTATTATTTATTTTTTATTATTCAATCCAGACATGAATCCGGCTGAGGACATTTAGAAGGACTTTCAAAAAGAAGTTTGAGCCAAAGTATTTTTTTATAAATTCAGAGGAGTTCAATTAGTAGAATTGTAAGATAATCTTTAAAATACCACCCTAAGGGTAGTCTAAACCACTTTTAATCGACTTCAAACTGGTAATAATCTTAATGTATGGAGTGGCCAATTTAATGCAAATTAACACTTTTTTTGTAATTTTTCTTTAATTTTTAAAAAAGAAACGATACACAGTGCTCATATTTCCCATTTTTTTTTGGTCCTGTTTTGTTTCGCGGCCGATTCTCTACACAGTAAACTTTTACAAAATTGATATCAAAATAATGGTAAGACATTAAGTGTCAACAAGGCATTCAATTAAAAAAAAAAACATTGCGCAATTTTGAAAATACACATTACAAATACATCCGAGCCTTTGCTTTGTGAATCATGTTTTTGCGCGTAAGTTTAGTATAGACAACTTAACTTGACTTAACTGACATGAGACAATAATAAAAGGTGTCTACAATTATTTATCCTTGAGTTAATTAAATCGGAGCAAACAAACAAATAAACAAAAATGAAAATATATTTGTTTGATGATGTACACACCTAATTTTATTTCGCAAAAAAATCAGGATAAATGTCCTATTTTCAAATTTGGTGAAATATTTAAGAGAGGAAAAAAATTTAATGTCTACATGTTTATTATTTTTCACGTGTATATATTTTTATTGGCTTGTCAGAAAAATTTTCCGTATCAATGCAAAATGATTTATTTTTTAATTATTTTGCGGTTTATAAACAAGGGTTTAAAAAAAAATTAATAGATCATCAGTGGGTTAAAAACACCATTCTGTATTAGCAATAAAACAGAGCGAAAACATTTTCTTTTTGGAATCAAAACAAACATGTCGAATGAGGAAGCAATCAATATATAAATAAATTGAATAAAATGTTGTTCTCTTAAATCGAACTAATTACCCCTTTTCCTAAATCGAAAGATGAAGCTCTTCAATCGAAATTCTTGCCCGTAAAGCATACACCACTTTGCTTACCACACAAAGTTGATTCATTAAACAATTTCCAATTTTATATGTAGGCATACCGATCTCTTGTTAATAAATCGTTTTGGAGATGGAGGATTTTATTCTACAAATTGTTCTGACATTTAGATGAACGTCTGAATTTGGGAAAATAGTTTTCTTAAATTATTGGAAATGTTACAGCAGTTTTGTTTCAAAAATAATTCGTCAAAGGAGGAGGTAGGAGGGCATTATTTAGTCGGTAATTCATTGTATTTAATGCATAGCATTATAGACATTTACTCGCCTATTATTTACATATTTATTTTATAAACAAAGAAGGAAGAACGCATTTTTCTGAAGTTCTTTTCGATATAAAGAAAATTCGCATTATCACAAATTTCTAACAATCTTTTTTTTCTGGACAGTATATTTTTCAGTTTTGACTTAATTTCTGTTTTTGCTTTATACGAATCATTATACAAGAATTCCGAAATTTTCGAAACATTTTCTTTTATTTATCACTGAAAGTGAAATACAATAAAAATATCGTAAAAATAAAATTTAACAATATGTATACATATTCTAATTTTATCTTACTTATGTTTATATACATATATCGTGTTAAAAAAAACATGAATATTATGTGCAATTCAAAAGTAGGCGTTCTATATTTATAGACCTATAGAGATTTTTCAATTTTCTATGTAGATTTATTCCGCCTCGATGACTGGAAATTGCCCAATTTCTGAATGAAATAGAACAGATGTAGTATGTTGTAGCATATTAATTTTTGCAAACAAACCAAACACTGTATGGCTCTGATTTGTTGAAAATTTGACTCCAAATATGTGGGCCACTTTTGTGTATTTCTACCCGAATTTGCCTAATTATAAATTTAAATGTCACATTTTATTGATTTTTCCATTCTTGTGACCTAAAATGAAAAAGTATAATCTCATTTTTAAGCATTCGATCTGTTTTCACTATTTTTTTTAAAAAGCTATACTGGAGTAAAGCATACTCCCACCTGAGTTTTGTATGACTATGGTTGAGTAGGCATACATAGTGCTCGTACTGGATAATCTTGGCCAATTGATAAGGCTAGGATCCATTCGATCTTTCCTATAGAAAACTGTGCTGAATTTATTTATGGATTCATTATGATTTTAGATTAAGATTTTTGTAAATTTTTCGCTACTCTTTTTGGTCCTGTGTTGTCAAATGTGCGTTCGATGGCAACTAATGTAGTAGATTCGCCTAATACTCGTTTACACCTCAAAACCCCAAAATGTAAGCAAAACTTTCTGATAATTATGTATGTATCTGTATCAGAGCATCTATTTTAGCCATCAGCTCAATTTTAATTAAGCAATATGATATTGCATCATTTGTAAAATTCGACTATTTCTATCAAATTAAAGTATACATACACATAATAAAGCAAGTGGCCCTTTACATTGCCAAATATTTAGAATACCAGATATCAAAACAAACACACACCGATGAGCATGAGAAATAAATCACAGTCGAAGAATATATAAATTTCAAGCATTGCCAGAGATCTCTTAAATTGGATTATCCGTCTGTTTATTTGTTGAAATTTATCTCTACGCGCAGGATGTTCATTAATAACTTTGCCAAAATGTATCCAAACGCTGATTTAAACTCCGAAAAATTTAATTAAAAAAAAAAAAAAACAGAAACAAAATTTGATTCTTTTAAATTTTTACAAGCCACAAATAGTTTCAGATTCAAGGTAACTAGGAGGAAAACATGAATTTGTCGTGTCAAAGTGGCATTTTAAGAATTCAACTTTTTATAGAGATGTGGAATTTATTGAATTTGTGAACTGCATGGATCCATTAGTCTAGCAATTAAAGCATATTATTCTACAAAAGGTTATATGTTAACATTTTTTTTGTTATGCTATCTAGGTTGGTATTGCTGGCTAAACACTAAGCTTTCGCCCTAGCATGCCTCCCCTTGGCACCAGACACCCTAAAAGCCAAAAGTTGTAGGTCATTATTCAGTTTCCTTGACTATTTTATTTTAATCGTAGAAGCTACGGCACCATAAAGTAAGTATAATTGGAATAGAGATGGAACTCCATATAAAATTAAAATCTACTGAAAAACATTACCTTACCTTTGAGTGTGTGCTGTAAGTAACGTGTACATACAGGAAGACATCTTCCTGTATGTACATATGGAGTTCCATTTTTATTCCAATTACTTACTTTATGACAGCACACCATTTTTGCTTGGATTGCATTAATTTTGAAGAGTATAATGGAACTGTCCCTTGATGCGTTCAGTCAAAATACACCCCCTCCCCCATAGAGTCCATAAGTAAGTACGTGTGTCGTTTTGGAAAGTGTTTATATGGGTAATGGCCGTGACCCGTGACCTTAGTCGCAGCTACTCTATTATGGGCAAAGGTCAACTTAGTTTCATTTCTTCCAGTGTTATAGTAAAAAATGTGAATGTAAAAAATACATTTTTTTTAATTTTTATGTATTCTTATTCATTTTTTGAAATTATTTTGCTGTAGCGTTTTACAATTTAACGGACACTTCCTGTGCGACAAATATGATTTGGCGTGATTGGCTTTGAGTGAACGAAAAGGATCTCGTAGACCAGGGGTGTCAAACTCAAAACCTGGCCCGGGCCAAATAACATACTCTTCAGGTTTGGATGGGCTGCAGGAGAAAGATACTTTTATGAAATCTCGAAAACGGAAAATTTGATTTATCTTTTACGCCAAATTTTGGACAGAGAAATTGTGACACCGGTCATCCAGGGCGCCCAAAACAACACGGGAGCCAAAATTATCAAATTATATTAAATTCGGTTTGTGATGTTGTAAGTATAGGGCTAAATAAAAATCAGGCACTGCAGCGGTAATTCTTATGTTGAAATTTCTCATCCAGGATTTTCGGAGTTTTGAAAGCTTTGCTATTCTTTCAAATAAATCCATGTTCGGCAAAGCCAAACGAGCCGCCTTGTAAAACCAAATAACCATCAGCAACAGGGCCGAGTTTGACATGCCTGTCGTAGACAATGAGAATTTGAGTTAATAAATTAATCGAATGATTTGTAAGACACTAGCATCAATAGTTATATATTAATACAGTAGAACCTCGAAAATTAGAAGACGAAAGTTTCTACCAATTCAAATTTTCAAGGATTTCCAATTTCCAAGTATACATAATTTTTATTCCAAAATAAGTCAGTCACGCACTTTTCCGCACACAACAACAACTGTACTGTCACGGAAAATTTTACAAAGGTTTCTGAGAAGCTATTCTTCCTTCCTCTCTTTTTCAGTAGAAAATAGAAATAACAATTCCAATTTCAGAGGTACCTGGTGAATTAGAAATACGAATTCCAATTTCGGAGTTACCTCTTAAATTAGAAATAGGAATTCTTATTTCGAAGGTACCTACCTCGTAAATTAGAAAATGAATTCCAATTTCAGAGTTACCTCGTAAATTAGAAGTTTCCAATTCCAATTCCAGAGTTATGCTAATAGAAAAAAATGTGTACTAATTTCCAAGCAATTCTAATTTTAGCGGATTCTAATTTTCGAGTTTCTACTGTATATACAAGAAGCATTGAATTCGTGGGGGCATATCTAAAGTGCAACAAGAACGTGTGAGCAAAAAATACACTTTTTTGGCCTAATATAAGATGTTTATAGTGCCGAAAAGAAACTCACTATCTGTTTTATGGCATAAAAATTCACGAGTTTTAAAAAAATGTTTTTGCCGGCCGGCCAGCCTACCGATGCAGGTTGAAGTGAACTGGATAGGGAATGGTTGGTTGGTTTTGTTTTTAAGTGTTGCCATTTCCAAAAAAAAAAATAATTAAATTCAGATCATTTGATATCGGTTGATTTCCCCGGGCCACGTGCAAAGCGGACCTATTTTGCAACAAGTCAAATGCCTCTTTTGTTCTATTGTTGGTAGACTTAAGTTGCAGGACTGGACACGCGGAGAGATTTCATGCTACCCATGCTACGAGTACCCATATGAGAAACCTAGTCCTGCTTACACGATTCATTAAATAATGCTCCTAATTATACCTATCCAAAAAATGATTAAATAAACTTTTTTGAATTATAAAAAATGTATACAAAAATGTATTAATTGTGCAGTGCCTTCTACACCAGGCTTCTCGACTGAATTTAATTGCGGGCGGTGAAGCCCGAAAGTTTTTTAACATCATGATTTTCTTAGGACTTGAAATTGTCGGTCGCGAAAATATTGTTAGGCAAATTTTAGAGCCACATTTTAAGAACGGGCAGCCGAGAATGATTTTCTACATCATTTAACGAAAAATGGCCCCAGCACGTGCTTAGACTTTTACTGGTGATTCTGATTTCATTTAACTGGCCTCCAATTTCAGCTTTTTAGACCGTAGTTCGTCTATATTCAGGGCTTTTTTGGTCTCTCTTTTTCTTCTGAGCAAAATTTATAAATCTTTTTTGAAAGAAATACGGTTTACGGTTTTGATAAGATTGTGTTCTGCAGCTCAGAAGTCATGAAATGAAACGCATGAAAATATGGGATTCTCGATTTTCATCTGATCTGATTATGCTATTGACTCATGATGCTCACACGTAGGTATCCCAGTTCCGGATATCAAGGGCCAGAAAACTACAAATAGTAGTAATAGTAGTTAGTTTTCCAGACTACAGTCTCAGCAGCAGAAAATGCGTAGTGCCTGGAATTAAACTCGCATATTTACGCCTCGTCGGATGGATGAGAAGAAAGATCTATATCGGTAGGTGACAGCTTAACTATACTGCAATTTGCAATTACGGGACGAAATTAACCTAAATTACCTTCAAAACTTATACAGTTCTTTCCCAGATAAACTTTTTGAGCTCATATCACTCAACGGAGGTGCTAATCGTTAGTAGCCACTTTTTCCAAAATAAAAGTATCTTTTTATACCGTTATTTTGTGATTTAATTCCGCTGGAACTATCCTAATGACTTTCACGTTTGTACTATTTTTAAGAATTCATGTAAGAATAAATTAACGGGACTCCGGTTTCGGAACCTTGTGTTATAAAAAGAACAAGCAGGCTACTGAAAACATTCGACACCAAGTTTGAAGAAAATACCGTTCCGTTCACTTTCCGACATACAGCCTATTTTCAAGTGACATTATCCGGCACGATTTCAGTATCTGTGGCGCCAAATTTTGATGATGCCATTTCATTAATATTGGCCTGAAACGACCAAATCTGCAATCCTTTTTTGCGAAATCGTAACGGTTCTCCGGATATTCAATGTCAAAGTTTGACATTTATATGGGGTAGTTCAGTTTTTAATGGGAAATTGGGGGTATTTTTTACCACAGTTTGATGTGAATCAATAGCCTTGCCCCGAAAATAACATTTTCAATTTATTTTGCCTCGCTGTCTAGCAAATTTTACAATTCTTGCTCGCAAATATATTTTGACATTTCATATTATTAACATCTTTGCCAAATTGGTAAAACTTACTATTCTAGTGGGACCGATTAAAATTAAAACGTCAATTTTATGGCGTCGAATACTTTCCCCAATGTGTAAAGCGGAAATACCCCCCTTTTCTTATCAAATTACTTAACTGGCTTCATAGAAAAGTTAAACTTTGACATTGAATATCTGGAGAACCGTTACGATTTCGCGAAAAAGGATTGCAGATTCGGTCGTTTCAGGCCAATATTAATTAAATGGCATAATCAAAATTTGGCGCCACAGATACTGAAATCTCCCCCATTATCCTATTGATTTATGAGTGTACTCTACGTTATTCTGCAATCCAAAAAAAAAAAAAAAGAAAAACTACCAAATTTCATCTACAGTTAAACCCCGTTTAACTTCGTTCAACCGAAACCCGGTTTAACCGGAACAGTGGACAACCATTAACCATACTCAAAACAGCGCAGGTAAAATGACATTTTAAAATGTGGAAAACGTTTCTCTACTTACATGTATCAGCAGCGGAAAGGCTAAAACCCTTAGCATACTAAATACATTACTCTTAGCCAATTATTAGTATGAACCATGGATTGACCGAAATTTCGGTTATCCCAAATGGCATCAGGCGCTTTTACTTTGGTTAAGCGGAGTTGTACTGTTCAATGTATCTTTACAAAAATCTCACATTAAAATGTTTGTTGCCAAACAACTCCTTCGAAACGCCTCGACCAATTTTTATGAGATTTGTTGTGTATACTTGCTAGGCATCAGAATACGTCGTAACGGATTAATACCACTGGAATGTAGTATTTTCCGTGGTCCGAACATTTAAATGCTAGCTGAGCGAACACAAGTTGGGAGAGTGATCGAAGCGAGATCTCACAGCTTCTTTATTGTTAAAATATCGCCCACGAAATTTCGCGTACAGGGTTTGTCCGCCCCTAGAGCGCTGAGACCCTGTTTTCGACCTATGTCGTGCGAAGTACGCAAGTGACAAAAAATACCCTATTTTGGTATCAGTAAAATCTCTGGCTAATCTCTCTCAACTTTATTGTAAGCCTTCTATGACGAGATAGATTTCCAATTAACAAATATATCTCAAGGATTATGCTTAAAACGCAACATTTACTTTTAGAGTCTTGTTTGAGAATATTAAAGTCCCATCCAGCTTTTTCATATTTACTGAAGATTCCCTGAATGAATCAAGATTGTAAGGTTCCACAGGCCCCTGGCTAAGTTGTCAAATATGTCCTACTTGCAAAAAGTGCGAGAGCAGTTGCGGTGCCTATCATTCTATTATTGCTTCAACCACCGAAACCACAAGCCGGTTAACTGTGAACTTGGTGAGTGGTAAAGGTTATCCGGTGAATTCCCCAATCGTATCTGCCGAACTGATCTTTACCGAACACATTCCAATATTAACCCTTTGGGAAGGCCTGTATTGTGTTTCACCGCTTCTGGCTTTTCGATTTTAGATAACCGGCAGTTGTACCAAACAGACAGAGTTGTTTTCCTAGTATGTTCAGCAGTATCCGCGTTTGTAACATTGCCAACATTAAGGAAAAAACGATGGTGGATGATTAAACACCCTTAACCACGTAAAATTTAATAACGGTAAATGTAGTATCCTGATAACATTGTAAGGGAACACATACAACAGAAGAAATAAATTTACCTCATCTTCATCGACTATCGTACGATCGTCGTCATCATCAATACTATGTCGAGCAACTGAACTCGACCTCGATCGTTCGGTCGGCGGAAGCGATTTCGCCAACTGATATCCTTTAATCAAAATATTCGTAGAACTTCTCGATCGTCCTGCCGAACTACGATCAACACTCCGTTCACGTTGTCGCTCAATCAAGCTGATCGTATCGACACCTCCCGTACCTTTGCCACTTCTCGTATTCATACATTTCCACTCTTCCATAACATGATCGGTTCGTTTCAGGAAATTATCAATTTTATTTGTCAAATAATTTGAAGTTGTCTGTGGCTCAATGTACGACGGCGAAGGCCGTAATGTCTGTCGAATTGCTTGTTTATTGCAGCCCAGTACGAAGGACATGTTGGCATCAAAAACCACCGGCGATGGTTCCAGCGATTGCAGCCGATACATATGGAGGTCATTTTCGTTTGAATAGGTTTGCGGAAAGATTCTTCGGGGCGTAACTGAGCGATGTTGACTTGGACGATAAACTGATCCTGACGATACAGATGATAGATAGCTGCGTGTCGAACGTGATGATACCGGACTTGGAGATCGTGAGGTAAAGACGGATGATTCGCGCGATCTTAAAATGACCGATGGCGGTGGTTTGGGTGGCAATCCGTTAGCGATATCCAAACGTGAGGGCTGCCCCAGTGGTAGCTTTAAAGACACTTGAAGTGGTATACCTTTAATGGGGCTGTCGGACAAGGGGATTTCAATTGGCGGTAAGTTGGTGGTGTGAGATCGCCGATTGTAAGGATCAGGAGGTCGAAATTTTGGTATAGTATCTGTTTTATGGATGAGGTCAGCTTTTTGTGACTTTACATTTGAACGGGAAGGATGTGGTGGTAGTCCGTTGCGTGTGTTTGAGATGTTCTCTGAAGTGTTAGTAGTAGTGTCGGGTGGTTTCATTGTGTCGGCAGGATGGGAGGACATGTTGGCAGACGGAGGATTCGGAGACATTTTCATTGATTCACATTAATATGCTTGTGCTCGAAATGTGCGAATTTTATGACGATCACTGAAAATATACATCCAAGACACTGCGTGGGAATAGACAAAATTCACTAAGGGAACTTTACACGGACAGAATGGATAAATTTCGATTTTGCTTCTGTTGTAATTCAGCACAACAGGTCGTTGATGATTAAAGAAAAAAAATATTGATTTACTTGTAAATTTTCTGTATATTGTGCACTTGAATCACAGTTTTTTTTTTTTAGTTATGTAACTTTGCACCGCACTAATGCACTACACAAAAACGTTACATTCTCGCCTTTGATTTTGTGTGAAAATTTCCGTGGATACAAGACTAAATTCACACATTATCGTTTTCAACTAAAAATACAATACGATCGAAGAAAATTGAAAATTCAAAGAAACTTAAAAAAAATAATAATAAGCGACCGGGACTCGCGAGACGTTTTTGTCAGGCTAAACGCGTAATCCACTTGGCCTAAAACTTGACTGAAACGCGTTGACGGCAATTTGAAGCGAAATTGAACCGCTTTTGTATTATTTTCTAATTTCATCGAAATGAGTGTTTTTTGTTGTGTGCGCTAAGAGACACACAGCTGGCTTTCAGCACCGATATAGCGAAACGCACATTAGACAAGATCAGACAATCCCGCAGCCGTGGTGTGTTCTGCAATCACACTATAATGGACCGAAATGACATCGGAAAATCTAGTCAAAGCGGCCCGTGTTTCTGCGTATTGCAAAAGTTCTACTTTTAGAGTATCCCGTCGCGTTCGATCCGATAGAATAGATACGATTAGATCTGGTACTATTACAACAGATTGGCGAATTTATTCTAACCAGATTGCGTGATGCTAAGATGCTGGGATACACGATTTTTTTCGATGCTATATTTTTAGTGTTTGTTTAATTTTGTTTAAATAAGAAAATTGAGATGCATTTAACGTCACTGCGCGCACCACTAGCACAAATAGCGGAAAATTTGTTGATTTTACATTTCGTGCCAGTGTCGAGTGCTTTTATTTGGGTGAAGTTAATTTTGTTGGAGTTGTTTTGCCAAATGATTGGCATGCGAGAGTTCTGGCAAAATTTAGCGATGCTATTTTGCATATTTTGGTAGCAGCAGCGGAAAGCTGGAAAATTTTAATCGATACATGTCCTTGGCTGGTTTTACGAGTATGTTTTGTAAATTTTACGAGATTTGTCGAAATATTGAGGAAATTTGGAGGATTTTTGTCGCGCATAAAAAGGAAAATAGTTTACTTTTTGTTTTTTTTTAATATATACTTGCATTGGAATGAATTTTTTTTGTGAAGGTTTTACTGTCGACGTCATACTTTATTCCATAAAAAAGCAACAAGAGGGAAAGGAATGGAAGGGTCCTTCCGAATATTATCCGAATCGTCTTCCTTTAAATGACACCCATCATAGCTACAAACTGAAAATATAACACTTTTTAGTGAAAATTACCGTTATAGAGACATTTCCCAAAAACTGTTCATTTATATATTTGACCACTCATAACTTCCTTAGGTGCCCATCCATCGATGAAGACTTATGGCATTTTATTCACCTACTGACACATAAGCTACAAATTTGTCATGACGATCTTACAGCATAAGCCCCCGTTACAGAGATATTCGCGAAAACCCCCGAAAATCTCATGTTTCAAAGATTTCAGCCACCATTGCGTCCTTGAGGGTGCACGTATAACATGAGAATCTTTGCCGCTTTCTTCAAAACCGTATGGGCTACGATTTTCCAATACAAAATTGTTTGGCCAGTTAGTTACCGTTATATAGATTTTCATGAAATCTTGTTAAAAATACCGTTTGTTCTCCTGGCACCGTTAGCAGTGCTCCAATCAATATCGACTTTTGACAGTTTATTCAGAAACCACTTTCTTCTTCCTTGCCTCATTCCTTCTACCGCTCCATGGCGTCGCGTCGCTCAGACTGCGGTGCAGGCACATCGCCCGTTCTGGTGGTAATGTTTCAGCCTATTTTATTTTATTCAGAAACCACAAGAGCTACGAAGACGCTATATACCACATTTCACCACATGTTAACGCTATAGAGATATTCAGAAAAAAAAAACTGTTTTTAAGGATGTTTGACTCTCTCTAGCTCTCCATAGTACAGATGGGGACGTTTTGGGCATACTTGCTTAGGCCGACGAAAGAAAGTCTCATGTAAAAATACAGCTTTTCTCTAATTTTTCGAAATTCGTCCAAATTGTTGTTCAAATTTTCTGGGGTAATACTATGCTAAATAATATTCAATGAGTATCTAACAAAGTCGCCCACGGAAAGAGTCGAGAGACGTAATGGGAAGGCATCATTTAATACACTTTGAACATTAATTTACCGTTATTACAGTCACTGGTTTAAATGGCCGTTTCGTAATTTTTTATACGACCATCAGAGGATCGTGCGTACCAAATAAAAAAAAATACAAACACGGGAAGAGGCACTAGAAGAGTGATTCACAAACTGTCGGGCGTGCTATCTTGAGAGGTGTGATGGTTTGGAAAGGGGGGCGTAAGCACAACTCAAATTCTGATGTCGTTTATTAAAATAAAAAAAAAATACGAAATACTGCTAACAAATCTAATCTGTTATTGCAATACAACAACCCAAAAAAAACTCGCATCCATTCGATTCAATAAAAAATTGCTATAGCGCTGTAACAATAATAATTATGCTAGCCAAGGACCTCGGCCAAAAGACAACTGAAAATATTTTAGGCCGAGAAAAAAACAACAAAAATCTACGGTTCTGCTGGAGACTGGGCATTTTTATTTATTTTTTATTTGTTAGGGATAGTGTTAGCTTCTGTAATAGCATTTCTTTACTTTTCGACGTATCGCTTAGCCAAAAGTAGGCCTTTGCGTGAAAATGAGTAATTTTGTTAAATAGCGGATTTTCGACAAACATTTGAGTCCTGTCTTTGGTGTGTCAGCAAAATCGAATATGCACATACGCCTAAATCCATACGGAAAATAATTCTTTTGGCTCTTTACCGACAGCCGATCTCCAATAAATTCAGGATGCGAAAGTCACGGAATTTCGACTTTACTTTTTCAAAATGCTCTAAACCTTTTTTTCTAAGCAAGGAGATATGGACTCTGAAGAAAATTTTCTGGGTTGCGAGTCGATATGTTGGATTTATAACCGAGGTAAATCTGAACATTGGATTCGGCCATAATTTAAATAGAAAACAGAGTTCGCAGATTTTTGTCCAAAATCAGTGTGTCATTGGTCAAATTTTATTTTTAAAATTAGCCGAAGATACAACAAATATAAATTAAGTCCACAACCTGACACGCGTAGTGGACTATATTTAAATGGCAGAAAAAACAAAAATGCCTACAACTATTTTCGGTTTTTGGCCAACATTTTCTGGGGAGTGCCAGATTCTGGAGACCTAGTAAGGGAGGCACACACTGAAAATGAGTGGGAAGCACTGCACTAGAAGCTTCATTTCCTGCGACTGTTGACTGCATTCTAAAATCGGGTCACTCGCTTAAGTCACTCAGAGAAAACAATGTACCGTTTATTGCATATATCTTTCCCGTTATTGCACCGATCGAAAAGTTTGATAGCCTATGCAATAGTTTTTGATGTGCTGAATACTTTGTCATCCAATCTGTAAACCATGTTTCGTCCGGTACACTGAGAAAAATGATTTCGACTTGCTATCTAATGTGAAGTAGTTAATTTAAATTTAGATAATTCTGCTAAAGAAATAGTTAATCTCTCTCATCTTCGCAGCTGAAAATAATTTAACCACGCAAGATTAGAGAATTTTTCTACTAAAGTTGTTAAGTGTATTATTGAAATATAAAATTTAATGACGTTGATATGTCCGCCAAATAGTAAAACTTTTATTCAAAACAACTCAACTGTTTTCTTCTTATTCCTTGCCTCGTTCTTTATACCGCTCCATGGTTTCGCGTTGCTCGACCTACGGTGTAGGCACACCGCCCGTTTTAGCGGTAATATCTCAGCCTATTTCCACAGGCAGCTCTATCTTGGATCGTGTCATCGCCTATGCATTGTTGTTGCTTTTTCATTTGACACATCCAGGTGTTCTTCGGTCTGCCTCTGGCCTTGGGTCCTTCAAGTGGAACTTCCATTGATATCGCTTTCTTTGCGGGGTTCTCAGGCGGACGCCGTTGAACATGGCAATACCAATCCATTTGTCGGTCTTTGAGCTTTTCGGTGATTGGTTGGTCTATGGACAAGCTGCCTCGGAGCTGCTCTTAATGTGGTCCCTTTTCGTTACACCAAATGACATGCGTAACATTTTCATTTCAGTCGCTGTCATTTCTTTCGCGTAACCTTCATACATGGTCCAGCATTCTGATCCATGCATGAGTGCGAGACGTACAACCGTTTTGTACAACTCGCCCTTTAGCTTCAGTGGCATTTTCTTATCGCAAAAAACTCCAGAGTTTTCTCGCCATGTCATCCACCCAACCTTTGTGCGATGTTTGATGTCATCATCGCATGTAGCTCCGTTGTTCACCATCTGCTGCTCTCCTTTGACGTACATATCTGGTATCGGTGCATCTGGGTCTGAGAATGGGCAGCATAAGAACTCAGTCTTTGTTATACTTACCCTGAGTCCATGCTCCTCCAGAATTTCACACCATTTTGTAAGTGCAGCTTGTAAGGCAACGATGTTTGGGCTTCTGCTGAGGACTATATCATCGGCAAAAAGAAGAGATATTTCTAGGCCGTCGGATATACGTGTTAATAAGTAGCACATGATGATGTTGAAGAGCAACGGACTCAATACACTGCCCTGGTGTAATCCGACATTCACCGTATACAACTCAACTGTTTAATACTGGTCAATTTATACACAATCCTTTTTGCAACATAGAATCATAAGTTGAAAATCAAAGACGAACTTTAGCCGATATCAACTACTTTTTAGATGATCGGTCTACTTTTTTTCTCTCAGTGTAATCTTGTTCGCGTCGTGTTTTTTTTTCTTTGGCGTGATACGTACTACTTGATAATTGTTAGCTTTTTGGTTTTTTTTGGCAGTCGAGACGTTCCGGGTTTACTTGATATGTGTTCAACATTTTTGTTGAGTATTCAACTTCACCACTCCTCTCTCTTCTACATCTTACACACATACACATATATTTATCACATGTATCTTATATTTCATTTTCTGTTCAGTAATCAAATTGAGTTCAACGAAATCATCATCATCATCAATGTGGCACGATAGCCCGACGTCGGACCTTGGCCGCCTGAATCGTTGACCTCCAATTGTCGCGGTTACGTGACCTTGTCCTCCAGTTTCGGAAGCCCAGCAGCTGGTGGGCGTCTTCACCTACGGAGTTCTCCCAGCGAGCTCTCGGTCGTCCACGCAACCTCGCTCCGTCAATTCGTTGTGCGTTCATAACTTTCTTTGGCATGCGATTGTCGTCCATCCGTTGTACATGCCCCGCCCATTGCAGACGTTGAAGCTTCAACGAAATCGGTCGTTTTTATTTCGTTCCGCTCCGCCCTCACAATTTTTCATTGAGAAATTGCGCAGATTATACTGTAAAAGCAACATACGCAGATTACACTGTAAAAATCTACCCAAAGAAAAACATAATCTCCGTCAAAATCTTTCACATTCGTTCTCATTCAATTTTTTTTTGGTAACAAGTAAGACGCTCTGTTCGAACAATCGAATATTGATGATTGTAAAATGCATCGGCGAAGCCAACAGCCAGTGTAGTCGAGACGGAGGAGTGAACGCTAGCACCCGATAGGTCGAGAGTTCGAATCCCACCAAAGTCAGTCTTTTTTTCTCTCAATAAATTATCACTTTTCGATCTAATTTAAATTGAATATGTATGTATAATGTGAGCTAAGCAACAAATCAATTGTAAACTGGATATTATCTATTATGTACAGTTCTATGTATTTTCTATGATGTATTACGGTTGTAACTAGTTCAGTCTTTAACCAAATCCCAAGCCGAACAGAGGCCATCCAACAATTAAATTATTCTTTTGTCTATTGATTGAAATTGCCTTTTTTCAATTCTTGCAAAGTAAAGTGTTGCGTCTATCGTTTTATCGTTCATTTAATGGTCCGTCGAGTCGAATTTTGAAGAACTGGAGGATTTCAAGCAGAACAGCAGAATTGGAATTTGCCTTTGGAGGATAGAATTTGGTGAGTCCGTTTAAAGTAAAAGGTAGTCGGTGAGTTGCTTAACGGTGCTAAACGGAATATCGGGATCTATAATACGTAAAGTGAATTTAAAATTGTTTAAAATGGCTGAAAAATTTGAGAATTTACTTCATCGGCAGAAAGCCAATTGTGCCGCATTTGATTGTTTTGTTGAAAATTTTAGTAAATGTTCCACAAAAAGTTTCACGTTCGGTTATTTAAAGGGACGGTTGGATGGTCTAATTGACTTATGGAAACAATTCCGTGAACTTCACTTAAAACTACTCACTAAGGGTAACGAAACGCAAAAGTTGCTACCATATTTCACGGAAAACTCATTTTTGAAATACGAAGAAATTTATTACAAATATCACGGCACTATTCAGGATTTGATACACAAACTTGATTTGCATTGTCCTCAGTCTAGTGGGAAAGCAGATACGACAGACGTGAAGCTACCCCCTATTGATATACCGAAATTTTCGGGTGACTACATAGAATGGTGCTCCTTTCGTGATTTATTCACCGCATTGGTTATTGAGAATAGTTCATTGTCAGGGGTACAGAAACTTCACTATTTGAAGGCTTCAGTGTCTGGGGAGGGGCAGCAGCTTCTTCGCTCATAGCTCATGATGGATGCCAACTTCAAGCCTGCCTGGGAGGCCTTGAGTAAACGATATGATAATAAAAGGCTGATAGTTAGTGCTCACTTATCAACCTTATTTACTCCGTCTTGGCAAATCAAAGAAAATGCAGCATCTTTTCGTCGTCTATATGACGAAACAAGGGAAAGCATTGCCGCCATCAAATGCCTTGGCGTTAATTGCAATGATTGGGATCTCCCAATAATCCATGTTCAAGTTCAGCGATTACCGTCCGAATCGAGAAGAAATTGGGAGGAATCCATAAGTCTCTCAACTAACCCGCCAACACTGACATCATATTTACAGTTTCTGGAAGCTAGGTTCCGCACTCTTGAAGCTCTTGAATCAACTTCGAACTCTCGCACCACACCGGCAAACGAAGGTCTCAGACGAAATCGGCAATCTTTCATTCAGACGACTTCAGGTTGCGCATATTGCAACGAAAGTCATAACATACGAAGATGCTCTTCATTTCTAAAGTTGTCCACAGAACAAAAGTGGAATTGCGTAAAGAGTAAATCCTTGTGTTTTAACTGTTTGGGAATGGATCATACCTCACCAAAATGTCTCAGTCAACAGAGTTGTTCACATTGTGGTGAACGCCATCATTCATGTCTTCATAATGCAAGTTCAAAAGAAGCACCATCTAACACAGTAGCATCATTACATTCAACCAAACAAGACAATCTAGTACTTTTGTCCACGGCATTAATAAAGGTCCAATCGCAAGGGAAAACTCAAACTTTACGCGCACTGATTGATACCGGGTCTCAATCGAGCTTCATCACGGTAGCTGCGATGCAACGTCTCAAGCTGAAACCAACATCTTTCTACGCTAACATTACTGGCCTCGGTAACACCCCAACGGGAAAGGCACACAAAATTGTAAAACTTACATTTCACTCTCGAACGAACTGGAACTTTTCAACGAGTCTCGAAGCAGTTGTATTACCGTCGTTGACAAGACAATTGCCACAGAGGAAATTCCCTCTAGAAGACTACACCTATCTCAACGATCTAACTTTAGCCGATCCATCCTGCAACCAACCAGGAATGATCGATGTCATCTTAGGATCTGATGTATATCCAAAAATTATACGAAAGGGAGTTAAGATTGGACCATCTAACTCTCCCATGGCCCAAGAAACAGCTCTTGGCTGGATTGTATTAGGACCGATTACTCAATACGATAAACGTCCAAATGTTGTAGTATCATTGATCAATAAAATTGAGTTGGACGCGCAACTTCGTAAATTTTGGGAAGTAGAAGAGCCAGATTCGAATCCTTGTCATTCTGAGGATGAACAAATTTGCGATGATCACTTTGTGAAATCACATCGACGAGATCCAAGCGGTCGTTACGAAGTCTCGTTGCCGTTTAAGATTCCTTCACAACGAATTGGAAACTCTCTTGGACGCGCTATTAGCCAGTTAAAATCATTAGAGCGACGATTAGCTAATGATGAAGTATTAAAATCGGAATATTCACGCTGCATAATGGAATACGTGCGTTTGGGCTATGCAGAGCGGATCCCAGATCACGAACTAGAGAAGACACCTCATTATTATCTTCCCCATCATGGAGTGCTGAAGGAAACGAGTGCTACAACTAAACTGAGAATAGTTTTTAACGCGTCCAGCAAGACGGATACTGGTCTATCACTAAACGATTTGTTATATACAGGACCTAGTCTCCATCAGGACCTGACAGCCGTGATCATGCGCTGGAGGTTTCACCAGTTTGCTGTAGCAGCAGATGCGGAGAAAATGTTTCTCCAAATTCGAATGGCCGAACAGGATAGCCAAATGCAACGTTTTGTTTGGAGGCGTGATCCAACACTTCCAATTGAGCATTTCAAGTTGAAGACAGTCACATTTGGAGTGATTTCAGCACCTTACCTCGCTATGCGAACAATACAGCAACTAGTTCTCGACGAGGGTGAGATTCTACCGGCAGCAGCTAGAATCCTTACGAATCAACTATATGTCGATAACGTTCTAACCGGAGCAGATAGTATTTTGGAATGCCGCGAATATCAGCAGGAAGTAATTGAGCTTTTTCAAAGGGGAGGATTCCGATTACGACAGTGGGCATCTAACAATAACGGATTATTAAATGAAATACCCGAAGATGATCGAGTGAAGTCGCAAACACATCTCATAGATGGCGGAGAATCCATCAATATGTTAGGATTACTATGGAATCATAAAGAAGATCGGCTCTCCATGGCCAGGTATTTCGGCGAAGAGGCATCAATCTATGAGTATACGAAAAGATCAGTTCTATCTTACATAGCCAAATTGTTTGATCCACTAGGATGGTATGCTCCAGTTATAATACGTGCGAAAATTTTTATGCAAAAACTCTGGCTCCTTGGTTTGGATTGGGACCAGTCATTACCAAAAGATGAAAGTGTGGAATTTAGCTATCTTCGAAGCTCTCTAAGGAAACTTATTCACCTCTCCGTTCCTCGATGGATACATACAAATTCTAGAAGCTGTATTGAATTGCACTGCTTCTGTGATGCCTCAGAGCAAGCATACTCTGCATCGATTTACGTTCGAGTGGGAGAGGAATCCAGCAGAAAAGAACCCAAGTACAAAGGTTCGCTCATGATTGCTAAAACACGAGTAGCTCCAGTAAAAACTATATCGCTTCCTCGCTTAGAATTATGCGGCGCTTCCTTATTGGCTAAACTAACTGCAAACGTTGTTCGGGATCTCGATATGGCAAACATAACTATTAACTGTTGGACAGATTCAACAATAGTGCTCGCTTGGCTAGCTAAACACCCTAGTCAGTGGAAAACTTTCGTCGCCAATAGAGTATCGACTATACGCAATAAGATTCCAACTGCAGTATGGAGGCATGTGCCTTCTGCAGAAAATCCAGCGGATTTAGCGACAAGAGGAAAAGATCCCGAAGATCTTCGCGAAAATGATTTATGGTGGAGTGGCCCTTCTTGGCTGACTGGGGCAGATACACATTGGCCTCCCCAGACTTCTTTTACAACATCAAACGAGCAACGGAAAATCGTCACTTTGACGACACAAATCGAATTGTTTCTTCCATGGCTACAACTCGACAAATTTTCATACCTCTTCAAGTTAATACGAGTGACTGCGTACTGCATCCGATTTGTACACAATTGTCGGCATCCATCGAATTTACTGTCTGGGCACTTGAAGCCCTTAGAACTTGAAAAAGCATTACAATTCTGGATACGTTCAGTGCAAGCCGAGTGCTACTATGATGATATTGAAGCTATTAAATCGAAAGAAGATCTTATCAACAAAAGCCAGTTGAGAGGTCTGAACCCATATCTGGACGAAAACGGCATTTTACGGGTAGGAGGACGATTACAACAGGCAAATCTTGCAGTTGACCAAAAACATCCGATAATTCTTCCATACCAACATCACCTATCAAAGTTGATAATCGCCGATTCGCATCGACAAACACTTCATGGAGGTTTATCATTGACTATGTATCATGTTCGTCAAAAGTATTGGATACCAAAACTTAGGAGTTCTATGAAAGCGTATATTCATCAATGCGTACAATGTGTTCGACAGTTAAAGGAAATGTGTACACAGCAAATGGGTAATCTTCCGATTGCACGAGTCACACCATCAAGACCGTTTTCGACAACTGGACTAGACTTTGCTGGACCATTATCGGTTCGAATGTCAAAGGGGCGAAACCCTCGAACTTACAAGGGGTACATCGCGATATTTGTCTGCTTCGCCACGAAAGCTACCCATCTTGAAGCTGTAAGCGATTTAACCACGGAAGCTCTACTAGCGGCATTGCGAAGATTTATTGCTCGACGTGGCCTGTGTAAACATATTTACTCCGATTGTGGAACGAATTTCGTAGGAGCTAAAACTTCTTTGGACAAAACTTACATAACCTCAATCAAAGCAGCGAGTGAATCTGTATCCGAGCTGATGGCCAACGACGGGATAACTTGGAATTTCAATCCTCCTGGTTCACCTCATATGGGAGGTCTTTGGGAGGCTGGAGTACGATCAGTTAAACATCATCTCCGTCGAATTGTAGGAAATCACATCCTCACTTATGAAGAACTATCTACCGTTTTGGCACAAATTGAAGCTTGTCTCAACTCACGGCCTATAAGCCCTCTTACGGATAATCCCGAGGAGTTGAACTGTTTAACACCCGGTCACTTTTTGATAGGCGATGCCCTAATATCTCCACCGGAAGAAGACTTTAGCGACACCATGGTGCTGCCGTTGCGTCGATGGCGTTTAGTTCAAAAATTGCAACAGGATTTTTGGTATAAGTGGCGAAATGATTATTTACACAGACTGCAACAGCGACCTAAATGGCAAGGAAAATCGCCCAATTTAAATATTGGAGACTTGGTCATCATCAAGGACGAAAGACTACCACCGTTGAAATGGATGATGGCAAGAATAACCGATTTGCATCCCGGAAGTGATGGATTGGTGCGCGTAGTCGACTTACAAACAGCAACATCAGTAATTCGTAGACCTATTCATAAACTCTGCCTCCTCCCCACAGATGGCACATTTTGGGCAGATAACGAGCCTCCAGAGAATAACAAACTGAGCAAACCCACTTCATCGGCCAACTAATCAAATGTCACTTTAACAATGAAAACAAGCATTAGTTTAGCACAAACAATACACAATTTAGCACGATTTTACCACCGCTACCGATACCTTACTTTAACGGCTCTCAATAATACGCATGGCGAGTCGGGGCGCCAAAAAACCCCTTGTTCCTGGACATTACTTGTGCTCACATGGTGGAAATACCGTGAGCAACTCGTAATGTCTCCTTATAAACATAATATTTCGTACGATTAATTTTGCATCATTATTAATTATATTTCATCTCAGGTGAACGTATTTCTGATTACTTATAATCCGAACTTTAAGGCAGTCAACGTGAAGCAAAGGTTACATCTTCACCACACTAATCATTGGATAGACACAGTAACAACAACAACAATGCCTCAACATAAAAATTTAACGATCATAAACGCACTTTATGCTTAGTTCTGAGCTAATCGCCTCAGCGCGGGGGAGAATGTTCGAACAATCGAATATTGATGATTGTAAAATGCATCGGCGAAGCCAACAGCCAGTGTAGTCGAGACGGAGGAGTGAACGCTAGCACCCGATAGGTCGAGAGTTCGAATCCCACCAAAGTCAGTCTTTTTTTCTCTCAATAAATTATCACTTTTCGATCTAATTTAAATTGAATATGTATGTATAATGTGAGCTAAGCAACAAATCAATTGTAAACTGGATATTATCTATTATGTACAGTTCTATGTATTTTCTATGATGTATTACGGTTGTAACTAGTTCAGTCTTTAACCAAATCCCAAGCCGAACAGAGGCCATCCAACAATTAAATTATTCTTTTGTCTATTGATTGAAATTGCCTTTTTTCAATTCTTGCAAAGTAAAGTGTTGCGTCTATCGTTTTATCGTTCACGCTCTGTGGCTCACTTGGTTGACTCGTACTCTACACTCTACGATGCTTAATCGAGAGGTCTGGAGATCGAATCTCGGTCCAAAATTTCCGTACATATGCGGATAGGAAATATACAGGGCTTGCAACATATAATATACACTCCGAAATTATATGCATTGTAACGTTCACTCGAAATAGCCTATAAACGGCTGAGTAAACGCATCATGCCCCACAAGGGGTTACGGTACAGAGAAGAAAGAAGACGGAAATTGATTCTGGTACGAAATCCACCTGCGGGGAAATTCATAATTCAAAACCGCCCAGGTGAGAATCCAATCGGTCAACATCTATACACAATTTAAATTCAGAAAATGGGTTTGCAGATAGAATAGGGTCTGAAGAATTTTCCTTATCTTCCTATCTACACGACCGACACTTACTGTATCCTTTGCCATATAGCGGAAAATATCGGAAACACAAAACATCTCTCTATTAGAGCGGATCCTGTAATAAGAAATAATTGTTGAAAGAAGGAGGTTTTAATCCGGGTGGATTATAGCTGATGGATTTTGAACAAGTATGCATCATGGTAGTGCCGAAAAAAACCTGAAGTGATCTGAAAATTTACTACAGTGGACCCTCTGTTAACGAACTCCTAGTATAGCGGACATTTCGCGTAACGAACGAAACATTCTGGCTGAAGGTGTTCCACTTAACGTACGAAACTTCGCATAATGAACAATAATTTTGTGAAATTTCAAATATTTGCGTAATGTAAATCCCCATTTTAAAAGGGAAGAACTACCACTGTACTACCTACGGATTTTCATGTGGTTGATTTCGTACCAGATCAGAATTCCATTACAAATTAATTGAATAATTATACGAATACATTTGTGTATATAATATTAAAATATACTGCATTAATTGTTAGATAATTTCCGGGTACATAATCACTCTCTGCAAAACTGCAAGTATCATCTGTTTTGTATACAGAAATCTAAATGATGCGCATATGAATTAGATAATCGCCGAATGTACATAACTACACAGTGCTAAAACACTCTTTACGATAATATGCGTAAACAACTCTTATATTTGCACAAGCAGCCTGTATGGATGATGGCCATACCCGCCATAGACACTGGGGAGTCCTCATTCCGAAAACATATTGCACCTGTCTACGGTTGATTAAACTCAAATTCATACATGTGTACGTACATAGACTGGACCAAAAGTGACCATAGTATCCATAGTGCCGAGCTGACAAGCTGTTTCACTCGATACGAGGAAGCGGTTATATCGCGCGCACTATAGTAAAAACACAACTTGACTATTACTTAACAGCCCGATATCTTCTTCTTTTGTTTTTGCCTTCTTTGCAATAAATGTTTCAGTTGTTTCGATAAGACACATCTTCCATTTATAATAAGGAAGCAACAAGATGACACACTCTACCGCAGTACCTCGTATGATTCGAGTAATAAATGTAAAACGATCATTTATCAATAAGGGGAGGCACAAACTGAGATCCCATACTTATTGTAAAGTACTTTTGACGTGTACGATAGACTTTTTGTATCTTATCTCCGCGTTGTATATTCTGTTTGTTGCAATGATATGGAAAAGATAATTCTTCTCATAAGCGTTAGTACTAGCAATTACTAGAAAACTTAGTCTAGCAGCAATTTACGTTAGACGAAAATTGAATTAATGCTTTGAGATGGGGGATGGAAAAGGATAAAATAGTGCGGTTACCAGATCAGTTTTGCAATGCTAATGTTGCAAAAAAAAAACCTCAAGAAATTTGTGAATTGCATTCATAATAAATTTGCTCTACTTTACAGTGTTGTTTCAATAGAGTAATTCAGAAGCAACTCCATTACTAGCGAAATTGTGCGAAGCACTCTATTAAATTTAAAATTACTTTCCGCATTTTGCGATTAGGAATTTTAAAATTAATAATCATTGCATTAATTAAATTTTAATGCAGATGTGTATTTACATTTTCACTGTTGGAAGAAAGTTTTTGGGTGAATGGTATGACATGGCTGCTACATTGAATCGAACAGTAATAATGTCAATATATACGTTTTACCGACTTTTACAAATGTGTAAAAATCAACAGCTGACATTTGCGAAATACAGGTATATCCGGCTTTACGTCATACCCCGGAAAGTCTAGACTCATCCTATAAAATAATAGGGCAGTCCATTTTATGATTTTTGGTCGCAAAAAATAGCTCGGCTCTGGTTTTTTTGGGTTGTTAGGGTAGATACCAGAAGTGTACCACCAAGTTTGCAACTTCGAAAAACCTGTGCTAACCCCGTGACCCTCAAAAAACCTCAAAATTTTCGGACTTTTTTCATATTTTGGTTTGTAATTTCCAAAAGGTGCTTCCTACAAGAAAGTCGTCTACCGGATTTTTTAAGCTAACAAAACTTTCTTTAATTTGAGTCCACCTCCAGCTTTGTAGGTACAAAGGATCCCAAGATACAGCACTTAAAGCATTGTTTTTTTTGTAAAAAAGTTTGAAGTTGTAATTTTTGTGCGCATTCTACGGAGAAAGTCATGTGACACGAAGTTATAAACCAGTTACTTAGCTGTATATATATCGGAACGAATGGTATCGGGTCATAGGGTCATAGGGCTGCCCCTGAAAATTAGGTTCTTCAAAGAAAATTTTGTTTCTTTATGTAACAATATTAACCAAACTTCACCCAAGGTTGTTTCTGGTTAAGCCTCAAAAAATATCTAGGAACGGATGAAATCGGAACACTACGTCATACACAGCAAAAAATCCGGTGTGAATTTAACTCCGAAAATTGTCGAATAGGGTCCCTCCGTTTGGATAAAATATTGTTTTATCCAAATGGATGAACACAAAAGTGTACTTCCAATTACACCAAAAGGAGTAATAGTCGATATTTTTGGGATAAAAATAAAACACAATTTTCACAGAACATTTAACTCATAAATGAGTTTTGTATAACTAGCATTTACCTCTCTATAGGTGTTGGCGACATTTCATTTACCTCTTTACGCTCTAAAAATGCATAATAAATTACCTGCCTACAGTGGGATTCGATCCAGCGAACCTATGATTTGAAGACTAACGCCCTACCTACTACACCACACAGACTATACGGGATGACGTTCGTAATTTGCACCATATATTACGTGCGGAATTAACTCCATTTTAAGTCAATTTTAACACCATATAAACAAAAACTGATATAATTTCGAATAAAAGTTATTATTTATCCAAATGAATTTTATTTTGAGTGTTTTATCCTAATGGATAAAAGGAAAATGTTATACTCGGGACGGAGTGAAATAAATGTATTTAACTCCATAGGTATAAAAAAATTAAACCTTTTTGGATAAATGTTGGTTCACACCGCCTGATTTTTTGCTGTGTAGGGTTGTCATACAAACCAACCCCTGGAAATTAGGTTGTTATAAGAAAAACTTTTTTTCTTTGCGAACCAATCTTAACCAAACCTCATCCAAATGTGTTTCTAGTAAAGTCTCAAAAGATATCTAGGAATGGATGGAATCGGAACATAAAGTCATAGGGCTGTCACACAAACCAACCCCTAAATATTAGGTTCTTGTAAGAAAAACAATTTTTCTTTTTGAATCTTGACCAAAATTCATCTAAGAGTGCTTGAATTAGCCTCAACGCATGCAGGAATAGATGGAATCGGAACACGTCATAGAGTAGGTCGTATTAAAATTTCGGACTTTTTTACAAAAAAAAAACATCTTTTAAAATGCTGTATCTTGGGATCCTTCGTACCTACAAAGCTGGGGTTGCAATCAAATTAAAGAAGATTTATGTTAGCTTTAAAAGTGCAGTGAACGACATTCTTGTAGGAAGCACCTTTTAAAAATTACAAACCAAAATATGAAAAAAGTGCGAACATTTTGAGGTTTTTTTTTAGGGTCACGGGGTTAGCACAGGTTTTTCGAAGTTGCACACTTGGTATCTATAATAGCAATATCCCAAAAAACCAGAGCCGAGCTATTTTTTGCGACCTAACACCTTATATTTCGGTTTATTGACTGGCCTATAACGAAACGATACTAAATCGTATGTACCGCGTGTACAAACAAAAGGCTTCTTTTACGTACGAGTATGTTTCAAATGTAGAGTTAAACCAATTGTAGTGTTTTTGGATTTTTGGGTCCAGGATAGGATAGCGATGGCATCAACGGCAAAAGCTCACCGTTTCTGCTTGAAACCATATGCAATGTGGAAGTGACCATTGTGAATAAAGGCACAGCGGCATGGGTCTTGTAAGGTGCATGGTTTTCGAGACACAGAAAATAACGGCATTTCATTTCCCACATTTAATCAAACTGGATAAGAAGAATTCGTTCTTCTTATCAAAAACAGTCAAAATTAACGGTCAGTTTCCATTTCCAAAACAAATCCGAACTCTAGGAAATGGCTTCTAACGTTTTAAACACGTAACAAAACCGGCTCCGTTTGTTCAAATGTCAGTTTTTAAGTTAAATTGCACTCATACATAACTCTGAGGTCTCATGTGTCGCAAAAATCATTTTCTATAGACAAATGTTTAGCGAAAGATACGAAAAATTATTAAAAATAGATTGACGGTAGCGGCCGGTTAATTTTAGTTTGATTTTTACATTTTTGTTTTTAAAATTTTTATTTTCCGGGCAGCTAGGACAGCGTGAATTGGAGACACTCCATACTCAACATTAGTTGCGTTTCTGCATTTCAATGGAAAGCTTATCCGGCATTATTTAGGATTCAAAGAATCCTGTCTGTCATGGTATTTAAATCATATTGAATTTTAAATAAAACGCAAAATTTTGTTTTATTTGAACGTTAATAAGATCTTTTTGATGAATATGCTTTCATTACAAAATGAATTGTAAGAGTCCTCGCGTCATACAGGCAACCCCGGGGTTAACTCTTTATTTTTGAGATAGAAAATTTGATCTATTTTGATTGGACTATTAAGGACCTATTCCTAAATACGAGTACCTTCTAGGTTATTAATATTTTTCATTGACAAAGTGTATAGGATCGATATCCTTTAATTAATTGGGGGTTGAAATAAATATTGGTCTTGGGTCAAGGAGTCTCAACATTTACTTCGTAAATTATGCACAAAATAGCACTCGAACGTTAAAGTTAAATATTGAACTTCGCGGAACGACATTTTGTTTGGTCTCAGGTTCCACCATCATTTTTGTGGAAAACTAAGTTTAACACAATAAAATTTATAACGTTAAAGCCTGTAATATAATTTTCTCTTTCTCAATAGAGAGTTTCAGCAAATCGTAAAAACCGTTGTGGTGTTACGACTCGGCACTGTACGTCTTTAAATAGAAATAAGTCGTCTTAATTTCAGTCGAACCATATAAACCCTTCAACTGAAATTAAAGTGACTTCATTAATTTTTTTGTAAGAAAATTATTTTTGAATTATCAATAAATAAAAGAATAAAGTGTAACTCAAATAAACGTTATTTGAATATCAGTAACGAATTTTCAGAGATTTTTTTTCGAAACATCATTAACCAGGGTAATGCAAATCGGGGTATGACTATAACCCTAATTTTACATAATAAGCTTGTTGCAGCATGGGCATAGCCAGGAGTTTTTTTTTGAAGAGGGTAGGGGTAATTAAGATTTGTAGTCAGTTTAAATGTTGTCCCAAAAATATTTTTTTAAATGTGTCAAAAATGTTGATTCCATATTTTAGGAAAGGACAATTTGACCTTCTTTGCCCTTTAATGCTATGCACGTCAACGATTTTCACTTCTTGGACCGTAGCTCAGCATAGGTGTGCGGATGACAGACTCGTAGATTGACTGTCTCGGAATATACGAGAATCCGAGATTTAAATTTTTCGAATTAAAGAAAACGGATATCTTGAACTTGGCTTCAAAATTGCCAAACAGCTATCGAATTCCAGGAATACGTTCCATTGGTTCGCTACTAATTGTCAACCGCTTGATATTCGTCACCGATCAAAAGACAATAATTTTCGAATATCAATAAAATTCAAATTAAAAAAAACAGAAGATTTACAAATTTAACGTAAAATAGGCGAGATTCCGCCACGCTAATCCCCCATTAAACTTTGCGAGGTCCCAGGTCGAGAGAGAGATAGCCATATCGCACCCTCAATTTTTCTGAAATGTTAAAAAACAAAACAGTAAAACATCGGCTGGGAACCAATGCTATCTCTCTTTCAGAGCAGAGGGTTACATCAACAGTCGCAAACGGTTTAGCTCAGGATTATTTGAAGATTATTATGTACTGACAAGATTCTGTTACATTATAAAAAACTTATATCTGTTGAGCAAAAGTGGCTAAACTAACAACTAATGGATATATGTATACATTATATACATAAAATGGGTTGGCACTCGGCATACCTAACGCTTTTTAGGGAAAAAAACAGAACAATTCTATCAAATATAAATACCCACAGATCTTAATCGTCAGCTAGCTCAAAACTGTCTGTGAAAGGAGTTAGATCAGTGGATTAATTTATTTTACATCCTTACTCCTACCAGCCTTCGGTATAAGCATAAAATGTCCTCAATATGGCGTTTCTATCAGGACGGATATGTAGTGTTAAATCATCGCTCTGATGCACTTAATATGAGTCCTAATTTTGTTAAGCGACTGGTAGCAATCACAGATTTTAGTACCGGTTCCCGGTTTTCTTCAACACCCGGTATACCGACACTCACAGGTTGTTTTTTTTCAATCATGATCCAGTTTTTTTTTTGAAGCAAGCACCTTTTTTAGGTTTTTAGCACCTTGTCAGTAACAGTTTTTTTCAGGTTTTCTTCCTGTGCACCACCAAATGAACTGATTTTTAGATTCTTCTGTACCGCATTTTAGCACGGGTTTTTTCAGTTTTTTCTTTATTTAACGATTCTTTTTCATTTGAAGACTTCATTTATTCAGAAAGGTACCCGGTACAGGTAAACCTGTACTGAACTACTAAAAAAAACACCCGTGCTAAGGAACAGCGCCGCATATAACTTCTATGGCGCCTCTGGGCAGTAACCAAAGTGCCGCTCTCTGCAACCGGTTAAGGTATGAAGTGGTAGAGGTCGCATACACATGGAAGGCAAAATGTTAGCGGATTTACATTCTGATTATTAAAAAAAATCTTACAATATGTTTTTGCCAAATACTCATTTGTGAGCTCTAGGGACGTATCCATCGACTCCTAACGATTAATTTTAAAAAATGACGGCGACAAAAACTGATTTTCATAAAGTTGTCTAAATACCTTTCCCCTTTCTAACGGGGTTTTCTCATTGTCGCTCGTTTTGGAAATCATTGGTGAGGTAATATTTGATGGGAAGACATCATACCGAAAAAAAGTGTTTTCCTGTTCTATTTTGTTGTAAGAAACTCCAATTTTACGTAATCTTACGACGAATTCAACAGGGGAAACCTTGATTTCATCTGGGGCTACCGAATAATCTAGAATCATTTTTATGGGCTATTGATGAATGAACCTTGGGTCTGATTTTGAGAGAAAACATGTCCAACATTGAATGTAGGATCACGAGTTAGTCTGAATGGACACTGAAGCATAATGCTATATTTCTGCCCTTGTTCAAATTGAAGCTAATGAGTTTACCAAATTACCCGCCACCAGTCCGTTTGGAATCAATGCTCTCGCAGTCCAAGTCCAAACTTTTGAAAGCGCAATCACATTACAATTTGAGGAGAGGTTGTGGTTGCATGCCCTGGATTGATGCGATAACACGCAACTAGAATAAATTAAAACGAACGCCTTGATTTTTCAAAATGCATCTTACACTGAATTTAAAACCAATAGGAAATTTCATAAATTAGGCGCCCCAAGAAATTTACCGCCCGGGCAGTTGCCCAGGTTGCCCATATGGGAAATCCGGCCCTGCTAAGGAAAACTGAAAAAGATACTGCTGGTACCGCTGCTAAAAAAAAATGAAAAACCGTACTGAACAGGTGCTAAAAAACCTGAAAAAAACTGTGTTAAAAAAAAACCGGGACCGGCCAATGGTTTGAAAAAGCAGGATATTCAGTGTGTTGGCAGGACCGCAGGTTAGGTTTGCAATAAGAGTGTCCTGCCAAAAACAGGACGATTACGACCGTTAGGCACATCACATATTAGCTCCTGTTACAACCGTTTTTGGAGTTCGTTATATCTGGACATTACTCCTATGAACTTCAAGTGTGCTCCGAAAACCTCAGCATCGAGTCAATGATAGCTTGGATAGGTTTCAGTTTTGTAAAGGTTTACTAACTGGCGAAGCTCTAGTTCATGAGAACGTGCGGCAGCGGCAGCTTCAATGGTATTAACCAGACGATGCGACACCTTTATCGCAAATATAACAAAACCATTAACAGAGAACACAGTAGAAGTATCACAAATAAACTCATTTCAATTTGTTTATGGGCTGCCCTGAGACATAGAGTAATTTATCACATACATATGGAAGTAGTTAAGGCTAAGGTCAAAGAACTTCCCTGTGAAGCAATTCCGAAACGGGATCTCGCTGCTTATTGGTTAGTCTTGGTCTTAGTCGCTTATGCACAGAAGTATATCTTTCGAAAATTTCTGTATTTATCCGATTAAGCAGCACTCGGCAATTTGATACTCAGAATTTCTTTATTTGCCCGTTATAAATTTCGAATAGTAATGGATAATACAATGATAAGGAAATTCTGCAAATTTTAAAAATGATCATATGAACGAGATCGCGATGTATCCATTGGCTGATTTTCAGACCCCCCTAAGGTCGCAATGCGAAAAAATATATGAGCCAAAGCCAATGCATATCGTTGCAAAGAGAAATCTATGTACAGTAGATATCGTTTATAACGACATTGGCTATAACGACGCATCGGCTATAACGACGGAAATTCCAGGTCCCGAGATCTAAGAGGCACGCTCGGTACAATTTTTGATGGATATAGCGACCATCGCTATAACGACTGATCGGTTATAACGACTGCATTTTTCCGACTCGAGAGGCAAAATGATCGGATATAACAACGAACGCTCGTCACATGTCACATGTCATTGTATGCGAAATTATTGCTTTTTCGGCATGCAAAGATCAAGTTTGGGTTGAAAATTAAATTCAGTGCGAAAATTCACTCATATCTATGTAAAAAAAAAGTTCTAAAATTCTTGTTTTTGGAAGGCCGGAATGATACGACATCGCATCGCAATCGCTACTGAAGGTTGTTAAAACGTCGTAAGAAATTGAAAATTCATGTTACGAAATTTGCAATAAAAAAATCAACACAGTAGAGGATTTGAGACAAATCCCCTCGTGAAAAACAGCACGCCGAAATATCGTGCCCGTATTCATCACATCGTTTTCGGAATCTGCCCTAAGCTTTATTTAGCGGATCCACATCAATTCGGTACCAACGGTCGTTCAAGATAGGGAAGCAGTTATCAAACTACACAATTAGCGCCTCAAAATTAGTTTTCTGCGAATTGCTTTGCGACAGGGACATATCGAGATACAAGATTCGACGACGTCCCAGTCGGCTCCCTGATTTACTAGCTCTGGCTTTATTCTTTTAAGCCCTTGAAATCAAGAATTTATTTAAGGAACCATTTTGGAAAAATAAAGGAGTCAACCTTAGAAATTAAGTTTATCTGCTGTGAAAAGTAGAGTGAAGTTGCCGTAAATGACTCCAAAAGTTTAATAATGAAAAAAGTGCAAAACTCTTTGGCATTCTTAAAAAAAAAAACATTCTGAAACACGTCCTGCTTCAGGTTTTATTGCCGAAAAAATCAAATTCTAATTGAGAATTTGTTGATTTGTTTAAAAGATTAACGATGATGTAAGGAAAGGACATTGCCAAGATGCCCATGGGCGGAGCGAATACCTCTATAACCGGGCAGGTTAGGCAAAGACGATAGGGCTCCTAAACGAGCGAGCAGCGGCCTGAGCTTGCTGTAGCTCAGTAGCGGGAGAATTGGGCGGGGTCTTTGTCGCTCGTTACGCCTGTCCTTTTACAAAAAGGGATATCGCATGCCTGAGATACACTGAACCAAAAGTTTTCGTAAATGCTATGAAAACCATCTTCAAATCAACGAAAAACTACATTAAAAAACCTCCAATGTTATGAAACTAGTTTCGTTACGTAACGAAAACATTCATTATTTGGTCTAAAGTCTTGATATTAAAGCGGAAAATTCGTACAGTTGAGGAACGCGATTCTCCATTTGAAGAAATGATTCTTCAACGCAAATATTCGGTTTCGTTATTTTTTTTTAATACAAAAAAAAATTACGCAGTGCAGTATTGAACCTAGACCTCTACAAGTGTAAAGGACGTTTCATTTGCCTCAATACGCTTTGAAAAGCATCATAAATTACCTGACTACAATGGGATTCGATCCCGGGACCCTATGATTTGAAGACCTGCACCCTACCTACTACACCAACCAGACTATACGTGCTGAAGTTTTCTAAGATCCACATAAAGTATTTGTCAGAGTTAAGAAAAGCTTTCATTAATGTTATGAACAATTCGTCAAAATCGATATCATAAAAAATATACGTATCGTTGAACCAGAAAAATTCCTGAATGTAACGTAAAGATTCTTCAACATGTTCCTTAATTTTAACGAAATTTTACGTTAAATTTACAACAAGGAAAATAATCATTAATATTATGAAATAAGTTTTTATTAACCTAATAAACGAATATTTTCTTCAGGTCAATGTAAATATTCGTGATATTGACGAAAAACATATAAACGAATCAGATTTCTTTAATGTGACGAAATGTGGCGTAAACCTTTATGAACGTCTAACTTATCATAACGAATTATTACGTTATGGCAATGAAAATAAGTCAACGAATGCAATTCGTGGATAATAGGAAAGATAATTTTTTCAGTGTAGACGATACACACAAGGTGGTTAAAATGGGGAAAACTAACGCGAATTGTAGCCAGCGAGCACTGGTGGCATCTTTTGGATGATATGTAGACCCGGATGGCGTCGGATCTCGCCCGTACTAAACCAACACAATTATAAAATTAAACCCGTCCTGAGACGCCCGGTGCCAATCAAAGAAATGTAGTGTGCCTCCCTTTTCGATCGAAATTCTGGAATGGGGGGGGGGGGGGCTAGTTTATGTCGGGAGACTATTCATTTAAGGCCATATTTTTTTACACTCCATTGTAGGGCACAAATTACAAATTGGAGACGGGCACATATCACGAAATATGAACATGCATATGCCAGACAAAACTTATCACAAAAAACTTAGGTGTGCGTCTTTGCTGCCGACTCGGAGTGTTTTTCCTCCTTCATGGCTCAAATATAAATTTTTTTTTTATTTTTTTTCGTCCGCCAAAATCCCACGTTTCACCGTCGTGACATCTCACACCCAACTCCCCGAAGTTGGTGGCTTGATCAGTCGGCCCAGCTGTTCCGAGCGATTCCGACACAAAGATGTCTGGATTTGGCGGGATTTTTACAAATATTAATCATTTGAAATAATTCAAATTATTGATATTTTCATTCATTTCATTTCATTTTGCTGTAATTTCTTCATTTTCCTGTATTTCTTATTTCCGAAAAATAATTTAAACAAAATTCAGAAGCAATTCCATTCATTTTTATGTCACACAAGGGCGTATACCCTTGTCCTATACCACCATAAGTTCTTGGTCTAAAACGGGTTTTGACTTTACATTGCAATGACCGCTTATAACGACGACAGTACGCTATAAAAAATATGATCGTATATAACGACAGTGGTCGTTATAAACGATATGAGCGGATATAACGACGATCGGCTATAACGACGTAAAATAGTCGGTCCCTTCGATGTCGTTATTAACGATATCTACTGTAGTTCGTTTGTTTCTTAGGACTTTTTGCGCTCACTTATTCTTCTTCTACTTTTAGCGGTGCATTCACTGTGCATATTTGTCAATCTGTTTTATGGTTCGTCGTGGTCCTCGCCTGTAATATATAGGGATAAAAACGCTCCAGCTGCGAAAGGATTTTCGGACAGTGATATAGGTGTAAGGTCAGCCCAGTTCAGACAGATGTTATGAATGTCCGGGCTTATTCGAGATAGGTATGAATTTAGACGCGAACAAAAGCCCGACCGTTGAACTAATGTTGTTCTGGTACCTTTCGGGAGCCTATTTCCTTAGGCGAAATATGTGGTGGCAGCACTGAGTCGACTCTATTCACAATCAGATGTGAGGTAGACCGATCCACTTCCACAGTGTGAATCGCTGCGATGGCGGCTCTATATGTATGTCTCATCATCGCATCCGTCTTGTCTCCCAGAACCTCTATCGCAAGATCTCGAAGCCAATGTCTGACAATAGGTGGTGCAGGAGTTTGGTCCATGAGATAAAAAACAAGTATTGAGTAAAAAGGTTAAATGTGTCGTTACTCAGTACCAAACAATAAAAGTGATATTGTCGCTTAATAAAATTAGCAATCCGGTTAAGCACAAGAGAGCGCTGCCTTTAAATCGTGATATATCTAATTAAGGAAACTTAGTATTTATGTATGCTGCTACAAGCTGGAAATAGATTGAAAGGTGCATTCAGAAGTATCAATAGCAGAATGTTCATTTAGAAATCATATGCAAGTAATGATCAATACTAATGTATTGATGCAAACTATTGGTATCTGTATACAGATTGTTGCACGAGTAGGGATTATCTAAATCCCGATCAACAAAAGTTATGATATACATATCCATATTAAGTTATTGTCAAAATGCTCTCTGATCACACTACACTGAAAAAAATTTGAGTTACAAAAAAAACCCACAAATATGACATATTCGAAAGATACACAAACATTACAGAGTCTAATTCCTGCACCGTGTGCCTTTCTGGTTGTACTCTATTCCTTCCTGTTTCTTTTAGGTGGTTGTCCTGCCAAACGACGATATGTTGTACTACTAATTTAAAATCGGAAGCGGAACATTCTATTAACATCTAATTGGTATTCAAAACTATTTAATTTTTCGACAATTTTTTATTTATCCTGATGTATTTAGCTTTTTTTTATTTAATTCATTTTCAATTAAGGTTTTTATTATAATTATACAATTCAAAATCCGTGTCATAAAATATCATGTTGTTTACTTTCTTTTTTCTTATTTGCCTCGTTATTTAGACCACTCCATGGCGTCGCGTCGCTCGGCCTGTGGTGTAGGCACATATTGTTTACCACCCCCCAAAAATGTCAAGATGATCCATCAATCATATTTTTTTTAATGAATTGCATACATCTGCAAACTTTTTAAAGAGCTTCTTCTAGCTGTACGCCATTCAATATCTATTTTTCAAACATCCAATAAACAATAATAAGATGTTTTGTAGTCGCCTCAAAAGATCCCCATAGGGACACTGCCTGAAGCAATACCCAAATCAATCTTCAGCCATGATGAGGATGATGTCTTTAAAAGAAAACGATGAGTACGTGCTGGTATGTGCCAAAAAAATACATATCATTGAGTAATACTACATACGCCACACCCGCATAATTTTCTCGAAATTCACTTGTGCAATAACAAGTAAAGACCATCATCATTTAGACATAATCGAAGTGAAGTGTGTTTTTGTTTTTTGTCCTCTGGTGAATTTCTGTCTTCGAAATTCGATTGAGTACAAAAGAAATACATACATAAATGCACGGTGTACGGTGAGTATGAAGATGCAATTCGATATTTGCTTAGCGGAGGTATGTATTGCGGAAAGTACACATAACGGATGGGTACTAAAATGTACGTAAACAGTGCATCATGTAAATACGACCATACGAATACTTCTCTGTTCTTGAAAGAGATTGAAAGACAGTGGCGGAACAACTTCACTTGGGGCCCCCCGGCAACTTCTTGAGTGGGCCCCCTACACTGAGAAAAAAGCAGAGGGAAATCGGTGATGACTAAAACTAGATTGATGTTACCGTGTTTGTACTAAAATTAAGAACGTCACAATTAAAATAACTTTGCAAAAGGCTATACTTTGACTCTTTGTAATCTTATATTGAGAATAGCGTTCTTGTTGTAACGTTTATTAAATTAATCTTTTTTTTTTATTTTAAAACAAAAACGCTCACTCGCTTTAAGCATAGTAAATAACCTGCGCCTACAATGGTATTCGATCCCGCGAATCTATGATTTGAAGACAAGCGCCCTATCTACCCTAATGCCGCACACACACGGTCAGTCCGCATTATTTTTCTTTTAATTTCCGTTTCGTCAAAATCGAAGAAAATGTATGAATTTGACGCAACGAAGAATCCAAAAAATGGATTCGGACGCTTCGTGTGTGGGCGGCCTAAGTTTTTAACTTGCTAGACAATTGAAAAAAGCGACACGTTATTAGTTCAACTCTATTCCTTGTTTCAGCTTAAGGTTTAAGTGTGTTTCAATTTAAATTGTCTTGGCAACCCTCCTTTCAAACCAATTGTGGCCTCTGCACCACAGCCCTAATGACCGTGTATATACCGCCTGCAAAATAAAATATTTTATTCTTCAACGACATATACAGGCCGTACTAACTAGATTGAACTACAGGTTTAGTACCACTCTCAAACTATTTTGTTCGTTTTTGACAGTTCATGACAAAATGGATTGGAATTTAGACCGAAAGCTTAGAAACTATCACCAAAAGGGTGAGTCTGATTTCAAACTGCGGCTACATTTACAGCTAATAGCGCATAGCCATGCCAGGAGCACAATTGAGGATCCTGATTGTCTTTCAAAGATTTTCGGACAATAGGGACCTGGTGAAAGAGGAACAATAAATTTAGCATTTTCACTTAGAAAAATGTCTTCTTGTCTACAAAAAAATTTATATATCGGAGTGTTGTTTTTCGCAGTCGTGTTGTTTGTATGGTTCGGGAAATCCTTCATGTGGCTTTTGGGCCCCTAAATATCGTAGGCCCCCGCCACGCGGGCCCTGCGGGCCCTTATGCGCCGCCCCTGTTGAAAGATATATGCATCTTCCCTCAATGAATAAAAGCCGCTTATATGCATGGCTGCCACAACAAGTGTGATCGTATTGCATTTATGTGGTTTTGCATTAAGGTTCGAGTGGTTAATTTACATACTACAAAATTGTCTGTGCAATGGATTCTGCCAGCAACTTCATTATTTATCTTCGGATGGCAATTATTTAAAAATGCATTTTTACTCAATAATTCTCATTTATGCAGTGTCGTAGGTCAGGTTTTGATGACAGGCAGGGTAACACACTTTCAAGTTTTCTAAAACCATATTTAAAATCACGTAACGTTTGCAGATATCATGAGAGGATTAAAGATTAAAAAAAGGTCGACTGAGAACCACAATGAATGCCTAAAGTCAAACTTACAACTATAAATGCATCACAAAATTCACTTACCTTTCCTTCCAACTTTTCATTGTCATTTTTCAACAAACTCCTTTCATTTTCGATCTTTTCCAATTTGGCACGCAGCGTTTGCAATTCGTCCTGTGCAAGTTTCAATTGCTCCTCGGTACGATGAACGTTCAAAAGGGGCGTCACACGTACCAAAAGACGCCACCATGGCCAATCGCGTACCGCCAAAAATGCTTTAACATTTCGTTGAATACATCGTACAGCCAATTCCTATAAAAGAAAAAAACACCACGCACGAAATGAGAACACAAATGAAACAAGATTAAATCAAAATCGAATTGCTTGAAGCGTTTCTGTCGTACTAATCTCAGATGTTGTGTTATTTATTTCAAATTGCAATTAAAATTGCAATAATTTTATTACTATACATTTGTAGTCTAGAGATCCCCACGTATCAATGTAATTAAATCTGAGCAATAATGTAATATGATTTAATTATTTTTACAGATCTACAGAAGAAGCAATGGAGTGGCAGGAGGCGCTCTATTACAGTAGAGCGTCGATTATCCGAACATTCGATTAACTAAACCGGGGAGTAACTTTTTCCTTTTAGAATTTAAACTTTGAATTTTGAATATTTGAATTTTGAGTTTTGAGTTTTGAATTTTGAATTTTGAATTTTGAATTTTGAATTTTGAATTTTGAATTTTGAATTTTGAATTTTGAATTTTGAATTTTGAATTTTGAATTTTGAATTTTGAATTTTGAATTTTGAATTTTGAATTTTGAATTTTGAATTTTGAATTTTGAATTTTGAATTTTGAATTTTGAATTTTGAATTTTGAATTTTGAATTTTGAATTTTGAATTTTGAATTTTGAATTTTGAATTTTGAATTTTGAATTTTGAATTTTGAATTTTGAATTTTGAATTTTGAATTTTGAATTTTGAATTTTGAATTTTGAATTTTGAATTTTGAATTTTGAATTTTGAATTTTGAATTTTGAATTTTGAATTTTGAATTTTGAATTTTGAATTTTGAATTTTGAATTTTGAATTTTGAATTTTGAATTTTGAATTTTGAATTTTGAATTTTGAATTTTGAATTTTGAATTTTGAATTTTGAATTTTGAATTTTGAATTTTGAATTTTGAATTTTGAATTTTGAATTTTGAATTTTGAATCCGAATTGAATTTTGAATTTTGAATTTTAAATTTTGAATCGTGAATTTTGAAATATAATCTGTCGAGTAAGTTTGAAATATTCAAGTATCTGAAGGAAGCAATATCTCATCAGTCATCAGTATCACTCAATTGATTCGGATTCGTCCTTTTCGTTCAGCTCCCGATTAACGGAACTTTCGATTATTATCCATGTCGACATTAGTTCGGATAATCGACGCTCTACTGTACTTTCAAATAGACACATGTACATGTGATTTTTTTTGAATTGTAAAATCCATAAAATTGAAGATAGCATTAAAGATGGGTGAAATTTTAATGATAATGTTAAAACTGATTTAACTGCGGTTACTGAGGTTATAACAAAAAGTGGTTTCAACTATTTTTCCATGGTACATATAGAAAACATATTTTAAAAGATCCAATATCGGATAAAACATGTTCATTAACAAGTTGTTGATTGCAATATTGAATTTGTAAAATATTTGCGAATTGCACGGGTAACTTATGTATGTAACATGAACACATACACACAGTTTAGCAAATTGCCATGAAAAAATGAATTTTAAAAAGTAAATTTGTAAATATAATTTTTTTCGCGTTGTATTGAAACAAGTTGTATCATTGAATATAAATTTGAATATGCAAAAACAAAAAACAAAATTGTTTTTGCAATTTCATTTGGAAAAATGTGTACATACGATCAGATTTACTTTATGTGTATGATTTAGGTTTAATTCCATTTTACTGCGTTTTCGTTACCTCCATCTGATTGTTGTTCCTATACATAATTCTATGCAGAAAAACAAATCATTGTGCAATCATCTAGTCTAGCATCTTACCTGTACGCGCTTCTGTGAAACTCGCCGTCTTGCCAAGTATCCTCGGCAATAGGCTTGTAATTGAACAATACGATCAGACAACAACTCATCACGTTTCGCTTCCAATTGATTAAGTACACCTGATCGAAATAGCACCTGCAAGATAAGAAAATACAAGAAAAACTTTAATAAAGGGTCTTAGCTTAGCACATATATGAGTACATACAATATCTAGTAAATTGAGATTTGAGAGACTTCTTTATTTTTTCCTAAGGCAAGCGTGTATCCTCGCGGATCACCAACGGAAATTGATCCAATTTTCATTGCAATGCAAAACACCCAGGCGATAATCAACGATTAGATGTACGCGATGAAGGGCTTATTTTTAGAGGAAGATCGATTATATTATATAGCTACTAGGAGCTATGTATGTAATTGTAAGCCCTGTAGAACTAGTCAGGGCTAGAAATGACTTCCATGTAGAATGATTGATGCCTGATGCGTATAAGATCGTACAAAAGGTATATTGGTGGTAAAGGGAGAAAATTATAGAGTTAGAAATCTGTAGATGTAAATTGCTGACGGCAAGACGTTAGCAGTGTAGTCAAAGACTAGGTGGCAACAAGTTAACTAAATAAAATGTATATGCACATGTATGTAGATATTTCCTATCTCTGATCTTTAAATGCCTTTGTACTGCGTAAATATTGTATAGGTATGTAAATAATTTAATATTCCTTGTGCCTTGGTATGGCTAGAATGAGATGTCTTATCAAGCGGGGGATTTTAAATTATAGGATGAGCTGAAAATCAGTATAAGATTTTTCTAATTTCCTAGGATCATTTTAGAACCACGAATATACCATTTTTACGATTTCGAGATTGTGATTTAATCTGTGCATAAATGAAATCTCACGAAAAAAACTGTGTTGTAAAAGGTTTCCGCCAAAGAAAAAGTCGTCAGCCGCAAAAAGGATTGATATAAATACAATCCCGCCAAAATACTCGCATCTTGTCTCAATGCATATTCAAAAGTGATTGAATTAGTTAAGCTTGCATCAAAATAGCACCGTGCGGTAGCGGTACACGTCAGAAATAATTTTCGCCGCTGTAAACCACGCCGAATTGGTCAATTCGTGTGGTGTGTGTTGTGTGAACCGAGTATCGCTCCTGCGCTGGTTTCGTGGAGCAAATTTCTTTCAACGATTATTGGCGGGGAGCTGATCGAGGGTACTATTTGCTGCTATGTTCTTTTCTTGATCGGATTTCATTTTGAAGCTTCCAGCCTTGTATAGAAAATAAAAATGCGTTTAAGAACCTTATTTTGCTTTCCTTCGTATATAACACGTTTTTTTTCTATACAATAAAGTTTTTTCGTAATTTTCATAAGATTTGTTTTATTCTGTTATTAACCTTATTCATGCTCCCCGGTCCCCGCCAAATAGCGTTGAAAGAAATTTGCTCCACCAAACCAGCGCAGGAGCGGTACTCGGTTCACACAACACACACCACATGAATTGACCAATTCGGCGCTGTCTACCGCGGCAAAAATGATTTCTGACGCGTACCGCTACCGCACCGCGCTGTTTTGACGCAAGCTTAACTAATTCAATCACTTTTGAATATGCATTGAGACAAGAAGCGAGTATTTTGGAGGGATTGTATTTATATCAACCCTTTTTGCGGCTGACGACTTTTTCTTTGGTGGAAACCTTTTACAACACAGCTGTTTTTGTGAGATATCATACTTTTTTGCAGTTTTCGATTTACCAAATCGACTTAACATATCAATAAATGATGAAGGCGATGTTCATTGCCCTATTGCCACGAATTTGTTTGAGAACAATTACATTCATACCTCGTTATACGGCATAGATTGTTTCCGGAAAATTTGGCCGTTAAGTGAAAAGGCCGTATATCGAAATCATACAAATGCAGCCATAGCAAAAGATCGGTATTAACTTATCATAAAATGCATGGTTGATAATGTAACTTTTCCAACTTTCTTTCATTGAAAGGTTTCCGTCCCTTCCATTGATAACACTGCGTGACACCAAAAAACCGTCAAAAAAACTGAATGCTATTTTGGTTAGCTATTCCCATATGACAAAAATGCAATTAATTTTTTTCCTGACCCTCAGGTTTTCGAGTTACACGCCGAAATCTTTTTTAATGGTCCTCATATAGTATCTGCTACTCAGTTACTGCAATTTGCAATAAAATAAGTAAATTTCTTATCAGTATCCTTAAGAGGACTCTTGGCAATAAAAATCGCCGAAAATAAATATAATTTGCTCGGTTATTTTATTTTTATTCCCTTTTATTGTGACTTAAAACCGTGAAAAACCATCTTTTTTATCTTTTCGCGGCTACATATCTTTACGTAACTTTAATATTTATTATATTTTTACCTGATATACTCGTTTTTTATCATCCTTATATTATCCCTTTTGTTTTTACCTGTCATATTTTTTTTTATTATCCTTATAATACCCCTTAAAGAGCGAAAACCGTCATGTACAAAAATTTAAAAAAAAAACTTAAAAAGATATTGTTATGGTATAAATAGCACGTGTTGTAATAGTTTTACTTTAATTGTTTTACAATATGGAATCTGAAAGAAGTATTCGCAACCTGTGCAAAAATTCACCAAATAAATTTTGCTACGTGTGTGGCAAATATATTTTTAAATCGCTAGAGAGAAAAGTAACACAAAAATTAAAGGATGCTTATTTTGGCCGCGTTGTGTGTCAGGATAAGCCTTGGATACCCGATTTTTTTTTGCATATCGTGTTGTATGTCACTGCACTCTAAAAAAACTGGAAAACAAGAAATGCCTTTCGCGGTTCCAACACTTTGGAGCGAGTCTAGCAATCATCACGACGATTGCTATTTTTGTGTGTTCGATTTTCGGGGTGCTACGAAAAAGCATAAGTATAAAGTGGAGTACCCTATAGTGAGTTCTGTCACGAAACCTGTGCCTCACAGTGTAAACAGCACTGTTCGCCCTCCTCACAGTGATAAAAGTAAGGACCCTCAGGATACACAGTTTTTCCCCTCTCCTTCATCAAGCGATCAACGAAAACCACAGCTAATTCGCCAAGAGGAATTGAATGATTTGGTACATGGTACATGGACTTCATTAAAAGCTGTTCTAAAAGGATTCTTAGGAAATCACAAAGCCGAAAACGCAGAACTTTTAGTAACAAATATGTTTAGATATAAAGAGATGGGCTGCAGAATGTCTTTCAAATGCATTTTCTTCACTCTCATTTCTCTTTCTTTCCTGAGAACCTTGGAGCCGTAAGCGATGAACAAGGTGAGCGGTTTCATCAGGACATAAAAAGGTTTGAGGAACGTTTTCAAGGTCATTGGGATGCAGCGATGTTAGGAGATTATTGTTGGCGCTTACAGCGAGAAGACAGTTCTAAACATAGGAGAAAAAGTTGATTTTTTTTTATTTGTCCCTTAAAATAAATGTGTTTAACAATTAAGTTTATAATTTTAAGTATTTAAATATGTTTATTATATTGTTTTATGTCCGTTTTACCAAAACAAAATTAATAAATAATAACCGATTTGTTACTGGAACTTTATTTTGTATTATTTTCTGGAATATCAATATCTTTCCATATCTCTGAAACTGGGGGGTCAAGGGAAAAAGTAAATATGAGGTTTTAGTAAGAATTAAATGAGAATTAAAAAAAAATAAAAATTGGAGATGACGGTTATTTTTTTTTTTTAAATTTGTCAGACAGTGTAATCTGCTGGAATGAAAGTTGCTATTATTTCGTAGATCACGGTTGTATAATAGTAGTGGTATTCTTTGGGAGGTATTCCACTTGAGCATCTGCACATAGTTCCGAGAGGTTGACGGGATGCCCTTGAGCAATATCAAACAAAAGCAAAAACTGATTGCTCAAATTTTTGACTTTAAATATGCGGTGACTTCAGGACAAAAAAAGTTGTTAAACCAATCCTCAAAAAGAACTTTTGTCATCCAGGCCTTCTTGTTACTTTTGAAGATGACTGGTAAATCTGGTAAATTAAAACAATCGAATTCACAAATGCAACAGAAACGATCCGCCAGCATAGTTGCTTATCCTTTAAGTGCAATTTTCAACACAAAACTAGTTCTTTCCCACATTTCTTTACTTTGCATATAAAATGGGAAATGCCCAAAATCATACTCGGCCGTATAACGAATTATTGAATGCCGTATATCGAAATAGTGCCATAATTTAAAAGGGCCGTAAAAGCGAAATGCCGCATAAAGAGAGGCCGTATAATGAGGTATGAGTGTATTATAATAATGATAAACCCCTTGCTAACCTTTGTCTCTTTGGTAACCTTAGTGACATTGGTCCCCTCGTAACCTTGGTAGCCTTATTAGCCATATTCCACTTTTTTTTTTTTTTTTTTTTTTTTTTTTTTGCCTCACAGAAACTTTTGTCCCGGGACTAGGCTTCTCGGCATCACTTTACTTACTATCCGTACGTAAGTGACTAATCAATCAATCGAGTGTAAACTCTAGCAGATCGTAAAAAAAAAACTGAAAACAAAATATATTAATAAGGAAATTTATCAAAATAACTTCTTTTAAACATTAGTTTATTAGTACAATTAAAATTAACTAAGTCCTTCAAACTATTATAAAGAATAATTGACCTTGTAATTGGTTCATTAAGCCCATAGTTTACTCTATGATAAGGCTGAACAAGAAGGTTGTTCCGCCGCAAATTGTGAGGAATATTTCTGACTTGAAAGTTATTTAATATATCTTCACAAACAATATGAGAGCAAAACAGGTCTCTTATAAACATAGCGTTTAAAAATGTTCTTCTATAATCTAAGGCTTGTAAACCCAATAAGGAACAGCGAGTTTTATAATCTGGCTTGAAACGCCAGCCAATTTGATAAATGGCAAACCGTGTAAAATTGTGTTGAATTCTTTCTATACGCTCGATATGCACCTTATAGAACGGATTCCACACAATAGAACAATACTCCAGGTGCGAACGAACGAAAGCTGCATACAATATTTTTAAAGTAAAAGCATCATTAAATTCGCGCGCATTACGTTTAACAAATCCTAACATACTATTCGCTTTTGAAATAATGTAATCAATGTGTTGTCGAAATGAAAGCTCATGGTCGAAAATTACACCAAGATCTGATATTTCGGCAACCCTTTCAAGAACACTACCTGTTAAGGAGTACTCAAAGAAGACAAGAGTTTTCAATTTATATATGCTAAGTACTTTACATTTACTAACATTTAAATTTAAATTATTATCGCGGCACCAAAATTGCAGCTTTTCTAAATCGGATTGCAACTTAAGACAATCATCAATGTTGCGTATTTTCATAGCGATTTTCATATCATCGGCATACTGCCATACACGCACGAATTTAAAATTTTGGATGATATCGTTTATGAAAACTAAAAAGAAAAGTGGTCCTAAATGGCTTCCTTGCGGAACCCCTGATGAACACTTTATAACAGAGCGAGATGTACAGCCATTTAACTTCACCAACTGAGTCCTATCCGTTAAATAGGATCTCACCCAGCTTAGAAAAATTGACTGTATTCCTAAATGTTCTAGTTTTTTAAGTAAAATGTTATGATCTACTCTATCAAAAGCCTTCGAAAAATCGGTATATACCACATCAACCTGCATTCCCTGCTCAATACCATCAGCAACAAATTTAGTAAATGATACCAAATTTGTTGAAGTTGATTTTGCTTTCAGGAATCCATGTTGACATGGCGATATCAAACGGCTAATTAAAACATCTATTTTATTTTTAATAAGCATTTCAAACAACTTCGGTATTGCAGATATTTTAGCTATGGGTCTATAGTTATCAATAAGATGCTTCGGACCCTTTTTGTGAACAGGCGTTATGTATGAAACTTTCCATTCATCAAGAAAAACACCTGAAGTCAAGGACAAATTAAAAATAAAGGCTAAAGGACGACATAACGATTGCATGCAATTCTTCAAAAATATATTAGGAATGCCATCAGGTCCGGCCTGAATACTAACATCAAGATCACGCATAGCATTCAATAGGTCATCCTCAGAAATCTCAAGAGCACTCGTAAGGTCCTCCTGAGCTATCCGAGGGACCAATGCACTCTGACTTCCATTGATGTTAGCATTCATTTCTGATGAAACGGAGTCTGGCACTTTGTAAACTGAACTGAAAAATCTAGCAAATCCGTCACAAACCGATTGAACATCTTTGTAAAAATTGCCATTGAATTCTAAATTTTTTGGGATTCCCGTATTCTTACGCTTGCTGTTTATAAAATTCCAAAATGTCTTACTGTCATTCTTTATATTATTTTCAGCTCTCGCAATATACTGTTTGTAAAGATTTTTATTCATTAATTCATACTCTCTTCTCAATCTAAAGAAATTTTCTTTATTGGCAAGAGAGGATGACTTCTTGTATAATTTATGGGCCTTATTTTTTGCTCTCTTAAGTTTGAACAATTCTTTGGTAGCCCAAGGATTTTTTGCTTTTATTTTGTTCTTTTTTAAAGGAACGTACTTGCGAATAGATTTATTTAAAATTGAATTAAAAATTGTATAACTTTCAATAAGATTACTATTCGATATAACTGGAGCCCAATCCATATTAAAAAATGTTGAATTTAGTTTTTCAAATTGGGCTTTTTGAAAATTTCTAGTAGGAATAACTTCGGGCTCTTCTTCAATGTAATCATAAAAAACAAACTCAAGAAGAAGAGCACTGTGATGGATTGAATTGGGCAAAATTGGTTTATCTACTTTAATTACAGAAGCATTCAAGCAAGTACTAACAAAAATTAGATCTAAAATTCTACCAATCGAATTTTTAACAAGATTCATTTGCATCAAATCCATTGCAAACAAACAATCTGTTAGAACAGATTCACACTCAAGATGTAAATCACGCGGCAGATTTTTTTTCTCGTCGTCGTTCCAGTACCAACTTATATTACCAAGATTGAAATCCCCAACAACAATCAATTTGTCTTTTTCCTCAAAAGATGCAAATAGCTTGGAGATATTATCTACATGTTTGTTATAAACATCAACTGAACTCAAAGGTGGTAAATAGCTATTAAAAATATATACTTTTTCGCTGCGAGAAACATTGATAGAAACACATATCTGTTCCACGTCCTTATGAAAAAGCTCAACTTCATGAGATGGGAATGTTGTTTTGATAGCTACCAAAACACCACCTCCTCTCTTAGTCGAAGCCTCATAACGGTCGCGACGATAGACATCATAGTCTCTTATGAAAAGTTCTTCATTTGTAATGTCTGTGTGAAGCCAAGTCTCGGTTAAGCAAATGGCAGCATAATCTTCTTGTGAAGCTGCAAGGTAAAAGTCATTTGTTCTTGAACGAAGACCGCCAACATTTTGATAATAGACGGAGAAAAATGAATTGGAAATTATGTGTTCTGCTGGACACTGTTTTGGCGTTTGTCGTTTTTTGAAAATTTGAAGGGTGATATGTTGACGCCCTTGGGCCAGAAGTTGGCACAAAACACTTGCTTAGAATATTCATGAGGAAGTTTCAAACCAAAACTGATTGAAACTAATTTGGAAATATCACAATCTTTTTTTATCAGAGGATAAACCGAAAGAAAGCTGTCATCTGTTAAATTAAGCTTTTTCATTACATATTCCTTTAAATCGTCTGCTTTTACCGAAGCATGCAGCTTAGAAACATGGATAACTTGACACTTGATAACTTTGGTGATCTTGGAAGCCCTTAGTAATCTTGGTAACCCTGATGGCCTTGGTAGCTGTAACCTCGCAAACCTTGGTATATCTATACATCATGTTAAACTTAATGTTAACCTTAACTTCGTCCTTCACCTTTGGCCTAAGCCTAAGCCTCAAACTCAACCTCAACGCAAACCCTACACTGAAAAAAATTATTTAGACTTTTTATCTAATGTAAAGTAGTTAACTTAAATTTAGATAGTTTTACCAAAGAAATAGTTGATTTCTCTAATCTTCGCAGCTGAAAATACTATTAAATACGTTAATTTAACCACGCAAGATTAGAAGAAAAAGTTTAGTCTATTCTCCCAAAAAAGTTGTTGATTGTACTATTCAAGCATCAAATTTAGCTACAAACAATCGTTCATATTTCCAAAAAGTAGTAAAACTTGTCTTCAACACCATTTAGAGGGGATTCACACTATGAACAGGATTTACTAAAACCACTAAATTAATCGAGTCGATTAAACGACTAGATTAAATCGTGTATGTTATTAAATTCAAAATGCATCGTAGAATGTACTTGCATTATTTAAATTGCAGTACAATATGGTACAACTGTCGATATCTTGTCGATAGTCTAAGTCGCCCCTTAGTTGAATCAACGAAACTTCCGCCCAATGGGGCAACCAGGATCTGGTCTTGGAAGGGGCTAAGGCCATCCATATTACCGGCCATTTGAGTTTGCCTCCGAAAGTTAGGAGATTTTGTTATTTTGCTGTAATACGCTGATGTTTAAAGCATCCATTGCAGCCTGGGTTTTTCGATTTAATTTTATTCGTATAGCTTATAGCGTCGTGACAACGCAAGTATAACGAAAGCCCAATAGATCGTGAATCGAAACATACGGACAATTACATTTTATCAAATAGGACTTTCCTATAGACGATAATGTCCCTGATACTAACGGACTTTGAGGCCCTAGTAAATATTTTAACAAAAAGGTATGGATGCGGATAGGAAGTACGCCAGTCAGGGTCATCGCACGACATTTTGCGAATAAGGTCAAGATGTGCAGCTGGGCAAAAAATGGCCCACTGAAATTAGAGCATAATTTATTATGGCCCGCGTTACTGAACGTCAAAATTAGGAATTTAGGCAAGAACAGAGATCGAACCGAAGTTGGGATAACGCCGTTCAACAGCTCCACAAACAGAATCCTCTCGCTATAAAACCGATAGATTTTGGATGTGAATTAAAACGATGGCCGCTCCGTATATTACGATATAACATCCAAAGATACAACAAAAATCTCCTCAGAACAGCCCATTTTTATTTTATTATTTTTGCACAAAGATTTTTCTAAAATTCTGGAAAGGATGTTGCAACTTGTTCAGACCATCGAGACTGGTGCATAAATTATGCTCCAAAAGAACAATAATTAACATTTTATAAAATCTGCAACAAAGTACATTTTTTTTCATATTTCATTTTTTTTATTTTTTGTATTTTTTTGTTTTTTTCATTTCCCAATTTTTCGGGTCTGGGAGGAGCTTTAGCCTCCTTAGCCCCTCCCGTGGTTGCGCCACTGCTTCTGCCGGTTTTCTATGCAGAAATCTCCCAATCTCATTTATGGGTCTGACGTCAACAACGTGCGTGCGGTTAAGCTATTCATGATAAACACAAAAAAAAAACGAGACCGAGGCTAATTTCGGGCGCGGCCGAAATTTGGATACCCTTCGCTCTTCTTGGGCTAAAAGTTTTTTTTCGGCCGTTCCTAGGATTTGAATTTAACCCCCCCCCCCCACATTCTTTTCCTTCCGTCTTCACAAAAGTTCCGTTTCGTAGACAAACAAATATTTCAATAAGGAACCCTTTCATAAAAAACATTCTTAAATCAAGACCCCAAAACTTTCGTTTTCATTTAGTGATTAAAAACTAAATAACTTCCTATCTATTTCTGTGGGGTTTGGTTGGAATAAGTGGGCTAGGGTTGCCACCTTTTCGGGCCTCGCCCGCCAGTGACAGGCCTAGAAGGTGCGGCCGCGATGCCAGGTTCAAATTTTACCGGGACGCGCTCTTTGGTGTAGAAAAATGTAGTCCTCCTGAAAAGTCAGTACAGTAGAGCGTCGATTATCCGAACGTCGATTATCGGAACATTCGATTAACCGAACTAGATAATCAGCTTCTTTTCATATGACAGACATCGAATTAAATGAAAAATCAAGGGTTTGAAGGAAGCAATCTCTCATCTGCATCGCTTAAATTACCTAAATTTTTTATTTTTGTTCAGTTCTAGTCGTTTTGATTGTTTTCAGTTTTTCGCTTAATTTCACATTTGGGCTATTTTCTAATTTTTCTATGGAAGCTCGATTAACCGAACTTTCGTTTATCCGAACCACCCTTGTCGACATTAGTTCGGACAATCGACGTTCTACTGTACTATAAATTAAAATTTAATTGACAGTCCAGTTTTTCTACATTTTTTTTCATGGGGACGTAGCTGTTTCTTTAAGGGCCGCGCTTAAATTGAAATATGTAGCCAAGCTTTTCTTAAAAATATCCACCCTTATGACGATCGTGAGTTTGATTTAGTTTTCCAATGTCTGCTTTTCAAAAGTTCCTATAGTCTATCCTGCGATAGGTGGCGGCTTAAACGTTTACTCGCAATTAAAAAAAACATTACTTCTGTGGATGTATGTCCCTAGGTATGGTGGTCTTACCATATTCAGTGGAAATTAAAAATCTCGTCACACGTCTCGTGTTACTCTGCATCGCTGCAAACTTAAGTTATCAAAGGTCACTAAAATTACTATGCACGTAATATTGGCGGTTAAGCGAAAAAATATTTAAATTTGAAATTAGAACTTGATTGCTTTGGAATGGCTGTGCCTCACAAGATTGCACGATGACCGTGGAGTTATATTTAGGCAATAAATTCCTGCCAGCTCAGAATGAAAAATAGGCAGTCTCTTTTCAACCAAATAATGTTTATAATTTGGTAAGTTTTTGATGAATGTATTGGGTTCATTCCCAGGATATCAATTGCAATGGATACTTATTGACAGCCGGGATACAAAGTAATCGAGGGAAGTGGTGCAGCGAATGGAATGAGTAGGTAAGACTCCACCGATTTCTATTTGATCGTGTCATGGATTTAGTCTCTTCTGTTATTACGAATTGTTATTGTATGGCAGCCCCATGAACCCATGGTCCGATTTGAACCATTTTTACATATGTTTTGTGTCATTAATAGAAATACATTTGTGTGAAATTTCGTTGAAATTGGTGCACAAATAAAAAAGTTTTTCTTAGAAGAACCTAATTTGGGGAGTTGGGTTTGTATGGCAGCCCCATGACCCCATGTTCCGATTTGATCCATTCTTACATATGTCTTGTGTTATCAATTTAAATACATTTGTGTGAAATTTCGTTGAAATTGGTGCAGAAATAAAAAAGTTTTTCTTAGAAGAACCTAATTTGGGGAGTTGGGTTTGTATGGCAGCCCCATGACCCCATTTTCCGATTTGATCTATTCTTACATATGTTTTGTGTCATCAATATAAAGACATTTGTGTGAAATTTGGCTTATATTGGTACACATGTAAAAAAGTTTTTCTTAGAAGAACTTAAATTGGGGGGCTATATTTGTATGGCAGCCCCATGACGCAGTGATCCAATTTCGGCGATTCAAACATAGAAACAGCCTGCAACAATTATAAGCACGTGTGCAAAATTTCAGCTTGCTAGCTTCAATACTCGCCGAGTAAAACGCGTCGCAACAGACAGACAGACAGACAGACAGACGGACATCGCCCAATCGACTCCCCAAGTCATGCTGATCATATATGTATACTTTTTATATGGTCGGAGATGCTTCCTTCAATGCGTTTCAAACTTCATGACAAAGTTAATATACCCTTTCACTCTATGAGCGAAGGGTATAAAAAAAATTTTGGGACCTAAAGGTGTCACGTCTTGTAAAGAAAAAGTATGAGATTTTTAGTCACTAATCTCGATTTTCAGATTATTGTATGGCAGCAATGCTTAGCTTTCGACGTGGTCTGATAAGGATTTCCTGTTTTTGCGCTTATTATACCAATCCTTGAAGTAGTTACCTCTTGTGTCATCACTACCGGCTTTTCATGGTATAATCTTATCGAGCTTGGATATTGGTCATTTTTTTCGATAAGTTCTAAAAATCATACTTCTTTTATACCATGCTACCGCCACTGGTATTTTAACAAACGTCAAAGACATCAATCGTGACGTTGGAGAGCAGATATTGTAATTTGTTTCAAAAGAGAGAGAGAAAGAGAGAGGGATGGATGTTATAACAGATTTTTTATTAGTAAAATTACACTTATGTTAACTTTAGAACTAATTTAGGTCGATTACATATCTCTCGCGTGGAGGCCCCTTTTGAGTGATCCCCTCTCCGAGTGGTGGCCCCTTGAAAGTAAAGATTTTTTGAGAGTGGTGGCCCCTTAAATGTGGTGGTCCTGGGCGAACACACAGTTCGCCCACTCCTAGGTCCGGTCCTGCTGATATGTATACTTCTTATATGGTCCGAGATGCTTCCTTCAATGTGTTACAAACTTCATGACAATGTAGATATACCCTTTCACTCTATGAGCGAAGGGTATAACAAAGGTGCTTGATTTCAGAATATGTTTTCTCTCTCAGTGATGACTATGTCTCCTCGGATTGAGTGAATGGTTAATGCGTAGAACGGGCAATATGATGACGATGATTTTTCGTAAGATTTCAGTGTATTCCTATAAGCTTCCTACTTCCTATATCGACACCTATTATTATACTTTTAACGTTTTTTATCGGAACAAACCGAGTAAATGCAAGCAAATAACGATATGTAGGTATGTATAAGCTACAGGCGTTATGCATTTTGAATCACTGTTTAGTCCTGCAATAAGATTCTATTAGATTAAAATACGGTGTTATTATTCCATGATTGCACTATTATTTACTCTTACTCTGATACCACAAGATATGTACTCCTATTACAATACGATAGAAGCATGGGCGTAGCCAGGATTTCGGTCAGGGGGGGGCAAGCCCAAAATTTTTTCAACATCATGATTTTCTTAGGAGTTGAAATTTCCGGTCGCAGAAATATTGTTAGCAAATTTTAGAGTAGCCTGGCTTGTGGTTGGATTAGTGCACAGGGTCATGGATTCAGGACTCACCGTGAACGAATTCATTTTATGGTGTTTTTCTAACTCACGACCTACGTGACGGACTATGATGTCGCTCAGATTGTGAACAAAGTATCCATTTATGGGGATAAATAACATTGCTGGGCGTGCTGTTGATCTCAACACCTCAACAAAACTGCAGTTTAGATTGATATTTGGATAATATGATGAATCAATTACCCAAACGATATTTGTGTTGCCGGGATCGGATTCGAATTTGACAAAAGTGTTGTTTTGCCTCCTTTGTGATCCACGAAAGTAAAGAAAAGTCAATGCTCGTTCATAGAATGACCAATATACATATTTCGGGCGACTGCCCATCATCAGGGTGTTAACATCTATATAGAACATGACTAAATTAATAACATATTTAAATTAATAAAAGGAAAAGAGTTTGAACCTATAATTAATAAATAACACCAAATAACAAAAAAGACGGTGTACACATTGTAGAAACTTTCAAATGACGATAAACTAATAAAAACAGAAATGGCTAGTGTCAGTATGGATGTCAAATAATATCACAGATGATTTAAATATAAAGGTGTGTACATACATATCACAGATGTTTAAAGCTCAGTCGTAATTAAGTTAATGTAGGTGTTAGTGTATTGCTTTTTATCACTTTTCTCATTACAAGCAACATCCTCGTGTTTAATAATTTGATTCACTTCATGAATCTGCAATTTACATTTGTTTCGTTCCTTTATAAGGATTTTGGTGGCATCGAAATTAAATGTATGCTGTTCTTTTAGGGAATGTTTTGCAAGAGCAGAGAGATTATCGTTTAGTGATTTTGTACAATCGTTTCTATGCTGACTGACTCGCGTGCCAAGTTTTTGTATGGTTTCACCAATTTATGTCTTGTTGCAATTATTGCAATCGATTTTGTAGACTACACCTGATTGCTCTTTTTTGGGAATCGGTGTTTTTAATTGTTGAAACATCATGCCGTTTTTTGGCTAGGACGCATTGCGATATTAAGATCGGGTATGAAATGTTTGCAGTTTAATGCAGTTTAGATCTTGGAAATTGAATGTCACTCACACATCTGCGGCCCTAGTTTACTGGTGGACTGCCACGCATGTTATTTCTTTTTTTTGCTAATTTTAGAGTCCAGGCCCGTGCGCAGGAATCATCCAAGGGGAGGGTTTTACTTATATATTTAACTTTTTCATTCAAAGTTTAAAATATAAAGGTTATAATAATAACCTATGTTTAAGGTTTATAAAAAATAAAAAATGCAAATATTTGTATCCGTAATGATGATATTTGATAATGCAATGACTTGGCTCTAGTTATTATCGTTCAACATGGTAATTCTGCGGGGTACTGCAAAGAACTCTTTCAAAACAATTTGTGGATCCATCTCTACATCACGAGGTATATTTAGCAACGATAATCCGTTTAAAGTATCTTCAGACATTGTTAATCGAAGGTATTGCAAATATCTAGGGCTTCAAGTGCATTTTTCATATTTTGTACAGCGATTCGTTGACGCAAAAGTTGGACTTCGTTTATCCAGATGTCACGGGAGATGTCGTGCAAAATTGCAGAATATGGTCCACATAATTGTACACAAGACTTTTCATCAAAAATTTTCATTTTTTTAGGAAAGAGACAGGCGAAGTTCGATAAAATATTGCGATAATAATTTTCCACTGAATAGGTTTGTACGTTGGAGCGATGGGTTTGTTTCGACGCCAGTCTTGGCTTTTGTAATTGAGTATCATATTCGTCACTTCCTTTGCTTACAATTTTAAACCTTCAGCGTTTTTTTCCAACAAAACTTGTTTCACAGCGTCAGCCAGCTCGATAGTCTCGCCAGGATCTTGATTTTCTACTTGGAGAACTCAACTCAAAGACAATGTCAATGAATGTACTGAGCTGAGAATATGCATGGATACCAGAAAACCATTGTGACCGGGAAAGTTAAAAGGGGGCTATCTGGTAAAAACAAACAAGCGAGTAAACGGCCGATAAAGAAATCAAGTCGGTGCATAGTGTTTAAATGATTTGTCGTGATCTGATTTTTATGAAACTTGGTATCTATATACTTTCGATGATCCTGATTCGGCTACTGTTACCTAAAATGTAATTAGCGGGCAATATAACAGTAAATCCAAATGCAAATTAATTTTTCGACAAGTTCGAGTACATTTTCAGCACTTTCTTTGCTATATTGTATGATTGTTAATATACATGATCCATTGGTGGCCACAAAAATGATTTAGAGATTGCATTGCTGACCAGTAACTGGAATAACAGTAAATCATCAATCAATCATGTAAAGATAATGATGCAATTCCTTTCAATTGTTTGCTTTGATTCTCTTTGTGTGCTGATTTTAATAAGACACAAGTAGTCATTTATCAGCAGGACACTTAATATCTAAAAGTGCATACTAATTCCAGGGAATACCCGTAAGGACAAAAGGTCCTTTTTTGCTAAAAAAGTCCAATATGAGCAATATGGATATGAAAATACACTTGGTGAGACAAGCGCCCCGAAATACTATTTGTACATTTTTGAAATCTTCGGAAAGGATCTTCTCTCCTGAAAAGGACATTTTTGGAAAATTGGTTGTGGATAGGCAAGATGGGTTTCAAACGATAGGGACAGATTACAAGAAGTCATTGAAATAGTTTTGAATATTTTTTTTTTTGCATTTGGGTACACCAGAATATCGCGATATTCTAGTTCGAATCAAGAATATTTTATTCGCATTATGTACCCTTTATTTTAGATTGCGTTTTCCATGATAATTACGTCAATAGTCTACTACCGGTACAGCAAATATTGTCGGCAATATCTGATTTTACAGCCGACTGGTCAGTCAGGATCTTCCTTTCCCCACTGTGAAAAGAACTTTAGCGCAAGGGTATTTTACACTCAGAAAAATATTCATGAATTATATTTTATTAAATAAAAGTATACAATTACAATTCTGTCTGATTGTGACTCGAGGCAATGGCCTTTTTAAGACAATGATGAAAGTGTTTTTGGTATTGTGAATTGAATACCTAGATATTTAATTATAGTCGTTTCTTTCTTGGACAGACAGGATCATTGTCCAAGTAAAACGCAAACGGATCAAAATTGTCCCCTTCAGTAACTGCTTACTATTGTGTCATCAGTCCCCAACGCGATATTCTGAATTGGAACTTGCATTTGATATTATGCGCCGTGCAAGATTTAATTTAAAGGAAAATATCCCAGGAAATTTTAAAATGATTGACTTAAATGATTAGAAACCAGATAAACTGAAAAACAAAATTACATACGGGAAATTTTAGGGAAATTGTTTGCAGAGGCATCTGGGAGATGGCATTGGCAGATGATCCATGACATAGCTTGGATCAATTTAACAGATTGTCGTTTTGTATGGGAATTCCAGTAAATATGGAAATGCTCCACAAAGTCGAAAAGCCCTTATGACAATAAGCGCGTTTTTTACCATCGCGATTAACGCGTGATTTAAAAGTAAAAAAAAATCCCGGGTAACTGCTCAAACAACTTACAACTGTTCTACATTTTTGTCTTACTGTCGTCGGCTTATTTTTTAGATTTGACCGGTTTCGTCACATAAGACACTGATTTATCTGAAAAATCTAAGTACCTCAATAAGAAATATTCGCTGTTTTGTTTTGAATTGTCATTTTTAAAGGTAGGTACTCAAACTTAAAAAACGAAATTGCCATATTTTTTTCCCTGTAGATTAGCCATCTACATTTAATTCACCTAAACTCTATCCCGCGTAGGGTAGTGGCACGTGTGAAAATTAACTAGGTAGATGTATTTGTTTTTTTCTATGGAGTTCGTTACTCAAAACTACTCCAGATGATCAAGAAAACGCAACTGATGGTATTTTTCAACCAACCAACGTGGAAAATTCTTGGTCAAAAAATGAAACTTTTATATGGGATGTAAGCTTATACTTCCACGTTATGTGTCGAGGACTTTCAAACTAACGGTTGTCCTTAAAACATGTAAAGTACAGCAAAGTTCTAGCGGCACAGAACTCGAAAGAATTACTTCCAGTCCCTACTGGGAGTTTCTGTAAGGATGCCTTTAAGCATTTCTTTTATTATTAAGAAAAAACCCGAGGAAAAAGATTTTTTTAATTTTCAATTAAATTAACAACTAAAACTATTTTTTTTTCAAATTCTACAGAACGTAATTAACTAATATTATCCAGTATAGATATTGTTCGGTGGAGATATACTCCAATCAACGGGGAGATTTTACCTTGCAAAAATTGTCTCAAATTGATATGAATTGATAAGTTATAAAGACAGGTGGGGTAAGTTAAAGTCCAAGTTTGCGTCACTTCCCCCCCCCCTGTGCTCCTGCCGCCATTTTGAAAAAACCATCTACAATCTGCCTTTTCATCAGTTTTTGGGGTGAAACTTCTTTACAGTTCATTTGAACACAAAACGTGCCAGGACAATTTTGTAGAGAACAAAATTTCCTACAAACTTCATCTAAAAAGTTGTACTCTACAATAAAAACTAACAGAGTTATAGCACCAAGAAAATGCGGGAAATTCCAAAATTCATACCAATTTTGCAGTTTTTTGCATTTACATATCAATAACTCATTACCGCTGCATTGTAGCTTAAAGTCTTCTAAGTATGTGTTATAGGAATAATGATTGTCATCAAATTGCATCATAAATTGTGTTCGTAAGATGCACAGGATGAGAGTAAATCCAAAGAGAGTATAATGAATTTTATCGACTTGACAGGGTCTTCACATGTTTAGGCTCGCCTCCCTTCTCTTCCTATGCTACGAAATTTTGTCAAATGGGGCATATTTTTGCGTTTGTTTGTTTGAATTTTTCCTAAGCAAATATAATGATAGAATGTTGAGATATTATGAATTCTAAAAAATGAAAAAGGCAGTGGCAAATTGAATTATTTGCGTAGTTATGGCTTTGGAAAGAAACATTTTTCATTTAAGCCCGGTTTATTTCGTCGATGTTTCTTGAAATAGGAAACAAACACCGGATACGTAATGTACTCGACGTCCCCTTTCATATGATGCCCCGCATGCCGACCTCCGGTTAAGGAATAAATAGTGTCCTTTTTTGTCCTTTTTAGGACCTTTCTGATCAAAATGTTGATTTATTTTGATGAAAACTGAGCTAACTACCGTGTAGAGTAGGAAAAATACTTTCGAATGCAATTCATAGCTCAATTTCGTATAAAAATGGAAGAAGCGAGTTTTGCCGCGCACCGCCTCAAATACAAACATGGTCATTATGAGAGACTCTGACATTAATCTTTTATACGCGCAAGAATGAAATATATTAACGGATTAGAATGCACTCAACGTCTCCTTTGATATGATATCGCACATGCCCGTTCCGCATTAACGACATTTCTGTGTCCTTTTTGGTCCTTTTTAAAATCAAAATTAATTGTTGACCTAGCTTGATATCTAGCACCCAAAATATTATAAAACAAAAAACTACATTTGATTATTTTTTCTATTGAACATTAAAAACTATTATTCCACTATTTAAAATTCTGTATAAAAGTCTACTTTATATAATTTGATAATAAATTATAACAGTAAAATATCATTACTTACATTATATACAATAATGCCTACATCTCATAAAATTGAGAAACTTATAAAGCTTAAATTTCCTAAAAATGTTGTATTCGATACTACATTTTTTGTTTTCATGCCGCTCCCTACCTCAACTCATGCAGGCTTATATGATTTGCGGTATTGATTTTTACTTCCAACTTAGTGAATGGGACGTGTTGAAAATTTGGGTAAATTTGCTTTAGCAGTTGAAAAGATATTCAGAAATACACAAAATTTCAATTTCACATTGGATTTTGATGATTTGATGGCGAACTTCAAGATCGATTTTCGGACCCATTTTTTGAATTTTGGCAACTGCGGTTTCCACCATCGGGAAGAGCACATTTTTTTCTGTGGAAGTCACTAAAAAAGTGAAAATCGAAATTTTTACACGATAGCCCCTTTTTAACTTTCCCGGTCACATATATTGTAAGAAAAAAACATCTGAAAGAATAACATAAAACTTGAGTACATATTTCCAAATTTTACCTAGAAATTCGAAGTTTTTATAGCTGAGAGGAGTTGAAAAGCTTCAGATGAAGTCTTTGGGTATCTCTACAGGTAATCAATATTTCTTTAAAGGCATTACTGCTGGTTGCAAATGTAGGTAAGTTTCGACAGATTCATGCTGTTCCACCCATCTGGATCAACAAATTTTCAATTTTTTTATCCTGTCATCTTTCAGCTTATCATTATTATTTATCGCATATTGAAGAGCAAGTTGACGTTTTAGATCTGTAATTCGTCCCGTATCCTTGGATCCTCGAGAAGCAAGCCCAACGCCAGTATAGATTTTTTTGAAGTTAAACGTTTGCCAATAATATTCAATAGAAAATTTTGGCAAAAATTTCCAATGGGGGGTGTTTCAACCCCCAAAACCCCCCCTTGCGCACGGGCCTGTTAGAGTCATATTTTTAAAATGGAGATAAGAATGATTTTCTTCTGCATTCTGATTACATTCAACTGGCCTCCAATATCTGCCTTTTAGGGCGTAGTTTGTGTATTTTCAGTGCATTTTTTGCATTTCGGACTGCATATACAAACTTGCGAAATCAGTATGTTTCGTCTGTCACTTTCATCTTAGCAAAGTAGCATCGTCAGAGTATTTATAAATCCTTTATTGATTGAAATATGGTTAACGGTTTTAATAAGATTTCCTCTAAATTTATCAAAGTATTAACAGTGGCTAAATTTTATTGATGGTATGATTCAGCTAGAAAATAAATTTTAAATGAATAACTTGAAAGAACCGCTCTGTGGCACACTTTGTTGAGTCGCACTCTACGATGCTAGTAATCTAGAGGTCCGCAGATCGAATCTCGGCGTGGTCCAAAATTTCCGTACATGTGCAGATAGGAAATATATAGTGCTTGCGAAATTATATACACTCCGAAATGATATGCGCAAGTAACGTTGACTCGAAGTAGCCCATAAACAGCTGAGTGAACGCACCATGGCCCCACAAGGGGCTATACGGTACTGAGAAGAAAAAGAAGAACTTGAAAGATTCTGAAATATGAGAGTATGAGACCCGTTGTTTACAAGGTCTTTAACCCTGGAAGGTCATGCTTATTTTTAGTACGGAAAGGTCATGCTTCGTCGATTCGACGACTCTCAACTTGGACGCCTCATACAAATCACCCTTTCTCAAATTATTTTCAAAATTTGACAGATTTTCAATCGTTAGTTTATTTAGAATGGAAGAACATCGATTTCGGAACCGATTTTTATGAGTTCGAAATGAAATCTTCCTAAAATGAGGAAGAATTTTGAGACATTTTCCTGATTTGTCCTATTTTTGCCCTAGTAAATATTTTTTCCATAATTTTTGAACGTGCTAGTTGTATAGACACAGACTTATCGTCCAATCGACAACCAAGCATAAGAAATACTAGAGTTGTTCATCCTTCGTCGTTTCGACCACGCCAATTTCCAAAAATCCAACTTACTCTGCTTATTTCGTCTAGTCGCAATTTACCCGGCAAGTACATTGGCACGGTAAGTGCTGTACGAAATATCAGCTCCAAATAATGAGAATTGTCACGAAAAATGGGATAAATTTGATGATGCGTAGTCGATTCGACGAAACATGACCTTCCAGGGCTAACAAAGCAAAGCTGTATACCATATGTCACCCTTTCAGATGAAAATAAGTTGAATTCCAACGGTTGAAATTGTGTACTCAGAAGCCATGAAATGAAACAGGAAATATGGGATCCACGCAGCCACAGTAGCACACTCACAAGTGAAATGTGTGTGCTGGTACGCAGCCTCCGTCAGTTACGGGAGGCCACTCACTCGCTGTCATCTATTTGTATGCGCCTCCTGACTGCAAACTGTCCCGATCATGGCTTCTTCGGCAGCACTCGGAGTAGCAATAAAAACAAAATTTTTGAAAATGTTGTATAGTGCAGCGATTTTTTTACTACATCGATAAGGATTTTTTTACCATCTTCATCGACCAGGGGGGGGGGCGACCGCCCCTCCCTGCCCCCTCTGGCTACGCCCATGGATAGAAGATAATGTTATGTGAAGTATCAGAGTTCTGAAATTGTTAGTTGAGCTGCCCGGCATGTCGCATCGTCCTTTTTAACGGTATTTTTGCAGAAAAGCAAAACACTTTCCAATGTCAATCAGTTTGGCAGCTAAACATAAACATTTACCATTCCCATTATCACTTGCTATACATTTGCAAATATTCTTCCCATGATGGAAAATATTATGTCCAAAAGATGTTTTGTGTCAGACATTCAATCCATCGATTTAAAAATACATACACTAAAACAAAATTTGTACAAAATGTAACATGTATTTTCCATCTTTAAGCTGATGTACCTAAATTTGTTCGAGATTTTCTTTGTACCAAGTAATTTCGCATTTACACTTTGCAAAAAAAGAAAAAACAAATTGAAACTGCCCATACAAATAGTGGTGAAGACCTGAAAAAATTTGAAGTCCATTTTTTTATGAATGTCTTCAGTATATGACTAATTACATTATAATTGCACAACACTGGCATAGTAAATTGAAGTTAAACATCTTTACCACGGATGAACATATGTTAATGTCAAAAGTTATGACAACAAGAATAAGACGCATGTTTAACACGTCTTAACGTATGTAACGGGAGATAGAAAGTTCAGAGACCCTTTTTTATTTTTTTTAAAGATTGTTTCTATTTGCTATTAACTCCTTAATTTCGAGATAATTATTTTTTAAATGCGTAGATGCAGGGTATTACTCATTTAAATGACTCATTAAACGAATTCTAATTTTGTATTTGATTTGTTTTGTAGTTAACAGTTCAGAAATAAATTAGGCGGAGCGCCGTTGTTACTATGTATGTATGTATTTAGCGTACAATTAAATTTTAAATTTCTTTAAACCATTTTCAGATTGATTGAAAATTGGCTTTCATTATAATACAGCTACATCGTATGGGGTTTTCTATTTTTTTTTATTGTTCTTCTAAAAACGTAGGCGTTCAGAATAACCTATGGCCCACGGTGAATGTTTTTAATAAACAAGAATTTGAAAACGATGCATCACCATATGAATGGGATAGTGATGTACGCTCTTGACGTTCAGTGGCAGATTAATCAAATTTCATCACTATGAACAGAGCCGCGTTTACAACTAACTCCATTCCCATGAAGATTCCGATTTTATCAAGGACAACGTACGTACCAATCTCTTTTCATATTTTAAAAGTGCAAATCTTTAGCAGCTCAAACATACTTAAAAAAAATCCATTTAAGTAAGTAATGAGTTTATACTTGCATCACTATCATCATCTAATAAATCGTGGAAATCTTTCACCAGCGCAGCACTAGAGAAAGATTGACGTGTAAGCTGAAATTTTCTCATGCAGCCGACACTTTGTACGGTGTGTGTGGTGTTGTAAATTTAATGCTCATCATTACATTTTAATTTTATTAGACACACATCACCATATCTTTTTATTTACGGTATACCCTTTTACTAGTAAAGTCGCCCAGTTACAATTCATTTCTTTTCGCCTAGACATCAATCTCTAATCCATATAAATATGTATGTCCAGCAGTATGGACCATGGATGGTGTTAACTGTTTATTACCTCATTATACCCTTCGCTCATAGAGTGAAAGGGTATATTAACTTTGTCATGAAGTTTGTAACGCATTGAAGGAAGCAACTCCGACCATATAAAAAGTATACATATATGATCAGCATGACTTGGGGAGTCGATTGGGCGATGTCCGTCTGTCTGTCTGTCCGTCTGTCTGTCTGTTGCGACGCGTTTTACTCGGCCAATTTAAACGCTATGAAGCTGAAATTTTGCACAAATGCTTCTTTTTGCTGCAGGCAGTTTGTATGTTTGAAACGGTAAAATCGGACAATGGGGTCATGGGGCTGCCATACAAACCCAACGCCCCAAATTAGGTTCTTCTAAGAAAACTTTTTTATTTGTGTACCAATTTCAACAAAATTGCACACAAATATGTTTACATTGATAACACAAAACATATGTAAGAATGGATTAAATCGGACAATGGGGTGGCCATACAAACCCAACCCCTATTTTGGTTCTTCTAAGAAACATTTTTGCACCAATTTCACAAAACCTTGAATTAATGTGTCTTTACCAAAGCAACAAAAAAGTTAAAAACGAATGGAATCGTACTGTGGGGCCATGCCCCCCCCCTCCCAACAAAATTTTCCGAGTTAATATTTTTATTTGCCCACTTATTTCAACCAAGCCCAAAACTTTTGTCAAGGCGGAAGAAAAAGAATGAGGAGGGGGATTAAATACAAGTCATAGGTACACCCGAAAAAACTTTTAGCCCAAGGAGAGCGAAGGGTATCCAAATTTCGGCCGCGACCGAAATTAACGTCGGCCCCCTAGTTTTCTTTAATCGATGGTTTGTGTGCGCGCTCTAAACACTATGAAAATTAAAATTTCACACCTGGCAAGGTGCATGCAAAATTGCTCGTTTTCAAATAATTGGGTCATTAACATATCGTTCAACGACGCGATGGGGCCGGTGGCGCGATGGGTGCATTAGAATTACTAGACTAACTAACTAGATGTAGATGCAAATTTCGTTTAATATGTGCATAGTCTCTCAGAAATCTGTGCTTTGCTCTGAAGTAAAAAAAAAGTAACATGAAAGAATCACCTGATGGTGCTGTGTTAGATTCATTAATGCACTTCAATCTACACACACAGACACAGATCTTGAAGCATTTTGAACGTATCTAGTTCGTTGAAATCATTAATTAATCAGAGCTTAGCCGTACTTAGGTGAAGTTCATCATCATTCATCTTTCTTTTCAATTGGCCTCGCCCATACACGGCGATGTGTGGTGTTGTGTAGATCGCCCCGTTAAAATACACTATTAGTGTTAGAAATTTTCAAATTGTAATTATATATCAATGGCGTGTCATCAATATTGCTGTCGAAGAAAACGGTTAACAGTACACTACACACATGAGATTAATCGAAATTGAGTTTAGAGCTGTTACGAGCGGTCGGAGATAGTATTTTAGACAAAGTATAGATGATTATGCAGTGGAGGAAGAAGCTAATTTACTTGGCACTACTAGGACGATGGAGGTATGCGAGTGTTAGCATTTAATTCTGCATAATTTATGTGACACCTATTTGCTTAAATTGTAAAATGAATAACAGAAACGAAGGGGACCTAGGTAGGAAGTTCTCGGGTCCGATTTGTACTATCTTCCATAACAAACATGACACCAATGTCGAAGCTTCAAGGTTCAACATTTGTCGAGAGGAATACTTCGAGAGAACGGTTTTTGATAGAAGATAGAGATAGAAGTTCGCACGACAAAAATCAACTCAGTCAAAAAAATACACATTCTCAGTTACATACTAAAGCGAAGATTCCATTACATATCTATGTTCAAAGTCTGTTTTGTGATGAAGAGATTTTCTAAAGCTTTATCTGGATAGCCATCTCTTCAACGAACAACCAAAAATAATTTTATTTTGCAGTGATATGAAAAGAGCGTTCTAATAACGAAGCTTCAATTCCACATACATATAACTAAAACCGTAATCGCATATACAATTGTTGGTATAAAAATAAGAAACACCGAACACTTTTTTTTCTGCCACAATATTTCATAAGAAATTATAGAGAAATGACTTGACCCTCTATGAACGGATGTGAACTCCTTTTCCAAGGGGTCATTCCCGCTATAGTCACTAAAATTGGCCGTTTTCAGTACTGGACGGGACCAAATCGAAATTGCAATTTCCCCAACGCATACACTGAGAAAAAAAAAACTTTTCATAATATTAATGAATGCCATTCTTTAACTAAAATTAATTGTATCAATGTTCAAATCGCTGATATGAGGCTTTCATTGAGATTTTCGGTATGGCAATTGAAGGATTTCTTTTATTTAATGACTTGACTTGTGTCCAAGTTTCCGTTTTCCCGGAAAAGTATCCATATAATTCGTGAAGCAATGTATTTTTACACGAATTTAATGAAATCATTTCATTAGATTTAATTAAATACTTAGGAAATGTGAAGTCAATGAAACTGAATTCATAGTATCAGTGGCCGAAAATTATTGAAAAATTCATTGCATACAATTTTAAAATTTTATGACTATTATGTAAACATTTGTTTCAGTGTAGTGACATTGATGTCAATAGAAAAGTCTCGAATCCCAATGAACGGATTTTCAGCCCTTATCCCTATAGTCAGGCCAGCTCTTCATCGTTGTCAGTACTGGCCAGATCAAAATTACCCAGTTTTAAAGCGTGTGGTTTTAGGGTAAGTTCTACCAAGACTAAGGGGGTGAGAGCCCAGGGATAAGGACTGCGGATGTTTATACCCGTCACTATGTGAAAGGGTATATTAAATTTGTCATGAAGTTTGCAACGCACAGAAAGAGGCACCTCCGACTATATAAAGTATATATATTATTGATCAGTGTGACGCGAGAAATTGATTGAGCGAAGTCCGTCTGTCCGTCTGTTGCAACACAAACTAGTCCCTCAGTTTTGAAGCTATCGGGCTGAAATTTTGTATAGAAGTTTCTTTTTAGTGTACACTGTATATATGTCGGAACGAATGGATTCGGACTATGGTGTAATGGGGCTGCCATGGAAACCAACCTCTCAAAATTAGGTTTTTCTAAGAAAAAGTTTTTTCTTTATGTACCAATCTCAACCAAACTTCACCCAAGTGTGTTCCTAGTAAAGCCTCAAAACATATCTAGGAACGGATGGAATCGGAATATTACGTCATAGGGCTGTCATACAAACAAACTCCTGAAAATTAGGTTCTTCTTAGAAAAACTTTTTTCTTTATGAACCAATCTCAACCAAACTTCATCCAAGTGGGTTCCTAGTAAACCCTCAAAGCATATTTAGGAACGGGTGGAATCGGAACATTACGTCAGAACTTGATCTGCTAAGAACAACTTTTTTGTTTGTTATTTAATCCGACCTTAACCAAACTTTACCCAAATGTGTTCATAGTAAAGCCTCAAAACATATCTAGGAACGGGTGAAATCGGAACACTACGTTATAGGGCTGTCATACTAGCAAACTCCCAAATATTAGGTTCTTGTAAAAAAACTTTTTCCTTTCTAACCAAAATTAATCCAAGTGTGTTCCTGGCTTAGTCTCAACACATCCAGGAACAGATGGAATCGGAGCACGTAATGGTGCTGCGGTAGAAATTAAAAACAAATTAGAAATTATTAGCACAAAAGAAACTTGAGTTTCATTCAAATGTGACGGGTATTCAAATTTCGGCCGCACCCGAAATTAGCCTCGGTCTGGTTTTTTTTTTCAATTTAATTGGATACGGATATTCCGAAGAAATAGGCTGAGACATTAAGCCAGAATGGGTGACGCGTTTACACCGCAGGCCAAGCAACGCGACTTCATAGAGCAGTATAAAGCAAGGAAGAAGAAGCAGATTAGGGAGAATGTTGGTACACTGAAAAAATGGTTTAGACTTTTTATCTAAAGTGAAGTAGTTGACTTAAATTAAGATAGTTTTACCAAAGGAATAGCTGATTTCTCTAATCTTCGTAGCTGAAAATACTATTAAATTCGTTCATTTAATCACGCAAGATTAGAAGAAAAATTCTTCCACAAAAGTTGTTGATTGTTCTATTTACTACAATTTAACTACAAACAATCGTTCTTTTTTCTTCTACACAATTTAGCTATCCAACATTTAACAATTTATAGATAATGAATAGCTGTCTTTACAAATGAATTAATTGAATTTGCAAATATAGTAGATGTTTCAACTAATGACGAACAGAAGAATTATCCATATCTTCGTAACTGTTTCAACTACATAGAATCATAAGCTGAAAATCAACGCGAACTTTAGATGAATTCGACTATTTCTTTAGATAACCATTCTAATTTTTTTCTCTGTGTATAGTTACAAGTGATTGTTTTTTTTTGTCGCAGAGTGTATTAAAACTATGCCTCCTGTAAAAACAATTATTATACCTACGTTTCATCCAAATGTGTCCTAGAAATTGTCCTATTTTTAAAACATAACTTTTAAAAACTTAAATGCAGGGCATATTTACATACAATGTCCGAAAAGTCAACGTCAATTAACAAACGGGGGAGAGCACGTCTGGGATCCGTTACACCAAAAATATTTTTACTAGGCGCATATTTTTACAGTTACACGCAGTCGAAAAAAACGTAGACAAAAACTAAAAGTAAAAATAAACTGCAAGTCTTTATATGTAGACCATGTTTTGAGTCCATATTGGGGAAAACAAAGTTTTATTTACCAGTTTTATTTTTTTTAACCTTTTTTACATCTTCTAGTTTTTTTTTTTCAAAAGAAACAAAGGCACAGAGCAGATATGCAGATATCTCCTTTTTGACAAAGGTTTTTTAGTTCTAGCATTATACTGAAACCTCTAATTTCGGGGATAGTTGCCCACTCTACGGATTAGTTGTCTCAATGCATATTTGAATGTGAGGATAGTTACCCTACTAGGGGAATAATCCGTTAAAATTTTAGTAACCACAAAAAAAAACTACATTTTACGATGCAAAAAGAATATTGGAATTATGAAAAGGAAGTCATATCGCCGTCTAAATGCACTGCAACACTTCTCACCACCTGGACGAATAGAGTCCTCTCGGCGCCCCCACTACCTACATTATATCAGCTGAGGAGACTAGGCTCCCGAGAGCCACAAGACCAACACTAGCCCAGCTTAGGTCGGGTTTTTGTTCGCGCCTCAATTCCTACATATCTCGAATAGACCCTGACATTCAGAACATTTGTACGAGCTGTGGTGGTGCGCCTGTTCCGATGCCCCGCTGCACCCACTAACCTCACCCCGAAGGCGTTATGACACAACCCTATTGCCGCTGCTACGTTCTTGTCACTTTGAGACAATAGGCGAGAACGACGACGATGCTTAGAACCAAAGCCACCTTCACTAGAAGCCGGGAAGCAGCAATACATGCACACAAAACGAGCCTATGAACATGTCGTATATACGTTGCACGATGCACTAACACAAGCACAGCGCATGTAAAAAAACCGTGTCTGCTCTGATAAAAATCGCGAAAACATGTGGAAAATTCACTTTTTGTCGGGATTTTGTTCTTTCACTGCATTCTAGACACTTTAATTCACAACACATTCCACTTTTCGCGACGAAAATCGACCGGGAACCAATACTTTTCGTGTAAAGTTGGTCGCGACCCAACCCGATTTGCCTTTACCGCAATGTAAATTTTCGATCTGAACAGGCCTATGATTTGGCGCTTAAGTATATGAACGTGTTCTGCTTCCGGGCTTTGTATAAAGATGGCTTTGCTTAGAACACATCCACGCGGTTCACGCCTTTCTGCACCGCTACTACAACAAAAACATAAAAAGTAAGGCCTTTCTAAAAATAACAGTCAGACACCTAAACAACAGACTAGAAATAACAAATTATTCGTCAAACACAGTGGTTCCTAACCCGCAGATGTCTGCGAACCACGAGCCTGAAAGTGAATTACGACGGACCATCTTACGAGTGTCAATTAGAAAGTTTTGAGAATTGAAGAAGTGTTGGTCAGGGTCAACGGATATTAACGACTTTAGGTGGATATAAGACGACTTTAGGTGGATGGTTTTTGGATGGTTTTTTGGTCTTTCATGAATGTTCATAAGAAAAATTAAAAAAAAAACCTTCGATAAATAATTTTAAAATATTTTTTTCTTGTATCCAGCTAGTATAACTTTGTGGATTAGACAATAATGATTAATGAATAAATAATTTTCCTAGCCTAAGGGAGGTGACATGGCAACAGCAAAAATTATGAAACTCTTACTCCGGGATGGATATAAAACTAAAATTCATGGGAATTCTGTTATCGGAACTTTTTCGTCAATTATTGTACTTGACCCTATAGTACTCAAACCGTCACAAACAGTTGATGAAAGGTGATTATTCAGGACAGAAGTTTAGTACTGATGGAGGGCTCTAATGAAAAATATTCGACTTGTTAGTGCTGCTCTAATGTGGAGACGAACCTTGTCATCTCATGCTAATTGAAAACAAGTGTAGCTTTCTTTCATGGCGCTGGACAAAAGTATGATTTTTGGGTTAAGAATAATCAGCCCCTCTAGCCAAAGAAAGATAAAATGAAACAATGAGGATAATGTGCGACACCTAATTTGGCATCAGTCACAATAAAATCCAAAACAGGAAATTATAGTGGAAATAGCTTAACAGGCATTGATAATTTCCAAAAAAAAATGAATTAATTGAGATGGTTCAGTGATCACCAAAAACTAAATGGAACCCAGAAAGTTTCAATTCAGATTTGACAAGCAAACGGCTTTGAATGAGAATCAGTCCTTTGCAGGTCGATTTTTGTCACAAAATATTTTTGCAGACTGCCCTGAAAGCGAAATAGAATACACTCATATCCGTTTTGGGTTTATTTCTACCCGTAACCACATTAGACTACATTATGTGACCTCATTCGCCTATTCATTCCAAAGCGTGGATATGCAAAAAAATACATGTACAAAAAATGAGTGTGGCTACATCCTTTGATCCTTTCCTTCTCAGACTATACTGGGAATATATGGTATAAGAGAGTAGAGTTTTGTTCCGTCACAAAAAAAAAAGAACAAATAACTCAAGACAATATTGCCAAACATTCGGTCGAAATGTTCGATCAAATTTGTTGTCAAGATATTGTTTGTTCGGCACAGAAACTGAGATTCATTATACTATGAGGCCGTCGAAGCTAACAGGGCTTCACAATACACCACTCTTATTTGATTCGAAGGAAAATCTGCTGCAATTTTGAAATCCTATTCAGAGATATCTCCAAAGTTCGTCTATCATTAGCTGTATATTCTGCTTTTCATTAAACGACGATGAAAGTCGGTGACACAATTTGACCACGGCCTGTTCGCCAGGCTCAGCAATTTGCAAGTGCATATATATAGATAAAAAAAATTCGTTCGTTAACAGATTCATCTGTGGACCACCTGAACGGCTCCTACGGACAACATCGGTCCGCGGACCACAAATTGGAGAATAGTGGCCTACAGCTACACGATATGACAGTCACCAGTCTAAACATAAAGTGGTGCAAGTGGTACTAATCATCTAGTCAGTCACAAAGAAACTATTCGAAGTATATACTTCTCCTCCATAATTTGTTGTATATTCAATGCGATGCAAGTAAATAGATTTTTCAATTTCAGTACCGATCCTTTGACCCGTGCATGAAATTCACTGAACTACAGATAGACTACAAAACCCTAAAAGAAAAGTACCTATCACTATATATATATGTTTTGATAATTGCAGGAAAGCATCCAATCAAATCAAGTTCAACTTTATTTGGCAGCAATTTCTGACCGACAAATACAATAGTAAAACGTCTGTTATTAAAATAATGTAACTGCTACTAAAAGTCTATTTAAAGCAACCGAAAATGTGGTCAAGTTCATAACAAATAAGAGTTGCATGGTCAGTCTTCCGCAATAAAATGCTCAAATATGGTGTGTATCATTTGATATCGCCAAATGTGTGTTAGCTCTGCATTCGTACATATTTGAATCTTTATTTTTTGTATGAATACAAATTTCAGATTTGTTATTATAAAATTGATTTGCTCAAATTTGTATGCTCTAAAATAAAAGACGTGTTTTGTAAACCTGCTAAATTACTCTTGTCCAATAGCATTTTGCTATGCAAAAAATGGCAACTTATTTCAGGGGTCCACTGAAGAAGATAGTCGGAGTGCCCCGAGTGAAGTTGTTTCGCCACTGTGAGAGCATGTGACTTTAAGTAGTCACTACAAAATATACCTTTTTTGTAAAAAGTCTCCAGGATCTCCCCGCGGACCACCTACGGGTGTCTCACGGACCACCCACGGTCCGCGGAACTCCGTTTGGGAAGCACTGCTATAGAGGATACCACTGGGCAAGGTTCGAAAGTTTTTAATCAACGACATTTAGCTCAGAAAGAAAGAGAGAGAAATATTTGACATACATTACCTTGAAATAATCACAAGTATCCAAAATAAAAGGTTGGCACCAGGCGTTTAATATGGGTAATGCTAAACAGGGTTGCTAAACTTGATTTTGGACATTAATGATTTGAAAAACGTTCGCGGACAAAACAAGTGTGAACAAACAGAGGATTCTTTTAGGCACCTATTAAATTTAAAATGCAGATTTAACAGAGCAGTGACTTCAAAAAAAGTTTTCCGTTTTCATCAAGTAACGCGGTAGCGTCTCGCCCGCCATTGAAAATCAAAACAAAACGCGAACAAGTATGATTACTGTCCGACTACATCCTTCCAGTCAACTTTCAGACTTCAATACATTTTTTACCAAAATGTTCAGCACATCGAAATCTAGTGTACCTATAGGCTATCAAACTCTCAATTTTACAAAAAAAGGGGAATTTTTTTTCACGAAAAGAGAGTAACCCGATTTTAGAATGCAGCCTACAATTCGTAGAAAGACTTGCCTCTCCCCGTGTTTTTTTTTTGGGAATTTGGTACACATGATTCTCTGATGCAGTGGTTCCCAAACTTTTTAAAGACGCGGAACCCCTGAGACCGTCGAATTCGTTCTCGGAACCCTAAAAATGGGTCGTTAAGACAAGACGAACGTTGATAGACAAGACAAAATGTTCATCGTACCCATACAAGGAAATGTGTGTTATTAGAAAAAAAGTATCAATATTTAGTTGAAGTATGCTGTTAATAAAAAAATGGAACAATTTAATGAGAAACATGTGCCTGGTAATTTTTATATATTTCACTGATATTAGGCCGAATATATGACAGAGCATATCCTCCTCCAAGTTCCTGAGGCTTTCGCGTTTTCTTGTTTTTATATTGAGCATAGTTGAAAATCCGATTTCACATAAATATGAAGTTGAAAACAATAGCAATATATTTAGAGGTTTTTTTTGACAAAACAGGGTATTTTTCCTTGGCGGATATCAAAAATTCTTCAGGCGAACCTTCTGCAAATTTTAATCTTAAACCTCGATCAGAGGAAAGCGATGTTAATTCTTCTTCTTCCGGCAAGGTTAACGTGTCTACCGCGTACGGTAGTCAAGAAGTAGTCATAGCATCTGCCTATTTCTCGGCAGACGACGACTTTATTCCACCAGAGAGAGTCTCCAGCCTAATTTACTACTGATGCAAATCCAACAACCGACAATTTATTATCGGTTGTGACGCAAATGCTCACCACACTGTGTGGGGTAGTACGGATGTGAACATGCGAGGTAAGAAACTTGTTGACTATTTAATGTCCAAAAATGTGTTCGTCCTCAACAAAGGGTGCAAACCCACATTCATCACAGCGGCGCGGGAGGAGGTTCTTGACCTCACTCTTGCCAGTGGACCAATATCGGATTTTATCTCTGATTGTATCTAGCGAGGAATCCTTGACAGATCACAGGCACATAAGATTTTATCTTGCAGGGAGCTCAATGCTCCAGGCTGCATCCACGTGTCAAAAAAAAAAAAAAACAATTGAAAATTGTTCAAAGATCTGGTCGTTTACAGTGTCAGGACTTTACCGCTGTTATTTGAATCCCCCTGCGATGTAGAGCTTGCCGCAGATCAACTAAATAGTGTAATCATCTCCGCATACCAAGAGAGCTCTTTCATTCCCGTAAAGTCCCCTGGTGGAATGATGAACTCGATTGAAAACGGTCCCATGTTAGGAGATCGTTCAACTCAGCCAAACGCTGTGATCAGTGGGAGACATACAAGCGCTCCTTAACCGAATACAACATGATGATTGGGCAATCCAAAATGAAGTGCTGGAGGAAGCAGTGTGAAGCAATTCAGTCTTTACCTGAGGCTTCACGGCTTTACAAAGCCCTCCATAGAGGTACCACAAACGGAGTTGGGTTACTCAAATGCCCGGATGGTTCGTTCACGACTGGTCCCAAGGAGACCCTCCAACTTCTCCTCGATACGCACTTTCCTGGATTTGTCTCCTCAGACAGTCGTCCAGAATCTTTGACAGTGACAAAGTGAAATGGGCTATTCTGACCTTTGATCCATTTAAGGAGGTTTTCACACTTGTACTTAATCTGGCCAGATTACGTAATCTGCGGTGTGGTGAATTTAATAATATATGGAATTTGACATCTCAAATTAAGTAATTTGCACAGATTACGTAATCTGGCCATAAGTGTGAAAACCTCCTAAGGCTGCGGAGATCGATGGAGTATTTCCTGCTATCCTTCAAAACTGCCTGGATATCATCCTGCCATACCTTACAGCTCTGTTCAAAGCTAGCTATTATTTTTGTCACATCCCACTTGCTTGGAGGAAGGTCAATGTATCTTTCATCCCTAAGCAAGGTAACAAACCTGAGGACTTACCAAATACCTACAGGCCCATCAGTCTATCCTCCTTTCTTCTAAAAACTATGGAGCGTTTAGTTGACCAACACATCAGGAATCTGATGATGAAAAATAACCCTTTACATCATACTCAATTTGCCAATGTAAAGGGCAAGTCGACGGTGACGGCACTTCACAAGCTCGTCAGCACTATTGAAAAATCTATAGATGAAAAAGAGATCGCTTTGTGTGCGTTCCTAGACATCGAGGGTGCCTTCGAAAATACTGGTTACGATGCGATTACCAGAGCCCTCGTTAGGAGAGGGGTGCCACAGCCCATCAGGTGGATTGACGCCATGCTAAAAGGAAGGGATATTTATTCCTCCCTCGGCGGTCACACTCTCAACATTAACGCTATCAAGGGATGCCCTCAAGGGGGTGTACTCTCACCCTATTGTGGTCCTTTGTAGTAGATGAATTACTCTCGCTACTTGAGGTGCAGGGTTTTTTTCGCCATCGGCTACGCGGACGATATCACTATCGTGATCAGGGGCAAATTCGAGTCGGTTATCACGGATTTGATGACTACAGCCCTAACGACAGTTAACAGATGGTGCACAGCAACTGGGCTCAATATCAATCCACAGTCCTAGTACCATTCACGAGGAAAATTGTTCCTCCTCTTGACCCAATCTACTTAAGAGGTGTGCTCATTACCTATTCCAAAGAAGTTAAATGTCTTGGCATTACACTCGATAGTAGAATAAACTGGAATAACCACTTGGAAAATGTTCTTAGCAAGGCTACGCGTGTCATGTGGACTTGCCGAAACTGCTACGCTAAGACTTGGGGTCTTTCGCCCAAAATGACAGAGTGGTTATACAGTACTCTAGTACGACCTGTAATCACTTATGCTTCTCTGGTGTGGTGTCGTAAATCACTACAACGCAACGCAATTAAGAGCTGTAATAAGCTGTAACGACTTGCCTGTCTCGGCATCACTGGTGCTTTTAGAACTACATCTACCCTAGCCATGGAAGCTATATGGGGAATGACGCGACTGCATATTTTCATACAGGAAACTGCAGCATTGAGTGCTTTGAAAATCAACCTATCAACTGATACTCGTATCAGTGATCGGGGACACATGCGTATTCTGCAACAAGTTCCTGGCCTATCAATCTGCCAGGTTTGAGATTACATGATCACGGAACTGCGCTTCGGCAGGAAATTCGCCCTTCACATCCCAAATCGGGCGGAATGGGCTAATGGCAACACGTGTATGGATCCTCGAAGCATCACTTGGTTTACCGATGGCTCTAAGACCTCTCACGGTGTAGGTGCTGGAGTCTTTGGACCCAATACCAGGATCTCGGCTGCAATGGGCAAATGGACCAGCGTCTTTCAAGCCGAAATTCAGGCCATCGAAATCTGTGCCAGGGAGATCCTGGGACGTGGTCTCCGTGGCGCACACATCGCCATTTGAACTGACGAAGATGGTCAGCGAGGGCTTGGACCTCCTTCAGAGCCTCTTCAGCCGTTACCATCTATTGGGTTCCGGGTGACAGAGGCGCTAAAGGAAATGAAAACGCGGACGAATTAGCAAGAGAGGGCTCATCCTCCACATTCATCGGTCCTGAGCCCTTCTGTGGAATTAGCTGGAAAGCTGCTAGAGGCCTAATTGGTAACTGGTCCTCGGACCTGAGGCATAACTACTGGACATCGCACCCTGGCTTAAGAGTAACTAAAGAGTTAGTGCGACCCTTCAGCTTCTCCGGTATTAAATGTCTGCGCAGGATAGAGCTCAGACTATTAATAGGCTTTTTTACGGGGCACTTTGGGCTCCGCTACCATCTTCATAAAATAGGTCTATCAAGTGAGACCCAATATCGCCTTTGCCTGGAGAAAGACGAAACCTCCATTCATTTATTACTGAAATGCCCGGCGGTCGCCAGGTCCAGGAGATCACTCCTTGGTCGTGATTTACTCAGCACTAGCATGATTAGATGCTCCTCTCTGAAGGATCTTCTAGCCTTTATCAAACGGGTTGTTGACCTTCTAAATTAAAGGACTATTGCACAATATACCTTTTAGGTAGCAGTGCCTACCTCTTGGGTTAAGTCCAATTTGCTTATTATTATTAAGGTGAAATTTGAAATATTGGAAGCCACAAAGAGATTTCTTATCCAATCAAACTGCTAAGGAAGACATTTTTCAATGCTCGGCTATTAGATGTTTTATTTCATCACTTGCGGTATTGACGGATGGAAACATTTCCAGGTTTCCCTTTGCAACATGCCTCTTCCAAAGTAATAGTTTGCCATTCATGACACTTATTTTATCAGTATACCATACGTCAACATATTTTCGTCCTTACTTTGAATTGACCGACGTTTAAAAATGTCTGCCAAATATGCCAAAATGCAACGCTAACTTTCATCCTGAAGGTATGCCATGAAACTCTCTAACAGAACGAGTAAGTAAACTATGTACAACGGTTTTTTATAGCGTGTCGGTGTACTATTATGTCTATCATGTATTCCAAATTCCTTAAAAAAGGATGGCAATAATTTCAGAATTTGTTTTTCAGAACATCATATTTTCACAATTTTTTTTTGCGGAACCCCTGGGCTGGTCTCGCGGAACCCCATTTGGGAAGCCTGATGGTCGTATCAAGGAATCGGCAACCGCCGTTTAGACCAGTAACTGGGATAACGGTAAATTAATGTTCAAAATTTTCGAAATGATTTCTCTCATTTCGTTTCCCGACACTTCACGTGGACGACTTTGTTAGATATCCGGGAAAATATCCTGTCGCATATTGTAGGGAGGAACGAACGTCCTTGTTTTCCCGAAAGGGCATATATGTATACATATATCGAAATACAGGTTTTATTGTGAGGAGTATCCAGCATTAAACCTATAGAGGAACTTTAAATCCTTGTGTTATAAGATGGAAGATAATTGGGTCAATATTCTGAAGGACCTTCGAAATTTAAAAGGAAAATTGTGGGTGTATGGAAAGTAACGGTTAAACATAAAGAATAGCATATGGAACATGGGAAATGGGATGGGACATGAAACATAGGAAATAGAACATGGATTCTGGGACCTGGAACATAAGAAATGAGACCTGGGAAATGGGATTTCTTTGAAAATCTCGGAGTTTTTTTTTTCAATTATAATTGATATAGTTGATGTCAATTCTTTTTACTACTAATAGTTTTTCATTTTTTCTTTGGCGGAAACCTTTATCACTTTGTTGTTTTTGTGTTATTGTTATAACGAAGCTTTCAATAAAATTATTTTCAATTCAAAAATTTCACTAATCATAAAATAATATTTGAGAATTGAAGGATCATAAAAATAATATCTAGGTACCTATAAAAAAAAGATTTTTTTTCTACTGAAAAAATTAAAGGATGCTCATAATATATAGAACATGCAATATTTGGAGCTCTTTATGAGTTCCGCTAAAAGAACAAAGCACCAGAATTTTTACTTGGCAACAAAGGGATTTCTAATAGGGCCCAAATCGGTTAGTTATTACCACCCAAATAGACAATTGTGCAAATCAAACACTTTTAAGGGGGAAACTGGGGAAATCTACGATATAATGAAGAACAAAACCAGCAGCAATTAATAGCAATAAATCCAATCAAATTATTAATATTCCAAAAAATAAAACAATCACAATTTCAGTTAGTAAATTTTTTAATGTATTTCTCAAATAAATATCATCATTTGATTACATAGACGTGTATAGTAGATTTAACACTATTTTACAATTAAATTTACACAAATTTTACATTGAAAGCATAAAGAAGCGAAAAAAGCCTCAATTTTGATTTAGGGAAAGTTGAAATAAAATAAACACAACCGTCTTCTACTTTTGTTTCAAAAAATCAACCCTTTATTAGCTTTTCAACAAAAAAGAAAAATTCATAAATTCAAAATTACTCAAATACTCCATATACTTCTAAGAATTATATTACTGATGAATCTGAATAGTTACCTCGTTGCTGTACGTTGGAATAATTTCCATTGCGACGGATTGAACGCAGGGCTTGATTTCGGCCACTTTGACCGAGGTGTGAGTTTTTGAATTGGGCGTGACGGGGGAAACCATAATAAGCGGTGCCGTTTTCGTGGGTGTTGGTGAAATTGGTGAGACTGCAGAGGGTGGCTTAGTAGTGGTTGCTGTTTTTTCGAATTTCTCCAAAAGTTCGCTGATTTTGTTCTTGCCCTTCAACAAGGTCTGTTGGTGGTGGTGATGATTGAGAGGATTTCGTGGCATGCCTACTGGTGTGGCGGTTGGTGAAACGATATTTGTGTCGTCATTTTCGTTGGAAATATGACCCGAGTCGTCGGAGCAGTCACTTTGATATTCCTTTTCGTAGCTATTCGCACGGTTTGTTAGACGATTGGTGAATAGTATGGCATCTTGATTGTTGCGCAGTGCAGGACTGGTGGATTTAACATTGACCATGAGTTCGGCATGTTGTTGTGATGGATCGCCGAGAATTGGTGGAATTATGCGACACGCTTCCACGACAGGATTTTTTAAAATCTTCTCGGCGGCGAAGGACAGTGAAGCGGGATCTGGTGTCGCGACGGTTATTGCAGTTCGCTTGGGTACACTGGGCTTTTGAGGGATTGATGGAATTTTGTATGATGGTGATGATGTCGTGATGGGCTTTGGTGTCACTGGTAATGATGATGATGATGGTGATTTCTTCTTATCAACAATGATGAGGGTGAAGTTTTGCTGATGAGTGGTTGGTGTTTGGCGTTGCGGTCGTACGGGTATGACGGTGTCGTCCTTGGAACGTTGTTGTGGACGACCGGGCCCGGCCGGTGAAGCAGTGAAATTTCGTTTCGCCAAATTTCCAGTAGCTTTATCAATCCATGATACGCTACCAAATGCCTCGACACGTCGCAAAACTGGATGTCGGTTTTCTAGACTACGATTCATAAGGACGTCATTTCGTTGTAGTGGCGACTGGTGATTTTTTGTGTATCTCGGCTGGCGTAGGGACATTTCACTTTTTGCCGATTTTAGGGTAGGCCTAAACACTGTCGTGGATAAAGGCGTGGCTGGTGGAACGGATTTTGTAGCATGGACTTTCGACGGGAGGCCGATTTTATTCAACGAGTGCGGCGTCGAGACGGCAGCTGAAAGCGAGCGCCTCTTAATCAAATTTAGTGACGTATTTCCGCGACTGTTGGACATTATTGAAGATTGGTGTGAAAGTTGTCGCTGCAAGGACGTCCGAGTTTGTGTCACAGGCGCCAGCTCGTTTAGCCGCTTCATCGAGGGGGTACGGCTTGGAGCACAAGATCTCGTCATCGATTGATGATGCCTCTCCACGTGAGATGTGTATCTTTCGGATATCCGATACACACTTGTGGGTGGATCAACAAAACTGTTACTTCGCCCGGCGATTGACAGACGTAATGGCTTTTTGATTGGAATCTTACTGGCCGAGGCGGTTCGTTGACATCCGTTGTACGACGGCGGTGAACGCTGTTGTGTTGACAATTCCCAAACACTTTTCGATTTCGGCAATAGGGGTCGGTTCTTTGGCGGCGGTGTCGTTTCCGGATTGGATTGGGGTTTGCTTAATCCTTTCAGTAGACTCGAATTGTGCAGAATGGGAAGTTTGCATTCGAAGCGCTCCGGTTTCTTACCAGATTTTGCAAATTCCTCAAAATCTTGAAGACTCCAGAGGCTTTTTGTGATTTGATAGGCACGATACTGGGAGAGGTTTTCACTGGACGAATCGCCCGAATCGGAAATGCTCTTCTTGAGTATGCATCGCGATTCGATTATGCTGCAAGTTTTCGATTTTTGGAGTTGTTTGAATGCTTCCGGTCGCGAGAGCGGCGTTTGAGACGGCGAACTGTTGGATAGATTGGGCGTGGCTGGAGACTTGGGCGATTCGACGGACGCGACAGCTGATCGTTCGTTAAAGTCGGCGAGGATTTTGTCGAAGTTCTTTAAAACAGCATTTAATTTGGCCTCGTCGTGAGCCACCTTTTCAAGTTCTTCGAAGATTTCATCCTCAAGCGAAAGGGCCGATTCGTTGACACTCATTCGACATTCGTCGTCGCTGTCGTAAAATCCCAGAGGGTTGCTGGAAATTCGTATATTTTCGTAGGTTGCCGGGGTGGAATGTTGTCGCAATAGTTCGACTTTTGGCGGAGCCATTTCGGTCGGTGATTGATCTCCTTGTTGCTGCTGTTGTTGTAGATGCTGACGACGCTTGGTCCTCGGTGCGGCTACTGGCCTGGTTGTCTCCACCGGAACATGCTTGGGAGTTCTATGCAATTTGGCTGTGATCTTGGGCGGTATACTGTCCTCAATCTTGTGACGGATTTTCGTGTAGAACTTCTGAACACCTTTGGCGGATGAGGATGATGATGATGATGAGCCGAATGACGTCGATGACGATGATATCGTCTTACGCGTTTTAGACGACAAATCCATTGTACTTGACTATGGTCGAAGACGACGACGACGACGCCAACATACACTTTATGCGGAAATGCACAAATAATTACCTAACGCGCGTTTGAGGGATGCAACTACTGTCTTACTTGCGACATGCACACAATAATGATAACACACAAAAGCTATGATATTGAATTTCGTTTGTTTGATGTGTCTACACGGCGGTTGTTATAATCAACGGTTGGCGCCATTGTTTAAAATCACAGTCACACTGTATGGGTCTTATCTGAGAAGGGGCACTTTTATTTTATTTTCTTCTAAGTATCGACTTTCAACTAAGTCGTCACAAAACACTCGAAACAAAATTTGCATGGACACTACTTCTTTTCCGCTGAATAACGTATAATTCGAAAATGTGCACACACTAAATATTGACAATACACCGCGGCACAACTAGGTCGCACGAAAAAGTTCTCACCAAAGTCTTCGGCCGCGTGAAATTGTGCTAATTTGTGCAAAACCGCGATATTAAGCGCGAAATTTAAAAATCTGAAGACATTTATGCATCTATCTCCGAAATATACTTGTTACTATCGTGAGGTCTTCATGGGTACTAAATCCAAATGTAAAATGTTGGCTTTCTTCAGGTGGGTCTTGGATTTTCATCGTCTTCGCCATGCATACAACATACAACATACACGAGACATATAGTAGAGAGAAGCATGACTTAAGTTTTCTTCCACCAAAGCTTAAGACATGTTGCGGTACAAGAAAGCAGAGCTCAACAAGTGATCGGATCAGGTTCTTGCGGGCGCAATGATAATGCAGTGTTTAGTTGATTGCGATGTAGTACGTCTTCAAGATGATGATGGTAGGTAGGTAGATATCTTCTTCAATGAATTGAAAATTGAATGAACCTGATGGCATACGCATACGAAACCTGAGGACACGGGGGGATTGGGGCCCGCATCATCAACTCTATAGAGTCGATTGATAAGTTTATTACGACCCCGCGAGGTACGAGTTGAGTTGTTTGATTTTGATTATACCATTTCGTTCGTTCGCGAGACCCCCCCTCGTATATAAATTTATTTTTATTGTCGATTAAGTAAGTGAGAGTTGTGGGCGAAGACAAACTAATTTTCAATCTTCCGGTATCACATATTGGAATAATTCAACTTTTGTCGTTTGATTTTATTGCAGCTTGTGTTGCATTTGAAAATTGAATTTTGCTTTTAGATTAACCGCCGCAATGACCCGCGTGATAATAAATATGTAAATGAGACATTTCTAGTCTATAGCTACGTGTTGAAATTTATTTCATTGAACACTTCCTATAGAGTGTTTGGCGGCGTGCGAAAGGTTTCGTTTTATAGTGTGACAGAAAAGGTATTCGTTTGAACCTTAATTGAGTCTCGGAGTAGTGAAATATATTTATGGAATACCAATAAAAATAGAAATAGTAGTTCATGTTGAGGCACAAGGAAGTATGTACATATATGTACCTGCATAACCATAACAACGCATTGGCCTCGACAGAAATAAGCTGAAAATTACTGCCACAACTGGGCGACAAGAAAACAAGCTGCTGCGACAAATGAATGTCAACTTGAACCCCTATAAAAATTCACTACAGTTTTGAATAATTTTTGGGGTGCATTACTCACAAGTGTTGAGCTATGATCAGGATACGTAAGGAAAATATATTTTTAAAATTAAGTTGACTTTTCCTAAAATGGAGTAGCTGCGACTGAAGACAGGCCTGCACTGCATTCATATTTTCGGAAAGACAATTACTTCTTCCCAGTGGCGTAGAGAGCTTTTCGGAAGGGGGGGGGGGGGGGGGGGTGGAATCATTTTTCAAGATTTTTTATACTTTTACAGTTATCAAATGTTGAATTTCAGAATAACAATTTCTGTATTTATTACACTTCAAATTATTTGCAAATTTTGAGGAAATTTTGGTGAGCATTGGATATTTTGCCTTACAAAAAAAAAAAAACTGAGTCCTGAAAATATTGCATAGTTAATTTTGTGTTTTCTTACTATGGTGAGTAAATCGACAGTATTCCAATTTTCGTACAAATTTTCGCTACGGTGATCAAACCTTTAAATTGGGTTAGATAATTGGTTCCGAAACTTTTCGGATTGACGGAACTCCTAGCATCGCTTTTCTGGCCGGAACAGCTCAAAACAGAGATTAAAATAAATCATAGTTATATGTCCAGAAAAGGGAAATTGTGGAGACGAGAGCTCGTATATGTGGATAAAGTACAGCTTTTGTGTTTCTAAATCGAAACTTTCCGATAATTCGTGAGTCGATAATTCTAAAATGCTTAAACTTGTAGGACACCGTAGCAGCTATACATATATATGCTATAAATGCGATTAAATTAAATTAATCGTTTGAAAAGGATACCAAAAATATGAGTAGAACTTAAAATTTAGACCGTTAAACATTCGTTTAAAAAAATCGAAGAAAAGTTTTAATTATCACAAATTTAATCCTCTAATTTATTTGGGCCTTAATTTAAATCCGAAAACCCCCGTCACAAACATGGACATGCTTTATTTTCTTGTAAATACTACTTCCTTTTCCATTTCATATAGTAGAAAGTTGTAGACAATCTGTGCAAATGACTTAATTTGTGCTGTCAAATTCCATACAATTTTTCTTAAAAAATTTTAACTTAAAAAAAAGAAAGAAGAATGATAAACTCAAACAATAAAGAATGCTCAAAAATTGGAAGCAGTTTTGCAGCGTTTTCTCTTCAATCGCATTAGCTTTCCACTCTCTTATGACTGTACTGTATATTTCTACATTGTAAATTGCACTTCTGTGGAAGAACACTCCGTGAATAAATCCTGCAAAAATTTTACTCCTGCTTTGTTGTACGTCAAAAGTAATAGTAACAAATTTGTGATCGAAGGGAGGGGGATTGATCCCCTTATCTCCGCCACTGCTTCTTCCTGGGCAAAGCAGGTGTCGAATTGGGGGTGGGTAAACATAAGCGAAGTCCCTTTATAATCCCTCAAAAGTTAGTTCAATCGGATCAAAACAAGGTGTCCCATGCGTAACCTTACATTATAATTGAACTCATTTTCGGTGAAAATATAATCACTCACTCCCTCCGAGGAGACGTTCTGGGCGTGTTTTTATACCCTTCACTCGTAGAGTAAAGGGTATATTAACTTTGTCATGAAGTTTGTAACGCATTGAAAGAAGCATCTCCGACCATATAAAATATGTATATATATGATCAGCATGACGAGCTGAGTCGATTGGGCGATGTCCGTCTGTTGCTACGCGTTTTACTCGGCCAGTTTAAAAGCTATCGAGCTGAAATTTTGCACACATGTTTCTTTTTATTGCAGGCAGTTTGTATGTTTGAATCGCTAAAATCGGACCATGGGGTCATGGAGCTGCTATACAAACCTACCCCCCCCCCCCCCCCCCCCCCCAATTTGGTTTTTCTAAGAAAAACTTTTTCATGTGTTTACTAATTTCAACGAAATTTCACACAAATGTGTTTCTATTGATAACACAAAACATATGTAAGAATGGATCAAATCGGACCATGGAGTCATGGGGCTGCCATACAAACCTAACCCCCCAAATTAGGTTCTTCTAAGAAAAACTTTTTCATTTGTGCACCAATTTGAACCAAATTTCACACAAATGTGTTTCTATTGATGCCACAAAATATATGTAAGATAAGAATAAATGGAATCAGACTGTGGGGTCATGGGGCTGTCATACAAACCCAGCCCCCAAATTGAGTTTTTCTAAGAAAAACTTTTTTATTTGTCCACCAATTTCAATCAAACCTCATAAAAGTGCATTTCATTTGATGCCACAAAACATGTGTAAAAATGAATGGAATCGGACGATGGGGTCATGGGGCTATCATACAAAGCCAACCCCCTAAATTGAGTTCTTCTACGAACAACTTTTTTATTTGTGCACCACTTTCAACCAAAGCTCGTAAAAGTGCACTTCAATTGATGCCATAAATAATCGGACTATGGAGTCATGGGGCTACCATACAAGCCCAACCTCCCCATTTTGGATCTTCTAAGAAACATTTTTTCTACACCAATTTAAAAAAAACCTCAATGCGTCTTTATCAAAACAAAAAAAAAGTAAAACAAATGGAATCGTACTATGGGGCCATGCTCCCGCATACCCCCAATAAAGTTTTCTGAGATATTTTTTTTTATTTTACCACTTATTCCAACCAAACCTTACACAAATATTGTTTTATCGACGCCACAGAATTTGTCAATATCAAATATTATGCGAAAACAGAAGGAAAAGAATGGGGAAGGATTAAATACAAGTCATAGGTTTGCCCCAAAAAACTTTTAGCCCGAGGAGAGTGAAGGGTATTCAAATTTCGGCCGCGCCCGAAATTAGCCTCGGTCTCGTTTTTTTTATTATCAAAACACACACATGTGTACCAGTTACTGGCAGTTATATAAGGTTTCTGTTAAAAATTCGATTTAATTTTAATAAATAATGTCCTAACTCAACTTTCATTATTCCTTAAAACTGGGGTCGATGCGGACTACAGGGGAATTGGGATTAGCGGAACTCTTTTATTAGTTCTGAATTTCAAAGAAATTGTCAAATTTCGGTTATTTCTTTGGAGAATCGGATTGGTCTACACCCGGAGAAACATGCGAAAAATTTACAATAGGCAAAATTATGAAAAAAACAGTTTTTTTTTTCAAATAATTTTGTTTATATCTCCTGAATAAAGTATGCGGATTTGAGTAAACATGCACCACCAGGGCGGACTGCTCTTCAGATAGCGGGGTAAGCATTAAAACATGCACAAAATTTGCAATGTACCAAATTATGAAGACAGTTTTTCATATAATTTTTATTTATCTCCTGAACGGATAAGCAGACGCCGGTAAAATTGCTACGCCGCGCCACCGCATTGGCCTTTAAAAATGAGCAAATTTGAGCTGATGGGCAAGCCTTTGTCTCTGTGCCGAATACGATTAGATCAATAAAAGCTTTGGAAAAATTGGGAAGAGCATTTTGAACAAAGTGATTTTCCCCATATCTTTAAAAAAAACTAAGTCATGCTACTGTAGGAACCGTGGTCGTTAATCGGTTAATAATTTTATGATTTTTGTTTGAATTGCCCTCCCTCGCAATTCACAATGAGTTCTTTTTCACAGACTTGAATTGACAGAATTGCTTCAACATGTTAGCGAATTTTCGAAAATTTTCCCGAATGAAAACTTCGAAAAAAAATCACAAAGAGCAAAATTATGATGACAGTCCTTTTCTAAATATTTTTGTTCTGTATTTCGTAAGCAAATAGCAGGATTTTAGTAAATTGATTCCACCGGATTCGTCTGCAACCAGAATAACTATTGAAATATGCAAAACATTCCCAGTAAGCAAAATTACAAGAAGTTTTTTTTCAAATACTTTTGTCTATCTCCTGAACTAATTCGCGGATCTGAGTAAATTTGGCATTGGTCTTCATCTGGATGTATCAAATGGGAAACTAACAAGAACGCACTGGTCTCAGCGATGTCACGATCCAAGATAGGGGAGCTTGTAGAAATAGGCTGAGATATTACTGCCAGAACGAGCAACGTGCCTACACTGCAGACCAAACAAACGATGTCATGGAGCGCTGTAAGAAGTAAGGAAGAATAAGGATTGGGCTCCACCCCTAATAGCGGAATTGAAACAAAAACAAAATTTAGAATGTTTTTTTCACTCAGTTTTGCATCTATCTCCTGAACGGATAAGCGAATTCCGGTAAACATGCTACGCCGAGTCGGTCTCTACTCCAAAAATAAAAATGAACATTTTTCTTAAACGAATCATCATTGGTCTCTTCCCAGTAGAGGGTAGATTCATTGAAACAAGCGAAAAATCACAATTAGCAAAATTGTGTTGAACAGATAAGTGGATTTCAGTAGCCTAAGCCCCACGGGATAGGTTCCTACCCCGAACAACGGAATGACTATTGAAAGACAGATAAAATTCGCAATGAGCAAAATTATGAAAACTAATCTTTTTTCAAATACTTCTGAATAACCCAAGAACCCAAGAAACAGATTAGCGGATTTCAATTGATTGGCTCCACCCGATCGGTCTCTATTCCACATAGTAAATTGGACCCTCCTGATTGATTGAATTGTTTGTACGCTCAACAAAAAATTGTGAAATCAGTTAATTTTCTCCATCTTTTGTGTATGTCTGTTGATCGAATTATCGTACTTCAGTAAAATATCACCACCTACACTCCACCACCTTACCCCTTCAATGACCTCCGTCGTAAAGCTCATGAAAAATTTAAAAAATTAGCAGTTATTTTTTCCCAGCTTTTGTCTATCTCTTTTGAATGACTTAGTATATTTCAGTTAATTCCTTCCTCGTCCCGCAACCTGAAGCACTTCGATGAAGAATAAGAAAAATTGACTGAGAGAAAATTTTCAAATTTGCAGACGAATAAGCAAAAAATTAAAATTTTGGCAAAGGTCTTTTTCCCATCCTTTGATCTTATCCTTTGATTTCAATAACATTGTAACCACCGGGGGGAGTTTTCACATAAATCCACAATAAGCGGATTGCAATAAATTTGGCGTACCAGATTCGTCAGGCAAATATACAATGAGCTAAATTTGCAAGGTATCTCTGCTTCTCATCCTCCGGCCACATCTTTAATAGTCTGAGAAAATTAAGCCGAAATATTACTATCGAACGGCAAAAATCCTACATCGGAAATTTTTTTTCCATGATGGTTGAGAATGAGCCCCAAATTATGGGAAAAAAGTCCCAACAGATTGAGGGTTGGCAACCTTAAAAGGGGGAGGGAACAATACTACCTAAATAGAAAAAAATTGACACGTCAGGATTCTTTGTGACAGCTTAACCAACATTTGAATTAAAAGTTCCAAAATAGACTATACTAAGATAAATTATTTTATACTGTAGGTAAGCAGTTATAATTTTCTTGAGTGTTCGGCTTCTCGTAGACGGTTGTCAAGCCTCCGGTAGTTACCTCTCTTCAATGCAGGGTTCTTTAAACCTCCGCGGGACCATTGTTTACGAAGCGGTAGGGTGCAGCGGATAATATTCACATTTTTAGAGCTTTCAAAAGTGAATTAGGAGCTTTTGCCATATTTCCGATTATGATGCAGGGAAAACCTTCGTATGTGAAAACGTACATATGAAATAAAAACAAGTTAGGAAAACTAAATAGGTTTTCTGAAGTACACCCCATACATAGTTTGACTTGCAATGGATATCTACGGAAGCTTGTGCGCCAATGATTTGAATTCACTTGTAGTGCACAGGTTTACTCTGCATACACAGTAAATTTGCTTAACGGTACCGCTACCGTCCTGCAATGGATTGTGGATATCGCTATCTCCTATCGCTACTAAGGTTTTTTTTATTAAGGTAATATACCGCTGGAATCTCTCGCCTAGTCCGTCACTTACAGCTCCTAAGTGTTCGGAAAGGTTTTAATTCCGAGTGAACAATATGCCTAATAAGGATATGTTACACACTAAAGCTTCCTAAGGTGCTATAAATTCTTTAATTAAATGGTAGTAATTTTGAGCTGCATTGCTTCCTAAAGAATTTAGAAAGATATGAACCAAACATTTTTGAAAAGGATCTTGTAAGATCATTTAGTTTCTGTTCGCTGTTTTCATCCTTTATTACCTATATTCCGTTATTATCCTTCACATTTCCCCATTTAGAGAATTGTTATTTAAGGAATAACAAACCACTACCATTAAGGTTATTAAAACTTGTGAAATTCACTAAAAGGGCGAATTTTTTATAGAACCTCCTTAAAGTTCTTCTCCAGGGTACACCAGGAGTAAGTTTTAAGCATTTGTATGTCCTTGCAAAAGTGTTTTCGTAGTAAAAGGTCACTGAAATTTGAAAAAAATAACGCCAAACCACGTAAATTATGGAAAATGAATACATAACGATCACAAAATAACGGGACGTGACTGGAACGAAATAATGGTATTTTGTAGGGAGAACACTAATACAAACAAAAAAGGTCACAAAGTTCGTGTGACAAAAATTATATTTCCCAGTGTTATTAGGGAGCCTTACGTTCTCCAATTCGTCTCTCGTTGAGCGGATTAGCGGATCTCAGTAGTTCATGTAATTTAGTATCTTTCAAATTTGTCCTTATCTTTTGTAAATTTGCAAGCGGAGCCAGCTTGTTATAAATAACGGGTGGGCCAATTACAATCATACCTCCGCGGAACGAAATGCGTCGCTTTACGCTTGAACAACGTTGGGAAATATTGAAAACTTATTTTCAAAGTGAGTGCTGTCTAGCCCAAACAATACGTTTATTGAAAAGAATTTTTGGCCGAAATGAAGCACCCACCGAGCGTCTCGTACGCATGCTAGTGGACAACACTCACGGTCCCCGTCGTTGTACGGTGCGCACAGATGAAAATGTGGCTGCTGTAGCCCAGAGTGTTAGACTCTATCCATGAACATCAACACGCCATCGATCTGAACAGTTAAACATTTCACGCACTAGCCTGAGAAGAATTCTGCACAAAGATCTCGGATTATTACCTTACAAGGTCAAATTGACTCAGCAATTAAAGTCGCACGGCCATCCACTTCGTTATCGCTTCGCAATTTGGGACTTAGAGCAGCTTGAATTGGACAACGATTTTGGACGAAAAAATATCTTTTCTGATGAGGCGCATTTTCATCTCGGCGGCTACGTTAATAAACAAAATTGCTGCATCTGGGGCTCGGAAAACCCGCACGTTGTTGTCGAGAAGCCACTGCATCCATAGAGAGTGACAGTTTGGTGCGGATTGTGAAGTGGTGGCATCATTGGAACATTTTTTTTTCCAAAATGAGGCTGGTAACAACGTTTCGGTCAACGGTGCGCGTTACCGAGCCATGTTATCCGACTTTTTTTTTACTGAAATTGAAGACATGGATTTGGACGACCTCTGGTTCATGCAGGATGGCGGGCCATGCCACACAGCCCATTCCACAATCGATGTTTTACGGACCAAATTCCCAAATCGTGTTATCAGCCGTCTTGGCAATGTCAATTGGCCGCCTCGGAGCTGCGATTTTACCCATTTGGACTTTTTTTTTTTGTGGGGAACCGTGAAGGACCGATGTTATGTCAACAATCCAGAAACGATTCAAGCACTTAAGACCAATATCATCCAAGCAATCCGTGAGCTACAGCCTGAAACCATCAACAGGGTCTTGGAAAATTGGTGTGACAGAATGCGCTACTGTGACACCAGCTGGGGCAGCCACTTGAATGAAGTTGTATTCTATCCTTAATGGGAGCTTACTTACTTTCTAATAAAGCCATAAGACATGGAAAAAAATTTAATTTTTTTCATTTTATTGCATTTTTAAAAACGAACTTGCAATTGGACCACCCTGTATAAATGGACATTTTTAAATAATCAGCAGGCTGTACCTGTATGACCATCTGAAAATACCTGTCCCCTTTTTCATGCCTAGGGTTGTCAACTTTTGGCCGAATCTACATGAATATGCATTCCTACGAGCCCGCAGTTACTATACCCTATGCGGAAACAATAATACGTAGCATACCCCGAATTTTTAACCCTTTAGCTACAGGCGTTTTATAGATTTTCAAAAAAAAAATAACTTTCAATGTCTCCAGGATTACAAAAGCTCGGAAACTGAAATACAAAGCTAAAAGCCAACAAATTTCTAAAGATATCGGCGTAAAAATTGAACCTAATAAAGTTTTCCGCATCAGTTGTTACGAAACATGCTGAACTTTCCTTGGACAAAAATCGCGTATGGATGTGAATTGCTGAATTGCCTATATTGGCAATACCTTGCAAAAATTGTTATTAGATATCTATAGAATGACGATGCAAAATTATACGTACTGAACAACGTTCAGGTTCAAGGGCTGAAATCTAAAGTAATGTTTACTGCAACCTTTATAGCTGATTTTATTTCACAGGTGTGAAATATGCTGACTCCAGAAAGGACACTCAACAGCAAACTCTTACACGTTTATACGAACCATATTTATTTTACTCTCCTACAAAATTATAGACTTTTTTATTTAAATTCAATTTTCTTATTTTTACATATATTTCATTCAATATTGTTTTCTATTTTCCCACCTTAATGGAGAACGAACGGTTTTCCGATTTGGTTTCCAGAATTAATGTTACACATTATTCAATGTAAATCATTTAAATCTAACGAAACTTTCAAATATTTTAACAACTCTGCAATTATTCCCACAGTACTAGATACAGTTTTATTCAAACAGTCGGTAATCCGTTAATTAGAGGAAGAAGTATTTGCACTTTAAATTTCAACGGACTTTGTTTAGTTTAGAGTATTTTGACTTAAATAGTAATCATCAAATTCTACATCATTATGATGCTAGATGCTGTAGAACCATTACAAGTAACTTAGACTGGGTAATTGAATACCACATGAATTTCGTAACACAGACAAGCTAAATTAAATTAACGCATATACGACATCCATAGCTAGATACTCGTACAAGTAATATGTTTACGTTTCGGTTTCGTCTAGTGTTCTTATGAAACAAAAACACAATTTACCCAATTGACTAATATTAATCACCCCCGACAACAAGGGGCCTACGTTTATGACACTCGGAAATCTTCTCTTGACAATTCTGAGGAACATACGAACATCTAGCCAAGCCATCATATTGCTTCATCGTTTCATCTTAAATCTCCTGAAGTTAAGCAAGATCGTATATGTAATGTATTATGTGTGGTCTGCTTCTTGAATAAGAATAAGAGTGTCTCATCCAGTGCCTTTTTGTGTGTCTTTTGGGAATGGCTAGTCTGTATCTGTTCTGTATGATTGCAATAGACAGGCAGGCAACGAACATCTTTACATGTTTTACAACACCGAATTTTAATGGAATGATAAGATATGCATCCAGTTCATATACTCGTATAGTCATACCTGGAATTGTACAATATTGAAGTGTAGTCTTATTGTCACACCAATTAGCACATTTTTCGAATCTGCTGTCCACTTGATGGAATTTTTATGAGAGTTCCATAAAGGATGCATTGAATACTTTCTTTAGATACATATTTGCTAGCGCTTTTAGGACTTTATTATTGACAGTTTATTTTTTTTTATCCGATGCAAAGCAGAGTATCGGTATCGTATACATACATATTTGCTTCCATGCGGTTTCTTTTTCTCAACATATTAAAAAAAATATTCAGTTCAATAAAAAATTTTCTGTTTAATTTTCAGATAACCCAAAAATAGTCGGAACTCATATTTAAATTTGTTTGTTCTTTATGAGATTATTGCCCCTCATATTGACATAGTGTGATCTGTTTTTTTTTCTCTTGCAGTGAGTGACTATGCAGACGGAACAAACTTATCTCTGAAATGGCTAATAGATGGAAATTGATTAGCTATTATCACACATACATACTAGGTTAAATTTCGTTAAATGCAGTTCTAATTTATTCAAAAGATGTTATTTTAGAGACAGAATATTGGATGCAATGATTTTGTTTTTTTTTTTGAACGGAAATGTATATTTTTTGGAGCCACTAATATAAAGTCGTTTTAGAGATTTTTGTAGATTAAAGTAATTTAGGAACATTTTTTTGTTGATTTTTATTTAATGGTTAATGCCGTTTGCCGTGTGAATGTTTTGAAATGTCTTAAGCCGAGATTTAAAAAGATTTGAGAACTGTTAACAGTCTCGTGCAAGATGATTTATAAACGATAACGCCCGGATGTTCTCGGTTATATGGATATTGGTAAAATCTATCTATCTATATATTCTGTATATAAAAGAAAGTCGTGTTAGTTACACCATTTATAACTCAAGAACGGCTGGACCGATTTCCATGATTTTGGGTTTGTTGGATTAGGCTTTAACCCTAAGGGCAGAAAAACTATTTAAACTTGCAAAAAAATCACAAAGAGCAAAAATTCACAATGGGTTCTTTTTCGCTGTATATCTTGAATGTATCAACGGATTTCAGTAAAATTTTCCCCACCGGGTTGGTATCTCTCCGGAGTTAAAGAACTATTTACATATATGAAACATTCACATTGAAAAAATGTGAAGGTAGTTCTTTTTCACGAACAAATTACTCGATTTCAGTAAATTAATGCCACCGGATTGGTCTACACAAAAATTTACAATGATCAACAATTCACAATGATTTTTTCGCAAACTCTTGCGGATTTTTTTGAGTTTTTTCGTCTCTTCCATGAATAACTGTTGAAACATGCCAACAAAATCACAATGAGCAAAATTCTAACGGCAGTCCTTTCACATAATGTCTTTCTGTATTTCTGGAAAGAATTGTCGGATTTCAGTAAGACGTGGTGGCAATGGCGGCGAAAACCGATCGGACAATGAACGTGGTTAGAAAAGTGGCCAAAGGATCTTTGTGAATTTTATGCATATTTCAATAGTTATTCTGATGTTTTCAAAATACATAACATTGTACATTGCTGCAAATTTTTCCAAATCAAGATACATATGGCAAAAAATTTGCTCATTTTGATTCACGTCGCTATGTAGGTACGGATTAGCGTATTTTTGTAAATTTTCCACTCGGATTTTTCTTGGCCTGAAATAGCTTCTGAAAAATGGAGAATCACCTGCACGGAGGAAAAAATTTTGAAATTTTGCTCTTTTCCTATCCTTTTGGCCATTTTGAACGGATCCCGGGATTTAAAATTTGCTCCAACATATTTGTCTCCTTTGCTGAATATGATTAGAACAATTTCGGGAAAATTTGGGAGAACATTTTATTAAAAGCCATTTTTCCCCATTTCACATTGTTTTCGAGCAATTTGTATTTCCTACTGTATACAATGTACCAAAATATATGAAGGAAAGTCGTGTTAGTTAGACCATTTCATATCTCGGCCGAAATAGCAATTGAAAAATGTGAAAATGCAAAAAATTCACAATAAACAACAATTCACAATGAGTTCTTTTTCACATACTTCTGGTTGCATTTCCTGAATTTTAATGGATTTTTGGACATTTTCCATTCTCAATGGGTTTTCACCCCGAGCAAAATTATGCATACAGTGTTTTTTTTTTCAAATACTACGCCCTGCACTTCTTAAACGAATTACTGGATTTCAGCGAACAGAACAGAACCAATGATGTGTCTCTACCCAGAATAGTAGAATAACTATCGATTGAAACATGTAAAAAATTCACAATGAGCAAAATTGTGAAAACAGTTCTTTTTTATATAAATTTGTCTTTATCTCTCTCCTAAACAGATAAGCGATTTTTATTAAAACCCAACAAATTGGTTTCTACTCCGAACAGAATAACTACAGAAACATGTACAAAATTCACAATGACCAAAATTATGAAGATAGGTCCTCTTCAGATACTTTTGCCCACATATACTGGGCGGATTAACGCATTTTAGTAAATTGAACCCTCTAGATTGGTTTCCACCCCGAACTGCAAAACAACTATTGAAACATGCGGGTAATTTACAATAAGTAAAATTTTGGAGATAGTATTTTACCATTCTAGTGAATTCCTGCTATCGCTTGAATTATTTTCGCTCGCATCAGCAGCTCAGTATAGCAAACTACCTATGGAAACATCTGTACGTAACCATTGACCAGGAGAAAAATTGTGAAGGCAGTTCATTTTCTCCATCTGTTGTCTATAACTGCTGATCGAATTACCGTACTTCAGTAGAATTTTCATCACCTAAACTCCTCCTCTTAACTATTTAATGACCACCGCTTCGAGATCATGAAGCATTTGAAAAATTTGCCAGAAGGTAATGGTGAAGGCATAGTTAATTTTCCGCAGCTTTTACCTATATCTCTTGGTCGGCTTACCATATATCAGTAAAGTACTTCCAACTTCGATGGATGAATAATGATTGAAGTAAAATTGTCCAAGAGAACATTTTCAATGCAGTGCATTTTCTCTTACGTTCCACCCCACCCTCTCCGCCTGAATGAGCAGAATAACAATTGATGGAAAATTTACCCTGATCTCTAATGAGCACCAGCTCCTATAGCTTATATGGAACACCTGGAAAATAGGCGAAGAGACGGAATAGAGGCAGTTTATTTTCTGCTACTTTTGTCACGATCACTAAAAATGTGAAAGCAGCTAATTTTCCACCCCCTTTGTTTGAAATACATCCGCCCACAATCGCAGAATAACTGCTGAAGAAAAATTGGAGAAGTAAATATTATTAAGGCAGTTCTCCTTCAGTTTTCCCCTACTTTTGTCTATATTTCTTGAACGAATTAGCGGAGTCCCTAAAACTCCCGAGTTTCAGAATTCAGCAAATTAGATTGATTAGATAGGGGGGCAAAGGAGGATTCGCAGTACTGAACCCAGTGGGCTTATTGTACTATCGCCCAAGTCACCTGTTGGCAGGACTATGCCAGACGATCAAGGTCGATCGTGCGAAGAACTGAGTCGAGGTTGTTACTTGACATCGAAGCTTAGTCGTCCGTGTCTGGATAAGCCACTCCAAATTGTATTCAGCGGCGTCGGGCCAAAACATCACATTCGTAGAAGACATGGAGTGCGCAGATGTGATCTCAGGAAGCAGTGGCCTGTAAGAATCCCACATATGGTGAGTACATTATTTCTGCTTAGCTGAAGCAGCTCAGCCGCTCTTAATACTTTTACAATACATGTAGAGATGCTACAAAAGGGTTCTGGTCTGTAGAAGTGGGTAGCTGCAGCTATGCGTGCCAACTCATCCGCCTGTTCGTTCATTGTGATGCCTGTATGACCTGGGACCCAGAAGAGTGTAATCATTAATCACTCAGGCAACACCGAACGAGTCTTGACGTGATGGTGTGCTTAGTGACCGTCTTAAAAGCCGCTTGGCTGTCTGAGAAGATTCCTATTCTTTTGTTAACGTAGTTAGCACGTAAACAGAGATCAGCACAGGTTGCTATATTGCGTAAACTTCTACCTGGAATACTGGGGTGTAATGCCCCATAGATATAGATATCCTATGCGCTGGGCCAACCACACCTGCTCCTCAAGCTACGGTTGTTTTAGTGCCGTCAGTAAACCATTTTATGGTCTGTGGGTGCAGCCTAGCGAAATTTAATGCCTCCTCTCTGCTCCATGTTTCGGCCTGAAATAGGCGGCCGCATGAGATCTCCTTTGGAAGGTGATCGGAGGGCATGTTCGCGACAGTGACGTTGCTTAGAGATTCTGTGGATTTACCTGGTTGATAAGCGAACTGCCTTTTGTGTAGCGGGTTACTAATCAGCGTGGTTTTTCTGATGTGCTCATTAATGAATTTTTCCATTGATTTGAACACGAATGAAATAAGACCGATTGGTCTGTAAAATTTGGGATCGTCCTTATTTCCCATTTTAGGAATGAAGACTACTTTCGCAAGTCTCCATGAGCGCGATATGTAGCCCAGCGCAAAGCTGCTTCTAAAAATACTCAAGAGATATGGAGTTCCAGACCCGTTTGAAGGAGAACCGGAAAAATCCCGTCGGTGCTGGCGGATTTAAAAGGATCCAACGAGTCTATAGCCCATGTTATTTTACATTGTGTAAAGATTAGTTTAGCTGTTCTCCCGTCTGAAGAATTAGCTCTGTGCAGACTGTCCTCATTTGAAGGCCATTCACTCCTCAATATTTGGCATCCCGGAAAGTTGGTGCTAAGGAGTAACTCGCCCGTTGTCAAGGCATCAGTCGTGTGGCGCCCATCAGGGTGCTTTAAGGTACTGAGGTGTTCAGTGTCCTTTTTAGCCATAACTCGATGAAGTCTAGCAGCTGTTTTAGTGCATTCGACACCTTCACAGAATTTGTCCCACGAGTTCGATTTGGCAGACCTGATTTTCCTGTTGTATTCATTAAGTTGGGAGCGATACGTGTCCCACTCCCCTGTCCATTTAGCTCTGTTAAATAGTCGTCTTGTTAGCCTCGTTAATCTCGATAGTTCTGGAGTCCACCAGGATACTCCTTTGTTATCCTTCGTCTTTCTGAGGGTGCAGTTTTCCTCGAAAGAGGTCACTATGGCCCCGGTAACGTTGGCGACCAACCTATCCAGACTTAGCCAGCTGGAGGCAGTCCTGTCGATGGTGGATAGCCTCTCTAGTAGAGAGATTTCGTAGTTGTACCAATCCGTGAGCTGTGGTATTCGCCTTTCTCGCAAACTTGGTGTGGGCACTGAAAGCTGAAACCTGATGTGCATGTGGTCTGACATTGATGTTTCGTCAGATACATGCCAGTTTCTTACCCAGTTGGTTGGTTGCCAAGGATTAGATGAGTACTTCCCGCCTCGATCTAGTGACAAAGGTAGGTTTGCTGCCTATATTGAAGATGCTAAAGTTTAAGGTAGAGACTACCTCTAAAAAGTACTCACATTACTCAAATTACTCCACCCCTCTCCTGAACGGATTCCAAATAATGAGCAAAATTTTGAAGACAGTTGTTTTCCTCATGCTTTGTCCACCTTTCTTGAATGGATTTTTCTAAATATGCCCCACCGGATATTACGGATTGAACGGATTACCCTATTTGAGTATATAGGTATAGTTTGCACGCCGTTTTTGGCACCGCCAGGAATAGCAGAATGATATTATTACACATACTTGGAAAATTCTTCAGGAGAAACAATTATGAGGAATTTTCGATCTCAGTAGTTTTTCGTCACCTACCAATTGGTACATTTAAAAGGCGGAGCGATACGAAGTTTGCCGCGCCAGCTTCTATAAAATAAAGCTATAAAACTATTCGAAGAGTATATCAGCTTGATTATAGAAAATCCTTCTTGGAATTTCCTATTGAAGACGGAAGAGTAGATACTTTCTTAGGTTAAACATTTAAACAAATTCAACACATTTTCAAAAATTGTTTAATTTTCCTTAAAAAAAATATATAGAATCAACTCTCTTATTATGAAAAAATAATTTGGCTTTCTATTCATCGTCCGTACGCGGTAATTGCATCAATGCTTGCTCGATTAGTACGCGTACACCACTTGTAAGAAAAATTTAATTGGGAGTAGTTTCGAAATAATTTGCTGGATGCCTGACTGAAGATGTTCATGTGTTCACCAACCGTTCAACCTGCTTCTGAAAGTTAAGCTCGTCTAGCCATCAATGGTCATTTAGCAGATACCAAAATACTCTTCACATATTTGATGATGACGATTGAATTGCGCTTAGAGACACTGATGCTGGAGCATCTTCTTTCGCACATATTTCCACCAAACATGATGATGTTGTGTTGTTGTTTGTTGATCTAACGATTATTATGGATTGGTGGAATGATGGTACCTAGCGCAATAGATACTCCAACTATGTTTGAACCACAGTACCAGTACGGTACGCGGAGTGAGTATGAAAACTTCTGCGCGCGGCATTTTTAAAAGGTCTTCAAACAAATTTTTAATTGACACATTGTGCAGAGAGAGAGAAAGTGCTATGGGTAAAATGGAAAAAAATGTTGCTGTATTCCTGAAGAGTTTGTGGGAAATTGTTGTTCGGACTTTGAGAAAATATGCAAAAATCAAACAGTGATCCATTCACTGTGATTGGATAGAAAATTATGCCTTTTTGAACTCTGATGGTTAGTTATTTTGTTTGTTTATACTGCGTACATACGCGTTTTCAGTTATTTTCAAATTAAAATTGCCCGGGAACGTGAAGCTAATTGCACGGTTTGGAAATAACTCATGGGACTATGAATTGAATGTCGGTATTAAGTGTTTAACAATGAACATTTATACGAATTGTATTAAATTTTTTGTGGTACGCAATTAATCTGAGCGCTGTTTGAATTAAATGGATTTAAAGGTTTTTTTTTGTTTGAGGTAAGACGGTTTAAGTACGTATTTTTTTTTAATTTAATAATTGAACCACAATTTAAGAAATCAAACTAGTTTTCTTATTAAATACAAATTTACCATCAGGAGAGGTGCATATCAACACTCATTTTACAATTATGCTAAACTCAAATGAATGCAAAAACACACTTCATGTCCAGGACTTGAAACTTATGCTCCCATGTTAGGTACTTATTCTCTATAAAAATAAAACCTCCGCTAGAAATAATTCTCACTCATTTTCCATTTTTTGGCTTCTAACTTCGTTGCGAAACAGGGTTTTCGAAAAAAATACCTAACAAAATGACTGTCAATTGTACCGATACCGCATAACGCATTTTGAAGATTAATGTAGCGTTAGACCCGCAATCGTGTTTTCTCTAACATGCTCATGGACAGGTTTTCGCAGAAATGTACAGTTTCCGAGCTTTAAGCCAAAAAAAAAAAACTGAAAATTTTGTTCTCTTTTTGCGGGTTTGGCTCTGTTCCGCAACGAAATTTTGGTGGGAAGCTCCGGATTCAAGCTCAACACCCCAAAAAAAAATCTCCACCACACTTTTCAATTTCAAATCACGTAATTACTACATTAACGTATTTTTATGATTAAGTTCGTGCTCGAAAAACAATTATGTTCCTGCCTAAAACTCCTGGGAAACTTTTCGCAGAAATGTACAGTTTTTGAGTTATAACTCCAAGAAGGGGAAAAAAGCGAAAATATTGTGGGTTTTCGCCATTTTGAACGAGTTTTGTAACGAAATTTTGCTCAGCAACTCACAAAACATAAGAAACAAAAAAAAATCTCCACAACATTTTGCATCCTTCGATGTCCTACACAACATTGCAAAAGTCCCCGTCTGTACGAGTTCCGCTAGCGGTGCTACAAGGGTCAAAGACCCTCTACAACAGGTTTTTTTTTCTTTTTGAATATCTCGATAACGGTAATAATATGCTGAAAAGTGGTGTAATGCCAAATTTGTAGCTCTTGAGGTTCCAGAATAAAATATCAAAAGTCGACTTTGATTTGAGTATTACACTAACGGTGCCAGGAGGTCAAACGGTATTTTTCAACAAGGTTTTAGGAAAATTTCTATAACTGTGACCGTGGCTAAAAGATGTTGTATGGCTAATTCGTAGGAAAAACGGTTCTGAAGAAAGTGGCCAAATTTGTAATCAATATGTACACCCTTAAGGGTGCTATGGGGGCTGGAAACCTTAGAAACTTTTTTGGGTTTTTCGTGAATATCTCTGTAACGGGGGTGTATGACAAATTTGTAGCGTCTGTAGCTGCAAACAAAATTCCAAAAGTCCTCATCGATGGGTGGGCCTGGGCACCCAAGGAAGTTATGAGGGGCCAAACGTCAAAACTTATAGATTTTGGGGTATACAAAACGCGATACAAAAACGCAATTGTTAATTTCATGAATCTGGAACTTATGCGGGAAAGTGGCCTGCAATGAATATGTTTCTTCAATAGATTCAAATACAATGCCCAACACCCGCCCCCGTACCTGCCCCCAAATGGGAGCTACGTGGGGTCAAACTTAAAAAGCAACGTTTTCCCGGGATTTGTTCTATGTATAAGGGTAGCATATACTCTTAGTGGCCGAAAACTACCGCATAAACGCACCGGAAAATTATTCCTCATGTGATTTCCAGCAAAAAAGGTGCACTGGACATACCCCCAATTCTTAACCCTGCCTCAGGCATTTGAAGATTTTTGAAAAAATCATTTTCTTACATGACTTAAACCTTAAAACATATCTCCAAAACTAGACTAGCAATTTTCAATTTCAATTTTCTCCATCTTCAAGGTGAAGTGCTTGTCTAATTCTTTTAAAAATTGGTCTATAGTCTTACAATCATGTCTTTCCTTCATACGGGGGTGAAACCTTAGAAAAACGAGAATTTTTGGGTTATTCGTGAATATCTTTAATGGGGGTGTATGTAAATTAACCTTAGTTTTCTGCATTTAAGGCATTAAAAGTGTTAGAAATAACGAAGCTAGAATAAAACGCTAGGTTAATTTACATACACCCCCATTAGAGATATTCACGAATAACCCAAAAATTCTCGTTTTTCTAAGGTTCCCCGTATCCCCTTTAAGAATCTTTTAGACAGGGTTACCGTTATAGAGATTTACTCGAAGCCTTGTTAAAAAATTCGTTTAACCCTGTCGGCACCTACTACAATATGCATATTCTATACCCAATAGGTCTGGCTGGACCTACTGAGAAAAATTTTTTATTTTGTAGAAAAAGTGAAATTTTTATCGATATAATCATTCTACCCATTCTTCACAGCCATTTATAAACAATAAAAGCCTTAAAATCGTTTTTGTAGATATGCTAGAAGCTTTTTAAGAAGACATATTTTGAGGTGGTATTAGTACAAACATGTTTCTTCCTGATTTTCTTCTATTTTTGCTTCTATTTTTTCATTGCGTATCCGTACAGCAAGTTTGATCGATTTTCCCGATTCCAATGTCTTTAGGGAAATATTTGGCGCTTTGTGGGTAGATTTTACCGTGATATTAGTCTGCAGACTTGGGGAAATAGATGGAAAGAAATAGGGGATTTTCAAGCGCATAAATCATTTCATTCTAAATTTTCCGTATATATCTCAATTAAATCTATTAAGAAACACAATCGTAAGTCACTTATATTTAGTTCATACTATTAAAAAGGAAATAAAACTCGTTTGAATTTCCTAGAATCAAATCTCAGTTGAATAGGTGATGTTATAAGACGGGATAAAATTAGGCGCACCCAATTTGCGAACTTTACGGCTTTTTTAAGCAAAATCTCAGAAAATTTTATCGTTTATCGTACAAATTGAACTTTAATTAATTTTTAACATAACAAATAGGAGACTTTTAAGAGAATTTAATATTTTCACTTTTTACATCAAGACGAAAATAGGGGGGAAAAACTATAGGTCTGGCCAGACCTATTGGGTATCAAAAAGCACTATAAATTGAATATTATCAAAAACATGCTCAAAACTTCAATCGATTTTTTTAAATTTTTGCAAAATGCTTCTAAACATATTTTTCTAGGATATCATGAAATATGAAGTCGCTGCGATTTTATCTTCTATACTTTTTTGACCAAAATATAGTGCCAAAGGTCTGGCCAGACCTATGTGCCGACAGAAGGGTTAACCTCCTGGCAGAAGCCAAAAAATATAAAAATCTTCCGCTATTTGGACGAACTTAGCGCTTAACGTCAAAACTTTATTGAATGGGTATATTGTGTACTTTGGTTCGTGCCACGGTAACCCAAGGTGACACAAAGCACAATAATTCTTGAATGCAACATGCATCAACGCGTAGCCATGTCTGTGCCAGGGAGATTCTTCATAGCAATCTCCACGGTGTACACATTGCCATCTTTACTGACAGCGAAACGGCCATTATGTCTCTCTCCTCGCATAGCCTTACTTCCAAGTGAGTAAAAGACTGTTGGATGTGTCATCTAAAAACTATGTCTGGGTTTCTTGGTGCCGGGGCACCGAGAAGTTGAAGGAAGGGCGCAACATCAGACATCAATCTTCATTGAAACCGAACCCTACTGACCTACTGGGATCCGAAGTCTCCCTGTTCCAGATCAAAATTTAAGGAATGGTCTAAAAACCAACGGATGCGCTTCAAGCACTACGTAAAGGGAAGGAGTTGATGAGACTTTATAACTATGGGACTACACCCAACTTGAGTAGAGCCGACATGAGGTTGCTTTTAGGATACCTCTCGGGTCTTAATTATGGGTGAGTTATCACTTAAACAAGATACGTTTGGCAATCGCAACCGTTTATTGTCTTTGTTTGGAGGATAAAGAAGCCACAAGCCACATATTGTGTATGTGCCCGACTATTGCACGAGTCAGACACGTTTTTCTTGACAGACGAGGATTTATTAGCCTTTATACGGAAAGTCGAACCCTTTTGCAGAACTGCAATTAAATTGAATAAGACAACGGCACAAAAGATCCATCTTGATTGAAGTGTTCGAAGATCTATCTTGGTTAAAGTGTTCGAAGTTTTCAGGTGCGAAACCGAACTTTAAAAAAAAAATGGATACCCAACTTTTTTTGAGTTTTTCGAATTTTGAACTTTCAAAAGTTAGAATTTTTAGAATTTAGCTTTTACCGAATTTTAAATTTTTGAATTTAGAGTTTTTGGAAAATCAAATTTGGATAATTTTCCCAGTTTTGAACAATTATTTTGGAATGGATAATGGGAGGTATTTTAAGCCTTTTTCGGAGACTTAAAATATTTCGCGGGGCGGAGGTCGCAGGACGACTCCAAAAACTGGGGAACTAACTGACTGGGAATAATTGAGTGATTTATCCTTCAATTGCTCTGCTCAACTGGAATTTCGAGACTGAAGGATAAGTTCGAATGACAGTATAGCACGCAGCTCTATCATCCGTCGATTCTCTCTGAAGGTACACATAAATTTACGATTTATAATTCCAACTGGCCATTGCAAAATTATTCCCATTACTAAACATTGAAACAGGTGCTCTCGAATTTTATTTTTCCTACCAATCACGATAGTGAACAATCACTATCCGATATGCACATCATAAACAAAGTGACAGCACATGAATGCTAATCGTCCTAGCGTAGCGAAAGGAACTTCATCAGCAATAATAATGGTAAGTCGTAAGTCATTGCCATTCCTTGACGACTATACGTACGACAAGCTAATTCAAATTTACCTAATAACCCTGGGAATCGCAATCCAATGAATTAAATTCAGTGAGTGCACTGCTATTGCTGCGAAAAAAATACCCAGAAGAAAGCTTTCGATGATTGTGCACTGAAATTGCTACGAATGATGCCTATGAAGCACCTAATCGTTTCGATTGTTTAACGATGGACAGTTGAAAGAAATTTATTTATGAAAGCAAATTATGGAGAAATGTATAAGACGTGAGACTGGAAAACTGTGACTTTACAACAATCCAACCGGTTCGATTAGCACGATGAACAAATCTATCATCATTCTTCGCGTTTGTCAATTGGTATAGTGAAGTGTTGCTTTCCACAATCATGAAATTCTAACGAGAAAATAAAATTGTTGGGAATTTTTTTCAAACCTTGAAATTACTTCATCTCTTCGATCTGTTCGTTATTAGTTGGAATTTTTGAATTGAATTATTTTTTTCAAGAAAAAAGAAAAACCCAACAAAAGAGAACAGTAACTTTTGAACAACAATTTCGAAAGAAAACCCTCATAGTATACACAAAACCTGGGAATAACATGCATTAATCTATACAGATGGTCCATAAGCAAATTCAAATCCGCCGAGTATATTTCTTCACCACACATGATCATTGTTACGCTTCGATATGTATCGATCAAACATGCATGCAAGAAAAGATTTAATCCAAATGATAACAATACGATTACAGCTAATCTTTCTCTTGGCTATAGTTGCGTGTGGCGCAAGTGCTCCTCTCGTAGTTGTACCTGTGTTGCGCGACCATTACAATTCAATTGGAAATTACAATTTTAAACAGCCAATCGGATATGTAATCTCGCGCGGTCTGATATTTTTCACATGTGAAGGTATGTACTGAGATCGGCTCCAGAAGTACCCAATTGAATAGAGTGGATGTCTTGGCTAGACACGGCACAGTATATCTTTGACCATACGATTCGTTAAATGTACCAATCGAATGGGGAATAATGATGATCATACTCCGTTTGATTTATTCACATTCGCTCAAATAGACACAATTGATTGCGAATGATTCAGTCGACTGGAAGTTATAAATCGTCTAAATGAAGTTAGCGAGTTAGTAAAGAGCTGCGCGATCAGCATCATGTAAGTACGAATGTAATCGACTCTATTCATTTATTATTCGATTTATTACAAGATGCCGCGCACGTATGTCTCGGCGAAAAGATGATTTTTCTAGTTGGGAGAAATCAATGCAAAGATTATAAATGTCCATCAATGGTGCGAGTTTTCTTTTCAGTCTTTAAATCAAAGGTAACGTGTGGGACATTTTCATATTAATTATAAATAGTTTTCCATAATAAATGATAATATGGATCAAAGATGGACCGAAGGTCTGATTGTACTTGGATACGAACATAATTAGCAATCTGCGCGATATTTATGACGGTTTCTGTATCATATATAGGGTCCGCCAATAGGGACGCTCGATCTTTGACAGCTCATGGCGGCCATATTGTTTGTGGTAGAGTTATCAAACCTAGTTGTTATTATTCAGTGTATCTTCACAAATCACCATGAACCAATTCAGCCGCGAGCAACATGTGCAAATCATTAAAACTTATTACGAAAATCATTCATCGGTTCGAGCAACGTTCCGCGCGCAAAATCATCTATAGCGATGAGGCACATTTTTGGATAAATGGGAATGTCAACAAGCAGAATTGCCGTTACTGGGCCGAGAACAATCCACAGGAGGTCCACCAGGTCGCGTATGCGCGCCACCAAGCGAAGCCGAGGTGGCCACTTGAACGATGTTATTTTCCATACATAATGCCTTCGAATACTCTTTCAAACAAAAAATAAATTTCATTTATACCTCTCACACAACTTGCTTTATTTCATTTTAAAGTTCGAGCGCGCTTATTGGCGGACCCTTTAGGTGCGTGGTGCTCCGGTTGGGATCATAAGTTGTCAAGGGACGCAGATTTAACGATGCATTGAATATTCAGACAAATAATAAATTGTTCAATGTTTTGGAATGCAGACGACTTCATTATGTCCAGTGGACTACACCACACACTAGTGGTTCAATTGACACAATTCATTGGGAATAATTGGACTATGATGATGATGAATCGTTATGGTAAATTTACTGAATGTTTGAGTCTATTTCAATAAATCAATCATCCAATCGCCCGTTGGTGTTACCAAAAGGGACCACATCAAAAGTAGCTACATCCGTGGCAGTTTGTATATAGACCAACCAATCATCGAAAAGCTCGAAGACCGGCAAATAAACTCGGCTTCACAAAAATCGGGCCACTCGCCACTTTCGAAATCAAATTCAATTTTCTCAAAAAGTATGGAACTAACAACTATGAAAGTTATCTATACAGAAAGTGCATTTAATGGCAATTCAAATGACTACGATTTTTATCTGAAGTACCGTTAACTCACATTACAATCAAGCAACAGACACAATGCTAACGTTTTGCCAGTTTTGATTACAGTTCGCGCTTACCGTTATTTTGTTTCGGCAGTAGTCGGATATTTTTTATGATTTCTTTAGTTCATATTCTAAGCTTGGTTAGACGCGTGCATTTTTACCACTTTTGTCAGTCAATAATGGATACGACACCTAAGAAAGCAGCTCAAGCCTTAGCACTACTTCAAGCAGGCTTTGGGCAACGTGAGGTAGCTCGAAGACTTCAAATTGGCAAATCGTCAGTGCAAAGAGTTTACAGACTTAGAGACTGGAACATTCGATCGTCGTCCAGGTTCGGGCAGAACTAGGGCTACATCAGCAGCAGAAGATGGCTATATCCACCTCACTGTTCTGAGAAATCGTTGCCTCAACGCAGTCCAAGTCCAACGAAACCTGCGTGACAAACACCAAGTGGTCATAAGTTCTTCTACCGTCAGAAGGAGACTTGCTGAACGGAACCTCACTCCAAGGAGAGCTGCAACGGCTCCAAAATTAACGGTAGCCCACCGTCGAGCACAATTTGAATTCGCTTGAGAGCATAGAGATTGGACGTTAGAAGAGTGGGGTGGGGTGCTCTTCACTGAAGAGACCATGGGTGGGTCGATATCAGAATGATCGACGTCAGAGAGTATATCGTCGCCCTGGAGAACGTTACTTTCAGTGTTGCATCGCTGAATCTGTTGCTTATGGAGGAGGATCTTTAATGGTCTGGGGCGGCCATCTCACTAACCGGACGTATATCGTTAGTTTTCATCGAACCGACGGGCAGTACACGTGGATTGACTTCACATCGATACATTTATGAAATCCTTGCAGTCCATGTGGCACCTTACGCAAATTAATATAATATCCTGTTGATGCAGGATAATGCAGGGCCGCATGTTGCTTATGTGGTTACCCAGTATCGGCAGGACGTCGGTATTCCTACGATGGACTGGCCAGCTCGAAGCCCAGACTTGAATCCAATAGAGCACTTATGGGATAAACTGAAACGTCAGAGTCGTGCCCGCGTTTCTGCTCCAACAACGCTTCCAGAGCTGCTAATCGCAATTGAAGAGGAGTGGAGCGCCATTCCCCAAGATTTCATCGTCAGCCTCGTGAGGTCTATGAATAGTATGATGTTAGCAGTTCTTCGAGCAAAGGGAGGGAACACGGAATACTGATCCAACCCATTTTTCAAATTGTTTCTTTGTTTTCGGGTTCAATTTGAATTTTTAACTTGGTGATTACAAGATCGGAAAACGACTCCAAATGACTCTTATGTGTAAAGTCTTTAAAAAATGCTTAATAAATTCAGAAACCCCAATGTGTTTGTATTCATTTTAATTGTCATAAATTCTACTTTCAGCCGATATAACATTAATAGTTGTAGCTTTTATACTTTTTGAGAAAATTGGGTTAGATTGCGAACATTGTAAGTGGCCCGGTTTCATTGAAGCTCAGTGTAGATTGGTATTGCCATGTTCAAAGGTGTTCGCCTGAGAACCCCGCAAAGAAGGCGATATAAATGGAAGTTCCACTTGATGGACCCAAGGACAGAGTATACCGAAGAAAACCCGTATGTGTCAAATGAAAAAGCAACAAAAACGCATTGGCCTCGGCGATGACATGATCCAAGATAGAGCTGCCTGTAGAAATAGGATGAGACATTACCGCCATGCCAGAACGGGCGATGCGCCTACACCGCAGGCCGAGCGACGCAACGCCATGAAGCGGTATAAATAACGAGCCAAGGAGGAAGAAATGGAGATACCCTCGAAATAAGCCCTTTTCTTGTTTTTTTTTTGTATTGTACTATTGCTAATGCTCATATAACACGGGCTTTAAACCTATTTCCATATTTTGGGTGTCATTCCAATCATTACTTCTAAATTTAAAAAAATATACTCGTTTTGACTGCACCAAGCAATCACTTTGCTTTAAAAGGTTATGTAACAACAGGGACTTTTGGCATTTCGTTTGGTACCATAATTACACAGGTCGTAAAAGCCATGATTTTGAGTGGGCTATAGCCCCGAGCTCCGCGATTTCAGGGCCTTCCCATTCAGCGAAATAAAAATTTGAATTTTGGGTTCTTAACAGTGTTTTATTTGAAACCTCAGAACTTTGAATTGACATAATGCATGGAAAAGTGTCTTCATTATTTATGAAATGAGGTTCACTTTAACACTTTGACAATTATGTCCAATTACGATTTAAGGCACATGAACACAATAACAGGATCAAAATCGCGAAACACCCCAAACATTTTGACGCTTTTTACCATTTCTTGGTTGATAACTCAAAAACTGAATACATTATGTAAGATATCACATAACTATGCGTTCAACGAGACATAGGTCCTTGAAATCCGTTTAGCAGTTACAATTGGTAGGTATATATCCTATTATTAGTTAATCATATCAGATCTTGGGACAAACTGATTGAAATGTAATCTGATGTCCCATTGGATTTACGGGACACATTTCATTCCATACAAAATATCTCAATAGGATTCTTCCAGTTATATTAATTATTGCATCTGTTTACTTTTGTGAAGAAATCTGGTAAATTGCCGTCTAATTAAAATAATGGTACAAAAACTTTTAAGTTTACGGGGCCATTTTTCTGAGTGTATAAGGAGTCGTCACACATAACGCGATCTGCGTCTGCGGGCTCCATTATGTTTTTGCCGTACGCACAGTATTACGCAATATTTCATTATAATATCCGTTACATGAAATGCAGAATGAACATGACATAACGCAGTGCTTCTACAATTGTTTGTTGAATAAAATACAAAAATCGTGCGATCGACGCGAGCGCTTGCGATACATTGAATTACTATGGGCGCGGACGTAGATCATGTTGTGTCTGCAGGAGTCTTTAGTCTTTGTTAGAGAAAGTGAAATTCAACCAATTCCAAATGTTTTCCGATTAAATGTTAAAAGAGTACTTTTTACACCTTAACAATTTAAGCTGGCTACGAGATCCCGATGTTCCAATTGCAGCTTTTCAAAATCCCGCTTTTTAATATACCGCCTTTTTGAGCGCCCGCGTAAAAATTGTCCGTATACGTTGATTAAAAAAACAATGTGGATAAAAGCAATATTTTGTAGAAAGTCTAATGCTAACGCGTGTCCCTGATTTATAGCTAATTGAAGACACTACACCCCACAGCCCACAAGGAGTTATGACATTCCAACACTCAGAAAAATGGGCCCCGTAAATTTAAAAGTTTTTGTACCATTATTTTAATTGGACGGCAATTTACCAGATTTCTTCACAAAAGTAAACAGAGGCAATAATTAATATAACTGGAAGAATCCTATTGAGATATTTTGTATGGAATGAAATGTGTCCCGTAAATCCAATGGGACATCAGATTATATTTCAATCAGTTTGTCTTATGAAACTAACAAGATCTGATATGATTAACTAATAAAAGGATGTATCCCATTTGTTTTATTTGACGTCCTATTGCATTAATGGGATAGGCCTTTTAGTTGAATTGCAAGCATATGTATTTTGCAAGATAACCAACATCATGCTCCGTAGCCGAGATCGTTCGGTTGCCTTCCCGTGACTTGGTAAGTTTTAAATAGTACTAGCAAATCGGATGTTCAATACTCAGCCTGGCCAAATATCGTGATTCTTAAAAAAATCGACAATGACGTAGTGTGGAAGGTATAATAATATGGGACTTATAAAAAATATAGTTCGATAATATTACAAGTGAAACGATTTTTTTTATTACATAGGATTGATCCTATTAATTCAATAAAATAAATCCTATTGGAAAATAACTAGACCATGTGTTTATTTTAAAATGAGTCAACTATTAAAACAAACGGATATTTATCGAGTTAAAGTAATAGTTCCTATATTTTTAAAGTAATCAGATTTTTCCTATTGACTAAAAATAATGGGACAAAATGATTAGTTTAATGGGATTTCCCATTGAAATTTTTCTGAGTGAAGTTGCCATAAGGAAAATCATAATCTCACAATGTTCTGCCAATGAGTTAAAAATTAATTGAGATGCACTACGTACGTACGCTATGTAATATACATTTTACCGGTGATTTTGTGTTGTTAAATATGGGTTGGCTACGAAATCTCGCCCATCATATTCCCGTTTTCTAAAAACCCCACCGTTCATTATGCAGCCAGTTAAAAATCTCACTTAATTGAAATACCGCCAACTTAATATACCGCCATTTCAATAATCTGTTAATTCAAAATAATGCTTTTCAATATCTCGCTTTATATTAAAAATTGATACCACATTTACCGTTAAATAATGGGTCCTTTTACATGGGGATACGAAAGTCCCAGAGATCCAAGGGTCAGGTGAATTTGAAAAATAGGTGGGCTGACCTTTCAGTAGTCAAGACTTAAGTATTCCCTGTCCGAAAATCTTGTTCTGTAGGGGCTCAATTTAATCTTGATCGAAAAGTTAAAAAAAATATTCCAAAGGATTTGTACTAAGAGAAAGAATTGCATTAAATGCTGGCAATCACATAACATAACAATGAACTGATTTTTTTATTAACGTTGAAAATAATTTTTGGTGGAACATATTTTGACGGGACTATTTGACTATCCACTAGCGGGATTTTAAAACGGCAGCGTTTTTAGTGTGCGGGATTTTATAATGACAGGATTTCATAATGGCGGAATTTTTATTGTAGGATTTAGTAATGTCGGGATAATGCAAAGCGGGATTTTTTTTTTTTTTGTAAAAAGCGGGATTATGAACTGGCGGTTTTTTTTTCTGGATTATGTAGGTATCCCGGTAAATAAAAAAAAACATTCAGTTGTTGCATTTTGTAATAATGAGATTTTAGAATGGCGCAATAATTTTCAGAAATAACTGAACTGTGACCAGGCCAGATTTTGTAACAGCTGGCAAATTTTATTATCAAAATTTCACAAACCAATTGTTAACCCTTTACCGCCCAATGTTCCCAATTGGGAACATAATTTCATTTTTTTTTTAAACCCACTTGCAATTATTTTTTTGTTTTTTTCCCATTTTTCTTTAGTTTATTAACAAGTTGGTAAAAAGGAAAAAAATAAATAAATGATAAAAAAATTGCCGTTATTTTTTGGTGATTTTATTAAAAAGAGGATTTTTTTTTAATTTTGTGAAAACAAATTTCAAATTTTTTTTAACCAACAAAACTTTGAAATTGTAATGTACTTTTATTTTTTACTATTAATAAATACATACGAAATAATAGTAGTGACCTTAATTTTATAAAAAAAAATAATACCGTTATCGGCTATACATGTTCAAACTGACGTGTTCATAATTGGGAGCATTGGCTCATTTCAGTGTCTTGTAGAAAAATTATTTTGTTTTCAATTTTTCAATATGACTGGACTTACATTGCAATTGCATGTGATTTTCGCATGTTTTATGCCAGTCTGTATTCGGTGGTCATAAGTGAGAGTTCAAGTTCGTAAATTTGGTAGTGGAATATCTACAGAGCTTAGATTATTGCGACGTGGGTTTATTGAATAATATAGATATCTGCCAATTACCTCCTGAGGAAAACGACAAAGTTACTGACGAGGAAGACATTGAGGCAGAAATCTTAGACCAAGTGATGTTTGCGGTGAAGTTTCCGTTATAATAAAAAGATCGGAAGATAGTCAGGCATCGGGCAGTAAAAATAAACGTGTCCAGAAAAGAAAAGCTACAAATGGTGACCATCAACGGTTGACCACAAGTGGATCAAAGCCCAAACCGAGGCAAAAAGAAACCCGGCATTGCACCTCTAAATTAGTTTCGCAGCATTAATTTTCAAAACCCAATACAAAATGAGCCGGTAAAAAACATAAAAACTAACTTCCCACATTTTAAAACCTTAATTCCGGTAGAAATATATTATTAATTTATGCCACAAAGCTGTCTGCAGCATTTAGCAGAAATAACAACAATCTACGCCGTTCAGCAAGTGGATCCGATCGGCGTTGAATGGACGTCGTTTTTGGGCATACCCCTTCTCAGTAAGTACCACCAGTTGCCTTCTGAGAATCACTATTGGTCTACTGCGGAAGACATTTACTCTCCAATCGCATCAACCTTGCAGGAATTGAAAGTCGTGGCGAAATCAGCATGTAGATATTATGTGAAGGAGAACAAAAAGATAGGCATACCACATCTTATTGCACAAATATAACCACGGAATGGGTGGGGTCGATATTTTAGATGGACTTCTAATCTTCGCATCGCCCATGCCTACGATGTAAAATGTGTTTGTGGAATCTATTCGCTAATGCTCTCAACATGGCAGTAGTAGCAGCCTGGTGCACAAGGAAATCGGCAATGACTCACCTAGACTTCAGGCGGGAAGTAACAATGTTCCTGCTAAGGGTTTCATAAAAAATAGGTCCACAGCCAGGTCCTAAAGCACATGCTAGCCCAGCAAGATGCAAATTAGATGGCCACTATCTGATAAAATCATCGCAAGGAAGATGTTCTCTTTGTAAGTCAAATGCACGGTTGGAGTGTAAGGAGTGCAACAAACGTCTTCATCTTGAATTTATTTTTTATTTTATTATGATTTATACTTTTCCATAAATTTAATTCCAAAATATGATTTATACTTTTCCATAAATTACATTGAAGAACCGATAAAGTCCAACATATCTGGAAAAAATCGACCTTGTTTTGTTTATATCCAGTTAATGGCCATTGTTCCCAATTGGGAACAGCATAGAAAGGGGGGAAGCGGGTGAGGTAAACAATTTTTTTTTTTATATTCTTAAAAGAATCATATTTAGAGTTAATATTCAGGAACAAAAAAAAAGGAAATTCAAGCGATTAAGAGTTCGGACTTTAAAGGGTTAATTTGATTACAGTGCAATGACAATTTTCATTACAGAATAGAGATTACGAATAGAGATTTCTTCGTCCATGCACTAACCTTCGGAAACCCAACTCCGGGGCCGCAACTCCAGCTGGTTGACAACCTTCAGTCACCGGGAGTCCAATATCAATGATGAGTAGGAACCATTGTCCCCTGGGCAAACCCTTCTCCGAGGTATTCTATTGACTTCCCAATAGCAGGTGAGATGATGTGATGACTCGACACAGGGTAATTGTTGTTGTTGTTGTAGCGATTCAAGAGATTTTTTTTTCTCTTGAATCGAAGGGGGTCTTGGCAGCTCTTGGCCGTTTTAACAACGGGTAGCTCCGGGACGATTTACATCGAAGAACCGGCTGCCGTAGGAGCATTTTATGGACAACACAAACATCCATGGGCCACAGTGGGATTCGAACCCACGCACCGGTAACTCAGAGATAGAGAGAGTGACATCTCTGCCACTGAGCCACCGAATGCCCCACACAGGGTAATCAGGAGGGTTTTCGTTCAGATCCACGTCATATGGCGTAATAACCATACTAGGAGTCTCCCTATGTTGTTCGAGTCCGTGGTGTCACAACTCATCAAAAATCTGTGTCTGCGAATTTTTAACAGTGGTATTTTAAATTGTCGAAGTTTTGAATTGCGCGGTAAACAACGTGATGTGACGGCATATTATTTGCGGGGATTATATTTATTTATTCCTTTGAATTAATTTAGAAACAAAACAGAGGGTGCACTCGTACTTTTGGCTAGTCCCTTAGCAGAGTATAAGAAGTCCCATTTAATACTTACAGTTCAAATAAGAAATTATAGCATTTTCATCCACAAATATCACTTACCTGAAAAAAAAAAGAAAAAAAAATTGATTAAGTTGTACAAGGTAACATAACATAAATCTTAATCTTTTTGGTACTAAAGTTTTATTAAAATAAAGGTGATTCATATAATCATTGCATTGTTGAAGTCAGATGGGATTTGGATGGGAACTTTGGGTCGTATTCTCATTCAAATTGAATGTTTTAGTCAGTATAAATGTTCGGAAAAGAAACATGTCTGATCCACTGAAGGCAACGAACAATTGAGTTTTTGAACAAACAGATATGTAACAAAAATCAAATATCCTCAACTAATGACACACTAAAACAACACCATAATCAAATCATAATGCACCGGATTACTGAATCGTGGGAAAGTGAGTGAGACAACCAATTTTGAGTGTACATTATCACCGTTGGTTTTATTACAATTAACGATTATTGGAAAAACGATTTCATTTTTCTTATATAAAACACTTACTAACAATATGAGAACAATATAGACCACAAATATCCACATCCACATTTCACCTAGTCAATTCCATAACTATCTTGTCGAAGAAAGATCTTCTTCAGAGCACGAAAGTAGTCACTGTATCGTTTAGGTCCGTGGGAAAGTCAATCACATATGATCGATCCTATCAACTTTTCCCATATTATAGTCGTATAGTAAAAACGTTTTCGATTTCAATCAATCTACTCGTACAACCGATACAGAGTGCGTTTTAAAGACTTTCCGTCGAAAAATATCGTAAGATCAAAAGAACACGGGAAATCAAGAATAATACCGCGGGTCACGGACAATGAAAAGTGCAATCGCAGCACAAAATTTCGATGAAAAACAAAAAATCCACTCGATTTGAACTTGACCGTGAGATATACACATTATTGTGTGTTGGCGGCGCGGCGCGGTAAGAAACAATATTCTCCAACCATAGTAGACCAGATGCACTTTTCACATCTTCAGAAAACATTTATTATCATGATGTCGTGTATTACATGAGGAAGAAATCAACTCCATAGGGTGCAATACACATAGTGCTATGTTATGTACATACATTTGTGCAAGTGCACTGTAATAAATTATAGCAAGATGTACTCGTACCTAGATGCTAGCATACATACTAACCTGCAGCAGCAGCAGCCAGCCAGCCCATCATCATCATAATATCTCGATCAAGTCACCGCGAGAATCGCAGCAAGACAAGATCAAGTTCAGACGATTTTCTCAAGCAAAACAAACAACATTAGATTGAGAAGAAAAAAAGAAGTTTTTCTTTAATAGAGGAATATGAAATCAAATATCCTCCACCTGGACAGGTAGGTACTACTATATCTAAGTGATATTGTGATAAGTGGATCTGAATTTGTTCTTTTTTTATGAAAGGGTGTTGGATCGTTTTGTTGGTTAGTCGCTCGGTCGAAGAGTTCCAGCTGAGAGCTTGCTGCAACATGTGAGGCAACAGAAAAATGTCCGAGTTGTTACTGCCTGCAACAAGGTGGTTACTGTATAGGAAAGAGTGAAATCGATTCCATATTCGCAACAATACTCCTGGTATGGTGTCTAGAAGATGCGATACAAGTAACGCTTGTTGATCTTCATCAAAGATACTCGTATAAAGATACTGAGGCAAAAAGCTAAATCGGCTCCTGCCCATAAAATTGAAATAGCCATTTTAACAACTTTTGCACGTTTTCACTGTTCCTGAATAAATGTCATCGTTTTTTGATGAAAAAGTCTACCAGGTATCATAACAATGTTTGGTGCAGCACGATGATGGTTCTGCTGAATGGTAAGTGTTCGTGCTATGCATGAGGCGAATACTCAATGAAGTTCGTGGTCTGGCTGGATCTGGGATCAAATCAACAAGTATGATGTAGTCGAGGTTTTTAGTGGAATTTATCGAGGATCCTTGATGTAAATGGAGTTATTGAACTTGAAAATGAAAATATTAGAATAAGCGAAAACAGAGAAAAGTTTACCAAAAAGGGAGGGGGGGTCGTGTAGGTAAAGTTATTTTCGTAACTGGGCATCTGATCGACCTTAACACGTTCATTGTCTATGAAACACATGTTTCCACACTATTAAACCACTATGAGTCACATGTGTCTCATGAAATTCTACCGATCGTATGTACCTCATGAAAAAAAAATTTTCTAGAATTTTAGACATTTCCCACCTTGTCAGGCTGCAGCCCCAGCCATTTTACTGGGGTTTGACTGCAACAAAACGACTAGTTACGAAAACGAAATAAGTATTCTTGTGAATACTTTTGTGCAGTTGATCGTCGATTATCCGAAAGTTCCATTAACCGAACCTGGCACTCGGCTTTTTTCTTGAATTTTAAATTTTATAATTCTGAATTTCGGAACAGATTTCGTAACTGTCCCGTAAGTTTGACCGTCTTTAAATGTCTCGAGAAAGCAATATCTCATCAGCAGTTCTAGTGGTTTCACACATTTTCAGGTTGTCGCTTAAATGACTTTTTTGGCATTCCTCCTGCAAACTTTTCTGTGGGAACTTGATTAGTCGATCTTTCGATTATCCGAACCATCCCTTTCGACATTAGTTCCGATAATTGACGATCTACTGTATACTCGTATTAAGAAATTATTCGAAAAAAAGGTTCTACTCTGTCGTGGTCGTTTTATTTCTTCCGTAATATTAATAACACCTGATAATTCTTCAGATCAGATAAAATTAATAATTGACGGAATAGTGAACCTAGACCAATCCGCAGATGTCTTAGTAACGAGTTGGATACGATATCTCGTAGATCATATTCCCGCTTTTCAAAATCTCGACATTCATTATCCAAGCCATTTCAATATCCCGCCAGTTTAAAGTCCCGCTTAATTGAAATCTCGTCTAATTAAAATCCCGTCAAATTAATATCACGCCATTTCAATAACCCACTAATTCAAAATACCGCTTTCAATATCCCACTTTTAATATTCCGTCATAGAAGGTATTCTTTCAAAAATCACTGATTTATGAATAAACATTTACCGTTAAAAAAATGGGTCTCCTTGCATGACACTACTTCATTCTAAGAGACCCACCAGGTGAATTAATTTGAAAACGAGACCGAGGCTAATTTCGGGCGCGGCCGAAATTTGAATACCCGTCACATTTGAATGAAACTTAAGTTTCTTTTGTGTTAAAAATTTCTACCGCAGCCCTATGACGTGTTCCGATTCCATCTGTTCCCGGAAGCGCTAACCCTTAAATGCATGGGGTCTGAACCCATTATCGTAACTGACCTCCCCTTATGTAAAATCGGTCACTAAAGACGGAATTAGCCTTTATATTCCCAGGAAATAGCCCGTTTTTCCATAAAAGCGAAAATAGTAGAATTTACATTGTGTACCAAATATGGTACGCCATGCATTCAGGCCATATGTTGTAAATGAAAGACATTTTTACAATTTTATGATGATTAGTTTCCTATTGCTTATTGAAATTCGTATCGATGCCTATTTGTGACATATCCTGGAAGTTGATGGAAAGTGGAGTAGGCGTTACTACTCTTTGAGCAGGTATTAATAGAAGGAGAGGGCGAAAGTCACGAATTCCATACAAAGTGACAGCTCAAAAATGTTCCGAGAATCTAATACATGGGAGAGCAAGCATCTAACAGTAAAGTAGTAATTGTGTCAAAATTTCGTGCGCGCTTGGTTGAATTCTTCTTCTTCTTCATTCTCTTTGTCTTTAAAAGTGGGTTGTCAAAGCATGGAACTTTGTTTGAATCGAGATGTACTGTTACTCTACTTGTGTCAAATCGCTTTGCTTCAACAGTATTGTTATTGTATTTTTCTCTCCCATGAATTTGCGCTTTCGGCACACTTTTTAAGCGATGTTTCCTCTCCTTCTATTAATACCTGCTCGAAGTTACTACCCGTACAAATCGAAATTTAGACATATCTTTTGATAGTATGTACCAAAAAACTTCAAATGTGTGTCAAGAGGTAGCTCTTAGATGTCCTTATAAAATATTAAAAGTGCGCCAGATCCGACTCATATACTCCTTTCATTTCTCCCCTGCAAAAAAAAACTGGAATTGATTACTTTGGGCTTTGCGTGCCGTCTAGCTTTGTACATAGGTATTAGGGTATGCACTCATCATGCTATTTGCGCAATTAGAACTCGGTCTCGTTATAAAATAAATCTTTTATATAATAGTTCGTTATAAACATGTTCCACTGTTAAACGTATATCTCGAGACTTCTTTTGACTTATCATAGCTCATGGGATTCCTTTCTTGAAAAGTATATGGATTGGATTGACTTTGATAGGATATGAATATGGAAATAAACTGCATGCCTGCTTTAACCCAAATTTATACAGGGCCCAGGACATGTCCACAAGAATTACATCCATGCAATTTTTGTTTATCGAATGTGGTACTCCATATGAAATGGCTGATCCTAGAAGCACATTTTCGGAGGATCCTGAACGTGGGCTTCCAAGATAATACTCGACATAGTCAAATGGTTTGTGAAATTGGATATCAAGGCCCAGCTGCTTGAGGCTTGGTGAAAGTCCAAATATCTTACTAAGATGTCAAGTACGGAAGCTCGGTTTTTTAGTGGCGCGTCCTAGGGCAAAACAAAAGATGTGAACAATTTTTTCAGTATACTTGCCAGTAAAAAGACTGGGATTATAGGAAGCAGCTACAGAGACGCTAAGCCCTGACCGGTGTGCTATAGAAAGCAAAATGACAAAAACGATCATTCTAAATTAACTATGACAGCTCCGTTTCCTTGGATCTTGAACAGGACTGATTAAGTTAGCTTTCATAAAAAATGGCGGTAGATGGCTAGATTTCTGTAAAAGTCTAGCTTTTATTAATTTTTTGATTTTTTTTTACTTTTTCCCAAAGTAAACAAATTAAGCTTTTGCATAAATTCAATTTTGGCTCCCCGAAGCTTTCCTTGAATTATCTGTGCGTCGTCAAAGTGGACCTACGTTATTTTTTGTGGAATTTTAATTTTATTCTTGAGAGCTGAAACAATTGGCGAAATTTACCGTTATTTGGAAAAGGAAAAATACTGGTGAGTAAATTGGAATGTGTTCTTGAGATTTTTTTGAGATTTTGACAAAAAAAGACACTAAAGGTATTGTTTGCACCAATTTTGCAACGTACCATATTCATATATGGTATACCATATGTATTGGGGCATATTCAGAAATATCTATACATACATTCCGATCGTTCTTAGTTGATGAAATTATTCTCCTTTAGTCTTGGGTAGGGTAGGTGGTAGGATATGTTCATAAAATTTTAATTATCAGCTCTTTCAACATGATGGTGCGTTTTATTTTGCCCAGAACAGGTCCAAATAACATAAATTTTCATACAAATTATGTCACCGATCTATTTTTCCAGGACATTTACTGCCATTTTGGTACGCTACGCATTTAAGGGTTAAGGCTAATCCAGAAACACACCTGGATGAATTTTAGTTAAGATTCAATAAGAAAATTTTTTTTCACAAGAACCTAATATTTTGTGGTCGGTTTGTATGACAGCCCTGTGACGTAATGTTCCGATTCCATCAATTCCTAGATATGTTTCGAGGCGTTACTAGAAACACTTTTGGGTGAATTTCGGTTATGATTAGTAAATAAAGAAAAAAGTTTTTCTTAGAAAAACCTAATTTCCAGGAGCTGGTTTGTATGACAGCCCTATGACGGAGTGTTCTGATTTCATGCGTTCCTAGATATGTTTTGAGGCTTCACTAGGTACACATTTGGGTAAAGTTTGGTTGAGGTCGGATTATAAACGAAAATGTTTTTCTTGGAAGAACTTAATTTTCAGCGGTGGGTTTGTATGGCAGCCCTATGACATAATGTTCCGATTCCATCCGTTCCTAGAAATGTTTTAGGACTTTACTAGGAACACATTTGGGTGAAGTTTGGTTAAGATGGGTACATAAAGAAAAAAGTTTTCCTTAGGAGAACTTAATTTTCAGAGGTTGGTTTCTATGGCAGCCCCATTACCCCATGGTCCGATTCCATTCGTTCCGACATATATACAGCGTACATTTAAAAGAAACTTGTGTACAAAATTTCAGCTCGATAGCTTCAAAACTGAGGGACTAGTTTGTATTGAAACAGACGGACAGACAGACAGACAGACAGACAGACAGACGGACAGACGGACATCGCTCAATAGATTTCTCTCAGCACACTGATCAATAATATATATACTTTATATAGTCGGAGGTGCTTCCTTCTGTGCGTTGCAAACTTCATGACAAAGTTAATATACCCTTTCACATAGTGACGGGTATAAATATGTGGTCTGGTCTTTCGAGACTTAGTATCCCCTGTATGGCAGTCTTGTTCTGTATAGGGGCTAAATTATCATATGGATGGAAGAAATAAGCAAATATTCCGACGGATTTATGCTAAGGGGCGATTCAGACTATCGACAAGATTGGGATACCTACATAATCCAAAACAAAATCCCGCCCGTTCATAATCCCGCTTTTTCCAAAAAATCCCGCCATATAAAATCCCGCCATTTCAAAATCCCGCCACCTCAAAATCCCGCCATTCGAAAATCCCGCTATTAAATAATAAAAAAATCCCGTAAAAATACCGCCAAATTTATTTTTATTGTTAACAAAAAAAATATAGATATGCGTTCGACTTATCAATTATTTACATTAGTTTATGTGCCAAGTTTCTAGCAAAAATCCGAGTCCTCTTGAAAGTAACTGCTGGCTACGTCTAGATACCTTAGTTTGCTTTTGGATGCGACCTTCGAATCGGGACTGATCCCCTCTGTTTTTAGCTAGAAGCAATTCTTTCTCGTCACAAAAGGTAAGTATTCTTTCATAAATCGCGCGCGCGATTTTTGAAAGAATACTTACCTTTTATGACGGGATATTGAAAAGTGGGATTTTGAATAAGCGGGTTATTGAAATGGCGGGATTTTGGATTGGCGGGATTTTCATTAGACGGGATTCTAATTGAGCGGGATTTTTAATTGGCGGGATTTTAAAAAACGGGATTATGATGGGCGGGATATCGTACCTAACCCGACAAGATTTACTAAATCCTTGATTTAGTTGACAGTTGTACGATATTGTACTGCAATTTGAATAATGCAAGTATACATTCTACGATGCATTTTAAATTTAATGTCATACGATTTAATCTAGTAGGCGGGTTTCGACTCGATTAATTTAGTGGTTTTAGTAAATCCGGTCCATAGTGTGAATCCCCTCTAAGAGAAAGAATCGGATTAATTGCTGGGAATCACATATAACATAACTATTGATTTTTTAAACAATGAAAATACTTTTGGGCGGTATTTTGACGGGATTATTTCACTATCCACTAGCAGGATTTTAAAACAGCGAGGTTTTTAGTGGGCGGGATTTTTTTAATGGCGGGATTTTTTAATGGCGTGATTTTTAAGTGGCGGGATTTAGTTATCTCGGGATAATGTAAAACGGGATTTTTTGTAAAAAGCGGGATTAGGAACAGGCGGGATTTTGTTTTTCGGGATTACGTAGGTATTCCCTTAGTAAGATCCCACATACATGTCAAGATCATGTTTTTTGTGGAAAGGAGATCAACAGCGCGTTCTAAATGAGTTTAACATCTGAGTCAGATCACGTTCCGTTGAAAGCCAGCACACCAACCAGTCTGAATACCCGTCACATTTGAATGAAACTTAAGCTTATTTTGTGTTAAAAATTTCTACCGCAGCCTATGACGTGTTCCGATTCCATCTGTTCCTGGATGCGTTGGGGGTAGTCTAAAACTATGTGTTCCATGGAGTCCGCCCTCGACTGGTGTTTATTTAATTTCAAAAGATCGGTGTTTAATTATTACCCCAGAAAGGAAATATTTTAATATTCGAAAAAATCATTAATTGTTTTCCGGTTGGGAGTTTCTAAATTTCCCTTTTGGAGTAAAAAATGGTGCCTTCACTCAGCCGTTTATAGGCTACTTCCAGTCAACGTTACATTGCATATAGAGAAGTGTGTATATAATGTGGCAAGCACTACGTATATATTTCCTGGACCACGACGATATTCGATCTCCGGACCTCTAGAGTACTAGCATCGTAGAGTGCGACAGTGAGCCACAGAGCGTCCTTGCCGAACACTTGCACTGATATGATAGGATTTCATCATAAAATGTCAATATGGAAATGCGAACATTCTCAATTGGTGTTTAAAAAACCCTAATCGGATAATTTATTCATACTTGATCAAATATGTTCGTCTATTGCATTTTTTGTGTTTTTGGTAATGCTCATCTGGGAAATTAATTAGAATTTCTATATTATTCACCAGTTGGAAATTACATATTCCAATTACAGCACTTGACTTTTTTAAACCCCACAATGAAAAAAACACCAACTAATGTTAAAATCTTACTTATCCAAGCATGGTGAATTTGTACATGGTCTTTTTTTAACTGTGCAGGAACACACTTGGATGTATCATGGGATTCAAAAACAAAAAAGTTTTTCTTACAAGAATTTAATATCTAGGGTTTGTTTGTATGCCCTATGACGGAATGTTCCGATTCTTTCCATTCCTAGATATGTTTTGAGGCTTTACTAGGAACACACTGGGGTGAAGTTTGGTTAAGATTGGTACATAAAGAAAAAAGTTTTTCTTAGAAAAACCTATTTTTCAGGGGCAGTCCCATGACCCCACGGTCCGATTCCATTCATTCCAACATATATACAGCGTACACTAAAAAGAAACTTGTATACCAAATGTCAGCCCGATAGCTACAAAACTGAAGGACTAGTTTGCGTTGCAACAGACGGACAGACAGACAGACGGACATCCCTCAATCGATTTCTCTCGTCACACTGATCAATAATATACATATATACTTTATATAGTCGGAGGTGCTTCCTTCTGTGCGTTACAAACTTCATGACAAAGTTAATACATATTCACATAGTGACGGTTATAAAAATCCAAAGCATAAAGCCTCCCAAAAACATATTTTTTTTTAATTCTGGAAGACTAATTGAAAACTCCGTGGTTACATAATATGTACTTATTGTTAAAAAATTAATACACACCAGTACACCTGTCACACGAAATATGTGATAAAGAAAACCTATAAATATACGCTACGGAATTTACGCGAAAAAATCTCAAGTCATTTGTATCATACTCATGATCACTTTCACCTGTAACTTCGCGTAATTTCAGTTTATTACGTGCCTGCCGGGCGAAAGGAATTGCATTTGATCGACGACGACGAAGATGATTCATTTTAATTCTCTTTCATTTTAAATTAACCCGCACCGATGACCTTCCTCTCAATCAAGCATGCGATGCAGCACTCACATCGAAAATAACCTGCGCTGCATTTCTTGTGTCATCTCTTCATTCCGTAACATTTTCAGTTTTCTTACTAAAACATTTATCTTATAAAAAAATAAGCCCGAAAAAAACTATGAACATAAATTGTTGTTAATCGTGTACAATATACGTGCACTGGATAAAATCAAAATTATACATTTTGGTGTACTCTTTGTATGATGGTACAAAATACCTGTCGGCTAAGCCCCAGCCCACATTTGTATTTAATACCATTTCGTGCGTATGATGGGTGTGTAATATAAAATCTTCTTGTAATTTTTGGGAGATCATTGGCCGCGCATTTTATCGGATTATGTACTGCGATGATGATGGTGATAATCTGATGGATTTGGTGTGGTGGATGTGAGGTGAATTTATGTTTGCAGTATAATTTTGTTACATCATTTTACGTCACAGTCGTGATTTTTGAACAGCTAGCAAATTTGTATGCAAGGGCGCTACTTTCTATAACAAGTAAAACATGTAAATTCTCCAATAAAATTAAACAACGGAAATGGTTCAATAAAGACGTTATACACGTTGAGGATTAAGCAAAATATGAGCTGTTCATGTTTAATATTACAGGTTGCACTAGGTCCCAAATTGAGGATGAATGAATGATAACCTTTCACAAACTGGCAGCATATCGGATAAATCCTTCAAATTGTCATTTTTTAATCGGCGCGATGCGTTGTAGCAATAATAATTTTCAACTTTTCTATCTGGACACCTGAAACCCCACTAACTGCTGTAAAACGTGTGAACATTTCTCTAATCTCTCTGTCGTGAAAAAAAAAGTCGTCAGCGAAATTTCCACAATTCTTAAGCTTCATTCAAACGATGAGCCGTAGTGGTCGCAAGCACGAGACATTAAAATGCATTGGCTTATAACGGGCGCGTACACATACAGTGCCACGTCTAGCTTTCCCAAGCTGGGCGATGCGATGCGATGTGTGCACATGCACACTCAATGCTACGTCGGGCCTGGAGATGCGATGCGATTTGTTGCGAGACGAATGCTATTTGTTTCCATGGCAAGAAAACCTGATTTTTTAAGCGGACTTTATACGGCGTGCGGTTTGCCGCTGATATGGGCATGATTTCAGATCAGCTTCGTGACATGGCGCTTCGAGTGTTCTACCATTAGTATTTTCTATGTTTTAGATAATTGTGGGTATTAATGAATGGCCCTAGGTAATGTAATGATTGAGCCTGGATTGTCGTCCAATTGCACGTTAATGCACGAAATAGCATTTTTCAGGGTATATTGCTCGAAATTGCACGGTTTAAGGTTTTTGCAAGAAAACGAACATTTGCATTTTTAACTCTGTTTCATAACAATTTTTCCCAGAAATTATACAATGATCAGAATTTTTATGGACAGAGAAGAGAATAAAAGTATTGAGAAAGAAAAAAAAAACAATAAAACTAAACAAAGTAAAATTAAAAAAAATGATCAAATGCCAGTTGATTTTCATACAATTTTGCAGTTGTGGTTTTAAAGTATATGTTAATCTGATGGTTAACATAACTTAAATACATAAAGCAAAATCATCCCCTTTGAAGAAGATGCATTCACGAATTCGATAAGACCAAAGGTTGTGCGATGGATCACAAAAACCGGTCATGGATTTCGGGTGTCATATCTAAATCAAAATGAGCTAATCTAGACAGCATTTTATGGGGAGAAGTTTATGTTGTAATTTATGTAATTTACTATTTAGAGCAAGTCTTCTTCAATTTTTTTCAATGCTATTCCTGCATTTTCTACATAAAATCATGCGATAAAAGCTTGTTTTGTTCATCAATTGAAGCACATTTTATTTTTTATACAGGAGGAATATTATGTCTAGAATCCCGAAACCAAACTTTCTAAAAGCCAAAAAAATGCTGTTTTTCATATTGCACAATTTTGCACGTTTCGGGACTTTTACTGCACGTTTTTAACGAAAATCCGGGCTCTAGTAATGATGAATGTGTGAAAATTTGTAGTGATAGCTGAAGCGTCTCAAAACAATATTCGGGCGGCATTTGGATTTGGTATAAGTTGTTGTTAACATTGTATATGAATGGTTGAAATTTATTAATGGAAACATGCAGTGCAATGTTGAGTGGCGTTTGTGTCTGCACCGGAAAAAAAACAATTTCGAGCAGCGTTTCAATTAGGAAAAAAATAATATTGTAGGTGCTCGAATATTGTTTTTAGTACGCTACACACTCGGCTGTGCTGCACTGTACAGGTCTCAAAATGGCACTCTTGTTTTCTCGGGGAAAGACTCATCCAATCGGCAAGGCAGAAATATTTATGTAATTTTCACTGATTCTAAATTTGAGGTCAAAAACAAAAAACAAAAAATCAGGTTGGCAGCACCAAAATGTTACCCCTGTTTTCTCGGGGAAACACCCGTCCAATCGGCGTGGCAGAAACACTAAAGTAAATGTTGGGTCGCCAATTTTGAATTTGAAGTCAAAAACAAGAAAAAAAGTTTGGGGTTGCCCACCCCGGAATAGTCCCATTATTGTCTCGGGCAAATACTCCGTTGTGATGCACTGCATGTTCCTATAACTGACCTATCCACCGCTACCTTCAATAATTCATTTCAAATACATGCGCCGTCCCAAATTTTCATATACGTACGCTACAAACCGAGTTGTGCTGCACTGCATGTTTCCACAAATGTCAATTCTTTGACCCATTCATAGATTTGTACAACAACAATTCTTGTCTAATCCGAATGGTTAATCCGAACACCATGCCACTACGAAGCAGATCCAATCACAAATCATATCCGCCACGTCGCTGGTAGACGATTTCTTTGGGGGCACAATGCGCATTCCAGCTGCTGAAAAAGCACGCTTTTTCGTCATGGAAAGGTTCCTCATTGCACAACCCGACGTCGCATCGCAAGCAGTCTGAATGGCAAAGATTTTTTTTTTGCGATGGAAAACTTCTCGCTTCGTATCGCATCGCATCACTTGCAGTGACCGGGGTGTATTAGAAGCATACGACGGGCGAATGCTGTGACGCTGGCATCTATTGTGTATGAGACATATGTGACCCATGGTGTTTCGTGAGTCACATATGTCTCATATACGAAAGATTTTTTTTATTGAGAGCGAACGTCAAATGGTCGATTGGTCAGGCGACAATCGTTTAAGTAATTAAATGTGAAAATACTATAACTTCTACCGTTAATCATTCTATGCGAACCTATATAGGGAACCCTGTTGCTCGTGATTTAAGCTTACCGAGCTCGATTTGGAATTTTTGTAGGACGATTTTCCCTCAAGGACAAAACATTGGCTTTACTATATGCATTTACAACATAAACAAGTCATATTAAAAAAAAAGTCATTAAAAATCAAAATTGTCGCGTTGGTACATCTAACTTTTAGGACCCTACGGATAAATGCTTAAATGACCAACTTTTGACAAAATATTTTTAATTATTATAACCAATAAGTCAAAGGATAGACATAGATACACCGCAACTAAATTTATCAATTATTGACGCATCTCTTTCTATACCCGGATTGTCTCATAAAATTATTTTGATTTGAATTAAAAAAAAAAATATTTATTGCAGGACTCGTACTAATAAATTGCTGAATACACAATTTTGAATTAAAAATTGAAGTTAAAACCGAATTTTCATTAAATATTGAATAAGTCTGGTGTTTGACGTAGATTTATTTTATATATAACCGTTTCAAGGATCAACCGTTTTAAAGCTATTTAGATTTTAATGGGGAGGATGGGATATTTTTTCAGTTTTGCTTAATTATCTCAAAAACTGTAAATTTTACAGCAAAATCCTCTGAGGACACATCAAACTACACAAAATCACCTTTGCAACAATATAATACCATATACTTATTTTGATAAAATATACCCTAGACCAAAAATGGAGTAAGTTAATTTTTTTACTTTTAAATGTTTTATTGTATCCCTGAATGTAATGCCACTTGAACCAGCGAAGGGAGGGGGTAAATTTCTGCTGCGCGTCAATACATAGGTAGTCTTATTACCAAAAACTAGTTCAATAGTATCAAAGCTAAGGGTACCTCTTGTGCAAAAAGACCCAACAAATTTTGCAGGAAATATTTAATTATCGTGTAAAACACCGACAGCAACACATAACAAAATCTTTTGTAAAAGTATCCCTGGGTCCTCTTGGGTTATGATTCTTATATATTAATAATCTGGAGAGTTCCTGGAATATCCTAGGACAACAAGACGGAAATGTTTGTACATGTATTTTAACATGTTAACATTAACATAATCATTTAAAACAGAACCAAAAACCAAACTTTTAAGCGAATTTTTAGGCAGGGTTTTTTATGGAAACATGATTATGAACAAATATGCATAAGCAGCAAAGTCAAATAGTCCTGACTTTGAGAGCCTCTGATTTCTTTCTGGGAAAGATAACAGTCAACATTTTTTTTTTATATGTCTATTATGCAATAAACCATTTATAAGAATTTTGCCACCCACCGGTTGGGAAACGATGATCTAAATCAATCCGCATTTGTAGGTATTTGCAAATTTATTGCATCTGCATCTGGATTCGCAAATTAAATTTTTTTCTGTATTTGCATTTGCCAAACCGCATGCGTAACATTCCTAGTTACGGTTGTCTTTCTGGGTCCAGCACGGGCCTAGGTTTTATGGGGCCTTGTGCATGTGTGAGAAAAGTCGCCCTTTTGTTTGTCTTTTCGATTCATATTATTCATTCGGGGAAGTCAAATGAGGGAAAAGCTCTCATTTCGGGCGCGACCAACATTTGGATACCCTTCACTTTCTATAAAGCTAGTATAGTTTACCGGGAGCCCAATGGAATGGCATAGTGTTATGATTTAAATTTTTATAAGCAGAATCTATCTTTGAGGTGGAAACTCGATAACTTTAAACTCCATGAATCGAAAGAAAAACAGATTCCCCAGATCAGCAAAATACAATAAAAATAAACACGATAACTCAAAAACAACTTCTATAACTCGAAGTTGAATTCATTGTTTGGCAATCGGCGAGACTCTATTAGTCGAACTGTTCTATAAGTCGAAGTTTCTCATATCCGTTTACAATTATTCAATTCGTTGAAAAAATAACACAAAACGAGTATCCGAGTTACATTTCGTTCATTCGTAGAATCCATAGGCATCAAGAAATTTATTAAAACTTCGTTGATAAGGCCTAGGGGTTGCTTTTCGTTGCGAAAATTCTTCTTCTTCTTCTTCCCTGCCTCGTTCTTTATACCGCTCCATGGTTCCGCGTTGCTCGACCTGCGGTGTAGGCACATCGCCCGTTTTGGCGATAATTTCTCAGCATATTTCTACAGGCAGCTCTATCTTGGATCGTATCATCGCCGAGACCAATGCGTTGTTGTTGCTTTTTCATTTGACACATCCAGGTGGAAAATTGCGAAGATTATTTCTAATAAAATGCACAGCAAATTATATGAGAGGGGACTCGATATTTTTTTTAGTAAGACTCCATAACTAGTTAACACGATACATCGGAAACTCCATAAAAAAAAATAACAGGCGCGACAATCCAACATTGGACTAAGGCCGCAGGATGTGTTAGTGACATCATATTTCCAAGATCTTATCTGCTTTTTGTTGAGGTAATGAGATCAGCATCACGCTCAGCAGTGTTATTTATCCCCATAAATGGGTACTCGTTTAACATCTGAGTGAGATCATAGTCCGTCACAAGCTTGTGAGTTCGAAAAACACCATGATCCATGGTGAGATTCGAACTCATGACCCTGTGCACCGAAGGTGCGCGCACTAACCGCTAGACCAGCCAGACTACAACTCCATAGCTCGAAGTAAAATACATTTCCCTTCAGCTTCGAGCTATCGAGTTTCTACTGTAATTCCTTTAATAGATTTGAGAGGTGGTAATTTTTAGATTGTAGTCTAAAATGGATATTTCCCAAAATGATAAGTTCTTTGACTCTCAAGTTTGTAGAGAATATGCTCCACATCGGGTCTCGGCACCCAAATTTTCAACAATTTCAATTTTAAAACATAAAATTGGGTTAAAATTTGCACTTGTTGTGGGATCTTTGGGCGCCTCAAATCCAATCGAAATTTTCGAATATTTTCAATTTCTCTACAAAACTGAGAGTCCTAGCTATCAGTAATTGGAAGTTAGAGTCGCCGAAGGGCCCAACAAAAAATGTAAATTTTTATGTTTTCAAATCGAAATTTTGGAAAATTTCAATCAAAATTTGCACTTTGTGTCGAATTTTCGGGCGACTCTAACTTCCAAACGCTGATAGTTAGGACTTTAAACTTTGTGGAGAAATGCGCGCCGGAATATATTCGGATCTTTGTGAAATTGTTTGTTTACCTTGATCTCAATGGGTTTAGCGCCCAGTTTGAATTGGCGCCCTGTTCAAATGTACAATTTGCACATTATAGTCGATCCGGCCTTCTACCGGCCTCTTGGAGTAACTATTCATATGTACGAATACCAAATATTCATATTTGGAAGTCCAATTTATCAGTTTACATGGTAATTTTTTGGGGAACCTCCAATTTGAGTTGGAGATTGTGAAAACGTGTATCAGGAAAGGAGATGTGCCTATGGATTTTTCGATTCGCAACCGATCCAACCAACTAAAGACAGTATCCGGGTGAATGACTTTTGTAATTTGAAAATAATTTGCAAAACAATGCGCCTCAATTGACAAGGACGATGGATGAAATCATCAAAAAGTTTGGCTTTCTTATATGTACATATGTATTTGCCAAAACTGCATTTTGTTTCTTACAATAATACAAATTCACAATAGTTGATACAATGTGCAGATAACTTGTTGACACTGTTGTTAATTGTCTAAAATTTAAATTTAGGAACTCGTTTTAATTTAAATTCAAATTCATCTCTATAGGCAGGAAAAGAAATCATGCTAAATGCTAATAAATTCTACGCCAAAAAAAAAGTCCAAATAAATTAAATATTAATCCAAAAAGTTTCCTTGAAAAAATAGTAGACATTGGGTCAATGACAGTGAGATTTTCGATTATATGTATTTAGGTGGATTAGCTGATGGCACCGGCAATGGCAATGTCATTATCAACTTTTTTTTCTGTTAAGGTCATTGCGATGTGTATTTTCGAATTAATTTCGCGATTTTGCAGATGAAACGATTTTTCTTAAGAGATTGTCCGTTGAAAGGCTTTTAATATAATATTTTGGATATGTATTTCCACTTAATGTACCATCAACTCCAATCATACTGCGCAACAGTTTATGTACTTTCTACACAAATAACTCCACTATAGTGTGATAATTCTGAGCATTATTGTGTTCAAGACAGCACAAACATTGCAGTAAAAAATCACTGGTTCAGTGTATGATCATGCTGATTAGATGCAATTATTATTCTTATTTTTCGAACCAAATAAATATAACAAGCCAAGTATGAACTAAGATTTCCATGCATGCATGATGAATGACACAGCCAGAGCCCCACTAATCCAAATTCCAGAATGAAATTGTTAAGAAAGTTATTGGTGACTTGGTTGGAGCTTAGTTGCACTACTACCTCTGGCGCTACCGTAATATAGTTACCGAGGTGCCTACATAGGTACATAGGCATGCATTAGCATTAGAGACGATAATCACTTCAATTCACCTGTACATACGATGTTAGAAGCTCCATAATAACTGCCTCGCTACCAATATTGCATGACTGCTGCACCTCATCGTCTTGTACTTAGTTAACCGCAGCCAAACACGTTAATTTCAATGAAATCTTATAATGGCACGGGGTTTCCAATTCTTGTTTCGGTTAAGTTTCAATGAACTTGATTCCGCGCCCCGCCTCATGGGTCGCCCAATTTCCTCGACAATAAACTTGAGTACCAGTCGAATGCAAATTAGTCCGCACGCGGTCAATTCGAGTCTCATTAGTAGTTTCCGTGGGTCTTTTGTTGTTTTGTATATCTTTGCATTTGAAACGATTTAGATTTATGTACATCTACGGCTACTGGTGGCAAATTGGAGAGGTATGTCGTCGACCCGGACGGAGTTTTATAATTAAAACATTATGTTTAAATTTATTGGATTGAATTTATTTTTTTTTAAGAATGGTCAAAGTATGATTAAAAATCGATATGTGCCTATTTGTTTTTATTTCGTCTTTTGATTCAACGATCGACATCGACATGCTGACTATTTCAATATTAGGATCTACTCACACTGAAATAGTAAAATATCCGCGACCCAAAACCTATAGACTAGTCGATTCTTCAAAAAAGTCTCCTAAGTCTCTCCTACATAATTTTAGTCGAAATTACGAAGATTTACGGGTTTCTACATTTCAAAATCAAAACATTCGATATTTCAATTTTAAATTCTCCAACCATTCCAAGCATCGATCTTTTGATGCCGAACTCCAATCTTATCCAACAGGGAAGCATATTATTCAACTGCTGCGCTGCAAGCCATCAGACAGGTTGGCAGAATAGTTCAGTGACAGCGAAAGTTTTCGCGAAAGATTGTCCCCCGGACTTTGCGTTCAAGATGAAATGTGGATTTTGAGACATCGTCGTTGCCCTCATCTCTTATCTTTATAGGCATATACATACATAATACCCCGAAGCGCACACGTATTCCAATATGGAAAGTTCAAGATTTTGTGCGTAATACGATATATTTCCAATTTGGTGTTTGTGAGCGAAAAACCGGGGCAGCTCAGCTTAATTAGTATGGATCTGCGATCCAAAATGAAACTGAAAGTGAGACTCATCGAACCGATCGAATGGAGTCAAGAAATACAGCGTACAACGAATGCATAGCACAAGCTCAACTCATCATGATTTCGATGAGTTGTTTGCGGAAATAAGCCTGAATGTCGATTATCAAATAAGGCTCGCGGAAACTATATGCGGAATTTCAATTAGATTTTCGCGATTTTGGGATTACGTGATAGTTTAAATGTGGTTGATATTACGTTATTGATGCAAAACGTGCTTGTGATAGGAAATTTCTTTTACTTTCCCTATATGTATACGACTGCAAAGTTTGGGGTTTGTTTATGGTTATTGAAATGAATGCGAAAAGGGTGTTGCCGATGGTAATATTCGTTTTAGGAATGCACAAATTATGATTATAATACGTGTTTTGTTTTAGCACAGATATTGAGGTAATTTTCAATAAGTGAAATGCTGCTGTAATATAGTAATGTTTACAAGTTGTGTATATGATGGCATAATGAGTAACAACGACTCACATTATATCTTCGGAGATTTGTGGCGCCCCTGTGCAGTAGCAAAATGGCCACCCTTGTCATTGTTTAAGCTACCACATTGTTGAAAACTTTCATGGTCGGTTGAAAGAAAATTTTCAATGAACTTAACAAGAATTACAATAATAAACAGTTTTTCATGATTACGTTAGTCCGGATGAATGTTGCCTTAGTTCGGGGTACCCTTGCAATAATAATTGATCCGAATTATCGAGTCAAGACTGTATATATATCGAAATCAATGTCAACAACAATTAAGGTTCCCGTCAGTTTTATTTATTGTCGAATCTGAACGTATTTTAAGGAAGTACAATCTAGAACGATTTTGATCGATTTTTTAACGATAAACTCATTACTCCTTTAACTCCTGATTACATTCAATTCGATTACGATTTCCGCTTTTTATTCCGTAGTTCGTCTATACTCTCGGGATCATCGCGAGAGCAGAACCTTATGTTTTGACCGTCAATTCTTCCTTGTTACTTAATTAGAGTGATAAGGATAAGACCAAATCCTGCTTGGAGCTAAAAGGAATGACCTATTGGGCCGCTTCGGTATAAATTTCCTATGATCATACTATACCTACTCCTAGTTTAAAGAAAGCCATTGCGGCAGCAAAGGTTTCAGTCATTAGTGTAATCGTCGGATGCGACTCCAATGCGCATCATGTAGTCTGGGGCAGCTCAGATACAAACGAACGGAGTGATTTACTTCTAGAATACCTTCTGGGTACCGATCTCTTTATTTGCAATGTCGGCCGTGAGCCTACTTTTATCACAAAAAAAAAAACAGGCAAGAGGTTTGGGATTTATTTGATCAAAGACTGGAGAGTATTTGCGGAAGACTCCTTCTCGGATCCCCGATATTAACAGTTCAGTCTGGCGGAGCGCCCTATTGTGAATCAGCCTACTGTCAATCGCAGAGGGACAAACTGGTCGAGATTTCGAAAGGTTCTCCTTGTAGAGCTACCTTCACTACCGGACATGCCAAACAATGGGCAGGAGTTGAAAAACATGGATGACCTGTTTACGGAAGCTGTGTCCTATCAACTCGTCTCGAGGTAAAAAAAAAACTAGCTTTAACAAAGCTAACTCCTCGAAACTTTAATCCGATTGGCACTCCTAAGAAATTTTCAAATTGTTTGAAAAAATAGTTAAGACGAGCATAGGGAGAAGTTTTTGTGAAAACATAGAAGGATCTTCAGAGACATCCAGATTTAGGAAACGCTTGGCGTCGAACCTATCCGTACCAAGCTTTCTTCAAAAAGAGGACGGCTTATGGACGTCCTCAAGTATCTGATAGTCTGTTCGATACGCATTTCCCTGGAAGCTCAGCTTTTGACTCATCTGACCTCCAGTCCGTTGTCTATTTTAGCGGAGTGGGCAAGTTTCAGTGGGGTTAGAATCGATCCGGCCAAAAGGGGGGCTTACAACCAAAGCTTGCATTTTGGTTGTATACAATTATTGCCAGTCTTACTATACGGAGTTAGTGTATGGTGGACAGCACTTAGTGAAACCACCTATTATAATTTGCTAGTAAAAGTACAAAGGTTGGCTTTTATTGTCATAACAGGAGCCTTTCGCACAACCCCTTCAGCCGTATTAGATATGCTTCGGACAACGACTGGCTGAAAACACGGCCCTACGCTTACGGGAAACTGGCCTATGGAGAGCACTAGACTATGGGCACTCAACGATACTGGGTAACTTTACTCTACCCTTGCGGTCTGACTACACTTTCCTCAAATATTCGTTTGGTAAGAACCACAATAGCTTGATTCCGTCGAGGGATCAATAGGATAATAAGAGGCCCCTGACAAGTAGAGGTATTTCTATTTACACTGATGGTTCCAAGACCAACGCAGGAGTTGGTATTGGAGCAACTGGACATCCGTTTGTCTCTTCGTCTTCCTGATTTCTGTAGTGTCCTCCAAGCGAAGGTCTCTGCGATTATGGAAGCGCTAACTTGGGGTAGTCATGTCGCATGTCGTATCTGAAAGGGAGGTCACTCTGTACTACTGACAGTCAGGCTGCAATTCGATTACTCGAGTCGGTACTGACCACATTAAGAACTTTTGAAAAGTGCCGCCTTGTTCTTAAAGAGATGGATCACTTTTTTAACATAACACTATGCTGGATACCGGGTCACTGTGGCTTTGCGGGCAACTGCTGTGCGGACTATCCAGCCAGCGCTGCAATAGCTGGTAGAATTGAAGTCAACAGCTAATTATAACCTGCAAATTGGTGATTACAGCGGATTCTGAGCGCAGGACCAACGCAAGATGGATAAGTGGTAGCACCTGTACTATACAACGAAGATAATCTGGACAAAATTAGATTTTATCCGCTCCACCATGCTATTGTCATTGGACCGGATACATATTCGAAGTGTGGTTGGGGTTATAACGGGGCATTGTCTTATCGGGGAGTATGCAAGGCAACTCAAAATTCCTCACGACTACTTCAGAAGCTGTGCGGATAAAGAGGAAGAGGAGAGCTCACACCTTTCTGTACCGCTAAAAGAATTAGAACGTACATCTTCTCTGTGATTGCTCGGCTTTAAGGTTTCTTGGATCTAGGTACTTTTACAATCTGGATGATCTCAGAGATGTGAGCCCAATACAGCTCAAGAAATATATTATAGTTCCTAACAACTGTTTAAATTTTAAGGCTACGTTTTTATTATTGATGGTATCATAATGTAACTATCAATGATCTAAATGCGTAGGGTTTTCAGGTCCTGGCGGTTCCATTACCTAACCTAACCTAAATCGAGACTGAAATTTTTCGATTTGAAGAAAACCTGATCACCTCTCCTGATTCGTGCTCAGCACCCCAAAAAAACATAAGAAACAAAAAAAAATGGTCTCCACCACATTTTGCAATCTGATGTACTAGGTTTATCACGTAGTAACTGCACTAAAACCTAACCGGATAATTTCTTTGTGACTTGGATTTATGTATATGTTAAACTTTAAAACTATAAAGTTTATAGCTTCACTACAAACTTTTTCTGGGAACTTTAAAGTATCATTTGGAGCTGTCAAATACTTGCCATTTTTTCCAAGGTTTTACAAAATAATTTTTTACATATTTCGAAAAAGCAACTATTTTTTCAGATGAAACAATTTAGAATTTTTTTCCTTTTAGTAACTATTTCGTTTGTTAAATATTTACAGCTATAAAATTATAAAATGGAAGAAAACTGATTTCAATTGGGTCATATTTTGACAATTCTTTTAAGAAATCATTAGATAGAGGCAGCGTCGGCTCTAAGGATGGGGGGTCAAGCCGGCGGTCGCCCGAGGCGCCAAATTAATTTTGTGGGCGGCTTTTTGGCAAGCGCTCGAATAAAATAAAAACTACTAAAAGCCAATATGGGACAAATTTAATATCATCATGCATTTGGTGGAAAGGAAACCATAGAAAGTACAGGGGCGAAACAAAATGTCGGAAGCCAGGAAACCAATTTACACCCACAAAAAGCATTTTACATATTTCTGAGATAGTAAAAGTTGTGTTGTGATGCAAAGTCCTTGCGATGCTTTGACTTGACGAACCCACAATTTATACGAGGTTTTACTTCCAAGAAGCGGGGACAATTCGATCAGTAATGTGCTAATTAAATTCTTCCCTAAAAATGAGTTATTGACGAATTACTCGCTAATTTTGCAATTGAAAACTTAATTTCTTTTCTTTTTACAAGAATTGAGGATTCTAATTGTGTCTTGTTGCAAGATTCCTAATTCTTTCTTAAGTGAAATGATGTTAGGCGATTTGCCTAAATTCAATTTCCGGAAGATGAAGTCTAAGCCTGTTGAATCACAGGAGCACACTTCAGAAGAAGAAATTCATATGAAATGAATTAGGGATTGCATAAACACTCAGAACATAAAAGCGTTTAAAAAAACTCTCCTGTGAGAAATATCATGCCATCACTATTTTTTTGGAGTCGTTTTCGCCCAATCTCTCTCAATCCTTCAGTTTATTGCAATTCTATTGGTTTTTTTTTAACATTGAGGGAACATATTTCGATCAAAGTGGTGTGGGCAGGAAGAGCTATGCGGCTGTGCACACTGCGAGAGCCGCATAGTCTTTCCTAATTTTCTTCTGCTTATAGATGCTAATACCGGAATGTGGCTAGGTTTTCCCCGATTTAACTGGCTCTGATTTTAGAACTCTCCGCATAAGCCGTGAATTGCTCTCAAGTATCTGAATTGAAGGTGACCCTTAGAGGGGATTCACACTATGGACAGGATTTATTAAAACTACTAAATTAATCGAGTCAAAACCCGCCTACTAGATGAAATCGTATGACATTAAATTCAAAATGCATCGTAGAATGTACTTGCATTATTCAAATTGCCGATGATACAACTGTCAACTAAATCTAGGATTTAGTAAATCTTGTCAATAGTCTGAATCGCCCCTTTGGTAGCTCCTTGGGTAGGGATTCTATCATTTGAATTACTGGTGCGTCGGATCGACCCACAGTCACTATCTTTGGCAATTAATTTACTATAGGTAAAACTCGTTACTGAAATTAGATATATTGGCCTCCGGTTTGAGTTGTCAGTTGTGCTAAATCGTTGAATTTTTGTGTAATAACTAAATATTCTGCCGACGAAATACTTCATTACTGAAATAATCTCCAAGGTAATCTAAGGTAAGGATCACATATGTACTTCCTTAGAGTCTAAGAGATACAAGTTTGAGCACGACCCAGCTCATAGTACCTACGCATTGGTATAACGTAACAGGTCACTACAGATTGAGATAACTAAAATTCACCTTCTGGAAATGTGCGTCGAACCAGGCTATTGCCGGAGTTTGTGTAAAGCCGGCCCCACACCGACCGGAGTGTGGCACACGCCGCACAAAAAATCGGTCCAAGAATGATACCTTGGAGTCGCCCAACCACACTGCTGCAAAAGTAACGGTTTTGTTGGGTTTTCTATAACTAAGAACGGTACGCGGCGCCTCTTAAAATGTTTAGCAACAACACTAGATCTGATACACGTCTGTCAAGTTAGCACTACCACTTTAAAATTTCGACAAACGCTATAGCGCATTAAATGTCGCGATTTTGTCGTAATTCAATGGAAAAAGAAAAAAAATTGTCGCGCCTCTTCTTCCCCTTAAAAACTACCCCTAAGGGCATTTGAGCATCAGTTCGCCAAACTCGAGTTCCAAGAATCGCCCCAATGTTAAAAGTGTCCAGTAAGATATCATAGGGGCTGTTTAAGAGATTTCCACCCTGAAATAATTTGTCGCGCCCCTCCTTCCCCTTAAAACTACCCCCGTCAAGTTAGCACTATCACCCCGGTAGCGGCCAATTCAAGCATTTCCGTAAAACAAAAAGCATCCAATACTTTGTCACAGGAACGGAAAGGCATATTACACCCTTCAAGAACTTTGTCGCGCTCATTCTACTCCTTGAAATTGAGGCTACCCGAACTGAGGCTGAAATGCACTTAGGGGTAGTTTTTAAGAGGCAGAAGGGGCGCGACAAATTTTTTGAAGGGTGCAATATGCCTTTCGGTTCCTGCGAAAATTAATTGGATACTTTCTGTTTTACGGAAATGCTTGAATTGGCCGCTACCGGGGTGGTAGTGCTAACTTGACGGGGGTAATTTTGAAGGGAAGAAGTAGCGTGACAATTTTTTTAAGCAGCCGTTGTGAGAATTTACTGGACGCTTTTAGTATTGGGGCGATGCTTCGAACTCGAGTTTTGCGAACTGAGGTGAGGCTCAAATGCACTTAAGAGTAAATTTTTTGAAGGGTGTAGTATGCCTTTCCGTTCCTCCGACAATTAATTGGATAGTTTTGGTTTTACGGAAATGCTTCAATGGGCCGTTACCGCCGGGGCCGGGGTAGTGCTAACTTGATGAGGGTAGTTTTTAAGGGAAGAAGTAGTGCGTTAATTTTTTTTAGGGTGGAAATCTCTTAAGCAGCCCCTGTGATACCTTACTGGACACTTTTAGCATTGGGGAGATTCTTAGAACTCGAATTTGGTTAACTGAGGCTCAAATGCACTTAAGGGTAGTTTTTAAGGGGAAGAAGGAGCGCGACAATTTTTTTTCTTTTTCCATTGAATTACGACAAAATTGCGACATTTAATGCGCTATAGCGTTTGTCGAAATTTTAAAGTGGTAGTCCTAACTTGACAGACGTCTCTGATACTGATCCTGGAATGTATAGAGTTGCAGTTATTCGTCAGTGACAATTTAAAACGAGACCGAGTTCTAATCGTGCGAATAGCACGATGAGTGTATACCCTATACCCTTGTACATACCTAGAAGGCACGCAAAACCCAAAATATTCAATTTCATATTTTTTGTGGGGGAGGGAGGGGTAGATGGGTCGGACCTGACACAGCTTTATTACCTTGTCAAGGCATCCAACGGCTACCATTTGATACTAATTTGAAGTTTTCGTGACATTCTATCAAAAGATATGGCTGAATATAACTTTGTAGGGGAAGTAGGGGTAGGGGTAGTCGGACCTACTCCACTTTCCATCAACTCACAGTATATGTCAGAATCACATATTGATCAAAATGTCAAGTCGATAGCGATATTCTAGCGAAAGTTATGGCGGAATTAAAATATCAAGGCGGGGTAGTTTGTATGGGAGGTAGAGGAACCCGTGGTCCGATTTGGCCCATTTTCAATACCGTTCAAGATTTTAGCAAAGCAAACATTCGACCAAAATTTCAAACCGCTAGCTTCATTATTTCGGGAGTTATCGTGCTAACAGACAGACACACGGACAGACAGACAGACATGGCTTATAAGATTCAGAGACCGACCCTGATCATTTATATATATACTTTGTCATACCTCCGGTGGCTCCTTTAAGGTGTTACATAATATCGGCGTAACAAAAACAATATATTCTATACCATCTTATGGGTATAGGATATAACGAGGATAATTTCGGGCGCGGCCGATATCTGGATACCCTTCGCTCCCCTCGGGCTAAAAGTTTTTTCGGGAGTAAATACGACTTGCATTTAATCCATCCTCCTCCCATTCTTTTCCTTCTGTCTTCAGAAAAGTTCGGTTGCGTCGACAACACAATATATTTGTGTGGGGTTTGGTTGGAATAAGTGGGCAAGTGAAATTGGTCTACAAAATGTTTCTTAGAAGAACCAAAATGGGGAGTTAGGTTTGTATGGCAGCCCCATGCCCCATGGTCCGATTTGATGCATTCTTACATATGTTTTGTGCCATCAATAGAAATACATTTGTGTGAAATTTGGTTGAAATTGGTGCTCAAATAAAAAAGTTTATCTTAGAAGAACCTAATTTGGGGAGTCGGGTTTGTATGGCAGCCCCATGACCCCATTGTCCGATTTTACCGATTCAAACATACAAACTGCCTGCAGCAAAAAAAGCACTTGTGCAAAATTTCAGTTTCATAGATTTTAAATTGGCCGAGTAAAACGTGTCGCAACAAACGGACAGACGGACATCGTCCAATCGACTCCCCAAGTCATGCTGATCATATATGTATACAGTGGCGGATTTACCCTTTTGTCGCCAGTATAGGCTATTCACATATTGCCGCCTCTACTTTTTGTCGATAATGAACATTCGGGAAGAATTATTTTCCTCCAATCATTTTCAATTTACACTTTGTACTTAAATATGTGTGATGTTCGAGCTTTCTGCTTCTTGGGTCCTGAGCATTCTACAATATTTGTCACAGAGTGTAAAGCTTATGCAACAATTTTCTGCTTACAAAATTGGTTTAAAGCGGTGCATCCCAAACTGTGGCAGGCTCAAATATTGATGCCACCATTTTGTATCGAAATTTTTTCGAGGATTCAGAGGTAATTCGTTGTTGAAATACTGCGGCTAGGCACTTTATTTTCTTTGATAAAAAAAAGCACCTGGAAGCGCGATGTGGCCAAATCTGTTTGATGAACACAACTAGGAATATTTTAGGCCGGAAAAAAATTCAAAAATAACTTGATATGGCTGATTGAAAGTGATGCCCTAAGCCCGCGCTTCTTAAGTAAACCGCACCTGGCTGGATACATTTTTTAATACATACAATGATCCTAGATAGAACACTTGGGGATTGTGGTTGCTCCATTAATGGGAATTATGTTTCTCGAGGTATCACTGAAGCCATGGTGATGGCGGAACTCCCGATGAAAACAAAACAAACATATTTTGGGTTTTTGGCCAACATTTTCTCGGCGGGCGCCAGCCTCAGAAAACTTCATAGGGGAGTATGAACTAAAACAAATTTGAAGCGACTGGTTTAAATTAATATCTTTTAATAAAAAATTTGAAAACAAGTTGATTTGTCTCATATTTTGTGGCGAATGTGTATCCTGTATTAGTTGGGGAAAATTAGCCGAGTTGATAGTAAAATTTGTTTGTGCAAAACCACTATCAATGGGAATGGCATAACTCTAAAATTTGAATTCAGTTTTCCGGTTTTAAATATATGAAAGTCACAACCAAGAAACAGATATGTAAATTAAGGAGTAATCTCCTTCCCTAAAGGTCGACATTACATTCGGCATACATTATCCAATCGATTAAACAATCGAAGCTGATTTCTGTGGAGAAAGCTCATTTTTTAGGTTCCACTACAGAAATGTGCTTTCTCCACAGAAATGAGCTTTAATTGGAAAGATGTGAAATTTAATCAAACTAGCTTTGTTTTGTGTTTTCCATTTCTGGATTTCTAACATCAATTTTTGCAATTTATGATATGTCGAACTGACAAAAAGCCGAATGAGCAAATGTTTTTTAAAGGTTGGGCATATAGGAAGGCAGGAAATAAAAACAGGAAGGATCTTGGTTTCGAAACTAAGCTTACATGGCCGCAGTGTTTGACGGTCTTAGACAATAGCGACAAATGCCTTTTCATGTTTATACATATCTCACTGAGGGTAAAAATACGCTTCGCCTGTTCCTAAACCGTATAATGATGATAAGGGCTACATCCTACAGTCTTCTACGGAAGTGTGAACAACCTAAAAAATATTTTGCCAGAATTTGCCGCCCCCTGAAATCTGCCGCCCTAGGCTGAAGCCTACTGAGCCTACTGGTAAATCCGCCACTGTATGTATACTTTTTATATGGTCGGAGAAGCTTCCTTCAATGCGTTCAAAGATTATGACAAAGTTAATATACCCTTTCACTCTATGAGCGAAGGGTATAAAAAACAAACTTCCACTGGTTTTTCATGAAGTTATCATTAATTTACTTGTTTTTAAATTTTTCGCAAATCGTGAATTGCACATTTCAGCTTTCTTATAGAGTTTCCTTTCTAAGAGCTATAGCTAAAATGTCACCCCAAAATGTTTGCGCCCCGGGCGAGTGTCCATTACGTGGAGATAATTTGAAGAGGAGATAGATGTATGGATGCGTCGGATTCGGCTCATTTCCAATATTTTATAAGGACACGTCCCATCTAGAATTTGAGCCAAATTTGAAGTTTTTCGGAACATTCTATCCGAAGATATGGCTGATTATTTTTTGGAGGGGAGGCGAAAATCCTTTGGCCACCCTGCTTGACGTTCCAATCTGCAGCAGAAAAAAAGAGTAGAAGAATTCGGCTAAAACTAAGCATTGGCCAAAATTATAGGTTATTATGGTTGATATTTTGTCGAAAGTTATGCCCGGACATCAGCATTTTCATACCCGAATGTAGATGTTAACGTAATTACTACAAACATTTTAAATTTAAATACGCCCGAATGATTACGCTACCGTATATGTATGTACTCTACTTTCACGGCAATTATTCTGTTTCTTGTATAACATCTCAATACACATCCTACATCTAACATCCGGAATTGGACTGTTCTGTTCATCAATTTTTCGCATGCAATCTCTGCACATATGTATCACTACGATAATAATAATTGTTAAATTCAAATTATCTTGTTAAAACAATTAACTAGAAAGCTTGTATAGGAAATCGGAATTCAACTATATCTGTTTAGAGTTTGTTGTCCGGTCGTCTCATTATTATTTTTCCGCAAAACTGCAGATAATTATATACAATGCATACCTAACGACACGGGATCCACATAGCTGCAGCAGCAGAGTCTTCCTTTTGCATAGACACACAACACCCATTTCCATACATTTGGAAATCCACCACGTATCTTTAATAGCGGATTTTCCTCCTATGCTTATGCGCGGATGCCAACGACTTTTGAATATTATTTGACTAGCATGCAAACTGTTGCATAGTAATCTTACTATCAGCACATAAAAGTATTTTAGATGCATTCGAAAATCCGTTTTTCACAAGAAAATCATCATCATGTGCATATTCCCGGCAAAATTGCACTCGAAAAAACCGAAGGTGAATGTTAATATGATTTTCGCGTTTCGCGCACAGTATCTATTTTCAGCTCTGCTAGATTTTGATATGCTGCAAATATCGCTTTCCTGTTGCATACACCATGGTTGACTAGTTCCATTGCAATGCAAATGCAAATGTTTATGTATTGTTGTTGGCTATTTTGTTTTAACGTTTCTTTGCTGTTCAATGAACGACTGATAAACAATCGCGCGCATACAAAAGTAACTGCTCGATTGTAAGTCGATTAAACAAATAAGGCGCTCAACACACGCTGATACTTAAATTTCGGCGACTCAAAATCAATGAGTTCGAGCTATCTGCGTTCGGAAGTTAGAGTCGCCCGCAGATCTCAGAAAAAGTGCAATTAATAAGCGAGATACATAATTGTATTTTCATGTTTTCAATTCGAAATTTTCGAAAATTTGAGTTGGAGACTCAATGCAAGGGATATTCTAGCGCACATTTGCAAAGTTCAGAGTTGCAGCTGTCACCGTTTGGGAGATAGTGTGGATCAAAGGTCCCACAAAAATTCAAACTTTCACCTTCTTAAGGCCTGGATAGACCTCGGGCGGAATGAAAATGAAATGTTTGTCCGCTGCGATTTTCTTAATGAAAATGCATGCTTACTGTCGTGGAACATGTCGGAAATGATGGGGAATTCCATAAGCTAGAGTCCGAATATGGGTCCAACATTTTTCTCGGCCATTTTATGTATCATTTTTCGATTCCCCGGTCATTAGATACTTTCCATTGTGAAATGACCGGGGAATCGAAAAATAATACATAAACTGGCCGAGCAAAATTTTGGAACCATATTCGGATTGTAACTTATGGAATTCCCCATAATTTCCGACATGTTCCACGACAGTAAGCATGCATTTTCATTGAGAAAATCGCAGCGGACAAACATTTCAGTTTCATTTCGCCCGAGGTCTATCCAGACCTTTAGCTGCAATAATCAACGACATCCGCAAAATTCGATGCGACGAAACATACTATAGTCTTGACATTTTGAGGACGACGAGTCATTTCGTTTTCAAGTTTCGGAATATCCGAATATCCTAGACTAGAGCCTTCCAGTGAGAGAAGAGCTTATGATTTCCATTCTCCACGACTTAGATATTCCGAGACTCAGAAGCCAAAAGACTACATTTGATAACCATAACTAGAATATCTCCCTGCGAGTGCCAATATTTGATTACATTGCCGAGTGTTCTATTTTCCGAATTGTCTATATCCTTAGGGTCGCTCTGAGACTTCAATCTCTCCGCGTGTGAGAAGAGCCTTACATTTTATGAACATTCAAGCCATCCATACACATACGTTATCCTAAGTTGAAGCGATTAGAAACAAATGTGCGGAAAGATTAGTCAATGGTCGTTATTTATTCTTGTTGTCCGTTTAATGTTATTGCCCGCGTGCGCTAGGAATTGAATTCATAGTAAGACATAATAGTGCTGCACCACCTCACTAGTCACTATCGTTGCGAATTGAAAATTGATGGAGTGAAGAAAGTGACATCGCATCGTATTTTATCCACTTTTTTGCAAAGTGGTCATGCCAGTGAGATTGTGAATAAAATGAAAATTCACTGTTTTCATTTGGCAACAACCAACGAGTAAAACGACTCGCGCCGGGATATCCTTTTCAACTGAGACATGCGGAGATAAATATTTCAGTTGAATGAGACAGTTTTATGGTGTCATTTACATTGACATTAATTGTCTTAAGCACACGTTCGATATGGCATTGGGTATGCATTGTTGTAAGTCTTTAATAAATTGCCTTTTTATTTTTACTCCTGTTAGTTTCTCTTGAGGGGTATTTTAGAATTTGGTATTGACAGACTTCAGTCAGCAATGCCAATGCCGAATAGGAGACGAACTTCTTCTATATAAACCTCCAAAATAGATCTAAAGTCAATGAAGGGAGAACTGATATTTATGGATATACTGTACAGTCCTTCCGGTTGAACATCAAACAGTAGCGAATAAAACTAAAATCCTAATAGTCTTATAAGCACGTGATAAACCTAGTGAATGAGATTGCAAAATGTGGTGGAGACAGTTTGTTTTCTCTTTAGTTTTTGAGGGTGCTGAGCACGTAACTCGAGCTTCCAACCAAAATTTCGCTGCGGAACAGCAACAGGCTCAAAATCGAAAAAAATGACTATCAATTGTATGGATCTGGTATCACCGGCGGCGGTGCTGCAGTTATCATTTTCGCGCGCTCCGTGGTTATAACCATCATTCGGTGTTTTGAAAATCTTTTTCGCGAGAGAAATTCGTTGTGACAAACGCTTAATAACAGTGCATAGCTCGGGTAGTGGAGTCGCCGTTTATGTGAATTGTGCGGCTTTCCAAAACGCTTAAAAAGTTTCGTTGCCGGTTCGTTTGTGGTCAGGTTGGCAGCCATCGGTAAGAACCGATAGTGGAAGGCACGCGTATCCGATACAAATGTATCGAGTGCGGGTGTGTGTGCATTCAGGTGCAAACGTCACGAGCGCTGAAGCTTCATTTAACCCTTTCCAGGACAGAACGTCTATAGACGTCCAATTTTGAGCATTTGACATACAAATCGTGTCAAATTTTGGCGTTGTGTCCGGCAATGAGTTAAGTGACAAATATCGTTTTTTTTCTGGTTTGTTTAGAAATAACTGCCACGGTGTACACTAAGGTGACCAGACTCCCGAAGGCTCAATGCTGTACACATTTTACACTTGCGGAACTCGGTTTTCAGGCAAATCCTCAGCCATACTACGTATCCCTCCCTTTCGCGCCGATTTGGTGAAAGAATAACATCTCACGAGGCTACCACCATGATGCATGCCATAGACAGACCTCATATTCGTCTTCCTTTCGTAAGTAATATCTACATATGTAGCGTGGCTTTCTACGCACAGTTTCAATGTAGCTATATGGAGCGGAGTCCGAGGAAAATCTGCGGAGCGGTGGAAGGGTGGCTTATGGTTTGGAGAGTATGCATTCCTCCTATATCAATGGCTAAATTAGTGATGCCATGCGGTCGCCTGAGCTCGCAAATTTTGATGGATTCGAAGGACATATTGTGGCAAACACTTTATCTAAAAACACATGCGGAGTCCTTTTTTAGTATGCATTTTCCTATACAGTTTGATAGGGGGATGGGATGGGATGGAATACAGTGACTGATTTTTTGAATTAAAATCGCAGCTTTCAATGTCTGTAAGATTTTAGATTAGATCCTTGGCAGCTAGAGCATTAAAATGTTCAAATATGAACAGTACAGTGCTCTACATTTTGCCTAAAATGTTTCGCTCACGAATTTCCGAGTGATGGACAATTTTCAATCAGAAAATGCAAAATGCAATTTCGGCAGCCATAACTTCCCAACGCGGATAGGTAGGACAGTGGCGTATACAGTGGTGCAGTAGATGACAACATTTCGTAAAAATCGCGATTGCAGTAAAGTCAGAACACTGATATCTAGTGGTACAATAGGGTTCTAATTGAGCAGCATTTTTGCACATATGCTGGACTAACTTCCTTGAACAATACTGTATCAAGCTACCCGGTATGCCGTTATTATCGAATAAAACCAAAACCATTTCGTTCACTCATTCGCCGGATCATCTTTCAGTATAAATTCACAGAGACGGCATCAACGTATTTACTTGCAGCCTCCTCACTCATCAGAACATTATTGTATGCTGCAGACAAAACACTCACTGAGGCCTAGTTTTACCGTATTAATCTCTAGTGCAGAAGCGATTATTAGCATTTACTGTCGATATTAAAGACGAACCTTCAATTTTAACTTCACCCCACAACCTTCCAGGATCGAACTTTCAAGGTGTAGAGCATATTCTACGTATGTACTTATAATCTTTAGATGATTTTATGAACTTCTCACTTCCTCCTAACATGCGTTGTCGCCTGATGAGATTCAGCATCCCCGTATTATTCAGGAATCTCTAGTCCAGCTTCGATCAAGTAGATATACGAACATTAAGGTGGGCACTATGAAAATTCTACATCTGATCTCTAGTGTCGCGTTGTTCGACGAACAATATTTGCATTGCGGTGTCGAACCAACTCCTCCGGAATCTCAGCTAAACAAGCAGAATTGAAACACTTTCAAAACCAGCCCATTATTATATCTCGTCAGCAGACCTCAAACAACTAAAGAAAATTGTTATTCCGTAGAAAAGCATAGAAACAAGATGGCGACTATTCCTTAAATTCCTTATTTACAACCCCTGATTTTAATGCATTTCTCCTGTGCTGAAAAAAAAAATCTACACAACAGATCCCCTCCCCCTCCGAAAAGCTATCTACGCCACTGAGGTAGGATCGAGTAATTTGGAGGAAATGTGAGCGCCAGTTAGTTTTACAAGTGTAACAAATTTCAGAAAGATCGAGAAGGGTTGCCAAAATATCGAAAATGAACAATTACCAAACATGAATATGCGATTATCTCGCTAAATATCGATCGTACAGGGGTCACACTTTACGCACCTTATAAGCAAACAAGGCTGATCACAGGCCTTACCAAGGAGCTTATCTTATCATGTAGTGAACTAGATTTCATTGTGTCATTGGGAATGCTGTACATTTTGCTGTATATTTCCCAATGCTGTACGACATGTCAAAATGCTGTACTGTACAGCGAAATGCTGTACGTCTGGTCAGCTTAGTGTACACGCATCTCATATACATCTCTGTGTATCTTGTCTGTGTGCGCGAAACATCAAATAATTATCAACCCTTCCAGACACGCGGTGTTTTTCCGAGTCTATTTGCGAGACTCTTTGTGTGACAACAGCGCGTAGCCCGGGTAGTGGAGTTGGCGAAGGGGCGACTGATGGGCTTCGTTTAAAATCTGACGTGCTTTCTTTACCGCGATAACGGTGTACACGCATCTGATGTATCGGTATAATCGACTTAGTGAGTGCGTGTGGGCGAAACGAATATTACTAACCCTGCGTGTCACGCGCTGGTCACTGTTGTCAGTTGCAGGTGGCTGTGTAGAGCCCATATCTTCGCTGAAGTTTTTAATATAGAGACTTAAGAGTAAGATAATATGAGTGAGATCCCAGGTAGCGATCGATATGATGCTGGTACTTCATCGGAAGAAGAATTGCTCGCATCCAGCCAGGAGGCTACAATTATTTTAAACAATGTGGTAGGGAATATCGCTGATAGAAAACCACCAACAAGGGCTGAGAGTAACAGTCATATTACTCCGGCCCCTGTTGGTCGACAACCAACAACATCCACGACTGCGACAAAAGGCATCAGTCATAATGCCCAACCAGCCCCAGTTAAAAAGAACAAGCCTTCCGGAGTATTGCTAAAGTCACAGTCCAATAAACCTTGTTCATTCTTAACAAGACCGGTAGATAGATTATCCAAGACCGGTAGATTACCCGAACAAGACGAGGAGGCCAGGAAGAAATATCAGGCGGTCATTGATGACTACAACCAGCGCCTTGCCGGTAATACGGAAAACCACTCGAAGCGGAACAGATCCCAAGAGGAGGGTTCCCAAGCTGGCAAGAAAAGTAAAGTCGCCGCTGGTCAGGCTACCCATGCATCTACGGCGAAAAAATTATGCGTCAGCTCTGGTCAGCAAGCCCGCGAAAGTCCTACAGCGAGGTGGTCAAGGATCACCTACAGGTTGCGCTGGTGGACAGGTGTTCTTCCAGTGGGAAGATTGGACGGACGATCGAAGCGAAACTGTCAGGGATGACCGTCGAATACGTTATAAATAACCAGGGCGGGCCGTTGCCTCCTTCGACTCATCTAGGATGTAAAGAGGCTACCGGGTGTATAAGTTGCGAGGATCAGTTATCCAAGGACATCATCCGTGCCTGTGTCACTAACATTAGCGACAATTGGGAAGGTTCGAAGATTGAACTTATCCGGACCAATAAGGTGCCGAAGAAGCCAAGGGCTCGCATATGGCTACCCATCATGCAGATGGAGGGACCGAAGCTCCTCCTAGCCCTGCGACTTCAAAACCCGAAGGGGCCGATGGGTGGCTCTTACTTAAAGCTGAGGAGCTTCAAAAGCAAAACCAGTCCTCATTAACGATGAGTGCTTGCCAGCACTTGAAGAGGCGGACTTCAAGTTACGATTTGGCATACGTAATGCCAAGACAAAGGTGTTTCGGTCAAACTCCAGCGAAGAACGGGATCCGGTGGACGGAGGAGGATATGCTGGAGGATATGTGCATAGAAACAGCCGAAACTCATGAGAACAATGAAGATAGTGCAGATTAATCTCCAACAATCTAAGCTTGCTTCGGATAATCTGCTCGTCTTCATTAAGGGAGGAAGACATCGAAATCGCGCTTGTTCAGGAGCCGTGGGTCCACGATAATTATCTAAAGGGACTCGTGGATAAGCAATAGAATTAATTCTACAATATCAGAAACCTAGATCAAGGTAAGCCAAGAACCTGTATTTTAGCCAAGCAATGTATTTATGCCTTTCTCTGTCCTCACTTTAGTACTTCCGATCTGACAGTGTCAGAATGGAGGTTCAAGACATGGGAGAGCTATATATCTCATCTGCCTATATGGCCCATGCAAGGCCAGCACCACCGGAAGAGCTGGAGCTGCTGGTATCTTCCACAACTTCCAGGAATTCTGAGTACCGAAATAAATGAAATAGGTGAGTCGCTTTTTGAAATACCAACCTTAAAGTGGACAATACTCAAAGAGGAGAGGTGATCAAGGATTTTGAGATCACATTTTTCATGTCATGCCAGTATTTTTCAGGCCGGAGTGCTTGCAATCATGAAGGTCTGTCATACTCTCAGGAACATACAAAATAACCAGAGTATCATGGCATTGCAATCGGTGAAAACGACGTCCAAGGTTGTTGAAGTATGTCAAGAAACGTTGACCACAGGGTAATGAGATGGCTAACGAACTTGCCAAAATGGGTGCCTCTCTTGACAGCTCTCATGCGGAGGCTGTTTGCGTCCCGATGGCATCTGTTAGGAGTAAGATCACCACCCACTATATAAGGGCTGCTAATTCCAAATGGCAAAATCTGAGGACTTGCGTTATATCAAGGAAGATGTGGCACTACTACGACTGGAAAAGAACGACTGAGATTCTGACTAAACCGCGTAAAGATATCGCGAAGCTTACTGCTGTTATCACAGGGTACTGGCCAATAGGGCTCCAAGCTGCCAGGTTGGGCATCCCTAAGCTGACCAGACGTACAGCATTTTGCTGTACAGCATTTCGACCTGTCGTACAGCATTCCTCATGTCACACCAAAACACTTAAATCGGTACATAATAAGCTCCTAGGTTAACCCTGTGGTCAGACTTGTCTGTTAAAGGTGTTTTTAGCAAAGATAATCGCACTTTCATGTAGCAAACGTTCATTTTCGATAATTTAGGAACTCTTTGATGGATCATCGATCGTTCTGATATAGATCGTAGATTGTAGATCTACTTTGCGCTTACATTTACTTACATTCCCATTACTACTTAATTTAGGGTCCTCCCTATCCGCGTTCGACAAAATTAGCTGCCCAAATCACACTTTCAATCGAATTTTTCGATTGATTCCATTGAACTTCCGAACGCGGATATGTCCATAATTTGGAAATTTTTGAGCAGAAAATTTTGAAATTTGACAGCACTGCCCATAATAGGCAGAAATTACCAGCATCTAGAGCTGACACGGCTTTTTCACAAAACGATGGAAAAATCACTGTACCTCTTTAGGAAAAAGAAAAAGCAAACTAAAGGACTCTGAAAGGATTTCCCCAATACGTCCACCAAATCCAAATAATACGGCCAAATGGCGCTAAATCCTCAGAGGATCGCCATCCACTTAAGAATTCTCTAGCCAATGAGGTATCAGTTTATCTGTTGTAATAAACGAAACGAAACTTTTAAATATGTAGGTAGGTACAATGAGGGGTAATTTTCGTACTTCAAATAAACAGCTTCATGATTTTTGTCTCAGGATCACGGATAGTCAGAGACAGGGGAAAGAGCCATCAGCCGTATAATGCTGCTGAGACTGCAGTTTCGAACACTGAAATTCAAAAGTTGAAAATCACTGAGTATCGACTGTCTAGAAAGTGGAAATTGTATCCGAATTGGAACAAATTGGATTATCAATTATCCTTTCTTAAAATATGGTTTTGAAATGTCTAACATCTTTTCTAACAAAATGGAACCGAGAATTCAAACTGAAAGAAACCCTAATTTTTGTCGTAGATTTCAATTAAATACCTAAAAAAAATCCGGACTCATTGCGTTAAAAAAAATTTGGGTTCGCCCCCTTCTAAACAAGATCCTGGCTACGCTACTCCCACGCTTGCTTGTTATAGCTTTGTGTCTTAAAACATACATTTTGCACTTCACATGCTGATGATGTTTTGTCAATGAGAACATTGAGAAATTGAGGGCTCTTTTCTCGACCCTCAGCTAATGTGAAATTAGGGGAGCTGTTGTACTTCCTAAACAACACTGGTTGGTTCATGGCATCTCTCCACTCCTAAATTCATCGCCTAGCGTTCATCATATACAATAGTTAAACTTCACGGAGTGTGTGGTTTCAAAACGGCGCTTTATGCGCTAATTGGGTTTTTTGACTAACCTTTGCCTAAGCCACCACTTTAAACAACCAACCAGCGATTTGTAGCTGTAAAAAACTGACAGAAATAAATAAAATAAGCAACGAAAATGAGGAACGGCACGGCGCATATATACTTGTTATGTATATGAATAAGTTGAAATCTGCGGAACTGAAAAATAAAGTTCATCTTCTTTTCGTCAATGAACAGGACAAATCGTGCTCTGTGGCTGTGATTGTTAGGTCACCCACTCTGTGATATAAAGATTCATAGATAAACGAGTTTTCGAAACTGGGCATGGCCCGGGCGTGTTTATTATGCGGAATTCTTATTGTAGAATAGTAGGACAACAGTTTCACGTTTTAAATTCAATTCTTGTCGTAACTTTGACAACTACACACGTTAGTCGTCGATGCCCCATGCTCCTCAAGGAGTTAGGACAACACAAGAACGAGTCAATTTCGGTAAATAAAAAAAAAATAAATAAATAACAGGCGCGACAATCCAACATTGGACTAAGGCCGCAGGATGTGTCACTAACACCTATTTCCAAGATCTTATCTGCTTTTTGTTGAGGTAATGGGATCAGCATCACGCTCAGCAGTGTTATTTATCCCCACAAATGGGTACTCGTTTAACATCTGAGTGAGATCATAGTCTGTCACAAGCTCATGAGTTCGAAAAACACCATGGAACACGGTGAGATTCGAACTCATGACCCTGTGCACTGAAGGTGCGCGCACTAACCGCTAGACCAGCCAGACTCGGTAAATAAAAAATTCAAAATTCTGAAAATTCAGAATTCAAGAAAAAATGCTGGGACTCAGTTTTTTTTTTAATTTTGAATTTTCAGAATTTTGATTTTTTTATTTACCGAAATTGACTTGTTTGGTTAATCGAATGTTCGGATAATCGACGCTCTACTGTATTTTGCAGGCAATCTAACATTTAACAAATGTTTACCACATTAGCATGTAATATTTATACACTTTTTGAGTCCAACTCAATTTTAATTGGAAAGTTCAAAACGAAAACATAGATATGTACATAAATCAAAAAATACATAACCACACTGAATAGCGTGAAAATCATTTCACTCTTAATTTGATTGATTAGCCGAAGCATTCGCTGTAAACTGCAAATATTTATTTTTCCTAGAAAACCGCAATATGTTAAATGTTCAAAATCCAACAAATCAAAAAACGTTGGCTATGTCTAGAGCGTAACGTATGGTATAAATGATGATTAGCATCTCAAACAGAAACAGCATGTATTCATGCAAGTCGTAACAATTTTTGGTTACACAATAGAAGAAGAAGCATCGAACCCATTAGTCTATCCATTACACTAATAATAAAAATATACATCAGGTCCAACAGACATTTGGGGGGCCCCTGATGTCTGCATTTTATATGCATTTATCATTAAATCACTTAATTATGAATATGGTAACTCGAAACCGCGCGCACACATATCAAAATTTCATAATTCCCCTCTGTATGAATAAGCCGCACCCAAACATTCTTCTTTGAATCCAAATTGCTGTCAGAGACCGAACACCAGAAAAAAAAATGGAAAATTAATTCCACAACCAGTTGCAATAAATCTTTATCTTGATGCTGTGGTGACTTACCATAATCTTAGCAACCACCGGACGAGGTGCACCTAGCAGCTAGCTAGCATACATCATACATAAGAAGCGATAACAACAAAAACAGCAACAACGAAACGAAATCTGATTGAAAGCATCCAAGAAAAGAAAGTGAAACTAATTTACAGATTTACAACTTCTAAGGAAAACTCTTGTTTAGGTTTTGTTGTGTGGTTGGATGGTTGGGTTGGTTTCTTAAGGTGGCTTGGTACGACCTTTAATAGTCACGAACATCGTCACCGATAGGTGATATTTCCATTTTATGTACGATCCCAGAGAGATAAGAGCCGATGATAAAAACCACATCTTGTTTAGAGGTGTTTGCAGTTTTGCAGCGTTCAGCATCCGTTCGGACCAAAATTGGCTTGCGTTGTCCATTTGGCACGCACGCAGTTACACTTATTTTTTTCTAAGCAATTTTGTCGAACAGGATTTTCCTTGTTAGCATACGTCTTGGGTGTAGTATATGCAGTTTAATTACACACCATCGTCGTATACGAGGTTTTGATTTGTTGCGACTTTTTCAATTGCGGTCGCCGGCATATTTGATAAATTTCCAACTTGCAATAAAACGAAAGAGTTTAGTCAGTAACCTGCTTTTTGGGTGTAGAAGTATAGGTACATTGTACAATACCTTAATAAAAGGTTGTTGGTAATATCAAATATCGCCTTAGCCATCAGCTATAACAAAAAGCCGCTTGTGTCAGGTTGATCTCTGTGCCTGGTCTGGCCATCCACGGAGCAATTGCAATTGCACGTCGGACAAGTGAAAGTGATAAATGAAATATCTATACCGGGGTATAAAACTTAAAAATTACCACTGACCCCTGAAAATGTATTCAATCTTGTCGACATACAGACATGCGAATAAAATGTATTTTTTTTTTCTTTTGGTAATTTTTTGATTAAAAACATTATGTCTGCTAACATAATATCAAACCAAGCTGATGCTGGTGGAAAATGAGTTAACGTGGATAGTATTTGTAATGGAACATAGTTATAACAACAAATTGCAAGTGTATAGCTTCAGTGTGTTCAGATCATAGGCTTAGTTAAACCGATGTCGGAGCTTATCCTATAATAAATTATTATGAACCGGTCCAGATTTACAGAGGTGCGCACACACTGATCATGCGATCAGCATGAATTTGGATCGATAAAAAAGACCAAATGTTAGGTATGTCTCGAATGCGTGTCTGATGTCGGGTACAGTACTCCTTTACTTTTTTTTCAGATTTTGATAAATGACTGTACAAAATTACCTTTTGATTTTTATATGACCTAATGTGCGGTTACGTGCAAACACGATATTTGTTTTTGCTGCGCGTGTGCGTCAATTTAACCTAATTTCGAATGGGAAAATACAATTTAAGTGCGTAGTGTGAAAATTATTTCACAAGACCTACAAAAATAAATAGGAATAAGCACGTGTCGAATGGCGTCGATAGAATTGCAAAAAAAGGATGTTAATCAATTAATGATTAATGAAAAAAGGTTGCATGAGTTCTTGGAAAAAAAACCCACAGATCACTTTATCATGTCATTATGTGGAATCTGGTCCAATTGTGTCAATTTTAAAAATTAATTAATTGGTCATTTCACATAGAAACGAGACTGGAAGTAATTTCGGGCACAGCTGATATTTACGGGTATCCTTTACTCTTTCGGCCTAATGTAAAGGGTGTTTTTTAAAGACGTTTTTTTTTAAGAAATAATCAGCATATAATTTAATGTTATGGCCAGAACATTATTATAAAAATAAGGGTGTCATTATGTTTTAAAAATGATTTCAGGTAAGAGGCCGCCGCGGCTGGCTCGAATAAATTCCAGCCGATAGTCCCAATTTTCGACCACTTTTTGCAGCAATTGGGGCCGTATGTCAGCAATAACGCGCCGAATATTCTCTTCCAAGGCGTCAATCGTCTCGGGCCGATCTCTGCGTAGAAAAGCGACTTCACATAACCCCATAAAAAATAGTCCAGCGGTGTTAAATCGCACGATCTTGAAGGCCACGCCACAGGCCCACGACGCGTGATAATGCGCTCACCAAAAGTTTCCTTCAATAAATTGATTGTTTCGTTGGCTGTATGGCATGTAGCGTGGTCTTGTTGGAACCAAAGGTCATCCACATCAACATCCTTCAATTCACGCACGAAAAAGTCATTAATCAAGGCTGTCTAGCGTTCCCCATTAACTGTAACATTATAACCGGTTTCATTTTTGAATAAATATGGACCAACGATTCCCTCTGCCCATAGAGCACACCAAACAGTGACTTTTTGAGGATGTAACGGCCGTCTTAACAATGGCTTGTGGATTATCCTCCCTCCAAACGCGACAATTTTGTTTATTAACGTACCCATTCAACCAAAAGTGAGCTTCATCGCTGAACGAAATTTTCTTGTGAAAATCGGGATCGGTGGCCATCTCGTTGTGCGCCCATTCACCGAACGTGCGACGCGCTTGATGGTCGTTCGATGAGTTGAATTTTGTAAGCCCGCAAACCAAGATCCTTCCGCAAAATCTTCCCTAAAGTTGATGGGCACAGCTCCAATGTTGCGCGCGATGGCGGATGGACCCATTCGGGTCTTCTTTGATACTCTGCTCCACAGCAGCAATAGCGTCTTCGGTGCGCAATATACGGCTTCTCTGAGGATGCGCATTATCCACTAGAGTAAACGTGGTGCGAAACCGATCCATGGCTGCTCGAATTGCCGATTCTAATGCTGGGCGATTATGTCGACCGAATATTGTACGAACCGAACCATTATTTTGGTAATAAATTTGCATGATTTGCAAACGTTGTTCCGGAGTAAGTCTATTCATTATGAAATGGCAAACCAAACTGAGCATAAATCAAGTGACAGCTGTCAAAAAAACCAACTCCGAAAAAAAGTATTGCCAGATTGAAAACAAGACGTCTAAAAAAACACCCGGTAGTTTCGAATGCGAGCCTATGCTTTGTGTTCCGATTCCACCTGTTTTGGCATAAATCTCGCAACCTGCTTTTGGAGGTGGGGCTTCTATGGCAGGAGGTGACGTCGCCAGCAGGTCTAATTTCGACGATAATACATTTTTTTGTTTTTCCTTTCGATAGAAATGCATATAGGAGAAATTTCGACGCTAGTGAAAATTCATATACTATTGGGAAGTACATTTGAAGTTTTTTTTTTTAGATTTTTACTTTAAAAAAATGATATGGAATTTGAAATGAATGGGCTGAACAAAAAAGTGACCATTCCGTGTACTCCGCTTTTCGGGAGAAATACTGATTTTAGGTCAGAGCAACAAGGAAAAAACTTGAGGTTATCCGCCCCAGAATTGCCCCCTGTTTTATCGGAGTGATACTCGTTCAATCAACGCGTGTCAGAAATATAATCATTTTTAACGAATAAGTGAAAAGAGTCTAAGTCAGTATTTATAAACATACCTTACGCAAGCCTTAACTCAAGGCGACCTTATAATATACTTTGATACTTTGATTCAACCAATGAGACGTCATTTTTAGTATTTTTTATCGAAATAATTTATTTTTACGAGTAATTCAGCTCAAATATATATTACTTTTGTTTAAAATTTTAGTCTACCCTTCACGGAAGATAAATAAACTGAAAATTGTTTTCCGTTTTCTAAAAAAATGTATTTCAACGAACCCTTCACTTAAGGCTACCTAGAATTTATTATCTTTCCTTGGTCATGGAAACTGAAATTTCGACTTGGTCCCATTGAAACAGATGTCCGCTTTTTTGTAGACAAGTATATATACTATTATAACAAGGTTCCACTTCAGTAAATGATTTGACGACGAAATCGATTTTAGGCAAAAATTTCGATTTTAGTCCGAAAAACTAGAAATTTTCCAATGTGTATCTACACAACTTTCCCTCTGCAATATGTTAAGTTATTTGCTGAATGATTATTTTGACTTGTGAAATAGTTTATTACATTTGCGAAATCATTAATTTGACTTGTTAAAGCGTTAATTTTATTTGCGAAATTTAATTTCATTTAATGAATTGTAAATTTGCGTTGAGAAAATGATGAATTTGTCTTGAAAATGGAATATATAAGATTATGCTGATGCAAATAAATACGGATAATACAATTAACAGCTGCAGATTTTAATCGAAGATCGGCCCTATTTTTCGCTTAGTTATATGTTGAGAAGAAAAATTGCTAAATGGAGAGGCCACAATCCGCAAGTTTTCCGCCAAGGACGATCCATGCAGCTACTAACTACCTGGTGCGGTTTATGTCAGAAGCGCGAGATTTGCCTTCGCTATCTAGTTGACAATTTAAACCTGTATCCAAACGCAGTAGGAATTGGCAGCTCGCAAAAATACTGGCATCACGAGCTGCCATTTAGCAGCTTCTTAGCATCCAAACAGTCTTATAAATGAGTGGCTGCCAAGGAGGAAAATAACATAGTCAAACTTAGATTTTGGGGGATATCTTAAATAGTATAGTGACTGTAGCTCTAGACCCAAACATCAAAAAAAAGAGCTGACTTTTGATGCCAATTGTTCTGTAGCCTGACCGCATTACGCAGTAAAAAGTTAGACTTTTTTGCGCGTCACATTTGAGCGGGAGGGGGTGGCAAAGGGATGAAATTATGATTTTTCGCCAATATCTATAATATATAATATAATATAATATCTACAGCAAAATGTTCTGAGGACGATTTAAACTACACAAAATTTCCTTTCCTAATGATATATTATATCATATACCTTCTCTGGCAGATTATATACTAGACCCAAAAACATTCGGTGTAATTTTGATTTTTTGATAGTTACATTTGGCGCTCTAGCTCCTGAAGTAATTTAATTGGAGCCATGGTGATTGGGATAACTATTCCTAACAATATATAGCTGTACCACACGGAGACTCAGGCTGCCCCGTCAAAGCATTCCCCTATATCCCCTATTAACATTTAAAAAAAAGACATGCCGGTAACTTATCGCCAAATCACAGCAGGCGGGAAAAATTTTGATAAACGTTAAGGCTAAGTCCCATTAGACCCTCCACCAAATATTACTTCGATCGAATTAAAACAAAGGGTACCTCCCATACAAATTATTCAAATTCAATGCCACTAGTTTATTAAGAAATAAGGGAACAAGTCAACCAAAATTAAAGTTTTGCTCGTAGGCAATTTTCGGGTCATTTTGTATAGAAGGTACCCTTTGTTTTAATCAGATCGAAGTAATATTTGGTGATGCAGAAAGCCTTCTGCATAATCTCAATAACGCCGCCAAAGAAGTCGGGTCATGATGCAATCAAAAACTAGAACGCCAGTAAATTCAAGCATCACAGTGGGGGACCTCAATAAAGGGTATGTAGACATCTTCACTTACCTGGGTTGCAATTTGTCAAAGGACGCCAACGAAACAGATAAGATAAAGCGACGGATACAACTAGCTAATAAGTGTTATTTTGCAGTCCTCCCAATTATGAATTCGAAGCTGGTGCACAGGAACACGAAGCTCCACGTGTATAAAACCATAATCCGACCTGTGCTATGCTATGGCTGCGAGGCATGGACCCTAACCCAAAACTCTGAACACCTGTTGGACACATTCGAGCGAAAGGTTCTCCGAAGAATCTTCGGGGCCGTTCGTGAACCAGGTGAATGGCGCATCCGGTACAACCTTGAGTTGTATCAGCTGTATGATGAGCTACAGGTGTCGAAGATCGTGAAATTGCAGCGACTGCAATGGGCGGGACATGAACAAAGGATGAACGACGATCGCATGCCCAAAAAGGTGATGAACGCGCAACGAGTGGACGGAGCCAGATTGCGTGGACGACCGAGAGCCCGATGGGAGCATTCTGTATGTGAGGACGCCCACCAGATGCTAGGCTTTCGGAACTGGAAAACAAGGTCGCGTGACCGCGACAATTGGAGGTTTTCAATCCAGGCGGCCAAGGCCCGACGTCGGGCTATCGTGCCATAAAGAAGAAGAAAGATGGAAAGAATAATGGATCGACCTTGTATTGAGGGTAACTGTTGAAATACTTATAGCTCATACTGTAACCAATGCAAGTTCTAACTCTCCCTTGCTGTTTCTCTCTATTTTTCTATAAATACTAATGTAAATGTACTAATTTGCATAGTGCATTCTTATGCATTATAACGTTTTATGCAAAGGCAGCCGCACTCAAGACACTATTTGGATTAGACACGCGGGCGTTTTATTCTATCGATCCCAAAAAGAATAAACTTGGGCTTATCCTGAAGCCTTTGGAGTTCGGACATGAAGGAGGCTTGGTGTTTTTGTATGATTGTATTTTCATAGTAGGCCATGAAATTAAATGACAATTGAAAAATAAAATAGAATCGGTCATTTTTCCTAGCGGAACGTCAAGCGCTTTTATGTTCCTGGTGTGGTTTTGCTATATTTCTGTGGTCAAATTACGCGAATAATAATCGACGCGTAGAATTAAGTTTATTTCACACGATCGTGTTTCGCATCAAGTGTTTTTCCGGGGTGTTTGTGAAGTGTGCCGCGAGAAAATCCATTTCAAGATATCACGACACATTCGATGGTTGTTGGCTGCTGCTAAGGTGTCCCATCGTCTTCTTTCCGTCTTTTGCGGTGACAACAAGGAATCGGTAGGAAAAAAACGTTGTGCGTAGGTGAGTACACTGAGCTTGTAGTTGCTTGTATTGTTGTTATACTAATTGTGTAAGATCTGATTTATGGCGGACTATGTTTGCTGTGTGTACAGCACAGAAAATTACCAAGAGGTATTCTAAGATTCAGTATTGAGTGAGTGTTGTATGGAAAGGTTGTGGTTTCCCCCTTTCCGGAAAGTTATGATAGTTTGAGAGGTTGTGGTGTCTCCCCTCTCAGTGAGATGTTTAGAGCCGTGTAGGCTTCACCTCGGAGTTGGTCCCCTCCGATTGAGTCGTTGAGAGGTTGTGGTCGTCCCGCTCTCAGCGTTGTGTTTGTAGAAAGGTTGTGGTGTCTCCCCTTTCTACTTGTGATAAACTCGAGAGGGTGTGGTGTTCCCCCTCTTTGCACAGAATTTACGTTTTGGAGAGGTTGTGGTGTTTCCCCTCTTCATGTTGTGTTGACGTTCGTAGAAAGGTTGTGGTGTCTCCCCTTTCTATTGGTGGTAAACTCGAGAGGTTGCGGTGTTTCCCCTCTTTGCACAGAGTTTACGTGTTGGAGAGGTTGTGGTGTCTCCCCTCTCCATGTTGAGTTGATGTTTGAAGAGGTTGTGGTGTCTCCCCTCTTCGTGTTGTGTGATTGAGAGGTTGTGGTGTTCCCCTCTCTGAAATTTGAGTAGAGGCGCGGTGCTCCGCTCCGGAGTTGATCCCCCTCTGTAATAGCTAGGAGGTTGTGGTTTCCCCCTCCGCAGTCTACCATAGAATACCGAATTAGAATGTTTTCGCCAGAAGTTGTGTGCCTTAGGTAGAAAGGCTTTACTTCTGGATATAGAAGAATTGAGGATGGTAGTGAAGTGGGATTGAACCAAGGAGAAGCAGCCGAATCAACCGATACATCCATTCTGCGTCTACCTTTCATTGCCGTTTGAATACCTGAGCCAGAATCAACCGATACAACGAGAAGCCGATGACCTATACTGCGATGACCGATGCTGAGACGACGACGCCGACAAGTGGTTCTCCTTCGCTCTCCTCTTCTTCCTGTTTGTTGGCCGGGCCAACATAAAGATTTGAATTATTATTCGTTTTCGTTTCAAATAACTTAATATCTTCAATGCGTGTAACTGCAGGCTCATTGGTTGTCTTTTTCTTATTACAGATGGTATCAGGCGGTATAGATCAGGTGAGTACCGTATTTTATACATACAAATGTCCAGTACGCCATGTTCATTAAAAAAAAAGAAAAAAAAATTATATAACAAAATAAAGTTTGAGTCTCTTACAGACATTAAAAAATTTTCGATAAGCTTTGAAACAACAGTTATTCCATTGATTTTGCATTAGGTATGTTTTGATTATCTTGTTGCGTGAAGGCTCCTAGAAAGTAAAGCACTTTCTGAGTGGTGGCCCCCCGAAAAGTAAAGGTTCCATGGCGTCGTGGCCCTGGGCGACCGCCCAGTTGGCCTACCCCTAGGGCCGGCGCTGAGTGTCCATATCAAAGGAGCATCGTTAAAAAAAATTTATGTTTTAACTTTTGTTGATTGGAAACAGTAAAATAACGGTAAATTTGAATCATAGTCAATATAATGCTATTACTCCGATTTATCATTAGAAGTTGTCCGCTCAAAACTGTGCCAACAACACAATATGACACTGCATAACCAATAATTAACGCCCAAACCTTTCTCTGAAAAGTAAATTCCATCTAAATTAACAAAGCGAAAGTGCAATGAAAGTGTTAGGTCTCGTCCTTTGGAATCATCTAAGGCGATCACTTTGTATATGGCGATACAATATGGTTTTTGTGCTCGCTGTGCTTTGTGTGACAGAGAGAGATATATGTATGTGCTTATAGATACAGTAGAGCGTCGATAATCCGAACTAATGTCGACAAGGGTGGTTCGGATAAACGAAAGTTCGGTTAATCGAGCATCCATAGAAAAATTAGAAAATAGCCCAAATGCGAAATTAAGCGAAAAACTGAAAACGTGTAAAAATACTAGAACTGAACAAAAAGAAACAATTCTAAGTAATTGATTGATGCAGATGAGAGGTTGCTTCCTTCAGATCCTTGTTTTTCCAATTTTTTGAATTTCTTTCACAAAAAAAAGAAGCTGAGTGACCGGTTTGGTTAATCGAATGTTCGGATAATCGACGTTCGGATAATCGACGCTCTACTGTACTTGTAGAGCCGTCATACACAGTGCATTCCCAACGCATGGTACCGCCATGGATGAATTAGAATATGTGCTTGATTGTAGGGCAGGGCTTGTTCACAGTAACGTAGATAAGGGGAAGGGGTCAAGAGATCAAGAGGATAAGGTCAAACATTTTGAGTACATAATGTTCTAACAAATGATAAGCAATCTTACGATAACGTATAAAGAAAATTCTAAGTTAAAAAACTGTCAAGAAACAAAAAAAAAGCCTATAGGACAGGATAAGCTAACTTCTGTACACATTTGACGGAAATTACTCGGTATAGGATAGCTTCCGGGACAAGATTTATATGAAATATTAGGCTTTCCTCTGTCTTGTGCTGGCACCGAGAAAACGGAGCTTTAGACTAACTGTACCAACTAATCATTTTTCGAAAAGGTACGCAAAGTCGCTATAAAATGTCATGCGTTGTCCGTAAGAACTGTTCGCCTGTAAAATGTTCTACGTCTTAAAGAAAAATTTGTCCGGGCTACACATCCTTTCCTCCTTTGGAAAGCAGCGTCTACGCCACTGCCTTTTCAGAGGAGTCACTGATATGGCTAGGGAATTATTTTAAGATGATCCTAAGGGGTGAAAAAACAATAGCAATTAATTCTGACATAACCCGACCAGTAACTTGGACTGTGTTAATTTCCCCAAAGGAAAAATATGCCATAATGCCAACGTATATATATGTTTTTGATAGTTTCTGGAAGTATCCATCTTCATAATAAACAGACAAGTGCTAAAAAACTGTGTAATTAGGTTATCCGAAAGAATAATAACATGTCGCCAGATTTTCTTAATCGCTAAATAACTAACAAGTTGTATGTTTCTCATTAGCCTTCAAAAGAAATTCACGCGTTAATTTAGGCAGTTTTTTTCGTCGTCACTGTCGTAGGCAAATACTATTCCATGCATACAACGAATTTATCAACAATGAGGCCATTTGAAAAGCAATTTCCACACTTATCATTTTTCTTCGACCCCGAATAAAAAGAACCGGCATTTTTTGTTTTACAAACAAAAAGCAATATGCAAAGTGTTTTCCCTGGATCTGACATACAATTGTCCTGGTCTATGTGTTTGGATGACTTGTTGTATGTATTCCTCCAATTCTGGGTTAGCAGTAGCAAACAGCTTTTAAACAGACAGACAACACAATAGCAAAAGATGCATTAACTTAACGGGCAACGACGACGAGAAAGTGATAAGAGGTAAACATGGTAAAAAGAGCGTGCATAATTTTTTTCTTTCCACTGTGCCTATGTACATCTTCTTTGACTATAAAAAGCGATGAGTGTGTCCAAGAAAACAATAAAATACATGATAGCAAAACGAACAAAAATGTCCACGATAATTTTATTCATGTACAAATTGCACTATTGAATTCGCACTGCTGCTAACATTGTGCCTTATTTTATACAAGTTCTTGAATGAAAGAGTGTCGCGTGAATACGCCCCCCCCCCCCGCGTTGACCTGTGCTAGATGTATCCAGAGCCATGCAATAAAAAGCGGAAATTCATTACATATACCGAAATAGGCAAATCGGTGACAGAACACACAGCAATGGAGCGAGCCTCTCTATTGCTAATTATTACACTAGTTGTAGCGACCCAATTTATACGTAAGTCAGACCTGCTTTGGCTATACATTCGCAGTAAATGCTGCTTACTTTTTTTTCTTGGGATTTTTCTCAGCATGTACTTGGCATTTTATTTTATAAATTTTTTTTAATTTATGCTTTGATTTATAATTAGCAGATAATCGTGGCGGTATGGTGGGTGAGTATGTAGTGTAAACCGCTTATACTACCTGAAAGAAATCACGTCAATTTGAGTGTACCTAAACTACGATTGCAATCTTGTAAATGTTTAACCATCATAGTGGCAATTTTCCAAGTTGTTCGTCAAGATTGTTGCGAGTCCAATAGACATACCATGAACATGGGTGAGAATGGTCTTTGATAAGATCGGGTACGGGTATTGTTTGATTTTGTTGTTAACATCCACTATAATTTCAAAAGAGTTGTAGCGGTCATGGCACAGTAAATGGAATAAGTGATAGTTTTATTGTGAATATGTTATGGAGGAAAGTAATGTTTGCCTAACAGACTTTTTTTTCAATTTTACCTAACGAAACACATCAAACGCAACTACCGAATAAATGAATGACATTGATGTAATAAATTGCTGATGTCACACAACAGCAGAGGTTCGAACCCCTCCGTAGACGAACAGAGGTTGTGTTAGTTTTTAAAAATCGTCTAAACTATGATTCCACTCAAATATTAAGTAAATGTCCGTTTACCTATAGGTGAAAAAAAATCGTGAAAATATAACAAAAATTCATTCATTTTGATGTAATGGTTAGTGCGCACATTTTCGATGCACAGGGTCGTGGGTTCGAGTTTATGGTGTTTTTCGAACTCACGACATGTGTGGGGCACAGGATCTGCTATCGGAGACCATCAAGGAGAGTAATGATTTATGTAGCTCGATCTGGGTTGCAGATGAGCAACAACAAGCAGCCATTTAGACGTGTGGAAACTATGCTTTTCAACAAGGTATGTCACAACCGATGAGCGGCGTCGTAAGGGCGAAGGTTAACGGTATCTGTGTGTGCAGCTGCTACGCTCCACCACGACTGATTTTGCCCGAATTCCAAAGATTCCTGAATGAATTGGTGCATAATGAGAGTGGAGTCCGGTGATAAATGCGACTTTAACGCGTGGGTGACAGAGTGGGGCAGTCGAGGTACAAATGCCGGAGGGTGGGCACTTATTGACGCCTTTTCACAGTTGGCTGTCGTCCTCATGAACTCAGGAGGTAGGAATGCTTTCCAAAAAGGAAGTGTAGCCTCTATCATTGACCTTACTTTTGTAAGCAGCTCTCTGGCTCCAACTGTAGATTAGAGCATTAGCGAAGACTACACCCACAGCAATCATGAGGCGATATTTTGCCTCCATGGTAAGAAAAAAGTCCTCCAACCACCAACGAGAGGAGAATTACTGGTGGAATGGGGAAATCACAACTCTGCGCCGAAATTGCCTGAAAGCGCGGCGTCTTTGTCAGCGATCCATACGGGGGCCAGAACATGCGGATCGTCTAGAAGCATACAAATTGGCGCGAACGCATCTAAAGAGGGCCATCGAAAAAAAGCAAAAGGAATTGCTTCAAAGAGCTCTGCGACGACGCGGAAATTAACCCTTGGGGAATGGCCAATAGGGTCGTGATGAAGAAGATAGCCCAAAAATCACCCCAGATAAAGTGCCCAATTATGTTGAATAGGATTGTCTCCGTTCTATTTTCTCAGCACACACCGGGAACCACAAGAGATGATCCAGTGTCGTACGCCGAGGACATTCCGCCCATAACTGAGGCTAAACTTTTGCAAGCTGCTTCCAGGTTTGAAGACAGAAAGACACTGGGGCCGGATGGGGTACGAATAGGGCACTAAACCAGGCAATAAAAACGGCACCTTGGATGTTCATAGGCACATTCGGAGCTTGCCTTGCTCAGCGCTCTTTTCCCGTCGCATGGAAAAGACAAAAACTGGTGCAATTGCCCAAGCCAAATCAACTACCGGGAGAAACAAACTCGTACAGACCGATTTACCTGCTTGATACCAACGGAAAAATATTCGAAAGGATTATTTTCAACCGACTGTCCGTGGTCGTGGATGTGAAGTTATCAGACAGAAAATACGGTTTTTGACGTGCACCGTCTACAGTCGACGCCATCAAAATGGTTACCGACTTGGCAAACGATGCTCTACGCAACGGCAAATGCTGCGCCGTTATAACGCTCGATCTTAAGAATGCGTTCAATTCAGACAATTGGATATGCATTAACGCAGCACTGGAGAAGTTGGGAGTACCGGAGTATCTGGTGGGAATAATAAAGAGCTATCTTCCTCATCGGGCACTCGAGTACGACATTAGCGATGGACCGAAGAAATACACTGTTACAGAAGGAGTACCACAAGGCTCCGTTCTTGGTTCTCTGCTATGGAACATAATGTATGATGCAATCCTAAATATGCCAGTGCCTAAAGAGGTAACAATAGTCGGATTTGCGGATGATATTGTGGTTTTGGTGGTCGGAAATGATCCGGGGGACGTGGTAATTTATGCGAGTGAGGCAATCACAACAATCAAACTGTGGTTGGACAGTGTTGGGCCAGCCAGCTCAATGCTGAACAGAAAACGGAAGCTGTACTTATCAGTAAGCGCAAAAAAAGAAACACTCTGAAGATCGTCGGAAGCATATAACCCCTAAGGTAGCCATTAGGTATTTAGGGGTTATGATTGACGCGTGGCTGAACATTGGAGAGGATCTGAAGTATGTATGCGAGAAGGCAGCCTTCGCTGCTGTTGTCCATTCTTCTGTACGCTTCACCGGTGTAGGGTAGCGCACTTGAATTCGCGTGCAACATCTGGACTGTAAGCTCCGTATATCGTAGGAGCGCTTTGAGAGTTTGTTGTACGTACCGCACAACTTCTCACGAAGCCGGAATGACCCAGATGGTAAATGAAACAGAGAGACTATATCGTGGTCGGAATCTTGAGACATCTGAGGTGCCGGAGGAACGAAGGAGTGCCGAAAAGGATGAGTCCTTGCGAAAGCAGCAGCGCTGGGATGAAGCCCCGACAGGTTGTTAGACGCACACTCCAATCCCGGAAATTACAAAGTGGGTAGACCGGAGACACGGGGAGGTCAATCATTACCTGACCCAGTTTCTAACGGATCATTGGGGATATAGGCAGTATCTCCACAGAATTAAACTGGATAATTCGCCCGATTGTCCCAGGTGCAAGGGTAGTATCGAGGACGCAAAACAATGTTGTTTTCGACTAGCCTAGGTTCGCAGGGATACGAAGCCAATTGACTAGGGATGTTAATAAGCCCAGTGAATTTAGTGGATCTTATGCTAAGATCACCAAGCGATTGGTATGCGGTGAGCCGGGCGATTTGCAGCGTGCATAGGGAGCTCCGGAATGAAGAATGTAGGCGTAAGTCAGCCAATGGTGACGCCGGTTGCTTAGCCAGCCCTGCGAAGTGATACCTGAACGGTAGGCTGGTAGGAAGATAACGGTGTTTTTGGTTTAACCGGTAAAAGTCCGACATAACTGCGATTTCACGGTATCTTTTGAAGATACCTCCCTAAAAAACATGTGATGGACTATGATCTCAATAAGATGTTAAACGAGTACCCATTTATGGAGATAAATAACACCGCTGAGCGTGGTGTGGAACCCAACGCCTTAACAAAATACAGTTAAGATTTTGGCAATTGGATGTCACTTATACATCTGCGGGCTAAGTCCAATCTTGGACTTTCGGGCCTGTTATATTTAGTAAGCTCGCTTGACATGCCTCAGTGCAATACGATATTCGACTAATACAGTTAGAGCACTGTAAAATTATTCTATGAAAAAAAAAAGAAAATACCCGGAGGTGATTCAATCAGCCCGATATAAATTCCCTTACATAATTGGTTTCCGAAATCAATAGTGCACCTCATTACAGACGGGTAAGTATTTTATATAGATTTCAAAGAAGAGAAAAAAAACAGTCAAATAGATTTAATTTGATACAGATTTATCTGATCAAATTATCTCTTATACTGTGTGCTGCATGGCATTTTAATTAAACTTGTTGAGTTCAGATTATTATAATGGCGTTACATGATATCTAGATGAATTGAAATAATAAAAGTGAAAACTTTCAATAGAGTTTATTTGAAAAAGGAGATCTGAGAAAAATGATAATAAACACAATTAAAATTAATTACATGTTTAGTTATGTAAAACCATTTTATTAATACCGAAACATAAAGTTATGTTTGTAATAATAAATTTATCAAATTAATATAAACAATATACCAACACACATGAAAGGCCGGCCAATTCATAAAGAGGAACGTTTATAATGCAAAATAATGTCACGCATTTAAAATGAATTGTGTTGCTTTTATGCTGCTTCTGTTCTGTTTCAAGCATTAGTAGTCAGTAAGGGTGGCAGAATGTGATCAGCCTACTGGCGGCAAATTCGCCACTGGTATTAGGCAATAGTAGTCTGGCTGGTCTAGCGGTTAGTGCGCGCACCTTCGGTGCACAGGGTCATGAGTTCGAATCTCACCGTGGATCATGGTGTTTTTCGAACTCACGAGCTTGTGACGGACTATGATCTCACTCAGATGTTAAACGAGTACCCATTTAATGGGGATAAATAACACTGCTGAGCGTGATGCTGATCTCATTACCTCAACAAAAAGCAGATAAGATCTTGGAAATAGGATGTCACTAACACATCCTGCGGCCTTAGTCCAATGCTGGATTGTCGCGCCTGTTATTTTTATTAGGCAATACAAAGCGTGGGGCTAGCACGAAGGAAGCCGTTTGATTTGTTTGTTGTAAATTGCCTTACTGTGCGAATTGGAATTTGAATAATTTTAGATAAATCAACCTGATCAGATTTTGAGCGATTCAAGACTTTTGCTTGAACGTAAGGGGTTTCAGCAGCTTTTGGGTTGGATTTAAAATATCGTAGAGCCGGCAGCGGGAAATCCGCCCCTGGATGCTGCAACCTGGGCAACTGCTTGGGCCTCAAATTTTAAAGGGCGGCATATTTCTGGAGCTTTCATCCTTCGATTGAATTAATGTTCTGTGAAATATACACATTCTGATATTTCAGGAGGAAGTTTAAATAAATTAGAAAAAAAATAAAGGAAACTCTGTGAAAGTCGTTCCTTTGGTCAGGAGCGGACTTACATATCTGACATCAGTAGGCGTTTCGACTTTTGCCGCCCTACTGAACTGGCCCCTTAGTTTTACAATCTAACGGTTAATCGATTATTCCTCGACTCCCGAATCGTTTCAATATGGCTGGCTAACAAATTAAACGAACACTTCTAAAATTGGAATAAAGTCGGATAACATAATCATTTTTTTTATCTGTGCTCGGGGGCGTTAAAAATGCCGCCGTAGGCTTTAGCCTGCCAGTTCACCACTATAGCTTTGGGAATCGCGCGTAAAAGAAGTAATATACACTTGGATCCAAGAAAACCGGACACTTTTATATTTTTTTACTTCTACCCAATGAAGAAGAAAAAGAAGGAAATGAAATATCTGAAAATAAAAGGGACAATCTGATTTTTTTTTATAGCTAGCAGTGGCGTAGGAAATTTAGTTTTTGGGGCTGGTATGGTTTAATACTTTTTGGCTTTTTCAATGGTTGGAGTATTCAACCGCAATGCACTGGAATACATACTATTTAGAATTTTGTATTTAAACGAATTTATACCACGCAATGCTTTGCAACCCCATTTAAATGTACTATTCGCAATAGTGTAAATTTTGATGCTGTTGGTATACAGTTATGCAACAGGAACGTTGCTGATTAACTAATTTTAAGCATCTATTAATTTTAAAATTTTGTATTCATTGCCCCCATTTTTCCGACGCCCCTACTACGAAGTTACAGCATTAAGCTGCGCATGTGCATGATTTTGTTTAAAATTAATTTTCCATATAAAATTCGTATGAGAAATGTCATCGAACCTACAAAATCAAGTTACCATAGAAAATATTTTGGTCCCGAAAAAAAGTCGCATATCTATAGTGTATTTTACGGTTATTTGCGTTTCCTTTTTATATTTTCTTATTCATTGCTTCTACCCCATTATAACGAAAGATCTTGACCAACAATGGAATTCCCTGAATCCACTTTCTTCAATTCGACTACTGCCCAGGGGCGCTACATAGGGTAAGTTCGACCCTGGCAGGAGCCGGCAGCGATTTTTTTTAAATACAACACAACATTGGGTTCAATCCCGCACAGTTTAGAAATAGAGACATCGCATTTATACTCACGGAGCTGCACGGTGCCCACATTTTCCTATTTTCTTCGCAGAATTTCAACTGATATAGACCAAATCATTAAGTAATATTCATTGCTTTATATCAGTGGAGCCCTATCTTTTCCAGTTCTCGCCTGCTGCTGTTGCTGCTGATCCTGGCGACCTCCGAGAAAATGATGCGAAAAAAGGCGAAAATAATCAAAAATTGTCATGGGAACGGAATGCTTTTAATTTTGGACCTAAGTTCGGAGTCTATTTTCGCAATTTTAATTGTTCGAACATTTGCTTGTTGGTGCACCCATATTTTAGAATCATTGGAAATTTTTAGAAGCAGCAGTGGAAGGGGGCGGGGAATCAGTGCTGTACATAGAGAAACTGGAAATGTGGAGATAAGAGATCAGCCACTCCCCGATCGTTCAAGCTAAAGACAAAATGTTCGTTTAGTGGCTAAATTTGAAAGCCGTCGGTCCATCGATGAACAATATTTCAGATTGCAAATTTGTCGGATTTTTCCATTTTTTGGCTTATAATTACGAAAATTTTTTTGCGAAAACTTATCCGTGAACATTAAAGTGATGCCCACACCGGCGCGTCAGCGAATATTCGCGGCGAATTTTTCCGGGGCGTCAAAATTGTAACACACTGCGTTACATGGAGATGCCCACACCAACGCGAATATTCGCCAGTTTTGCAGTATTTTTTTCCGGTTCGAATATTTGCTACCTAATGTCATTTTATTCAAATAATTTATTTGACAGGTGCAGTGTAGTACAACTTGATGTTGGTGTGACCGAAAAAGATGTAGATTTGGAATGATGTTTAGGTATTGACCGAGCATTTAAGTTTTGAATGTTTTATGATAACAGTGGATGAGTAAAAGAAGTTTGGAAACATGAATTTCAAGGAAGGAAGGTTTTTACTCGTTGTTGTTACACAAATAAATTGCCCTATTGTGGCAAGTCCGGCGACACCCCGACCGTATCGCTCGGCCGAAGAATTGCAGAGATATCGACGATTTTCCAAAGTGCATAGTACGAAGTTGATCGTGAAATTGCTGTGACCGACATCTAGGTTGACAACTAACAAAAGCAAACATTTTGTGCGTTATTGTACTTATCTCGGTTATCCCCTTGTGAGCTGCGCAGGAAAGATGCTCCGACGCCACCTTAGAGAATTTTGTTGCAAGTCCATCGAATCCTTGATTCAAGGATTCCGCTGGACTCAAGGATTTCAAACATATCGACGGATTATCGAAGTAGTACGAATCTGATTGTGAAATTGCTGTGACCAACATCCAGCTTGATGGTTATCTCTGACCACCCTGTGCACTGACCGGAAAAAAGAGGATCCGATGACCCCTTCGGCAATTTTATGGTGAGTCTAGCGCCACCTTGGTCGTTCTGCCACACCAAAGGATTGCAGATATCGACGGATTTCCGAAAGAATACAAGGTCAATCGTTTCAATTATGAATAGTATACGATAGGAAATGAGGATCCTGGTGGTTCGGTGCTTCCGTTTGTCCCTAAGTAGTTACATACAAGCTTGAATATTTTATTGAATTGAATGTTTACTTTGCATAGTTACGCCATATTTTGCTTGGTTACGCCATCGTAAGGAATCACGTAAGGATTCTACTAAAAGTTATTATGCAATTTCATACCATGGCGTAACCAAGCGAAATATGGCGTAACTATGCAAAGTCAATATTCAATTCAATAGAATATTCAAGCTTGTATGTAACTACGCATTTTGCGTAACCATGCTAAGTAAACAGTTACATATGTATGTATATTCAATTCAAAACAGCCACAAAACAATGTTCAAGCTTTGTGTCTTTTCTATACGATAAGACTAACCATTCGACGAGCACAAGATAAGATGTAAGAGTTTTCGGGTACACGATAGTCAATTCAAACAATCAAATCGAACACTGCCGCAACTTTTTTTTTTAGGGTACGGTATAACAAGGTTGTACTGCACCGTATATTTCCATCAATTTGCGCATGTCCATAATTTTATACTTAGAATAAGTTTAGACATGGAGAGGTAAAATGTCTAATTTCACGTTGATGTCTTCCGTTTACGCTTTTACATAATAAGTAAAGATGCCGTGACATTTTGATATAGTGCACGAAAATTGAAGCATGATTATTAATGTTGAAATAATTGTATTTGGCCAGTTTTTGCAGTTATTCTCTATCATGTCTAAGTCCCTTCCTTACATAAATCTAATACCTTTTCTAAGGCAACAACATGATATCAGCTGTGAGTGACAGTACCCAGCGAATTATTCGCGACGCGCCGGTGTGGGCACCAAAAAAAGTGCCGCGAATTTTCCGGCGCGGATTCGCGACAGAAAATTCGTGACGCGTTGGTCTGGGCATCACTTAAAGAAAACATGATTGCGGGTTCAACGCGGCATTAATCTTCAAGTGGTATCGCTACAATTCATAGTAATTTTGCTTAGGTTTTTTTTGCGATTTTGACCCTGGTTTGCAGCGGAATTTTGGTGGGAAACTACGGGTTCGTGCTCATCAGTACTACAAGAAACATAAGAAACAAAAAAATGATTTTACTCCACTACATTTAGCAATCTCTGGTACTAGGTTTATCAAGTGCTTACTGCACTATTTTTTTACATTTTAATTTCAAATATGACTAAAAAGCTACAAAATTTATCCCGAACAGATATTTGAAAGATTCTACTGAATTTGACAGTCAGAAAAAAAATTTGTTCATGTAGGCAATGTGATTCGGTGGAGAAACTTATATACGCAATGTGCACAAAGGAGACGATCATGCCTTCAGAAAAGAATCTAATTTGGTAAGCTCTTACAGATGTCATGCTCTGTGGCTCACTTGGTTGAGTCACACTCCACGATCTAATCTAGAGTTCCAGAGATCGAATCTCGGCGTGGTCCAGGAAATATGTACATAGTGCTTCCAACATGATATACACTCCGAAACTCTATATGCAATGTAACGTTGACTCGAAGTAGCCTATAAACGGCTGAGTGAACGCACCATGCCTCACAAGGGGTTACGGTACAGAGAAGAAGCTCTCACAGATGGTATCGTACAAATAACTTTCGACACTTTCTATATCAATTCATTGCACATTTCGATTAAAAATTCATCGGGTGTGGACATATTCTCACATATTCGAACTATGTCTCAACACTCAAAATAAAAAGCATCAAAATTGGAATATATTGACATTAAATCGGCGAACCAACGATCTCTTGTGGCGTCTACTGGTAAATTTATGATGATAATTCAGTCTGAATGGTTATTGGACGTTGATTGCATTCTAAGTGCCTACTTATGTCAACACACGTGTCATTCGCAAGTATCATCACGTTTCACGGGGGCGAAATTCATCATCCATTGTTTTATTAAAATATGTATAATGTTCTCGATTATTTCTAGAGTAGGTATCGGTACGGTATATTGTTTTAAATATGATTTTATAACGCTTATACATTCCATGGTATAGTCAACGGTTTCTTCATAAATGTGTACATTGAACGCCTTTTTCCATAGCAAAATGTGATAGAAATGCTAAGCAGAGTGAACACTATAAAATCTGTAAAGTGACTTCAGCTACCACGCTTGGTTGCGATCAGATAAGAAATGCATAGATGTGACATGCTAATTTTTATTGATGGTCGATTGATTGCATAATTTTGTTTGCAAATTAGATATTCATGCGAACATTAACTACGTGGAAGTTCCAATCTTAGCTCTAGATAAAAAAAGGATGTAACAAAATAATGTTGATGCTACTCCTCTAATCCTCAGCCGCCTAAAAATAATCTTTAAGGAATATTCTCTGCATCTAAACCAATCAATCAAATTTTCTTTCTATGCATTTCAAATTGCATGCTCCACTAAATGTTAAACTCCCACAGCTCATCAGGGTCCATTTACTTGGATGCTTTCCCTGCGGCGTTTTTCAAAAATACACTTCACCTGATGACCTGCATAAGTCCATTCATTCTTAGCGGTCAATAGCATCATTTTTTGTCCCTTCCTTTTTGGCTAGCGTCCACAACAAAAAAACATGCGATTACATCATTTCTCTTATGTCTGAATGTTGATGTTGAATGAATCGTATCGTGTCGTAGTGCAGCGATTATAGAGCTGGGATATTTCTAACTTGGCCCCTATTGATCGTACGAGTACTTTGACTATGCGTCGCTTGTACTGTATCTATTTCGTAAGTATCTTACATCCATCAAGTGCCTTTCAATACAGCATAATCTTTCACTCCCATTAGTCCCATTCGATATTTTATTTTCAATCCAAATGAATCTTTCTAAGTGCGCCAGAGATTGCATAAATCATGTTATGGTGCACTATACTAACAAAATTTTGTCTAAAGTTTTCACACATCATTACAACACTTCGATCAAGTTTGATGTTAATTATGATGTGAAGATGCAATGATAATATCGAAGCAGCTGGCAGGCGCTAGAGCTGTATAGAGTATAGACGTACAATAATGCCTAAATGTGTGAAATTATCCGTTTAATTTAATTATATAGACAAAAATGCTTTAGGGGGATTTTATGAAACACACTTTATTTTTTACAAATTTGCAACTTGCATGTACAACATAGTCTGAAAATCTCAATTTGGCCATTGAACCGTTTTGTTGAGATCTATTGAAATTGGGTTTCGGTTTCAGCGCAGCACTAATGGCATCTTGCCAAAAATAAAATAAAAACGAGGCTAATTTCGGGCGCGGCCGAAATTTGGATACCCTTCGCTTTCCTCGGGCTAAAAGTTTTTTTTCGGGCGTACCTACGACTTGTATTTAACCCCCTAATTTTGGGGGTTAGGTTTGTATGGCAGCCCCATGACCCCATGGTCCGATTTGATCCATTCTTACATATGTTTTGTATTATTAATAGAAACACTTTTGTGTGAAATTTGGTTGACATTGGTACACAAATAAAAAAGTGTTTCTCAGAAGAACCTAATTTCGGGAGTTGGGTTTGTATGGCAGCCCCATGACCCCATTGTCCGATTTTACCGATTCAAACATACAAACTGCCTGCAGCAAAAAGAAGCAGTCGTGCAAAATTTCAGCTTCATAGCTTTTAAATAGACCGAGTAAAACGAGTCGCAACAGACGGACAGACAGACAGACAGACAGACGAACAGACGGACATCGCCAAATCGACTCCCCACTCTATGAGCGAAGGGTATAATGTTTGTTGTATGGATGGACGTACACAAGTACGTACTATGTGGCGCATGTTTTGTGATTGAAATAGATTCGGCTGAATAAATTGCGGGCGACTTTGATCGATTGTGGTATATCACGAAAAATTGCCAATTTACTTAACAACTGCTGGGATGTGAATGAAAAGAACATTTTGGTAAAGATTATATCGAGTATCAATCAGGCTTTTCCCGCGGTGTATATGTTTAGAGGAAGAAGCTTGTGCAATTTCCGTCAGTTGACCGATTTGCCTAGATTTTAAAAATGTACACATTTTATTTATTTTTATAGTTTTACCACGGGTAATCGACATTTTGTGATTTATTTTGGTGCTACTAAAACTAAGTTTAGAGTACATAGTACATAATGTATACACTTGCCAGAAAAAGTCTCCGTACACAAAGTAAGGAAAACTGCATATTACGGAACCACGGGGAAATGAAAACGTTAGATTGAAATTTGTTATCTAAAATGTTTATTTAGTATGTTAACTAATATTTCTACTCATTATTTTACTGAAACTCGGTTGTGAAGAAAATTTTCTAGAACAAAAACTAAAAGACTTCACAAAAACGAAACGAAAAAGTCTCCGTACACGACCATATTTTTTTTTACAATTATTCAGTTTTTTTCACAGAATTTCGAAGAATTCACTAGCTTGAGGGTAACATTTTCGGAGGAGGTCCTCCATGCTTCGATGTAACATGGACTGGATCAATTTGGCCGAGCTCTGGCCTGTTATTTTGCTCCTTTGGTCGAGAATGGGGCTTTGAAGCATCCCCTTGTAAGTTATTATGTGCTGACGGTTCCTGGGCACCTTCAATTACTGAAAAGGCTCAGTAGGATTAAGCTTTCGGAATTTGGATAGCATATGCAACTTATACATTTTATTTTATCCGAGATAGAAGCGTCACAATTAAAGGCAAGTGCAAGGGATCATTATTTTATGTGAACCAAGAAGCCTTGCGAAGCCCCCTCTATTAAACGCCGTGTGTCCTTTTGGTTTTCAGAATGCTTAAAGAGACGTATTGATCCATTGTTGACTTCTGTAAAAATGAGTACTCCTACTCCCTCCGCCAACGTACACCCCGTAGTCATCATGCCCACCTTTGCCATCTTAGGCAGTTAATGCCTGATTTCTCTTATGAAGGACAGAGCCGATTTTACGCCACTTTAAATTTTCTTACCTTATTGTAAAAATATACAAAACCCACTCTTTGCCGAAATTAAGTATTTTTCCATTACAATGCAGGGTGGAGAGGTCTATACCATCGATAAAGTAAATCTTGTACCAACTGACTAACGTGGCAAAGGTGGTCATGATGATCAGGGAGTAAATGTTGGCGCAGGGAGTAGGCGTACTTATTTTTCAACAGTCAACAATGAATCAATACGTCTCTTTACGCATTCTGAAAACCAAAAGGAACACGGCGTTTAACAGAGGGGGTTTGCAAGGCTTCTTTGTTCAAACAAAATAATGATCCCTTGGACTTGCCTTTAATTGTGACGCTTCCATCGCTCTCTTAAATAAAACGTAAGTTACATATGCTATCCAAATTCCGAGAGCTTAATCCTACTGAGCATTTTCAGAAATTGAAGGTGCCCAGGAACCGTCAGCACATAATAACTTACAAGGGGATGCTTCAAAGCCCCATTCTCGACCAAAGGGGCAAAATAACAGGCCAGAGTTCGGCCAAATTGATCCAGTCCATGTTACATAGAAGCATGGAGGACCTCCTCCGAAAATGTTACCCTTAAGCTAGTGAATTCTTCGAAATTCTGTAAAAAAAAACTGAATAATTGTAAAAAAAATATGGTCGTGTACGGAGACTTTTTCGTTTCGTTTTTGTGAAGTTTTTTTAGTTTTTGTTCTAGAAAACTTTGTTTACAACCGAGTTCCAGTAAAATAATTGAGTAGAAATATTAGTTAATAAACTAAATAAACATTTTAGATGACAAATTGCAATCTAAGGTTTTTATTTCTCAGTGGTTACGTAATATGCAGTTTTCCTTAAATTGTGTACGGAGACTTTTTCTGGCATGTGTATGTATTTAATATAATGTGAAGAAAGATAAAATTGAACCATTTTTAGTAACAAGAAAATTGCATTTTTTATCTATTTCGAAGCGCCTGCACCTTGCAGCGGTTAAGTTACCAAAAAATATATGTTTTGTTCAGATTTAAGAGATAAATTTAACAGTCAAAATGGGTTACCTACATATGTATATGTATGTTATAGCTTTCTTTTATGTAATAGCTGATACAAACTACGAACAAATCCTGTCAATCCCGTCAAAATCCTGGATACTAGATTGAATACATATTATGTCAATAAATTTAAAATGCGAGTGAAGTTTTGATGTGGATTGTTGAATACACGGGCCCACTATTATGCGCAGTAAAAAGTTACACTAATTTGCGCGTCGAGTTAAAGGGGAGAGGGTGGCAAAGGGGTGAAAATAAAGTTGTTTAAGTTGTTTGCAAATATCTGGAAATCTATGAGTCTGACCGCGAAATGTCCTGAGGACGAGACAAACTACATAATCCTTTCTAATGATATATAACACCTTAGAAATTTTCTCAGAAAATTATACCCTAGACCCAAAAGTATTATGGTAAATTTACATTCTTTGAGTTTTACATTTCGCACGGTAAATCTTGATATAATAGACTTGGACCCCATAATATAATATTGTCCTTATATTGCTAAAAAAATATTTGATTTATTTAAATAATGAATTGGAATGATCCGACCAGGGACACCTTTCTCATTCTGCGTAACATTTTTTTTTAAAAGGACTGTAACTTCTCTCCAAATTAAGACAGGCAGATGAGTGCCTAGTTTATGCTCTATTATGCTCCCCATCTAGAAGATCCACATACATTTGACGTACTAAGTGGCAGCAGCGACGTGCTCTTACATAATATTGGAAATAGGCCAAATCGGACCCATCACCTACTTCACCTACAAAAACTTGAAATGCACATTTCGGAGTTTTGGAGGTCTTCCTTCCAAGTGCCAAATTAAACTTGATTAACACCAAAATGAATGGAATTGACAATCGTTTCTATTAAAACATAGGTGATACTTTATCGGCGAGTCACGGCTAAGCGGTGACTATCATCTACCGATAGAAATGAGAAAAGTATAGCTCAGGAAAACAATAATTAACGTTGTTCTATGTAATCATGAAAGGTTTTTATTAAGGAGCATGGCCCCATAGTACGGCTCTATTTGTTTTGACATTTTTAGTTGGTTTGATAAAGACACATTAATTCAAGGTTTTGTGAAATTGGTGTAAAAAAAAGTTTCTTAGAAGAGCCAAAATGTTCTTTTTTGGAAGAACCCAATTTGGGTGGTTGGGTTTGCATGACAGTCCCATGACCCAAGTGTCCGATTTGATACATTCTTACATATGTTTTGTGTCATCAATAGAAATACATTTGAGTGAAATTTGATTGAAATTGGTGCACAAATAAAAAAGTTTTTCTTAGAAGATCCTAATTTGGGGAGTTGGTTTGGTATGGCAGCCACATGACCCCATTGTCCGATTTTACCGATTCAAACATACAAACTGCCTGCAGCAAAAAGAAGCATTTGTGCAAAATTTGAGCTTCATAGCTTTTAAATTAGCCAAATAAAACGCGTCGCAACAGACGAGCAGCAGACAGACAAACGGGCATCGCCCAATCGACTCCCCAAGTCATGCTGATCATATATGTATACTTTTGATATGGTCGGAGATGCTTCCTTCAATGCGTTACAAACTTCATGACAAAGTTAATGTACCCTTTCACGCTATGAACGAAGGGTATAAAAACGTGTGAGTAATTTGGAATAAGGAAGCAAATGTGATACCGTTATGAAATTTAGACTAAGTGCGCAAACTTTTAAAATTACTTGCCGAATGGCCTTGGTGCAAGTTTATTTTTGCAGTACATTTGCCTTATCTCACGGTTCCACAAAGGTCTTACTTTTGACAAAATCCTGAACAGTATTTCTGTTTGGCTCTATTTTATTGTCGTTATAGTACTAAATGAAAAATTTGGGAAATGCTACGACATCCACTTCCAGTGAATGAAAAATGACAGCAGTTTTTTTTCGACTTTTCTTTAATTGCATTTTTTTTTGTGTTGTTTCCCTAACGGATACTACACGCACTATGAACGGTTTCCGAGTTGACGTCCAGTTAAAAGATTAATAAGAACAGTAAAAAATATATCTTCCCAGCATTTTTTATTAAACTCTCTTTTAAGCAATTGCGATTAACCTTAACAATGTGCTATGTAACGAAGCAGCAGTTCTACATAAATTAAATGTTAGTCTAACACAATTTGTTTCTTACCATTTTTATACCCTATACCCATAAGATGGTATAGGGTATATTGTTTTTGTTACGACGATTTATGTAACACCTCAAAGGAGCCACCTGAGGTATGGCAAAGTATATATATAAATGATCAGCGTCGGTCCCTGATTCGAATAGGCCATGTCCGTCTGTCTGTCTGTCTGTCTGTCTGTCTGTCTGTCTGTCTGTCCGTCCGTGTGTCTGTCAGTTCGCACGATAACTCCCGAAATAATGGAGCTAGTGTTTTGAAATTTCGGTCAGATGATTGCTTTGATAAAAGCTTGGATGGTATTGAAAATGGGCCAAATCGGATCAAGGGTTCCCCTACCTCCCATACAAATAGCCCCTCCGTGATAGTGTAATTCGGCAATATTTTTCGACAGAATGTCGCTAGGAACTTGACATTTTCATCAATGCCTAATTGTGACATATGCTTGAAGTTAGTGGAAAGTGGAGAAGGTCTGCCTTCCCCTACCCCTACATCCCCTACAAAGCAATATTCCGCCATATCTTTTGATAGAATGTCCCGAAAAACTTGAAATATATCGCAAATGATAGCTGCTGGATGCCGTTATAAGATATTAAAGATTTGCGAGATTTAGCCCATCTACCCCTCCCCCCTTAAAAAAAAATTAAATTGAATATTTTCGGTTTTACGCGCATTCTAGGTCTGTACATGGGTATAGGGTATACAGTCATCGTGCTATTCGCACGATAAGAACTCGGTCTCGTTTCAAATTGGTTTCGTTTGGTGGCCCATTAAAGGAACATCGCGGCGCGTAAAAATATCATTAGCCAAAGGTACGATAAAACTTTCTTTTGAAATTTTGCTCTAATGAATTTCATGAATGAGTTTAAAATCCCGCTCAATTGAAATCCCGTCTAATCAAAATCCTGCTAATTCAAAATACCGATTTTCAACATCGCGAGCGCGATTTTTGAAAGAATACTTACCTTCTATGACGGGATATTAAAAAGCGCCACCACATTTACTGTCAAAATATTGGGGATACTTAATTGTAGAAGGCCCACAGACCAGGCGACTTAATTTGAAAAATAGCTGGTCTGGTCTTTCGGCAATCGAAACTTAAGTATACTCTGTATGGCAGTCTTGTTCTGTGGGGGCTAAATTGTCTTTATCTCTTATCTTATCGCATAACTGCTGGGAATCACATTACATAACTATTGATTTTTTTGTTAGTAAGCGAAAATAATTTTTGGCAGTATTTTGGCGGAATTATTTCACTATCCACTAGGCGGGATTCTAAAACGGTTTTTAGTGGGCGGGATTTAGATGTGGCGGGATTTTAAAGTGGCGAGATTTAGTAATGTCGGGATAACGTTAAACGGGATTTTTTGTAAAAAGCGGGCGCAGGATTTTGTTTTTTTTTTCGGGATTATGTAGGTATTCCGATTTGATCACATATATCATCTGAACTGAACTACGTTTGTGTCACAAACAAACATTTCATTGCCTCAATTTAATGCCAAAGCAATGATTTCTACACCGGCTTTTATAACATCTCAATGCCAATTTATGGTAGAGGAAGTAAAATAAATGCATAATAAATAACTGAGCATTCCGTCAGTTCCGACATTTCCCGCTCGGTTGATCAGAGTCCGTCCAGTCACTTCTAAAAGCAGCCAATCATACAATTTCATTTTACGTGTTTTCTATGAAACCGTGATTTTTTTTCAAACGAAAACGTATAAATATCCAGCCTCAAACCTTAATTTAACTATTTAGCGAATTCCGGACTGGCTCGCTCCGATAGTAGAATTGCCAGCCGAAAAAAATATCAGTTTCGTGTGATTTCATTTGATCTTAATTTCTTCAAATTAATGGACGACTGGTTCAAACTGACCAAATAAATTGGAAAAATTGGAATCCGATCCGAGGCAGCTTTGGAGCGCTTCCTCTTGATTCGAAATTGCGCTTCTACGGGGGCAGCTTTGCAGCGATTCCTTCTGATTCGTAATTGGCTTTCTTTGTGTGCTTCTACTCTAGCAATTTGGAAGTGAATTATTTCATTCCACTTCTTAAGCCGTTCAGTAGAGAAAACTTTGAAATTTCCAAGTGCTTGGTCGCAATTGCGCTTTCACGGAAGAATTTCGATATATTCCAAAACTCTAAAATTCCCCCCCCCCCCATATAACTTTCCAGTCAAAATCACGTGGAAGTGTCCCAGAAGGCTATCTAGAGCGCTTCCTATTAGGAAATTACTATCGGTTTCTACAGATCAATTTTTTTTGCAAGATATTACGATTAGATACGTATGTCGAAATCATTTGGTTTTCAGCATTTTCAGGGACCGTTGTTGTTGTTGTAGCGGTGTAGAAAGGCCTGAACCACTGTGCATGTCTGTGGATGTCCTCTAAGTTTTGTTCTCGTTCTCTAGGGTTGTCCAATAACGCCCTCGGAGTGAGGTTAGTATGTGCAGCGGGGCATCGAAACAGGTGGTCCATATCATGAGATGCACCACCGCAGCTCAGACAAATCTTCTGTATGTCCGGATCTATTCGACATAGGTAGGAATTGAGGCGCGAACACCAGCCTGACCTAAGCTGGGCCTAGTCTCCTCAGTCGAAATAGGTGGTGGGAGCGCTGAGAAGACTCTATTCGTACCCAAACTCCGTATTGACTGATTCACAACGGTTGTGTGAATATCTGCGATTGCCGCATGGTATGGTGTGTCACCAAATATATCGGGAGGTTGTATCTCTGGACATCTGGACATGCAGTATGGTCCATGAGATGATGGTTCGGGTGATCCTCTCGATGTAGCACGGAATGTGCCCGTCCTCTACGTCGAGGTTGAGGAAGAAAGCTGCATTGATTGGTTCTAGCCATAATGCAAGTAGTGTTAATTGTTGGACAATGGAAAATATGGTTTAGACTGGTGTAGACTGGCTCCACCAGGGCAGGTTGGCGAGTTTATTATATATGGAAAGGAGGAGGAAGGAAGAAAGCTGCATTGATTGGTTCTAGCCATAATGCAAGTAGTGTTAATTGTTGAACAATGGAAAATATGGTTCAGACTGGTGTAGACTGGCTCCACCAGGGCAGGTGTTGGCGAGTTTATTATATATGCGTGACAGCGATGAATTTAGTCGCAGACACCACCCGGATCGGAGTTGAGCAAGGTTTGCGGTATTTTGGCGTCACGTATTGTTGGTATTTCAATGTCGCCGATTAGGATTCACAGTCATGTGTTGCAGACCTGATTAAAGGTGATGAACAGGATGGCGGAGGACTTTGACGCAGATAGCATCAGGTTTTCGTTTGTGAAAAAGGCTCTAGCAAGTAACTGTTGATGACGTTGTACATTTCAGGAACGCCATTGCCAGTTGTACAGTTTGATTTCTGGACACCATTTAAAGTTCCCGTGTCAAGTTCGATCAGCTACCAGTTTGCCAAACAACACTTTAGAATATATCTACCTACAACTTAATAATGAGACTTTTCTTAGAGATGGCAACACCGATTAACTAATGGTAGTCCATCTATGACATACATACCAATTGAAGTTTCTATTCATAAGCTAGCAATGTCAGTATAAACATTTCGTTTTGATTGTTGACAACGCATTTACCGGACCATGGAAAGCTTCGAAAATTCACGAAAAAAACAACATTTGCGGGAAGTTTTACTTGGGCATTATTTTGCTAAGAAGACTGCAGCTCAGAGTCATCAATTGCTCGTGGAAGTTTACGGTGACGATGCTTTTTCGCGTGCACAGTGTTTTCGGTGGTTTCATCGGTTCAAAAATGACAATTTCGACATTAGCGACGAAGAGTGACCTGGCCAGCCAAAAAAGTTTGAAGACGAAGAATTGACGAAATTACTCGAAGAAGATTCGTGTCAAACGCAAAAAGAGTTCGCAATTTCGTTGGAAGTGACTCAGCAAGCCATATCGAAGCGGTTAAAATCACTGGGAATGATCCAAAAGCAAGGCCACTGGGTTCCGTACGAGTTGAAGCCAAGAGATGTTGAGAGGCGCTTTTGCATGTGCGAACAACTGCTTCAAAGGCAAAGACGGAAGGGTTTTTTGCATCGTATTGTGACCGGCGATGAAAAGTGGATACATTATGATAACCCAAAGCGAAAGAAATGATGGGGACCGCCCGCGCACCAATCAACATCGACCGCGAAGCCAAATACGGCAACTGCCTCTACGGGGCGGACCACACCCGTTTTGTTTTGCAAAACGGCCAAAAGCTGCCAATATGCCTTCCTGGCAAGAGCCCCGGCAGGAGCCCTGAAGGTTCGATGCAGGAAGGTTGTGTTTGTCTGTGTATATGTGTGGGTACGATATATGTGTTTTTTCGTCATATTGGGAGCATTACATCTCGGCGCGGCTGCTCTCAATTTTACTAATTCGCGCCGGTGTTGAAACAAATCCAGGCCCAGAGGTATGGATTTGTAGTGTCTGCAACCAACGTATCGGTTCGAATGCCAGATCAGTTCAGTGTAATTGCTGCAGGGAATGGGTTCACTTTAGGTGTTCAGGGTTACGAAGACAAGGTCAACACTCCTTAGCATATGTTGCGCCAGGTTGTATAAATTCAGGGCAACCCAGGGCTGCTCCCAGCCCACCTTCCCCACCACTGCCCCCTACACCACCAAACAATATGATAAGGAATGCCAGACCCAGTCTTACGCCTGGCCCTCCTCCTCCAGCAGTTTTCACTGCACTATCTATATTACAGTTTAACTGTAATGGCATTCACCGAAAAATCGCTGAGATCACACACTTCTTGAGTTCCAACAGAATTCTCATCGCCGTCATCCAAGAGACGTTGCTTCACGCAAACTCGTCTCTAAGCGTCCATAGCGAATATGTTATACTGCGGAAAGATCTACCGGCCGCCACGGATGATTCTCACCCTGGAGGTGGACTTGCCTTCCTAATACACAAGTCCGTACATTACTATGTATTAGATGTAGTTGCTGACGGTACGGCGGAAATTCAAGCCATCTCAGTTCCATCAGGGAGTACTAATATCGAAATTTTTAATATATATGTACCACCTCACTCTAGTTCCCCTTCTGGCTATCGTTTCGATATTGGCCCTCTCCTTTCCGGAGAGCACAGGGTCATCCTTGGCGACTTTAATGCGCACCATGAGCTCTGGCATTCGGACCTCAACAACAATGCCAGGGGTATAACTATCGCCGAATCACTTGACGCCTCAGAATTCTGTTCACTTAATGAAGACTCGCCGACTAGAGTCGTGGGCACTTGCAGTAGTTCTCCTGACATAACTATTGTCAGTGCCAGCCTAATTGCTGCTTCCCGATGGGAAGTACGTACCACCCTTAAATCAGATCACCTCCCAATCATTATAAAGATTGACAAACCAGCGAACATGACTAAGTCAGAGAAGCGAACGTTTGTCAATCACAAGAAAGCCGATTGGGATGGTTTCAAAGCTTACTCGTCGGCGAAGTTCATCGAGCTAACATCACCTATCAACATTCATGAGGCCGAGAAAAATATTAGGAACGTCATTACCACAGCCGCGGCACGTTTTATTCCGGCAGGACGTATCCCGAAAGTTCGGCCTAACTTTCCCACTAGTGCCGCCAGATTAGCCGATGAACGTGATCAGATCAGAAGCGCTCACCCTGATGATCCCAGAATTCAGGAGCTTAACTCCGAAATTGACCGACAAGTTAAAGACTATAGGAGGGCGAAATGGAATCAGCACCTCGATGAATGTAACCTCAATGAAGGTGTCAGCAAATTATGGTCTACCGTCCGCGCCCTTTCCAATCCTCGGAAAGAAAAGGGCAACAACGCCATTGAATTTGGCAACACTAAAACCTGCGATCCTCTTCAGTGTGCTAGCCTGTTCAATAAACAATTTATTGAACATCCCAAGTCTGACGGCCTCAAGCGCAAAATTAGAAGACGGATTCGCAGCCGGAATGTTGACACCATACCATCTTTTACAGCGGACCAGGTTAAAAAAGTCATCGAGAATGCTAAAAACTCCAAGGCCCTCGGACCAGATGGCATTTCGATGACCATGTTGAAACATCTCGACCTTCCAGCCATTGAGTATCTCACGGCCGCCTTTAACTTGTCGATGTCCACGCTTGCCATCCCTGATATCTGGAAAACAGGTCGAATTGTTCCTTGTCTCAAGCCAGGGAAGAGCGCAAATCTTGGGGAATCCTACCGCCCCATTACGATACTTTCTCCTGTCGCAAAGACGCTGGAGGCTCTTATTCACCCCACTCTTGTTGCACATGCGAAGCTAGAACCTCACCAGCATGGCTTCAGGAAGATGCATAGTACCACCACTGCCCTCGATGCGATCACTACACGCATTCGTGATGGGCTAAATCAACGCAGTCGTTGTCACAGAACTATTCTGGTGGCAATAGACCTATCAAGTGCATTCGATAAGGTAAATCATTCAATGCTCTTAGCAAACCTGATGAATATGCATCTTCCTGCACAAGAGATCCGTTGGATTGCCAACTATCTAGCTGGTCGGCACTCCTTCACCGAGTTCCGAGGCAAACGTTCTAAGCTTAGGAAAATCAAATTAGGTGTTCCACAGGGAGGGGTACTCTCCCCCACTCTGTTCAACATCTACATGTCCGGCCTTCCCACACCACCTGAAGGAATCGAGGTGATTTCCTATGCTGACGATTGCACCGTACTCGCTACAGGGAATGATAAGGATGAAATGCGCCTCCGAATTAATCGCTATCTAGGACGATTACAGGCACTTTTCCAAAGCCGAAACCTCACTATCTCTGCGTCCAAATCCTCTGCGACTTTTCTAACCACTTGGTGGGAGGACATCAGATGGGAGATGGATATACGTATTGGCTACAATTCTGTTCCTACTGTTAAAAACCCCAAAATTCTCGGGCTCCACCTAGAGAACATGATGACGTCTGCAAATCATGCAGCTTCAGTCTGTGAAAAAATGCGCAGTAGGAACAACATCCTAAAAGCTCTAGCTGGTAGCACCTGGGGCAAAGATAAAGAAACCATGCTAGCTACTTATAAAGCGGTGGGTCGAGCGGCCGCTGATTATGCAGCCCCAGTTTGGACACATAGTCTATGTGACACAAACTGGTCCAAAGTTCAGGTCTGCCAAAATGCCGCTCTACGCATCGCGACAGGTTGCCTTCTGATGTCTGCCCAGGATCACTTACATCAGGAGACAAAATTGATGCCAATACGTGATCACAATCTCCTACTCTCAAAACAGTATCTTGTTGGTTGCTACCGTGAGGATCATCCCAATAATCATCTCATGGACCGAATTCCTCCACCACGACATGTCAGGCGTGGTTTACGAGACCTTGAGAGAGAGGTTCAGGGATACAAACGGGACCCTTACGATGAAGTTACATACCGAGCCGCCATTGCAGCGATCCACACTGAAGAAGTGAATAGTTCAATCGCGAGTTTAGGTGCGAATAGAGTCCTCTCAGAGCGCCCACCACCAATTTCGCCTGAGGAGATTAGGCTCCCGAGAGCCACTAGAGTAACACTAGCCCAACTTCGGTCGTGCTTTTGTTCACGCCTTAATTCGTACCTTTCTCGCATAAACCCGGACATCCAAAACATCTGTCCAAACTGCAATGGTACTCCTCATGATATGGGCCATTTGTTTCAATGCCCCGCTGCGCCCACTGATCTTACCCCTATATCGCTGTGGGAAAATCCTATCGCATTAGCTATGTTTTTGTCCTTAGACCTCACGGACACAAACATTGACGAACCATAAATCGTACCCACATAGATGCACAGATGTTTCACACCTTTCTGCACCGCTACAAGAAGAAGACGAAGGGTTCACAGTCATGTGTTGCAGATCTGATTACAGGTGATGAACAGGATGGCGGAGGACTTTGACGCAGATAGCACCAGGTTTTCATTTGTGAAAAAGGCTCTAGCAAGTAACTGTTGATGACGTTGCACATTTCAGGAACGCCATTGCCAGTTGTCAGTTGTACAGTTTGATCTCTGGGCACCGTTTAAAGTTCCCGTGCCAAGTTCGATCAGCTACCAGTTTGCCAAACAACACTTTAGAATATATACATGAAACCGTGATGATCATGATCACGGAAATTTGATATTTTTAAGGACATAATCCGCTAATTATAAATTTCTTTCATTCTATTTGCCAAAAACAAAAAAAAAAACAACAATCGAACAAAATACAATGAAGACTTACTTGACTTGGTCCGATTCGATATAGCGAAGAATCAATTTCATTTGTCGACAATATCTGCTCAACCGTAACATTTTTGTTTGACGCATCACCCAACAAACCGAATCGTCTGACAAACTCGGATAATGGTACCGGCTCAGGGAAGCCCAATTTATGAAGTCGTGCTGCTTCCAGGACTTGTGATCCGCGAAGCTACAAACGAAATATCATTTTAAATATTTCCCAAAAGACATTACTGCATAGTCCCAACATACCTGACTCCTCAACAAAGGAACATTAACCATCTCCTCACTACCGTTCAACGACTGATTAGGCGATGAATTCACAACAGAATGCGTACCGCCATTATGTTGCAACAGATAACAATGCACAAAATGTGTCCCGGTACGACGCAATGTATCAATAACACCATCCACGGTGAATTTCACCTGAAGCATAACCGAATTTCGTTTCACTCCTGCCGACGTGAAAGAGCGACGAATACTCGAGACTCTTCGCAACGATTGGGAGCCTTCCAGACCGGCCACGGATCCGTAGAATACAACACCAGCACCACGTGTCAGTGTGCCTACATACAATCGACTGATATCATCTTTGGAACTGTCTTGCAACAGTGTGCCTGCATTTTTGATAGCAGGATGTTCGCGACTCGCCTTCAGCCATCCGTGAGATGAGTAGAGGACTGGGTTTGTTCCTTGCAAGTGTTGCAAGATAAATTGTCGTGTACCCGCTGCGCGACGAATTAAGGCTTGGTGTTCGCGATCGCCATAATGGGTAAATACGCGTTCAAGGAAAGTGTCGTCGTTGGAATTGGGGTATATTGATTCTTCATCTAGTAGCCTGAAAGAAAGAATGATTTAAATTGGTTGAATTGGTAAGAAAATAATTAATTAAACTTACCACAAAAGTCCTCGACGGTCTTGTTCTCTTAAATCTCGCTGTGACGTGCGAACCACATGACTTTGTGGTGCCTTATCAATTAGCGAAACAAGCGGTCCTGGATAGGTTTCAGTCAAACCTTCCGTGTCGATTTCAACCAATTCCTGAAATTAATCTAATTTTAGTAAAATTCTTTGCGACGAAAATATATTTAATTGTCAGTTTATTTCTATAAAATTTACGTCGTTTTTTTACGTCAAGAAACTGACGGCTAATTTATGGAGACATCGAAAATTGCAGCGTTTAAAAATGCACTCACCTGAGCATATCGATCTTTGGGTGCCACCAACGTCATGTGATGGAACAACAGTTGCAAACGTTCTTGCAGATAATTATGCTTCAAATCCGACAAACTTGCGCCCAATTGAACACCACAACTGGCCGGATTTTGAAACCCTGGTGTATCGACTAAAAGGATTGAAGCAAATGTGTGCGCCGGCGTGCAAATAGCCTTGTTGATTAGGGCTACAGCTGCAGCCACCGCTTCTGAATACAGGCCAATGACAAGTCCTTCGAGACTTTCCCATGCTGATTCCGGTGATTCTGTTGGGGATCTTGCCGGACTCGATCCGCCCGACGAGTTGGATGGAAAAGCGGCCGACAACAAATCCTCCATAGAAACACCAAGCAGAGTGGCAGCTTTGCGTGCAGCCGATGGATTGCCGAATTGAATTCGTGATGTAGGTCCGGTGCCGACTAGAAAAATTAAAATTTATTAGATCAATTTAGAAAAAAATCAAGTTTAAAATAAATGGGGAGGTTAAATTTCCCGCTTCCCAAAGACAATTCGACAAAACAGTCCTCTAGCCTTTGAGTCGCTGAAAATTTTAGTCTTCCCGTGCTAGTTGAGCCTTATTATACTTACTTTTCGACACTCCCGCTACACCCAAATGATAAATCGATGCCAGAATACTCCATATTCCCTTGATAGCGGCCGGATCGACATTTAACGTCTCCAGTGCCTGTACAGTCCGAGCAAATTCCGATGCAGCCTTATGACGATCCTCCAATTTTTGTGATAGCGACACAAATGGATTATTATCCTCAGGCGAGATGTTTTCCAAGTGCAATTCTTTTTGCAGGAGTCCTTCGGCTCCGGCCAGTAGTCGTGTCAAGATATGGAATGTACTTTCATTGTTTGTACGTTTTCCAGCTCGCGACCGTTCGAGCAATAGTACTTGAACCGAGGCGGATGCTATTTGACCCGTATGATCAAAATCCAAGCTGAGAATTTGAGTGAAACGTGTAGCATTGGCATTCAAGCAAGTCTTTGTGTTGCCGAATGCCTCGAGGATGGTGTTGACGGCGTTGACTTTTTCGGCTGTTAGTAGTTTGTTGACGGAACCTAAAATTAGGAAAACAGATGCGGATTAATTACTTTAGGCAAGGAATTTTGAGTGTAGTCGATAACAAGGCGACATGTCCACTTTGAATGATTAGAGGGTGTCGAAATTTGAACGTAGTATTTTTTTGCAGAATGGCCGAGATTGCGTGGACGACTGAGAGCTCGCTACAATGCTAAGTTGCAGAAACTGCTCGCAAAGCGGAAATAGTGCTGTGGGCATTTTTTTCTTACGAATTTGGAGCACATACTCAATGGCTTGCACATACTCAAATAAGGGTCCATTTGCACACTCGTGAATGCGCTATTAACATCTAGACGAATTCACACCACACTGGGCTCGTCGACGTGAAGACTCCGAAGTGCGGTAATGGCACTAGGTCTGATGTTATTAAAAACACCTTCAAAGTCTAAGAACACAGCCATTGTGTATTCCTTTTGATAAAAATACTTTTCGATGTAACTGACTAACGAGTGCAGAGACTTTCCTTTCGAGTATGCATATTGAGGTGTTGAAATGAGATGTAGTGGGATGATAGCTCGTACAAGAATATCAACAAGTCCCTCCAGTAACTTAAGCATAGTTGAAGTGAGACTAATTGGCCTAAGATCGTTAGGTCGTGCGTGCGAGCTTCTGCCTGTCATCGGGATAAAAGTAACCAGCCCCTCTCTCTATATGCGAGGAATATATATTAGACCAAGGCAGGCTGTTAGTATGTTCACTATCCATGGATAAGTAATCCCAAAGTCTGCGGGAAGAATTCCACCAGGTGTAGTTGATTTAAAAGATTCAAAGCTAGAAATAGCCGATAATATATTCTCACGAGGTAGAATAGATTCGGTGTCATATGGTTCTGTGGGACTCGTGGAACCTTCAGGTGGGGAAGTTCCCGAACTTCCCTGGAAATGCGTGTCAAGTAGACACTCAATAGTTTCAGTACCAGAGGAATTCCACGATTTATCTTCCTTTTGAAGGAAGCTGGACATAGATGGATTTGATGCCAATATCTTCCTAAATCTAGAGGTCTCGGAGAAGCCTTCGATACTTTGACAGAGGTTCTCCAAGCATTACGTTTAGGTGATCTTACCTCTTTTTGCAAGAATTAAGATGTTTTTTATAGGAGATCCAGTCTGACTACATCCTCGAAGCTTGCGCCTTATTAAAGCTTCTCCTGCACACGACTCTTAGCTCGGAGATCTTGCTACTCAACCATCTCATCCAGCTGTTGTTCATTGTCTGGCAGATTAGGTAAGGAAAGCACTTCGAAACCTAGACCAGTCGGTGCTTTTACGATTCACTGTGTGCAGAGTCGCCTCGAGACGCTCTACAAGGCAGAATTGTAGATACCGATGATCCGCAAAAACTATAGACTACTAGATCATGCATTGCGCAGGAATGTTATTCCATCTGATACGAATTTGACAGTCGTCTATCGTGTTATGACGTCACACTAGACCAAAGATAAAAAATGCTGATTCATTCGTTAGTCAAGTTTGCTTCCGTTTCAGAAAGGTACAAGTTTAGTTATGCTAGTTACATACATAAAACTAGGGGGCTTCGCCCCCTGCCCGCTACGCTCGCCAACCCCCGGGGGCGAGGCTAATTTCGGGCGCGGCCGAAATTTGGATACCCTTCGCTCTTGTTGGGCTAAAAGTTCTTATCGGGCGTACCTATGACTTGTATTTTATCCCCCTCCTCATTCTTTTTCTTTCGTGTTGACAAAAGTTTTGGGCTTGGTTGAAATAAGTGGGCAAATAAAAATATTTAAAATTTTATTGGGTTGCGGGAACATGACCACATAGTACGATTCCATTCGTTTTGAACTTTTTTTTGCTTTGGTAAAGTCACATTAATTTAAGGTTTTGTGAAATTGGTGCAAAAAATGTTTCTTAGAAGGGCCAAAATAGGGGTTGTGTTTGTATGGCCACCCCATGACCCCATGGTCAGATTTGACCCATTCTTAGGTATGTTTTGTGTCATCAAGAGAAACACGTTTGTGTGTAAATTTGGTTGAAATTGGTGCACAAATAAAGAAGTTTTTCTTAGAAGAACCTAATTTGGGAGTTTAGGTTTGTATGGCAGCCCCTGACCCCATTATCCGATTTGATCCATTCTTAGATATGTTTTGTGTCAGCAAGAGAAACAGATTTGTGTGAAATTTGGTTGAAATTGGTGCACAAATAAAAAAGTTTTTCCTAGAAGAACTTAAATTGGGAGGCTAAGTTTGTATGGCAGCCCCATGACCCCGTGATCCAATTTCGGGGATTCAAACATACAAACAGCCTGCAACAATAATAAGCACGCGTGCAAAATTTCAGCTCCGTAGCTTTTATAGTGGCCGAGAAAAACGCGCTGCAACAGACGGACAGACGGACAGACAGACAGACAGACAGACGGACATCGTCCAATCGACTCATCTCGTCATGCTGATCATATATGTATACTTTTTATATGGTCGGAGATGCTTCCTTCAATGCGTTACAAACTTCATGACAAAGTTAATATACCCTTTCACTCTACGAGCGAAGGGTATAATGAAACAATTCGTCTTACTCATAACATACATGTATTCCGACTGCCTTACAATGTACTGTTATGTCTCTTATTATTCTTTTTAATTTTAGCATTAAACCATTCTCTAAAAAGTAGAAAATTGTTCACAATATTTGAAAAAGTTTTCTCTATTGATATGGAGATATGTACTTTTTATAGATATTGTATCTGTAGGTATTATCCAGTCAAAAAACGCACTGAATATGTTGTTCGTGCATTTGAGAGAGCCGAGCGTTTTAATACAAGGTTTATATTAACATACCGTCTGAACCAAGACGTTCAGGAGAACTTCTTTAACATCATTCGAAAATTGGACTTCATGATCATCCTGATCAGCAGGAGTTCAAATATCGTCTCAGGTCAAACATATCTCACAAAAACAACTCTGTTGTAAAAAGTTTCCGCCAAAGAAAAAGTTGTCAGCCGCAAAAAGGATTGATATAATACAATCCCGCCAAAAAGCTTCAAAAGTGATTGAATTAGTTTATAGTTTCCACCAAACCAGCGTGGTGCGGTACGCGTCAGAATTTGTGAAATAATTTCCGCCGCGGTAGACCACGCTGAATTTGCCAATTCGTGTGGAGTCTGTGTTGGGTGTACCGCGTACCGCACCCGCGCTGGTTTGGTAGAAGCTAATTTCTTTCAACGCTTATTGGCGGGGAGCTTGACGAGGGTGCTATTTGCTGCTATGCTCTTTTCTGATCAGATTTAATCTCGAATCTTATCCAGCCTTGTAAATAAAATGTCTTACAAACTTTTTTGCTTTCCTTCGTATAGACGACTTTTTTATACAATAAAGTTCTTTCGTAATTTTCTTAAGATTGGTTTTATCCTGCAATTACTCCTATGAAAACTCCCCGCCAAACAGCATTGCAAGAAATTAGCTTCTATCAAACCAGCGCGGGTGCGGTACGCGGTACACACAACACAGACTCCACACGAATTGGCAAATTCAGCGTGGTCTACCGCGGCGGAAATTATTTCACAAATTCTGACGCGTACCGCACCACGCTGGTTTGGTGGAAACTATAAACTAATTCAATAACTTTTGAAGCTTTTTGGCGGGATTGTATTATATCAATCCTTTTTGCGGCTGACAACTTTTTCTTTGGCGGAAACTTTACAACAGAGTTGTTTTTGTGAGATATCAATTCTTTTTTGCAGTTTTCAATATTCACTGCCCTATTGTCACGACTTTGTTTGAGAACATAATAACAATAACAACCCTCTTGGTAACCTTTGTGCCCTTGATAACCTTAGCCTCCTTCATAACCTGAGTTGTGTGTGTTTTGTGAACCTCTACCGTTTGCTGGCTCATCGGGATGTTATTTGTTCATCCAATATTATAGTAATATGTACGAACTCGTATAAAAGACGAATAAAAACTGGAACTGTGACCCCTTGCCGCCGCTCTCGCAGACGCTTTACAACTGAAAACTTTAGAGAACATATACAGGGGATTGTTCGAAACAGTCCTGCCAAATCACAAAACTTTACGATTCTTTTCTTGGCATTTTTCGGGCGTATCCCCGATTTTTGCAAAATGCTTCCTTTAAAACATATGAAAAGATTTAAGCGAGGAACTCTATGCGTTTTTTCACATTTTCCGCTGTATCTTTTTTTCTACTCCACGGATCGGAGCAAACGATAGCCTATGCACACCTTCACGACAGACTCTATCAATGGGAAAAGAAACCAAATCCCGAGATTCTCTCTGTAAGGCTGTAGCCCTGTCAATGAACAACAAGAACAACAAGAACAACGAGAACAACGAGAACAACGAGAACAAGATTTTCGAAAAAATGCGATTTTCAAACTCTTATATCTCCGGTGTTTTTCATCGTATCTTCTTGAAATTTTCTACACTTCGTAAGACGGCGCGAGTGACAACCTATACCGAATTTGAACACTCAGGACCAACCAGGGTCGGAGCTACAGAGGTCCGAAAACCCGTACTTGTTCCGTCGTGTAAACATAGTCTTAGTCGCGTTTCACTTTTGATTTGTTCAAATTTCTTCTTTTTTCTTTGGCGTGCGGGACGCTCCCGCGTCCCTAGATATACTTGGACGAAATCAAAGCGTTACATCAACTGCCGCAAATGTTGCAATAGAAAATGCACCTGGCTTGAAAACCTCGCAGTCCCCTCTCACAGGTACTTTGAAAATCTCCACCGTTATTATGCTATTTATTTTCAACGAGCTCTTAAAATATTACATGTAAAGGTATATAGCTGTTAGAAGAAACCCATAATTAATTATTGTTTATTTTTGATGCATACAAGGTATCATATTAAATACGATAGCTGTTGCACCTGAATGTGAGGAAACCCCAATGGAATACGCAGAGTTGGCTGGGCTGGCATATGACGGCTTAGAGAATCCTGATGGCTACATATGCCATAAGTTGGGTGATGAATTTGAGTTCACTGATAATCAGATCGAAGACAATTTTTCGTACACATGGATTAACCATTTGAGTGAAGGAGGATTGTCAAAACCAACTGATACTATGATAGAAAATATAAGAGCTTTGGACAAGATTTTCCAATCTATCAACGGAGACCAATTGCTCATTACAAATAATTACCTACAAAAACATTTTGACCAATCTTCCCATATTCATTGTAATATTAAGCTTAAAAAATTGAATAAATGAATTAATGAATGTTTTTTCTTTAAAATGAATGTTATACATAGGCCATAGGGTGCCGCAAACAGCCGCACACTGTTACCAGAAAACATGAGGAAAAATTTCTCCTGTGTTTATCCGATACTTTCCGGACACCCTGTATAGCAAGGGGTAAAGGCATGTTTCTTGCGAGGGCTCTTTTTGTTTAATTTGTAGATGAATTTGGCCGTTCTTATAAGTTTTTTTTTTCTACAAAATCGACAAAATTCCATGCCACAAAATCATTTGTATTACGGCTGAACAATCACTTTCCCGGAGTTTCCCTTCGGCATTTTACCCCTAACGAGCAACTTCACAACTCCTCACCTCCAGAATATACAAAATTGCGGCCTTCTAAACGGCATTTACACTTTTCTTTACAAATTTGTTCGTGAACTTAACAATTCTCGTATACATACTATCCATATACATACTATAGGATAGGTCTATTGTGACGTAGATGCGCAGAACGAAAAATTTTCGTACAGCTATCCGCCTGATCTAGTAGTCTATGGTTTTTGGATGATCCGAGAAAGAGCGCTGTGACGAGACCCTCCAATTTTGGATTAAATGAATTACATTCTGTGATGCTAGAGTGAGGGCCAAAAACTCTTGTCGGTTTTTTATAATAAAAGAAGGCTCGCAGCCCACATTGCAAATTAAAAGATCGATACCCAGAAGGTACTCGAGAAGCAAATCACCTCGCTCATTAGTATCCGAGCTGCGCTAGACTATATGATGTGCATTAGAGTCGCAACCAAGGTTTACACTAGTTTTTAAAGGTTTGTGTTCGTAGAGACGACTTATGTGATGATCGCTCAGCGATCGCTGTGAAACCACCGGTTCTGAGTACTATAAGCTGATATTTTCTATACAGACATGTTCCTTTGGGTCATAGTTGACACAAGGAAAGTACCACCATTCACAAAATAGTCAAATTCGGCTCGAAATTGGATGCAAAACTACGATCGCTGAGCGATCCTCACGTAAGTCGTCTCTACGAACACGTACCTTAAAGACTTTGCTGCCGCAATGGCTTCCTTTAAGTTGGGAGAAGGCCAACGACGTTACTCAGAGGCCAAAGATACTATTCACGCCATTCAGAATGCCAATAGAGGGGAATCAAATTGAAAATGAACGACGGCACGATTTGACATGACAGGAGCAGGACCGTACCGTAGGAGCAAATAATTAAATTTGAAACATTTATCTTTCTTTTTAACCTAGTCGTACCGTTAGACGCAATGTATCTAATAGTTTTCTTAATCAGAGTAGCTTCCTTGCCTGTATAGCCAATTTTTCGTTATAGTTGGTTTTTGTGCGATTTTTATTTAAGTTTTGGGTAGCAGTCTAATTTATTTAAAATATACATTGAGACCAACTGTGATACTATTTTAAATTTTCGAATAACGGTACTTTTTTCAATTTATTTGTAATTTTATCTTAAACGATAGCTAAGCTAAGTTTCACACTTTAGTATTTTACTTTATAAAATCAGAATTCCAAAACAACCAGGAAAACCAACAACTAAATCGTCTGATTCTCCAGAAATAAATAAAATCCAATCAAATTTTTAACCCCAGCGAAATTTCTTATTAATACGAGTACATACCTGCAGCCAAAGCCAAATAGTACAAGGCATGCTTGAAGCTGGTCGTCTTTCCCGAACCGGAACGTCCCATAAATATCAAACTTTGATCACGTCTCGTTTCCAACATGGTCCTGTAGGCTGTTTGTGCTAAGGAGTAAATATGTGGGGGCATATCCTCAGTTTTGCAACCACGAAACATTGACACCACCTAAAAATAGATAGGAAAAAGAAATAAAATTTAATCACGAGTGCTCCTTGTCTGCATATCCATATAGTAAGTCTATTCCATATGAAATGTTAATGTAGATGACACCGATAATAAGAAATGGGCGAAACGAATCCAATAGAATGAGATGAAATTAACATTTCTATATTCGAGTAGATACACTTGAGGCTTTAGGGCGTTTTGATTTGGGTATACATATGAAGATTTGAAAACAGCAAACGACACGTACACATTTTGGAGGCTGCAGAGGATACCACACAGTTTTTCCAATCGCACCAACACTCTCTATAACACGTACCGCGTCCGCAAAAGATGAAAAGATAAAGGGAAAGATCCACGGGCGGACGTCAACGCAATACTATAGATGCAAAACTTGTAATAATGCAAAATTAAGTGCATACGCGAATAGGTTGCTGCTGCACCCAGGCAGGCATAGGCATATGAGGCCAGGGCATTACACATCATATGTGGAGAGTACTCTATTTTGTTTACACTATTGGTTGTGGGCTAATTCGTAGGGCTTCCATGGATTGACAGCAGCAAAAGAGCAGATATGGGATCTGCTGATGCACATTCAACATATATGAAGAAAGTCTTTGCATATAATCACATTACCATGAATGAGCTACAAATGCATTTTTCTATTTATTCGTTGCTGCTTTTTTTTTGCTCTCTCCGCTAAACCAATCTAGGTGTAAAAACAATGCTCTCTAGTACAGTACAACCACTATACGGAATGGTCCTATAACAGAGTGTGCAAAGAATTTGCATGTCTGCTGAAGAAATTTTATTTCTTTCGTGGGCTAATGAAGCGATGTGGCGAGGTGGGCAAAAGTCAGCAATATCAGAAACATCAACATCAAGTCAATGCAAAGGCAAAGAAACATATTAACCTCAGAAAAAGGTATTAGACGCGATGGGCGCGCATAATGAAGATGAAGAAAAATTGAAATAAGAAAGGAGGCGGCCTAATCGCCTCTCTGCACAGATAGACTCCATCAGAGGTGATATCGCGCGACTTCTTATGTTACTGATTTATGCTAAATGCGTTGGTTGTTGATGACAGGCTGACACCTTAGCGCTCAGCCAACTCTATGTGTCTGTTATGATGGCAAGTGTAAGTTACGTTTTGTGTTCGGTGAAAAATCGTATGGAATTTAATTCAAGTGAAAATAGAGTTTTCCTAAGGTCAACACTTTGGTGGATTAGCTGGATTTCTATTGTTTACGCTTCACTAGTGATGAGATAGTATCTAGTTGCGTGAGTGATGACTGATGACAGTTTATGCGTGTGGTCGTCGGTCTGTGGGGATCATATGACATAATGAATTTCTATGGTAGTTTCCAGAAGGAAAATTGTGTTTGTTGTTAACAATTTGGTTGATTGATCAGGTTGATGACTTCTTTTGAACCCCAGATACAATTCCACCAAATAGTCAACAATATAGAGCTTCCCATTCTAAGAATATGTCAATCAGATGACAAGTGTTCCGATTTTGTCCGTTTCTATCCTACAGAAGTCTTCAAACGTGCTTTTGGAGGTGGTGCTTCTATGGTCGCATTTTGACCCCATGGTCCGACTTTGATGGTCCTACATATGCTTTGTTACTTAGGGATGCATATAGGAAAGGTTTGATTAAGATTGATTCATGATTCATAAAAATTTTTGAATGGGGTGATGTAGAGGATAGCTGGGGAGAGTTTTTACTGCAAATTTCAGAGTCCTAGCTGTCTCCGTTCGAAAGTTACAGCCGTTCATAGATGCGATCCATAGGGTACGCCCTGTAGGATGGCGGTCTATTTTCGTGACGTAGAGCACGTCTGTTATTGAATCTCCGGTATTTATGTATTCTTCTTCTTTTAGCGGTAAGGGAAGGTGTGAACCGCTGTGTATCTATATGGATTCGATTTATAGTTCGTCGTCGTTTTCGTCCGTAATCTCCAGGGACAAAAACGTGGCAGCTGCAATGGGGTTTTCCCATAGTGAGAGGGGGTGGGATTAGTGGTTCAGCTGGGTATTGAAACAGATGGGCCACATCGTGAGGCGTGCCAGCGCAATTTGGGCATACGTTTTGTATGTTCGAGTCTATGCGAAATAGATACGAATTGAGGCGTGAGTAGAAGCCTGACCGAAGCTGGGCTAAAGTCACTCTGGTGGCTCTCGGGAGCCTAATCTCCTCAGGCGAAATAGGTGGTGGGAGCGCTGAGAGGACTCTGTTCGTACCTAAACTCGCAATAGACCGACTCACTTCCTTAGTGTGAATCAATGCAATGGCCGCCCGGTATGCATCTTCGTTGAAAGGGTCCCTTTTGTAACCCTGGAACTCTCTCTCTCTCTCTCAAGGTCACGAAGGCCACGTTTGATGTAGCGTGAAGGGGGAATTTTGTCCATAATGTCACGATTAGGATGATCCTCTCGATAACAACCTACCAGATATTGTTTTACAAGTAGTCGATTGTGGTCACGTATTGGCATCAAATGTGTCTCCTGATGAAGGTGCTCTTGGGCAGACATCAGAAGGCACCCTGTCGCTGTGCGTAGAGCAGCATTTTGGCAGACTTGGATTTTATTCCAGTTTGTGTTACAGAGACTTTGCGACCAAACTGGCGCCGCAAAATCAGCCGCTGCTCCCCCCCCCCTTTATAAGTGGTTAAATTTCTAGTCGCGCTAAATATCTGTTGATAAGATCACACATGACATCCCTATCTGCTCCCGTGGCGAGTACGGAGCAGTCGTCGGCATAGGAGATCACTTCAATGCCTTCCGGTGGTGTTGGGTGACCTGCCATGTAGATGTTAAACAGGGTGGGAGAGAGAACCCCACCCTGTCGAACACCTAATTTGATCTGCCTAAGCTTGGAACGACTGCCCCGAAACTCGGTGAAGGATTGCCTACCAGCTAGATAGTTGGCAATCCATCGTATCTCTTGTGTCGGAATATGCATGTTAAGGAGGTTTGCCAGAAGCATGGAGTGATTGACCTTATCAAACGCATTAGGTCAATCGCCACCATAATAGTTCTATGGCACGGTGTACACGTTGGTTTAGTCCGTCTCTTACACGTGTAGTGATCGCGTCAAGAGCGGTAGTCGTACTATGCATGCGTCTAAATCCATGCTGATGGGGTTCTAGCTTCGCATTGGAAACGAGAGTGGGGTATGAATTAGGGCCCAATGAAGACTGCCGTGAGATACTCAATGGCTGGAAGGTCAAGATGTTTTAGCATGGCCATTTAAATGCCATCGGGTCCAAGGGCCTTTGAGTTTTATGCATTATCAATGACTGTTTTAACCTGGTCCGGGGTGTACATTGGTACGGAGTCAACATTTCGGGTGCGAGTCCGTCTTCTAATTTTGCGCTTGAGGCCATCGGACTTGGGCTGTTCAATAAATTGCTTATTGAACTGGCTCGCACACTGACGAGGATTGCTTGTTTCTTTTTTTGCCAAAGGTTATGGCTATATTGCCCGTATCTTTTGTGGGGTTCGAAAGGGCACGGACAGTAGACCATAACTTACTAGCACCTTCATTGAGGTTACAGTCATTGAGGTGCTCGTTCCATTTGGCCTTCTCGCGGTCTTTAACTTGTCGTTGTATTTGGATATTGAGCTCCCGAATTCTGGGGTCACCAGGGTTGACGCGCCTAATGTTGTCACGTTCATCGGCTAACCTTGCGGAACTTGTTGGAAAATTTGGACGAACCTTTGGAATGCGCCCTGCAGGAATGAACCGTGCCGCAGCTTTAGTAATGACGCTCCTAATGTTCCGTTCGGCCTTATGTATATTGGTGGGAGGGGGAAGCGCGAAGAACTTCGATGACGTGAACGTTTTGAAACGAAACCTTCCCAATCGGCTTTTTTGTGATTGACGAACGTTCGCTTCTCTGACTTGGTCAGGTCAGCTGGTTTGTCAATTCTGACTATGATTGGGAGGTGATCGGAAGGAAGACCAGTACGGTCCGGACCAGGAGGTCTCACTAATTAGGCTGGCGCTGACAATTACAATGTCTGCGGAGCTAATACAATTGTTTGCATCACGGGTTGGCGAGTCTTCATTGAGGGTACAGAACTCTGATGCGTCCAGAGATTCGGCGATATCTTGACCTCTGGTATCGTTGTGAATCGCGGATTGCCAGAGTTCATGATGGGCATTGAAGTCGCCATAAGAATGATTGAAATGAATAATTGTAGTGGTCTGTACAACTAGAATGTGGTGGTATGTAGATATTAAAAATTTCAATATTGGTGATCCCTGATGAAACTGAGATTGCTTGCAACTTCGCCGTACCGTCTGAAACTATATCTAATACACTGTAATGTACGGACTTGTGTATTAGGAAGGCAAGTCCACCTCCAGGGTGAGAATCATTCGGGGCGCCTTCGCCTTCTCTGCCCTTGCGTATGATGATATATATTCACCTTCAGCGTTAAAGAAAGTTCTGACTCTATAGTTTGCAAGAACACCTTAACTGTCAGGCTACAAGCCCCAGAAGCGGATCTATGAGCCACTTACTGATGTCAAGTTTTACAGGCTAAAAAAATCCCGCCTCTCAACTTTGCTTGCCCCTGGAGCATCTCCGTTTGCTTGTACCTCTATGACATTTTGCATCAAGAAAGTTCTGACTCAAGGGGTTGCAAAAACACCTCAACTGTCAGCTACAAGTTCCAGAAACGGAAGTATGAGTCACTTGGTGACGTGAAGTTTTACAGGCTTGTAAACTAAAAAAAATCCAGCCTATCAAGTTGGCTGGCCCCTGGAGCATCTACGTTTGCTTCCACCTCTATGACATTTTGCATTAAGAAAGTTCTGACTCTATGCTTTCCAAAAACACCTCAACTGTCAGGCTACAAGCCCCGAAGCGGAGGTATAAGCCACTTAGTGACGTCAAGTTTTACAGCCCCGACAAAACTTAATCCCAATATCATAAAATTGCCAATTCAAGAGTCCACCTGCTCGAAAAAAAGGATGGATTTGAAAATTTTGGACTAGAAGATCTGTGTGTTAAACATTTGGTATCTCACCCAATAGCCCATCCTTTAGATTTACATACTGCCAATTCAATGGTCCTACTACGCAGTCCTTCGAAGGCCGTTGCATAAGTCTAAGCCGTAATAGTGGCAATCGTTGTATACGCACATATGACCTAGTGAAACTAGAGCATACAGTACATAGTGCAATTCATACGAAACCACCATCTGATAAATGCAAGCAAACTACATAATATACAAACTGGCAAACTAGAATGAGGTTGTTGTGTCAGAAAAGAGTGCGGCCTAAATTTTTACTCTACTCTATAATGAAATGACCATATGTTTCCACATTGACTCGAATTTGTTGTGTTGTAATCCAACGCCCTGTTTCAAAGTATCAAACACCTTATTCTACTAGTATACATCTGAAATCGATTAAGCACATTTTTCATTAAATGTTTACACCTCGAAATTTATCGATATTTCGTGCCGAAACACCATACAGCTTCGAGGATAAACATGAACACAGCGCACAAACTTTCCATAAGCCTTGCAAACATAATTTCAGTAGCGCAACTGTTTAAGCGCGTATGTAAGGTCAAAACGTGTCATTCCTGAGTAATAGTGCTGCGGTCTAGCAGCAAGTAAGATTAGTCAACGGAGCAGGAGCAACAGTTGAATCATTCACTCTTGCACTCTTGTGCCGATGATGATAAATCAAAGGTTTAAGTGTCGCAACGCAAATAGATGGATCTCGTCGTAGGTGAGTTAATCCACGACCGCGGTACAACCAGCATAGATTGTAATTTTCACAATAGGCGACGACTGTGATGATTTAGTTGAGAGATTAACCACACCTCTATAAGTGCAAAGTTTTAAGTCCCCAAACCGCCGACTTAGAAGTACCGCGCCGGCTTAGTATTTTGAAAATTTACAGAGGTCATACGTATGAGACTTTTGTTCCAATTAAGGAAAATTCATTAGTGAATTGTCAATATCGTGATGGAAAGTCAACAATCAGGCTTAAGTACAAGATAAGAACGGATTGCTTTAGTGGTCTAGGTCAACAACGAGTTAACTTAGCGGCCGTTATGGATTGATCATGAATGAGGTGGACGGTGAATATTATATTCGCAGTCGCACTACAAACAATGTACATTATGTAAATATAATGGCGCTTAATTGTAAACACTTATTTAGACAAATAGGAAACAAATTTTGCTTATTCTTGTTTCGATAATTTTGAGAGTAGCCTAAAATGCATTTCAAGGTAAAACTAAATCGGAGGTAGGTTAAAATCAAATTTATTTGCTTTCATGATGTCGTGGCCGGATGGTTAGGCAACAGAAGAAGAATTATTAGGTGCCCTAGCTACTTTTCAACTGGAAATTTGGGCCGATTTTTTATGTACATACTCTCCATAAAGATAAATAAAAGAAAACTACGATGTTTGATCGGTAAAATCATGTACTTTTGAATTTTGGAAAATTTGCTCGAAATAATCTGGGGATAGGCAATTTTATGTATTTTATAGCTTTCGAATACAGGGGTGAAGGATCAATAATTTATGAAGGTCCTTTCTTATGGCGATATTATAAGTAGGCAGGAGTAGTTTTCAACGAGGCTACTGAAATCAGCGTCATTGTCGCCAAGGTATATTGTTTGATGAGCCCAAAAAACGTGATGTTTGCAAACGACAAGTTATAACTTTTTGGTGCTCTAATTATGTATTCCATCCTAACGAAATCTTTATTAAGTCTTCCATTAAGGCATTATAAATTAATTTTGCTGAATAACATTAAAATGCCCTGAACCAATTTTCCGTACAAAAAATTAAAATTTGTCACGAAGGAAAAGGCCTTATCTTTTGTTGCGGTCTGGTCAGGGCCGGATTATGATAGGGGCCAAAGGTGTCATGGCCCCCGGGTCCTCCACCACATGGGGGCACCCACCACCACAAAACATAAGTGGCAAATAGAAAGGGTTTCCAGATTAATTAAAACTCCATTTGTTCCTTGTTTTTCTCATTAACTAAATTTGGAAGGGCGAACTTGGGCCAGTGCTTGTTAGCGTGCTCAGAATTTCTTAAATTTTCTGCATAAGTTGTTTGTTTATTTCACCGGATCTACTGCTATATATAAAATTCTTACTGACAAACTATCCGAAGGAAATACGACAAGGTATCTCACTCCAAAAAGTGTCAGTACTATACCCGATGGTCCTGTCGAAGTGATGCTGTTCAATCTCATGCTCACAGTTACAACAAATTCGTGGAACAAAAGAATATTGTGAAAAACGAAGATTGTGGCCTGTTAAACATAATATCCTGTTTGGAAACAGCCATTTACACCCAATTTTGGTCCGACGTTTTGAAACGCTTCAACGCATCTAGCCAATATCTGCAAAAATCGACGATGGTTCTTAACACCACCATTAAATCCCTGGAGTCGCTGAAGATGTTCGCCAAAAGTGGTTCCTTCGACTTTTAGGAAACCGGTGGTAAAAACAATGCGGTGTCCCAAAAGTATGAAAATATTCGCACTCGAACTGAAAGTATACGACAGAGGCCGCTCGGTTATGGAAGAGAAGTTGCCGCTGTACTATCAACTCGGGACAAATTTCGAATCACTGGGTATCTTCTGCCAATGTTGGACCAGTTAATTTCATCACAGACTCACAAAATCTCGGCTTATGAAGTTCTTTGTGGACGATTTGGATTTTTGGATAATCGCGTCAAAATATTGCGTCAAAATATTTCCTTCAAATCTATAATAACACACACAAAAATACCATAAAATTGCTATTTTTTAATATCTGTCAGTATACCTCAGTAAAATTGGGAGCCTTATTATATTAAAATTAAAAATGTGTTTCATTATTCTGTTATTGTGAAATTTCGGATTTTTGAATTAGCTATATCTGGATAACTGTTAGGAATTCGACCTATGCATGTAAAATGAGCTTTATAGGAAATTGTGTAAGCTTTCATTCTTGCTCAGAATTTTTTTTGTAGAGTTCGCGGTTTTGGAGATATAGCGGCAATAGAGCTGATAAGCACAAGAATGGGAAGTTTTAACCCGCTCTCCCAACATTAGCTCAACCCTCACGACCGCGTGCTCCTAGTATGTTTTACTCCTAACCACCGCTTATAAATCCATGAAATAAAAAACCGTCCCCCCATTTTCCCCAATGTCTGTCCTCATTCTGATGAATATTACTTCGATGAGACTCTCTAACATTCGAATAATAGGAAACACGCCAAGAAGGCAGTGGCGTAGATAAGGAGATCAATCCCCCCCTCTTCAGTCACACATTTTCAATTATTACTTTAGATACGTAAAACAAAGCAAAAGTAAACTTTTAGCTGGAATTATTCAACGTGTGTAGTGTTCATAAAAACGTGAAACCATTTTCAGAACTGCAATAGAAAATTCAGCACTTACTCAAATTTCAATTGTTTCATTTGTGAAATTGAAGCGTATCGATAGAATAGAAACCCTACAGCACACGGCTTTACGTTCATTTATTTTTTTTTCACATTGGATCTGGAGTTTCGAACAGGAAAGTATTACTGAAGTAATCCACAAGTGCTACTACAAAAATTATATGTAAGCACTGATTGAAAATTTGTTGCTGGAAAATCTTAATGTTCTGTTCAAAATTTTGAAAATAATGTGGAACACGGAGTGCTCTTCCACAGAAGCGCAATTTTCAATGGGGAAATATACAGTAGATAAGATTATAAAGATTTATTCAGGAGAAGCTAATGCGAATGTTGAGAAAACGCTTCAAAACTACTTCCAATTTTTGAGCATCCTTTACTGTTTGAGTTTATCAATATTCTTTCTTCTTTTTTAAAGTTAAAATTTGACGAAAGGTTTTATCGTATATAGCAGGGCAAAGCAAGTCTAGACTTTCTCTAGTTGTTCGCAATTTTATTGAATTTAATACGAAGAACTCTCAAAGCTATAACCAGGGTTTTAGGTAAATTTTTTATAATATTTTTTTTTTTAGAAATTTCCAAAATTGAAGGAAATATAGTCTTATGCAGGCAGTAATTCGAATACAAATTAACAAACAAATGGAGTTCTGGGGTACCCTAGGGTTCCGTGAAGATATCTCAGGGGTTGCGCGAAGATATCAAAAATAGGAAAAATTTAGAAAGAGCTTTTGACAACAAAAAACAAACAATCCATACAAAAAAATGTTTGTAAGTTTTAAAATTCCGAAGCTTAATCTGCTACACTGCACCAGAAATTAAATAAATAACAGGCGCGACAATCCAGCATTGGACTAAGGCCGCAGGATGTGTTAGTGACATCCTATTTCCAAGATCTTATCTGCTTTTTGTTGAGGTAATGAGATCAACATCACGCTCAGCAGTGTTATTTATCCCCATAAATGGGTACTCGTTTATCATCTGAGTGAGATCATAGTCCGTCACAAGCTCGTGAGTTCGAAAAACACCAGGATCCACGGTGAGATTCGAACTCATGACCCTGTGCACCGAAGGTGCACGCACTAACCGCTAGACCAGCCAGACAATGCACCAGAAATTAACACTGTAAAATATTTGACCAGCTCTGACCGATTTTCTTCTACAACTTTCTACTTTATGGAAAGGAAAAGGAAGTAGTACCAGAAGAAAAGTATGTCCGAGTGTTTTATTGAGGTTTTTGAGATTCAAATTAAGGCAGAAATAAATTAGACGATTAAATTTGTAATAGATATTTAAGTCGTCCGCTGTCTGTGGTCGTTTCGAAATAATTCAAAAACACGAGTAGCTTCACCCAGTTAAACCACAGTTTATTTTATGTATTCATATATACATGTATTTCGGAAGCTATCTACTTCCTTCCTCAGTATGTAAGCTACTTACATACTGAGGAAGGAAGTAGATAGCTTCCGAAATACATGTATATATGAATACATAAAATAAACTGTGGTTTAACTGGGTGAAGCTACTCGTGTTTTTGGATTAAATTTGTGTTAATCGAAACTTTTGTACGACCTTTTTTTAAAAAATGTTTAACGATCCAAATTTTAAGTTCTACTCACAATTTTGGTATCATTTTTAAAAAATTGGTTAATAGCTAGGGCCTCGAAATTTATAGAAGATAGCTGCAACGGCGTCCTACAAGTTTGAAATCTTTAGAAATATCTACCCACGAATTTGTTATCGGAGAATTTCGATTTAAAAACACAGACACACATTTTATCCACATATACTGGGCATTCCCAATGAGCTCTGCTCTTCAAAATTTTCCTTTTCTGGAGATTCAATTATATAATTTATTTTAATACCTGTTTGAGATGTCCCGTGTCTCCAAAAAGTTTGAGAACCACTGATCTATCCCAATATAAAGCTCTGATACTCCAATCACAATAGCAAAAATTTGCACGAAAATTGGAATACTGTGGATTTACTTACCGTAGTAAAAAATCCAAATTAACGAAGCAGTGTCACACTTTTTGCGGAGAATTCAATATTTTCAGGACGCTTTTTTTATGCCAAAATTGCTCTGTATTTTGCAAATAAAAAAGTTTGCTGAAAAACACTGCTAATTTGAAGTGTAATAAATGCAGACATTGTTATTCTAAAATTCAAAATTTGATAACCGTAAAAGTATAAACAATCTTGCCAAAAGATCCCCTCCCTCTCAGAAAAGCTATCTACGCCACTGCAAGAAGCAGTATCAAATTAGAGCAAATTTAATTCGACACGGGTTTGTTGGGCGGACGTTGTAGATACATTTCCATATGCAACTAAATGCAAAACTGCCGTGAACCCCGCACGGGTTTATTGCGATAAATTTGCAAAAGCAAAACCGTGCGATGTTGCCTCGAACTGAACACGGGTTGTCAAACTCTATACAAAAAGCCTTCATCGTCGATTGTACAGGTCATCCTGGCATATCCCTATGGCCATGTATAGTTCATCCCATTATAATTGATCCCACAGGGAGATTTCAGTTTTATATCAAGATCCAATATTACAAAAATATGGTCAAGCAAGAAGATGATAGTTTATAAATATGGATGGTTGCCTTCCAATTTAAGGTTATCGTATACAAATTAAGTGGGGCAAATGGTAAGGTGGTAAGTTACCAGGTATAATAATCATGCATTTACCCATATTCATAACGCTTTGTAAAATATTGGATATTGTACCTGTTCCTAACACCGGTCCACCAGTGCCCGGTTGTTTTCAACAAACACCGGTACACCTGTTTTTTGCCCGGGTCCGGGCCTTGGTAAAAAAAACCGGTACTGAAAATAAACCGGGTTCATGTTTGAAAAAACCGGGTGTTAAAAAAAAAACTAGTGGGTGCCGGTGCACAGAGTGAAGTACCGGGTGTTGAAGAAAACCGTTATCCGATACAGAAATCTGAGTACCGAACAGACCTAAATGCAATCTTTGAGGTTATTCGGATTACTGGAAATTCGATGTTTCGAGGCTTCGAACTACATATTGCGTAGGGAAACGGAAATAACGAAATAAACGTCAAACCGTTATGAAAACTAGAGACTATACGCCAACTTTTAAAATTATGTACTTACCGGAACGTCGCGGTGCAATTTGTTACAGTGCAGTTATTTGAACTTAGACGAAACGATGAATTTGATCTCTCGGTTCCAGAAAGAAGGTCACATTTCTCTCAAAACAAAACAGTTATTTTTTCGAGTTGGGGTTTAGGTAATAGAGAATTTTGTTGCTGTTGCAGCGCCAAAAGAAAATTTGAGAAATATCAAGATTTGCAGCTACAGTGGATGAAAAATGACAGCAACGTCTGTGTTTTCTCGATTTTTCTTTAATAACCAATAAATGTAAAAATGCGACTGATTTTTTTAAAAATATTTTTCCCGTAACGGACACTAAATGCGCTGTCATCGGCTAGAGAGTTATCGTTGGGGTTTGGGACACCCTGTATAAGATTCGTTATATTTTCTGTTTGGAAAACTCTATTCGAATGAAGATTAATTTGCAGACATATTCCTTATATTATTTCAAATTTCCTAATAAAAAAAATTCAGATTTGCAAAGTGGAAAAGATAAAAGGGGCTACACACGCACAAAATAAAATTTCACAAATTTACTTTTATCTAATTTTTCCTAAAAAAGTCATTTATAGTACTCGATAATCCGGACTAATGAAAACCGGGGTCGATCCGGTCTACGGAGGAATTCGGACTAGTGGAAGCCTTTAATTTGCTCCAAATTTCGAGGAAGTGGACGAATTTAATCAAATTGTTCGTAGAATCTGTTTTCTATTTTCGAAGAATTTCACTCTGTTATTCTAGATTTTGTTGTTTCCAAGAACAAAGAAAAATGATGTTTTTATTTCGGACAATAATATCACTGTTATTATGAGAAAAAAGTCAGATTCGGATTAGAGAAGCTCTTGAAATTCGGACTACAGAGTGTACAATGCAATCTTTGAGGTGATTCGGATTATTCATATCAGTACCTGTAGCGGTTTTGATAAACGGAGGAGGGAGCCGTAAACTTAACTTCAAAGAACGATAACACCGTTACCTTTACTAGAATACGGAAAAAGGCAATGAAAATATGAAATGTATACTCGACGAGCCCTTTGATTTGAGTAGCCATACGTCCATCTCCGATAAAAAATTAAAAGTCAACTTTTTTTCACCTCTTCGGGGACATCTTCTTAACTTCATCCTATCTTCAAAGATATTCGTACCAAAGACTGCTACCATTCTAAACATTGCTACCAAATTTCATGTCGATCCGTTGGGCCATTGACGAATTATTTAGCAAACAAACGGACAGGCGTACAGACGAGTCGACAAAATAAATTATATTAGTGTTTTGTGAAAAAAATCTAAAAACCTTAAAAATCAAAAACTGCACTTACCTTTTCCGAATACAGGGACAACGGTGCCATTGGATTCACCACAATCAAAATCGGGCCGGCTTTCGTATGAATCAAATTGCTCGCGTATCGCTGTCGCAAGCAATGCAACACAGATGCCTCATTTAAATGCTTGAGCTGACAAATATCTTCAGCCAGATTCAAATTCGATGGATTCGCCTTTTCAATATCATCTTCGTCGACATTCAATTGTTCGCCGTTGTGCAACAGCTGTATGGTAACCTTGCCATTTTCCGCCGTTTTGCCGGGTAGTCGAAGGGCCAACGTGAAACCGCCTCGATGTACGAGCCAAACACTTTCGCCGGTCGGAACATCGGAATCGTCTGAATCGGAATGTCGCGGCTGAAAAAAAAAAACAAAAAATATGAGGAAAAAACGTTAAATACAATTTAAATTAAAGTAAAATATGGGAAAAAAAAGACATTGACAATTTTTATTGATGTCTTCAGACACCAAAAATAGATTGACAATTCATTTAACTTTCGATTTGACCACATTGTACAAATATGGCTATAACAGCTTCAATAAATTAATTTTGATATAAATAAAATAAAATAGCACCCGAATTAAGCTAACGAACGGATCTGAAGATTGCAACGAATGCTGCAAACGTCGCGATCGTTGGCAAAGAAGTCACAGCAGAGAGGAAGGCCATTTGTTCTCCCACACTATAATAATGGATTGCAGTTTTGTTTCTTGCATTTAGCGATTATGTACAAGAAAAACAAAGTTTTAAGACTGATCTTTTGTATACTTGAAGCCATACATTTCAATTGATGTTTCCAATAAATTTAATTCTGGAATGCAATAGATATACGGGCGCGGACGGTAGTACAGTGAGTGTTAATGATTGCTCATAGTCAGTATGCAGTTGCAGTTTAATAGCCCTATAAAGTGACCCCAAAACGAGCATTGTTAAAGTAATTTTTCTTGGTTTATAATTTAATGGCTTTCAATTTATTTAATCGGCAAAGCGCAAGTTATCTTAACACTTTACCCATCACATCATGAATGGAAATTAATATGAAATGTTTTTGAGATAATGTAATGCGATGATATGCACAGTGCAACGTGATGATGTCATTCTTGATTTCCGCTTGGTGATTGATAAAAACAAAACTCCCATCCGACCCTGAAATGCATGCTATCCCTTTTCCATCTATTTTTAAATATACGCAGGCCAATTTCAATCAAATCTTCGATTTATCACGAATGAAAGGAAAAAACATTTTCGTTTACATTTTCTCTATAGAACCCCAAAAAGGCAACACACCGACATTTATCAAGATTTTCATTTGAACAAAATCCCTATGGTGTCAATGTTCCTAGATAAGAATTTTTAGTCGTTTGTGATACACCAAAAATTTCAGATATTTTTGGAAAAATAAATCTTTAATGATTTCCGATGCTTCTCTTCTGTTATCCGTTCGAGACAAACAGAATTACATATGCACTGCATCTGCATTACATGCTGAAGATTGAACTAATGTAAGGGACTGCCATTGGGATGCACTTTTCACAGTTTTGGAGCAGCTAATTAGATTCGGCGAAGATTGACGGATGCGGTTTATAGGAATCAATTTGGTGGGTATAAATTGAAAGCAAATTAAGTGAGTGACAGTAAACAAGAAAGAAGTGTTTTATTTTATTTTCGGTAGAATGTATATGGTGAGGAAATACAATTTGACAAGTTATTAACTTAAATAAAATTTTGGAAAAACTAGTAAATTAAATTATTCATTCTTTCCTGAATCTAGACAAGTTCTTTTCGAAGTGCCATAAATTGCGTTACCAAAGGTTAACATATTATATTTGCAATGTTTTGCAAGACTTATTTATCAAACATTTTCATAACAAGTATATCTAAATAATCTTATATGAGGAAAATTCCGATTCAACGTTCAATGAATTTATTTATTTAACCACACAAAAATGATAGGCATCAATTCAATTACAAATTATTATTTAAATGAATAGCAGCGAGTATAAAGCATCGCCAATTAGCACCTCTCTCAATAGACATAAGAGCATCGAGTGGTGATATTTCATCCGTGAAAACCCACTTTAAATAATCATTTTCTCCTATTCAATTAATATCGACCACACAAGTATACAATGATTGAATAAATCAATAACTCCGATCACAGAAGTTATTTGAATATAATTTTCGGTTATAACCGGCGAAATTGACCGCGTAACGTAAACTGATATGGGCCGAGTAAATAAAAATATGTATGGAAAGAATGTGTTAAATACTTAACAAGATTGTAAAATAGCGGAATGGTGTTTAGGTTTCACGATGTGGGCGATGTGTTGTACATAATCTGGAAATTAAGTATGGCTGCATAAAATTTGGTAATATCTAGAAATAAACAATTACATTAAACAAACACATCATATACGTATATCATACTATCTTTGTTACCCTGCTCTAGCGGCAATTACAGAATTATATTAATCCTAAATTTTGTTGCGGAAGAACATTAATCGGGGCCCTGTCAACAACTCCTGGAAAACATGGACCCTCACCCAAGCGACCGACATTTTTCTGGACAGATTGGAGCGAAAGGTCCTTCTGGGCCGTTCGCAAGCGAGATCAATGGCGCATCCGGTACAACAACGAGTTGCATCATTTATACGATGAGCTGGAAGTATCGAAAATCGTGCAGCTTCAACATAAGCAATGGTCGGGGCATGTACAATGAATGGACGATAATCGCATGCCAAAGAAGGCCATAAGTGCACATCGAATTGACGGAGTGAGGTTGGGTGGAGCACCGAGAGCTCGCTGGGAGAACTGTACGTAAAGACGCCAACTTGGGCTTCCGAAACTGAAGGGCTAGGTCACGTAACCGCGACAATTGAAGGTCACGGATTCAGGTGACTAAAGCCCGACGTCGGGCTATCGTGGCACATTGATGATGATGAAAAATGTTCTGCCATTCAAGAGATACCATTCTACCATCCTTCCTAAATTATGCTTTGTTTTTCTGATGAATTGTATCGAATCAAATGGAACACGAAGCGTCTAAAGCAAAGCACCCGTATCCACCCCGCGAGCGATTTCAGGAAAATTGGAAAAAAGCCTGCGGCCACTGTGCTACATAGCTGTTTTCTCTTGCCCAAGGAGAGTTTAAGTTATTAAATTTGTATAAAAAATGTCCCGTTATGCTAGCCATCAAACAGTAAATCAAATAAATTTCCTTTGTTATTTAACGAAAATTCAACTTAAGGTTAAGGTAAGGTACAGCATAGCTATGGCCTAGAAACCAATTATGTCCAGATCATAGATTTGGAGCAACACTTTTTTTCGCTCCGTTCCGCTCCCGCTCCAACCGATTTGAAACCGCTCCGCTCCGACTACAAATTTTTCGCTCCGCTCCGATAATAAAACAAAAAGGCACTGTTCATAGTAAGCACCAATTTCGTACAAATTTGAACATGAAATTGAAACATTCTAGACAGGGTGTCCCGAAAGTAAGCCATCGCATAAACGCACCGAAATATGATTATTAATGTCATTTCCAGCAAAACAGGTGTACCTGGAATATCCCGAATTCTTAATTCCTTAGTTACCAAAAGCATTTAAAGATTTTACAAAAATACAACCACTAAGACCTCGAACACTCCACGTAATAATTCCTCGAACATTTTATCTTTGAAGCTGTGTAAAAACTAAACTGCTTATTCGATTTTTATGGGGTTTATTCTTAGAAAAAACTGTTAGCCACGACCGAAAGAAAATATGTAGTATGAGTATTAAATTTTTGAAAAGTCTTTAAATGTCTGTGGTAGCTGAAGAGTTAATAATTCGGGGTTGTTTTATACTCCTTTTTGCTGGAAATAGCACGAGCATATTTGGGTGCCTTTATGCGATAGTTTCCGGACATCCCGCATAGAACGGAATCTACAAATTGTTATGGAAGCTGCGCTGTCCTGTACTCCATCCAATAAAACGCACCTAATAACTAATTAAATTAAAAGGTGCGATTCATTCATCGAGTACAGGACAGGATACCATTACATTCCATATAATTTCGGCTTTCAGTAATTTAATTCACAGCTAAGAGCTAAGCTATAACTAACATTGAAGGCAAATGGGCACCACAAATATACCGTTATATGAGAGCCAATAACATAACAGCCATTATCGAAGTCTAAAATCCAACCTCATATTCATTTAATTATTAGGACTTTTCTGTCATGGATGATCTTGAATATCTTAATCTTAGAGAAAGCATAGCAACCCATGCCATGCGTTAGTCCAGAGTGGCTATGTGATCACACAACCCATATGTGTTTGACTCCAAATTTATTACACTAGACTCCACGAAATAATTCAAACGTCAAAATATTATCGATGCAATTATTAACACTTCTGTCGCCGCCTACGAGCTATTATGCCTGAGGTTTAGCTGAATCTTCTGTAAAATTAATTTTATTTTTTGAAGAGGTCTAATTTTAGACACAATTTACATACTATATCTTACAATGATACGCTGTTTTTTTTTCGTTTCATTAGACATAGTTTATATTTCGCCGAACGTTTGATCGCATTTGTCGTCAGTCCCTTTGAAATATATGGCAAGGGGTGGAAAATATTGTTGAACGATATTTTTCATCAAGATATAGTACCAATGGTGCCAATCGAAGGGTTAATAATCACGTTAGCTTTTTGAGAGAGTAATAAATATTACGTGGATTTTATATTCTCAATTGTAAACAGAAAATTGACATTTGAATAAAATTTGTACACATACTATGAACTGCAATAGTGTGAAAACGGTGCCATTTTTATTTTTTGATACCCACTCTGGACTAACGCATGCTTTCTCTAAGATCTTAATAATAAGAGTGAAAATTATGACTTATTTTCAAATTTTATATTTAGGTTAATGGCAGCATGAAGATAAAAAACCAATGCGAAAAAAATCACCCCTATTGGAGAAATTAGTAGCATTCGTACCAGCGGCTACGCGGCAGCAGCAAACATTTTCTCATAATATACTATGTAAATGTAATTTAAAAAATGTAACCTAACCTCAATAAAGCTTACTATACTATTTAAAACTAAAAAGCTTTCCATAATATTTCTAAAAGATTTCAGGCTATTTCAAAAATGAATTCTCATCAAAATAATGTGGAGGTCATATATTTTGAATAGGCATAGATTTATTATTCTAAGAAGAATTCTGATTTATTATAGTAAGATATCCCTTTGAACATTTCAATAAGATTTTCTCTATGAATTTAATCAGATTGTCTTCTTGGATGAAAACCAGAGAGAAATCTTATTGATTTTCTTCTATTTTATGTGGTCGATTTTTCTCTGTGTACGATTGCTCTCGTACAGTGATCACCCAGAAATTCATGTATTTTCCCCATCAAAGTTTAAAAGCGAGTTAAATCGGGGTTTCTTCCACTCTTCGTTAATGTATTCGCAATTATATCCACTTCGTAAACGAAATTTTGCTTTTGCGGAAGAACTGGATGAGCTTAAAAGTATCCACCAAATCACTTTTCAGACAAAATTATTGAATTTCCGACTTACAAACTTCACTAAAATCCTTTTTCACCGTGAAAATACAAAGTGAAAAATTTAACTGTCAAAATAGAGTTAAAAGCTCTGTTATCCTTCTATCTTAGCACTTTTCTGAGACATTACTGCCAGAACGGGCGATGTGCCTACACTGCAGGCCGAGCGACCCGACGCCACGGAGCGGTAAAAAGAACGAGGCAATGAAGAAGAAGAAGGAAATTACAGGAAGATTAATTTCCGTTGCATTTATGCGGTAGTTTCCAGATACCCTGTATATCCTATTATTGATACACCTGATAGAACCGCTCCTGTGGGTTTTTTTTGAATGCAGTTTCAACTGCTTTGTCGCCTTTTAATACAAACAAATCGCCAAAATCCATTTAAAATCGCGGGAATCGATAAAATTTATGAGTGAAGACCGAAAGAATACGGAGAGTAACCATGAATTGTAATATTGTCCTTGGCATAACTTCAGCCAAACATTTTTGCAAAGCAGAAAACATTCTTTTATTTTTCGTTGTTTGTAACATAAAAAATAAGCTTTTCTGACTATGCCAAAATTCACCGCCATTACACCTTGTGATGCTTGCACGTCTATTGTAACGCATACCTGTTTTAATTTGCCAGAATACAATCAAGGACTCTTTTCCAGAGAATACACAAAATTACTATGTGGGGGGGGGGGGGGGGTGTTGCGACATTATTTTTACGCCGATTTAGCGACAGCGATGAATCTATTGGGCGAAGTAGGCGGCTGATGGAAGTTGTATGTCATCGAATTTTTATCCTCTTAACTGATAGTGTAGTAAGCAGGTGAAAAACCTAGTACATGAGATTGCAAAATGCGGTAGGGATTTTTTTATACCCATAAGATGGTATAGGGTATATTGTTTTTGTTACGACGATTTATGTAACACCTCAAAGGAGCCACCGGAGGTATGGCAAAGTATACACATATGGTCAAAGAAATAAGTACACCCATACTAATTTTTCTTATCACCCTGTAGCCAAGTAGTTATTTGAGGAAATAAACTCATATGGAAAGATTTAAATACTTAATTGGTAAGGAATGAAATAATATGTAAATTAGCATGTTATAATAAATAACAGCTTTCATTTACCTTGTAAAAGTACGAACTGACTAAAATAGGCTGGACAAAATAATAAGTACATGTCAGTTAATTTGATTAAAACTTGTTTTAATTTTAATATTAAGTTCTGATTCGACCAGAAATTAATTTATTTTATTATTTAAAAGTGAATGGTTCATTATTTTGAAAGACAAAAAGGTTTTTGGTGGCCTTTTGGAGATAATTCTTATGGTATGTTCCCATACATCCATATATCCAGTTACTTCCAGAATATTCCGTAATTGGTCCGTTTTATGAAAACTGTGTTTCTGTTTCATTGATTCAACTCCCCCTAAACATTCCAGATTCAATTTAACTCTAGTAACAACGTGAAAAGCCACCCGACTTGGTTGAAGCGGATCCTTAGCCAGTTTCTGAGGTACGGTTAGGGTTAATATCCTGCTGAAATCCCCATTTAAAGTGTGTGTGTTCATCAGTGAAATATTCTAGGACTCTAAACTAACATTTCTTATATGGAAATTGCCTCATTGTAACGGTTATTAGGTATATTTAAACGAAACCAAACTATGAAAATTAAACCATAGACCACGTTTTTTCGCCTCCATGGGAAATAGTCAGTAGATGTAGCATATATTATATTATTTTTATTCCTGAATGAAGAATATTACGACAAGAGTAGTTTCCAATCAAATTTATTACGATCTCATAAATAAAACAGACTATTCTGTGAGTTTTCATTGTTCGGTCTGGAACAAGAAAAACTATCCCTACCAAATTTTCTTGAGCCGTCAACACTTTTTGACGTCGCCATGGAAACTTCCAAACTTTTTGACAAAACTGCTTTACTTCTTGTATTCTTTGATTAACTTTTCAAAGGGATTCTATATTTTAAATATTTGCCGCGAAAATCACCAAGAGAACTTTTCTCGCCATAGTGATAATGTGACCGACAGTTGTCCTTAAGGCCCTTACATGGACTTAACTGTATTTGAGACTGCTTATATTTACTTTTTAATGAATTACACAGTAAATACAATGTTTAGCTGGTTTATTTCGTTATTGAGAGAATAATTTTTCCGCTTTTTCAAAGATTCGATCTTAAACTTCTTTTTCCGTACCTACCATGCGTTTTTCGCCCCCTTAAGTATTTTTGTTTGTTTTTAATTAACGCTTCTGGCATACACCAATTAATAAAACAAATCCTTACGGAAAATAGCAACTTGTTGTCAAAAGATTAAAAAAACCGATGGTGTACTTATTATTTTGACCAAGCTGAAAACCCACTTCAAAGTTAATATCGGGAGGGACTAAGAAAATAGGGGGATGCCATTTAGTTTTTCGATTCCGTTGGCATTGTTGTATCCTAATTGTTGTAATGACTATCTATTTGGAGTAATTCAATTTTAAAAAGGGTATGAAAATTTGGCATAAAAAGGTACATGAGGGGTGTACTTATTTTTTTGTCCATATGTGTATATATAAATGATCAGGGTCAGTCCCTGATTCGAATAAGCCATGTCCGTCTGTCTGTCTGTCCGTCCGTCCGTGTGTCTGCCAGTGCGCACGATAACTTCCGAAATAATGAAGCTAGCGTTTTGAAATTTAGGTCAGATGATTGTTTTGATAAAAGCTTGGACGGTATTGAAAATGAGCCAAATCGGACCAAGGGTTCCCCTACCTCCCGTACAAATGACCCCTCCGTGATTGTTTAATTCGACAATATTCTTCAACAGAATATCGCTAGCGACCTGAAATTTTCATAAATACCTAATTGTGACATATGCTTGAAGTTGGTGTAAAGTGGAGAACGTCCGACTACCCCTACCTCCCCTACAAAGTTATATTCATCCATATATTTTGCTAGAATGTCGCGAAAAACTTCTAATTAGTATCAAATGGTAGCCTTGATATAATATTAAATATGTGCCATGTCCCAACTATCTACCCCTCCCTCCCCTACAAAAAAGATGAAATTGATTTTCTGGGTTTTGCGTGCCTTCTAAGTCTGTACATGTCTGTCTGTCGTGCTATTCGCACGATAAGAACTCGGTCTCGTTTTTGTTTCTTATGATTTTTGGGATGATGAGCACGAATCCGGAGCTTCCAACCGAAAATGTTGTTGCGGAACAGGGTCTAAATCGCAAAAAAAAAACAACTCAAAACTTAATTGCAATTTTGAGGATTGATACCATTTCTCAGACAAGCTCATAACTTTGGAGCATCAAGTTCGTAAGTTTGGAGCATCAAATTCGATATTTCGGCAGCTTAAATCGGAACTTTAAATGCATATTTGAATACAAAACTTTTTGAATTTAAATAAACATATAAAATTATCTATCTTCCACATTGGGAAGATTTAAATTTGGTTGTCCAAAGTTACGAATTTGATATTTCATAGTTATAAGATTGACCGAGAAATGGTTTACAGGGTGTCCGAAAACTGCCACACAAGCGCACCGGATTGTGAAAAAAAAAATGGTTATCCAAGCATTCGAACAATGTTTTAACAAATCAACCAATCATTCAAAATTGTTAAGTCCCAAAAAGTCTCTAGCTTGCAATTCTGTGCACATTTTCTTTGTGTTTTTTCGAGAAAATGTGTTCAAAATTTTGCTGAAATGAGTTACTTATGCTTTTCCCGAAGTCACTCGCGGACCGGATTGTGGCCCGCGGGCTGTATGTTGGACAGACCTGGTATAGATGCAGAAGGAGTATTTGTGGAAAGAGAATAATATAAAAATGTTATAAATACTTTCAACAATTTTTATTGATAATTTCCGGGAACTTTTTGACTCGACTACGCATACAATGTACATCGTGTTAAAATATACCACGTTAAATTATAATTTACAACCAATATGCATTTTAAAATTTAAATAAATGTCATAATTTCTTTGACAAATTAGCAGTTCATAAAATTACATACGGGCTTGTTATGGATGAATAAAGCCGTTTTAAATATTGTATAATTAAGTAGTTATTCATAATGAAAAATCGATATAATAATTACTTAGTTAGCAAGTAAGCAGCTTGCTTAAGGCTACAGGGTAGGACCAATAAAACTCTTCAAATAATTTTTCCCAACGCAATATTTGAAGTGCAATAAATATGCATGTTGTCATCATCAAAATATGTTTAGATTAGTGAACATCTAAAGTTTGACACTTTTTTCTGTAGGTACTGTTTCGAACTTTCCTCAGACTTTTTAATGACATGTTTTTACGTACGCCAAAACTCGTGAGAATAGTCCTTTACTTCATAAGATCACATAGATTGAACAGAAAATCAATAAGTTGTGCTTTTGACATGACGCAGAAACAAGCTGTTCCCATTTTGAATCTAATTTTGATAGTTTTGATTTGACTCTGCATAATATGACTAAAACTGTCCTAGGGGGCAACAATGACCGACTTAGGGCCGGATGTACAATCATGGTTTAACTCACCGTTTAGTTAACTGTGGTTTAATGTTAAACTCCGTTTAAATAACTGGGGAAAAATACACTACGCGATAATTGAAATTCCTGGCTACGCAGCAATTTCATTTTTTAAAAAATCGTTAGTTTCCATTAGCATTTGGATATTTCCGGATAGTAGCTATTAATATCTTTAATTTTAAAATAAAATGGCCCGAATGAAAATTCATGGTTTAACTGACTGTTGTCGGTTTAGCTAAACTCCGTTTAAGGAAATTGACAAACAGTTAAACGGTCGTTTAAACTGCAGTTTAACGTGAAAAATTAAACGGTCGTCGTTGGCCGTTTAACTCATGGGTTTTAGCCAAAGAAAAATAAACAGAAATAAAGTCATCGGGTTGCAAAGATAATGCATTTCTGAATTTTTGCTGGGGGTGGCCCTCTAATTATGGAAAAAAAGTTCTGACCGGTAGGGGGTCCGCAATATGGGGAAAAGAGAGAAAGGTTGTAAGTTTTGGAATTATTTCAAAATCATTTAATTTTCTTTACATTGATGTATTTTAAATAGTTCCCACTTTCTCTTTGAAAGTTATGTGCTCAGGGGTGCCAAACATTTTTTTTCGAGAAGACATCAATTATTTCATGTTTTTTTATTTGAAGCGCACATGAGAAACATTTTTGACGAAGCAAACATTCACTGCTACGTGAACAACATGTAATGGCCCGATCTAGGCACATCTGAGTCAATTTTCCAAATTCGTCTCCTTCGCAAATATCTTTGATTTGATTAATCTTAAATTTTATTGATATTTGTAAAAGTCGACAAATTCAAAACTTGACAGGATGCCGTAGTACCATTTTAAAAGACTTTGCAATACATGAGACTTTGCGGCGGTATAGTGAGTGATCATATTAATATGATATGATTTATTTTTTACCTAATCGCATTACGGGAGCTAAGAACTCCATAATTGCCTGATGAGGTGGCTACCCGAAGTTGGGTTCGTTTTGAATAGAGAAATAGAAAGTAAGGACCCGACAACCGACATAATCCATCCCACTTTCATAAGGTTTATCTGCTCAGTTGAAAGTAGCATATCAAAAATAGCAGCGATTTTTTATACTGTTATATGCGATAATAGGTAATATTTATTTATTTAGAACAGAAGCTCTGTTCCTTATAATTAACTTTACCAGAAATTTGATGTAGACATATTCAGATCAGGGTTAGATTTTGCGGAACTACGGAGGTGAGGGCTTGTTCGGCAGAAAAACTGGAATCCAGATTCGATCTATGAGCTTTATCGGACGTATAACTTCAGCCATACAAAACCTAACATAAAAGTTTGTGGAAATTTTTGCTACAGGCGCGTATGACCGAATATTTGACAAGCCTGTGCTTGGGAGGTCGCCAATGTACTTGCCACCAAAATCAGCTCAATCAGATAAAAACTAAGGTCTCTTCCTTCCATACATCATTATGCATCACGACATGATATTCCACAGTACGCGTAGATTAATAAAATGCACTGAAAGAACTCCTGGTGGGTTGTTATGTACGGGAGGTATTCTTAGTTAATCATTTCGGTCGAGCCGTGTAATCAAACTCTTTATTTCGTCTTAGTCAAAAGAAATGAAAATGCAGCAAGAAATCTGAACAAAAGTTGGCAATTTTCAATATTAGTAGATACCAACATGAAATTGGAGCAATGAAAAATAAACAGATCATAATTATAAAAATATGTAATATTAACCTAAAAAAGTATTTCATACTACTATTTGTTTAGTTTCGCCTTCTAATTAAAATCCGAAGCAGAAAATATTTATATTTTGCTTTGCCTATTAATTTATATTGTTTCGTCTACAAGTTTCCATGGAAATATTGCTTGTTTACGATTGAGCGAGCTGATTGTTCAACCAATCAGCCACTACCTCGCTCACTGAAATCGTTAAACTGCGTTTAACTTGTGTGTGCTGACTGCTGATTGGTTGAACAATTTTAAACTGTAGTCAACTTCCATGGTAACCTTAATATTGTTTACGATTGAGCGAGTTCTATTTTGCAAATTTCAACGCTTACTGCTATTTAACTCATGAAATAATAAAAAAGAAGGAAGCGCACATAAACTTCTGAAATTGTACCGAAGACGGCTGGAAGTATTTTCTGTGAAAAGATACGAAATTCACAAAAGTCAATTACTTTTAATACTTTTAATTTGCGTGAGACAGATTCAAAATTTTCATAAGTGATTTTGATGCTGTCCCAAATGTCTTCACCCGAACACCGCGTAATCATTATTTCGTGATTTGTGGTGTAGCTGACAGCCAGTTTACGCTACAGTCGAACTTGGCATAAACAAACACCGCATTGGGGAATGGAATATTAAGTCACCGACCGTGCTCTTAAATATACATATATATTTACAGTTCCGGAAGGTTCGCTAATTGATTTTTTTTTTTCAAAAAATGTTTTGTTCTTGTAAAAGGCAGATTATTATCTCACTAAAATATAAAAAATATAGATATTATCAGTGGACGAGAGGAGTCGATTGGGTTGCCGATGTTCGTATGCGACGTTTTTTACTGGTCCAGTTTTAAACCTATGAAGCTACCAAGTTATGTAAGGACAGAAGGAAAAGAAACTAAGGTGGAGCTGAAATCGCACCCAAAAAGCTAAGTTACAAAAATGATGTTCCGAATCGGAACACAAGTAATAGGGAAGGCCGAATGAAATCTAAATTTTGCCCCGCCAGAAATTGGATTTGGTTCCTTTTTTTTTGAGTTAGGATATGACTATTACTTTTTCTTCAATTAACCTTAAAATGCTTTCTTTGAAATACAATTCTACTTAAAAAATTGAAAAGTAAATTTTTTGGCAGCTTGTTTAATGTATACGTTTGCAGCTATGAGAGTGTCAGGCTTCAAAACTTAATTTTCCTTGGATGCTATGTAAAAAAAACGTTAGTGAAAATAAAAGTTTCCTTTTATGAGAAATGTTTGGGTTGTAGAAGTGTCCGTTAAGGCAAGTTCGACTGTATTCGTACATATATTTCCATGGAAACTTGGTTGTTTACAATTGAGAGAAATTTAGTTAAACGACTGTTTCACACTGATTCACACTGTTGACGAAATTGATTGAAATCTAAATTTAATTAACAGTTGTCCCATATTGTAATGAAACTTTAATAGTTGAAGTGTACTCTATAATACATTTTGAATTTAGTGACATACGATTCAAACCTATCTACTACGGTTTTGACTGATTTAATTTAGACCAAATATGATTTCATTTTAGTGTGAACCAGCTATAAAGATAATTCGTAGTTTAAACGGCTGTTTAACATTTTGCACACATTTTTTAACCGTCGACGGTTTAACTGACAACCATTAGTTAAACCATGATTGTACATCCGGCCCTTAAACACAGAACATCTAACCAGGTGTTAAAAGAGTCAATCGCATTATCATGTAAATATTATTCCTCAAATGTAGCGGATCATTGTATTAATTAAAAATATAATCAGAAAGAATTCAACCAAGTCTAGCACCACATCATCTACATAAGACAAATCGTTTCGGCGGCAACTTAAATGAAACCCTTTTTATTCATTCATAACATAAATAACATTTTGAGCGCAGTCATTTGGCTTGACAACTTAGTGAGTTCAAAAGCCTATAATTATGATAATAGGCGACAATAGCCAAAGGAAAGGAAATAAATTAAGCGATTTTGTCTTGATAATTAGTGCGGCTATTAAGATGAAAGTTTTGATAAATATTTGTACAAAATGCGAAGACATGCGCATGCAATAACGATTAGGTGGATTCGGGCAAACTTTTATAGGAATTAGAGATGCCTCACACGTGGAGTTGGTCTAAAAATATTTGAACATAAGTTTTGCGGCAAAATAAAACCGTTGTCCAACAACATTAACTGAAATTTAATGAAAGAATTTTGTGGAAGAAATGTTTGGGTACGTATCGGATTGTATTGAAATTTAAACAATTTACACGAGTACAGTAGAGCGTCGATTATCCGAACTAATGTCGAGAAGGGGTAGTTCTGATAACCGAAAGTTCGGTTAATCGAGAAAATTGGAAGATTTCCTAAAAGTTAATATGAGCGACAATGTGTCAAACGACTAGCGCTGAGCAAAAATAAGAAATTCGAAGCAATTGAGTGCTGCTGATGAGAGGTTGCTTCTTTCACTTGATTCTTTCATTTGATTCGATGCATTTCATATGAAAAAAGCTGATTCCCCGGTTCCGTTAATCGAATGTTCGGATATTTGGCGCTCTACTTTGTATTCGATGTTGATAATTATCATTTTCGTAGAAATGCAATGTTGCATGAATTTACGGAAATTCTCTCGGGCAGTTTTAGACCATTTTTGTATAATCCAAATAAATAAATATGTTAATAATTCAATCATATTTAAAAATATCAATATTAATTCCTAACGGATTTTTAAATCGATGCTAGAAAAAATAAGACAATCAAATCACCATAAACATCTTTTGTATAAATTTCATGCCTCGAAAGTCTTTTGTCATTTATTAGTTCTAATTTCGAATATTAATGAAATCTACTAGAGAAAACTCGTACGAACAAATTAATTAGCCATGTAAACATATAGAATTTGAATTAATAGCTTCTGTGACTGTCAGCCATTATAGATGATGTTCTAATTTTATGCTACGAATGTTTTTGAATAGCCGCAGGCATTCAGTATCATTTTAATAATACATTTTCTTCTTCTTCTTCTTATTCTTCCTTGCCTCGTTCTTTATACCGCTCCACGGTTTCGCGTTGCTCGACCTGCGGTGTAGGCACTAATTGTATAATAATAATTTAATAATAAATTTTATTAATATGATAATATAGACTTAACACGAATTGTGCAACATGTTCCGAATAAAAAAGAATCTTAAAATTAGAATTTTTCCTATATAATAAATAACGGTCAATATTAAAAGTTCAATTTAATAAAGTTTTACAAAATATGCAGATAAAGTTTTTAGCGTTTGAAATTTGTATGCATTGAAATTTGAAAAATGCCGCTTAGGGTGAAAACGGATATCTATATGTCGACATCAGCTGTGTTTCGGCCCGCTATAGTTGAATTGGGTAACGCCAATTTTGGCGGGCAAGAAACCGGCTGATGTAAGTTTCTCCTAGCTGCACAGAGAAAAAAATCATCACTTACATTTGAAGTGAAACATATTAAAAACAAAATTGGATCACATCAACAAATCATTTTAAAAACAAATAGTTTTATATTAAATTTAATATGATTCACTTTAATGATCTGTTTAAAATTGACTGAAACATAGATTTAAATGTATTCAACTTTGTTTTAAAGTTGTTTCATTTTGAAGGCTGTGTCCGTCACATGTACGTAAGCCCGCCACTATTTTGGTCAGTGCCAGTAATCTCAGATAGCTTAGGTGTAGGAAGTAGGACTACAAAATGAGAGGTACCCGGTTCGATTCCCAGTAGAAGCAACGTGAGAAAATAAAATTTTTAAAATACTGTAAAAATAAAAAAAAATTTAAAATAATTAAAAAAAGGGAAAAAAATATTTTTTCACTTTTTTAATCTTACAATCAAAACATTTTAAATTTAAAGTGAAATCACTTTGAAAATAAAGTGATATTCAATTTTGATTTGACATGCAACAATTTTGAAAGTACAAGAATCACTTTAATATTTCCACTATTGATTCAAAATGAAACATTTTTTAATTAAATGTAAACGTATATCGAGCCAAATCATATTTGAAAATTTGTGAATCATAGCTATTATTTTTGATTTTATAACGACTTTTTTCTGTGTGTGGGGATGGGGAATCTGATTCGCGCGCGTTTGCCGTTTTGATTCCATCATGTGTTTTTGTGCAAAAACTGTTTTGAAATAAAAAGTCTAAAAGTTATTAGGGGAAGTTTGGAATTTCGCAAATGAAGGATACCGTTTGGATGGCTGCAGAATAAAAGGAGCTAAAATTATGTGTTGTTTGTAGCGTGTAAGTATGATGCCCTAAATGAATAACTATAAGGTACGGCCATTAAATTCTACTGAAGTAGTTGTAGTATGGGTGAAGACGGCCAAGGCCTACCGCCATCCTGGCCTCGCAGCGCTACCAAATAGCGACTGAATTGCGGACGCCAGATCTTCTCCTTTTTTTTATAGTTTCAATTGATTCCCTGCGTTAGTTTCTTGTAGTTCCGTAGGCACGAGAGTTCTGTTAATTAATATGTGCGGACAGGGATAATGAGCCGGCAAAACCCAGCCCCCTCCGAGTCTGAGCGTAGCAGCCAGCTCATGCCGCTGCCATTCTCAATGAAGGAATGTTGCTCGATAGGCTATCTTTAATCGACGGTGATTGGGATGGCGCAGGCGATGAGCAGGAGCCAAACGTGGCAGTCATTCGTGCTCCCGATGAGTTGGATCGAGCAGCTCACGAACGCTGCTATGCCACCGACTCATTTCACAATGAGCCCGTGGAAGAAGAGTTCGAAGTAGCGGCTTTAGATTTGAAAGCGGTTGGCGTTGATTTGAATGAGATTCTCGACATAGTCCCACCGCAAGCAGAGTCTCAAATCAATTACACAACAAAGAAAGACATCAAGTGGAGTAAACGACCACTGCAGCCATGCAACCTGACGGCAGTCCCTTTTCATATTTTAACCGCTATCTCGACGACGAATTTTTCGCTGAAATAGCTTTCTACACCAATTTGTATGCTATTCAGCAAGGTTTGTTCATTGCGTCTATTTTACCTTTCATTGTAAGTGTATTGTTATCTGATCAGCTTTGCAGGAGACAATAAATTCACACCATGCGATACTAATGAGGTCAGAATTTTTTTAGTCGGCGATATGGGCTCCCTATTTTTTACAAAAATTTGGCGGCCAATGTATTGTTCGGTCTGCGTCAACGCTTGCACGTTACCGACAACAATGCGCGGGCTCCGACATGCAACGACAGGTTGTATAAAGTTCGACCAATTATGGACCGAATTCGTAGCCGACTGCTTGAGTTGGATCTAAAAGAGAATCTCTGTGTTGATGAACAGATCATTCCCTTCAAAGGAAAGTTCGTTGCAAAGCAATACGTGAAAGGGAAGCCTCTAATTTCGTTGGAATCGGCGTCGAAGACAAAGCACAACGATGGGACAAACAGACGCATGGATACATCGAAGTCAATCGTCCTGGGGTAGTTCGTTTGTACAATGAGAGTATGGGTGGGGTCGATTTACTCGATCAAATGATTCAGTTCTATCGAATCAACATACGAACTATTCAATGGACTGTACGAGTGATTATGCATTTCCTCGATCTGGCTATCATTGCCGCTTGAATGGAGTACAGAAGTGACTGCATGAAGGCTTCTTTACCTAGCAAGCGTATTTTGGATTCGATGGCATTCCTAATGGAAGTGGCCAATGTCCTCATCAAGCGGAAAACCAATGCACGCAGCGAAGGTGAACCAAAAAAGCGTCGTCGTGGTCGTCCAACATCCTCAGCGAATTCTTCAAGGAACACTTCGGCAAATACTAGCGCCAACGCTACGTCGAAAGAGGACTTAGGTGAGTCCAGTGATGCTTCGTGCGTCTCGCCGGCTAGGAAGAAAAGAGCGCACCAAACCATGCCAGAGAAAGAGGTGCGCACAGACAAGATCCTGCACCTTCCCATATTTGTCGCATCTAAAAATGCCAACAGGTGTAAAAATGATGGATGTGGCAAAAAATTCTTCATCATTTTCAAGAAGTGTAAATTCTCACTTTGCTTGAAGAGGGACAAAAATTGCTTCTATGGCTTCCATCAAACCAAGTGAATTTCATTTCAATGATATTAGTTTTTGCTTTTTCTTTCGACATTTGAGCATAATCTTATTAATTTTCGTTTATTTGAATAAAAAAAAACATTGAAAATAACTAAAAATATGAAATAAAGATGTTTTGATTCCAACGAAGTGTACAGGTAAAAAAAAATAAAAGAACGACCGGATGTCCAATATGTGAATAGCTACCTCAAATCTGAGTGCATTTTTAAGCTCAGCGGGTTCATATCATCTCACATATGTTCGTCTTCTGATGGGAAAAAAATATAAGCATAAATCGCAGCAGAATTCAGAAGCGCTCAGCAGTTGAATGTGAATACACGTATTGTGTTTAATTGCCTTTAATTTATCTTGTTAGATACAATATATATGTGTCCTTTCGTCCTGTTGTGGTAATATTCGACAGTCATAGAATTAATAGTCCTTATGTTGGCCCACACTGTGCGGAGTTTACGGTTGCAATATTGACTGTGGCCGTCCCAAACCTCTTAAAAAATTCAATTTATCAGACCTGGTTAAGCAACAACAACGCATTGGTCTCGGCGATGACACGATCCAAGATAGAGCTGCCTGTAGAAATATGCTGAGAAATTATCGCCAAAACGGGCGATGTGCCTACACCAGGTCGAGCAGGTCGAGCAACGCGGAACCATGGAGCGGTATAAAGAACGAGGCAAGGAAGAAGAAGGCACAGCAAAACTGCTGAAAGGAAACATTTAAATTAACTGAAGGGCCCCATAGACTCAGCGATTTATCGGCCGATCAAAGCTCATTTCTGTGGAGAAAGCACATTTTCCGTGGAAAAAACTCATTTTCTCTTGCAAATTCGGTAGTGGTACCTAAAAAATTTGCTTTCTCCACAGAAATGAGCTTTGATTGGCCGATAAATCGCTGAGTCTATGGGGCCCTTTATGCTTTCCTAACATGATAATATTTCAGTCTCCGAATACCCGTACTGAGGGGCTGATTTACAGATATTGTGGTGCACATTTTGCAGAAAATCTCAGAGCGTAGTCATTTAAAAGTTACAGTCATTCAAAGATACTAACCAAGGACTCAAATGTCGCAAAGAGGAACCAAGCACATATGGGGTTCACTCCTCATCCTCCTTCTAATGGTCGGAAGGCAATCAGGTGCCACACATTTTTCAGAAAATTTCAAAGTCCTAGCTGTATGGGTTCAAAAGTTCTGTACTTTTTTGATTGTTCTTTGAATTTGTTTCTGGATTTTCAACATTTTCTAAATTTTTAGATTTTTTCTTTCCTGTTTTTTAATTTTTTTAAAGTTTCAAATTTTCTATTTTTTCATTTTCTCAATTTTCTGAACTTTAAAAGTTCCTATTTTTGAATAAGAAAAAAATCTTTAATTTTTGTTTAAATTCTTGAACTGATGATTTTTTTCCAGTCTTCTACTCTTTCGGAATATTTTAAATTTTCTGAATTTTTTAAGTCTGTATTTTTTTTAATTTTTTGTTAACTTTCAGAACTTTCTATTTTTTTTTTTAATTTTCTAAATTTTTTTTTTATTTTCCAAAGAATTCGAAATTTAAAAAACTTTTTGAATTTTTTCCATTTTTTCTGTATTTTGCAGGTTTTATTCTTAATTTTCTAAAAATTTATAAATTTTCTGTGCTTTTTTAATTTTTAGATTTTTTAAAATTTTCTTAATAAGGAAGCAAACGCAATCGGGGTTAATTTAAAAAAAAATATATATATATGTTATGATACCATAATTCCTAATTAGAAATTTTTTGCATGGCAAGTCGACAATCATGGCAGTACCACTATATGCTGAATGCGCCATGATTGTCGAGCTGTCATCGAGAGGGACTCGTGAACAGCACTTCCGCTTAGGCGAGTACGACGTTCAGACGTCGTCGCGTGGTCATATATTTTAAATATACTTTAAAATCAAATAAAAAGTTTTTTGTTAAATCGTAACATATATATATATTAATGGCCTATATTGCTATTGTTCAAAATGTGACACGCGAACAAAACAAACGCAAAGTAGGTACCAACCAAACGCAAACGCTATGTGAATTTAAATTTTCTTAATTTTCTTTTTCGGTGCAATCCCTCGCAGGGCCTTGGGAGTGCACGATGCACGAATCTACGTTAATTTTCGTCAAATTGTAGTCAACTTTACCGTCATAATGATATTCTCAAAAATTAGTTCAACAACCAGACATTTAATAGGAAACGTCCACATTTTAAGGAGGCAGTATAAATTTTGCGACAAATTCTGATGATTTTGTAGAAAGACGGTAAAACCAATTTACGTCGTGGTTATTTAATCGTCAGAGAAAGCCTACCGTCTTTTAATAAATTTATTGAAATTTGAACACATGCAGTTCGACGCCCAGCTTCTCCGGACCTGAGGCGATGTTATGCGATGTGAACACATACAATGCGATGCCGGGCCGGACGATGCGAGGCGATGCGATTGGCGACCTGATTTTTCGAGAAGATTCTACACGGCGCTGTAGGCACTGTTTGATACTGATAGGTGCAGATATTGTGATTTTAGATCCGCTTCGTGACATGACGCTTCGAGTGTTTTACAATTGGGATTTTCCATAACTTGTACACTCAGAAAAAAATCATCACTTACATTTGAAGTGAAACATATTAAAAACAAAATTAGAATACATTAATAAATCATTTTAAAAACAAATAGTTTTATATTAAATTTAATAGGATTCATTTTAATGATCTGTTCAAATTTAACTGAAACATCGATTTGAATATATTCAATTTTGTTTTAAAGTTGTTTCATTTTGAAGGCTGTGTCCGTCAAATGTACATAAGCCCGCCGCTATTTTGTTCAGTGCAAGTAATCTCAGATAGCTTAGGTGTAGGAAGTAGGACTACGAAACGATAGGTACCCGGTTCGATTCCCAGTAGAAGCAAAATGAAAAAAAAACAAAGTTTTCAAAATATAGTAAAAAAGATAAGTATATAAAATAAATAAAAAATAAAAAAAAGGGAAAGAATATTACAATTACAATCAAGACATTTTAAATTTAATGTGAAATCACCAAATAAAGTGATATTCTCTTTTGATTTGAAATGCAGCTATTTTACAGGTACAATAATCATTTTAATATTTCCACTATTGACTCAAAATGAAATTTTTTTTAATTAAACGTAAACGTATATGGAGCCAAATAATATTTGAAAATTTTTGAATCATAGCTATTATTTTTGATTTTATAGCGATTTTTTTCTGAGTGTAATGATTAATGCGTCAAGCAACATTTTTGGAAACATGCAACGCCGTCCGTGGCGCTCATATGTCAAAAAAAAATTATGGGTGGCCGCTTTGATCGGTGACAAAAAAATTTATGGAAACAGTGTAACGTAGGTGTTTTCGAAAAAAAAAATCGGGCGCCAGGTTTGGATTTAAATTTTGTAAGTTTACTGCACTGCATGATTCCATGATTCCGTAAATATTACCAGTAGGTACCACTCATTAATCAATACCTTCAACCATTCCAGATGTCGCATAATTTTTTTTTCGTACGGGTACGCTACATACCCGATTATACTGCACTGCATATTTACACAATTGCCTTCATTACCCATACCATTTAGGTACATCGAGAACAATAACAATTTTAATGGAAAATCAGCATAAATCGCGCCTAACATCGAACTAACTAGCGCCCATCGGCGATTATTAGCGGCTCCAATGCGTATATGCCATGGAAAAGTTCCTCATCGCCCAACTCGGCCACGTATCGCAAACAATCTGACTGAATGACACAAGCGGGTTTCAGTTGGCTTTCAATTCCATTGCATGGCATAATTTTCTATGCCCATGCCCTATAATACGTAAAAACTACCTCAACTTCAAACAATAAATTATACTCACCTTAATATTCAATACTTTATCATAATTCTTCAAATGGCCGCCATCACATCGAATCAAAAAGGATTTCTCCCACATCGAATTCCAATCAACAGTTTCCTTACGGCGAAAAGAACTTCGCAATCTTCCATTAAAACTGCTCGTTCTCCTTATCGTGACCGTCCCATTTTGATTCCCATTTGTCACTTGTGCCGGCTGTGATCCAGGACCACCAATTGCGCCACTTTTATTACTAACGTACACATTCTGCCATGGTGGTCTTCCACTACCAGCTCCAGCCACTCCCGCTGTTTGCTTGCCACTTCCACTCATACGAAAACTTCGATTACGTTGAAATGGCGATACAGTCGTCTTCTTATCCTGCTCCTGCTGATGACAGTCCTTATCGCCATCACTTATTAAACGATTACGAACGGTCGAACTCGAACGTACAGGCGATTTGTGACCATTGACAACGCCTCTGGATGGCGAAATAAGAGGCACAGCATCGGTGGTTTTGCGTCGCGGCGACGGACTGGAGAGGGACATTTTCAATGGTTTCTTTCGAATGGTGACATTGTCCACTTGATCGATTCGTGGCGGTGATGATGATGATGGATCATTTGAATTCCATGAATAGTTCTCGGAACCACTGTCGCTAATCGTTTCAGAACTGACACTGTTTTTGCGATGCGTTGAATTGGTGGATGGTGGCGCGGCTGGTGGTGGACGATGATGATGCACGGAATGATGGTGATCGTGATGATCGGGTGATTTCAAAAGGATTGATTTTGCTTTTATCGTTCCACATGCATGAGCTTTTCCGGTGCAGCCACGATGAATTTCAGGTTTGAGAGATACGGATCCCGCCGCGGGGAGGCTACGAACAGGCGTAGTGCGAAGGGATTGTTCGAAAGTTTTCAGGGGCGTAAATGTTGACATGATTGTTGCAAATTTATTATTACCGACACTTGTGTGTTAACATTTTATGCAATCAGTGCACTATATACATTTCGACACTTTTCGTGAGATATGAAACTGAAATACATGCGCGTAAACTTTTACTTTCACAGATCAAACAAAATATTTTCATTTTGGGCTTATGGAGTTCAAGCGATGGCGTTGCATATGAATCTTGTACAACAATTTTATAAGACAAGAGTATTAAGTGGTCATAGTTACATGAGGATTTCAAATCTTCGTACTTTATCTTAACTTTAATGTAAACAAAGACCTTCTCTTGAGGATTCGTGCGTGCATTCAAACGCAGCAGAAATGCCTTAAGCAAACCAAAACAATCATCCCGATTAAAACATAAGACGATACACAGAGAGTATCATCACAAAATTCGATTAAGTAAGATACTACAAGTTAAATGACTCAAGTGTGTATCTTTCCACTAATTTATGGTAAACACATGTGTAGCTAAACACAAATTGTACTTATTTCACTAGAGTTTCGACAAAAATTTAAAGATGCACACAATATGCACATATGTATGTATTATGAAAATCGTATGTGGGCAGCGCAAAATGCAAATATAATACGAAGAGCAAGAGCCGCGTTTAGGTCATTAAACGTGGTCATTAGTGCTTTACAACCGGAGGTCACCAAAAAATTATTGTCCACTGTTTATTTGGCGGAATGAAACACATCAGACATCAGAGAATAAAGTGTGTGTGTGGGTTGATGAATTGAATTGGAATTAATTAACCTTTTATGAATTCGTAGTATGTTTAATTTTGTAAATTGATTTGATTTGATTGTTTCCTTTCTGAGATTTAATTTAATGAAGACTCGTTGTTGGTTGTGTTTGTTTAAGTACACATTAAAAGTGTGTCAAAAACTCATCATCTTTTGGGAAAATCAATAGTGCTGTCAAAATATCCCAATTCAGGCCTCCAAATAGAAAAAAATAGAGTAAGGCTAATTTTTGTTGTTTTTAAATCAGTGGGATCCCAGGAAACTACAACTGATTTTGCTAAAAAAAAATTGATCGGAAAGGTCCCAAAAAGGACAAAACAGGATACTCTTTAATCCTTGACCGGAGGTCGGCATGCGGGGTATCATATCAAAGGGGACTTCGAGAACATTACATATCCGGTGTTTGTTTCCTGTTTCAAGGACCCTCAAAGGAATAAATCGAGCTTAAATGGAAAATTTTCGAGTTTCCCGTGTATCTTTCCAAAGCCATAACTACGAGAATAATTGAAGTTGTCCCTACTTTTATCACTTTTCAGAATCTATAATAGCTGGAGATTCTACCATAAAATTTGCTAAGAAAAAAGTTGATCGGAAAGCTTTGAAAAAGGACATAAAAGTACACCTTGATCGAACGTGGGCATGTGGGGTGTCATATCAAAGAGGACGTCGAGTGCATTGCATGTCCGTTGCTTGTTTCCTGTCTCAAGGACACTAAATGGAATAAGTCGGGCTTAAATGGAAAATTACGGCTTTAGAAAGATGCAGATACGGGAAACACAATTTTTTTTTAAGTTGAGCCCAATTTTCTCCTTTGAGGGTCCTTGGAACAAGTAACAAGTGCCAGATATGGAATGTACTTGACATCCTCTTTGACTAAGGTGTGCAATTAGTGTCCTTTTTCAGAGCTTTCCGATCAACTTTTTTCTTAGCAAATTTAATGGTAGATTCTTCAGCTATTATAGATTCTGGAAAGTGATAAAAGGAGTGACAACTTGGATTATTCTCGTAGTTATGGTTTTGGAAAGATACACGGGAAACGCGAAAATTTTCCATTTAAGCTCGATTTATTCCTTTGAGGGTCCTTAAAACAAAAAACAAACACCGGATATGTAATGTAATCGATGTCCCCTTTGATATGATACCCCGCATGCCGACCTCCAGTCAAGGATTAAGAGTATCCTTTTTTGTCCTTTTTGGGACCTTTCCGATCAAAATTTTTTTTTAGCAAAATCACTTGTAGATTCCTGGAAGCCCACTGATTCAAAAACAACAAAAATTAGCCTTACTCTATTTTTTTCTATTTGAAATGCTAATATGACTGCACTAAAGGTAGTCCGTCAGAGACAGTGGCGCAACAGTACTCAACAAAGAAGCATTGAAGGTTTTAGGTTTTTTTTAAAGCCGGCCCACCTTAGCGCGGTGCTCGCCGTACCACGCAAAGGATAACCAGGAGAATCGAATTTTATCTTTATTTGCGTTGTTCAGTGAATTCAATCCGCTAACGCTTCGATGATCCTTTGAGCGTGGTTCGACTGTACGGTTGTGCGGGGTTCAGCCAAACTTTTTTGTGTGTGTTTCGACAAAGCAAAATGAGAGTCTGCTTAAAATTATTTCAATAAGAGGCGGTCACAGAGGAGGAATGTATTGCTTTCTTCTGACGTTTCTAGCCATTTTTGTCATTTTGTCCACTCTGCTGTCGTTAAAAGTAATAAAAAAGCTTAAAACTTTGTAAAATAAAAATCATTCATTAGAAAAATATGGTGGTCCGATAAAGGATAAAGGTTTCGCTTAACTAACGTTTCGAACATGAACATGTGTTCGTTAACCGAGGGTCCACTGTACATTTTTTTAAATGCAGTTTCAGCTCCTTTGTCGCATTTTCAAACAAGTAGGAAAAATAGTCAAAATCACCATAAAATTCGTTTTAAACGGTAGGAATTACTAAAATTGGGTCTATCATAACTGAATGAATATGGGGAGTGATCAAGAATCGTGCGCTGCCCTTGGCAATACTTCTGCACTAGATATTGATGTGACGCTAAATCAAAAAAAAAATTTTCAGTTTGACTATTTTTACGCAATCTCCATATTCTTCTGGTTGGGTACTGCACAATTTTTATCTGCTTCCGCGATTGAGAGAAAAGGGGGATTTGGTGACAGTTAAAAATTGGACGAAAATATAAAAACTATACATACGTTCGAAAAACGGCCCCAGGAGTGGTTCCAATAAGTCTATCAATGCTGAAAGACATGGTTAAGCTTCAGGAGGAGTTTATGTTGAAGGGGAATAATTTAAGAATATTGTATGGACTATGTAGTTGGTGAAAATTCGAGATAGTTAGGAGTTAAGGCACGTACCACCAAAGTTCGGCTAGTGTCGTTCTTGTGACTTTTGAGAGTCTAGTCTAATTATTAAGTTAAACCTAGGTCGCGGATTTGTTAGCGAACATTGTTTTATATGATCTAGACATTTTTTATAGAAGTATTGAGATCTCTAGCACGCTGTGAAGAATTATGTGTAAACATTCAATATCTGATTGAGAGGCCCGAGTTCATGAGCCATCGTAAATTGACTGGCTTGCAAGGGAAATCAAAATCATGACCTTGTGCTTTGAAGGCGAGTTTCCTAAGCACTACACTAACCAAATTACAGAAACGTATAGCCTCCTCAGCTGAAACAGGTGGAAGACAAACCCATTATCGATCGAATCACAAGCTTTTATTAGTTCTCTTTCGCAAATTGTTATGGCGCAGATATTGCCCTCAGTGAAGTCTACGAAAGTGCAGCTGAACTTTAGCTTTGTCTCGTATGATGTGAAATGACTACAAAACACCAAAAACAGGAACCACTTTCGTCAGGGCAATTTTCGCGAAGCCCTGGGTGGAGCACTGTACCAGTGCCGACATTGATTCGCCAAACAAATGATGGGAGAGCTGATGTCTCTGGGAATAGTTCTCCAGCGGTACATACTTAACGGGAAAGTAGTCTGCAACAAATTTACAACTAATCTGACTCCGCAAAATACATGCTGAAATTCTCATGCAAATATTTAATTTTAGCTGTCACAGTCACAGTACATACAGTTTTAAAATTCACCACTCCGCAAATTGAGTAATCTGACCAGATTAAGTAAATATGTGAATAACTTCGAGCGGTAATCTGGAAAGTCAGCTAGCGGCATTCTCTCCATATAAAATGCGTAAAGTCTCTCAAGACAGTGGTTCTTAAACTTTTGTGCATGAGCGACCACTTGATAAAATTCGTTAATTGCCGCGGACTACCAAATTGCGGAGCTCCATACAAATCTTAAAGTACCGAATATCACGTGTTTCAATGATTGTATTATAGTGTAGTTCCTAGGTGATTTCAGATTGCAAAGTGTGGTGGAGAAATTTTTTTTTGTTTCTTATGTTTTTTTGGGGTGCTGAGCTCGAATCCAGAGCTTCCCACCAAAATTTCGTTGCGGAACAGGTTCACAACCGCGAAAAATCCCAACATTTTCGGAGTTTTCCGGTTTTTTGTTTATAACTCCGAAAGTACATTTCTCCGAAAATCTGTCCATGAAAATATTAGAGAAAACATAATTGCGGGTCCAACGCACCATTAATCATTAAAATGTGTTAAGCGGTATTGCTTACAATTAAAAGTCATTTTTTGGTGTTTTTTGCAATTTGGACCCTTTTTTGCAACGAAATTTTGGTGGGAAGTTACGGATTCAGGTTCTGCAAATACATAATGTACGAGAAAAATGCAACTTTTGCGACCAAAAATGAAAAACCGTTCAATCTCAAAATTTTATTCATAATATTGGAACTATGTTAAAAATGGCAAATTTAAAGTATCAATTGTAGTAATACTGCTCAACGGATTTATAATATTTACATCTCTTTGGACGCGCAATTTTCAAAAATAAATAAAATATTCATGGAGAGTTTTTCGCAGAAATAAATAGTTTCAGTGTTAGGGGCCAAATAACGAAAAAAAAAAACAGAAAAAAATTTAGGGTTTTTCCCGATTTTGACCCTGTTCCGCAACGAAATGTTGGTGGGAAGCTCAGCACCCCAAAAAACATAGGAAACAAAAAAAAATTTCTCCACCACATTTTGCAATCTGATGTACTAGGTTTATCACGTAGTAACTACACTATTAATTAATCCTTTCCAATATGGAAACTGATCGCAGCTAGTAGAATTTAATCCAAAACATTGAGTGCCACGTATCGCAATCTTTGTGAGTCGACGGATGTTGCCACAATCTAGATGCTTTTAAAGAGGGCCGTGAACCGCTTAGCGAATCCAGAGCGCATAATCATCTACTCGACCAAACTTTCTCAACAAATGTGTGTGTTCCGGAAATTTTAAAACATTTTTCTCACTTCAGAACGCAGAAAATGTGGTCTATATGGGGACGTGTATGAAGAAACCCAAACGAATTGCGTTGGTATTCTGTTTCGCTTTGAGGGCAATATTGAAAAAAGCCTAAGAGTAAAAATTTCTCAAAAAACGGCGCTATTTTAGCCCAATCATACCACCCACGTATTTTTCAAAACCATACATATTACATACATATACAAATTCCTACGCTAAATAGCATATACAATTCGCAACTGCCATAAATCTCATACATCAACGATTGGGCGGGCCAAGATTGCGTAGATGACCGAGAGCTCGCTGCGATTACTCGTAGGTCAGGAAAACTATCAGTTGGGGTTCCGAAACTGGTGGACAATGTCGCATGATCGCGATAATTGGAAGTCAACGATGTAGGCAACCAAGGTGCGACGGACGTCGAGCAACCATGCCACATTGATAATGATACCAAAGAGAATTTAATACATAGAGCGCTAAATTTTGTTGAATTTACATTCGAGAAATTTGTAAACAATTTGTCGGCTCCGCTCGTGTCGGTTGAATGAAAATTGAGCAAAAATTACAGCCGACCGTTCACGAAGTGTACTCTAATCTACAACATGCACTTTATATGACATAAAATGACAACCCACTTGCACACCATTTCAAATGCATTTGCCTACATCTGGGAAAAAATAGAATCGAAGTAAATAGTATTTACCACTTTACATCCTGTAGCTTTTACTTAAAAAATTTGACAGGAAATTATTCGGCTATCATCGTGTAATCAAAATGGTAGTTCTCAGATTTCATTCATCTTAGTCTAGTCAAAATATGTATCCCAATTCAGGCATCCAAATAGAAAAAAAAATAGAGTATAGTGTTATTTTTAAATCAGCGGGTCCCAGGAAGCTAAAACGCATTTTGCTAAAAAAAAATTTATCGGAAAGGTCCCAAAAAGGACAAAAAAGGATACTCCTTAATCCTTGACCGGAGGTCAGCATGCAGGGTATCGAATCAAAGCGGACGTCGATTAAATTACATATCCGGTGTCTGTTTCCTGTTTCAAGGACCTTTAACGGAATTAATCGAGCTCAAATGGAAAATTAGCGAATTATCGTGTTTCCCGTGTGTACCTTTCCAAAGCCATAACTAGGAGAATAATTCAAGTTTTCACTACTTTTCTCACTTTTCAAAATCGATAATACCGTATGATTCTACCATTCAATTCTAAGAAAAAATTGATCGCAAAGCTTTGAAAAAGGACCTTTTTATGTCCTTTTTCAAAGCTAATTATACACCTTGACCAACGTGGGCATGCGGCGTGTCATATTGTATTGTATTCCTGTTTCAAGGACACTAAATGGAATAATTCAGGCTTAAATGGAAAATTACGGCTTTGGAAAAATACAGATAAGGGAAACACGAAACTTTTTCATTTGAGCCCAATTTTCTCCTTTAGGTGTCCCTAAAATAAGTAACAAACGCCGGATATGGAATCTACTCGACGTCCTCTTTGATATGACACCCCGCATTCCCAAGTTCGATCAAGGTGTGTAATCAGTGTCCTTTTGTGTCCTTTTTTAGGACTTTCCGATCAATTTTTTTTCTTAGCAAATTTAATGGTAGAATCTTCAGATTCGGAAAAGTCAGAAAAATACTGACAACTTGAACTATTCTCGTGGTTGTGGCTTTGGAAAGATACACGGGAAACACGATAATTCGATAATTTTCCATTACGCTCAGACACCGGATATGTAATGTACTCAACGTCCCCTTTGATTTGATACACCGCATGCTGACCTCCATTCAAGGATTAAGGAGTATCCTTTTTTGTCCTTTCTGGGACCTTTCCGACCAATTTTTTTTTTGTTTTAGACTCATGGAAGCCCACTGAATCAAAAACAACAAAAATTAGCCTTATCTATTTTTTTCTATTTGGATGCCTGAATTGGGATACATATTTTGACTGGACTAAGATGAATGAAATTTGAGAACAAATCTGACAATTTAGTGTACCCTATAGTATGCCTACAATATACGTGTGAACAAATTTCACACATAGGTACTCTCTGGATGGGACCTTTTTTATATGGAGTGACAGTTCTATTAGTTATTGTTCAATGATGATACATCTCAGTCAAAACAGTTAACACTACATACTCTACCTCAAACAAAGCCATTTTTTAGGGTTTTTTAGATTTTTCAAAAAACACTTATGAAATCGATTTTGTCCGTCCGTCTGTCTGTCCGTCCGTCTGTCTGTCCGTCCGTCTGTTCACTCTCGCACTCGCGAACGGCTTAACCGATCGTCATGAAATTCGGTAGGAATGTGTAGAATGTTAACAGTCTTTGGCACGAAATACTTAAAAGTTGGTAGGGCAAAAATAACAGGGTGTCCCGGACATTTGAAAATTTGTTCATTAAATAACTCGCGAACGGCTTAACCGATCGTCCTGAAATTTGGTAGGAATGTGTAGAATGGTAACAGTCTTTGGCACGAAATACTTAAAAGTTGGTATTGCAAAGATAACAGGGTGTCCCGGGCATTTGAAAATTTGTTCACTAAATAACTCGCGGACGGCTTAACCGATCGTCCTGTATTTCGATAGGAATGTGTAGAATAGTAACAGTCTTTGGCACGAAATACTTAGAAGTTGGTGCGGCAAAGATAACAGGGTGTCCCTTTGGTTTAAAAATTTGTTCCCTAAATAACTCAAGAACGACTTAGCCGATAGTAATGATTTTTGGTAGGAATGTGTCGAATCATAACAGTCTTCAGCACGAAATACTTACACGTTGGTAGGACAAAGCTAACAGGGTGTCCCGGAGATTTGAAAAAGTCGACTTTTTTAGTTTTTATCGGACATGGACGTATGGATACTCAAAGCAAAGAACTCGATGGGTCTATTTCATATCAGTTGCTTTTCACCAGTTTGGAGTAATGGTAACGGAGTTACAGCTAATAAATTCAGTTAATATGTGAATCCATGATACATAGTAAATCTATTTTTGGATTCGTCTAATTAAAAGTGTTACGTCTAATTAAAAGTGTTTCATTCTGAAACGCGTTTATTTAGACCAATCCAAAAATAGATTTACAAGCAGCATTTCGTTAATATTGTGCATAATTCTTATATTTATTACCTATAAAATATACGTGCAAAATTATTCACTATATATGTATCCAAAATCTAAAAAAACCCTCGTATTGCGGGCGCAGCCCTCTGTACGCCGGTATTTTTATACCCTTCGCTTATTAAGCGTAAAGGGTATATTAACTTTGTCATGAAGTTTGTAACGCATTGAAGGAAGCATCTCCGACCATATAAAATATGTATATACAGTAGAGCGTCGATTATCCGAACTAATGTCGACAAGGGTGGTTCGGATAAACGAAAGTTCGGTTAATCGAGTTTCCATATAAAAATTAGGAAAGAGCCCAAATGTGAAATTAAGCGACAAACTGAAAACATTTAAAACGACTAGAACTGAACAAAAATAAAAAAATCGAGAAATTCGAGGTAATTAAGCGATGCAGATGAGAGATTGCTTCCTTAAAATCCTTGATTTTTTACTTAATTTAATGTCTGTCATATGAAAAGAAGCTGATTTCCTGGTTCGGTTAATCGAATGTTCGGATAATCGACGTTCGGATAATCGACGCTCTACTGTATATGATCAGCGTGACGAGCTGAGTCGATTGGACGATGTCCGTCTGTCTGTCTGTCTGTTGTGACGCGTTTTGCTCGGCCAGTTTGAAAGCTGAAATTTTGCACACATGCTTCTTTTTGTTGCAGGCAGTTTGTATGTTTGAATCGCTAAAATCCGACAAGGGGGTCGTGGGGCTGCCATACAAACCTACCCCCCAAATTTAGGTTCTTCTTAGAAAAACTTTTTTATTTATGCACCAATTTCAATCAAATTTCACACAAATGTGTTTTAATTAGTAACACATAACATATGTAAAAATCTACCACATCGGACAATGGGGGCGTGGGGCTGCCATACACACCTAGTCCTCCAAATTATGTTCTTCTAAAAAAAATTTTTTTTATTTTCTCATGAATTTTAATAAAATTTCGCACAAATGTGTTTCTGGTCATACCACAAAACATATGTAAAAATGGACCAAATCGGACGATGGGGTCATGGGGCTGTCATAGAAACCTAGCTCCCCAAATTAAGTTTTTCTAAGATTTTTTTTTATTTATACACCGATTTCAACCAAACTTCACACAAATGTGTTTCTATTGATGACACAAAACATATGTATAAATAGATGGAGTCGGACCATGTGGTCATGGGGCTACCATACAAACCTGGCCCCCCAAACCAAATTTTTATAAGAAAAACGTTTTTATTTGCACACCAATTTCAATCAAACCTAAGAAAATTATATTTCTATTGATGCCACAAAACAAACGTGAAAATAAATGAAATCGGACTATGGGGTCGTGGGGCTACCACACAAACTTGACCCCCAAAATTAGTTTCTTCTAAAAAATACTTTTTTAGTTGGACACAAATTTCAACTAAACCTCATGGAAATGTATTTTTATTGATGGTACAAAACATATGCCCTAATGAATTATATCGGACCATGCGGTCATGGGGCTGGCATATAAACCCAACCCTCAAATTAGGTTCTTCGAAGAAAACCTTTTTTATTTGTCCACCAATCTGAACCAAATGTGTTTTGATTGATGCCACAAACATACGTAAAAATTGATGGGAAGGTCATAGGGCTGCCGTACGACCCCCTTCCCCCTCTTTTTGGTTCTTATAAGAAACCCACGTCCCCGCTTCGCCCGATAAAACTTCGCCCCGGCACTTATGAGAAAATTCAAAAGCATGGAAGCGGGGAGGACTGAACACTAGTCATAGGTACGCCCGAAAAAACTTTTAGAGCGAGGGGAGCGAAGGGTATCCAAATTTCGGCCGCGCCCGAAATTAGCCTCGGTCTCGTTTTAAATTAATCTGCAAGTAGTCTGGTCGTTGTGGTGATTAACGCGACAACCCTTAAGCAAGGATCGCTCGGTAAAACTCAGCAGTTACGTATGCTCGAGCGGCATCCTCAATTATCTTTTCTCAAATTTCAACTGTATCTGTATAGCTCAAATATATTTTTTTGTTTTACTACTGTTCACACTTTCTTGAACACTGAGCTTCCATCACAGATAAACTAGCTTACGCAATTCTGCTAAAATTCTGTATTCAGCTCCTCCCGCTTTCCGCTTTCACTTAAAAAATCTATCAAATAAATCCATTTATCCCAAGTATCAGAGGTACACGTCTTTATTAGCTAATTGCAACGATAAACTGTAGAAGCAAATTGTTTAATCAGCTGTCGAACAAGGAAATTCAGTTTCACCATTTTGTGTGTATGCAATGCTAAACAATTTTTTATGAATAGTCTTTCAAAATTCTCTTTGAAATTTGTAGCGGGGGTCCAAGAAGTTTCAAAAAAGAAAATCCAAAAATAGAAAACTACATAATCTATATTTCAAAATCAACATTTTTATGAGAATCGTGTCCTCCTTAGCGCCGACAGTATAGTTTAAATCTATTTTAGGAAGAAAACTACATTATCTCCTGCATGCATTTAAAATTCATTGAGATTTGAATTTGTAAATTTCCAAAACAATTTCAATTGCCTAACTTTAGAAATGATATCAGAAAATTGTTTCGATTTGTTGTAAGTGTTCACCGCAGGGAACATTGATTAGCAATCGGTTTGGTTTATCGTTCTTTTGCAAAATCATTTTTTTTATTATTTCCAAATACATAATTATAAAATTTATATTCTACATGTGAAACCGATTACATGCGTAAATAGTCCTTGATCTGTAAGAGCTCAAACATGTGCTTATACAAAATGGACCTAAATCAATCACGCCAGATGAACAAACAATTCCTTTATATCCATTTAAATCAAAATAGACATTTATAGCAGTTCTTAACAATTTCATTCGTGTATTCGAATATGTTACCTCCTAATAGTTTAATATGCATAGAAGGTAGTATGAATGTTTACCAAGAAAAAGATACTTCCGATTGTAATTCACAAGACTATAAAAATTGTTTGAACACATTTCCGAATTATCAACTGGGCACAGACATGCCTACGCTGATTTAATATCCTCACTGGACCTATACGAATTTGCTATGAAATAACTGCCTGAAAGCTATCTTAACCTATACATTTCAAACTATGGAGTGTAGGTGATATCTGAGAAATTCGATATTTCTTTCCAAAAAAAAAATGTGAAGGTGGATCTTACATGTAAATAAACTCTTTTGACAAGACGATAAAAATGCTAATGCATGCAGACATACTATTCCTGAGATAACTGTGATCGCGCGCATCCATTTGATGTATCGTGCATTTTGATAATCAATTTTGTTTTATTGGAATTCCGATAATTTTTCAAACGATTAACTTCTCTAAGTAACGATGACCTACATGTCAGTTTTTATTGGATAAATGATATGCAAATAAATGGGAGGGGAAAATGCATTTTTTTTGGTTCAATGGGAGTTTGTATGATAAAAATATGTCGATATCTAAAATTGTTGAATTTTAGTTAATAGAGCTTTTATTTAAATCATCGTTCGGTTGAATTCGTTAATTTTGAAAAAGATGACAAGATGCATTTTCGATAATTTGAATTTAATGGTTTTTATTTTAAATAAACACAAAAAACATCGTTTTAAAGTTGAATGAACCTATTTTGGACTCGTGTATTTATTTCACGGTTCAGTTATGTATATCTAGGCCAGATGGCTACTAGTGCGATTAGCAATATTTGTTTTGTTTATTTATAAATTCTGATTGTTCATGAATCATGATGTCTGTCTAATTACAGGAATTTCGCAAAAATAGGGATTGTTATATGTATTTTTTTCCGTATAATAATTTCTTATCAAAGCAGAACTCATATCCATTCCAGCCGAGAATGTAAGGTCTTTGGAAAAATATATATGAAGAATCTGCCTCTCATCTTAATAATAGTAGAATAAAGTAACCAAATGCAAATAGGAACAAAATATACAAACATAAATATCGATAAGTCCATCCATTATTACTATCATATATTTAGCCTTAAACCGGTTAAAAGTATCTATCACACATTTATCGAACAGATCAAAAGATAAATAGTCACACATATCTAATGGCGCCAGCTATCACATTCTGTTTCATCTAAAACTATGTCTTCATTAATATTTTTGCAATAAATTCACATAGTATGTATTTGATTTTGAATTTCAAGTATGTAGATCAATAAAATACAATATTTAAATATAATAATCAACAATCTGAAGGATTTAAACTTAGTGGTACAATCTTAATCTGTCTGTGATTTATAAAAAAGATCCTGCTACTTTTAACTATGAACTTTTTCTAAATCAACTTTTCGCCAAATCAACAAATTGGTCGTATTTCAGTATTTTTATTACTGATGATAAGCAAATGATGTGGTTAAATCAAATGAAATTCGCAGTTTCGGAGAAAAAAGCACCGAATAACTAAACTAATTCATACTGCTTTGCATAAAAAAAAAGAAACATTTCTTGCGATAAGATCAATGATCGCAAAATATTGATATCAATCGATCGTATTTTCTTTAGACAAATCAATGTGATTCCAGAAAAAAAAATAAAAATTCCAGATAGAGATTTCAAGATTCATATGAACATTGTGTAATTAAATTACGCCTTCGATTTGTCTATACAGTGTAGTTAGGAAAGTTTGATGAATATCACTGACACATTTTGCCTTTAAATATTTGCATTATGCTCATACTATTTTATTTATGCAAAACTCTTATGATAGTTGATTCGTTGAAATCTGAGATACACATCGTGAGAATTAGAAATTCAATTTGACTAAATCTTCCGGCTTTAGATAAAAATCGGTCAGATTTGATCACTATATATATCAAATTTCCCACAATCAAATGTGTACAAATTCATAACTGTATACAGTGTACGCTCTCATAACCGGACACCATCGAGACCAAAAAAGTTGTCCGCTTATTAGAGGTGACCGCTTAATAGAACGTATGTTTAATATTTTTTTATTTTTGTATCATCCACAAAAAGGAAAGAAATCACACCAAAGATACTGGACGCAATTTATGAAAGTCTATAGAGTCAGACAAGAAATTGAAGAATTCAAAAATAAGTATATTAAAAAAAGAAGTTCACCTTTGAGGCCTTGGTGATGCAAAGGGATGCCAGCTCAACAAGTGTTGAGCGAATAAACATTATGCTAAAATAAACCCTATAAACAGGGGTAGGTTTAACTTTTGCGAGACCCCGGGCAACCGATTTTTGCGAGACCCTTGACATATAAATATTGAAATTAAATTATTGAAATATCAAAAAAGCGAATTAATTTTGTATAGTACATTAATACAGTATATCGTGTTAAATCTTCAACGAGTGATATACACGGCATCGATACAATAAATAATTATTATACCCTATACCCATAAGATGGTATAGAGTATATTGTTTTTGTTACGCCGATATTATGTAACACCTCAAAGGAGCCACCGGAGGTATGGCAAAGTACGAGGGTAGTCTGATAAGTACCCAGCCTCCCCGCCTGATGGTGTCAGTATCGCAAGAGCAATTTACTATCATGTAGTACATTCTTCTAGACGGCAACTGTCCAAAATTCAGCCGGATCAGACTCGTAGTTTTGCTTTGGCCACGTGTGAAAGCTGGAGTGTCCGCCGATTTTAGAAAAATGGAAAAAGAGCAATATCGGCTGGTGTTTCGATTCTTGTTTTTGGAAGGGAAATCGCGCAGCGAAATCAAAGAGCGTTTGGATGCTGTGTACGGTGACTCTTCTCCTTCGATGGCGACCGTCAAAAATTGGTTTAGCAAGTTTCAACGTGGTCGCACGTCGGTTTTTGATGAGCCACGGCGTCCAGGTGCCCCGAAAACGGTTAGCACGTAGGATAACGTGACAAAAATCCACGATCTCGTATTGACAGACCGCCGATTGAAGGTGCGAGAGATAGCTGAGACAGTAGGCATTTTAAAAGATCGCGTGGGTCATATCCTGCATGAAATTTTGGGCATGAGAAAGCTGTCGGCGCGATGTGTGCCGCGTTTGCTTACTCCGGACAACAAGCGCAACGGTGAGACCACTTCAAAGCAGTGTTTGACGCTGTTTAAGCGCAATCCGAAGGAGTTTCTGCGTCGTTTCGTGACAGTCGACGAAACTTGGATACACTGGTACATACCAGAGACGAAGGAACAGTCGAAACAGTGGACTTCAGCCGGCGAACGTGCTCCGAAGAAGGCGAAGACTGCTCCATCGGCCGGAAAGGTGATGGCCAGCGTTTTCTGGGATTCACAAGGTGTGATCCACATCGGCTACCTGCAGAAGGGCAACACGGTCAGAGGGCTGTACTATGTCGAATTATTGGGCCGATTCGACGCCGAATTGAAGAAAAAACGGCCCCACTTGGCAAAGAAAAAAATTCTCTTCCACCATGATAACGTACCGGATCACACCTCCGCCCGCCAACGCCAAACTGGACGAATTGGGCTACGAACTGCTGCCCCATCCACCGTATTCTCCAGATTTCGCCCCGAGTGACTTCTTTTTGTTTCCAAGCTTGGAAAAGTCACTCGCCGGGCAGAAATTTCAGTCGAATGAGGAGGTCATCGCCGGCCGCCACGGAGGCCCACTTTGCAGGCCTCACTCAATAAGCCATGTCAACTAAAAACTGCGCGTCCAAAACGGCCGAAACTTTGGTGAGTAACTGTTAAAAGATGCACAACTACATTCACTAGCTTTTATTGACGAGTGGCGCCATCTTTGAGTTGAGGTCGGAAACTTTTCAGACCAGGGTCGGTCCCTGAATCGAATCCGTGTGTCTGTCTGTTAGCACGATAACTCCCGAAATACTGAAGCTAGCGGTTTGAAATTTTGGTCAAATGTTTGTTTTGCTAAAATCTTGGACGGTATTGAAAATGGTCCAAATCGGACCACGGGTTCCCCTGCCTCCCATACAAAGTACCCCTCCTTGATATTTTAATTCGGCCATAACTTTCGGTAGAATATCGCTATCGACTTGAAATTTTGATCAATGTCTCATTCTGACATATACTTTGAGTTCATGGAAAGTGGAGTAGGTCCGACTACCCGTACCTTTACTTCCCCTACAAAGTTATATTCGGCCATTTCTTTTGTTAGAATGTCACGAAAAACTTCAAATTAGTATCAAATGGTAGCCGTTGGATGCCTTGACAAGGTAATAAAGATGTGTCAGGTCCGACCCATCTACCCCTCCATCCCCACAAAAAATATGAGATTGAATATTTTGGGTTTTTCTTGCCTTCTAGGTCTATACATGGGTATAGGGTATACACTCATCGTGCTATTCGCACGATAAGAACTCGTTCTCGTTTTACTTAATTATTATTATTTTGCATTAAAAAATGAGATGAGAGATGAGAGGTTTCATGCATTAGACATTGACAGCCGACCTTTTTTCAAGTTGAGTCCAACTGAAAATATAAAAGTGTAATGAAATCACCTTTTTAGACAGGTCCTAGGGTTCAACTTAGGACAATCACGCCAGTTATTTAGCTATCCTTATTAAAGGGCACCTTTTCTAGAAGTTAAGAAGATTAAAATAACAGTTGCACCAAAAAATCCAATGAATACCTATTTGTCTAGTTGAGGTTGTTGATTTTCATTCAGAAGCTGATCGTGATCGTAAAAGAATACAATTTCATGTAAGACCGCGGTACTTAAAAAGCTATTAACTAATGTGCTTTTAAATCAGCTGCAATAAAGACTGTTACGATTCTACACATTCCTACCAAATTTCATTACGATCGGTTAGTGAACAAATTTGTAAATGTCCGTGACACCCTGTTATCTTGGCCATACCAATTTTTAAGTATTTCATACCAATGACTGTTACTATTCTACACATTCCTACCAAATTTCATGACGATCGGTTAAGCCGTTCGCGAGTTATTTAGTGAACAGACGTACGGACAAAATCGATTTCATAAGGGTTTTTTGAAAAATCTAAAAAACCCTAAAAACTGATTTTTTTTTACACCATTTTAAATTATTTTCTAAACAGGAACTTTTGACATCCCTTTTTCAACCCGTTCCATATTGTGTTAAAATACGTATGGATATACGGATTTACATTTTCGCTCTTGCGTAGCGTCATCGATCTTCCCGTGGTGCGATCTTTACCGAATTTGATACATGATCCTTTGATGGCCCTGACAACGGCTCGGTGGTCACAATTTTGGTTAGTAGCCGTAGTTTCACCGTTGAACGAAAACGCATCCTTCAATTAATTCCCCTGGCTCACCCATTGGCCCGATTTCGATAAACCTTAGATGCTAATTAAAAGGTGGGGTCCTTAATATTTTAGTACCGGCACTTATGGCACAAAAGGTCCTTTATGGGGGGGGGGGTTCAATATAGACGATATGAATATCAAAATACTGGATTCGTTGAGATGAGTCCTCCCCCATAATACAAATGAAGTGATTTTGCAATTTTGGAAACATAATATTATCTACCACCAAAAAACACAGTTTTCTATATAGGAAGCAGAGTATGGGCATGATGAGTGTGGTTCGAAAGGGGATGTTTAGCGCAATGTATGTGATCAGTTTTAGAGGATTTTCGGCCTTTTGGAGTGACAGGATAAACGCTGGATCCTCGTTTAAAATAATGTAAATGACATATCTAATCATAGGAAAGGAAAAAAAATATTAAGCTTTCGTCGTAACAAATATAGTATGTGTTGTGTTTTACATAATAATACACGACTTGTTCACTTAACAACAATTCACTTTATTCCAGAGGTTAATTCTTACCATGCTGCTTAAGCGAGGTTCTATCTCTGACTACCGGAAGGGCTCTCTCGTAATTATCATTAAGTTGGTATTTACAATGAGTGCGTTCAATATTGGTTACATTACATACATTACAATTCTCCGCCATTAAAATTAGTTATTTATTCAATAAAAGAAAATAATTCATTTAATTCGTTTTAAGTCAATCAAATAAAAATACAATTAAACAAAATAAACAGAATGTTCCCACTCGCAAAATGTCTTTCAATTTCGATCTCCTTCAATTCATCAACCTTCAATAGATTCCAAATCTTTGCCTTGTTTATGTATATTTCAAAGAATTGGGCTTGGCTTTCCTATCAGGCTGACATCTTTTGAACTTTGCAATAGAGGTAGTTGGTAATTCTATTTTTTGCCTAGATACTGGAGTGCTTTGGTCGCTGTTGGGAATCTGCTCATTCTTTAAACCTGGCAATAAATCCGGTTGATCAACTTCTATTGGGCTACTTTTAATGCTGGGGTACGTTATATTCCTGTCTTTTCCTATATCATCGGATAATCCTACGACTACTTGTTTCAACCTACTTTTCAATTGGTTTTGATGTCTTTTCCGCAATTCGTTCGTATCCTCTAACTTCACCACATAAGTTCTCTTACCTAGCACTTCTTGGATAATTCCCGGTATCCAGTACTTATTATTATTCCTATATTCGCGGAGCCAGATACTCTCCCCCCGATTATACGAAGTATCTTTTTTACCCCTGTAGTGCTCTATTTGTCTCCCCTGTGCTTCTTTTACCTTATTTGCAGTAGCAGTATACTCATTAGATTTTTTGGTTATCCTTGGCACGACCAGCTCGAATCGTGTTCTTAATTGCCGGCCAAAAATTAATTTCGCAGGTGTTTCACCTGTGGTGCAGTGTGGAGTGGTACGGTAATCTAACAGAAATTTATTCAGGGCTTCGGAAATGTTATTTTCACTCTGCCTGATTATCTTTTTCACCGAATTTTTAAAGACTTTCACGCAATTCTCTGCTTGTCCGTTAGATTCAGGGTGAAATGCCCCTCCTGTTAAATGCTTCACTCCATAGTGCTTACAAAACTGCTTAAATTCTGCAGACAAAAAACTCTTCGCATTGTCGGAAACAATTGTCTTCGGTATTCCCATTCGACTGAAAATTTCCATTAATTTGGCAATTGTGGTTTCCGTATTCATATTTCTAACCTCCAGAATTTCGGGCCATTTACTATTAGTACAGTATTTAAAGACACAAAACGGGCGTTTACTTAAAAAAAATACGTAATGGCTGAAATTTGCTGGAGATGTTAGGGGACATGTCTTTTATCTAAAACTGAGTTTTCGTATTTGTGGGGGTGGGGGAAGTTGGAGTATATTGCCTATTTATAGGCGAATTTTGTATTTTTCGTTAATATCATTCTTACTGTTGACCCTACAGTAAAGTGATGTATAGGAGTTTTGTTTCTAATCAAATTATGTATCCAACGGTACCTACATAAATTTCATCGGTCAAGTAGTTCCGTTATAATGACCAGTTAAAGGTGAAAATAGTACCAATAATGGGAATATTTTGCTTAAATAAAACATGTAATGACTGAAATTCGGTGGAGTCATTAAGGGATGCGCAAAGCAAAAAATGGTCTCCAGAGATTATATTTTCTGGTATGTAGTTGTACGGCGAACGTTTCGCAGGCTCAATTTCTCACGAATGAAAATAATAAGCATCGACTTATCCAGTTTTTGAAAAATTATTTTAATGAGGCGGGCATTAGGGTAGTCCAAGCTCCAGGAGACGCTGATTCTGATATCGTCCGAGAAGCATTAAATAAGGCTATAGTTCCTACGATTTTGTGAAAATTATGGCCTCAGATATTGATATCCTTGTGTTATTAACGGCACTAGGTAAAGGATATAAAAACGTGTTTTTTGAAAAACCAAGCTCAGGTCGCACTCCAACAAAATTATTTTCGACTTCAGCTATGGAGAACAAATTAAAGAAAACATTTTATTCTTACATGCTTTTTCTGGGTGTGATACAACATCTGCAACTTACAACGCCGGTAAAATGAAATGTATTTCAACGCTACAGAAAGACCCCGACTTATTACACTCAATTCAACGCTTTCAAAATGAACGTGTGTCGCCATCCGAAATAGCCTCTATTGGGCAATCGTTTTTTTTATAAACTTTATGGTGGGAAAAAAGAAAATGAAAGCCTTAATTATCTGCGCTTTAGACGTTTCCTTGAGTTCTCGAAAAAAAATAATTTCAGTTTGGCCTCACTACCGCCTACTGAAGATGCCGCCCGCCTACATGCGTTCAGAGTGTATCATCAGGTTCAAGAATGGATTGGTAATTACATGGACCCTGAAGACTGGGGTTGGACAAAAACTTCAAATATGTACCGGCCTATTCCCTGCGAAAAAGAACCAGCCCCGCCAAATTTATTGAAAGTTATTTCGTGTGCTTGTAAAACTGGTTGTGGAAAAGCATGTGGGTGTAGGAAAGCAGGATTAAAGTTCTCTCCAATTTGTATGGTTTGTTGTGGAAACGCGTGTAGCAACATACCTGACTTTTCTACTCTTACCGAAAACGACGACTTCCTCTATACCGATGGGCTTTTTCCATCGAACCCAGAAGGATACGAAACTGGTCACAATTGTAGCGCAAGCAATAATGAGTCCAAAAGAGAGGAAGAAAATCAATCTAAGAAACCAAAATTGAGGTAGTCATATGTTTTTGTTACATCAATAAAACTCCAGCGACTATGTAAAGAAATTCTTTTATTTTTATTTTTTGGAACGCTAATTGACCTAGCTTGATTTTGATCTCGTTAAAGATATAATAATTCAATCACCAAGAACACACATTTATACAACTTCGCATAGCGAAGTTTTTAGCAATCACTAAATACACATTTAAATAAGCAATTTACACCAACTTCCTCCATCCCAACTAATACGAAAACTCAGCTTTAGACAAAAGATTCGTCTCTTGCTACATAAATACGTTTTTTTTTAAAGAAAATAGCCATTTATTGAAGAGTTTTGACCCTTGACCGGTAACTAAAACGGGTCTACTTGACGCACGATATTGGCTTAGGTACCGTTGAATAGACAATTCGATTAGAAACAAAACTTCTACACATCACTTTACTGTAGGAACACCAGTAAGAATGATATTAAGGAAAAACACAAAATGCCCCTATAAATAGGCAAATTACTATAACTTCCCCCACTCCCACCAATACGAAAACTCAGATTTAGACTTAGGGCATTCTGCTTAACATCTCCAAAAAATTTCAGCCATTACGTGTTTTACTTAAGCCAAATATTCTCATTATTAGTGCTATTTTGCCCTTTAACCGGTCATTATAACGGAACTATTTGGCCTACGGTACTAACTTAGGTACCGTTGAATAGACAATTCGATTATAAACAAAACTTCTACACATCACTTTACTGTAGGAACACTAGTAAGAATGATATTAAGGAAAAACGCAAAATTCCCCTATAAGTAGGCAAATTACTATAACTTCCCCCACTCCCACAAATACGAAAACTCAGATTTAGACTTAGGGCACGTTGCTTAACATCTCCACCAAATTTCAGCCATTACGTATTTTTTTTAAGTAAAATATACCCGATTACTGTACTATATGACTATCTATAACTATTAGAAAGTATTTTCCTATAAATGGGCCACAAAAATCTATGTGCAACCTTTCCCATGGTTCGTTCGGCCAAGGCCAAGGTTTCAGCTGCACTTTTGGAGGATCTGCCTGTTGCATGGCACAAACCATACATTCTCTAGCCGTCGTTTCTATATCCTTGTCTATTCCCGGCCAATAAAAATAGCAGCGAGCTCTGGCTTTCATTTTGACCACCCCAAAATGAGACGAATGTAGTTCAACTAATATTTTATTTCTTAATACCTGTGGTATTATAACCCTATACCCTCTCACAATACAGCCTTCTTCAATGGAAAGCTCATTTCGCATTGTATAATAGGTCTTTAAATCGTTTTCTGATATTTTTTCTGGCCAACCGTTCAAGATACATTCTTTTATTCTTCGTAGAATTGGCTCCTTGTTAGTTTCTTCTTGAACTATTGCAAGGGTTACTGGTAATTCCGATTCCTGGAATACGTAATTTACGTAAATTGGCTGTTCTAATATATCCTGTTCCTTAGAAAAATCTACACAAGCCGTACTACTGGGACTTCTTGATAAGTAATCTGCATTATTATCCGTAGTTTTAATGTATTTTATCTTGAAGTCGTAACCGGACAGAAAAAGAGCATAGCGCTGTAACCGATGTGCGGCCATTTGGGGAATGCCTGACTTATTTCCAAAAATGGATGTAAGTGGCTTACAATCAGTATGTAAGACAAATGTTCGGCCATACACATACTGATGGTAGTGTTTCACCCCAAAGTAAATGGCTAATACCTCTTTCTCCACCTGGCTATATCTTCCTTCAGCTTCGCTAAGCACCCTTGACGCAAATGCGATTGGCCTCATACTACCATCTGCGTAAATATGCGACAAGATTGCCCCTATTCCATAACTACTAGCATCTACCGACAGCTGTAGCGGTAATTCTGGGTTGTAGTGAGCGAGAACCTTTGCTTCCACTAACATTTGTTTTGATTTTTCAAATACACTTTGACATTTTGTTGTCCATTTCCAGGGAATATCTTTTTTTAGCAGACGATATAATGGATGCAGCATTCTGCAATATTAGGTAAAAATTTTCTGTAATAGTTTAACATACCTAAAAATGATTGAAGCTGTGTTATATTCTCGGGAGCCTTTGCTTCGGTTATTGCCCTCACTTTCTCCGGGCATGTTTGCAACCCATTTTTACTAATTTTAAAACCTAAATATCGCACTGACTCTTTAAAAAATTCACATTTCGTGCTTCGAACGGTCAATCCTGCTTTGCTTAGACGGTTTAGTACACTTTTCAGGATCCTCATGTGTTCCGTTATAGACGATCCACCAATAAGAATGTCATCGAGAAATACAGCGACACCTTTTATTCCTGCTAATACACTTTCGATGTGCCTTTGGAAGATGGCCGGAAGAGTTTTAATTCCATAAGGACATCTCGTGTACCTAAACAACCCTAAATGTGTGGAAATTGTCGTGAGATCTTGGCTATCCTCTTCAATTTGTTGGTAGGCTGACGCCAAATCTATCTTCGAAAAGATTCCACTACCTGATAATTTTTCAAAAAGATCTTCTATTCGCGGTATCGCGTGACGTTCCTGCACCAATGAAGGATTCAGGGTCACTTTATAGTCCCCGCAAATTCGCACAGACCCATCAGGCTTTAGGATTGGAACAATCGGTGTTCCCCAATTTGAGCTACACACACGCTTTACTATACCCAGACTTTCTAACTTCAAGAGTTCATCTTCGACCTTTTTCTTTAAACTAAAAGGTAACGCCCGCGGAGTAAAGTATTTTGGCGTCGCGTCTCTAACTAAGTATAATTTTGCTTTTGCATACTTGTATGCAGTGGCGCAACCAGGATTTTGCTCTGGAGGGGGCTAAAACCATTCATTTAAAATCTATGCCACAATATGGATAATGGTAAATTTATCCGGTAATGGATAATGCTATACGGTAGTGGTACATTCCCTCTTATTTTTTATGTAAATGTTTCATAGCTTAGCATTACGGAAGGTGAGTGTAATGCTATATTCGTTAGCAGCAAGCTGTTTTCATGGTATTGTGAAACACATTTTTAAATCACTTTCAGCATTGCAATTGATGCTTTTATCAAATAGAAACAGATCGCTAACCCAAACTTAGACATTATATTCGATGAAATTGGACGCTTCGAGACGATAGGAAATAATTTGACTTTGTCATGTTCCTGATTGTCACAGACTTCCCAACCTCGTACATATATAGAATATAATTCTTATTCCCAACAATGGATTTCGCAAAGGCAGATCGACAAACAACATTATAATCCTTCCGATGTTCTCGAGGGGAATCAAGTTGATGCTGTTTATACTGACTTTAGTAAGAGTTATAAAAAAAAAATTATAATTGAAAAATTACACAAATTTGTGGTATCTGGATCCATAAATTGGCTTCGTTCTTACCTTGTCAATACCCAATTCGTGAAATTTCAAGGTTGTATATCGAAAGGTATTTCCGTTTCCTCTGGTGTACCACAGAGCAGTCATTTTGGTCCCCTAATCTTCATCATTTTGATTTCCGACCTATCACAGTCTTTGTTTGATATTCCACACCTTTTCTATGCTGATGACCTTAAATTGTACAACACCATACAAACACATTTTGAAGCAGCTTTAATTTTCAATTTGATATAACACAGTCCACGGCTAATAAGCAACTTGGGTTCATTAAAAAACGGACTAAAGAATTTCAGAATCTTTGGGTCACTAAATCTTTATATTCCACACTCGTGTGCCCCATTCTGGAATATGCTTAAGTTGTCTGGAACCCAGTACCTACATGAAATACAATAAAACAGGTTTGAATCAATTCAAAAACAATTTCTCCCTTTTGCACTGAGAAATCTATATGATCCTGCCGATTTTCGTAACCTCCCTTCTTACCAATACATACATTTAATGACACTCTCCTCTAGAAGAACTCTACTCAGTGCATGTTTTACCTTTTATGTTAATAGCGGTGTAGCTAATGCTAATTTTCTATCTGACAAAATAATTTTCGACGATCAATTGAGACGTAATTCTTTTAGGAAAGCTGTATGCCTACTGCTCAAAATCGTATCAACATCGAACCGGTTATGGCTACAACGGACCCATAAATAGATGCTGTCGAAATTTCAACTCTATTAGCATCCTTTATTATCCTGGGATATCTAAATTTACTTTCAAGCATAATTTGATAAAAGCCCTCAATTCTTCCTAGATTCCCAGATTTATAGACAGTAGGATAACTGACAGGACTGGAACTGAATACAACGCTTTGATTCAGTTACATAAAGCCACCCAAATTTGAGAAAGGAACAACTATAGATCTAAACACATTCTTTTCGAAGCGTAGCGTCTCCCACAATTTTTATTGCAATGAAAAATTCAAATTTTATTTTGTTTATGCCTCACAAAAATTTCAGATGTAAAATATGTAGGTATAGCTCGATAAAAAAAATAGTATCGAAGTCGAACGATTTTTGTTACTAAAATTACCTCAGAGCTGCTCATTTGTCTTGTTCTTATTTGTGCATAGATAAAATAAAAATGTTTCAAACTTGCACAAACCTCCAAAACTGACGAATATGCAATGAACCGATTCATACTCGAATTTTTATGTAATTTCCAACGATTTGCATTGATTCATATTTTCTTTGCACTTTTTCTTTTCCTAATTTCTAGGTCTGGGAGGGGCTTTAGCCCCTTAGCCCCTCCCGTGGTTGCGCCACTGCTTGTATGTACCTATTTCGTTTGAAAACACTTCAGGATATTCACTGATTATTTGCGTTTCTGGTTTCTCTACACTATTTATATTAAATTGAATGTTAAATCCTTTCATAAAATCTCTTCCCAACAACGGCAAAGCACCACCTTTTATAATATAAAATACGACAGATTTTACCTTTTTACGATATTTGACGTTCAAAATGCATTGTCCGACCGGCGAAATATTTACTCCGTTGTAGCTCAATAACCTCATTTTTGTTTCCGTCATCTGCACTTCACGAAAATATCTATTGTACAAGTCCAAACTAATGCAGCTGATTGCCGCACCACTATCGAGTTCAGCTCTTAAATCCAGCCCATTTACTGATACTTGCAAATATATGGGATCTATTGAATCGGATTTAATTGTAAATAACTCTCTATCACTCGTCGGCAATGAATGCAAATAGTTATTAGTAGGAATTTTTTTCTTATTTTCTTTATGACTTTTACAATTTTTTTGTAAGTGGCCCTTTTTGCCACAATTATTGCAAACACAATTTCTATACCTGCATTTTGCTGATGAGTGATTAGAGTAACCGCACGATTTACATGGACTATATTTTTGCGTGTTGGGATTTACCTGCTTAGCTATTTTATTCACATGTTCGATATAACCTCCTTTTACCGATAAAACTGCTGCCTCCGTTTCTAGCGCCAGTGCCACCGCCTTAGCAAGACTCAGTCCTTCTGCTTGTTGTGCAAACAGTTTATCCTTAACAACTCCGTCCTTTAAGCCAATAACGAATTTGTCTCTTAAGACGATGTCTAGTGCGGAGCCGAATCCGCACGTCACAGCAAGATGGCGAACCTCCCGCTCCCACTCGTGGATGGATTGCTCGCTTCTCATGCCCGCCGCATAAAATTTTGATCGCTCCACGAAAATTGAAACTGCAGGCTTCAAATGAGTATCCATAACATCGGTCAATTTTTGGAACATTAAATTTTCGGGCTCCTCTGGATAGCACAGGTCAACTAAGAGCTTGTAGGTATGTTCTGCACACATGGTTAGAAGAATCGCCACCTTTTTCTTGTCGGATGAAATCTCGTTAGCAGATACATACTGATTTAGCCTCTTTTTGTAAACGACCCAGTCATTACTTAGATGATCAAATTCCTTTAACATTCCTACACGTGCTGCCTCAGTTGCTCCTTTTTCTCCGTCAGTCGGCCTTTTTGCAACATTTTCGACACGTGTTGCTTTACCATCAGTTGTAGCCTTTTCTCCGCCAGTCGACATTTTTCCAAAATTTCGTATCTCGTGGATTTAGCGATAATCGTTTTCTCCTCGTCGCCACTTGTTGTGTTTTACATAATAATACACGACTTGTTCACTTAACAACAATTCACTTTATTCCAGAGGTTAATTCTTACCATGCTGCTTAAGCGAGGTTCTATCTCTGACTACCGGAAGGGCTCTCTCGTAATTATCATTAAGTTGGTATTTACAATGAGTGCGTTCAATATTGGTTACATTACATACATTACAGTATGATACACCTTAAAACTGCTGCTTAATATGATACACCTTAAAACTGCTGCTTAAGTCAATCAGGACGAAATATAAAGGATAATCGTGTTGGAAGATACATGTAGGCAACATGAATATCAAATTTCAAGATTTTCTTAAAGGAGTTCCCCACAATACACAATGAAAGTATTTTGAATCCTTTTCGGTCAATCCTTAGGTCCAGAAAGGACATTTTTTGCATATGGAGGTTAAATAGTCAAGATATGTGTTGAACGATAGGGGTGCATTTTATAAGGCATTCAGGGCAAATTTCGTTCTTCGGAAGCCACAGCATATGAATCTTTGAACATTTTACTTTTAAGCATCATCGGCAACCTTTGCCTAAAACCAAATTTTACCATTTTTTTGTTATTCTCCTTTGGCCAAGGCTGTGCTTTGTCCCTGATGTCACCGCTGCTTATGCAGAAGTCTACAGGTGGGGCTACAGACCACGACCGGTTGGCTAATCCTCCTTGATGAGGATTGTACTGCCAGTGTGTGTAGATTCTCTAATTATTATATTTTATATTTTTTTACTTGCTTTATTTTTATATGATTGTCTTTTGTTTATTCTATTTTTTATGATTGACCAAATTTAGAGAAATAGTTTTGCAAAGTTACGACAAGCGAAACAAGATACAGTCGAAATCTTGTGGTTGTTTCATTGAGGACCAAATGTCCTTTTTCAATCTGAAAGTGAGTGGTACCTACATATGCAATATGGGTATCAAAACACAGGTTTTGTTAAAAGGAGTTCCCCATCATGCTAATGGAGGCATTTGGAATTCTTTTGGCGCGATCCTTATTTCCAAAAACGACGCTTTTTGCAAGTACAGTAGACTCGCGTTAACGTGAACTGCGTCAAACGTGAACACCCGCTTATGTGAACAATTTTATGTTCACCCAGGCTACTCTGAAACGTAAACAAGTCCTGAAACATGAAGACTTAAATATTTGGAAAAAAATAACTGATTTGTTATCTATTTGATGTAGGTTGTAATTTAAAGTCTGAAAGTGTTTCATAATTACTATAGGCTGACTTAGCACCCTTATTGTGCGTCTACTGCACCTACGTGTCATAACATACGGTTTCTTGCAAAGTCTCTTAATAGACACAGTTTTTTTCTATTATGTCTGTTTTTTTGTGACTTCTTTTTCGACCTCTTTGGGAAAAGGCGTTCCAACGCGACTAGCAAAGTAGGTACGTAAGGTTAAGTTACGGCCAATCAACTGCCACTTTCGCTTACGATTCAATTCGTCAATAGACATTTGAGATCTAAATTTGAAATATTATAGGCTTGAAATTTGATAGTAACAGAAATTAAAGAGTTTTAGCATATCTTTTAAAATATTACGATAGGACGAATAGGCTTTGACATTTTCTATGAAAAATTCTCTTGCCTGCCGTACGCAAAACAGTATACCACAATTTTGTATGTTCGAAGTAGGCATAGCCGACAAATAAAATATCATGAACCCACAATACCAGCTGCTTATAGTCAGTTGAATTCACGGAAATACACCTATGCCTACTTGGGGCATGAAAAATTGTGGTATACTGTGTTGCGTATACGACAGGCAAGCGAATTTTTCATAGAAAATGTCAAAGCCTATTCGTCCTATCGTAATATTTTGAACGATATGCTAAAACTCTCTATTGAGGAAACTGTTTTCAGTGAACATAGCGGCAACTTCCCAAGTGCTGCTCCCATACAAACTGACCGAAATAGGCAGCGGAACCGCCCATGTTTGGTTTTACAATGAGTTAACTGCTTTGCAGGATTTTGGACAACACACCGAAAACACAATAGACTTCTTGATGCGATTGGCTGGAGCGGGATATTCGTTAGGGACAGGTTTCCTGAGTTAGTGTGCGAAGTTGTATAGCTGTGATTTCATCGGTTCGCCCGTAAGGTTTTTTTTTTAGTGAAACAACTTATCCGAAGGTGGTCGATTTCCGAGAGAAACGCGTGCCTGTGAAATTTGGTTTTTCTGTTAGGGAATTTGGCCGAGGAACCCATTGTAATGTCTAACACTGTCTTTAAGTAAAACAAGAGTCTACGAGTGGTTTTCACGTTAATTGTGAAATGTGAAAACAAGACCGACCCCGTTCAGGACGCCCCTCAATGCCAAGTATTGACGTTGCCAAAAAAATCAATGCTACCGTTCGTGAAGGGCGTAGCTAAACCATTGACGATCTATTGCTTTGAATGTCTGAAATATTAAAGAGCTTAGACCAATTTATCCGAAGACTTTCACATGTGAAATCTTACAGCGCAATTTCTCCCTCGTCTTCTCACAGGCAAGCCAAGGGAGTGTTGGCTGCAGGCATTTTGAGCTTCTAAATAAGCTAAAAGAGGACCCTGCATTTTTTCAAGGTTAGTAATCGCGCAGCTTCCTTACACAACCTCCACGCAGTGTCAAGCTTTCAATCGATATTGGAGATAAGTGTTGTGACAATTGTTATCTAATGAAGAAGCTGGACGCACTTTTATCTGTTGTTGCTGTCAATTTCAGTCAAGAGTCTTCAGATTCGAACGATACTATCGAACGCTTCACAGCATCCACACCTCTGAGCAGGTTAACTAATTTCCGATTTCGGCGACTTTCCTCGAAGCCCCATAGCAAGAGGGATAATCTTTCAACAACGGAATTTAAAATGGCTTCTGAATTTTGGTTACGTTTGGCTCACTAGGTATAATCAGCAATAGAAACATAAGTTCGAATAAACAATCAAGGAAATTTTGGCTTATTGAAGGAAGAAGCACAGTGAAACACCGAAAAATTTCTTCGGTTCAATTCGAAAACGTACGAACGAATGAAGGCATGAAATGGCATTTTAGTCATCTACATAAGGTGTGTTTTTTTTTTTGTTATCCCGTGTAGGGTAACGAAACTTCATATAAAAAAATGACAGGTGGATCACCTGGCATTTTTTTTATATGGAGTTTCGTTACCCAAACCTACACGGGATAACCAAAAAAAACACACCTATAGTTTACCCATTTTCGGAGGCCCCTGGGAGGCGAGGGTTAAGTCACTTAAATTGCACCTGTGACGTATTGTTAGCAACGGGCAGTTGAACTTCGAAGAACTAACAACCACACTCATATAAATTGAAGGTTGCTTGAAATGGCGCTTGTTGTTTTCTTTAAGTGATGAATGAACCTCTTACGTCAGCGCATTTTCTGATAAAATGTTCCATGTCTTCATTATCAGAAAGAACTTAATTGAACGAGAAAATTTATCGGCAGTATTCACAGAGACTTACTCAAGAATTGTTCAGGTGGTTTCATCTGTCAATCCGCTGCCATGTTGCGTCCGACAACCAGGACTTCGGCATAGTTCATTCTAAATTTGTATTATGAAACTGACAAAAAACATAAAAAATATTGTTTGTGGACAACTGCAAAACATGAACCCCCGTTAAGGTGAACAGTCACTGTTTTAATTAGTTCACGTTTTCGCGAGTCTACTGTAGTCATTATATGGGCAAGATTGATTTCATTTAAAAGAAGATGCTCAGGAGAATGCTTTTCTTAAATTTGTGATTTTTTTTTTGTCCTTTGGAAGCAGCAAGATATTGGAAAATTATAGATAGAATTAAGGGAGTACATAGTATGAATATTGGATACTATCTGTACATTTTTTTTTTCTATAAAATTTAGAGAAGTACTTTACTGGGAACCAATCAGTTATATTAGTAACAACTAAATTACAGTGCGTACTCGATAATCCGAAGCCTCGAAACCTCGAATTTCCAGTAATCCGGATCACCTCAAAGATTGCATTGTACACTCTGTAGTCCGAATCTCAAGAGCTTCTCTAATCCGAATCTGATTTTTTTTCTCATAATAACAGTGATATTATTGTCCGAAATAAAAACAACATTTTTCTTTGTTCTTGGAAACAACAAAATCTAGAATAACAGAGTGAAATTCTTCGAAAATAGAAAACAGACTCTAGGAACAATTTGATTAAATTCGTCCATTTCCTCGAAATTTAGAGCAAATTAAAGGCTTCCAGTAGTCCGAATTCCTCTGTTGTCCGGATCGACCCCGGTTTTCATTACTCCGGATTATCGAGTACGCACTGTACATACAAGAAAATTAAGAAAATATATTGCATATGGACGCCAAAGGTTTTCTGTTTGAAGGCGAATTCTGGAAAATACCGGCCGACATTCTTAATAGCCACTTACAGTGGCACATTTGAATATAGTGCGTACTCGATAATCCGAAGCCTCGAAACCTCGAATTTCCAGGAATCCGGATCGCCTCAAAGATTGCATTGTACAGTCCGAATTTCAAGAGCTTCTCTAATCCGAATCTGACTTTTTTCTCATAATAATAGTGATATTATTGTCCGAAATAAAAACATCATTTTTCTTTGTTCTTGGAAACAACAAAATCTAGAATAACGGAGTGAAATTCTTCGAAAATAGAAAACAGATTCTACGAACAATTTGATTAAATTCGTCCACTTCCTCGAAATTTAGAGCAAATTAAAGGCTTCCACTAGTCCGAATTCCTCTGTAGTCCGGATCGACCCCGGTTTTCATTAGTCCGGATTATCGAGTACGCACCATCGTTACCGAATATTTTTGGAAAATCTGTTTGAGTACACATTTGATTAGGTGGAGGTCTATATTTCTTTTTAAATGTACAGTTATACTGAAATTTCTAGTAATCGTTCCCGAAAACCTGATAATTTAAAAGTTTGATCGACCTTAGCTCTATATGGGATATTTTAAAAGGGTATATTAACTTTGTCATGAAGTTTGCAACGCACAGAAGGAAGCACTTCCGATTATATAAAGTATAATTATTGATCAGTGTGACAAGAGAAATCGATTGAGCGATGTCCGTCTGTCTGTCTGTCCGTCTGCTTCAATACAAACTAGTCCCACAGTTTTGGAGCTATCGGGCTGACATTTTGTACACAAGTTTCTTTTTAGTGTACGCTGTATATATGTCGGAACGAATGGAATCGGGCCATGGGGCTGCCATAGAAACCAACCACTGAAAATTAGGCTCTTCTAAGAAAAACGTTTTTCTTTATGAACCAATCTGAACCAAACTTCACCCAAATGTGTTCCTAGTAAAGCCTCAAAACATATCTAGGAACAGATGGAATCGGAACATTACGTCATATGGCTTTAATACAAACCAACCCCGAAATATTAGGTTCTTGTAAGAAAAACTTTTTTCTTTTTTTAATCTTAACCAACATTCACCCACATGTGTGTTCCTGGATTAGCATCAAAGCATCCAGGAACAGATGGAATCGGAACACGTAATAGGGCTGCTGTAAAAATTGTTAACACAAAAGGAGCTTAAGTTTCATTCAAATGTGACGGGTATTCAAATGTCGGCTGCGCCCGAAATTAGCCGCGGTCTCGTTGTATTATATTTGGAGCTAAAGAGGATACCAATTTTTTTTACAGACTTCCTTTGAAATTGGTTACCGTTATGATGGTATTGACAGGAGTTTAACAATTTATTTTAGATTGTGAAACATTTTGGCTTTCTCAAGGGACACACGGAACATATGATATTTCGATACAGTCAAACCTGTTAATCGGACCACTCTATAATCGGACCACCTTCTAATTGGACCACCATTGGTCAATTTTATTTGGTTTTTCACACAAAATAACCTTTATAAACGGACCACCTCTTAATCGGACCATGGACCACGATCGATGACTCCAATTGGATAGATCAGTACTAGACGTACCTCCACAATTGGACCAACCACTGTATAAATCTCCAAAATCGGACCAAAACTTCAAATTGATTACTACTTGAGCAGTACGAGGAAATTTTCCCAAACGGACCAACAGATAGGCAAAGTGGCAAGACATTTTGTTGACAAAAAAAAAATCTTACAAATTTCGTTACTAGATTCACTTCAGTTCCGATTACCATGAGTTATATTATTTCCGATGACCACGGGAAATTTCGTAGACAGCATCAATCATTGCATCAGTGTTGGGTGGATGAAGTGGTGAAACAATTCTGGAGTTTCTGCGGCAAGAAGATGCAAGTGAAGGGAAGATTGAAGGGAGGATTGATTGAGCCATTAAACATGACTTTGATTAGAAATGCTTTGTAAAATATTGAAGAATATTCAAAATTTTGGTGGAACTGAGTGTGGGGAGAATTTGTAATAAGGAAGCTGGTTAAAAAAAATCACAACGTAGTTACGGTGTTAGCGGTTTAAAAAACATTTATTGCATAGGGCATAGGTGACCAATGTTCATGAATAACGTTTAAAAATTATTTCCTTAATTTTTTGTACTTTTCTGACTTCCCTTAGTAATCGGACCACCTGCTAATCGGACCAAGTTTGATCGGTCCCGTCAGTGGTCCAATTAGACAGGTTTGACTGTATTTTGGTAAAAGAGACTTGCAAGCCTAGAAAGACGTCGTATATTCAAATGAGCATTACCGTTATAGACAGATTCAAAAAATTGCCCATTTAAATGTTTGACTACACAAAGTTCTGACGGCGATCAACCCCAATACTGTTTAGAAATTACTAATTACCAATTGAGTAATGAGTAGAGGTACGGAAATTTCGCAAATAAAAAACAGGAATTTTGCATAAACTAATTTTGAATATTAGAAATTTCGCTGAAATTCGCATAAAAACATAATTTTGTACATTTTTTTGGAGTTCGACTTACATAAATTCTAGAGATTTACAGTGTAACGAATGTTCAAAACTCACCACTGCAAAAAAAACTTCGCTCGTTTACATTTGAAAGAAATATGTAATAATAATAAGCAAAAAATCGACTATGAGGGAGGGTAGTGTGGCTAACAACTGAATCATACGAGTTCAGTTGTCGAGAAATGTTTTTCACAAAACATACGACAAAATCGACAACGCTTCTCAAGGAGTTACGGTAAAAAACTTCTGAGACAGAGGCACGCTAGTATTGTTTCGCTTTTTTATGTTCAGTTCATTTCAATTTTGGGGTTGGGTCCAATCACGAGAAACGCTCTACGAAAATTGCAGAAAACAAAGTTTATTCATCCAATCTCTGACTAAGCAACTTGCTTGGTGTTTGGCAACCTCGCCATTGTGCGAACTTATTGCATTTAGAAATTTCTCTATTTGGGAATCTTTTGGAAAAAAATCAATCTGAGATAAAGATTTATCTTCCATAATTAATTTATTGGAGAAAAATTAACTTTTCGTGGAAAAAGTACAAACTAGAAAATTTCGCATCAATTCGCGAAAATGAGCAAATTTTAAGGCCACAGATGTGTTAGTGATATCTAATTTCCACGATCTTAACTGCTTTTTGTAGAGGTGTTGAGATCAATAGCACGCCCAGCAGTGTTATTTATCCCCATAAATAGGTACTCGTTTAACATCTGAGTGAGGTCATAGTACATGGGTCGTGAGTTCGAAAAACACCATAAACTGAATTCGTTCACAGTGAGTCTCGGACCCATGACCCTGTGCACCGAAGGTGCGCGCACTAACCACTACACCAGCCAGACTACCATGACCTCGATTGGTCATGAAAAATATATTTGGAGATTGTTTTTAGTATAATTGATTTGTTTGTCGAAATTTTTACCTCTAATGGTCGTCTTAATAATGAAATTTGCAAAGAAATACGAAGCTCCGCATGTGTCAAACAATCAGAATAGCAGAACTTCACATACTAATTATTGAGATTGATGACGCGCCCAATACAAATATGGGTTGTAAGCACGAATGTTTGTGTTCCGCTGGGTGCAGTTACAGGTTTACCCTCGTCCCACTCTCAAAATGCTAAGTTTTCCAGATGGAGAAAGCCATCAACCTGTGCAGTATTGAGAACGATTTACGAAACGCATAGGACGAAATTGTTATCCAGATTGGGCATCTCTACCATTCGGTTAAATATATCTCCATAAATAGTCTGCAAAATCACAAACGATGTTTAGTCTAATGCCGGCCCCACACTGTCCGGGATTTGCCAAACTCCGGACAATGTGGTTGCAGCCTAAGAATTACTTAATATTCTCACTGTCGAAGCCAAGTACAGACATCGACCTTTCGGCGATTAATTTCTTAGCCTAGTGGAGGCTTCACAAGTAAAAATTGAAAGACTATTCTTGCTTAACTCCTCCTGATCGATCTAAGCACTGATTGAATCTTAATATAAAATGGAACTCCACAAGTTTGTATTTTCAAAACGACGTCTTGGCTAGCAAAGGGTCATTGCTGAATAAGATAAAACTTGCTTAATGTTTGATGATGACGACTGAATCAGTCGAGGGCGACAGAAAATTGGAACATACAAGTTTAATCCGTGGTCGACTGCACTGTGGCACAATCTTTTAAAGAAGCGCCTCCTGTTAATCATTATTGTGTACAATCTAAAATTTAGGATTTTAGCATTTTCTTTTCAGCTGATTTGGGTAATGATAATCCGGCGTAGCCTACCCAAATTCATAAGAAAAAATGTTCATTAATAAAACTAAACCAACAAAAAGTTTAATTTAAAAAAAAATTATAATATAAAACACAACGCCATCCTTTGAAATCCGCCATAAGCCCCCAAAATAAAATATAACATAACATACATATCACTGTAAATATGTATATCTTTGATAAACAGACTGAACCCAAAACACAAAGCCTCTCTTAAAACATACTTCAGTCGGTTGTACACAGGGCACTTCACTACTTGTATGGTTGCTTGTAAACAATCTTATTGGCTTATGTTTAAACTTTAAACAATAATTTCCATAAACTCGTAGATAGACACTTTATCCTCTTCAGCCAATCTTTTTTTTTATCACAAAACACTAAACGCTGGTGGTAGGCACTTGTCTAGGCACTGCACGGCCTCCTGTTGTTGTTGTGATGTCGCTTTTGAATGTTTATATGTTACCACAATATCTATTTCATTTAAAGAACTAAGTATTTAGCATCCAACACAATTCGACTTTAACCGGCGCGTTTCGCGGAGGTTCTGCTTCATAGCGAGATGGAAGATTGAATCAAAAAACGAGGAATCAGGGGAGAAACGGACACTGAAGACTGACGACAATATAAGTGCGCCAAACTAGCTAGCTTCATATATTGCAAAAACGGTCACACTATTAGCACATTCAATTAGCACACGACACGATCATTTATCACACCATGAAGACGATAATCGATTCTTGTCCATCATACCAATATCCGTGTATCGCATTCGAATATGTTGGTTGCGCGAAAAAGTTAATACGATCAGCAAAGAAGAAGAGTGATATTGCGATGACAATGAGAAACTGTGCGGAGGACGAGATTGCGACATGTTGCGGGATTGGGTGTTAGAAGCGAGTTATGGGTGGAATAGTTTTGTTTGGTGTGTGAATGGGATTATTTGTTTGTGGTTTTAAAAAGTTTTCAATGAATTGTCACACTACGGAGTCTAACAATAAGGATCTAGCTGAATGCTGTTGATTAGTGCTATTCAGAAAAAATGCCTTTCCATAGGAAAGCTTCTTTGAGATTTGATTGACAATTCGTTCTTGAGTAACATTTGCATGGTTTTGGCAAGGTTGAAAATTCCATGAAAACCCTTAAAAAATCTCAGTTAATCAAATAGAAGATTTTTCTTTGTTTCTATTTTAATTTTTATTTTTAATAATCGTTTGAAAGAATTGTAGAATTTTAACCGATCTTCCCCATTTTGTGTTCTAAAAACACCTTTTCTGGACATTGATATGATTGATTAACACAAATTGAAATTGCCTTGAAACTGAATTTCTGAAGGTAAATTCATGTAGCAAGCAGAATAAAATCATAGGAAGATGGAACTAAAGTATATATCTACCAAAAATTCCTGCGTTCGAACTTCTAAAAAAATGTTTTAAATATTAAATACTCGTAATATTCCCAATAATTGATATGCAGAATCCATATCGAAGCAATCCTATTCCAAATCTAGTCTACACACACCGGCTGACAAAAAATCACATAATCTCAATCTCAAATATCATCTCAATAAGTCTTCTATTAAATGCAAATCAACTTCAATCATAACAAGTGACCGATTAACTTTTTCATCTGCACAAAACAAACCAAAAATCGCGACATGACAAATATTTAATAATAATTTTTTGTTAATCCTTCACCGCGATCAGATCAGAACAAGAATCGATTATAATAAATTCAATCCGCGCGAATGCCAACACACAATACCTTCACTAACTTCTAAGAATGACCACGTACCGACCCCGTCTAGAAGTCTTCAACAGTATCGATCGAGATTTGATCGTTCGAAAAAAATAAGCCGCCCCGACACAAACGACGACAATTTTACGGACATCTGAATCTTAACCGTGAAAAAAAAACGCTGGATCACGTACGAAGTTCAGATACCAACTGAAAACGATACGATTTAGTGTCGCATATCAACGTGCCATACAGAGAGACCATGTGGAATTTGCTGGAATGGAACTGGGAAACGGAAACACCGCATAGCATGCAAAACAGCAACGAGCAACCTAGAGTCACCTTACAGTCATGGTTAAAGCAGCGCACTAGCTCCACCAGCAGCAAACCAAGAAGTAAACAGAAACAGAAGCACCATGGCATCATGCTGTAGCGCTAGGTGATCCACAACAGAGGATGGAAGCAATGGAACATGCTGAAATGTGTATGCAAATGAGAGTCTCGCAGTCTACTAAATAATGAATGAAAACAAATTGACAACGGAATGGAATGAAAACGGATCAGCTATAAGCAAAGAGCGGATCAGATTCAGATTTGTTGGGGTGGATTGATTTTGGGTTTTGGAGTGTGCTGCTGTCGAAAAGACTTTGTACCGGGCCGGGAATACGTTTCGTGTGTGTCTGAGACTTTAAAGGGGGACATGTGATTTTTGTATGTCAATAAGTCGATTTATTTTTGGATGATGGGGAAGACAAACCCCCAAAATAACATGAAAGTCTTGAATAAACACTTCTTCAAGTGGCGCTGTGCATATGAGTTTATTTTATGAGTATATATATCATTGTTTGTTTAAAAAGTGTTAACATTTTCTCTAATATGCACTATATTATACTTGAATGGAGAAAAAAATCCCTAAAGGGCGCAGGTCATTCACCGCATTCAAATGTTATACGGGGCTTGTCCAACATAATCATCGTCATCTAAAATCCATTTCGGAAAAAGGTTTAGGCTCAAAAATAACCAGTGTTTTTTAAATTTAAGACAAAGGACCATGGGCACTTTTGTATGAAAGTTGGTCGTTGAGTGAACAGCAATGAAACTGGTGTCAAATGAAAGGGCCATATTAGAGGGTAACTAATATATAAATTTTAGGTCCGTAAACACTGGGGTTCCTGAGAAAGGACGACTTTTGTTCGTCCTTTGGGGCAATTTTGCTGGTCTATAACTTTTGAAGGAATGAAGTCAGAGACTTGAAATTTTGTACAAGTGGTTTTTACTAAAGGATATTACTTTCTGTAAAGTATGAATACTATGCGACCAATATTTCCCCTACCTCCCCTACAATTTTTTTATTTTTTTTTTTGGTATAACTCTGGTTCGGGTAGCAGTTGAATTGTCTTAATTGGTCAAGTTTTTCCCTTCTGTAGTACTATACTACTGTAAAAAAATCAGGACGAATTCTTCAAAACAAAGGGTAGGTACTTTTGATACAAAAACCCTTTCCCCTATATTAATTTTTTGCTTCTAAATCTGCGAAAAAAGCTCGAATTAAGCTGATTTTTTTGGATATTGCTTTCTTATTGCATTGTCGCTAAGTCCTTTTCGTGGGATCTCGCCAACACAAATATTAAGACCCCCCTCCATACAAAAGTCCATTGCTTAACATGCATTCATTAATGTTATGGGTTGTTTTGTGAGCATATAAAAACCCAAACGCATTTTCTTCTTATCCGCTCGTCAAATTAGTCGCACATAGGGGAAAAACATACATACTATTCTCGATCAGAATGAATTTTTACGTAAAAAGAAGTAATAAATTATTATATTATTTTTATTGCATTTAAACAACATTTAATTATTGCATTTAAACAAAACAAACATTAAAATTAGGTAACAAAAAGCTAATTAATATTGTTATTCGATTATTACATCTATAGTAAATGCTGCTCTGGAGGATTGAATTAATCCTACATACCATAAAACTGACAGAATATGGGCGCAGCTTGCCACTGTTCGCTTGCCAGTAAGGCAACTGCAGGAATGCTCTATAATGGAATGTATTCCATCCTGTTCTCTGTCAATTAAAATATAAACATAATAAATTCATTCTCTCACATGCCGCGAATGTATTTGAACCCGTAAAAGCCATACATTAGTCTGCGTAATGTTGCATTCGCTTAAACGTTCAAGTGTATCATGCCTACACATTTCAACATAGTAAATTCCCATCCGCAAATGCTCTGCAAAATACGATCTAACTAACTTTATATGATATGTCCCTAAAGCGTGCAAATTCAAACAATCCTCTGTTCATCGAGGAAATTCCTTTAAAAATGGGAGGTTTGCTTCAATACCCACGAAATTACTATGATGCCTATTTAAATTATTCATCTCTACATATTGATAAAGACGATTCGGCTTATTAATGTTTTCATTACCTATTTCAGGAGCCAAACGATGATCCTTGTGAAAACAATAAAAGGCGTTTAAGAGACTAGCTCCTATTTTAAAGTTGTCAAACATGTGGGGAAGAGATCTGTTAAAGTTGGTTTGACGAAACAGCTTCATCCTTCCGCTCATAACTTCTACTACCCACCTGCATATGGTTATGTCTTGATCTATTCGCCTGTTCCGTGGTTAATTGGCTTTCTCCGCTTCCTCCCCTTTCCTTTGTAGGAGGTACATTAGCATCATAACCATATGCTTCTAAAATACCAATACTATCCCTAAATTCACGATCGAGAATAAAAACGTTATTTTATCTACAACCTATGTTGTAATCCTTAAACTTTTTACTCATCCGTTTCCATTGATAGTCCGATTTATACGACATACACGTCCAACGTTATGACATATTTTGGTTAAAATGTGTATTTTTTTGCGAGACCTTACGTCGTTTAAGCCCAATTAACTTCTTAACTTTTGAAAATAGACTAATATGTAAAGAGGATTTGTTCACTACAAAACTAAGATTTCATTTTATAAAAAATATTATATGTAGTGATTGCGCAATATAGAAAATAATAGATAAAAGTACAAAAAAAAACATTAAAAACTCAAAACTTTTGATTTTGAACGTGTATAATTTCAAAACGACTTAATATTTTTTAATCAGTGATATTCAACACTGTTAAGTGTATTGAAAAATTTACTTTAAGCCTCTGAGTTACATACTTTTTCAGTAAATGTGATTTTAGTGCAGTAAGAATTTTCATTTTTTGTCAAAACTTAAATCGCCCATATCTCCGATCTCCCACTGTTTAGCTAAATATCGCAAGAACAAACGTTAATCTACTCGTTCCAAGCTTTCATTTGACATACGTTTCATTGCTGTTCATCAAACGACCGTTTTGACCATCCTCCTTTATTTTTAAAAAAATTGCAGTTGAGAGGTGAGGCGGTTTTTGAACAAACCTTCAACAATAATCTAGAGGAATTTTTTTTTTTCAAATTCTTGCCTGCTACTGTAGCACTTTGGCTAAACTTCTTCTTCTTCTCAGTACCGTATAGCCCCATGTGGGGCCATGGGGCGTTAACTCAGCCGTTTATAGACAATTTCGAATCAACGTTACATTGCATATCATTTTGGAGTGTTATAATGTTGCAAGCACTATATATTTCCTATCCGCACATGTACGGAAATTTTGGACCACGCCGAGATTCGATCTCCGGACCTCTAGATTACTAGCATCATAGAGTGCTAAAGTGGCTAAAGTTACGCACTCCAAAATGCTCATAAATCAGGGGCTTGATGTGATTTTTTATCAGAAAAATCTCGCCGCAAAAAGGACGTTGAACATATTTTTAAGAGATACATACGGTAAAACTCCTTCATTACCTGAAAAAAAGCCTCAATAAAGATTTCGTTATCATGGAATTAAAGCTTCAAAAAATTACAAAATTTTGTGATTTATGATTATTTTTCCAGTTTTCCCCTAGCGATATTAGCCGGCTGTTTGCACTCTATTTCTCAAGTGTTTACCCTCAGACTAGCTTATTTGCGACCACTTCTTCTTCTTTTGCCCACTTTCACCAATTGACCCTTCCTATGTGAGACGACCAATATCGAAAACGGTTACGTGCATTTTTTGAAACAATTGAGTTATTATATTATATGGTACTGCGTACCAGAAAATAATAATTTCATCTAAGAAAAAAAAAAGAAAATATCCTTTAAAGCTTATAAAGAAAATATGATACTCTGTCAACCTATTAAAATTGCGTTCACTATGCACTTGCAAAACCTGCTAAAAATATTACACTTTCAAAACCTGCCAATTGTCGACTGCACAATGAAGCAATGACGTTATTCTCTTGCAAAATATGCTAAATTCTTTCGAATCGATCTACTTTTTCAATGTGATCGATTTTTTTTTATTTTTCTTATCATTACTTTGGATTACTGTTACCGTTACTCTAAATTGCTTTCTTAAAAATTTGTCATTCATTCGAAAGTTCGGATTGAAGGGAAGTGGTAATGTGCAAAATGAGTGAAAATCAGGAGCGTATCTCAGTAGTGGCAATCGAAACACAATTTTCAACACCGTCTCTTCCTCATTTTGCCCTTCATATGGTTGTACTCGCGGCTTGACCTTGAGTCCGCTTCTATTCTATTATATTTTTTTTATAAATGATTTACCATTAACCCTCCAGAACTCTTGCCTACTTTATGCTGATGACTGTAAGTCATTTTCTACCGTTTCCTTTCTTGATGACTGTACGTACAGCTCTCCAATTTGACGTCCATCGTTCACTTGATTGGTGCCGTTCTAATAAATTTGAACGTAAATTGACTGCGATGAGCTGGAGATGTTTTTTTTAGGCTCTTGGGGATAACCTTTTAATGCAAGCATAGCCTTGGCGGCAGGGAAATTAGGGTAAGGGGCCGAGAGGGGACAACACAAACCTCCATGGTCATAGTGGGATTCGAACCCACGCTCTGTCAACACAGATATACAGGGTGTCCCGCAACTGGTTAGCCATAGACCAATGGTAGAATCTACAGGATGTTTTAGGAAAAATGTCGCCAAAATTATTTCTCTAGCTTTTACCGTTAAGGAGTAATCGCCTTTTTTGTGATTCTTGTCAAAAAAACACGGCTTTCTTCGAAAAACTCATATTTTCTAGCTTCCACTTTAGCCAAATCAATGTTTTTCATATTCTTCTGAAAGCACACAAAATTTCAAATAAAAGGACATATCGAACCTTTCGAACGGTTTCGTATCTTCCGAGATACGACGTTTTGAATTTTGCAGAAATGTCAATTTCAATTTTTAATATCAAAATTAAACCCGAATTTCGTAACGGTACATTGTCCCCCCGTAAGGGGGAAGATAAAGGTTGAAAGGCTTCGGCTAATTCCTATATCTTCTTCGGTTGTGGCATAACTGCGGACCCTTAGCTATGCAGGAGGAGTTTCATAGGAAAAGGACTTCGGCCAATTCCTATGTCTCTCTACGGGGCGTTACTTTCCCGCATTATCCGAGTAACCGCTGCGCCTGAGTGCTGCATTAACATCTGCAGCGTCTCAGGTTACTTAACGTGATAGGTGACAGAAAACATTTAAGTCAACTACTAAAGCAGCATCTTCGAGGCATGCCCATGATGGCCTTTACTCAACGATTAAACCCTATCATGGTTTAGCGATGTGCCGACAACTCATCCTAAGAAAAACTTCAAGTCAAGAAACCTGAAACAAAAGCCTCGGATTGGACGGATACAAAACAAAACGTACTGATCAGCAAGAGATGGGCTTCTAATGTCCTAGATGTTCCATCCTATCGAGGAGCCAACTGCGACACCGATCACTATTTGGTGAAGACAACCTACAGGTGCAGAATCTCTTCGGTGCACCTAACGAGAATCAACCCTGCCAAGATCTTCGAGGTTGACAATTTGATTGATGATGCCACGGCGGCTGCGTATACAACAGCACTAGAGGAAAAACTGTCGCCCATGCTTGATGACATCAACAATTTAGGCATCCATGAGTTCTGGGAGGAGCTCAAAGACCGCATCAAGGGGGTCGCAGAAGAGGTCGTGGGCTATAAAGGCCGGCGCAGACGAGCAGACTGGTTCGACGACGAATGCAGGGCCTCGATTGAGGCGAAAAATGAAGCCTATCGCCAATACACACAACGCGCATCCCGAGCCAAGAAAGAAAGATATAACGAGCTTCGGCGAGTATCTAATAAGTTAATTAGACGTAAGAAACGCAAACATTTTGACGAGCAGTTACAGCAAATAAACCAAAGATTAGCCAGTAAGAACATTAGACAGGCGTACAAACTTATAAATAATGTTAAGAACGGATATCAACCCAGGACAAGCCTATGTAAGGACAAGGATGGTAACATCATCAGCGACATCGAAAGCGTCAACAAACGATGGGCCTCGCATTTTGAAGAGCTCCTCAATGTACCATCAACATTCCCCGCGGAGCCAGCTCTTGAGCAGTTAGCCGAACCAGGCCCTCCCGTTCTACCCCCAACAGTAGAGGAGGTGAGTCTTGCCATACAGTCGCTTCAAAATAATAAAGCGCCCGGCGCTGACGAGATCCCAGCAGAACTGCTGAAGCATGGTGGAACGTGCCTGACCAATGCTATACATGTGCTACTGCTGAAAATATGGAACGACGAGGAAATCCCCGAAGATTGGCGCAAAAGCATAATCTGCCCAATCCACAAAAAGGGTGACAAGCTGAAGTGTGAGAATTACAGGGGCATATCATTAGTTTGTACGGCCTATAAGATATTATCTAAAATTCTTGAAAAGAGAATTAATCCGAACGCAGAACGAATCATTGGCGAGTATCAAGGCGGCTTCAGACCTGGTCGATCAACGACCGATCAGCTTTTAACACAGTGAAGCTACTACTCCAAAAGTGCTGGGAATATAACATCGACGTATACCAAATCTTTGTCGACTTCAAGCAGGCATACGACAGTATCGATCGAAGTGTACTGTACAACATTATGCTGAATTTAGGTATACCGGCAAAGTTAGTGCGACTCACAAGGATGACGATGACTAATACCGTCTCGCAGGTCAGAGTGCAGAATCGACTCACTGACCTATTTGAAACTCGTACTGGACTCAAGCAGGGCGACGGGCTGGCGCCGACGCTCTTCAACCTTGCTTTGGAGTATGTAATTCGAGCCATGAATATGGACAGCAGCGGAACGCTACTCATCAAGTCGACTCAATTAGTGCGTACGCCGACGATATCAACATCATGTCTCGAAGGTTGGGTGATGCAGAAAGCCTTCTGCATAACCTCAATAACGCCGCAAAGGAAGTTGGACTACATATCAACGAAAGCAAAACAAAGGCCATGATGCAATCGAAAACAAGGACGCCAGCAAATTCAAGCATCACAGTGGGGGACCTTAATATCGAGTATGTAGACAACTTCAACTATCTGGGTTGTAACTTATCAAAGGACGCCAACGAAACCGACGAAGTTAAGCGACGGATACAACTAGCCAATAAGACATATTTCTCGGTCCTCCCTATAATTAATTCGAAACTTGCGCACAGGAACACGAAGCTCCGCGTGTACAAAACGATCATCCGACCCGTGCTATGTTATGGCTGCGAAACATGAACCCTCACCCAAGCCTCCGAAGCCTCCGTTCGAAACGTTCGATATGTCATTTTTTTGGAAATTTTATGTACTTTCAGAAGAATATGAAAAACATTGATTTGGCTAAAGTGGAAGCTAGAAAATATGAGTTTTGCGAAAAAAGTCGTGTTTTTTTACAAGAATCACAAAAAAGCAATTACTCCTTAACGGTAAAAGCTAGAGAAATAATTTTGGCGATATTTTTCCTAAAACATCCTGTAGAGTCTACCATTGGTCTATGGCTAACCAGTTGCGGGACACCCTGTATAGTGACATCTCTACCACTGAGCCACCGAAAGCCCAATGTGGGTACATTTAATGATATTGGTGTTACTTTCGACTGCCGGTTTCGTTTTTATGACCATTACTCTGACATCAATAATAGGGCATCCAAATGGGCCGGGTGTGTCTTACGTAGTTCTCAGGATTATCGTTCAATTTCTACCTCGTAAATCTATTAGTTCCTTAGTTTGTAGTATTCTTGAATATGCGTCTCCCACTTTGACTGATTTTCTAAATACGCCACTGACGGCCGTCAAATTAAATTCATAGAAACCTGTATCTAGAAAAGGTGTGCCAATTCAGTTTAGACAAGACAATTAAAGTGTAGACACTGATTAATATCAACTCGGCATATATTAGCAATATTGTGCTACTTTAAACTAGTGGTTCCCAACTTTTGAAATGACTGGCGTTAAATTAATTTAAGAGACCTCTATAAGGTTCTATAAGCAAAATTGATGGGATTTTTTAACATTTTCTTTATTTACATGTGTATTCCAGTTTGTTTGTTTTTTCCTTAACTGTTATTCGTAATTAAGTGTATTAAACCTTATTATCTCTTTGCATTTCATTTAAATATTAAGGAAAAGAAATGCATGAAAAACCGACTAAGCCCAAGCATAAATATGTAATCATAGACCTCGTTAGAAAATATTCATTAGGCCCTTTCACACTCTAAAGGTCGCCATAGAAAGTGCAATTAATTAAACAATCAAAGCTCATTTCTGTGGAGAGAGCACATTTTCTGTGGAGAAAGCTCCTTGTCTAGTACAGATAGCTCAAAACCTAAACATCCAAAAAGAAAAGAAATTTTTGATGCCAAATTGTTGAATACACTGCCTAATATACGCGGTAAAAAGTTACACTAATTTGCGCCATGGGTTAAGGGGGTGGCAAAGGGGTGAAAATTCAGTTTCTTGCAAATATCTGGAAAACTATGAGTCTGGCCTTAAAATGTCCTGAGGACGAAACTACAATGCTTGTCCGCCGCCCACTATCAAAGCTCTCGCTGTACGATTTTGTCTTATGGGCGTCATAGACAGTGCGATTAATTTGACAATCAAAGCTCCTTTCTGTGGAGAAAGCTCATTTTTTAGGCTCCACTACTGAATTCACTATAGTCCAGTACAATTGGTTCAAAATAGCCCCAAACCTAAACATCCAAAAAGAAAAGAAATTATTGATGCCAAATTGTTGAATACACTGCCTAATATACGCGGTAAAAAGTTACACTAATTTGCGCCATGGGTTGAAAACTATGAGTCTGACCTTAAAATGTTCTGAGGACGAAATAAACTACATAAAATTACCTTTGTAATGATATATAACAGTCTAGAGATTTTCTCAGAAAATTATACCTTAGACCCAAAAGTATTATAGTGAATTTACATTTTTTGAGTTTTACATTTCGCACTGTAGCTCTTGATACAATATACCTACCGTCATAAGATCTTGTCCATATATTGATAACAAAATTTATTTGATTTGTACCAAAAATTGCAGTGCTCCAATCATTAACGCCCCCCTCACTGCTCCTAACATTTTTCAAAAAGGCATGCCTGTAGCTTCTTTGTAAATTGAGCCAGGCAGATCAAATTTGATGGGGTGCCTAGTCTAAGCTCCATTATCCTCCCCACCAAAAATTATTACCATCGGATCAAAACTAAGGGTACCCCCATACAAAGTGAAAGAAAATCCTAAGAAATTTCACGTTTTTCCACTTCTAAATTCTATGTAAAATACAAGAAAAAAATTTATCTCTTAGAACGTCATTATAACAGTTGATTGTAGTCTTGTGAATGTATATTCAAAAGGTTGTACCAAGGCGTACGCTACAAGTATCAAAAACTTGGGTTTGAAGGTCAGTGATACCAGTTCTAAGACTATTTGCGAATATTTCGAGTAACGTGTACTAGCAACCTTCAAACTCGATTTTTTGTACTTCTAAGGCACGCTCTGGTACAAACTTTCGGATATACATTCAGAAGACTACAATTAACTGTTATTAGGACGTTCTAAGAGATAAAATTTTTTTTTCTATTTTAGGTAGAATTTAGAAGTGAAAAAATGTAAAATTTGTTAGAAATTTGGGTCACTTTGTATGGGGGGTACCCTTAGTTTTGATCGGATGCTAATAATTTTTAGTAAGGAGCATAATGGGGCTTAGACTAGGCACCCCACCAAATTTGATCTGCCTTGCTTAATTTGAAATGGAGCTACAGGCATGCCTTTTTGAAAAATGCTAGGAGGAGTGAGGGGGGCGTCAATGGGCGGCGCACTTCAATTTTTGGTACAAATCAAGCAAGTTTTGTTAACAGTATATGGGCAAGATCTTATGATCCTAAATCTATTTTATCAAGAGTTACAATGCAAAATGTAAAACTAAAAAAATGTAAATTCACTATAATACTTTTGGGTCTAGGGTATAATTTTCTGAGAAAATCTATAGATATCCTTGCAAAGGTAATTTTATGTAGTTTATTTCGTCCTCAGAACATTTTAAGGTCAGACTCATAGTTTTCCAGATATTTGCAATAAACTGAATTTTCACCCCTTTGCCACCCCCTCCCCCCTTAACCCATGGCGCAAATTAGTGTAACTTTTTACCGCGTATATTAGGCAGTGTATTCAACAATTTGGCATCAATAATTTCTTTTCTTTTTGGATGTTTAGGTTTGGGGCTATTTTGAACCAATTGTACTGGACTATAGTGAATTCAGTAGTGGAGCCTAAAAAATGAGCTTTCTCCACAGAAAGGAGCTTTGATTGTCCAATTAATCGCACTGTCTATGACGCCCATAAGACAAAATCGTACAGCGAGAGCTTTGATAGTGGGCGGCGGACAAGCATTGTGCTTTTCACATTGTGCTAACGGGTCGTACGACCGAAAAACAATCGTACGTTCGATTTATCCATGCTGTTTTTTGTTGTAAAGTTTGTTCGTACGGTCGTTTACTTATAGTCGGGTCTGGAATAGCCCAGTGTGTTGCAATAAATTGAATTTTTAGTCAAGTAATATCAATTCTTCTTCATACCCGCCCCAGACTCCGATTTGGGAAAACTGCAGAAGACCCGATTTGGAAGTGCTGAAAAAAGGTAACTGAACAGATGTTAAGACCCCGGAAAAAAACCCGTACTGAGCAGATGCTAAAATAACTGAAAAAAAAAACGGCGGTGTGCCTGGTATTGGAGAAAACCGGTACTGCAATCTGAGTACCGAATAGAGAGACCGATTCAATATTTTGCGAACTAGCTCTCCAGTAATTCCACTGAGCTACCGAAGCCCCAGATAGTAGGTACAAGAAACCTGTTCCGCTATCACTTAGGCTCTGAAGGGCAATTCAGTACAGTTCAGCAAGGATGTATGTATTATGTAAATAGTTTGGTTTTGATTTCACAAAAAAAGCTTACTATTTATTTCCGCCAAGCGACATTTTTTTTCAGGAGCGTCCGCAAAAATATTTTAATGGGAATGGCGAATGGGACATGAAAACCTGCTCGGATTTTAAGCGACGTAAAATAATAAAAAAACGAGACCGAGTTCTAATCGTGCGAATAGCACGATGAGTGTACACCCTATACTCCATGTACAGACCTAGAAGACATACAAAACCCAAAATTTTCATGTTTTTTTGTAGGGGAGGGAGGGTATAGATGGGCCGGATCTGGTACATCTTATAAAGGTGTCTAACAGCTACCATTTGATACTAATTTGAAGTTCTTCGCGACATTCTATCAAGATGGCTGAATATAACTTTGTAGGGGAGGTAGGGGTAGGGGTGGCCGGACCTACTCCACTTTCCACCAACTTAAAGTTTATGTCCGAATTAGGCAATGATCAAAATTTCAAGTCGATAGCGATATTGTATCGAAAGTTATGGCCGAATTAAAATATCAAGGAGGGGTAATTTGTATGGGAGGTAGGGGAACCCTTGGTCCGATTTGGCCCATTTTCAATACCGTCCAAGATTTTATCAAAACAACTGACCAAAATTTCAAACCTCTAGCTTCATTATTTCGGGATTTGTCGTGCGAACAGACAGACACACGGACAAACAGACAGACAGACATGGCTTATTCGAATCAGGGACCGACCTTGATCATTTATATATATGCCTTCCCATACCTCCGGAGGCTTCTTTGAGGTGTTACATAATATTGGCGTAACAAAAACAATAATATACCCTATACCATCTTATGGGTAGGGTATAATAAATAAAATTATTGAAAAAAAAAATTAAAACACACAACATATTTTAGAAAACTTCACACTGAAAAATTCTGTATTAAAAAAATTGTGACTTCGATAACTTCCTTACACAATACACACTGCCTAGCAGATAAACTTCAATTAATGGCATCTCTTCGCTGACGGATTTACTGTCGTTCCATATGCATGCTTCATTTTGCTAAAACCAGTTCTATATTCGTCCTCGCAATCCAAGGAATTTATCCAATTGTAAGGAATTTATCCGAGAAGATATCAGAGGAATTGAAGTTTAATTACTGCAAAGGATGGATCGAAGTTATCCAAGATCAAAGAATCCAAATGCCGTATCAATATACATATCAGTATATATATAAAGATAGCTTATGCTTGAAGGAATGGGCAATACTGATCGCATTTTTTCATTCATGCAAATTACGGTTTTCGAGTTAACGAAAAACCTTAAAAGATTACCTTCAAACCCAACTCCTGACCACCCGTGGCACTCGGATTCGAATGGACTTTTTATAGATTTATTCATGACATAGAGACAGGTCCCAAGTAAATTCCTAAAACATTTCCTCAATTCTCCTGGCCTATTAGAAAGAAATCAATAATTTCGCACATGCAACAATAAGAACGAGCGAATATGTATAAAATTCTTCGTTCGATTCCATCTTGCTCCATGAATTACCTGTGGTAGAGGTGCGTCCAACTTCTTTAAATCACCAAAACGGAATTATGTCATTAAAAATTCACAATGGTGTTTCATTGCAGGAAATTCCATATGATTGAATAATACATAGAAACACTCTTCGACTCACTTCCATCAAACGACGTCAAGCTGCTGCTAGGAGACTTTAACGCTAAAGTCGGAAACGAAAGCTGGCATAGGGGAACTACTGGGGGTCATAGCCTCCACGACGAAAACAACAACAACGGTCAGCGACTTATCGACTTCGCGAGCGGCAGAAACTTGGTCATAAGCTCTACATGCTTCCCTCATCGACGAATTCATAAGCAGACCTGGAAGTCTCCAGATGAATACACCGTGAACCAAATCGACCACGTACTGATCAGCAAGAGATGGGCTTCTAATGTCCTAGATGTTCGATCCTATCCAGGAGCCAACTGCGACACCGATCACTATTTGGTGAAGACGACCTACAGGTGCAGAATCTCTTCGGTGCACCTAACGAGAATCAACCCTGCCAAGATCTTCGAGGTTGACAATTTGATTGATGATGCCACGGCGGCTGCGTATACTACAGCCCTTGAGGAAAAACTGTCGCCCATGCTTGATAACATCAATAATCTAGGCATCCATGAGTTCTGGGAGGAGCTCAAAGACAGCATCAAGGAGGTCGCAGAAGAGGTCGTGGGCTATAAAGGCCGGCGCAGACGAGCAGACTGGTTCGACGACGAATGCAGGGCCTCGATTGAGGCGAAAAATGAAGCCTATCGCCAATACACACACCGCGCATCCCGAGCCAAGAAAGAAAGATATAACGAGCTTCGGCGAGCATCTAATAAGTTAATTAGACGTAAGAAACGCAAACATTTTGACGAGCAGTTACAGCAAATAAACCAAAGATTAGCCAGTAAGAACACTAGACAGGCGTACAAACTTATAAATAATATCAAGAACGGATATCAACCCAGGACAAGCCTATGTAAGGACAAGGATGGTAACATCATCAGCGACATCGAAAGCGTCAACAAACGATGGGCCTCGCATTTTGAAGAGCTCCTCAATGCACCATCAACATCCCCCGCGGAGCTAGCTCTTGAGCAGTTAGCCGAACCAGGCCCTCCCGTTCTACCCCCAACAGTAGAGGAGGTGAGTCTTGCCATACAGTCGCTCCAAAATAATAAAGCGCCCGGCGCTGACGAGATCCCAGCAGAACTGCTGAAGCATGGTGGAACGTGCCTGACCAACGCTGTACATGTGCTACTGCTGAAAATATGGGACGACGAGGTAATCCCCGAAGATTGGCGCAAAAGCATAATCTGCCCAATCCACAAAAAGGGTGACAAGCTGAATTGTGAGAATTACAGGGGCATATCACTAGTTTGTACGGCCTATAAGATTTTATCAAAAATTCTTGAAAAGAGAATCAATCCGTACGCAGAACAAATCATTGGCGAGTATCAAGGCGGCTTCAGACCTGGTCGTTCAACGACCGACCAGCTTTACACAGTGAAGCTACTACTCCAAAAGTGCTGGGAATACAACATCGACGTATACCAAATCTTTGTCGACTTCAAGCAGGCATACGACAGTATCGACCGAAGTGTACTGTACAACATTATGCTGAACTTTGGTATACCGGCAAAGTTAGTGCGACTCACAAGGATGACGATGACTAATACCGTCTCGCAGGTCAAAGTGCAGAACCGACTCACTGACCTATTTGAAACTCGTACTGGACTCAAGCAGGGCGACGGGCTGGCGCCGACGCTCTTCAACCTGGCTTTGGAGTATGTAATTCGAGCCATGAATATGGACAGCAGCGGAACGCTACTCATCAAGTCGACTCAATTAGTAGCGTACGCCGACGATATCAACATCATGTCTCGAAGGTTGGGTGATGCAGAAAGCCTCCTGCATAACCTCAATAACGCCGCAAAGGAAGTTGGACTACATATCAACGAAAGCAAAACAAAGGCCATGATGCAATCGAAAACAAGGACGCCAGCAAATTCAAGCATCACAGTGGGGGACCTTAATATCGAGTATGTAGACAACTTCAACTATCTGGGTTGTAACTTATCAAAGGACGCCAACGAAACCGACGGAATTAAGCGACGGATACATCTAGCCAATAAGACATATTTCTCGGTCCTCCCTATAATTAATTCGAAACTTGCGCACAGGAACACGAAGCTCCGCGTGTACAAAACGATCATTCGACCCGTGCTATGTTATGGCTGCGAAACATGGACCCTTACCCAAGCCTCCGAAATTTTGCTAGATCGATTCGAACGAAAGGTCCTTCGGCGAATTTTCGGGGCCGTTCGCGAGCGAGACCAATGGCGTATCCGATACAACCATGAGTTGTATCAATTGTACGATGAGCTGGAAGTATCGAAAATCGTGAAACTTCAACGTCTGCAATGGGCGGGGCATGTACAACGGATGGACGACAATCGCATGCCAAAGAAAGTTATGAACGCACAACGAATTGACGGAGCGAGGTTGCGTGGACGACCGAGAGCTCGCTGGGAGAACTCCGTAGGTGAAGACGCCCACCAGCTGCTGGGCTTCCGAAACTGGAGGACAAGGTCACGTAACCGTGACAATTGGAGGTCAACGATTCAGGCGGCCAAGGCCCGACGTCGGGCTATCGTGCCACATTGATGATGATGAATAATACATAAATTAATAATATGCATTGGAGCAAAGGTGGGTGAATGAACGCCAGCTGAGTGCGGTCTTTTCAATGCATCCATCTGTGACAAGGGCTATCATATTGCTGAGAACTTAGGGTGCAGCAAACTCATCATTAAAAAACCAGTGAACTCTGGTATGAATAAAGTTAGATTTGTTTCTGACTACTGAACTGTAACGATCAATTTCGCTCTATTAATCGATCACCCACCATGCCTATGGTCTCTGCCATCTACAGACACATTTTTGCATATGCCTATGTCCATACACAAAAGAATAAGGTGATGGCGGAAATAAGTAAAAGTTTAATGAAACCAATCACAGTTAGACGATAAAATGAAGGCTAGTCAAGAATACTCAATTAGAATTTAAATTGTTGGCCGTTGGGGAAATGAAAAATTATAATTGAGCATACTTTGACAGCTGTGAATGCGCGCTTTTGATGTTATTCGTTAGGTCATGAGTCAGACATCCAAAACATGTGTTAAATCTTCACAATCCCAGTTGGCACGCGCTTACCTTTGTAAAGGTGCTTCTTTTTACATGTGCATGTAGGTTGACCATATTGAAATATATGCATGTCATACGGAAAGTACTACTGACAATCATTACATCTGTTTTAGCTGAAGAAATAATTACCTTCACGAAGGTTGACTTGTTTTCATATTACATAGGTACATACTCGTACAAATCTGTAAAGACTCAACGTACGTACCTACACTGGACTAATCGATCGATCCAATCGGTAGTTTTACGTATTTTATTCATATTAATTTTTATACGTATTTGAAGTCATCGATTAAGAAGTTGCGCTAAAGATTTATTAGAAGGCAGGTAAATATTATTATGTACCGAGTACCGCAGCGTACATATTATTAGCGGGAATCAATTTATCAATTGCGCAATCGTGTTTGTCGTCAATTATTGGCGGCGCGGAAAAAAATCTTAAAGTGATGGGTAATTTAAATGGACAACATGTCGTTAATTTTGTGCTATGTGAGTTGTGTTTTGATAAATCAGAATAATTGAGAATGAGAATAATATAACATTTGTGGTGAAAAGTACAGATGGTTTCTAAACTACGCTAAGAAGTATATTTTTGTATCAGATGAGTTTGTCAAAAATATTACAGTAGATCACCGATAATCCGGATTGATTGGAACTTGACCCCATTCGAATTATCAAATTATTAGGATTTTCGAAATGCTCCTATTAAGACTCCGGTAACCGGTAGTAATGCCGAAATTGCTCAAAATTCAATTATTTTTAACCAAAATAATTAATTTTATTATCAAAATACAGTAGACTCGCGTAAACGTGAACTGCGCCAAACATGAATAACCCGTTTCGGTAAACAATTTTATGTTAACCCAGACTACTCTGAAAAGTGAACAAGTCCTGAAAGCCCTAAAACATGAACAACTAAATGTCTAGTAAAATAACTTGTTTATTAGCTATTTAATGTAAATTGCAATGTAAGGTGTGAAAAAGTTTTTCATTACTACAGTAATGCGGTTTTTTTGTGTATCTTTTATGTACTGCATACGACATTACAATCTCTCGACACTATATCCACTACTTTGTATGGGGCACCTTTCTTGCGCAAATCCGCCCTCAATTGTTTCACATTGTCGAAAACATTCTTGAAATCAAACTTCTTTGTCCAACGCTCTTTGTATGACTGGATGCTGTAGATGTAAGATCTAAGGCTTCTTGGTATGTTTCGGCAGGAGATCCGATCCTGTAGAACCAAGCAGAAATCGTACTTGCAGCCGACATTTAATGAATCCTCGCAGACTTTAGTTGGGGGAAACGTTGATATACGTGTATTAGGAAGCTGTATTGTATTGCTCTAACCGTGTAACTGCACCGGTTCGCCCCTCCCGTTTTTTTCAGAGTGAAACAACATTTCCCATTTTGTGGTGTCAATTTTCGAGAGTATCGCTAGTCTGTGGGATTTGGTTTTGCTGTTAAGGAGGCGGGAAAGCTTTTGTAATGCTTAAGACTGCTTATGGGGATGCTGGCTTAAGTAAAAAGTAGAGTCTATGAGTAGTTTTCACGCTTTGATAATGTAGAAATGTCAAGAATAAGACTCCGACTCCGGTCAGGATGCCCCTTAATGCTAAGAAATGACTTTGCCAATAAAATCAAATTTATCGTTCATAGAGAGCGTATCTGAACCATTGGTGATCTATTCTGTTAGATGTCTGGAATATTATGGAGCTCAGAGGATTTTATCTGAAGATTGTGTGAAGTGTGGACTGCAGACATGTTTTTAACTTCAAACTAAACCCAACAATATCTTTTTTGTTAAAGATGAGTAATCGTGGTGCTATAAATATGAAACAAACATTGCGTACGTTGCGATGCGCTATCGGTAACACAACTTGCATATTAACTCCGGAGATGTGTCTCCAACAGATACCTGGTCGGACAATGTGTTCCCCTATCCACCGCAGCCAATTCCCATCGCTCTATGGGTTCTACTCGTATAATGTATTTAAATCATCGTTTCATGCAGCTTCCTCCAACTTTCAAACTATATTGGAACTCAAAGTTGTGACAATTGTCATCTAGTAGCAAAGTCTGATTCACTTTTATCTGTTTCCTCTCTACAATCCGCTGCCATGTTTCGTCCGACATCCAGGGCTCTGGCCAAGATGCCTGGGCACATTCTAAATAGGTATTTTGAAACTGGTAAAAATCATAAAAAAATATTGTTTATGGACAACATAACATGAACCCCCGTTAAGGTGAACAGTCGCGGTTTTAATTAGTTCACGTTTTCGCGAGTCTACTGTATGTAGCTTTTTTTAAATCAAGAGCGAACTACGATAGAAAACCCTTTATAAAATTCTTAGATTTTACAAAATTAAAGAAAATTTAGGTCTTTATCCGAATCCGATTATCCGGATTTTAAGGATCCTATACAGTATAATTTTCGATCTAGTAGGGATGGGCCGATATTCCAGGAGCAGTGACAAGGAACAGGGTATTTGCCTGTCACTGTGACTACCTGTTCCCGAAGAGCAAAAATACCTGTTCCTGGCAGTCACAGTTTCCGCGCTATTGTTTACTTTCTTTCTTTCCTGGTTTTAACACTGTTGGCACTGTCACTGTTGGTCGCAATCAGTCACTAAGTGACTGATTGCGATCAACGACTGGACGTGACTGTAATAGTATAGTGACTGTCACTATACTATTACAGTCACATCCAGTCACTATTTTCTGTCAGAGTCCACAGTCACAGCTGTCACTGTTGGTTGCAACCCAATGGCGCCGGAACAGGGGGGGGGGGCAGCGGGGGCAACTGCCCCCTCAATATTTTGGCTAAAGGGGCCATTAGTACTACATATATTGCTCTATATTAAAAATGAAGAATAATTTATTTTATATTTTTATACGTATACAATGTACATATTCAATTTATTATTCTAGTAGTGGATATTTGTTTTCCATGATGGAATATTTGTTTCGCAGAAAGTTGCATACGTGCATCTAGTGCATGTTTCCTACGAGTATGTACATAATCATTCCATTTTCATTTCCTCTGCGTTAACAAGAGTACCTCGAATTAACGACAAGGCCAACGATAGCGAAACTATTGACCGTTGATCAACGAAAACGAGGAAGTTTTTCATTCTCCTTGTCAGAAAACCGTACCGATGGTAGGGAATCTCACAGTAAGATTGGGCTGCTATGCTCGATTTCCATATTGTTGATTATCGCTCACAGTTAACTTTTTGAAGAGTATGCCGGAAGCTTCACCTACATGTTGCGCCGAAATTACTGAACACTTTCGAAGCATATCGAGCACAGCAAGTTAATACGGCTAGTAACATTACTTCTGACGGTTCCAGCATCAGCGGCCTCATCAGAAACGTCGTTCGGTGCTTTACGACGTCTTTAACATGGCTACATTCAACAATGACACATCTTATCCTTCTCCATGTTCACAGGGAACGAGCAGGGAATTTAGATTCCTCAAAAATCATGAATGAATTTGTTTCCCGAGGAAACCGGAAAACAACCTAATTTTATAAAGCTATATAAAATTAAGAATGTTTATAATCTTCAACACTTTTACAATGGGATAAAAATGGGTAACAAAAAGAAACTTAAAAGGCTAGTCTCCAGTCTAGAAATTAGTATTTTCCAAAATTATTAATGGTGTGGTCATTTGGTGATTTCAGATTGCAAAGTGTCGTGGAGAATTTTTAATGTTTTATTAGAGGGCTGAGCTTGAATGCGGAGCTTGCCACCAAAAATTTTTTTTTTGGGAGGAGGAGGCTTAAAACTCCGAAAGTGTACATTTCTCCGATAACCTGTGCTTGAACATGTTAGAAAAAACATAATTGCGGGTACAACGCACCATTCATCTTTAAAATGCGTTAAGCTGTATCTGTACAATTGATAGTAATTTTTTTGTGTTTTTTATATGATTTTGACCCTGTTTCACAACGAAATGTTTGTGCTGAGCACTCCAAAAAAACAAAACAAAAAAAATTTTTTCCCCACATTTTGCAATCTACTAGGTTTATCACGTGGTAACTACACTATCAGCGCAATATATCTAATGAAAAGCTTATACTGAGGTGAGCGTGGCTCACTTTCACTAGGGCTTCGCTTGTGGTAAGTACAGGACCCTCAGCTTTGTAAAGAAATTTGCGATTTTATTTATTTTGCGAATATTCTCTAAATAAGGTTTCGAAACCCAAACTTTCCATTTGAAAACATAAGAATCAAAATTTGCACATTTTGTAGTTTCGCATTTTTATAATTTTGAATTGATTTTCAATAATTTTGAATTTTTATGTTTTTAAACCGAAACTTTCGAAAATTTGGGTTTCAGACCCAATGTAGAGGTTATTATAGCGGAAGTCGTAACTGTCACAATTTAAAAATTAAAATCGACCAAAAATTCCACAAAAAGTGCAAATTTTTGCCTCATTTTTTTAAATCGAGATTTTCGTACTTTTTGAAAATGTTAATTTAAAATATAAAAGGGCAAAATTGTCAAAACTTCCGATTAAAGAACATTAAAAATTACAAAATTTTTATTTTAAAAATGAGATAATTAAGATAATCAAAAATTTAAATTGTTTGTTTGCCTCACTTAATGAGGCGCATTTAAATGCACATTCTGCACATATAGTAGAGCCGGTCCTGGCTAGAGGTCCGGTATATAACCGCTTAATTTAATATGAATTTGAGAAAAAAAAATCTTGCCCCCCCAATAAAAAATTCGTTCCGGCGCCACTGTTGCAACCGGTCACTACACTACGAGAGGAGTGTTAATATTGATAACAATATAAGATGCATTGAGCATAAAAATAATGGCATTCCTCGAATAGAAGATAATCCAATCTATTTGTGAAGTGTTAGCTATAGAAAAGAGTTTACAGTCACAGCCAGTCACCATTTCGTGCCACAGTCACAGCCACAGGTACAGCTAGTCACTATGTATTTGTCGCAACCACGAACATTGCCACGTCACAGTCAGGGGCGCTGTCACAGGTGGCACAATCAAGGACGCTGTCACAGTCAGGGACGGTATCACAGTCAGCGAAGTCAGAGATGTTGTCACAAGTCACAGCAGAGACTTCTTTTCTAAGCCAATTTTCGTACAATTTCCTATCGTTGTCGCATTTGAGGGAAGTCCCCTTTGTTCGGGCAACTGTGGCTTTCAGTTTCAGTGAACGAATTTAAACGAGTATCAAGTGTATTGCGCAGTGGAATATTACTCCGTCTTATAGCTTTTTTAATACAACAATCAAGTCATTAAGTGGCATTTTCAAAGCTGTAGCAATGTCGAATCGAGTAAAAAAGAGCCGAATTTGGGAACACTTTTTGCAAGTTGATAGCATCACGTACATACATTGCTTATTGCACTCGAGTAACTAGCTTTGCGACGTGACGTAATTTACACTATTAGGAATAGGAACTGGACCGGTAACAAGGAACTGTTACTTGCGAGTCACAGTAACAGTTGGAACTGTTACTCAAAAATATCGGTTGAGCCCATCCCTACGATCTAGGGACGCGGGAGTGTCCCGCCCGCCAAAGAAAGACGAACAAATTTGAACATATGTATACAAATTGTTCTTAGGCTTCATGCACACGACGCGAAAGAGGCTCGCAAGCCCGACACATGGAAATGCATTGGCCCTTATGGGAAGCTCTCGACGAGGAAGAGCCGTGCTGCTGTCAAAACACTACTCGCGAGACGTGTTTGCATCAGTTTTCACATTTCGTGCACAACAAGCCGCAAATTCGCGGCTGAGCCGTCGCCAGCCGTGTTTTGAAAGCAGCACGGTTCTCGCACGTCGATAACTTCCCATGAGAGCCAATGCATTTCGATGCATTTTGATGTGTGGAGCTTGCGAGCCATTTTCGCGTCGTGTGCAAGAAGCCTTATTGTTCATTGACAGGGCTACAGTCTTGTAGAGAGCATCTCGGAATTCGCTCTCTTTTCCCATAAATAGAATATGTCACGAGGGTGTAGTCTATAATTTGCTCCGATCCGCGTAGTAGAAACAAATACAGCAAAAAATGTGAAACTGGACAGAGTTTTTGGCTTAAGTTTTTTATACATATGTTTCAAAGGAAATACTTTGGAAAAGTCGGTAATTGGCGCGAAAAATGTTTAGAAAAGAATCGTATAGTTCTGTGATTTAGTAGAATTGTTTAGAACAATCTCTGTTGTAAGTGCTCCAAAGTTTTCAATTGTAGAGCGTCTAGAAGAGCAGGGATAAGAGGTCAAAGTTCCTGTTTTGATTGGTCTCATATACGAGTACGTACGTCGTACATATTAATAAAATATTGGATGAGCATATAGTCCGATCCATACAGTGCGTTCTGTTTTTTGTAAGTACCACTCGGATTGATCCCTCTGTGGTAGTGGGTTGAGGCATTAGGTCCTTTTTAGTTATAAAGTGATTGAAACAAAGACTGATCCTGATAGCTATCTCTGATTCCTGGTCATGAGACCACTTTATCATTGCAAAAGCAATTAGGTACTTGGTTAAATCGTTTGGTCAGGACTGGACAGATTTTCGGGACCTTAGATAAAGGATAAAAGGATTTTTGACATGAATAACTCTTCTATCTGGGGGGTCTTGTACAAATTTTTTAAACGTAACTAACGAGCGTAACGTAACGAAGGTGAAGCTCAAAAAGCCAAAGGCATTAGATGTATATGAGTATTGTAAAAGATAGAACGATGGAACCTGGATGTAAGGATAGTCTTGGGTCTGCACTAACGGGGATCGTATCTTAACAGTTTGGTGGCCCCATTTGAAACATAGAAAATAAGATGTAAATTTATATCGCATTAGGGTAACGTATAGGGTTAAAGTCATTTTTAGGTCGCAGTTAATTATTATGGTTAAAGTTAAGGATTATGTTCGCGTTAAGCATGAGTTTAAGGTTTAGGTTTGGGCCAAGGTTAAGGTTAATGTTGGGGTTAACATTAAGTTTAATGTGATGTATAAAGATACCAACGTTTCTGAGGTTACCAAGGCTATCAAGGTTACCAAAGCTACTAATGGCTTCCTAGGTCACCAAAGTTACCAAGTGTAGGTACTATTGTTAATTAAAAACTGCAAACAAATATATCTCAGAAAAACAACACTGTTGTAAACGGTTTCGGCCAAAGAAAAAGTCGTCAGCCGCAAAAAGGATTGATATGATAAGGATATGCATTCAAAAGTGATTGAATTAGTAGCTTCCACCAAACAAGCGTAGTGCGGTAGCGGTACCTACGCGTCAGAGTGTATGGACTATTTTTGACCAATAAGTTTTGAAAGAAATTAGCTTTCACCAAACCGGCGCGGGAGCGGTATGCGGTACACACAACACAGACTCCACACGAATTGGCAAATTTAGCGTAGTCTACCGTGGCTAAAATTATTCTATACATTCTGACGCGTACCGCTATGGCACCACGCTGGTTTGGTGGAAGCTATTAACTAATTCAATCACTTTTGCATATCCTTCAGACTAGATGCGAGTATTTTGGCGGGATTGTATTTATATCAATCCTTTTTGTGGCTGACGAGTTTTTCTTTGGCGGAAACCTTTTACAACAGTGTTGTTTTCGTGAGATACGATTTACCACAGCTATAGGTGGAAAAGTTTTTTTTTAAGTTCAACGTTTTTTTAAAATGCCATATTTCTATTGAACTTACGACATTGTAGAACGTTCTGTTTCATCATAAAAGCTATGAACAGACCACTATCATCATAAGAAAAGCGAAGCTGGAAAATATAATCTTTCCTTGATTTGCATAAACACTGAAAAAAGTTTTCTTTTTTGTTACTTTATTAATAGCAACTAGAAACATTGTGTAACAAATAGCAACTATCCAATGTACAGTTTACGTCTATTATGATGTGTCCATTGTCTCAGAAGATGCTTTGAAGTGTCCGGAACATATGTGTTCAGGTTCAACCATTGGAAAAACAAGTTTTCTTTATTAAACACGCTAAAAAAAAGAAATTCTTTTCTGTACGATAGGGCTATTCGTATAATTACTTGAATTTGAATTTGCTCTGTTGTTTATGGAAAGCAGTATTGTTAAAGTTCTGTCTACTAGAAAACTGATAGAAAAAAAAGAAAATTCTACTAATTGTTACATGACCGTACAGAAATCTAGAATGAACTCTGTACTGTGTTATTTATTATGTTGTTAAATCTTCTGTGGTGCACTTTATTATAAAATTCAATCCAATCCTGATCGCATGACCATCCAAGTCGCCTGGAACCATTATTATTATTTGCATGTACAAAGCAATAGATTAGAGACATTAAAATATTGCAGTGAAATGCATGTTTTATTGATCTCTAGATTCCCATAACGAACAGGAGATTCGGGTCTTCATTGATATTTTATCTTATGTGCAATAATAACAAATAGCAGTAGATCGATATCAATCTTTTACTCGGTAAAACCACACGCAGATCTCGGCCAAATACCAAAAGACACTATGATGAGTTCGTGTAGCTTATGGCTAAACGTGTATGGAAAATATCTTCAACTTGACTATATAGCTTTTGTGTGGTCACTCATTCACGTATACATATTATTGTTGCAAATTATACATACATTTTTGATAAACATAATTCACAATGGGGACGATAAATTATACGAAATTTTTCACGATTTTCGATTAATCAAGTGTTTATAGAAAGGTTGCAGTTCCATGGTAGTGTTTTTGCCGGGATGATTGTTTTAATATTAAATCCCGAAAAGTAGGTGTAAAGTATACCTAAAAAAAACACAAAAAGCCCTTACATAAATAATCCCGCTTTACATTAGTCTTTAACATATCCTGGATGGATAAACGAATTTCAGTGAATTCGCTCTCTTATTACGGAAGAGGTAGTACTACATCATGCCGTAAATTCACAATGATCAAACTCAAAACAAATCTTTTTCACATTCTTTAGCCAATTTCTCGTGAACGGTTTGGCGATTTTCGGTAAATTCCATCTTAAAGGGGATTCAGACTATTGACAAAACTTAAAAAATCCTAGATTTAGTTAGCAGTTGTGCCATATTGTACTGCAATTTGAATAATGCAAGTACATTCTACGATGCATTTTGAATTTAATGACATACGATTTAATCTAGTAGGCGGGTTTCGACCCGATTAATTTAGTAGTTGTAGTAAATCCTGTCAGTAGCGTGAATTCCCTCTTATACCCCTCCTAACTGACCACCATATCAAATAGCAGAATCGCTGCTGAAAAATTTGACAATACCAAAACGTTTTTGTTACTTTTTCTATTGCTCTTGAATGCATTTCCAGATTTCAGTAATTCCATCACCTCCCCCCCTCCATTTGATGATCATACTCCAAATACAAAGATAGCTTCTGAAAAATTTGGAAAACTTACCAATATGAAGGCATCTTTTTTCTCCTACGTTTGCCTATCTATATTTCTTGATGGGATTATCGTATTTCAGTAAATTACACGGAATCCATGGTTCAGATTGCCTCCATTCCTCGAGCGGAATAGGGGAAAATTGGCCAGGGGAAGAAATTAAGGGAGTCTCCTCATTTCTCTTGTTTTTGTCTATATTTCTTGCTTGGCTTGAATCTTGCAGATTTTTGGCTATATCTCCTAAACGAATTTCCATTTTTCTACTCGGACACTGCTATTCGGCAGAATAAGTATTTTATTCGACTATCCAGAGTGGAGACAAAAACGATGGTGCAAATTTACACCCATTGTGAATTGTCACTCATTGTGAATTTTTACCTGTTGCAATAGTTACTCTGCTATTCCGGCCTGAGCATAATCTAACAAATATAAGACAACGAAGATGATAAGATTCGTATACCTTATATGAAGAAAGTCTAAAAAGCGGTAATACGTACCTGCATGTTTAGAATCTGCGGACTATTCAGTTATAGCGAGCTTTTCATTACGTGGGATATTAATTGAGTAGAATTTGTTAACAGGCGGAATAATGAACGTTGGCTTTTTGAAAAAAAAAAACGGGAATTTAAACGGCAGGATATTGTAGCCAACCCAGGTATGAAAACACACAGTTTAGTAGAAATATAATTCAGCGAAATTAGTTTTGTGAATTATTCTGTTACAATTGAATTCACAATGAATTGCGTAATCAAATTGTGAACCTAATGCATCCACACATCCGTGTATCTTGCCGTCTGTCTCGGGAACCTGATGATTTTGAAAAAGTTAAAATATAAAATGCATGCTTAGCACATATTTTTTGCTACTAAGCAGGAATTAAGGCGACATTTCTGCCAATGGATAGCGTTTGTTTTCATCACATAACTTTTCGAGTCGTCTTCCGAATCTGCCCTAAATTCTCTGCAGCAGAATCACTTCAATCGGGTACAGATGGTCGTCCAGGTAGGACACAGGGGCGCCGTTAGAATTCAATTCCTTAAAAGCTGGTCAAATTTGAGCAATGGACGATTGAACACTTGTTTATTCGTACGATTGCTTCAAGGGTAATAACCGCATCTACAGCGAGAGTTGCGCAGTCCCTTTAATATTCATCGGAATTCATCGGAATTATTCATTCCTGAGGGTAGCACCATTTTGCATTGAATGCAAACAAATTGAAATTGGTTATGAAATAACAGCACGCAGCGCCACAATTGCATTTCATCGCAAATTGCGTCACGTTAGAGTATTATCCAGATTTAACCTCATCTGACTCTTGGGGTTCATAAAATCACGCATTTACGAAAATAACCCAGGGAATTTCAAACAACAGCAAATCTATTTGCAAAGATGTGTAGGTCGAATAGTGAAGTTGGCCTGCTGGAAAAAGTGGGGGAATCAACCGAAAATGTCTCCCAAAGTTTGGAGATGAGAGCGGACAGCATAGAATATGCTATGACGTGCAATTTGGTTTTGTGAGTTTATCTTTTACAATTAAAAACACATAAAGTTCACAATAAATTGCGCTATCTATTGTGAGCTCAACAATTTATTGTGGATTTGTGAAAAGTATTACAATATTCTCTAGATTCAAGTTCAGATGGAATTTAAAATTATAACAGCCGCAATATTTTGGCAAATTTCCTCCATAGAAAAGTACTTAAAAAAATAAAAATGATTGGTTAAGGACATTTGAATGTGTGGAGAACACTTCCCACCATATTGCACAATATTTAAGTATTCGATTTATTGTTGATCCGAAATGAAATTGATTTTTGGAAAACAACCCTTATAGCCGATTCACATTATGGACAAGATTTACTAAATCTGGGATTTAATTTGTCAAATTTGTGTAAAGTACCATAATGTACTGCGATTTGAATAATGCAAGTACAATATACGATACATTTATAATTTAATGACATATGATTCGATCTAGTAGACGGTGTCGGTTTACATAAATTAGGTGGATTTAATAAATCTTATGTATAATGTGAATCGGCTATTACGCTCCCAAATATAGTTCTTTGGCATTTTATCTTTGATATCGTTTACCAGATTAACTGACCGTCGCTATCGCAGATTAGCAGCATCTATTTCACATATTTGTGTGATCTGTGATCTATCTCACCATACACATATACCAGATCGGATCACTCAACGCAACCTTCTTGCACCCATGCTGATGACAAGATCATGAAATTGCAGAAAATTATGTGACGACCTACAGCACAAGCCACTCAACTCCCATCCCAACCCAAACAGCCCAACGCTTCTGCATCTCATATGCAATGGATGCAAGCCCAGGCATAACATCCATGACTATATCATTAAACAGATTTTCAATTCTTGGAAGTATTTGGAATGTAATATCGTTGAACACGTGGGAGAATTGTTTTCAAGTACCATGACAACGACAAAAAATCTACAAATCGTCGTATAGTGCAGCCATATTAGCATTTCAAATAGAAAAAAATAGTGTAAGGCTAATTTTTGGCTAATTTTTGTTGTTTTTGAATCAGTGGGCTCCCAGGAATCTACAACTGATTTTGCTAAAAAAAATTTTGATCGCAAAGGTCCCAAAAAGGACAAAAAAGGATACTCTTTAATCCTTGACCCGAGGTCGGCATGCGGGGTATCATATCAAAGGGGACGTCGAGTACATTACATATCCGGTGTTTGTTTCATGTTTCAAGGACCCTCAAAGGAATAAATCGAGCTTAAATGGAAAATTTTCGAGGTTCCCGTATAATTCAAGTTGTCCCTACTTTTATCACTTTTCAGAATCTAAAATATCTGGAGATTCTCCCATTAAATTTGCTAAGAAAAAAGATGATCGGAAAGCTCTGAAAAAGGACATAAAAGGACACTAATTGCACACCTTAGTCGAACGTGGGCATGTGGGGTGTCATATCAAAGAGGATGTCAAGTAAATTCCATATTCGGCATTTGTTACTTGTTCCAAGGACCTTAAAAGGACAAAATTGGGCTCAACTTAAAAATTTTTGTGTTTCCTGTATCTGTATCTTTCTAAAGCCGTAATTTTCCAATTAAGCCCGATTTATTCCATTTAGTGTCCTTGAGACAGGAAACAAGCACCGGATATGCAATGCACTCGACGTCCTCTTTGATATGACACCCCACATGCCCACGTTCGATCAAGGTGTGAAATTAGTGTCCTTTTATGTCCTTTTTCAGAGCTTTCCGACCAAATTTTTTCTTAGCAAATTTAATGGTAGAATCTCCAGCTATTATGGATTCTGAAAAGTGATGAAAGTAGGGACAACTTGAATTATTTTCGTAGTTATGGCTTTGGAAAGATACACGGGAAACTCGAAAATTTTCCATTTAAGCTCGATTTATTCCTTTGAGGGTCCATGAAACAGGAAACAAACACCGGATATGTAATGTACTCGACGTCCACTTTGATATGATACCCCGCATGCCGACCTCCGGTCAAGCATTAAAGAGTATCCTTTTTTGTCCTTTTTGGGACCTTTCCGATCAAAATTTTTTTTAGCAAAATCAGTTGTAGATTCCTGGGAGCCTACTGATTCAAAAACAACAAAAATTAGCCTTACTCTATTTTTTTCTATTTGGAGGCCTGAATTGGGTTATTTTGACTGCACTACGTATATCTATCTTACTAACGAATAACGAATTGGTTCCAGAGGTAGAGGTATCATAGGTGAGTGCATAATATGTGGGCGAACCAGATCAAATATGTGTGTAACCACATAAAGTTGACGGCGCGACACGGCAGAATGATTCAAATTGCTTTTGCCGCCATGAGTAGCAGAAATCAACACAAGAAAAACGGGTAAATTGTGAATTTTATTTAGCAATTTTTAAGTCAATCTCAATATGCATTTCCTATAGGCCAGCCCGCGGCTCGTTCCTGTATGCCTGCCAATATAATCATACCGAGACATGGAGTGCAAGTCTGTCATGTCAAGCGTGTCGCTATTCAGTCGGTTTTTCTGTGCAATTTGCACTCCCAAATGCATTGCATAAAATTTTCATGGATTTTTGCATTACATCTTGAATTCCGTCCAGATGGAAACCACATTTGCTGAACGAGAGAGGCCTGAAGCCAAGCCCGAATGTGGATATGTGCGGTTCCTTCCTTATAAGTTGACACCTAATCGACCGTCTCATTGTGCTACTTGATTTCGTGTGCATTTTAAAATGACTTTGTTTTGTAGCATGCAAGAAGCATTGTTATCTAATCCAGAAGCATTTTGTTGGGATAAAATAAATTTGATAAATTTACGAAATATGCAAAGTGACATTAAAGGCTATCGACAATAATTTTTGTATCATGGGAAAAAGCGTATACCTCTAATGCCTTAGTTAAAATGGGTACATATTACGCCAGATGTTATACAACTTTTTATCGGCTTTTTGAACATATATTTTAAGTCGGCCCCACACCGACGGAAGTGTGATCAACCCCGCGCAAAAGATTGATATTAAAGATCGTGCAGCAGCAGTGCAACAGTGTGGTTGGGCGAGATGAAGTAGGTACAAGTGAAAATCCAGTCACAGAAAAAAAATATTTGGTCAAAATCCACTCATTCAAATTTTTTTGAGTATGAAAAGCAACCTAGTCAAAATCCACCCATCATGGGTAAGTTATATTTCTTCTTCTTCTTCCTTGCCTCGTTCTTTATACCGCTCCATGGTTCCGCGTTGCTCGACCTGAGGTGTAGGCACTGGTAAGTTATATTTCAAAATAGGGAATCACTTTATTTAAAAAAAAGGTGGATTTGAACCAGAAGGATGTTTTCCTTGGAGTGGATATCCACCACCAGACTTGAAACTTGGATGGAGTTGATGACAGGCTCCGTTTACGGACAGATCTATTTGTAGCTCCAATTAGTCCTCTTCGTTTAAGGGTTGTTCTAGAACTCAATATCCTTTAACATTTCCGTTTAAATGAATGGATTTGCAGATTTTAAATATTTTACATACATACGTGGAAACATCAACAATGGCACATTGATAGAAATGGCTCTTACCTGTAAATATATAAAATAAAAAAAGGTGAATAAAGTAGAAAAAAAGGGTATCATTTAATTAAACACAAAAACCTTTCGTTAAGAAGGGTATTTTTTCAATTCTTTACTTTAATTTCACGTATATGTTAAGATGCAGTCACACGCTGATAAGTTTTTCACCAAACTACTGTCTCCTGCTTATGGCTCAATTTGCGAATTACATAATATAGTACCGCGCGAAACTCTGTCAGCACCAGTTTCCCCCAGAATGATTCAAATTGGTTTTGCCGCCATAGGCAGCAGAAATCAGCACAAGGAAAAAGGGTAAATTGTGAATTTTATTTAGCCTTTTCAAAGTTAATCTCAATATACATTTCCTATAGACCAGCCCTCGGTTCGTTCCTGTATGCCTACTAATATAATCATACCGAGACATGGAGTTCACTAAATCACTAGTTGCCCGCAGAACACAGACTAACAACCTCATGAATGCAGAGATATGCATCTCTTACAACCATGTTGACGAATTACTTCGTAATATTTGAAGTCATTTTCATTTCAAAACACTTTCTGTCAATAACCACATGAAACATTTTGTATGAGTAATTCTTTTAAGATAGTAAACCGAAAACCATCTTTTCACATTTCATAACACTTCCTTAATTCAATGAATATATATTTATGCAGGTAAACCAATAAATCCACTGATTACCCCTATCAAGCAATAAAATGATGAATGACTGACATTGTAGGAGTTCATATTATAGGAACAGATGAATCTTTAACAAATTCGATTCGCCCAATATCTAAATTTGCCTTTTCAATTTATTTTTATTTTTTTTTCTGTGTCCAACGATTTGATGTTATTTTCAATAAGCGAATCAGCAAGGTTACAGTGTTGTTTGGCACACTTTTTGCGTATGCTATATGCGGCTGTTTGGGCTGAATGAAACAAGTCGAAAATGATTGCAAAAAATGCGTGGACGGAACAAACTTCAAAACATTGAATCAAATGAATCTATTGTCTTACGTCCCAAACAATTTGAAAATTGTAGCGTAGGCACGTAGCAATAAATTCATTCATAAAACAAGATAATTTGAAAAGCATCTCTTGTTGTATGTTTTAATGATGATATGACCTTGTCGCAATTAGCATGACCAGGTTTTGATTTCAGCGATGTTATGAATGAAGTCAAGTGAAACATAGCATTGTGTGGATGTTGAATCATTTCACTTATTTATTGACTAGTTCGAGCGTTTATTGATTTAAAGAACTTAATAAGAGAGGAAATTAAGAAGAGTGAGAAGAAATAGAGAGAGAAAAAAAAGAGAAGTTGAAACGTCCTTAGCACTGTTTCCCAACAGGTGGTCCGCGGACCGGGAGTGGTCTGTGCGAGACCTGTAGGTAGTCCGCGGGGAGACTCTGGAGACGTCTTACAAAAAAGTTATATTTTCTTGTGACTAATTCAAATAAATTGCCAAAGACGCGCTCTCATAATTATGAAACAGATTATCCAGTAAATACTTTGCTACTACTAGGTATGCGATTATGGGAAGGCGATGGGCTAGTATCGATGCTTATAGCTCAATTCCGAAATTATTCAAACTTATTATCAAAATTTTTATATGATCAGTGGTTTTCCATTTTTTAAGTAGGAAATAATAAAAAAAATAGTGCAATTTGTGGAGATAGAGCGTGAACTTTTGAATGCAATACCTCGACAAAAAAATCGAGACCTTAGTTTTCGAAATCTACTTTCAAGCTAGGTCATCCGTTGACGATTTTGAGTTGGGAACCACTGTTCGACAGTGATTTCTACTGACAATATATTTATGTAAATAAATAAATAAATAATTGTGATCCTCAAATGAGCATCGAGGTATCTTTATCATTTCATGTAACTGAATTAATTACACATCCCACTGATAGGTGGAGATTAAATAAATGTCAGAGTGACATAATTACTAGTCACCGCCATTCGCTCAAAATTTGTAACCCAAACATAGGTTAAGACATATATGTATATTCGCTCAATAAATTCAGTTTAGTTATATGTATCTGACAAATATAGCACAATAAAAAGGAATAATTTTTTTTTAGTTTTAATTAAAAATTTGTGGCTGCAAAAACTTAAAATAAAGAAAATATTTACAAATAACCATGGAACGTTAGTATTTTTGACTTAAACACGGTTTAGGTTCAATATTTGGGATAAGAAAATAGTTGGACAGATATGAAGAACTCGAACCAATTTAGTGACGCTAATGAGAAATTTCATCTTTCAGACACTTGATTTTTCATTTGAGCCGATTCATTTCATAAGAAAAAAAGCTGCGTCCCCAGTTTGGTTACTACTGTACTTCAAATAATGTTTTGGTGCACAACAGATTGGACGGAGCAACAGCAGCAGCATTGCATGGCTGACAAATGTGCTGAACATTTCTGTCAGCAATTTAAAATGCATTGTGCTTGACATTTCGCGCTGCTGCTGTTGCTGCCATTCTATTTCTACCGTATACAATTATTAGTCCAGTACAATTGGTTCAAAATAGCCCCAAACCTAAACATCCAAAAAGAAAAGAAATTTTTGATGCCAAATTGTTGAATACACTGCCTAATATACGCAGTAAAAAGTTACACTAATTTGCGCCATGGGTTAAGGGGGGAGGGGGTGGCAAAGGGGTGAATATTCAGTTTCTTGCAAATATATGGAAAACTATGAGTCTGACCTTAAAATGAGCTGAGGACAAAACAAACAACATAAAATTACCTTTGTAATGATATGTAACACTCTAGACATTTTCTCAGAAAATTATACCCTAGACCCAAAAGTATTATAGTGAATTTGGATTTTTTGAGTTTTACATTTCGCACTGTAACTCTTGATAGAATAGACCTACTGTCATAAGATCTTGTCCATATATTGATAACAAAATTTATTTGATTCGTACCAAAAATTGGAGTGCTCCGACCATTGACGCCCCCCTCACTCCTCTTAACATTTTCCAAAAAGGCATGCCTGTAGCTTCTTTTTAAACTGAGCCAGGCAGATCAAATTTGGTGGGGTGCCTAGTCTAAGCTCCATTATGCTCCGCACCAAAAATTATTACCATCCGATCAAAACTAAGCGTACCCCCCATACAAAGTGAACGAAAATTCTACAGCCCCTGGCCATTGAATTAGGACCACTCACAAAAATGTGGGTTTTCCCTAATTAGTATTGCGAAACGAACAGTATATGATCCTTACATAAAAAATAGTTTATGACAGGAGAAGGACAATTATATATGCATAGTAATTAGTCAATGAATTTTTACTTTTCCTGTTTTTAATATGGGGACGACGACTAAAACCAATTTTTGTCATATTCGGGTGTAATCATTAAGTCGTGATAAAGTATATAAAGGGTTGCATTTTGAAGCGTACATCATGCGTTTATTGATTTCAAAGTATACAGCAGTTATAAGTGAACCTGCTAATACTGCTACTGTGCTAATACAGATACTGTTTTTTTGCCAGTTAGAACGATTTGTTGTTGTTGTTTTAGCAGACGACGTACGGGAAACCATGAAAACCAGAATGGGCAAAAATAAGGACATTTCATCTGAAAATAAAGCCTACATTTGCGGGCTAATCAATAGCGGACAATACCCCTTTCGAGAAATTGCCAAAACTAGGGATTTTCTCACCAAACGGGGTCAAGAATAGCCAAGAGCAACCAGGAGAATAGTCCGTGGACATCAAACAAGCGGAAAAACTGCCGCCGAAAACGGATAACGACTTCACGGACTGATCGGCGGATCCGCGAATGTGCTTTGGAGAACCGTAACGCAACTGTAAAAGCATTAAACGAGCAACTAAAGGAGCGTAATATCGATATAGCGGCGCGGTCGTTGCGGAGACGGTTATATGGAAATAACATAAAATGTTGTCGGCCTGCCAAAAACCAAAATTGACCCCCAGGATGTAAAAAGCTCGTTCAGAATGGGCTCAAGCACATAGCAGCTGCACTGCGGCAGACTCGGAAAAGCTAAAATGTAAAAAAAAATTGAGAAAATATTTTTTATGCTTAATTTTTTAACATAGAATTTGTGGACCAATTTTTGAGTCCTAACGTTAATTTTTAGGTACTTTTTAGTGATTGGTACCGATTGGAAACCGTCATAGAAAGAGCACAATTCGTTAGAAGAAGGCCTCAAGAAGGATTTAACGAAAATTGCGTTCAAAAAACTGTGAAACATCCGTCAGCAGTTACGATTTGATCCTGCATTTCGAGCGAAGGACGCAAAGCAGTATCAGGATGTCTTAAAAACGGGTTTGTTGCCATATTATAAGACACTGAATTCTCCGAGATGCAAATTTACTTACATGCAGGATGGAGCACCTCACAGGGCCAAAACCGTAATGAATTGAATGTCTGCAAGGAAGATTAAAGTATTGCCGTGGCCTGGCAACTCCCTGGACCTGAACCCTATTCAAAATGTGTGGAACATGCTCAAATCGATCGTGTATTCAACTGCCAATAATAATGTGGCCGAGTTTAAATCGAGGATTTGACAGGTTTGGCAAAATGATTATAACATCAAAAATATGATACGGTCATGTATATGGAGTATGCCCGAAAGAGTCCGAGCTGTCATTGCAGCAAAGGATGGGAATACACCTTATTAGTTTATAATGATTCATAACAGTATATGTTAATAAATTTTCAAGTTGAAATTGATCGTTTGTTTTTCTTCGTTGAAATAATGTGGAAAATGTTGACGACATTATAACAGTTAATTGTAGTCCTTTGAATGTATGTTCAAAATTGTGCATCAAAGCTTACACTACAAGTATCAGCAAATTGTGTTTGAAAGTCATTGGTACTAGTTCAAAGGCTAGTTCCGAATAAATCGAGTAAAGTGTACTAGCAACCTTCAAACCACATTTTTTGTACTTGTAAGGCACGCTCTGGTACAAACTTTTGAATATCCATTTACAAGACTACAATTAACTGTTATAATGACGTTCTAAGAAATAAATTTTATTTTTTCATTTTAGATAGAATTTAGAAGTGAAAAAATGTGATTTTTTTTTAGAATTTTGGTTTACTTTGTATGGGGAGTACCCTTAGTTTTGATCGGATGGTAACAATTTTTGGTGAGGAGCATAATGGGGCTTAGACTAGGCACCTCACCAAATTTTATCTGCGTGGCTCAATTTGAAAAGAAGCTACAGGCATGCCTTTTTTTTTGAAAATTGTTAGGAGGAGTGAGGGAGGCGTCAATGGTCGGAGCACCTCAATTTGTGGTACAAACCAAATAAATTTTGTTTGTAATAGAATGAACAAGATTTCGTCACCCTAGGTTCTTTCTATCAAGAGTTACAGTCCGAAATGTAAAACTCAAAAAATGTAAATTCTCTATAATACTTTTGGGTCTAGGGTATAATTTTCCGAAAAAACGTCTAGAGTGTTATATATCACTACAAAGGCAATTTTGTGTAGTTTGTTTCGTCCTCAGAAGATTTTAAGGTCAGATTCATAGTTTTCCAGTTATTTGTAAAAAAGAAAATGTTCACCCCTTTGGGACCCCCTCCCCCCTTAACCCATGGCGCAAATTGGTGTAACTTTTTATTGCGTATATTGGGCAGTGTATTCAACAATTTGGCATCAAAAATTTCTTTTTCTTTTGGATGTTTGGGTTTTGAGCTATCTGTACTAGACTATATACAAATGGAAATGATTCCTAATCAAGGAAATATGTAATGAAATGATGCACTCAAGTGTCTGCATAGAATGTTATGCGATTGCGTAAACGATAATAATTGAGAATCAAAATTTAGAGGGTAATTTACTTAGGTATATGCACATACATATGTACATATATGTATTAATATTTACATGCATAACACTATAATACTCGCAGAAGAAAAAGCATGAAATTTACGCAAATGTTTAGTAGAGGGATAAGTGGAGTCACCAATTGGACTGAGATCATCCGACTCAATGTAGATGGATATCAAAATCAAAACGCATCATTCAACAATGCTAACAAATTTAAATTGATGGTATGATGTAGCTTCGTTCCCGCGGGAACACTGTATGGAATGTAAGGCATGGTCGATGACCCATATTTATGTATATTGACAATATGCATAAGCAATTGGATTATTACATGGCTGATACACTTTTAGCACCACAATATAGGAGTCAAAATAGGAGCACTGGTACATAGCAGCGTTAGGGTTAAGCAGGCCCCACACCGACCGGAGTGTGGCAAACACCGCACAAAAGATTGATACGAAAAATCGTGCAGCAGCATTGTGGTTGGGAGACTCCAAGGTATCTTTCTTGGAACCGGTCTTTTGTGCGGTGTGTGTCACACTCCGGTCGGTGTGGGGCCGACTTTATAATGTCTTTCATATTTGTAGGAAATTCATTCCCACACGCAAAACAGAGAGAAAATATTTTTTTGATTTTGATATTGTGAGTTTTTATATTACTTGATGTACATATTACTCAACATTACGACTTGGAAATAATCCCTACAAGATATATCGTCGCCCGTATGCCAGACCCACGAATCTGCCAAATTAGCGATTTCAGAATAATGTAATTTTATAACATCATATTCAATGAAACATCAACGAATGTTAGCCGACAAAATCTAGGGTCCGGGAGAATAAGTGGATAAGTCGAAAAGTATAACTTTTCAGGACAGCATTTTTCATGTTTGCTGTGCTATATTGGCCGAATGCGTCAGCTCGAAAAAACTTTTCTTATTGTTACATGTCCCCTGCAAAGTTATGATTTGATCTGCGGAATTTCATTTGAATACTTTCATCCAAACCGGAAGTATGGACATTTAACCCTTCAATTCTCGATCGAAATCTATAACAATCAAAGTCGTGCGGAGTATATTTTTGTTATCCACCATACAAGCATTTCTGATTAATTTTTTTTAAATAGTTTGCTCGATGAGGTATATTTTTTTATTGTTTTTTGTTGGCCTATCATTGTTACGACTGCGCACGGTACTCGTCAACTCCATTAGAAGTTAGCGCAAATCCAGAGAAATCATTGTTAAGCTAATTTTGAGATAATATGTATTTCATAATAACAAATCTGGCCTGTACACTGGGACAATCAGTTATCGATAACTCGCTGCAATTTTTTTGTTGTAATTAATATTTTTTCCCAAATTGTTAGAAGATTGGTAAAAACATATTAGAAGCCACAAACTGAAAACTTCCTGGGAGGCGTATTTAAAATTGTGGATAGTCAATGGACCCTTTTCATCACCTTCGAATTCATCCGAAGATGCGATATTTTTTTTTCTGATCCGTCTAGAAAACATCTTGTTAATTTTGTTGTTTATTTACCGTTAGACATTTTTCGGTACTGTTTTATAACTACAATTCTATGTAATTTAGAATTTGAAAGCAATATCCTGCAGACATAGCTGATATCGGCTTAAATATCATATGGTGAATTGCAGCTGGAGCTGTGGTCTTAAGGTGGTGAATGAATTGTCTACGGAAATTTGGCTTTTAAAATTTTTAACGAATATCCAAGTACCGTTTGCCCCGTCGAATAAGTGCTTAAGTTAAATATTTTCAAAATGGGCCACTTATACACAGCAACGATAGATCATTTTGGCAACTTATCCGCTAAAACAACAGAATTACGTATTCTATGAATTTTTAAAATCTAATGCCTTTGACAAACACAATAGGCAAATCCTGATTCGTCAAAATACGGATTCGTTGCAATCACAATTAGCGACACACTCCTATAAATTTTACAGTAATTCGAATTGTCAGTAAAAAATCGCCTTAAGTGAACTAATCGTAAACTATTTCACCTGGAGAAAGATTTTCACGATCAAACCGATTCCGCTTTCTACTTATTACAGCCTTTATATACATCATCATCCGATTTATCTAAGGTAATGTACAAGTAGGTACACAACACTATACTTTTTTCACACTCAGAAACATGCGCTTCTATTTACGTGAAATGCTACAATGGCTGTTTTTTTTTTAACCCTTTCCCGGAAAGAACGTCTATAGACGTCCAATTTTGAGCATTTGACATACAAATCGTGTCAAATTTTGGCGTTGTGTCCGGCAATGAGTTAAAGGCAGGTTTGCTGACCCAGACTCGTAAAATCATTGAAGATAGCATTTAGGTTAATTTTCAAATTGTCAAACATCTTTTTTACACGAAACACAAATTTTAAACGCTTTTTCTCCATTAAAAATTTTTCAAATTAATAATTTGGCAAACGACATTTTAACATCAAGAGACGCGAGAGCGTCTCGCCCGCCAAAGGAAAAAGAAAAACGAAAGCGAACAAGTCTATGATTACCGGAGACAACTTGCTTTTTTGTTTGATCAGGCTACAGCCTTCCAGGCAACAGCCCCCAAAAAAATTTTTTTACCAAAATATTCCACATATCCTGTTCTAGTGCCTTTCCAAATAAAATCTTCGATCGGCACAATAACGGGTAAGATATATGCAATAAACGGTGAAATTTTCACCCTCACAGACTTAAGCGAGTAACCCAATTTCAGAATGAAGACTACAGTTGCAGAAAGACTTGCTTCTACTGTCTCTCTTCGTGATGGGATTTTTATGAAATTTGGAACGAATGATCCTCTGGTGGTCCTTCTAAAGAATCAATGTCTTCCATTTAGATAAGTGGATCGAATAACTGTAAATTAATAGGTAAAGTAAACAAAAGATTTCCAACAATTGCGTCTATCGGCTCATCGCATTGACCATTTTTTAAAACACACTGCGGTATTGGGACATTTGGATATTGGGACACCAGGAGACTGGGAGACTAGGATCTTGGGGTAGTGGGATATTAGGAAATTGGGACATTAGGGTCTTGGGACATTAGGACATTGGGGCATTAGGCACAATGGGGAAACAGGGACGTGGGGACAACGGCATATTGGGGCATTGGGACATCGGGATATTGGGGCATTGGGACATCAGGATATTGGGACAATGGGACATTGGGACAGTGGGATATTGGGACATTAGGACACTGGGAGACTGGGACATTAGGACACTGGGATATTAGGACATTGGGACATTATGACCTTGGGACAATCGGACATTGGGACATTGGGACACTGCTACATAGGGGCATTGGACCACTGAGACATCGGAATGTTGTGACATTGGGACATCGGGATATTCGCACATAGGGGCACTGGGATACAAGAACATGTGAACATTAGGGTCTTGGGTCATTAGGACATTGGGATATTAGGACATCAACACATTAGGACATTGGGACATTAGGTACACTGGGGAAACTGGGACGTGGGAACATTGGGGCACTGGGACATCGGGATATTAGAACATTGGGACATTGTAACATTGGGATATTGGCACATTGGGATATTGGAACATTGGGATACTGGGACATTAGGGCACTGAGATACAGGGACATTGGGGCACTGGGATATTTGGACATTATGCTATTGGGACCTTGGGACACTTGGTATACTGCGACATTGGGACACTGACCACTGGTACATTAGGACATTGGGATATTATCACATCAGGATACTGGGACATTTGGGACATTAGGGTACTGGGATATTAGGAAATTGGGGCATTAGGACCTTGGGACATTAGGAACTTGGGACATTAGGACAGTTAGACATTGGGATATTAGGACATTAGGTGGGAGACAGGGACATTGGGACACTAGGGTAGTGGGACATTCGGACATTAAACCATTGGGGCACTGTGATATTTGCACATTGGACAATAGGACGTAAATTGGGACACTGGGACATCAGGATATTGGGACATTGGCACATTAGGATATTAGGACATTGGGACACTGGGATATTAGAACATTGGGACATGAGGACACTGTGACAATGGACCTTAGGGCATTAGGGCATTAGGACATTGGAACATTGGGACACTGTGACATTGGGACAATGTGACATTGGGACACTGGGTCAGGGGGCATTAAGACAGATCAGTAACAGAACGTTAACAAAGCGTTGGCAAGGCAACAACAGAGCGTTAGCAGATCCTTAACAGAGGTTTAACAGAAAATTAACAGTGCCTTAACAGAACGTTAACAGAACGTAAATCGAGTAATAAAAGAAAGGTAACAGACCGTTTACAGAGCGTTAGCCGAATGATTAAAGAGAATTAGGAGAACATTAACAGAACGTTAACAGAGCATTAACGAAAAGATAATAGAGTGTTAAGAGAACGTTAATAGAGCATTAACAGAGTTAACAAAAAATTAACAGATTACTAACAGAATGTTAGCAGAGCCATAACACAAAGATAACACAAATCTATTTTGCACAAAATACATATTAATAAACTATACCCATTTCATCTCAAAATTATTTTTAGAAAAGCTCAGCAACAGCCATTTGTGGCGTGTTTGCAATTGCGTTTGCAGTATCTATTTATTTTAAAGAACACCCTGTGAATATAACTTATGATATTAAATTTATGGAATATGCTGAACAAAAACCTATTGAAACTTTTCCCAAAACAAAATATTAGTTGGCTATTTAAGTATGCAAAAATATATGATATCCGACCAAAAACAACAAAGTTGTAAAAGTTACCCCGCCAAAGAAAAATTCATCTGCCGCAAAAAGAATACATATCACTCCAATCCGCTGCTCATATTTAATTTTGTTTGCTGGATGTACTTTTGTTTTAGGTGTAAATGCTGGACAAGTTTAAATGTACAGGACTACTTCTTAAAGTAATTTGGAGGGAGCCGTCAAAGTGGCACTGAATAAAATGTTAAAGCTCCCACCAAATTACTTTAAGAAGTAGTCCTGTACATTTAAACTTGTCCAGCATTTACACCTAAAACAAAAGTACATCCAGCAAACAAAATTAAATATGAGCAGCGGATTGGAGTGATATGTATTCTTTTTGCGGCAGATGAATTTTTCTTTGGCGGGGTAACTTTTACAACTTTGTTGTTTTTGGTCGGATATATTTAACAACTAAAATTAACTTTTTTATGCTTGGAAACTATGCATAAAGAAAAAAAAATTAACTTGAACTGGAAGTGATTGAGATTGAATTCATTTAGGCGAAATTTCGAAAAATTTGAAAAGCTTATTAAAACTGAATGCTATGTGGATGTGATTTCGGACTAGCATTTGTATGAGAATTACCCCGTGCGTAGAGTATGATAGCTGTTGAAAAAAACACTGTCAATGAGTTTTATGACATCCAGTTTTTTGTCGTTTAATCGTTGAAATCTATAGTTATTTGCATCCATTGAGGGTGATTTCCGATTTTAAGCCGAAATTGGGGCAACCCGAATGTAATTTACTCGCAATTTCAATAATAATACAAGTCGACTTATCTAACTATTCCCAGCCAATGGTTTCCCTACAAAACTGTACAAGTAGACTTAACCGGGTAACCACATCAATGAGTGAGTTGTCTCAAGATGCACATTACTGTAACTAAGAAAGCGTTGCGTTTTAAGCTTAAACACTTCTGCATATTACGTAGAACTTTAGTAAGAGTAGTTTAATGAACTTAACTCATTTTCGATATAAGTCGACTTATCCACTTATTCGCCGTGGCCCTACAAATAACTATAAAGCCTCTTTTATCTAAAAGATTAAAACCTCCACATATAACAAATGTCCAAACATTGAACAAATTTTGAGAATTTATGCAATTTTGACATTAGGCCGCGTACACATACAGTGCGACGCCGAGCTTTTCCGGGCCGGCGATGCGATGCGATTTGTTGCGAGCCGACGCGATTTCTTTCTATTGCAAGGGGATTTCATACGGCGCTGGTACGTACGATTTGCTGCTGATATGGCTATGATTTCAGATTGACTTCGTGACATTGCGCTTCGAGTGTTCTACCATTGATATTTATGTAGTGTCGGTATATTTATGTAGTGTTGTAGATAATTGTGGGGATTAATGCATGGATTGTCGTAGGTAATAATGTAATGCAGTACCATTGGTATTTTCTATATACGTACGTACTTGTCGGTATGTCTATGTAGTGTTGAAGATAAATTGTAGGTAGGTAATGTAATGATGAATGACTGAAAGAGGTAGGTAACCTTTCTGGAAATTTGCAGTGTTAGCTTACGCGTTTCAAAACAGTTTTCGGGCGGCATTTAGATTTGGTGTTAATTGTTGTTCAAATATGAATGAAATAGGTAGTTTTTGGAAACATGCAGTGCAATGAAACCCAGTTTCTAGCGTACGCGCACTCTTATGAGCCTGCCCGCCAAAGAATGGCATCCCCGTTTCTCGGTGAAATACTCGTCCAATCGGCGTGGCAGAAACACTAAGGTAAATTTGGGTCGCTGATTCCGAATATGAGGTCAAAAACAAGAAAAAAAATTTGGGGTGCACACCCCCAAAACTGTACCCCTGTTTTCTCGGGGAAATACTCGTCCAATCGGCGTGGCAGAAACACTAAGGTAAATTTGGGTCGCTGATTCCTAATTTGAGGTCAAAAACAAGAAAAAAATGTTGGGGTTGCACACCCCCAAAATTGTACCCTTGTTTTCTCGGGGAAATACTCGTACAATCGGCGTGGCAGAAACACTAAAGTAAATTTGGGTCGCTGATTCCGAATTTGAGGTCAAAAGCAAAAAAAAATTTTGGGGTTGCCCGCCCCCAAAATGGTATACCCCTATTTCACACAAATGTGTTTTAATTGGTAACACATAACCTATGTAAAAATCGACCGAATCAGACAATGGGGTCGTGGGGCTGCCATACAAACCTAGTCCCCCAAATTAGGTTCTTCTAAAAAAATTTTTTTTTCATTTTCTCACTGATTTCAATCAAATTTCGTACAAATATGTTTCTAGTGATACCACAAAACATATGTAAAAATGGACCAAATCGGACCATGGGGTTATGGGGCTGCCATACAAACTTAGCTCCCCAAATTGATTTTTTTTAATACATTAATTTCTACCAAACTTCACACAAATGTGTTCCTATTGATGATACAGAACATATGTATGAAGAGATGGAGTCGGTCATGGTCATGGGGCTACCATACAAACCTAGCCCCCCAAATCAAATTTTTCTAAGAAAAACGATTTTATTTGCACACCAATTTCAATCAAACCTCAGAAAATTATATTTCTATTGATGCTACATAATAAACGTGAAAATAAATGAAATCGGACTATGGGGTCGTGGGGCTGCCATACAAACTTAACCCCCAAAATTAGGTTCTTCTAAAAATTACTTTTTTATTTGGACACAAATATCAAATATCAACCAAACCTCATGGAATGTATTTTTTATTGATGTTACAAAACATATGCAAAAATGAATCAAATCGGACCATGGGGTCATGGGGCTGGCATATAAACCCAACCCCTAAATTAGTTTCTTCGAAGAAAAACTTTTTTATTTGTCCACCAAATTAAAAGTGTTTTTGATGCTACAAACATACCCCCCCCCCTCTTTTTGGTTCTTATAAGAAACCCACGTCCCCCGCTTCCCCCAATAAATCTTCGCCACGGCACTTTTGTGAAAATTCAAGAAAAAGCATGGAAGCGGGGAGGACTGAACACAAGTCATAGGTACGCCCGAAAAAACTTTTAGCCCGAGGGGAGCGAAGGGTATCCAAATTTCGGCGCCCCCAAAAATTAGCCTCGGTCTCGTTTTCTTTTAAAGTTCGAAAACAAATGTAATATTTACATATATGCTTACAAAACTTCTTTATAAAAAAAACAGAATTTTTGCTATCACTCAAGATTTTTATAATCTATGTATATCTACATTATAAATTTTATGATTAAATTAATCGAAGAAAATAATTTGAGGCGTAAATTGAATGTTACGACAATGACAATCGTTCATAATTTATTACCCTTATACTCGTTAGTATAGTGCATTACGAGATGAATGAAAGAATGTTGAAATCAATTGTGATGATGGGCGGAACGTAAAAGGTATTTGCAAATTATTAAATTCGCAATTATTATTAACGAAGGTGAAGTGGTTTTCTTTGCGGCTTTCCTTTTACGATTTTGTAAAATACATTATTCAATGCAACGCGACAATTCCGCTCAGACTAGATTTAATTTCCTTCGCTTTCATATTACGGATACTCATAATATGATAAAATAATAATAATTAAAAACATACGCAAAATACCTACGTCACAGAGAAATTGCGAGTCTCCGTTTTAGTGTCTTGTTTAATGTGACATTAGTTACAGATATGGTATTATAGAATTGAAATTTAATTAAATACACGAGCATGTGGGTTAATTTGATAAATGAATGACTGATTTGTTATTTGTTTACAACCATGGAAATATGAAAAGCTAAATAGGCAGATTGTAGACATTTGTTATTGAGTTGAGTTCTTGAAATTATGTTGTTCATGGATTTTTTCGCAGTTCACACCATCTTCAGTACGAGTGAAAGGGAAATAGGAATGTTAACAATATCCACAAATACGAGGGCTGTTCAAATATTATCGTGACAAATGCTCTGACACGTTTATTTATTATAGAAAAAAATTACAAAAATTTACTGCTTTTTCTATGTACTCCTCCTCACTAGTTACACATTTTTTCCACCTCTCAGGAAGCTTTTTGATGCCGGTATCGACTAATTTCTTGGGCAACTCGGGCAACTGTAGGAGGAGTGTTCCATAGTACCTCCGACCTTAATTCCGATATTGTATCAAGCGTGAGTCGCGCGGAATTGGACGCGTGTTTTCATGGAGAAGTGCAACAGTTTGGGAACCCTTCGCGCCGTTATTTTGCAACATACTGATGCCGAGTTCAGGCGAATTGTCTCGAAAATTCATCCTATGGTCCTCCAAAATGAGTTGCCATAGCAACCACTGGTCTACGCGGCGAATGTTGTCTCGTGTGATACTGGTTAGCGGTCGACAATCATGCGGCTCATTCTCGACGGTTTCACGGCCATATTTGACCGCTTTGGCCCATTTAAACATAGCAACCCTATACTCAAGCACACACTACCGAACTGATTTTGCAAAGGCATCAAAATTTCCGTATTTTTAACGCCTTCCCTTACTAAAAAAAAAAAACGAATGACAATACGTTGCGCAATGACGGTCGGCACTTTTAGTCGTAGCACTAGCGTAAGGCCGCGTACACATACAGAGCGACGCCGAGCTTTTCCGGGCCGGGCGATGCGATGCGACGCGATGCGATGCGATGTGTGCACACTCCTTGCGGTGTCGGGCTGGGCGATGCGATGCGATGAGATTTGTTGCGAGATGATGATTTTTCTTCCACGACAAGAAAACCTGATTTTCGAATGGGATTTTATACCGGCGCTATTTCGTGCGATTTGCTGCTGTATGTACGAAGGTATGATTTCATATCGACTTCGTGGCATGGCGCTTCGGTTGTAGATAAATTGTAGGTAGGTCATGTAATGATGAATGACTGAAAGAGGTAGGTAACCTTTCTGGAAGTGTTAGCTTACGCGTTTCAAAACAATTTTCGGGCGGCATTTGGATTTGGTGTTAATTGTTGTTCAAATATGTATGAATGGTAGGTAATTTTTGGAAACATGTAGTGCAATAAAACCCAGTTTCTAGCGTACGCGCACTTTTATGAGCCTGCCGGCCAAAAAATGGCATCCCCATTTCTCGGAGAAATAGGTCAGAAACGAAAAAAAATGTTGAGGTTGTCCGCCCCCAAAATTGTACCCCTGTTTTCTCGGGGAAATACTCGTCCAATCGGCGTGGCAGAAACACTAAGGTAAATTTGGGTCGCTGATTCCGAATTCGAGGTCAAAAACAAAAATTTTTTTTTGGGGTTGCCCGCCCCCAAAGTTGTACCCCTGTTTTCTCGGGGAAATACTCGTCCAAACGGCGTGGCAGAAACACTAGGTAAATTTGGGTCGCTGATTCCGAATTTGAGGTCAAAATAAAAAAAAAAAATTTTGGTGTTGCCCGCCCCCAAAATGGTACCCCTGTTTTTTTGGGGAAATACTCGTCCAATCGGCGTGGCAGAAACACTAAGGTAAATTTGGGTCGCTGATTCCGAGTTCGAGGTCAAAAACAAAAAATTTTTTTTGGGGTTGCCCGCCCCCCAAAGTTGTACCCCTGTTTTCTCGGGGAAGTACTCGTCCAATCGGCGTGGCAGAAGCACTAGGTAAATTTGGGTCGTTGATTCCGAATTTGATGTCAAAAACAAGGAAATTTTTTTAGGGTTGCCCGCATCAAAACGGCACCCCTGTTCCCGTGCAATCTGCGTGGGAAGAAACACTAAAAGAATTATGGACCGCTGATTCCAAATTTGAGGTCAAAAACAGAAAATAAAATTTTGGGGTTGCCCGACCCAAAATGGTACCCCGGTTTTCTTGTCACCGTATGTTCCCACAACTCACTTATCTACCACTACTTTCAATAATTCATTGCAAATACATGCGCAGTCCGAAATGTTCTTACACGTAAGTATACGCAGCAACCCGGGTTGTGCTGCACTGCATATTTCCACAAATGTCATTTCTTTGACCCATTCACAGATTTATACAACAACAACTGTCAAATCCGAATGCCCTTTTTTGGGGGTACGCGTACGCTACGAACTGGGTTGGACAGCACTGTAAATTTCCAAAAAGGCTTTTTAGTAGACCGATCCATTATTACATTACATACATACGGCTATCCATTCATTTAATATGTACAAATCTATAACATTATACAGCATCCGACATGTATGTATGTACATATATATAAATATCCCCAATGGTAATGCAACCCGATCTGCACAAAGCATGCCTCTCATATCGATATCAGCATCAAACAGCACGAAACCAGCCTCTCTATGTACATACATACAATACACCATGCCACTACGAAACCGATCTAAACACAAATCGTATCGTCCATGTCGCTCCCTTCGGCGACAAGGCACCTTACAGCTGCTCAAAGCACGATGATTCGACATAGAAAAGTTCTCCATCTTACAACAACATGCCACTACGAACCCGATCCAAACACAAATCACATCCCCCATGTCGCTGGTAGAAGATTCCGGCCGCCGCAATGCGCATTGCCTCTTCAAAACAGCACGGTGAATCGACATGGAAAAGTTCTCCATCGTACAACCGTACAACTCCGTGCTACTACAAACCCGATCCAAACACAAATCACATCCCCCATGTCGCTGGTAGAAGATTTCGGCCGCCGCAATGCGCATTGCCTCTTCAAAACAGCGCGATGATTCGACATGGAAAAGTTCTCCATCGTACAACCCGACGTCGCATCGCAAGCAGTCTGAATTGTACAGGCAGGTTCGCGCTGGTTCCTATCTAAAAGCTAAGAAATTTTTTTTCTTGCGATAGGAAGCTTATCGCATCGCATCGCATCGCCGGCAATGTGAATGGGCTGTAAAACATCCCTTCGCGACGAAAACTATGCCATACTCGTAAGGGACCCAGCTATCATAATACTCAAGCCGCGACCTTCAAAACTTACATGCGCACTACAGCGTTTGTCTCGATCATATTTGAACTCTCGTATAATCGGAAGGAATTAAAACTATTGCAAAATTTAAGAAAAATAGTTGGCTCTAAGGGTCTATGATTTAAGGGTCAAGCGATTTGATTAGAGAAAAAAGCTGCTCAGACGTTGACGCATCAAGACTTCAGTATCTTGTGTGTGAATTATGCCTAAGAGTAGCTTTCGTCAAAACTCTCCCAATCGTCTATAAATCAATAGACTGTTAAATAAATCACTTTTGACAGCGCCATATTATTCGAAAATGCGCCACTCCGTTATAGTAAAAGTAAAATTTGATAAATCTATGACAATACTTTTTAATAGCTATCATATCACCTTATATGTTTTGGTAAAAGAATTGATTGTTTCCATAAAAAATGCACCGCTACTAATCTATTTATCATTGACACTTAAAGAAAAGCCTGATTAAGAGGGTACTCAATAATCAAATAAAAGATTCCCTTCATGCTGTTGTTTCAATCCGATATCTCATGCATATAAAATAACTCGATTAACACCTTTGAGATATTTTACTGTTTTGTCAAAACAAGTAAGATTTAAATACACAAATCAAATTGAGTAGATTCCAATTTACAGCTTAATTTTGAATATATGGACATTCAAATTTCAAAATTTTTAAATGCACGTTTCTTGTACCTTTATCAAAGAAGCATGCAATTATGTATTTATAAATCGTTTGAAGCGATTTAGGTACAAGTTGTCTCGATTTAGAAATTCGAATAATTTTAATATACAATATTGAAATCATATTGTAACTCTTTAATTTCTTTTTTATTGTTATGGAGATTATTTAAACGGCACGGTCAAAATCTAAAACGACAATTTTTGTTCGGCTGGGATCGTTTTATTAAAAAATAAAACCTTTTGCAGCAGCACAGAAACTGCCAATTGCTGAGAATATTGTTCCACCAAAGACATCTGCGAGGGACTTTTATTCAAACAAAATCATCAATCATCAATCGCTTTTCCAAAATTGTTAAGTAATTTCAACATTTTCTTGACAATTTTAATTCACGAGATACTGCATCTCCAAGTGTTGTATGTCGACTTGAATAAAATCCATACTTTATCTGAAATTACTCGATGCGACAGTTTTTGAATGGACCATAATTTCATGCAATATTGACAAATGCAACCGGTTCATTTTCTTACATGCTGCAGCAATGTTAACAGCGAAAAAGTGCATAATACACTCTTTGAATTTGCATACGACATGAAGCGTGTGCAGAACGTGATTGTTTTACGCTGCTGCATTTGAGAGACTCTGGTGCCCAAGGCGGCATATAACTCGTTTCTTAATTTGTCTCAGTAAATACTAAATGAATGCATTTTACCATAATATATGTGTTATGCGATTTTATTATGGTTTTATTAATATTGGATGGAAATTTGATATCATTGTGAGTGAGTGGAATGTGCAGTATATCAAAATTGGCAATTGGTCTTTTCATATAAGAACTTTGTTGAGAAATGGTGAAACTGGTAGTGCTGGGGACTACAAGGGTAATGCTTGCTAATTGCATGTTGTAATCATGTTGTAAGCTATGCAAATCGAAAGAGGATTGGACATTTATGGTTTTTGTAAAAAAAATTTTCGGAAGCAGATACGTACGCATTTCTGTGGTGTATGTCGTCCCTTGAGAAAGAATTCACTTTTGTTAAGGCGTCCAATATTTCAACATATACATATTTGGTTATTAGCAAACGTACCTACAAATAAATAACAGGCGCGACAATCCAACATTGGACTAATGCCGCAGGATGTGTTAGTTCCATCCTATTTCCAAGATCTTATCTGCTTTTTGTTGAGGTAATGAGATCAGCATCACGCTCAGCAGTGTTATTTATCCCCATAAATGGGTGTACTCGTTTAACATCTGAGTGAGATCATAGTCCGTCACAAGCTCGTGAGTTCGAAAAACACCATGGCTCACGGTGAGATTCGAACCCATGACCCTGTACAACGAAGGTGCGCGCACTAAACGCTAGACTAGCCAGACTACATACGTACATACAAACGTACCTATACTCATCTCAATATTAACAATTTCAGATTTAATTGACGATAAGTGGGAATTCGGTGTTAATTTTATTTGGAAAAATGCTGATTTGATCTGGATTTTTTTTTTAACTTTTTCATGGCTTTCGATCATTGTTTCCCAACTAGTTATCCGCAGGAGACTCACTCCAGAGCTACTTACGACAAGCGAAACATAAGCTTTCAGCAATATTTTACCCGTGCAGCAGTCCTCCTCAAAAAACTAAGCCTATACTATTGAAAAAAAAAACCATGTTAAAACTAATCGACAGGCCTGTAGAGACCAGACCATTCCAGATACCGAATTGGTGTTCTTGGGAGGAGATTTAAATGGCCATGTGGGTGAATCAAATGACGAAGGTGAAGCTATTCTGACCATGTGCAGATCGCATGGTTCGGTAATCCTAAATACATGGTTTGTGAAAAACGAGAGACACCTAATCACCTACAGTAGTGGACACGGAGATAGGAAACACGAAACGCAGATCGATTACCACCTCTGTTTCGATTTTATGAGAAGGTGGGGAAGAGACTGCAAGGTGATCTTGGGTGAATCTGTCGTCAGCCAACATCGTTTGCTCCTGTCAGAATTTATTTTGAAAGCAGGAGGAGCAAGAAATAGAAGAACTCCCAAGCCTGACGAAAAAATCAAGTGGCACAATCTCACAAACGACAACTTTGAACCTGTAGTAACTCCATTCATTGATAAAATGACGGAGTGGTTTCAAAACAACATAAACCAACACAAATGTGGAATAGTTTCGCTGAAATGTCAGTAGGTGAGGCGGAAAAGGCACTTGGAGTTTCGAAAAAATTTCTTGCTTCACGGCACAAAAAAAAATCCAACTTCACTGCACAAGTTTGACGCATGAGAGGGTTAAACGAGTGCTTTTAATTTTTGCTTTTACATATTTTTTTTCAATAAAAATGCGTATATCCATCCATATATATTCATCATTGCATACGACTTCGAAAAGTTCCTTTTGTCAAAGAATTTGTCGATTATCCGAACGCCGATTATCCGAACGTTCGATTAACGGAACCAGGGACTCAGCTTTTTCATATGAAATTCATCGAATCAAATGAAAAAATCAAGTGCCTGAAGAAAGCAACTTCTCAGCAGCAGCTCTCAATTGCTTCGAATTTCTTATTTTTGATCATTGCTAGTCGTTTTGCACATTTCCAGGTTGTCGATTGCATTAATTTTTAGCGAATCCTCCAATTTTTCTTTGTAAATTCGATTAACCGAACTTTCGGTTATCCGAACCACCCCTTGTCGACATTAGTTCGGATAATCGACGCTCTACTGTAGTCGATAATGGGGCTTGTTGAAAAGACTGTTTGACTGACTGCATTAGCCCTTCCCTGCTTTCCAATTTCCTTCCATTCCCGTAATTTTTTCGTGACAACCACACCACAAATTTTCAATGAGACATGAGGAGACATATGTATAACTGCATCACAGCATACTTCCACGTTTTAGTCTGGAAACCAATGCTTTACACAACGTGCGAAGTATATGGGAGCGTTGCCCTGTTAGAGAATCCATCGTTAGCCGTTGAAATTTTTTGTTGAAATTAGTTTTCTGAACTGTCAAAATGTAAATGTAGTCCGTAGAGTTTTACCGGCCTTCCACCACAACCAAATCAATGGCACCACAGTAGGAAATTGCATACCTAGGCGGAACTGACAGCGCTATGACGACAGAATAAAAACCTTTCCGATTTCCTCAAATCGTGAAAACAATATTGGAAACCATCAGACCCATTCAGATAATTTTTTTTTTCATCGGATAAGATCACCTGACCCAATTGATCGATCCAATGAATGTGCGTCCGGCAGTACTCTAAACAAGCTACTTTACGACGAGGGAGTAAAGGTAATTTTTTCCTGACTTTTTTTTCCTTTTTAGATACGGACATGTTTTAAGAACTCGTTGTACTGTCCGTACACTGGCAAAAGTTCCAACCTATGCTGTTCGCGGCAGATAACACAGAACTCGGGGCTTCTCGTATAATTGCCCTACGATTTTGTTCTTGGGTTGCTCTTGCTGTACGTTGTTTTTTCCCATGCATTTTCGCAATTTTTAAATAACTAACATTAAAATTGTCACATCGTCCACATTTGGTTGCAATAAGTCGATCAGAATAATTTTCTCGTTTTAATGCAATAACTTTCTCAAACTCTTACTTCTTCAGCTTTTAGCGGTACAGAAAGGTGTGAGCTGCATTATGTATTCGATTTATCATCATAACCGTGCTCGTCCGTGGTCTCCAGGGACAGGAACGTAGCTGCTGCGATAGGGTTTTCCTACAGCGATAGAGGGGTGGGCGCAGCTGGGCATTGAAAGCAATGACCGAGATCATGAGGCGCGCCAGCGCAATTTGAGGAGACGTTTTGTATTCTCGGGTCTATACGAGATATATACGAAGAATTAAGACGTGAACCGAAGTTGCGCTAAAGTCTTTCTTGTTGGTCTCGGGAGCCTAATCTCCCCTGGCGAAATATGTGGTGGGAGCACTGAGAGGATTCAATTCTTACCTAAACTCACAATAGACCGACACACTTCGTCGGTGTGAACCATTGGAATTGCAGCCCGGTATGTTTCTTCATCGAAAGGATCTCTTTATTACCCTGAACTTCTTTCTCAATATCACCTAGACAACGTTTGATGTGACGTGGGGAGGAATTTGGTCCATGAGATCACGATTAGGATGATCCTGTCGATAGCAACCAACAAAATACTGTTTTGAAAATAGGTGATAGACGTATTGACATCAAATGTGTCTCCTGATGTAAGTGATCCTGGGCAGACATTAGGAGGCACCCTTTGGCTGTGCGCAGAGTAGCATTTCGGATTGGATTTTACTCTTGTTTGTATTACATTAACTATGCTCCCAAACCGGAGCAGCAAAAACAGCCGCTGCTCGACCCACCGCTCTGTAAGTGGCAAGCATGGTTTCTTTATCTTTACTCCAGGTCCTAACGGCCAGAGCTTTAAGAATTTTGTTCCTAGTGCGCATCTTTCTGCATTCAGCTGCAACATGATGAACTGATGTCATCATATTTTCCAGGTGAAGTCCTATAATTTTAGAATTAGCTATAGTAGGAACAGATTTGTTGCCAGTACATACATCAACCGCCCACCGACAATCTTCTGACCAGGTGGTGAGAAAAGTCACAGAAGATTTTTACGCTGAGATGGTGAGGTTTCTGCTTTAGACAAAATCTTGTAATCGTGCTAGGTTAATTATTAATGAGAAGCGGTGTCAGCGTAGGAAATCACTTCAATGCCGTCCGGTGGTGTTGGAAGACCAGCCATATAGATGTTGAGCAGAGTGGGAGAGAGTTCCCCGCTCTGTGGAACTCTCTAATTTGATTTTCCTAAGCTTACGAATCTCTTGTGCAGGAATACGCATATTTAACAGGTTTGCTGAAAGCAAAGAATGATTGTCCTTATCAAACGCATTTGATTGGTCAATTTACCACCAAGATGTTTCTATGGCAGGAAACACGTTGATTTAGCCCATCTCTTATGCGTGTAGTGATCGCATCTAGGGTGGTCGTGCATCTTCCTGAAGCCATGCAGATGAGGTTCCAGCTTAGCGTAAACTAGAAGAGTGGGGTGGATAAGGGCAGGATATCGACAGGTTAAAAACGACTGTAAGGGGCGATTCAGACTATGGACAAGATTTACTAAATCCTAGATTTAGTTGACAGTTGTACCATATTGTACTGCAATTTGAATAATGCAAGTACATCCTACGATACATTTTTAATTTAATGACATTCGATTTAATCTAGTAGGCGGGTTTCGACTCGATTAATTTAGTGGTTTTAGTAAATCCTGTCCATAATGTGAATCCCCTCTATGTTACTCAATAGCTGGAAGATCGCGATGTTTAAGCATGGCCATCGAAATGCCTTCAGGTCCGAGGGCCTTAGAGTTTTTAGCATTCTCAATGACTTTCTTAACCTGGTGCGCAGTGTACAATGGAACAAAACAACTAAAATAAATAATCCATTTTCAAAATCATAATTTCAACAAATATACATCATTCCGCATTTCCTTAATATTATTTGAACGTGTAATGGTCGCTTTAGAATGTACCATAGCATGTTCACTAACCGACATTTAGTCGAGGTTCAAAGAAACATAGAAAATAACATCGAAAACATGAAATGGTTCAAGCACACACTGTTCTGTTATAAGACGTGTCTCGGCTTAACTATAGCAAAACAATGAACCATTTTTTCAGTGACGCACACCTTAAAAGTCACAGCCGCAAAAAATGGACAGCATTACAGTGATGGCTCATGGCATTATCTGAATAAAGCGAAGATACATTCACACGATATTAGAATATTTCGAGATCGATTTGTTAATTAGCTGTATGGTGGGGCATTGTGATGAACAGAAAGCGCGGTTTACATGTAAATCGTAGAATAGAGTGGAAAAATTACTCTAGTGTCAAAAGAAGAATTTTTCAACTCTACTCGCATAAATAGTTGCCGTAAAATAGAGTCTCTACCGACTAGAAATCAGTCGATCATGGTGCTAGAGTGAAAAGTATTCTACTCGACCATTTACACAGCTCATGTAAACCGCACTTAAGACATCCGTGCAAGAGACACATAATACAGGGGTAAACACAATTACCAACGGTCCGAAACAATTGGGAAGATTCCGGAAAAATACATGTGTTTCTTCGGCTCCAGGACAAGACAGGATAACCTAAAATACACAGAAATTTACCAGGAGCTGTAATTCTATCAAGATTATCCAAAGATTTGTATGGAAGATTAGAGGCTATCCAGGCCGATTCTCTTGCCAAAGTTTAAGTTTTTCGTTCGACGGAAAACTCTACTTCACGCCAAATTAAACCTACTGGGATAAAACTACGCTGCAATGAGACTAGCTGGAAGAACTTTAATAACGAATTGTGTGTCTATGTGACTCTCCTATGTGAAGGGGTAAACCGCTTGCTAAAACTCTGTATTACATTTTAATACGTACCTCTTGTTTAAATCGTCGGCTCGCACTTCGCTTCAATGTATTACAGTTCACATTGAGAGCAGCAGCACGATCCGTTTCATCGTTATGCTCTTCCCCATGAACCATACACCTTCGACTCAGCTCTACTAATTCAGCAACTGGTTGCACCTGAAAATCATATTCCACTGTTAGCAAATCTATTTCGAAAAAAATCCTACAAAATCTCTTACCTCCACTATAACACTATCGCCACTATTCCGAATCATCTCAATAATCGTCTCGCGTGGTAAATCACTCACCGGCGTTCCGTTCACCTTCAACAGCCGATCGCCTGGCAATAGTCCTGTCGCTCCACCACCTGCTCCCGGCTCGGCAAATATCACAGGCTTAAACGATGGCGTCACCAACGATTCGGAACGATCCAAACAAATCGCTTTGCGTAAACTAAATCCAAAATCATTTCGTGGCGACTTTTGTCGTCTTATAGGAAATTCCCGTGGTGGTGGCAGTTTGACCAGACGAATCGACGGCAACGGTAAGTCCACATCCTCGAATGTATGAACGCGTGACCATCGATAGATACCTTGCGATTCGCCGATTGGACTAAGCGAAAAGGGTGGTGTAGCAAAAGATGAATTTGTTGTATCGGTGAGGCTTTCGGCACTTGGTGACGGCGATGTCATCACATGTAGATTGTTCATATGATGTGATGAATGGTGGTGATTGTTGGCAACACCACCCATATGGAGAAGATCGCCGCCACCATCGCTACGTAGGCTCTCGACTGAGTTGAATTGATGGTGGTTGTGATGTTGGGGATGCGGGTGACCGTGGAGTTCTTCGAACAGGAGTTCGTTTTGGAGGGTGTTGCGAAGCAGGACGACTTTCGAGTCGGGTGAGGTGGACGTGACTTCTTCGTTGATGTTGGCAATGTTGCCGCGTGATCCTTTCAGGATGCCACGTTTGGGCGGTTTTGGCGGAACGGGAGGTAGAAATCGAGGCTACAAAAAAAAAATAGAAAAATGTGTTGTTTATTATTATTTAAATGAAAAGAAAATTTGTGCAATATTTAAAATAAAAAATCAGCATAGACAGAATAAGAATATTCGATTGAAAGTGTATAACCATGTCATCATCTTATCTAATTTCAAATTGTTCTAAGCGCATTATGCGAATCAGAATATACCTGATTGAACATTTCATTCGTCTTTCATCTATGTAATTGGAAACAGTGGCGCAACCAGGATCTTGTCCTGGAGGGGGCTAAGGCCATCTATATTACTGATTGAGTCATGGTGCTGTGCTGTTTCCAGTAATGGATAATAGCTATACGGCGGTGTTCTACGCTCCCATTGCAACCACGCGTTTCTATTAAACCGAAACGTTAGGAGGGCATTGTTTCACAAGTATCATCAGGAGGTGCAACTGGATATTGTGAAACAAATGTCGCACCGCAATTAGAGAATAATTTGTGAATGCCCGAACTACAAAAAAAAAGGAATTTAGACACAAACAGAATCCGGACCGAAGTTGAACTAACGTCAATCTATGGCTCCAGAGAATTTAATTTAGTGTGTTGACAGGAACCTGTCTTGCAAATATGTAATTGATATTGGAGGCGAATTTCTATGATGGCGGCTTATTATGTTACAATAAAACATTGCAGGATATAACGATAGCCACATAAGTTTTTTCTAGAAAATATTTGCACAATAACTTGGCTTAAAATACTTTTACGAAATGTTGTACAGAAATATGTTGTATCGACGGCTCCTTCCTTTTATATAAATCATGTACTTCCTGCCACCAGAATGAATTCAACATTCTTCCACAATTTTAATTGTAATGAAAAATTCAAATTTTTGTCTCACACATGTAAAATATTTAGCTTCTGGTAAGGATGCTTCATCTTGCACAGGCCATCCAAGCGGGTGAGAATTTAATTTAGTGCGTTTGTGTAGTAAAAAAAAATCACGTTTTCACAAAATCTGCAACGAAATGCATTGCTTCATGCTTCATTCTGCAATTTTTCCTTTCTAAATTTCTGGGTCTGGGAGGGGCTTTAGCTCCCTTAGCCCCTCCCGTGGTTGCGCCACTGATTGGAAATTTCCATTTTTCCATTTTATGCAATCCGAAAATTTTCTGTGTAAACGATTCTTTACTCCCAGCATAAATTGATTAAAATAAAAGAAATGTGTGGCGCTATTTATTTTTGAAAAGAAAATGTCATCCGTCGAATCATGTCATTCGTCTATTTTTTTTTATGACTATGAAGCTATAAAAAAAGGAAATTGTTGAATGCTCAAAATGTTTGATGCTGAATTTCAAAGCATCTTTAAAAATGCATCAGTTCACCCATACAAATTACAACCAACCGCGATACGAAACATCATTGATTAAAATCAAATTGAAACCCCATAACACCTCTTCCATGAAGGACAACTCATATCCCTCAACATTTACCATCATATCCCTCAACACTCACCACCATCATAAACGACGAATTGATGATTCGCTGTCTAGACAAGTCTCGTGGCCGAAAAATGCAATAATTAAGAAAAGGGTCGTCCTTGTTCCGGGAATTAACTTGTTTCACTTTTATTTCGCCTCTATCTAGATTCTATTGCTTGTATTGGGTGCGTGCTGTTTCTAATTACGACAAGGGTCATCAAAGTCGATAAATAAATTAACTGGACAACGAACAGCAAACTGCAGACATCCAGAGGGGAACGATTTTAATGTTTATACGTGCTCAATGCAAGTGGACAGTATGGAATTGAAAAGTTTTTGGGTGTAGTAAGAAAAATAGCACTCAGCCAAAGTGTTTTGTTCTTCCGGCTGTTGAGCGTGGGCGGTTGCAGACCATGAAATTTATGCACCCTGCCTGGCAGTCACAGTTTTGGAGAAGGTTGTGTATGTGGATGTGAAAGAAAGAAAGAGAAAAACAATCGATTTAACCGCAATTTTTTTTTGTTTTATATACATATTTTTCTTTAAAAATGTGAAATAAATGGACTGTCAATTATCCAAATGAGAGATGTCTTTTTATTAAGATAGGGTGATTTTCATTCACCACCAAAAATTAATATGTCTAAAAAAAGTGTCGCACGTTTGAGTAAAGAAAAATTTGTCGAATGGCAAGTGGAATATCTTCTCGGCGGCTCTCAAAACAGATCAGGCGAAAATCGTACAGGGATATGATGAAAATCCTCCTTAATCGAAAAAATCGCGGATTAGCAATTTGTTTTTAACTCATGCCACCCTCATTAGCAACGCATGTCAGAAATCATAAATCTAACAGAATATTATTGTTTTTATTCTTATATTTGAGATATCCAGGACAGTGTCAATCGTTTAAAGAGAAAAAAATTAGTTTTTCTTGTGCAATTTATGCCATATGTCCTCCCGCAATAAAAAAGATTAGACAATTGATATAGTATCTCACTTTTCTGATTAGCAAAACTTTGAGCATTTTTGGAACCTTTCCGATGCACCCCTGTCATTAATACACATTATACGTTTTCGGAGACTCCAAAGCCTAAGGCATTGAAAAATAACTAATAGAACTCTCACTCCATATAAAAAAGTCCCCATCCAGAAAGTACCTATGTGTGAAATTTGTTCACACGTATACTATAGGCATACTATAGGGTACACGAAATTATCAGATTTGTTCTCAAATTTCATTCATCTTAGTCCAGTCAAAATATGTATCCCAATTCAGGTATCCAAATAGAAAAAATAGATAAGGCAAATTTTTGTTGTTTTTGATTCAGTGGGCTGCCAGGAGTCTAAAACACATTTGTTAAAAACAAATTTGGACGGAGTCGTCCCAAAAAGGACGAAAAAGGATACTCCTTAATCCTTGACCGGAGGTCAGCATGCGGGGTATCATATCAAAGGGGACGTCGAGTACATTACATATCTGTTGTCCGTTTCCTGTTTCAAGGACCCTTAATGGAATAAAACGAGCTAAAATGGAAAATTATTGAATTATCGTGTTTCCCGTATATCTTTCCAAAGCCACAACCACGAGAATAGTTCAAGTTGTCACTACTTTTCTGACTTTTCAGAATCTTAAGATTCTACCATTAAATTTGCTAAGAAAACAATTTATCGAAAAGTTCTAAAACAGGACTTAAAAGGACACTAATTACACACCTTGATCGAACTTGGGAATGCGGGGTGTCATATCAAAGAGGACGTCGAGCACATTCCATATCCGGCGTTTGCTACTTTATTTCAGAGACTCCCAAAGGCGAAATTTGGGTTCAAATGATAAATTTTCGAGTTTCCCGTATCTGTTTCTTTCCAAAGCCGTAATTTTCCATTTAAGCCTGAATTATTCCATTTGGTGTCCTTGAAACAGGAAACAAACAGTGGATATGGCATGTACTCGACGTTTTCTTTGATATGACACCCCGCATGCCCATGTTGGTCAAGGTGTATAATTAGTGTCCTTTTATGTCCTTTTTCAAAGCTTTACGATAAATTTTTTCTTAGAATTGATTGGTACAATCTTACGGTATTATCGATTTTGAAAAGTGAGAAAAGTAGTGAAAACTTGAATTATTCTCCTATAGTTATGGCCTTGGAAAGATACACGGGAAACACGATAATTCGCTGATTTCCCATTTGAGCTCGATTTATTCCGTTAAAAAGTCCTTGAAACAGGAAACAGACACCGGATATGTAATGTACTCGACGTCCCCTTTGATTTGATACCCTGCATACTGACCTCCGGTCAAGGATTAGGGAGTATCCTTTTTTGTCCTTTTTGGAACCTTTCCGATACATTTTTTTTAGCAATATGCGTTTTAGCTTCCTGGGAGGCCGCTGATTCAAAAATAACAAAAATTAGCTTTACTCAATATTTTCTATTTGGATGCCTGAATTGGGATACATATTTTGACTGGACTAAGATGAATGAAATCTGAGAACGTGTTTTTCTCTTTAGAATGTTGATTACACGATGATAGCCGAATCATTTCTTGTCAAATTTTTCAAGTAAAAACTACTGGATGTAAAGTGGTAAATACTGCTTACTTCGAATCTATTTTTCTCAGATGTAGGCAAATGCATTTGAATTGGTGTGCAAGTGCGTTTTTTTGTCATTTTATGTCATAAAGTGCATGTTTTAGTTTAGAGTACACGTCGTGAACGGTCGGCTGTAATTTTTGCTCAATTTTCATTCAACCGACACGAGCGGAGCCGACAAATTGTTTACAAATTTCGCGAATGTGAATTGAACAAAATTTAGTGAAACGCGCAGTTTTTTTTACAGTTGTTTATTCGCCAGTGTCACGCAGTGTATTTGTAAGGTCCGGCAAGTGTATATTTATACATTTTATGTTATAAATTAGTATGTGAAATCCAGTGTCCACTTCGTGACCAGTCGGCTGTCATTCAAAACACATTGGGTTTGTCTAAACGTGGAATAAAAACAAAAAACAGGTTTTTATAGCTTGCTCCTCGCGAATCTCTTCTTGTTGTTCTTGTTCGCGTGTAGACAGGCCCATTGCTTTGCAATGCTCTCAACCTGCAACGAGAGAATAAAATTCTCGCACACATATTCAACGGAGAGATAATCTATACTCATCATACAAACATTTTTTTCGGAAAGAGGTACAAATACAAACACATTCTTTGGAAATCAGAGATTTTCTTTTGCACTTTTCTATACGTGATTGCCTACTTGTAATATTGTCGTCACGCTCTTGCAATTTTTTTGTTAGAAAAATAGCTAGTATGGAGTGAGCCCTCTATGTATTTATCCTCATTGCCTAAGGCGTCCGTGTTGCCCGTATTCTACATTACACAAATGCACGAGATCCCGATAAATTTCGAGAATATTGATCATACAGAAGAGCAGTAGAACCAAATTTACCTCGTCCTATTATTTCTATTGTACTTCTCATTTAATCCTCGTAATCGTAAAAGTTTTCAAATAATAGAGAGTTTTAGCTTATCGTTGGAAACCAAACGGCATAATTTGATTTTGATATAAAAAATTCGCTTGCTTACCGTATACGAAACAATATAGTATCTTAATTTTGCATGTCCCAAGTAGGCCCGGGTGTGTTTCCGTATATTTGATGCTCTAGAAACAGTCGAAATTGGCGAAATAAGTTGTCGTGTTTTACACCTATGCCTACTTAGGACACGGAAAATTAAGATATATTGTTTCGTATACGGTAAGCAAGCGAATTTTTATATGGAATGTCAAATTGTGTCGTTTTATTTAAACGATAAGCAAAAACTCTCTAATAGAGAGTTTTACATTAACGTTTAAAACACCGTATACCTAATACGAAATTTCCAAGCAAAAACTCGGGCGCGAACTGTACGTAAAACTTTTACAAGAGTTTTATCTAATATTTACGACAAATAAAAATCGCGACCCGACAATTTTGACTGTTTAAAGACGCCAAATACACGTAAATACGCCCATGCCTACTTGGGAAATGCAAAATAGCAATACAGTGAAATCTGTCTAAAGAGACCACCGTTGGTTCCCGAAAAAAGTGGTCGCTATTAGAGGAGGTCGCTTAATATGGGGAATTAACTAAGAGACTAAATTCATTAATTTGGAGGCAAAGTGCAACACCTTTCCTCAAGTGAAGCCAGATGAGAGATTTCAAGACTATTATCTTCTCATCAAATCTGCGCCCGTCATTTCCATACAGAATTGAGAATATGTTGTCTTGACAGGAGGTGTCCTGTATAAATTTATTAGTGGTAGATTTAGGCTCCGAAGTCCGAACCACATAGAGCAGGCATGTCAAATTCGAGATCTGTGCGCCCCGCGGCCGAAAAAATACAATGTGTGTCAGCGTAAAAATAAAAAATGTGAGGTGTTAAGTCTCAGAAATTCACTAACTAAGTTGATGGCTTACGCAAGCTTAAACTATGTATTTTAACAATTTTACTTTATATTCTATCAACAAATTTCTGATGGTTATTTGAGGTACATTTGTTGAAGGCGACCTTTTTTGAGCAGACTCTTTCGTGAAATTGATTTGTGTCGAAATTCTGTTCAGAAGTTGTTGTCTTTGCCGAACCTTATATGTAATTATAAGTGTCTGCCACGGTTGCATTATAATTCGCGTCCGCATGTTTCAGGGACAAGATCATTGTGGAGTCAGATTTATTTGAAAAGAAGATCACGCTTTACAGACTCTAAGTCTTAAATTTGACGAGGATATCACATGGACTTTCGCGTGTTGTCTTAACCTTAACTTTTGGGGCACAGCTTTTTGTGTAAAGTTTCTAAATTTGTTTGAAGAACATTTTCAAAAGATGGCATTTCTAAAGGATATAATCGCGAGATTAGTAACTGACGTATAAACATATTTTAAAGGAATTTTCAGTGATTAAATTGCGTGAAATTATACTCTGTGAAAAATTTTCTATAGGCATTTTTTATCCCGCGGCCCGCTCAAACCTAAAGACAGTGATATTTGGCCCGGACCAGGTTTTGAGTGTGACACCCCTGACATAGAGTAAATTGCTCAAATCATCTGTTTATACCTGCACTTCGTGAATGCAAGAGCTCTCCACCGTTTAAACTGGACCATTTTGAAACGCTTGCATACGTAAACAAATTGCCGAAGCCGGACGAAAACTGAATCTTTTTTTAAAAGATCGACTTTAAACATGAAAATAGATCAGACACGCATTAACCGCAAAATGACAATGTCGTGTGTGTTTGCTTAATTGGCGTTTGATGACTTACAATGAAAGCAGCAGCTGCATCAGGACCGAATGACCCCTACAAACACAAACTCCAAGATCAAATTGGACATTTTGCTGTTGCTGCATAATGTGAATAATCTATTATTCGCATAACTAGAAACGACTTCAAATTTCTCTGAGCCTTGATTTTATATGAAATAATACCGTTACTTGCTACATTTATTAAGAAAACTTAAAAAAACCATTAAAGATAAGCGCATATTTACTCGCCTATGGTCGCTTTATACGGGCACATCGCATTTTTCACGATCGCTAATAGAGGTGGTCGCTTAAGAAGGGTAAAATTTGTATGGAATGATGAGTGATGTAGTGGTCGCTGGTCCTATAAACAGGTGGTCGCTTAATACGGGGAATGGAGCTGTATGGAAACCAATTCCGTTCCCGAAAAAATATCGGTCGTTCTGAAAGGTGGTCGCTTAATACGGGTGGTCTTTTAGGCAGGTTCACTGTATATTGTTTCGTTTACGTAAGGCAAGCGAATTTTTGTATGGAATGTCACACTATGTCGGTATATTTTTAACGACATGCTAAAACTCTCTAATAAATTATTGCCTTGCTAAATTAATTTGTAATAATGCTGTTACATTTACAAAAATTGTATGAGCAATTGTTAAAATTCCTAAGACGCGTATCAATACAATACGATTTTGAACTTTTCGGAGCCTGGCGACGCGATGTGTTTATACAAGTCAATGCCTAGCCGAAACGATGCGAGGCGATGCGATTTACTGCAACGAAAAAACAAATCTGCTTTTCTGCGCATAGCTTTCTGCGATGTTACCTCGGATGAATTAAGCATAGGATAACGTCATGTAGAAGATTTTGGTAACCATTTACTAACATGTGGTCGTCTTCACTAACACATTAAAATCAACCAGTGGATTAGAGGCGTTATTTGAATGTGGGGGCTGCCACCTGACCGAATGAACCTTTTGCGCTACTCCCTTGTACTCTTGTCAATCGAAGTCCATCAGCTGACATGCAAGTCAACAAGTGCGTTCAGATGTTTCGAAAAGTTGCAAACTGTTTAAAACTTTGGGATGAGTTTTATGCTTCACCTCCTGCACTGAAAGAAAAAGGTGCCCTGAAGCAATGAAATTGTTCATTAAAGTAATGAATATTTACACCGATAACCCACCGAAGACGGCCGGAATGTACAATGCATAAGATTTTACTGGAAGTTCATTGTGTTCATGATCAATCACTTTACATTAAGTTGAAATTTTGTTTTCGTTATACTAACGACCGGTGTTTCGTAAAAAAGATGAACTCTGTATTATTTTAACGAAGAGAAGGTTTATTTACTATGAACTAATTCATCATGGTAATGAAAAAAAGTCTATACTCCTAGTTCATTAATATCATGATGATTTTTTTTTTCAGTGTGTACGAAATGTTTTTCAACTGATAAATATCAAAGGATTACTTCAGTTTCTTTCCCCTGTAAAATAAGACCAGAGTCCCGAATGTCCAATGCTGCACACATACTTAGGCAAATTTTCAGCCATACTTCCAGGTTTGAGATATGCGTAAGCAAAAATGTTGGCGAATTGTGTAATGCGCCACAGGCAGAGCAAGGTCTAAGCCAAGCGAAGGGCGAGCAACAGGATCTAAGTAATCATACGGACGAGTTATATGTCTAAACTCCACGAATCGCCTTCCATTGGCTCACCGCTCGCTTCGCTTGCACCTCGCCCTACACTGAAAAAAAGGTGCCCTGAAACAATGAAATTGTTCATTAAAGTAATGAATATTTACACCGATATCCCACCGAAGACGGATTTCATCAGTCTGAATCTGATTTTATCAAAACAACGAACAAAAATTTCATTAAAATTATGAACAAATTCATAAAATTAACAACTTGTTCATTGATATAATTACTAAGTTCATCAATTAAAAAAAAAACTGGCGCAGGCCAGCTTCATAAGTGTTGACGACATTTATTTTACCTCTGCTCTGAATAGTCATCAAAAATTACCTACCTACCTACAGTGGGAATCGATCCCGGGACCCTATGATTTGAAGACATGCGCCCTACCTAACTACACCATACAGACTATACGTTACGAAGGTTTATAAAATACACTTACAGCGATAATGACATCGATCATAGTAGTACATATTACTATGAACGATGTCATGTAATTAATGGACAATGACGTCAAATTTACTTACTAGCGGGGATAATGTAAGAAGTTCATTGTGTTCATGATCGCTTTACATTAAGTTAACATTTTGTTTTCGTTATACTAACGACCGATGTTTCGTAAAATAGATGAACTCTGTATTATTTTAAGGAAGAGAAGGTTTATTTACTATGAAATAACTCATCATGGTAATGAAAAAAGTCTATGCTCCCTGTTCATTAATATTATGATGATTTTTTTTTCAGTGTACCACTCTTTGCAGCAGAGAGAGCGAGGTTTGAGCGAAGAGAAGGACGAGACACAGGATTTGAATAAACGTATGGACGAACCAGAGGCTTAAATCTTACGAATTGCTTTCCAAAAGCTAACCGCTCGCTGCGCTCGCACCTATTTCGCAACACTACGGCTGGCGTGGAGTGGAGTGAAGAGCGAGCCACAGGGTTAACGTAAACCTAGGGAGGAGCCAGAGGTGTAAATCTTACCTAAATCTGGTTGCATTGTTCCTGTAGGATAGTATACATTTCTCCGTCGTTACATTGATGATGCCATGCCGGTCCCCTGGTGTCTTAACATCGTTTTAAATGGATTCTAAGCAATGTTGTGGGAAAAATACTTTATCTAAAACTCATGCCAAGTTTTTTCTTTTGTATGCATTCTCCTATACCTAGAGGTTCCTGAAGGAATCGGATGGAGTACAGTGACTGATTTTTTCATCGTTTTGTGATAGGGAAAATTAATTAAAATCGCATCTTTCTGCGGCTGTAACTTCTGAACCTTGGCAGCTAGAGCCTTGAAATGGTCACCACATATGGGCAGTACGGTGTCTATCATGTTTGCCAAATCTCTAAATTCCGCTCAAGAATTGCCAAGTTACGGAACACAAGTGCGTTTTGGGCAGCTGTAACTTCCGAACGCGGATAGGTAGGTCGTAAAATTCGGAGAAAATATGAGCGACAAGTAGCTCTACAAGTGTGTGCAAAATTTCAGAGAGACCAGGAAGGGTTCCTGAGGTATCGGAAATGAACGGTTGCCAAACATAAAAGTGCGATTATCTCGCTAAATATCCATTGTAAGAGGTGCAGGGGTCAAACTTTACACCTTGAAAATAGGCAAGTCTGATCACAAGGTTCACCAAGGAGCTTAGTCTGTAGTGAATTAAGTTTCATTCGAAATGCTGTACATTTTGCTGTACATTTCTCAGTGTTGTAAGAAAGGTAGAAATGCTGTACGTCTGGTCAGCTTACTGTAAAATATAATTGAAACACGTTTCAAAAATATTCGTTCAGGCGTTGAAACCTTTTATTTGCTAGATCATTTTAAATTGTTTGCAACATTGCGAATTTGCTGAATGCTAGAAGTGATGAAAATGCCAAACGAAGTGAAACACATTTATAAACCTAAAAAAGAAAACAACAGGTCGGTTACCCTCACCGATGCACACAGACAGCTTATGATTCTGTCCTTTTCTAATTCGTCCATGGATGTTACTTAAAAACTGCCGGTGTAGCTTAGGCAGATTTCAAAACGGGCACCATAGAAGCGGTGACCACAAAGATTTCTAGTCACCAACGTTAGTAACACTCAAGCTAAAGTAGATAGACAGTCATTATACCCATGTCCGCCTGTCTGTCCGTCCGTGAGTCTGTCAGTTCACACGATATCTCCCGAAATAATGAAGCTAGCGTTTTGAAATTTTGTTGAGATGTTCGTTTTGATAAAACCTTGGACGGTATTGAAAATGGGCCAAATCGGATCAAGGGTTCCCCTACCTCCCATACAAATTACACCTCCTTGATATTTTAATTCGTCCATAACTTCCGACAGAATATCGATAGTGACCTGAAATTTTGATCAATGCCTAATTGTCACATACTTATTCTTGAAGTTGATGGAAAGTGGAGTAGGTCTGATTACCCCTACCTCCCGTACAAAAATATATTTAGCCATATCTTTTGATAAAATGTTGCGAAAAACTTCAAATTTGTGTCAAATATAGTATAGCTATTGAATGTCCTTATAAAATATGAAAGCTGTGCCAGATCCAACCCAACTACCCATTCCTCCCCTAAAAAAACTTGAATTTGAATATTTGGGGTTTTGAACTCGGTCTCGTTTACTAACTGATCCAGAGAAAATTAAATTAAATTTTTGTTCTGCTTATTAGAAGCAAGGTCTCATTTTTTAACTGTATGTTTTTACTGCAAATTTTGTGTTAGCGACCTAAATTTACCTCAGAGCTCAGACCACTGTTCCCCAACCGCTGATCCGCGAACCGAAGGATTTTCGTGACACTCTCCGAGGTGGTCTGATATTTACTTACAAAACTCAGATATTTCTCTGCGATAAAATCAAAGTTTACGATTTTCGTTGAACAATGCTTTGTGTAATATTTGTTTCTAGATATGCATATTTTCGAAGAATGACTACAACCCTATAGGCTTCGGAATTTCAAGAATTTGCAACTGCATTTGCAAGTTTTGAGCCAGATTATTGCCAATGTACTTCCATTTTACCAAACAATTTTGGTTATCAGAATTTGTTCGAATTTTTAAATTAGCGAAACCCAGAATGGAATGTGAGGTTATCCTGTCCTGTACTACGGCCTCCTTTTCGAAAAATATACTCCGTCTGGGCTTCTCTTGGGATTATTTTTCATGCTGGGAAGCATGAAACATCAACCCTGTTTGCTCTTTTTTGTGCATAGGTCGCATCTTTCAACAACTGTAAATCCAGAACGCAGACAGTCAGGAATTTGAAAATTTCATTAAAATGTGCCCCGCAACATGCTCAACACCGGCCTCTTTGATCCAATTTTTGAAAAATCAAAGAAATTAATTCGAGCTTGGACGTCCTTTGCGATTTTTTCTTTGTTGATGGATCACTTGTGAATTGTGGCCGCTCAAATAAAAGCAATTTTACTTGATGACGCTGAAAATTGGTCTCGTTTCAGATGTTTTTAGTCTAATGCTGGAAATAGAACGAAAAGCAGCAAGACAGCACAAGCAAGCAACACCATGAATTTTAAATGGAACAGCAGCAGCATGCTGCCCACATTTCGTCACCCATTTAAAATGTATGGTGCTGCTCTCGACTGCTTTCCGTTCTATTTCAAGCATAACACTCGCATTAAAAAAAAAATACCGATCCGATTATCCCCTGTTATGTGACCCCGCATCAAACAGTGCATTTTCCGAATGTGAACCTCGCGGATGCAATTATCTCTGCTAATGTTTCCCCAATTGTACTAATTTCCCTTCAACGTGAATTTTGGTTCATGAATGGACAATTTTGTTATTGAATGAATTGAAAAACGAGCTTTTCCGTAAGAAAAACTTAACTGCTGTTTAAGGTCTACAGACTGTTTACAAATCTAGTTCATTATTCCAAAATTAAAAAAAAAATACTGTCAAGGAAAAAAATAAATAACAGGCGCGACAATCCAACATTGGACTAAGGCCGCAGGATGTGTTAGTGACATCCTATTTCCAAGATCTTATCTGCTTTTTGTTGAGGTAATGAGATCAGCATCACGCTCAGCAGTGTTATTTATCCCCATAAATGGGCACCTACTCGTTTAACATCTGAGTGAGATCATAGTCCGTCACAAGCTCGTGAGTTCGAAAAACACCATGATCCACGGTGAGATTCGAACTCATGAGCCTGTGCACCGAAGGTGCGCGCACTAACCGCTAGACCAGCCAGACTACAAGCAAAAAAGTTAAGGTTAATTTAGATCGGGAACTTCGCAGAAATAACGCTTATTCTTCTAATGCTAAACTCAGTCTTTTCCCTAGGACTGACCTACTTTGTACTATATGCCAACAATTCTCCAGTTTCTAAGTAGTTTATTTCCCAAAAATTTCAAAAAACAACAACTTGTATAGAGGAGGGGAAGTGTGTACTTAGCATCCGATGCAAATTTAACCTATCCTCAAAATTCTTCGAAGAAGATCCGTCTTGTTTCACGGGCTGGTCACTGCCGGTGTTACGATCTTTAGATCTTAGGAGATCACAACTTTAAATACGAATATCAAATCGAATGTACAGTGAGAATTAGAGACTTTGGTAAGTCCATATTTTTTCCTCTGGACCTTCCTCAATAAAGTCCCAATCTCAGCTTATTCACTTATTTATAAACTAAGGGCCGATTTCTCGTACATCTTATCTGCTGGTTAGTCTTATCGTCTATAGACAAGATGCACACCACTTTCCAAAAGTGTGTACATTACATTAAATTGAATGTTTTTTTACTTTACATACGCCATATTTTGCAACGCAATTTCATACAAATCATAAAAAATGTATTTAGGTACTCCTTGCATAATTAAAAAAAAAACACAAAAATGTTACGTTTGATTATGAAATTTAAAAAGAAAATAAAAATGTCTTTAGAAAGTAGTCGCTCCACAGGTATAAATCAAAATAAATAAATCAATTTTCAAATATATATGTATGAAAATATGTACCAATAAAAAAGCAACGAACATAGGAAAAACAAAAGCCCCAAAATTTAAATTCAAATTTTGCGAGCCAATATGCATATGAATGACACGAGTTCACCTTGATGCGATAACTTTTCATATAATAAATTTTGCATGGAACATCTCAGACTAAAACTAAAATTCACTTTTCAAGCATTCTAGAAAACCATCTTCGCTTCATATAATCCGCAGACATGATATGAATGAGATTCAACAGGAAAACGACCACTGATTTCCGCAATATAATGCGCTGCGTTGGACCATTCCTCATAACTCCCTTCTCGTATCATCATGCAAGGTGATTTTTCAATCACCTTTCTTCTGCACATTTATTCACGATTTGCATAATCAACCGGTTTCGTCGCGAAGTGTCTTATATGTCTTTGTCAAATTTATGCTCTTACGGTACGGTACATAATAACTTTGGAACGTGTTTGTTTGACTAGATTAAATAAAATAGACGCGCGTATGCTAATTTGACAACCAAAATTGGTGCAAAACATAAGTTAATTGGACAGTTCCATAAATGCTCTGATTTCTGATAGACGAAGCAGACATTTAATTGAGGCAATGAGTTGTTAATTGAATAGGAATAAATTGTTACAACTGTTTTCCGTTAGCAGTAGCTATAATTAGTTTAATTTGCATAAGCTAATCAGTCAAAGAATGCCAATACGTCTGTGATTATATTTTTATATTTGCTTTGCATATGTCGGAAGACTTTTCTATTTCTATTTTATTTTTTTCTATTTTAGGTCGTTGTGCTTTATGGTAATTTATCTTGGGACATAATTAGGGCATTACTCGCTACATATGAAGTTGAAAGAATTAGAGCTCAATACGAGTTTTTTGTAAAGCACGTACGACACTAGACTAAAACATGCGCTTGGAGCTGAACTGAAAAAAAAAACAATGGAGGATAGGAGAAACAAGCTTTATGTACCTATAAAAAATAGTGTCGAGGCTAGTCTCATGTCATACCAGCATTAACAATCTGCCATTAGTACAGTTTTTATCAAAATCCTTGCAATAAAATATTCCTTACCTTTGAATTATTTCCGGAATTCAGCGACGTTTCCGAACTATCCGAATGTGAAATATTCGCCGCTGATCCTAACACGTGAGCACTATATGCACCGCTCATATTATAATTATTTGATGGTGACACTGGATAGCTTCCTAGACCGCTCGATCCACCACCACTGGCCGATGTTCCCGGCGATATATACGACCCACTTAGACCACCATTTTGATGATCAACTATAGTTGTTGAGGCGGAGGCCATAATCTCTTCTGAGCCCCGATCCATTTCATAGCCGCCACTAGAACTGCCTCCAGCACCACTAATTTCTGCCCGATCAATATCGAGATGTGCAAAAAATTCACTATAGTCAGCTGTAATGCCACTCGGTAACTTTTCTTTTTCCTTGCGACGGCCGCGAATTTTTAGCGATCGTCTGACCTGAAATGATAAAAAATGGAAAACAGAAATTAGAAAAAAATTGGTTCGAAAAATTTGAGTCAATTAAAATTTAAACGATCCGGGAATTCACAAATATTTTTTCAGTGGAACAGCCAAGCCTCTCTAAGTAAAGACCCTATGGATAACTTTGAGTAACCGCAGGGATTACGGGACCTGACATTTAACAAAAAAGGGTAGATGCAAAGTAGTAGTAGTATAGGCCTAATCATAGTTTTTGCCGTACGATTGAAGTTGTAGAGTCAATTGGAGATCTTCCTATAAAGCTCAAGCCTGTGACGAGTTCTGCGAATCTTTTAATCAAGCCAGGACTCAGCAGAGGATAACCGAAATTCCGTCAAAAGAACATTTATATCCGTCTTAAATAAAAAACAGAATAGAACCTGTACAGAATCAACTGGTTATCTCTCCGTTAATGTGGCTAATAAATAAATCAATAAAATTTGAACTAAACTCTGAGGGTATAATTAGGTCGCGTATGCGGATGATGTAGCGATCGTGGTATCAGTAATGTGTCACTTTGTGATCAGTCAGATCATGGGAACAGCCCTTGGGTTGGTCAGCAACTGGGCCAAAAGTTGTGACCTTGGCATAGCCTCAGACAAAGATACCTGCCCTCTTAAGGCAATAAAGGAAACCAAATGTGTTCCGTAGTTGAGCATTGAACTAGCTCGTCTCAGGAAAAGATTGAGACAGTTGTTTAAAAGGGTCAAGCGCCACGGAGACTCGCCGCTTTATCCCTCCTCTCTCACGTAATTTAATAGAAGGATCAGAGACGCTAAAAGGCGAAGCTCGGCAAACTTCTGTGACAGCATAAACAAAGCAGCAAGGCTGGACAAAGTACTGGCCAAAAATGGTTGTAGCTCGATCAGCACTCTCAAAGGAGAAGACGGTGTCATGACGAGGGACTCCAAAAGTACTGGCATACTGCTCCTATCTACCCATTTTCCCGGCTGCAGACTAGATTATAACGTGACCTGGACTGTACTTATCCGTCCAGCAGAGCTATTAGGTCTGACTGGGCAGCAACAAGAAGTATCTTCACGTATGACATGATAATGTGGGCACTTGAGGCTTTTGACCCTTTTAAATCGCCCAGCATGGATGGAATCTACCGGGCACTTCCGCAAAGCAGGCAAGAGGAACTGATTTCGTTCATAATCATTTATAGAAGTAGCTTTACTTTGGGATATTTCCCATCTGCCTGGCGATCAGTGAGGGTAGTTTTCATTCCCAAAGTGGGTAAAAGGCTATGGGACGATCCTAAATCGTTTCTTATGAAACCAATGGAAAAGATACTTGAGGCTCATTTTAGGAGAGCACCGCTACACCCAGAGCAATTTGTCTAACAACCGGGCAAGTCAACGAAATCGGTAATTCATAACTTTGTGGAAGAAATCGAAGAGGCCATGTCTAACAAAGAAATGTCACTGTGTGTGCATTTCTTGAAACTGAGGGTGCATTTTGACAAATTGATGTGGAGACTTACTTCAGCTATAAGTTCTCCACCCAGGGGTACGCAGATAACTTGGTAATCAGCCGGTTGTTTTGTTGTTGTGTTTTGCAATCAGCATTGCAAATAGTACATACAAGAATGGTGCACAGTTAATGGGCGACGCGTTAACCCAACTAAAGCTGCATGATACCATTCAGTAGGAAGAGGGCGCTTTGGACCATACTCAAGTGTCCCTCAATGTACAACTTACAATTAACCATGCCAGAGAGTGTCAAGTATCTGGAGGTCATTCTTGATAAGAAAGTACTCTGGAAAGATCACCTCAGTGCGGTCTATGTAAAAAGCAATTAAGGCCTTTTAGAAATCTATGCTGGAAAAGCATGGGGAATCAAACAATATATAATCTTCTGCATATACAAAACATTTGTCAGACCTATTGTGGAATTCGGGGCGGTGGTGTGGTGGAAAAGAGTTCCCACCTCCAACAGGTAGGCTCCCGCACACAATCTTACCCTTTTTTTGGGTACATGGACACTCGGGCATCAAAGGCAACGATCTGACAGATGAACTAGACAGAAGAGCCTCTGTCAGCTCCTCCTTGGCCCAGAACCCTGCGGGATACCACTTGGCACATGCAGAGCCGAGATAAGTGAGAGGGAAAGAGGCAAAGGCATTTCTCACTAGAATACACTTCCAGGACTTCGGCAGGCCAGGCAAATCGTGGTCTACTCCTCGCCCAAATGGGATCTAGGTATAATTAATTTGAGAAGGAACAGGGTCAGGCGGGGCTGACGGGCTACTACCGTTTGAATATGGCCATCTAAAAACAATGCAGATTGTCAACGACGCGAGCTGTCGATTCTGTGACGGGGGGTCGTTTAAGACCTAATCCTTAGATGCAAGTTAAACATAGAAGAGTGTGTTAAGAATGCCTGGTACCTTTCTTCCTTTGCAAGACAATCGTGAATAGAAAGTGGGATATTGAACCAAATGCAGTACTCGGACACTAAAACACAATTGTACGCCCAATCCTGACATATTGGGCTCTGACTACTACTACATCTTTTACCTGCACTGCCACGCTGATATTCTTAATCAACTGCCACTAGAGGTGATAACGGTTGGATGGATGGATAGATGGATACGGCGCTATGATAGGTTGGGGCATATTGTATTTCCCATCTAAGCGAGAAAGTTTCAGGTTATGCGCTCTGTCCTACGTAAAAGGCTAAGAAGAAAGCTAACCAGGTTTACTTTGGGTGCACCCGTTCTGGTAGCTTGAGTTCCAAATAAATTTTGTCTTCAGTTCATAAGAGCGGGACATTCGAAAATAACGTGCGAGGCTGATTCCTCATCTTCGTTGCAGAGGCGGCATAGTGGGTCTTGTGTGTAGATCCCTATTGTATGCAGATGTTTCCGTAGGGTGCAATGACCGCTTATAAGGCCTGTCACTGCCCTGAGGTTAGTTTTACTAAGACTTAGGGCTTTGGTGCAGCTGGTATGCCAGTTAGATTCCAGCATACGCTTGCTATGCCTGAGCCCTTCAGCGAGTCTCCATCGATCTTGGAATTGATCCTCGGTCCATCGTCTAGCAACGGTTCTGGCAGTAGATTTACTGATTCCGATTGCAGGTTCAGGACCAGCTAAGGGTAGTTCGGAACCCTCTCTTGCAAGGGCATCCGCTTTCTTATGCCCTTTCACCAATTTCAGAGTTACTTTGTTTCGGGTAGCTAGGTTTTTGAGATTTTGTTGGCATTCCCAAACCAATTTAGAGGTTGTTTTGGGACTTGCAATTGCTTTTATAGCAGCTTGACTGTCGAAGAGAATATATATGGTCTTATTGGTATATCCCTTTCGAGTACTCTACCCTGCTGCAAGGTTTATGGCTATAAGTTCTGCCTGGAAGACAGATGTATATTGACCTAGGGGTTTGGAGATACTATAGTTGTTGGTTTTAGTATAGACTCCTGGCCCTGTTCCTTCGTCTGTCTTCGACCCATACGTGTACCACACGATGTGATTTGATAGATGGTTGTCGTTCCATTTACTCCAGTCTTCCCTAACCGTTGAGGTTTGGATGTTGGAGCCGAAGGTGTACATGGCCGGGGTATAGTCGCTGCCCATATCTAGGATTGGGTTTGCAATGTAATCGTACAGTGTCCTACCCTTTGTGGTGTCCACATGTTCGATGATTACAGTTTGTACGCTGCGAATCTTGTCTCTTCTGTGATTGTGAGGTCCAGTGGTGGCAGGTCTAGTAGTTCCTCTAGAGTTAAAGTCGGTGCACTGCGCATGGCGCCGGTTATGCTTGTGCAGGCCAGTCTCTGTACTGATCACAACTTCGCTGCTGCTGTTTTTTGCTTGATTTTAGTCCACCAGACTATCGAGCCATAGGTCAGACGGGGTTTGACCACAGCTTCGTATATCCAGTGTATCATTCGTGGTTTTAACCCCCACGTTTTCCCTATTGCTCTTTTAGTTGCATATAGGGTCTGTTTGCCTTTTGCAATTGTGTTTTGCAGCTGCTTGTTCCACGTAAGTTTGTTATCAAGGGTGACTCCCAGATATTTTACCTCCGTGGTAAAATGCAGTTGTTGGTTGAATAATGTTGGAGCGTTGAGCCCTTCCAAGTTGTATTTGCAACTAAAGGTTATTAGTGTTGTTTTGGCGGGATTGACCGATAGGCCTACCCTCCTACACCAATCTTCCACTTGGGTTAGAGCTTGTTGCATGAATTCAGAAAGAACTCCCCGAGGGATGCGCTGAATGTAATGCGACATCTTTTACCTGTACTGCCACGCTGATATCCTTAATCAACTGCCACTAGAGGTGATAACGGTTATAAAAGACTATGTCGTGACAAATTCCCGAAAAGGTGCAAACGGAAAGAAAGAGTGAGTTAATAGGGCACTGGGATATCTTTAAAATGGACAAGGATGGTTCCAAAATGGACTGTGTTGTGGGTGCAGCTTCTGTGACACACTTAATATCTCTGAATCTTACCGTCTCATTAATCATGTCAGCAATTTCCAGGCGTAATTGTTTGCAACCATGAAAGAATGTCAGTCACTCAGGAGCATACAAGACAACCACCACAATATAGTCAGGCTGCTATCATGACACTGAAATCTGTAGGGATAGCTTCCAAACTTGTGAAGTACTGTAAAGAGTAGTGTATCAACCATGGAAGAAAGGCACACAGTCACCCTACTTTGGGTGCCAGGACATAGGAACATACACGTTAACGATGGTGCAGATTGTTCCCCGTCAAAAATCAAATCAAAATACCCAAAATGAAAATCTCCAAATTAAAATACCCATTCGAGGTGTAATCTTAGACCACGCGGAGAGCCACTTCCCTCTCCATAGATCTCTAAAAATTGCTCTAGATGCCACTCTACACTCGAAATTGTATTTCCTGTAACTCTCATCCTGAAAACAGCTTAACTGTTTTTGTGGTCTCAAAACAGCGTTTCGTGTGCTAAAGGTTTGTGTTCGTAGAGACGACTCATGGGATCATCGCTCAGCGATCGCAGTTTTGCATCCAATTTTGAGCCGTATTTAAATATTTTCTGAATGGTTCTACATTCCTAGCATCGACTATGGACTAAAGGAACATGTTTGTATAGAAAATATACCCATATAGTGCTCAAAACCGGTGGTTTCACTTCGATCGCTGAGCGATGATCCCATGAGTCGTCTCTACGAACACAAACCTTAATTGAGCTTCTGATTTGTCTCACCTTAGCCACCACTTACACGTTTTACTAACTAACAAACATTCCTATTCCTATACACGACCAATGCAAACATAATTAGACTAGTAAGTTGCAATCAGGAAATCAACTTTATATTTTGGATGAGGACATTTATATAGGCATTGGTACGTTGACATTATTTTTAGACCAGTCCAACAACAATAGAAATGTGTACGTACTGTTGAATGAAATTGTTTGTGTTGGAGCTCATTTCATTACAGAAAATAACAACTAAATTGCGTGTTAAAATGGATTTTTTTTGCAGGGCCGCATTTTATTGACATTTAAACGCAAACAAGTCCGTACCAGACTATGTATCTACTATAGAAGTAAGTGCGGTCATGAATCACTTTCTTTTATCACGGTCAAGCTTCATCCATACAAAAATCTCCGCCAAATGATATATGTACCTACATATGTATTAGCAAAAGCAAAGGAATGTCACTACCGACCGAGTAATTATCAAATAGCAACACACATTTCCGCTATTAGAAACCTGTTGAGGGCGGACGCTACATTAGTATGATTCCTCAAGTTTAACGCAATGTTAATTGGATTTTATTTTCATGGCTTTATTAAACCTAATTTAGCACGCAAAAGTAGTGCAATTCGTATATTTTTATCAATTAGTACATAAAAAACTTATCGCAGCCTATCATTATTTGTTATTTTGATAAAATAATGTTTTGCGCGAAATGCAAACTGATAAATTGTATAGTGATTACTTGATAACAAAATGAGGCATCTTCTTTCAAACACTGATAAGTACTAGATATCAAGAGCTTTCGATAGAGACCCTCGACTGGAGAGGGCGTTAGGATGTCTCAAGAGGTTATGCATATTCATAGACACAACGTATAAAAGACTCAAGTCTCGAATTAAATAATATAGAGAGGAAACATATCTATGGTACTTATACCCCTTTATATAAATACGTGATAGTTTGTATAGTACTCGTAGGTCTATATAAACCAAACTCCCCTATTACACACATCCCTATTATACAATCATGATCCAACCAAACTGCTGACAAAAATGGGCATATGGCTTCTTTCTTTAGTCGTGCAAGCAACTTCAGGAGTGATGCAGAGGAAACAAAAGTGCATTCAAAAGATCTTGTGACGACACGACGCAAGTGCGGAACCACGACAAGCGACGTGATGTCTACTACTTATTGTCGGCGTTTTCCGGGAACACTTGACTGCTAAAAGCTTCCATCATCTCTGTACATAATATCCTTTTCGCGTCAAGTTTTCTTCTTGAAAGCATCGCATTCTTTAGACAGTAGGTCCTTGAATGGTGTAACTATGCTTTTGATTGCATGCATTACAACCATTTGCTTGTGCTTGTGATGACCTAATTAGTGGAGGTATCGCAGGCATGCCATCTACGGAAGGAACGTGCTGTAGATGCACGCAGTGTGAAATATTTAGTAAAAATATGGGCTTGGGCATTTAACCACCATAACAGGATCCTCCTTGAGCTGAAGAGAATAATTGACTTGGAAATAGGAAAACTGAAGTCTATTAGTGAGATTTTTTTTTGCTGGAGTTTAAGAGTAGTTTATGCTTCGATGTGGTAATAAATTATAAAATTATGAAATTTAACAGTTTATATGGTAATTGATGAGGGCTTTAGATGTCTAAACTAATTCTTAAATCATTGGATATTTTTAGCAAGTCGTAGGAAAACTATAAATAAAATAAGAATGTCGGTCCATATTCTAAAAAAAAAGTAGCAATTCAATTAGGAAATATCTGGAAAAAATAGGAATGTGATTTCCAGCAAAAAAGATGTAGTCTTAACTCTTGATGATTTTAGAAAAAAATTATTTTCGCTTTCTTTAATTTAAAAATAAAAAATAACAGGCGCAACAATCCAACATTGGACTAGGGCCGCAGGATGTGTTAGTGACACCCTATTTCCAAGATCTTATCTGCTTTTTGTTGAAGTAATGAGATCAGCATCACGCTCAGCAGTGTTATTTATCCCCATTAATTAGGTACCCATTAATACTCGTTTAACATCTGAGTGTCCGTCACAAGCTCGTGAGTTCGAAAAACGCCATGATCCACGGTGAGATTCCAGTTCATGACCATGTGCACCGAAGGTGCGCGCACTAACCGCTAGACCAGCCAGACTACTTTCATTTAATTTACATGACTTAAATTTCAATATCTCCGAAACTCGACTAGCTAGAATAGCAAAACAAGCGGATTTATGACAGCAAAAAAAAGACGTAAGGAATAAAACTTTAAAACTAACCGCAATAAAATCGTATAAAAAAGGTTTGGTTTTTACACACCTTCAAAGTAAAAATTTTGTGATTTAGCCCATTTTCCATTGCAAATTTTCTCCAACTTCTCCCAAGCTACTTGTACGATTCTTTCAAAAATTGGCGCATAGTATTACGATAATATCTTTCTTAAATCATTTTATCCTAGCTTCATTATTTCTATTACTTTTAATGCCTTAAATGCAGATAACTAGGACTAATCGATTTTTGATCGATTTTTGCATAACTTGCTTAAATCTTGGCAAGTTGCAGAACATAAGGACAATTTTAAATTATTCAAGCAAACAAATTAAACAACGGTTTGACAAATGAAATTACGGCTTTGACAACTCAAATTACATTCAGCAAATCCCTTGACGTAGTCAAATTAAGCTAAGCGCCATAACCCTGAGGGCGTACAACTGCCATTTACATTTAGGAAGACATCGGAATGGTGGCAAAGGCGACATTGTGGAAGCACTGCAGATGAAAGCGGAACAATGTGAACGCCGGAGAAAACGCAGTAGAATACTGGCGAAACTTGATGCAGATGGAAGCGGATCTGCAAGAAGTCTGTCGAACAGGGAGGATCTCATCGCTAAACTCAACAACGTGGGCCCAATTTCATCAGAAGAGCAGCTGATATCTTTTGACGTCCAGACGCTCTTCCCCAGTATCCCGGTAATGCACGCTCTCACCCACCTGGAAGAATGGCTGCTATCGAAGGGCCCTTCATCGCCAGCCTGGAGGAGAGAAGTTAATCGGCTCGCTAAGGTGTACATGACAGATAAGTACCTTTCTTTCCGGGCCGGTTCTACAAGAGTACCAAAGAGATAGCTATGGGGAATCCACTCTCTCCGTTCGTAAGTCAAATGTTTATGATCAGGACAGAGGGACAACTGGAGAAGAGAGACCAATTGCCGAGATTCTGAGTAAGATATGTGGACGACATGCTGGCGATCATCGACAAGGAGGAGGGCGATAAGATCCTGACCAACCTGAACATGGTGAAGAAGAACATCCAATCCACGATGGCAACAGAGGACAATGGTGAGCTTCCATTCCTGGACCTTAAAATCATCAGGAACAATGGTGACATTGAGTGCGAAATTTATCGAAAACCGACACACACACAGCGAACTGTCCCCTCTAATTCTACACTCAGGAAAAAATCCTGTAAATTCAAAAAATACGCATATGATTCAAAGAGATTCAAATATGATTTTGCCTCATATTTGTTTCCCTTTGAATCATTGTATAATCCCTTAATTTCATAGACTTTTTAATTCAAATGGATTTCCCTTTAAACTAATAAAATATTCCCTTTGAGAGTCTATCTAGAATCACTTTAAATGTCTGTGTCAATTTAATCAGGTCACAACCATGAATCGAAAAGATTTCCTTTAATTTAAAAGAATGGACTCTTTGTTTTAAAGGGATACAATTTTATTATATGCACCTAAAATTAAAGGATTCTTCTTACTGTTTATTCAAATGCATGAATACTTTAAATTACACCAAAAGGAGTAATTTCACAGAGAAAGAACATACTCGTATTACTGATAAATGAGTTTTGTATAACTGACCTCGCTATAGGTGTTGGCGACATTTCATTTACGCTCTAAAATAAAATACCTACCTACAGTGGGATTCGATCCCGCGACCCTATGATTTGAAAACTAACGCCCCTACCTACTACACCACACAGACTATCCTGGACGACGTTTGTAATTTATACCATACATTGTGACATCGCTCTACCACGTACTGCCGACCGACTGCGAGTGTAAAACAAAAAAAAAATTGACAATTTTCTATGTAAACAAAGCGATTTCGCATTGGAACATACATACATTGATTGACTCTTTTTAAAAAGATTTTCCATTGAAAATTTGTATTTAATATTAATTTAAAAAAGAATGAATTTGAATTAAAGCGATATATATTTAAAAGGAAATGATTATATTTAATAAGAATGTAACTCGATTTGAAAGTGATATCGATTTAATTTTAAGGGGCGTTATTTTTCTGGGTGTAAACATTCCTTTCCACAGAAGATGACACCGTTCCACTCTATGGTTCACCTCCTATACAGTATACACCGGACGCTAAGCAAAGAACGATTCGAGAAAGAGCAGGCACATATAATCGAAACCGGCCGGAAGAACGGATATGAACCACGGGTGATATCGAACCTTATCCGAAAGGAGAACGCCAGGATGGAGGAAGGAGCAACGCTATAACGGACCGAAGAGCCGATGAGAATGATTGAAATAACGCATTCGCAGATATCTAGGCGAAGGACATGGGGCTGGCTGGACATGGTTTCGACGAGCAAACGACATCAACTAGGCTTGACTAAGGACAAGAAAGGGGAACACGAAAACAACGGAATATACAAGGTCTCTTGCCCGGATTGCGAAAAACGTAAGTAGGACAGACAAAACGACTAGTAGCAGTGAGATGAAACGAACAAGTAAGGGAAGCAGATGGCGCCAAAATGAAAAACAAGGACACCGGCTCGCTAAAATCTATGGTTGCACGACACATGGTAAAGTGGATAGCAATGTAACGGGTTTCGGGTGATCCATCTGATCAAGTTCCCCGTATAGGGTTTTTCTATTACATATAGGCACCCTATCTTTCTCGTGTGGTCATTCAGGTTGACTTTCATCATCAAGGGGCAAATGATGTAGGTCGCGCCTCCTCAGGTGACTGGCTAAGTACTACCGATCAGTTGGGACTTCGGTCGATCAATTGCATCCTCACGTAATTTGTCCACGTCAAGGAGACGCCATCGGCTTTCGTTAAATAAGCGACGCAAAAATAATAACGCGAAAGACAAGGAGCGGCCTCTCGGGTTGACGCCTAAATTTTTTTCTAAAAAAAATTATGTAATATCTCTAAAGCCAACACTGATAAATCTGTTCCGTTCTCCATTTCGCACGAAACTTTGCGGCTTTTCCTCCACCCTAGTCAACCATTGTTGACTCCTGCAGAAAAACGGCCGCAATGATTGCGGTAATCCGGGAGTCTCTTCAACCATTTCTTGGTAATTGTCACTTCCTCACTTTGTAATATTAATGTACGGATGTATAAAGACCTGATATTAGCGACGTTTTTTTCGCATCGCGGGTAAATCTGACTCGAAAAAAACGATCGCGGGTAACATCCCGGTTAAGACCAAACAGCTGACATTTGACAGTTTTTGCGCATCTTCGAATCGCCTTCGTCGGCTTATTTCTTAGATGTGGTGGATTTTATCACAAAAGATGATTATTTCTTTGCAAAATCTTTTCTCGTGATGAGAAAAACTCTCACATTTGGTTTGAAAAAACAAATTCCCTCAAATTTCCCCTATGCGTCCGCCATCTACATTTGAGCTCTATCCCGTGTAGGGTAGTTACACGCGTAAACTCTACCTGGGTAAGTGTCATTTTTTTTATATGAAGTTCTACCCAAACCTGCACGGGATAAACACAATAAAACGTACCTATTATCATTTTGCGATTCGAATACTACACACACTCATGATGATTGATAAATAAATTTGCGATTCGCCGTAAGCACCGCGTGAAACGAATATACTCATATAATGGCGAATAAACATTTCAACTCTCAACATTTGGTATAAAGTACTCGAAAAGTGTTTATTAAACCCTGAACGTGTTCATAAAGGGTAAATTTTATGTGTCTATTTCTTCCGAATGAATTGTGCGTTGAATTTTCAGATATGCAAGTGTTTATTCAAACTGGCATACGTATCCTTGAAGAAAAGTGCGCACTGTTTATTTTTGGTCTTTTGATATAGACCTTGAAGCGAAAACCACTCTCGACTTATTTATGAACACGAATTTTGTATGGATGTAAGATATCAGACATATTATGACTTAAAGAATGTTTGTGTTGCTTTGAGACAAGAATGGGAATACAATAAATCGTTCTTAAGTTTCAATAAAGCGTTATTTTTATTAAAATTACATTTACCCACATTATTTTCACTGAAATACATATAGAGTTTTGGATAATTTAGTGTCCGTCAGAAGTTCCTGCCCCATTAAATCCAGTCACACCTTGAGCATGAATAATAAAAAAAGAAATAGCCAGATTGTTTTCTATTAAAAGCTCAAGAGACATTAAATCAATTAACAAAATTACATTTATGAACCCACTCCCGCCCCACAGTGGTCCAGAGACCCGAAATTCTTGGCCAAAAATTCTCAGGCATTTTATTGAAATAGAAGTGTCAATACTTTATGTTTTTGGGTCTCCTATATCGAATGAGACAATTTTCGAAACTCAAATACCGACCATTTTCGAAATTAAAACGAATTTCGAAAATGCTAATTTTTTTTATCTAATTTTTTGTACTATGTTGCATATGTTCAGATATATTTTCGGGAAAAATATATTTTATATTTTATATGTGCTTGAAAATATTCTTAAAAAAACTCTATGAGCTTATAAAGTTAATACGAAAATGTATTTACATTAGAAAACCTAACTAAATCTAATTTTATTTGCATAATTATTGAATATTAATTTAATTTGGATTGAATCTGAAGAAAGAACACATTTATGGGTACAACAATTTTATACAGGGTTTCCGGAAACTTCTGCATAAACGCACCGGATTGTGATTCCCCAAGTGATTTCCAGCATTATTTCTAACAGTTTTAATGCCCAAAGGGCAGAATACTAGGGTTAATTTTGGCTCGATTTTGACATAATTTGAATAAATTTTACCACATTGCAGTTCGAATTGAATTGAATTCGAGCTAAAATTAACCCTAGTTTTCTACATTTAACGTATCAAAACTGTTACAGATAATGGAGCTAGAATGAAATGATGTAAGAAAGATGTGATCGCTAGACTATGCGCCAATTTTCAAAGGAATCGTACAAGCACCTCACCTTGGCAGAAGTTGGTGAAAATTGAGAAAGTCAACAAGTGCTCGTTTTGGAGGCAACGAACGCATATAAACCCGTCAGTCGCGCATTAGTTTCGGTTATCGGTATTTCGGATATACTTTCGTATAATCCAAGACGCAGTGGCGTAACGTTTCTAAAATACATTGTGTTCGAAATCGAAATGGGGGCCCCTAGACAGAATAATTTTGAATTAGCCAAAATTAATGAAACCATTATTATTTTTGTCCGATATAGTTATTCGCACCAACTCGTAAGAGGTTTAGACAATTTTTGAGAACTTAACATTCAGGATTAATCATAATAAATTTACCATTGGCTTGATAGTAGGTCCTGCCAATGCGACCAGCCTGCAAAGGCGATTTTCGACTGAGATACTTGATGAAAAATGAAAAAAAAAAAGTTTTTTATGAGAACCCACTTCATATTGCAATCCAATCTGTTTCAGACATGCATCACAACGACAAATGTTATAATTTCAAGTAGCTTTAACTATTAATTTGTGAAAATAGATGAAACTATTAGTGTGGAGTGGACTTGGGTCTTAATAATTCACTCAGACTTAGTTGGCTGTTGTGAATCCCGTTTAGATGTTTGTTAGGGTCTGGTAAGAAATCAACCTGGTCAAAATCCACATTTTTAACTGCTAAAACAGATATCCCTTTTTCGACGAGTTTGCAACAGAGTAGCTTTACTATGTAAAAATTCAAGGGAACGAGTGAAAAAAATTAAATTATCCAAGACTTTGCATTGCTCGAGTTCAAATTATTATCAAAGTAAAGCCTTGCAATTTTTAATTAAATTTGAAATACACCTGACTAAAAGATACCCCACCTCCTATAGAAACAGCACTCCGTCGCTACCTTTCGAAGCCGATATATACTAATTCGTAGTTAATTCATTTTGGAAACAAATGACCATGAAATTCTATTGACGAATTTATAACGAAACTGAAGAAATGCCTTAGTGCTGATTTTAAGGCAAACAGGGCGTAATTTGTGCGACTGCTGTTCAGGGGTACTCTTTACAATAAGTACACTAGCCTCCACTATTTCGCTCCGGGATCTTGTGGCCCACCGGATAAAAGATTTTAACCATGTGGATTTTTATTGAAAGGATTTTTTCTTTGGAGTGCAATTTTTTTATTTATTTAAATTTAAAATGTTTGTGCATTGTCTAGGAAAAAGATCCTTGCGGTATTGGGGGCCCCTGGCGGTTGGGGGCCCGTGTTCCACTGCACACATGGAACACCGTACGTTACGCCACTGCCAAGACGTGATATAAATATATCGTGAAATTCTATAAGGAAAAAAGTACACACGTGTTCTCATTTAAAATGTCTGGTAGATCTCTGAATTTTTTACACCATAGCATAAATGTCATTCATTCAAATTTAAAACTCGAATAACAGTAATAGCTACAGTAATCTTCATGATCAAAATTCTTCACGACTTAATAAAAGCAATACATTTATTAGCCAATACTGACAAGAAAATGTCAATTTGAATTGTCTTGTAAAGCAACATTACATATGACTACAATTGTACTAAAGCTCGTAAAAAAAAAACTTGCGCGAACTAGCAGCCAATTCTTTGCAGAATCGATCTCGAGGGATGCTGCTACCGTTAGTAAAAATTTCATCGCGGACCAGCGCGGCCTTCCTAACTTTAGAATTAGGTAAATATTTCCTTCTCGTTTTCAAAGTACTTCACAAGAAAAACATACTCACCCTCCATTGTCTTATATATTATTTGATCAAACTATGCACTTAACGGAAGTAAAAGAATCAGATCACCATCTGAAGTACTAAAAACTTTGCAATTTGCTCACTACACGTCACAGGAACTAATGAAAGTTAGTGCAAATACTTCGACTAAAAATATTTTTTTCAAAATTACCCATTTACAGTTAGATAATATGTGAATCTTTCTGTGCACATTGGCCTCATAAAAAGTGTTTCTAGTAGCCTAGAATGTCTAGATTAATATTCAATCAAAAAAACCGTTATTATCGAAAATTCGTATTTTTGATTTTTGGCCAAGAATTTCTGATTTCTGGACCACTGTGCGCGCCCCATGCAGTCGCTCTGCTGCAATCCAGGAATACGAGTATAAATTTAAATTCCCTGGTGTTCACATAATTTACCATAATTAAAAAAATACGATAAAAACCCCTTTTAAAATGCCCATGCTTGCTCTTCGTGTGCGCGTACTCTATATTAAATGTCATCTTTTAGTTTACATAATAATGAGACTATTTTCCGGTTGCAGCTGCATCTCGTGTAAAAAGTCCCAAGAGCACACGACCAGACCATAGATGCCATAGACCAGCATCTTCTAAAAAAGATGAAACGATTCCCATAAGACGATGCAACCGCGCACAACATACAACAGCATCATGATGGGGATATTTTAGCGAGAAATAGAATGCAAGAGAAGCACTTTTACTTTACATACTCTTGCCCACGTTTGTGTGTTGAGGTAGAAAATTTGTTGGGTTATTTGGTAGACGATACATCCGCTGTTTATTGCCGGGTCTAGCACAAAACTCCTCCGAAGTATATGAAGAGCACAACAAATAATACCGCAAGTCATTGGACTTGCCTGTTTGTTTTGGACTGTACAAGGTGGGACAAAAGTAATCATCCGATGTTCTTTTGCTGTATTTTTCTTAACCCTAGAGTGGGCGCGCTATGAGCATTTTGCCGCCCTCACCAAAAAAACCTTAATAATTCGTAAAATAATTTTTCGTTTAGTTTGCACTTTTCAGTAGCTGCCTCTATTTTCATTCAGAACTCGTGCCGAAAGGCTGTACGTCGTCAGTGGGCGGAGTGGGGCTAGAGAAAGAGGTTGTTACCATCAGGCGGCAATTTGCTCATCGCGCGCCTTCTCACGTAGGTAATTTTTACCTCATATATCACATATAAAAAAAACATATTTTTTGCAAAGTTGGAATGTTGGGTATGTTTTATGGTGCATTTATTGTAAAAACTATAAGAAGGGTGTTAATTTTCCTTTTTTATGAGTATTACATACGATAATGTAGAATATGTTAAAAGTCTATTAAAATGCGTTGCGTTCTCCAAAACCTTATATAAACCGAAGTTCCCAAAACATATTTCAATAAATATGTTAATTTGTCATTGCTTATTTGTGTCTTATTTAAATCCTGAGAAAATAAACTAATTCAGTTGCTTTATTCCTACTTAAAATTACCACTGAAAAGGAGCGGCAAAATGCTCCCCACGCGCCCACTGACGTTTCTCGGAAAGACGCGCCCACTCTAGGGTTAATAAAAAAAACTTCGGTTTTGCTTATGAAATCGAGCGACAGGTTTTCGCATTCCTGGTGGCGAATATTCTACTTAAGGACTTCAAGAGTCTGAGGCTTGCTGACGTAAACCCGCGACTTCAAAAAACCCCATGTAAGTAGATTGTAGATTGAAGAGGGGCGTGAACCCGAAGGGTTTCGCAGCACTGAAGCCAGTGGGCCTATTGTGCTATCGCCCTAGTCGCAGATGAGCAGGACTACGCCTGACGATCAAGGTTGATCGTGCTGAGAAACGAGTTGAGGTCGTTTATAGATGTCGAAGCTATGTCGTCCGTATCTGGAAAGGCCACTCCGAGGTGTGACCAGCGACACTGGGCCAGTGCATCGCACTCGCATAAGACATGGAAGGAGGTTTCGTCATCTTCTTCACAGAATCGACAGCTCGCATCTTGCACAATTCTTATTGTGCGTAAATGTGATCTCAGGCAGGAGTGACCTGTGAGAATGCCACAGATGATGCGTACTTCAGCTCTGCTTAACTGCAGCAGCTCAGCCGTTCTTCTGTGGGAATACCCTGCTATAAACATTTTCGATTGTCTGAGCCCTGGTAACCCCATAAATTGAAGTCTGGAACAGTTAAATCGGGTGATCTTGCCGACCAGTGCAAATCACCAAAACAAGAGATTAACCGACCCGGAAATGTTTTTTTTTTTCAAAATATTGAGTGTGTCTCGAGCAGTGTGCGCGGTTGCACCGTCCTGTTGGAACCACATATTCTCCAGTCCTAGTTCATCCAATTTAGGAAGAAAAAATTCGTTAAGAATGGCTCTGTAGCGCACGCCATCCACAGTCGTCGTTTGACCCGCGGCGTTTTCAAAGAAAAACGGGCCTGTATGGTAATCAACTGTGACGGCGGCCACTCGGCCGATATCATTTTTGCGTATTGATACAATAAATTCTAAGGGATTGTACAATTTCATAAGCAAAACCGAAGTTTTTTTTTATTAAGAAAAACACAGCAAAAGAACATTGGATGATTACTTTTGCCCCACCTAGTATATGCAAAAAATGTGCGCACACAAGGATTCGTATGCCGAGGAGATATGCGTACGAGAATGCAGAGCCTATGTTTCCTCTCACAACAAACTTTCACGTAGCATAGCCGACCGGGCCCCGGGTCGTTGACGTTCAACGTGAGTTGTGTGCTTCATTGATTAAAAACAACTTGAGTTCATTAATGAATGAATAAACGAACCAGTCGAATGGCGAACATTTTTTTTTGGGGCCAATTTATGAACTTGAAGTTGTATAGATGCTTTGTTATTGTTTACATACACGAATTGGAGTACTACATGTCTACGTGAGGTATCAGTATCATTTTCAATGGTGTCTGGATTTTGTTTTCCCCAAAAGGCCAGTCTTGAAAGAGTACACAAATTTCGTACATACTTCGAGGGTGGACAACTGTGTGGCCTCTTCATAAAGATACTTGAAATGAAATGACCCTTCAGGTACGCTCTGTCTAATTGAAAAACAAGTGAACCTGAACAGATTCAGGATTGAATGTCATCCAGCAAATAATTTTGCAATGAAATGCCTTACAGACAAAAATCCTTGATTCAGGCGTCTTGCTAAAGGGAAGGGTTTACGATTGGCCTTTATTAGCATTCCCCTTTCTTATGTCTATAAAGAGGTCACAATGTGTCTATATACGGAAAATTCTCTTATCGAAACTATACAAGCCATAATTAGCATTCACGACTAATTAACATACAATGTTGTGCGGGATCACCATTGAAGCGACCATTACCCTCGCGTGTATACAATAACGTCTTCGTACAACAGTATCGTCTTGCAAAGCCAAACGTTGCCCTCGGGAGCACGGCTGACACTACTGTCTGTTGCGCTGAGAAAATGAACATTATCTGTTTATGGCAAATTGAGCCGACCATATAAGTTATAAGTACACAATGGCTGCAGAGCACGTAAAATACTACAAAAATACTTCATCTCGTGCCCAATAACGTAAAATGTACTGTCAATGAACAAAAATATGCATGGTATGCGCTGGTTTGATGTGATATTGTTGTGTCACGACATTTGTGGCAGCAGGCAACCACATACATTTATTACAATGCGTATCAATTATTCCATGTGCGCCGATATGCTATTACCTACTCGCAGATAATAATGTCAGTAGATACGCTAGTAATTTCTTGTATTCAATCTGCCAACCATACTCAATGACAATTGCATAGCGAATGATGTATTGTTGAGTGGTTGGTATCTACCATTCTCTATAAAAATTAATAACACTTATATTACAATCGTATCTGAATTGTATCAGTTTAGAATTGATTGTCAAGTTCAGCGACATACTTAGTATGTAGCATTTAATGGTTGGATCGTGATTCAAGTTAATTCTCGAGAGTCGGGCCCTACGGCGATTTTAATGTTCTATCATGGAGTCAAATTCGTTCTGAACCTTGAATGTTGACTGCATACTTTAAGATTCAAAATTATTCGGCTCTAGGTAATAGTCTAATAGTGAATCTATAAAAACCACTGATAAATACGGGGAACCGGGACCATCCACGAGCCGTGCTGATAACGAGGCTCCACGCCATATTCGCGCTTTCTTCACTCACTGTGCGGCTGTCGGCGTTCGGACCATTAATCGGACTATCTATTTATTCTGAAGCAGCGATGCCTCGTCAGAGAAGAGTTCTAATCTAAACAGGCGTATAAACCACTCAACTTCAAATAAAAACGAGACCGAGTTCTAATCGTGCGAATAGCCTTCTATGTCTGTACCCATGTACAGACATAGAAGGCACGCAAAACCCAAATTATTCAATTTTATATTTTTTGTAGGGGAGGGAGGGGTAGATGGGTCGGACCTGGACATCTTTATTATCTTATCAAGGCATCCAACGGCTACCATTTGATACTAATTTGAATTTTTTCGCGACATTCTGTCAAAAGATATGGCTGAATATAACTTTGTAGGGGAGATAGGGGTAGTCGGACTTACTCCACTTTCCATCATTTAAAAGTATATGATCAAAATTTCAAGTCGATTGCGATATTGTAGCGAAAGTTATGGCCGAATTAAAATATCAAGGAGGGGTAGTTTGTATGGGGGGTAGAGGAACCCGTAGTCCGATTTGACCCATTTTCAATACCGTTCAAGATTTTAGCAAAACAAACATTTTACCAAAATTTCAAACCGCTAGCTTCATTATTTCGGGAGTTATCGTGCTAACAGACAGACACACGGACAGACAGACAGACATGGCTTATTCGATTCAGGGACCAACCTGATCATTCATATACATATATACTTTACCATACCTCCGGTGGCTCCTTTGAGGTGTTACATAATATCGGCGTAACAAAAACAATATACCCTAAACCACATTATGGGTATAGCGTAATGCTACCAACTAGTATTATCTAATTTAAAAGATATGACCCTTCCAAATAAAAGGATAAAAAAGTATATACATACAAGGAATAAAACAAGGGTTAGAAAGTACGTGTATTCGTCCAGTTTTTATTTTGTTTCATTAAACATTTTGTAATAGTAATAGATACAGATATAATATCATACGAGTAATATAAAAATCAAATCGAAATAAATGAAAATAAGGAAATTTAGCTGAGGTACGTCTCCAATGAACGATAAGTTGGACAATCTTGGAAGTCAACTTTTGCAGACAAGTATCAATTTCTCAAGTTGGCTAACTTAGCTAAATCGAGCCCGTAGCGATGAGTTGGCCAACATGTAAAATTTATATCGTTTGTAAAAGTTTCACGACTAAGACCGTCTAGCTTATCGTTACATGTAGACGCGCCTTAGTCAGCCTCGTCGTTAGAGAACATATCAATTTACATTGCACCCGGACTCGATTCTGGTTGCTTGAAATCGTGTTCGCCTGATCGGAAATTTTTCGCAATAGTTCTCGCTGTGTTTAAATGAAGTTGTAGAAGTCAACACACGAATAATCCATGACTGTCAACATGGATTTAAGTGTCTTCCACGAAAAGCAGCCAAAGTTTAGAAAAGGGCGAATGAAAAAAGTCCTCGATTATTTTTGGACACATCTTGAGATCCAAAAAATATTGCTTTAGTAGTTCGAAGATTTTTAAAATCGAGGCTATGCCAGGTCCCAAAGCCCAAAAACGCGTTTTGGCGTAACCCAGCAGTTTCGAATATTCTGCATTCTCAGAATCGCAGATTGATTTCAACCTTTCAACGCGAACTGTGTTTATGTAAAAAAGTGAGTAAATTTTCATGACCACGCATTTCAAGTCCATATTGGCAGTCGGTTACAGACTGACTTCAGTGCGTTGTGAACTATGTCTGCAGCGCAGCCAACAGCAACAATTTGTGGTTTCCATCGTTTCAAAGTATGAAAAACATTGTTGCTTCCACCTCGGTCAAGTGAGCCGAAATTAATCGGACAGCATGTCGCTACAGGGGGAAGATAAAGGTTGAAAGGCTTCGGCTAATTCCTATATCTTCTTCAGTTGTGGCATAACTGCGGACCCTTAGCTATGCAGGAGGAGTTTCATAGGAAAAGGACTTCGGCCAATTCCTATGTCTCTCTACGGGGCGTTACTTTCCCGCATTATCCGAGTAACCGCTGCGCCTGAGTGCTGCATTAACATCTGCAGCGTCTCAGGTTACTTAACGTGATAGGTGACAGAAAACATTTAAGTCAACCACTAAAGCAGCATCTTCGAGGCATGCCCATGATGGCCTTTATTCAACGATTAAACCCTATCATGGTTTAGCGATGTGCCGACAACTCATCCTAAGAAAAACTTCAAGTCAAGAAACCTGAAACAAAAGCCTCGGATTGGACGGATACAAAACAACGACGACCCCGCAAACGAACAACTGATTACTCTTTCGGATCCTGGAATGTACGCTCCCTGAATAGACCGGGGGCCTTAAGGGCCCTCCTGGATCAGGTAGAACAATACAAGCTGAGCATAGTTGCAATCCAGGAAACTAAATGGCTCAAAAGCGAGATTAACGATCTCAATTCGCACACTATTTTTACGAGTGGTAAAGAGGAGGGCAACAAGGAGTTTGGAGTAGCTTTCATCGTGAATAAGCAGCTCAAGGACCACGTTATCGGCTTCAAACCCATCAACGAGCGGCTATGTGCGATCCGCATTAAGACCCGTTTCGCTAATCTCTGGCTCATTAATGCGCATGCCCCTACAGAAGTAAAAGAAGACGCGATTAAGGACGAGTTCTACAACGACCTAGAAACACTCTTCGACTCACTTCCATCAAACGACGTCAAGCTGCTGCTAGGAGACTTTAACGCCAAAGTCGGAAATGAAAGCTGGCATAGGGGAACTACTGGAGGTCATAGCCTCCACGACGAAAACAACAACAACGGTCAGCGACTTATCGACTTCGCGAGCGGCAGAAACCTGGTAATAAGCTCTACATGCTTCCCTCATCGACGAATCCACAAGCAGACCTGGAAGTCTCCAGATGAATACACCGTGAACCAGATCGACCACGTACTGACCAGCAAGAGATGGGCTTCTAATGTCCTAGATGTTCGATCCTATCGAGGAGCCAACTGCGACACCGATCACTATTTGGTGAAGACGACCTACAGGTGCAGAATCTCTTCGGTGCACCTAACGAGAATCAACCCTGCCAAGATCTTCGAGGTTGACAATTTGATTGATGATGCCACGGCGGCTGCGTATACAACAGCACTAGAGGAAAAACTGTCGCCCATGCTTCATGACATCAACAATTTAGGCATCCATGAGTTCTGGGAGGAGCTCAAAGACAGCATCAAGGGGGTCGCAGAAGAGGTCGTGGGCTATAAAGGCCGGCGCAGACGAGCAGACTGGTTCGACGAAGAATGCAGGGCCTCGATTGAGGCGAAAAATGAAGCCTATCGCCAATACACACAACGCGCATCCCGAGCCAAGAAAGAAAGATATAACGAGCTTCGGCGAGTATCTAATAAGTTAATTAGACGTAAGAAACGCAAACATTTTGACGAGCAGTTACAGCAAATAAACCAAAGATTAGCCAATAAGAACATTAGACAGGCGTACAAACTTATAAATAATGTTAAGAACGGATATCAACCCAGGACAAGCCTATGTAAGGACAAGGATGGTAACATCATCAGCGACATCGAAAGCGTCAACAAACGATGGGCCTCGCATTTTGAAGAGCTCCTCAATGCACCATCAACATCCCCCGCGGAGCCAGCTCTTGAGCAGCTAGCCGAACCAGGCCCTCCCGTTCTACCCCCAACAGTAGAGGAGGTGAGTCTTGCCATACAGTCGCTTCAAAATAATAAAGCGCCCGGCGCTGACGAGATCCCAGCAGAACTGCTGAAGCATGGTGGAACGTGCCTGACCAACGCAATACATGTGCTACTGCTGAAAATATGGAACGACGAGGAAATCCCCGAAGATTGGCGCAAAAGCATAATCTGCCCAATCCACAAAAAGGGTGACAAGCTGAAGTGTGAGAATTACAGGGGCATATCATTAGTTTGTACGGCCTATAAGATATTATCTAAAATTCTTGAAAAGAGAATTAATCCGTACGCAGAACGAATCATTGGCGAGTATCAAGGCGGCTTCAGACCTGGTCGATCAACGACCGATCAGCTTTTCACAGTGAAGCTACTACTCCAAAAGTGCTGGGAATATAACATCGACGTATACCAAATCTTTGTCGACTTCAAGCAGGCATACGACAGTATCGATCGAAGCGTACTGTACAACATTATGCTGAATTTTGGTATACCGGCAAAGTTAGTGCGACTCACAAGGATGACGATGACTAATACCGTCTCGCAGGTCAGAGTGCAGAATCGACTCACTGACCTATTTGAAACTCGTACTGGACTCAAGCAGGGCGACGGGCTGGCGCCGACGCTCTTCAACCTTGCTTTGGAGTATGTAATTCGAGCCATGAATATGGACAGCAGCGGAACGCTACTCATCAAGTCGACTCAATTAGTAGCGTACGCCGACGATATCAACATCATGTCTCGAAGGTTGGGTGATGCAGAAAGCCTTCTGCATAACCTCAATAACGCCGCAAAGGAAGTTGGACTACATATCAACGAAAGCAAAACAAAGGCCATGATGCAATCGAAAACAAGGACGCCAGCAAATTCAAGCATCACAGTGGGGGACCTTAATATCGAGTATGTAGACAACTTCAACTATCTGGGTTGTAACTTATCAAAGGACGCCAACGAAACCGACGAAATTAAGCGACGGATACAACTAGCCAATAAGACATATTTCTCGGTCCTCCCTATAATTAATTCGAAACTTGCGCACAGGAACACGAAGCTCCGCGTGTACAAAACGATCATCCGACCCGTGCTATGTTATGGCTGCGAAACATGGACCCTCACCCAAGCTTCCGAAATTTTGCTAGACCGATTCGAACGAAAGGTCCTTCGGCGAATTTTCGGGGCCGTTCGCGAGCGAGACCAATGGCGTATCCGGTACAACCATGAGTTGTATCAATTGTACGATGAGCTGGAAGTATCGAAAATCGTGAAGCTTCAACGTTTGCAATGGGCGGGGCATGTACAACGGATGGACGATAATCGCATGCCAAAGAAAGTGATGAACGCACAACGAATTGACGGAGCGAGGTTGCGTGGACGACCGAGAGCTCGCTGGGAGAACTCCGTAGGTGAAGACGCCCAACAGTTGCTGGGCTTCCGAAACTGGAGGACGAGGTCACGTAACCGCGACAATTGGAGGTCAACGATTCAGGAGGCCAAGGCCCGACGTCGGGCTATCGTGCCACATTGATGATGATGTCGCTACAGAAACCAACAACTTTTTCGGCGATTCTGTTTTACTCGGCAGTACGTTTTATCAATTCGGAAATGATCTGTGCTATGTCTCACCTTCATCTGAACAAAGCTCCAACATCTTCACACGTACTCCGATTGTGGGAATAAAATATCGGACTTAATATTTCCGTGATTGAATGTTGGATGCATCTGTTGTAATGCAAAGAAAATTCCTTTCCGACAATTCGTTTTTTAGAACAGTCATTTCATTACATAAGAAGCTAGAACATTCGCGACAATTGCTAGAGTGCGTTTGATGCAGGTCGGTGTTTCGATTAAAATTATAATCTCAATTCAATAGTGATACTTTTTTTTTTGTAAAAAAAGGTCCGATAAAGTATCAAAAAAGGACAGATTTCTGAAAGGATCAGAATAGGAAAAAAAGGAGTCTCCTTTTAAAAACAATATAGTTGGTAGCATTACGGTATAGGGTATAAATATGGGACACTAGAGCACCAAAAGGGAATTGACGAGGCCACCAGATCCCGCCGAGACAATGACCGTGTCCTGACAAAACGTTTTTGAAATAGGTATACTAATGATAATGAGCGCCATTAAGGTGCTTCAGGCAAACCTGCAGCATGCCAAAGGAGTGTGTGTAGGTTATTTGCCGAGAAGCGGACCACCCTTGCTCTTATTCAGGAGGCATTTATGGCGCTTGGTTTTTTCATCCCTGTGCCGGCGCACGGTGGCAAACCCCAGTCGCATATTGGCGATAATGGTCCTTTACTATACCAATGTCGGAACCCTTCTTATTAGGTACATCCAGTAGGCAACTTTTAAAACGCTTGCTAATGGCAGAATGATCAATCTGAATTCGTGTTCTGCGCCGATCATCAGAGGTCCAGGTATGAAGTCGTATGATGGTTTTTGTGTTCAAACATAATACCACCCATGCAGAGAAAATTTCGCCGTGGTCGATTCGGTCTCCTAGACCGTGTCTCCCCATTACATGTAATCAGCACCCATCGTAGCATTCAGCTTTCCCATAACCACTATAATGTCACATCTAGGTGGTTTACTCTGAACGGTGTACAGGTGTGTTCGGCATATTTCGCAACATCATTGTCGGGATCCGTTGAAGCATAACACTTTATTATTCTGATTTTCCCATTCTGATCCAGAACCAAGACAACATCCTTTAGGCTCTGTTTAATAAGACCCGTACATCTTCCTCGCGACCACTACCAGTTGGTTTACCAGCGTACAACATTACGAGTTGAACTCACCACCATCCCACCATATCTTACTCCCAAGATGTCGAGTTTTTTATAGCAGAAACTCGCTCTCCAGCTGAAGAAATCTTGCGTTCTGGGGACCTTCAAATTCGTTGCTCAGGAGCGTACGCACATTCCAGAATTCAATTTTTGTCAGTGTACAATAGCCCAAAGTCGTAACCGTTGAGTCAGTCCTTATACGACGCGTTATTGACGTTTCGTTAGCATAACAAATTTCAGGTGATGGAAGTGGCTGGACTACATACCTAATCCCTTTAGTCACCTTCTATACGAGAGGCCAGGATCACTGTAATATTCTAACCCCTAGCCACCCAGCAGTATTTTTTTTTGTTTAGCTTCTTATACACATGAACACCCACGCTCAAGCAACCAAAGCGCACGCATAATTAATTAGTTCTACAAGACGATCAGGACAGTTTTGTTCACTCCTGTCCCTTTAGTTCACCGGTTGTTGCAAAAACTGAAATCGCAAATTGAGATCTGGCGTCAACACACAGTTGCTTAGGTATATGCAGCATGGAAATTTCCGCGCCATGCCAGGAATCAAACCCGTATTTTACAATTTCAAACATTGCAGTTCCGTCATTAAGTGTGTATAGTATATTTACCGTGGTCATCAACCAAGTGGAAGGGGGCTTGAGCCCCCATTTATCTACGCCCATGAACTAGGTAGTTTTTATGCCACACTCACATATCAAATGGATGGAGCTTTGATGTCCCCAATTCATATAGGTGTTCTTTAGTGTTTAGAGTTCCACACTAAACCAGATCGCCTGCCGAAGTAAAGAAAATATGACTAAAATAAAAAAAAGACAACAAAAAACAGCCAAGGAATTCCTCTTTATTTGAGAATTAGTCCCATTGATCCAAGTCAAATGCAATAACATCGCTTTAAGTAAAAGTAACCTTAAATCAAGCAAACTTTTCTTACGAAAAAAACAAGAAGAGTCTAAAAAAAATTAAAAAAATGGCAGCCAACCAACATCGAACTCGTAAACCTATTCTTCCCAGTCACACGCTCTATACCAGACATGTTAAACACGCGGACCGCGGGCCGAATGCGGCCCACCAAGCAGTTTTGTGCGGCCCGCGGCCAGGTCGAAGAAGCACAATGTGTATCAGCACAAATGCATAAAAATAAAAAAAACTGGGGATGTTGAACTCAATAAGTTTAATAAGAAATTTACTAAAACTCGCCAGGAAGTCGGTGGTTTATGCAAGCTCAAACTATGTATTTACTTTAGAAATCTTCCTCTATGTACTTCAAATAATTGTCCGACTATTATTTGAGGTACATTGGTTTAAGGCATCCTTTTTTTGTGAAGGAAAGTATAAAGCCCTTTAGTAAAATTGTTTTATCCCCAAATTCTGTCCAGAAAAACTTTTTGATCTTGCCGAGCGTGATAGTTACCTCCCACGGTTGTTCTATAATCCGTTCGCATCTTGGATTAAGATTTATTTTAAGGCCAAGCTCTAAAATTTAGTATGCATGATGATTTCAGCCCAAATACATTGTTCTGCCTCTTAGTGAATTAAGCTTTACATGCGTTTGTTTCAAACCACAACACAATTTTTGTCTATTTTTAGCCAAAAAGGTGTCCATTTATGTCACTAACAATTTTTGTTCCCAATGTGGCAATTTTTTTGGAATGACAGGTGCTACCATGTTCTGATAAGATGTCCAAAATTTGGCGGAAATTAATTCATAAATAATAAAACAACGATGATGATCGATTAATCAAATTTCAGCGTTTGAACACGTTCACTGTCTGAATTTTCGTCGACATTACAATATCGTTTGGTATCCGAAAATGCATATATGAATGAGTCACATGTGACTTATAGACGTGAACGGGGAGGAACGTTGTGTACATATTTGACTCATAGACAGTGAACATGTTAACTTCTTGTCTAATGTGTCTCAATTTGTTTGGAGAACCTTTTTAAAAGATGGAAATTTTCTAGAGGTCATAATCCCAAGGAAGTTACTGACTCAGGTTTATAGTCACGTGATAAAGACTATATTCTGTGATTAAATTTCAAAAATACATAGCCTTCAATGCGCGTTTTACAAATTTTTTCTGCGGCCCGCTCCAACCTGAAAACAGTTAAATTTAGCCCAGGCCAAGCTTTGAGTTTGACACCCCTGCTTTATACCCTTTACACCAGAGACACTACTGAATAATCCCACTACAATGCTCAAATATAAGCTAAAGCTATAACAAAGCTTTTCAAGAAGCTTTACACGGAAAATGTAAGAAAAAATCTGTTATTAAGCGTTTGTTTGCTTGAATTCAGAAAAATAGTTTGTGCTTAAATCTTGAATCTGTTTCTCAAAAGTAACGCTTGTAAATAGGATCATTTCAAGAACACATTTTTAAATTTTGCCTAGATTTGAGCATTTTGCAAACAAGAAGCTATTTCTTCATTTTAGATAGCTTTATTTTTTCCGTGAGCTAGCCCAATTTTTTCCGTGCATTTACTTTGAATTACTGTTTCCCAACAGGTGGTCCGTCAGAAACCCGTAGGTGCTACGCGGGGAGACATTGGCTGATTTCAGATTGGCTGAATTCAGATTGTAAGACGAAACCGGACGGGTAAACTTGCAAGACAAGAGAGCTTTTGTAGTGGCCAGTAGACAAGCATTGTGCATTTCACATTGTAAGAACGCGTCTTACGAAAGAAAAAAATCGTGACACGATTGTTTTTCTTTCGTAGGAATCGTACGATCGATAAGACGATTGCATCTACCAATAGTTCAGGCGTTCTGCAAAGACAATTAGCGCGTGTTTTACTTGCATTTTAATCTTGTCGACTCGTCACTTCATTGTACACTAACTTTGGAGCGTGCATGGCAACATTTATACATACTTGCTGTGTGATTATTGTTCGCCGGTCCGTGTTTTGATCGGATAGTGTGAAATGATCATACGATGGTTCTTGTCGTCCAAGTTTACCCGTCCGGTCGTTTTCTTACAATTTGAATTCAGCCATTATAAGACGAAACCGGACGGGTGAACTTGCAAGACAAGAGAGCTTTTGTACTGGCCAGCAGACAAGCATTGTTCATTTCAAATTGTAAGAACGAGTCTTACGAAAGAAAAAAATCGTGACACGATTGTTTTTCTTTCGTAGGAATCGTACGATCGATAAGACGATTGCATCTACCAATAATTCAGGCGTTCTGCAAAGACAATTAGCGCGTGTTTTACTAGCATTTTAATCTTGTCGACTCGTCACTTCATTGTACACTAACTTTGGAGGGTGCATGGCAACATTTATGCATACTTGCTGTGTGATTATTGTTCGCCGGTCCGTGTTTTGATCGGATAGTGTGAAATGATCATACGATGGTTCTTGTCGTGCAAGTTTACCCGTCCGGTCGTTTTCTTACAATTTGAATTCAGCCATTGGAGACTTCTTACAAAAAAAAGTTTTCTTGTGACTTATAGCCCAGTTCTGAAATTATTCAAACTTATTATCGGAATTCGAACTCAATTGCAAAAATTAAAAAAGGTCTTCGCGCTTAACGTTGTCACAAATCCGAGTTTAAAGACCGAGCTATACCGTTTACTGGATAATTTTTAGCAACGCCATGTAGATATATTATAGCCGCAACACAGCTGTACAATAACGCCGTGGCTACGACTAAATTCAAATATGTACGTTATAATTTTTATTTATAGCAAGGCAGTGGAACTAAACCGACAATGCCCAACTGGAAACGATGGAACACACCAAACATCTTCCCGGATAACAAAGCATCAACCAGTTTTACTGATATGACGACGGCTAATCAGTGTTGTGCAAATTAAACAAAAAAAGGTAGCAGTTCTAATCAAATAGTGTGTGTAATGGTGCTAACTCAGATCGGCGCGGTAAGATTATCCTATCACAAGTCACTGATTTTGATCGGACAAATTCACCATGGCGTCACTATCTTGTGTACACGGCACGATTTAGTCGTAGATTTGGCTACATTGCGGCCTTGATATCTAGACGGCGTTGCTTTTAGTGGAAGTTAGCTCTTCGAGACCATAGAGGACACCTATTCATGTGCGAGAAAAATCTCAGCTGATGAGGCAAGTGTTAACGCGAACCGTTTTCTGACTTCTGTCAACCTGGCAAACATGGAAAATCTTAAATCATGCTTCCTGCTCCTGTTGGTATAAAAATTCAAGCCCAAGTACAATCGGTTGCGTCGGGAGTTTGTGGACTGCGCGGTCGAAGAGATGGAAGCCGAATACAATTTTCAATATATCATCTTCCTCGAAGGATTTTTATATGATCACTTTATTTTTAAGCAGCGAATAACAAAAAAAAAATAATGAGGGCAATTTCTGATCGGAGATAGAGTGTGAGCTTCTGAATACTTTCGAAAAAAAATCAAGACCTTAATTCGTTTCATTATTATTGAATGGTGGTCCATCGAGATCCATTTTCAGGCTAAGTGGTCCGCAGAAGTTTCTGAGTTGGGAACCACTGCTTAAATAAACCACTTTCAACAGAATTTCTTTGACTTCAAACCTAAAACGGGAAACGTCAGTGTGTGATCCACTCTAAGAATCTTTTTTTTCTTCCGGTTCTGTCAATCCGCACGGTTTAAGCTGACCAGACTCCAGAAGACCCATAATGCTGTACACATAATTACGGAATTCGGTGATCAGGCAAAGCCTCTGCTCCTCCCCTTAACGCCGATTTGGGAAATATGTGAAGGCATGTTTCGGATGAAAATGAGACTGCCACAAGAACAGATCAGCTGGAATTTAGTAAGATAACTTCGCATTATAGCGAAAATCTGTATTGTGGCATTACGGCACACGCTCATGCTGTACTTTAAATGCTTGAAAAATACTGTATCGTGCTACCAGGTATGCAGTTATGTAAGATTTTTGTCGAATAAAATTACAACCATTTCGATCACTCATTCTCCGGACCATCTTCCGGTATTACTAAACAAGGACGGTCTCAGCGTTTTTTTTCTTCGTTCTGCAGAACATTATTGTAGGCTGCAGACAAACTACTCATTCAGGCCTATTTTCACCGCATCCAACTCCAGTGCGGGAACGATTCTTAACATTCGCGCTCGGTACTGCATATTAACCTTCAATTTTAAGTTCACCCACTACCTTCCAGGATCGAACAAATTTTAGAGCTTATTCTGCATACTGATAATTTTAGGCGATGTTATACACTTCTCAGTTCTTCCTAAGATGCTGTGTCGCCTGACGAGATCAAGTTCCCGCGTATTATTCAGGAGTTTTTAGTCCAACTTCGATTAAGTAGGTATACCAACATTAAGGTGGGGATTATGAAACATGATCTCTAGTGACACGTTGTTCGACGTACAGTATATGCTTCACTGTGCCAAACCTATTCTTTCAGAATTTCAGCTAAACAAGCAGAATTGACACAAATTCAAAAACTTTAAGCCACGACCCACGACACAGCGATCTCGCAGACCTTAAACGACTAAAGAACATTTCTATTCGGTAGAAAATTATAGAAACAGTAGGGTGGTGACTATACCTTAAATTCGTGGAAGGGTTGCTCATCCTGCGGTGGCGATATTTCTGGAGGAGAGTATGCAGTTCTTCATGGTTACATTAGCGATGTTACACTGGTTCTATGGGCTCTTGACGCCATTTTAACTGATTCGAAGGATATATTGTGAAAAAAAACTCCTAAAACCCCTGGCAGAGTCCTTTCTTTAGTATGCTTTACCTATAGAGGCTGATAAGGGAATTTGGTTGGAATACTGGCGTATTATTCATCGTTTTTTGATAGGAAAAATAAATTAATATTACATCTGGTTCCCGAGAATAAACGATTGCCAAACAAAAAAAAGTGGGATTATTTCGCTAAATATCGTACAGGGTGCAAAAGTCGAACTTTACACCTTAAAAGCAGAAAGCGAGGAGCCATGCACATATTAGGCCCGTATTTATGAACATTCCTTAACATAAGGAGACTTTTTTAACTATGAAAAAGTATGGGAAATGACATTAATTTTTTGAATTTCGGCATCCTTGACCCAAGGTCTCCTTGACCTGTGGACTTTCGCATAGCGGCGGTGACATCAGGAACAAAGCACAACCCTGGTCAAAGGAGACAAAAAAGTCTCCTTGAGTTAAGGAATGTTCATAAATACGGGCCTTAGTCCTGTCTTGAGTGCAGCTATACTATTGCAGAGATTTCATCACAATCGCACCTGATTTACAAATTTTTCTGTACTAATTATTTATTCTACACCATAGTCAGACACGCATACCGCGAAAAAGTTTTTAAAAAATATTTAGGCGGGTTCGTTGACCAATCGGTTATAGATAATCGAAAGCCACAAAAAATCACCTGCAAGTAAACAGAATATAAACAACTCAACCTGACCCAGCAAATTATCAAGACAAAGAAATGTACCTAAGGTATGACAATAAATTTATGATAATGAAACTCATTTGTATTCATACTAGCATTTGATGACAAAAAACATTTTTTTAACTTCTTCCTGGACGTTTTTGAGGGAAACCCTTTTTTTAATCTTCAAAACAAGACGAGTTAGATGCGATAAGACACGCTTTAGTTTTGAGAGTGTAAAACCAAGTTTATGGCTCCGACTAAATACCGTAATATGAATGTAGAAAATTTGGTAAAAATAATAAAAAAAAAAACAAATCAGTAATTCATGAATAAATTAAGCGTACCAGAAAAAAAAAGTTTATTCAAGAATATGAACATGTTTATTCGGAATCGCACATAGAACACACATATTATTTCGTAACCATAAGCCGTACAAAAAAACAGCAGCTAGCCTATATGGCCACCTTTCGCCAAACCTCTTCATCACTATCAACTTGCCTCGAGTACGAGCAATATGAGTATCTTTGCTGGGTTATGGCTCTTTGGGGCATAATAGCATACACAAGAACAAGATACAACACAAACACAGTTACCAGTAACGCAAAGACTTTTGAATTCAGGCGTGTTAAGTTGTTGTATAGTTTTACAAGAGCTTCGACCGTGTTATCGTTTTTTCTCCTCTACTTCTTCTTCTTCGTCGAATGTATTATTATTCGCAACTTTTGCGAACATTACCGGTTTAGTGACCGTAAATAACATTTGGTTCGAATACTCTCTATATCTCGCCTCTATAGAGTGCTATGGCGTACTGTGTAGGGATGTCAAAAACCGGCCCATAACCCGGTTTTCGGTTTTTTCTTTTTTTGCGCAAAGCCGGTTAGACCGTCCGGTTTTAACCGGGCTCAAAGTACCGGTTTTCGGTTAACCGGTTTTTCATTGAATTTAAGAATTTTAGCAAAATAATGCATACACACTCGTTAAGCTGATGTTCGTATAGAAATATGACTGTGTAATGGAGCCCTAAAAGAGAAACATGTTGAACAAAAAAGATAATCAAATAAAATTGTCAGAAGTATTCATAATGTTTCAAAATTAGTTAACTGAGTTTTATTGCTAGACAATGTATATAGTGCAGTCAAAATATCCCATTTCAGGCCTCCAAATAGAAAAAAATAGATTAAGGCTATTTTTTTCATTTTGCTAAAAAAAATTTTGATCGGAAAGGTCCCAAAAAGGACAAAAAAGGTACTCTTTAATCCGTAGGCGGAGGTCAGCATGTGGGGTACCAAATCAAAGGGGACGTCGAGTAAATTACATATCCGGGTTTTGTTTCCTGTTTCAAGGACCCTCAACGGAATAAATCGAGATTAAATCGAAAAATATTGTGTTTTCCGTGCATCTTTCCGAAGCCCTAATTACGAGAGTAATTCAAATTGTCACTACGTTTCTCACTTTTCCGAATCTATAATAGCTAAAGATTCTACCATTAAATTTGCTAAAAAAAAAAATTATCGGAAAGCTCTAAAAAAGGACACTAATTACAAACCTTGATCGAACGTGGGCATGTGGGCGTGGGCAAAAATGTACTTGACGTCCCCTTAAAGAGTATCCTTTTTTGTCCTTTTTGGGACCTTTCCGATAAACATTTTTTTTTTTTGCAAAATGAGTTTTAGATTTTTGGGAGCCCACTGATTCAAAAACCACAAGAATTAACCTTACTCTATTTTTCTCTATTTGAAATGCTAATATGACTGCACTATGATGTAAATGTTGAAGTCTTTGTGGACACGACGGATGTTGAAGTGGACGCGGATATCGATGTGGACGCGGATGTCGTAGCAACTGCCGATTCGTTTTCCTATAACAATGAACTCTAAATGCACTGATCTGATACACATATACATTCACCACGCACAAAAGATACACGTGTGACACGCAACGTAAACAATATCTGCCTTGGAAAGGAAAAATGCAAGGAGCGGTACTTTGACGAAGCGATGGTTCTTGGAATAATAGCACTAAGGAGAGTGTTCGGAAATACGAAATTTTTCACAGAAGACAAGCAATATAATTACAGATTGACAAATCAAGAAAATATAAAAATTTTATGAATTTGGAAAGTTTTTTTTTCGGTTTTAACCGGATGGGCAAACAACCGTCCGGGTTAAAACCGGGAGGATGAAAAAACCGAAAAAAACCGGTTAACCGTTTTGAAAGTACCGGTTTTCGGACTAACCGTCCGGTTTTTGACATCCCTAGTACTGTGTGTACAGACCGTCAAGTATCTATGGATATCGCGATATGGGTTTATTTTTGCATAGCGTATTTTTTTACTATGAGCTCACGATGAGGAACTCAATGAATCACAGTTTAAACAAGTAAATATTGATCGGTTTGGCTGTATGGTATTCAAAAGTTCGGTCATGCAGAAAAGCAAAGAAAAAAATGAATAATACTCTGCGAGTATTTATCTTGAATGTGAATGATGTAAGAAGCGGTTCCGCGGAGTGTTATGGATAGGCCATTGATTCGCTACAACCTGAAGAGTGAAAAAAAAATTGTTTTACAAGTTTGACGAATGCTTTGAATAAAAAAAGGCTTTCTTATGGGTAGAAGAAAAAACTGGGCCTTCAAGAACAGACCAAGTGCTTGTGTGGTGATAGATTGGATAATAATTCTAGCTAGAGCATATTTGCGGTATTCTAATGAAAAGAGGGGATTATAGAGCCAAGTGATACCACATTCGAGGGTAGTGTAGCCAATGTGATCAATTGTCTGCGGTTTTTAATTGCCTCAGGCCATCGGCCGCTCTATGAACGTGAACGAGAATTTCAAGTCAAGTGAAATTTTCCTAAATGTATTTGTAATTGGTTACTTCGTGAGAATTTATGCATCCTGTCTCTTGAGGCTACACAAAAGAAATTGCGCAGAATTTCTTTGAATTTTTTTTTTTCGAATTTCTTCTCGTATGCGAATATATCTGAGCTTGAAGCTTTGAGCTTTCGACTGCACAAGTTCATAGCGTTGCTAGGGAATTGCTATACTGCAGCGTTGTCATAGGTTGTCATCTACTGAACATTTTTATACAGTGTATTATCAATATCTCTACACTCAGAGAAAAAAACGCACATTCATATTCAAAGCTCCACATTAAAATTGAACGCAGTATTCGTTTGATTTGAACGCGTTCTCATTTACGCTAAGAGAATTTCTTTTAAAACAAAAGAGCAGCTAAACCGCAAACGACGGTCGTTTAAATCAAAAGATTCCGTATTACATAGTAATGTGGATTCCTTTACGTAACAAATACGCATACCTAAAGGACGCGATGCCAAAATATCATTTGTTTCAACGTAGCACAACAGGTAGTTAATACTTCTGGCCGGTCCGATGAGTCTCACGTGTTCATATTCGTTCCAAACAAATGTGTATAGTGTCTAACAACAAACGCGTATTAGAATCTTCGTCGATGTTAAGAGTGTTTTCGAGAATGTACTTTTGCATTTATCTGGAGGAATGGACGCTTGCACACGTGCAATTTAAGTTTAGCGGGTGTTAAAATAAAAGTGTATTGTATTAATCGTATTAATATTAGACCTAAATAAAAAATAAAGTGTTTTTCTGAAGTTTTCATAAGTTTTATTCTTTATTCATTTGTCAACACAGGTAACAGTAAGTATCTAATCGAATGGAGAATGGACAATCAAACGGAATGTATTATTTTATTTCAGCAGAGTTTGCCTTTAATTCCATGTAAAACTCAATTATTTTGAATGGGGCAATTTCTATGAAATGAAAACGGGGTGCGTTACTTTCGAAATACATACCGTTTCATTAAAAATAATGCTTCGTTTAGTTTAAATAACAAAAATGTTCAATATAAAAACGAAGACGTTTGATACAATTGCCTTTCATTTATTTAAAATGTTTTACCCGTTTACAATAAAAGAATAAGTGTTTATTTCAATAAAAAATACGTTTAAATCCACTGGCTCCTTCTTTCCAGGTAAACGTAAATTCTTTTGATTCAAACGCTTTTTTACAACTCATTATGCTTTTGAAAGAAACGCCACTCGTTAGAATTAAACGCATTTGCGTTTTGGAGCCAAATCAAAAGCGCAAATCGTTTGAATTAAATATATTTCGTTCAATATTAGTGTATATTTCTCTGAGTGTATATACGGATATAACCGGACATCTCTTTTAACTCTTTTTAATTTTTGTAAGTCTCAATTTTTGTAGTCTGGCTGGTCTAGCGGTTAGTGCGCGCACCTTCGGTGCACAGGGTTATGAGTTCGAATTTCACCGTGGATCATGGTGTTTTTCGAACTCACGAGCTTGTGACGGACTATGATCTCACTCAGATGTTAAACGAGTACCCATTTATGGGGATAAATAACACTGCTGAGCGTCATGCTGATCTCATTACCTCAACAAAAAACAGATAAGATCTTGGTAATAGGATGTCACTAACACATCCTGCGGCCTTAGTCCAATGCTGGATTGTCGCGCCTGTTATTTCTTTTAAGTCTCATTACTGTTTTGATACAAAATAGATCCTAATAACCGACGAATTTTTCGCTTATTTTTGTGATTTAACCTTTAATAAGCGGACAGCTCAGTTCATCCATGGTATCCCATTGCATCATCAAGGCTACAGTATATTCAATATTTTTGGTCGAATTTGTTTGCTTTTTTTTGGTTCTATAGGTATAAACGAATTATGAGTAATCTCTCCTTCCTTCTCAATTCATTAGAAAAGCTCGTCGATAAACGTATTAGGGACAGGTACTTGTCGCTTTTCCACTTTCACCCTAACAAACATGCTTATCAGTCAGGGAAATTGAGTGAATCAGTACTACACCATTTAGTTGGAAAGATTGATACCACAGTAGAAAGCAAAGAGATAGGGCTCGCGGCTTCCTGAACATAGAGGGGGCTTCGTATCTCTTGTACACGGCGCCTTCAGTCATAAAGTCCATAACACACGCTCTGTCGGTGGATAAAATCAATGCTTCAAGGACTACAAGTACATGCAACAAGCTGTCTTCAAAGGATGCCCACAAGGTATCCTATCACCCCTCCTATGAAATCTTGTAGTCGATAGCTTGCTGCGCATGGCGCCGGTTATGCTTGCGCAGGCCAGTCTTTGTACTGATGCCAACTTCGATGCAGCTGTTTTTTGTTTGATTTTAGTCCACCAGACAATCGAGCCATAGGTCAGACGGGGTTTGACCACGACTTTGTAAATGCAGTGAATCATTCGTGGTTTTAACCCCAACGTCTGCTTCAGCAGGGTCTTACGACTCTGGCTCCACATTTACTACGACTATCTAGAGCCAGCATAGCCTTAGGGATACATTCCAATTATGTACTTGGAAGCAGGTAAAAGTAGCATTCCTGGCAAAGCCGGGGTGCGACCAAACCCAACTTTAACTCTAGAGAAACAACTTAACCTATGCCACCACTAGATCTTACAATCGCAGAAGAGGCAAGACTGGCAGCGTACAGACTACAATCATCGAACATGTAGGACACTGTGGGATTACATAGAAATCATTGCAATCCCAATCCTAGATATGGGCAGCGATTATACCCCGGTCATGTATCTACAGTTAGGGAAGACTGGAGTAAATGGAACGACGACCATCTATCAAAACATATAGTTTGGTACACAGATGGGTATAAAACAGACGAAGAAACAGGGACAGCAATTTATACTAAAACCAACAACTATACTATCTCCAAACCCCTAGGTCACTATACAACTGTCTTTTATGCAGAACTTATAACCGTAAACCTAGCAACAGGGGAGAGTACTCGAAACGGATATACAAACAAGACCATCTTTATTCTGTCCGACAGTCAAGCTGCCATAAAGGCTATTGCAAGTCCCAAAACAACCTTCAAATTGGTTTGGGAATGCAGACAGAACCTCAAAAACCTAGTTACCCGAAACAACGTAACTCTGAAATGGGTTAAAGGATATAAGGGGATCGAAGGCAACGAGAAAGCGGATGCCCTTGCAAGAGAGGGTTCCGAACTACCCTTCACCGGTCCCGAACCTGCAATCGGAATTAGTAAAGCCACTGCCAAAATCGATGGAGACTCGTTGAAGGGCTCAGAGACAGCAAACGTATGCTAGGAACCAACTGGCAAACCAGCTGCGCCGAAGTCCCAAGCCGCAGCAAAAAGAACCTCAGGGCAGTGACAGGTCTCATAACTGTACCCTTCGAAAACATCTGGATACAATCGAGATCTACAAACAAGACCCACTATGCCGCCTCTGTAACGAAGACGAGGAATCAGCCTCGCACGTTATTTTCGAATGCCTTGCTCTTATGAGCTGGAGACAAACCTTCGTTGGGGCTCAAACCATTAGAATGGGTGCACCCAAAGTAAACCTGGTTAACTTTCTTTTAAGCCTTTTACGAAGAACAGAGCTAATAACCCGAAACTCTTTCGCTCTAATGGGAAATACAATATGTAAGCCAATAGGCTGGAGTATTGGGCGTAACCAGCCCAACCCATCATAGCGCCTAATCCATCCATTCAAAACAAAAGACATTCTATTAAGCAAGACACCTCCAATAAGCGGACAACATTTTTGGTCCCGACGACGTCTGGTTATAAGAGCGCACTCTGTATTACACATGTGCATTAGTAAGTAGTATGTATATATCTCTTTGACATCCAATACCTAAAACTTTCCAATCACGTAGATCGTTTGTTCAACTTTTGGACATCCACGTTCTGGCACATAATTGTTTTTGGTGAGTTTGTCTTTTGACATTCCGACATCAACACAACATGTCGCCATGCTGGCCGCGTACTTCTTATATTATAGACTCATTGATCGCAAATGTATTTATGTACACTCTAATATCCATTACAACGCATATTAGCAATGGAATTTTTATCGTTTTCATGTGCACTGTCCAGTCGCAAGTTGCCTTTGACTGTCCATATGTCTTGTCTTTTCTTAATTGTATGGAAAGAGGTCAGATATGTCAATGGCCGTGTCGATCTAATGCAAAGGTTTTTTTTATAGCCGTGTCCACGCGCTAAAATAATACTCGTACATTTATAGAACTCTAGAGTAGGCAGAAATTGTAGGTATGGGCTGCTTAAAAATTTAGACTATCATGTCGTAACAAATCTTAACCGACTTTAATTTTGTTTCCTCTGCCATTTTTGTAGTGACTGCTTCTTACACCTGTGTGTAACCAAAAAGTAAGAATTAATGCTTTCCACACTGCCAGATGTCTGGCACTTTTTTCTGTGTACACACGACTGCAGCAATGGTTTACCGGCCGGAATGATGATGATGATGACTGATTGCTTCATTAGAACTCTGCACGATGATGGTGCGATGAAGGCCAACGAGCGCAAGTTTCGTTTATTGCGAAAAATATGAGATGACCGTTGGTTGCATTGCAATTATTTGTAGCAGTGGCTGTTGTCACTCGCGCTACCTATGCTTGTAGCCTGTTTTTTGCCATTTAGTATATGTAAAATGTTAAAGTACGTGTATGCTTGCTTTTTTATTCGTAGGAAGTCGTGTGAAATTGCAAAAGAAGTTGTTGTTTACGTGAATAATTGAGATTTTGTCAACAAAATTTTTATCGTACAGCAGCGGAATTTGTTGTTCAATGCAGAAAATGAATCGAGTTTTATCTTGTTGATGTAAAAAAATATGATATTATGAGCAATAGGTCGCTAATCCGTTATTTATATATTTGCGAAAAGATAAGATTGCATTGAAAAGACAAGATTTACCATTTAGACGTGTGAGTTTTGTGTGCTTGGTCGACGTACCAACGATAATAATCAAACTAACAAGATCAGGCACTACTTAATTCCTTATTAGCGGCCCCGTAGCCCCATAGGAATGTTTTAAATTTCTTCTAATCGTGGCATTGGCATCTGCGAAATAGAGACTCGCATAACTCGAAGAATTCAGCGTGAAAATCTTACCTCCCAGAAATTTCAGGTCTATTGTTGACTGTCCGAGAGGTGTAGGGATCAAATTGCTACCTATCAAAATTAAACTTCTTCTGATTCGAAGCTCATTGCATTTGAGTGGTGTCTGTGATGATCATTAAAGAGGCGTTTCTAGCATTGGGTGAATACACATTGTAAGACGAAACCGGACGGGTAAACTTGCAAGACAAGAACCATCGTTCTTACAATCTGAAATGCACAAGTCTTGTCTGCTGGCCACTACAAAAGCTCTCGCCGTCCGTTTGTTTGTGCTAATAAACGGACGGCGAGAGCTTTTGTAGTGGCCAGCAGACAAGCATTGTGCATTTCAGATTGTAAGAACGATGGTTCTTGTCTTGCAAGTTTATCCGTCCGGTTTCGTCTTACAATGTGAATTCACCCATTCGGCCACTTTACGAGGGACTGTCGTAGGCAGCACGGTATATCAAATATGTATGTATGTACTTTCAGTGTGGAGAAGATGGTCTCAAAGCTAAATCATGCGATAATGAATGGGCCAATTATAAGCCGCCAAAACAAAACTCTATATATACGTGGGTTGCAGTTAAGGGCAACGTAGTAGCAATTTGAACCAATGGACATTATGCGTTCCAACAAGGCATATCGGATGGATTAAATTTGTGATTACAGCGAAGATAAAGGGTATACACACACATATAGCTCTACATGTCGCCACGCCCTGGTGACCTGATGACATAGCACGTGAAAAACGCCTTGGCATCGGATCCACGTTTTTGGTTAAGGAGTTGGGTGTGCCCCAATATTTAACTGAGCTCTCATAAATTTATCTCAAGCGATGAGAACATATAAGCAGCATCTATACGGGCCTCCTATAATGCATTCGAAGAAACATTGATTCCGCTGATTATTACGCGTCATCTCGTCACACTCTTTGTTACAACGGTCATCTTCGATAAAAAAAAAACTCTTGAATCGCTATTGCAACAACAAGTTGGGACAATGTCGTACTGATGTTTGTTTCTCCATGCTTAAATTTCCTTAAGAGGCGGATTTTTGTGATAAAAGTAGTGGTACGAAATATTTTAGGAATCCGGCAAGATGCAAGACCTCTGAACTGTTGTCATGAAACCGTTGTCTTCGCTGCGGTTCATTGCAAGATCTTGAAGTCAATTGTGTTTTCTCTACCGGCTTTGGGGAACACGTTCAGAGGTTTGGCTTCAGTTGGACAATTCAGATTGATTGTCACGATCATGTCAAAGCCACAGTCACTGACCGACTTTATGACCGATAATCTGCCAATTTGTATGGAAAATCCCACGGTGACTGTGGTCAATAACGGCAATGTGTGAATTAATCTGAGACGACAACTGACGTGAGTTTGAACTTCTTTAGTAAATGATTTCGCAAAACTAAGCAGCCTATCAGAAGATGTTATTCTTCTTCCTTGCCTCGTTCTTAATAACGCCATATGTCTTCGCGTTGCTCGACCTGCGTTGTAGGCACATCGCCCGTTTTGGCGGTAATATCTCAACATTTTTCTACAGGCAGCTCTATTTTGGATCGTGTCATTGCCGAGACCAAGAAGATGTCATAACTTTTGCAAATGACTTCGTACGTGAATCATATTTGAGATTTTCAAATTATATATCATAATCACGCTCTGTGGCTCACTTCGTTGAGTCGCACTCTATAGTCTATACGATGGCAGTAACCTAGAGGTCCGGAGATTGAATCTCGGCGTGGTCCAAAAGTTCCGTACATGTGCGGATAGGAAATATAATAGTGCTTGCAACATTATATACACTCCAAAATTATATGCAATGTAACGTTGACTCGAAATAGCCTATAAACGGCTGAGTGAACGCACCCATGCCCCACCAGGGGTTACCCAGTACAGAGAAGAAGAAGAATTATACATCTGCACAATACAAACAGACAAACCATGTAGCAATACTCCGCAATAGTGTGAAAGTCACGATGTATAACGTGAAGAAAACGTTTGCTGGTCATGTAGCCTGCCGATCTTTACCTTTTAAGTCAGGGCTGTCCAACCTGGAGGCCGCATGCGGCTCACTAAGGCTGTCAATGCGGAACGTCAAAATATTAACATTATATTGGGATATTTTGAACAGACAAGGACATTTTTAATATAAGAATGAAAACTCTCTTTTGAGCACATGAACATAATTTTATCCCCCCAGTCTCAAGAACCTACTCATTCTCAAAACTACATACATTGAATATCAGGTATTTTGAAGAATATTATAGAAGGCGGTAGAAGAGATTAACATAACCAGTATTGGCTCCGTATAAATTTGGGTTGGGTACAATTTCCCGCCCATCATATTCCCGTTTTTTAAAATCCCGACATTCAATATCCCGCCATTTCAAAATCCCGCCAATTAAAAATCCCGCTCAATTAGAATCCCGTCTAATCAAAATCCCGCCATTTCAATAACCCGCTTATTTAAAATCCCGTTTTTCAATATCCCGCTTTTCAATATCGTGTGACGGGATATTGAAAAGCGGGGCAGAAAAGAATACTTACCTTCTTACTACATCACATTTGCCGTTCAAATATTGATACTGCTATACAGATTGGAAAGTGAAAGCTAGTTAGTATTCTCTTATCAGTCAGGCGGTGAGTTTCAATTTCAATATTTGTGAAAATACCTATGTATTTTTCCGAATTGACACGAAGTTTGGAGGATGCAGATGGATGCCAAAAAAATAGCAGATTGGTTTGGAATTAATTATGTCCATGGGAAAAATACCAAGTCGGGAAAGCCAGGAAAACCAAGGTTACCGCCTAAGTTCTGGAGTATTGCTGACGCAGTTGCAGCAAATTTTCCAAGAACTTAAAATATATCACATGGAAAAGCCATATCGGTCTGTACCGGTTGGTGGCATTACTAGGCAAAGAATTGCTCCTAGCTAAACCGAGGGGAGCAGTCCCGATCCGAAGGTCGCATCCAAAAGCAAACGAAGGTCTTTATACGTAGCCAGCAGTTACTTTTAACTAAAGAGGACTATGAAAAAACGGATTTTTTGAGAAACTTGGCGCATAAACGATTGTAAATAATTGATAAGTCGAACGTATATCTATATTTTTTTTGTTAACAATAAAAAAAATGGCGGTATTTTAACGGAATTTTTTTATTATTTAATAGCGGGATATTGAAATGGCGGGATTTTGAGGTGGCAGAATTTTCAAATGGCGTGATTTTGATATGGCGGGATTTTGTAATGTAGGGATAACGTAAAGCGGGATTTTTTTGGAAAAAGCGGGATTATGAACGGGCGGGATTTTGATTTTCGGGATTATGTAGGTATCCCATAAATTTGCTGTCAGTGCATATACAGTCAAACTTCTCTATAACGAATCAGCAAGGGACCGACTAATTTCTTCGTTATAGAGAAAATTCGTTATAGAGAAAAACTTTACTTTTTTGTTCATATACAGGTTCTCTCAAACCCCAAAGTAACCCGGTAACCGATGATAGCGCATTTAGTGTCCGTTACGGGAAACACATTTAAAAAATCAGTCGCGTTTTTTACAGTTATGTGTAAAAACTTCCAATTGCAGATCAGTTATGTGTAATTAAAAAAAAATCGCAAAAAACGCAGACCTTGCTGTCATTTTCCATCCACTGTAACTGCAAATTTTAATATTTCTAAAATTTTCTTTAGACACTACACAGCAACAAAATGCTCTCTTACCTACACCCCCAACGCGAAAAAATAACTGTTTTGTTTTGAGAGAAATGTGACTCCAAAAACCGAGAGATCAAATTTGTCGTTTCGTCAAGTTCAAATAACTGTACAGTAAAAAATTGCACCGGGACCTTCCGGCAAGTAATTTTAAAAGTTGGCGCATAGTCTCTAGTTTACATAACGGTGTAACGTTTGTTTCATTATTCCCGATTGGAGTCAGAATATTTTTTCAAAGTTCTAAAACCATGTCATTTTTCACCCAAAAATTGCACTCAAAATATCAAAAGCCCTCAGGAGGCCTGTAAAGTTCAGAATGAGTCAAATACAGTTCATTCAAAATTGCGTTGCTGCAACGTAAAATTGTCGGACAATTGACATGCATACAGTCAAGGAATCCCTAAGTGTCTTTAGTTTTATTCCACTCTATTCGATTCCTGTATTACTGGCGTATTCCCCTTAGTTAAAAAATCATCGGGGGAATTAATTAGGAAAAAAAAAATCGTTATATAGAAGTTGAAAATACCTGAAAATAGCAAGTTGGAATTGGGAAAACATTCATTATAGAGAAAAATTCGTTATAAAGAAATTCGTTATATGGAGATTAAATTCTTCAGGAAACTTCGCGAAAATGCAGAGTTTACAAAAGAAATTCGTTATATAGAGAAATTCGTTATAGGGAAGTTCGTTATAGAGAAGTTTGACTGTAGTTTTCAGAAGACACGTGAACTGCACAATGGGTTTTGATTGTTTCTCCTTGCGCCTCCTCGGCTATACCCATGATAATTATGGAGAGCTCGTACAATCCATGAATCCAAAAAGGAGTTATTTGATATTTATTTGATTTAGGGGGCCCTAAATCACTTGTCTTCAATCAATGTGGCCCCGAGAAGCCAAAATGAGGTAAACGCATGTTTTAAGTTATGAATAGGTCACTGTTGGGAACAAACAACTCTCTTCCATTCATGAATTCTGGTCAAAGAGGAGGCATCGATGGTATAGTCAACATGCCATAATATTCGCATTGGATCGATGTCAGGTCCTCTCGTCCTCTCCTTCATAGAATCGGCAGCTTGCATCATGTCTGAGGCGTTTGAAGTCAACTTCTCGGGCATGCGAGTGGCATGTTAGTAGCTGTTAGTCTTTAGTTGAATCGGTCTCAGTATCTGGGGAGATTTCAGTATCTGTGGCGCCAAATTTTGATGATGCCATTTCATTAATATTGGCCTGAAACGACCGAATCTGCAATTCTTTTTCGCGAAATCGTAACGGTTCTCCAGATATTCATTGTCAAAGTTTGACTTTTCTATGAAACGAGTTAAGTAATTTGATAAGAAAAGGGGGATATTTCCGCTTTACACATTGGGGAAAGTGTTCGGTGCCATCAAATTGACGTTTTAATTTTAATCAGTCCCATTAGAATAGTTAGTTTTACCAATTTTACAAAGATGTTAAAAATATGAAAATTCGAAATATATTTGCGACCAAGATTCGTAAAATTTGCTAGACAGGGAGGCAAATGAAATTTAAAATGTTATTTTCGGTGCAATGCTATCGATTCACATCAATATGTAGTAAAAATACCCCGAATTTCCCATTAAAAACTGAACCACCCCATATAAATGTCAAACTTTGACATTGAATATCTGGAGAACCGTTACGATTTCGCGAAAAAGAATTGCAGATTCGTTCGTTTCAGGTCAATATTAATGAAATGGCATCATCAAAATTTGGCGCCACAGATACTGAAATCGTGCCCAGTATCTGATTTGCTTCTTCTCATCCAGATCCTGGTCCATCGAAAAAAGATGCTGCAGGAAAGACAATAGTTTGTGCGTTGTGGAAGCCAAAATATAGTTTATCTTTTACGATTATATTTCGGATCCTTTTTGATCAACATTGACCAGACTTGACGTGACATGGTGACTTAGAGGTTTGCTTGGCTCTCAACATATAAATTTCTAGTGAATTCCGAATTTTGTCAGCATCAATTCAATGTGAATGTTATACCTCCTCTTTGGCTAGCTTAAACCGATGCAAATATTGTCGGTCCCTTCCATGGCCCGTTAACAACTGGGTCATGTAAAAATGCACAACCCCGTGTTTTCGGTTAACCGAGCTATGTCTGCGATAATGGCATGAGTCTATTAGCCAGTGGAGGCCTCATCCCATCGGCCCTACCTTCTCATATATTTCGGCCTTTCCATGTTACTCGCCCGGTGTTACTCCTCGGAGACCGCTGTACTGCCTGCTGATCTCATCCACTATGATCAGCAAAGGCTACACCATAAGCCGCTTCATGTGATATGGTGCGGTACGCAAACACACTCTCGAAGCACACCTGATTATTGACTTATGTATCCATAGCATGGATGTTCACACCCCTTTTTCCTGCCTACACAAATTTACTTTACTTGAATCTTCGGTATTTTATTGCACTCACCGGGCCGCAACTCCCGCTGGTTGACCGGTAACAGCCTCCACCTCGAATCAAACACCATGATGGGAAGGGACCATGGCCTACTGGGCATGCCCACCCCCAAGGTGCACTATTTACTAGACTTCTAAATAGCAGGTGTGATCTTCCTTCGGCCCGTTTAAAGGTTAAGTCTCACACAGAATTCAGACGTGCATATCTCAGGTTCGTTTGACCTGTGACTACCCATCAGCTTAAAACGATAGGTAGCGCTGCTTCAGCGTACTAGTCAGCAATTTTACTCAGGCCATGTGTTCATCAATCCACAAACTAGCTAGGTATAGGCGCGTAGGCATTTTGCCAAAGCCATTCTCCCTAACAAGCCCCTTCGAGCAACGGGTTATGGAAGCCGCCAGCTCCGAAACTTCACACGATCGCTTATCGCGGATTCCTCCACAGCAAAGAAAAACTGTGTCGTGTTCGGCTTTTTTTTTATCTCCTCTCCTCCTCTCATCTCCTTTCCACTTTAATACGGCGCACCTTCCTTAAAATAACATGGCAAATAAAAATTATATATATTCAATCTATGTGAGCTTTTGAGTGTTCTAGAGAAAAAAAGGTTTCAATTTTACCAGAAAAAAAACTCTATACGTTGTGATCTGCTGAGCTCATCAATTCGATTTGATTATTTTGGTGCTATTTATTCCATTATCGTCGTAATAAGGTCTTTCGTACCTCCCAGACAACTAAAAGTTGGTATAAGGGAAGGTAGGCTTGTATGACTGTCCTTCCGAAAGAACAGGGAGAAAGTCACCCTACATGACTCGAGTGGGTCTTCGTACAGTTCCATGCCATAGCGCATCAACTATACTAGAGGCCCCTTATGCTGCTCGGGTCTGTGGTGTCGCCACTCACCAAAAATACGTGTACACATACTCCTTTGCGGGGTTCTAATGCTACAGCGGGTATTCTGCTTCCTTCAAATCAGCTAGCGGCAAATTATTTCGAAAAAAGATTTCCTTATTGTCACAGGCTGCATTGGATAGGCACTTCGATAAAAATAGGAGGAGCCAATGGATAGGTGATACTCTCCAAGAGGCTCAAACCATGTTGCTAAGCAGACCCTTTGACCCTTGAACCCACAAGGAGCCAATTCAAAACGCACCGTGTTGGACGACCAAGAAACACATGGAGAAGATTGGTTTACAGCGAAGTTGCTTCATTAAGCATGAGGTGGGCAGATCTTATGGCGATTACACATAGCAGAACGAGGTGGAAAACAGATGCAGGCGCCCTATACTCCACAACGGATAAATAGGAACCTGCGGGAGATAATATGGCTTCATGGCGGCTTAGAAGGACTTCAACCGAAGTTCGTTCTAATTAGACCATTCTTGCACAATTTTTAGTACTGATACAGGATTTCCTCGAAAGTACCTTTAATCGCAGTAGTCATATCGTCGGAATATTCCTATGTAGAAAAGCAATTGATCTTGAGCTCCCACAAAATATTAGCAGCCAGACACAATAGTAGCGGTGACAGGACTCCTCCTTCTGGTCAACTCTAGTAGCCTTATTGAGGACGTTTTCTTTAGTCGGAGTTTCTACATTTTTAGGAACAAATAATCATGGACTACATGTTGTGCCTCGATTAGCTCAAACCACAAAATCGAAGAAACATTTGCTTGGAGGTTGGACCCTATATGTTGGTCTGGCAGCCCCGTTTAGAATCACAATGCACCAGAGGTGATTCCCAACCAAGAGATTGACTTTGGTCAATATAAAACAAAGTCCATCTCCAGAATTAACTTCAAACAAATCCACCCTCCACTCACCTCATCCAATCGCAGCAACTCTTCGGTGCTCATGCTCCCGGAAACTCCTTTGCCATCTTTTCGTTGTTTCTTGTCACGTTTCCGTTTATCCTCGCGATCAGTCTTTTCGCCACCACGTTCGCCGCCGGCTCCTTTTTTCATAAAGTTGAACATTTTCACGGTCGCTTCGCTTGTACCAATTTCCTCCACTCACTTCTAGCCGATGACTTGCCAAATTTACGTGCAACAACAACAACACACACCACCCACGACACTACACCCACTGCACTTTGGTGCACTTCTAAAACCTCCAGAAAAACACAATAATTGAGGAGGATTGAATTTCGCGGAAAAAGGGCAAATGCCAGACACAATAGAAATCGCGCGCGGCCACCCTCCACGGGGGTTTGGGTGATTTATTTTGCAATTCTAATCAGCGAGCCCCTTAGCGCTGTCTCACACGATACGGACAGGGATTTTGGTTGTATTTCAAGCACTAAACGATTTGCACACTTTTCAGACTCAATAGGGGTCGCAACAATTCACAAATTGCACATCCGATTACGGAAAATTCGTCCCGAAAACACGACCCGTCCAGCGAACTGTCAAACGTGCCCCGGCCTGGAAATTGATTTTTCTGACAGCAGAAGCACAGCAAGACCACCGCGGCGACAAATTCGGTGGGAGAAATGATTGCAATCGGGCCTGGCAAGGACGACGTTTCCAGGAAATCTTCCTCGCGGCACCAGGTCAATTGCCCGGGCAATTAGACATCACCGCGACTAATTGCAATGCATTTGCATGCCACGCAAAAATCATACGGTACACAACACTTCTTTTAACTCGCATGCGAAAGACAATAATGGCCGACCGTGGTTCTGACAGTGCGAGATTCCGCCAGTGTTCACAGATATGCGGCGAAGATGTTGTGGATATTTTTGAATCTTCTTGTTGGCGCGGCACGGACTCAAATTTCTTTTTACTACTCACGTCTCACGGTCACGACTTTTCGATAAATTCACGCGACGGGATTCAGTGGGGAAAATTCTTTTGTTGGCCACCAAAAACAATGGAAAAAGCAAAAACTCGCGCGGCGGAGCCACACCAAACGACACCATCAAAAGTCCCGAACGAAATGACAACTGCGGACGGCGCGTTCTCTTTGCAACTGGAGTCCAGCAAAAATGACATTTCATCGGTTAGCGGCGAAACTCTTCCACGCCGTCTATGCGATTTTGATTTTGTGTGCGTGCAATGTTTTCAAAAATTCTGAACGTGTGTTGGTTTGTTTGGATGAAAATCCAATTGAAGGGGAAGAGAACTGCAACGGTACATTCTCTCTTGCGAGACAATGCAGATAAGGCGAAAGAAATATGTTGGCGGACTCTTTAATAACAGAAAGTGCTGCGATCAGCTGATTGATTCTGTTAATCGAATTGGGTGTAGTCAAAACCATCTTTATACAAAGCCCGGAAGCAGAACACGTTCATAAACTTAAGCGCCAAATCATAGGCCTGTTCAGATCGAAAATTTACATTGCGGTAAAGGCAAATCGGGTTGGGTCGCGACAAACTTTACACGAAAAGTATTGGTTCCCGGTCGATTTTCGTCGCGAAAAGTGGAATGTGTCGTGAATTAAAGTGTCTAGAATGCAGTGAAAGAACAAAATCCCGACAAAAAGTGAATTTTCCACATGTTTTCGCGATTTTTATCAGAGCAGACACGGTTTTTTTACATGCGCTGTGCTTGTGTTAGTGCATCGTGCAACGTATATACGATGTTCATAGGCTCGTTTTGTGTGCATGTATTGCTGCTTCCCGGCTTCTAGTGAAGGTGGTTTTGGGTGTAGTGCTCTGCGTACAATGGATGACGTAAATTGTTGGACGCATATGTCGCTTTAATGGATCCTTCGCACTAGCGAAATTTTGTGTAGGTGCCCGGTTAGACTAGTGGAATAGTAGGAATCGGCTCTACGGTATTTGATAATGTGGGGACCTACACTGCCTGTCATAACAATAGCCGCACCATAATACAAACTGCCCAAGTAACAATTTCATCCCTATAATACTTCGTAAAATATTCTCTTCTAACGACAATAGGGGCACTTTACATGGTATAAACACTGAATAATAGTCCAATAATGGCATCTGGCGCCGTTTTTTGATCTAATAGAACCTCATTGTAGCACTGAATTACGCTTCGAGAAAGACATACATCATGTGTTATGTCACCATTTTCTGTCAATTTCTCGCGATTGCAAAAAAAAAGAGAAAAAAAAAAATAATTCCCGCAGCCAACGTCGAACCAGCGACCGTCGTAAGCCAGTCCGACGCCCTAACCACTCGGCCAACCTCACATATAGATAACATTGCTCGTAAACACTACAAGTGCTCGACACTTCTTTATCGACCCTTCTCCTATGCACCTTCTTCTTTATATGTCAATCAGTTGAAGCTAATTAAATTCACACATTCTTCAATAAAATAGAGACATTTTCTGCGCTGAGATGATCTTAATTGATTCATAAGCTAACAAGGAGTGAGGAAATGTTGGTTTCAAGCATTATTTCAATGAATTCAATTCAAGAAACGTGGTATTCCAGAGCACTTCATAAGTGTCAATTCATTAAATCACAAAGTCCATCCTTCTATAAAACTACGGTGAACAATTTATTGGATGACCATACGAATGTCACACTATAAAAATGACACCGACTGTGCTATAGAAGAATATAGTGCATGTGTGTTAGTTAACTTAGAGAGACCATTGCATGTGTGTGCTGTATCATCCAATAAACACAAGAGTGGAGTATTTAAAGGAGTACGTTTTTAGGTTAACGTTTAGAGACAGTTTTATCGAAGTTTTGTACCACCATCTTTAAATTTATTCCATAATGATGATATAAGCTTTCCGGAAAATGCTTTAGGGATGTTTTATCGGATTAAAATATTACTTTAAGCAATGTCACACGATAAATGAATTTCGTAGTACTATATGATTGCTACAGTATGGAGTACTTCTTTAAAGCAAACGAATTGTTGCTTGGGTGATCATTGGAAGTTGAAAGACAATACCGTTATTCCACATACTATAAAGTAAAGGGATATTGAAAAGACAAATAATTTCACAAAAATTTTCCTTTTATTTCAAACCGTTATTGTTCTATAAAGGAAAATCTGAAATTCCAGTTTATCATAACTATAGCCGCACTTGGAATTAGTATGGCAAAAACTAATTAATAAGCGGAAATTTAGGAAGTTGATAACCGTAAAAATCTTTTTTAAATAAAATTGACTGTCAGGGATTAGTTTATTTATTTCTCAATAAAAAATTATAACGGTTTTTCGATTTTTTTGCATATTGACCTCTCAGTAGCGATAACCGTTTCTTTTACATAGAAAACTCCTTCGAGCAGGTATTAATAGAAGGAGGGGCAACATCACTTAAAAAGTGTGCCGAAAGCGCAAATTCATGGGAGAGAAAAATACAATAACAACACTGTTGAAGCCAAGCGATTTGACACAAGTAGAGTAACAGTACATCTCAATTCAAACAAAGTTCCATGCTTTGACAACCCACTATTAAATACAAAGAGAATGAAGAAGAAGAAGAATTCAACCAAGCGCACACGAATTTTTGACACAATTACTACTTTACCCAGCCAGCATTTAACACATTTGTAATCATTATTTCATGCAACACGCGTAAGCACATATTGCTTATTCATTCATCACGTTTTCATACAAGCAGTATATGACGATGTCCCCCTATTTCATGTATATACGCATTTATTTGCAAATTGGAATCGCAAGTTTCCACTGATGTAAAATACTTTTGGAAGTACATAAATTCTCTCAAAACAGAACATGGGCTTCCAAGCAATTTGTCTCTTAACGGTGTCACAAGCTCAGATCATTCCGTAATTGCTAATCTATTGGCACAAAATTTTTCTAAAGTATACAGCTCTCAAGTTGCTCAGTTCCTTCCTCCTTTGATTACATCGAATAACAACCAAATTAATGTATCAAATCTCACCATCAGCTCTGACTCTATTTTTAATAAAATAATTGAATTAGACATTTCTAAAGGCGCCGGTCCAGATGGTATTCCTCCAATATTGTTAAAAAAATGCGCAGAAAAAATAACATATCCACTTTATGTAATTTTTAACAAATCACTTTCTTCTGGGCACTTTCCGAAACAATGGAACTTAAGCTATATAGTCCCTATACATAAAAGTGGCGATAGAGCTGATATTCAAAATTATCGACCAATTAGCATTATTTCATCAATCCCTAAGTTATTTGATAGCCTCGTAACCGAGCGTTTAACCTCCCTCGTTCGACCACTAATAATTTCTAATCAGCACGGTTTTTGCAGAGGCAAATCCACGGCCACAAATCTTATATCTTATGAAAACTATATTTTTAAATCATTCAAAAATCGATCGCAGGTGCACTCGATATACACAGACTTTAGCAAAGCGTTCGATAAAGTCAATTTTGAAATTTTAATAATTAAACTGAAAAACTTTGGATTTGGTGGACCAATCGTTAATTGGATAGATGACTACATAAGAAACCGTTCTCTGATTGTAAACATCAATCAGTCTTACTCAGATAAGTTTTTTCCAACTTCGGGTGTTCCTCAAGGGTCTCATATTGGTCCTCTTTTATTTTTACTTTTTATTAATGATTTAGCTAATGTTTTCGATGATGTTGAATTTTTATTGTTCGCAGACGACTGCAAAATTTTCAAAGAAATTAATAATTTAAATGATATTTCAATTCTTCAAAATAATCTAAACAAATTTTATTCATATTGCGCCAATAATCTTTTAGAACTTAATTTGTCTAAATGCCAATATATTATATTTAATAGAGGCCGAGCTAATCTTGATAACGTGTATTATTTAAATAATATTCCGCTCAATCAAGTGAGTTTGATAAAAGATCTTGGTATTTTATTTGATTCATCCCTAAATTTTAACGAACATATCAAGGAGATTGCAGAACAAGCACGACGTAATTTAGGATTCATAATAAGAAGCTCATCTGAATTTAGTAACATACACGCGCTTAAGTCATTATATTTTTCGTTAGTACGAAGTAAATTAGAATACTTATCTATAGTTTGGAATCCTTTTTACTATTGCCACAGTAAAACTATTGAAACAATACAGCATAAATTTCTCAGATATATCGCATATAAGCTTCATATATCCTTTGTTGACATAAATTATTCATATATCCAGAAGCTATTAAATATAAGTTCCCTCGAAACCCGTAGAAGTTATTTCGATGCAATCTTTTTACATAACTTAATCAATGGAGCTATTGATGCTCCTAACATCCTGTGCGATATTTCATTTAAAATTCCAACTAAAAATACAAGGAAACACGAGCTATTCTATAAACTTACACTTGGATCTAATTACCTATGTAACTCCCCAATTGAACGAATGAAATCAATCGGAAATTTAATTGCGAATTATTGCGACTTTTTCAATACAAATAAATTTGAATTCAAACAAATAGTTTTTAATGTGTTAGAGTAGATTTTAATAATTTTTTTTTTGTCCACCATATTTTATAGGAACTTTTGAATTACTCGTATTTGCAAATTTTTATTTTTTATTTTATTTTTTATATGATTGTTATTTTTATTATTTTTTATTAGCAGTAAATTACTTTATATTGAATTATATTCACCGAATTTAATAAGACAGGATAATTGTACAATAATGTAAAAGGACAAATGCCCGTTAAATCATCAATAAATAAATAAATAAATAAATAAATAAATAAATTTGCGCCTTATTACGGATAATCATTATAAAATCGTTATTCGTAAGCATTATGTAATAGTTACGTTGCATACATTTTTAATGCATCAATCGTAAAGACTACATAATCGTTAGTTATAAAGATTACGCAATACTTATGTAACATATATTTTTAATACATTGCTCGTAAAGAATGTTAATGGCTTATACGAAATGGATCAATAATGCATGATTCGTGGAGATTAAAAATGAATTATGCTACATGTATTTATAATGGTTTATATGATTACTGAATATTATGGAATGAATGATATATTTTTTGAGAGATAGAGTTTTTAAGACGATATTCTTCAATGGAATTGAAAATATATGAACACTTGAATCAAATTAAATGTGTTCAAGTATATTTTACAAGTTGGCCTTGGTTACCTTGAAGTCGCATATCATATTAAAGCTTGATGTCTCATCTTTATTTTGTACCAATTTTATCAAAGCTTAGTGATGATTTATGGAGAGAATCGGCCGGAGACAAAAAACCGACCGAAAATAGGATTATAGGTATTTGTATGAAAACAGTGTAACTCTAAGTTTTTTTTTATATAAACAAAGCTTCTTGAAGGAAATTTTAGTATTCATTCGCATAGTTTTTGCTACTATATCTAACCTGAGAGGTTTGGTTTTCACAGAGTTTCAAAGTCAAATTTGTGTGATTTGACCCAAAAACAGTCAATTTTTCATCTCAATTTTCTCCAACTTCTGCCAAGGAGAGGTGCCTGTACGATTCTTTTAAAAATTGGCGCATAGTCTAACGATAATTTCTTTCTTACATAATTTTATTGTAGCTCCATTATTTCTAACAGTTTTTATACGTTAAGTGTAAAAAACTAGGGATAGGATAAAATGATGTAAGAAATAAATTATCGTTAGACTATGCGCCAATTTTTAAAAGAATAGTACGAGCACCTCACCTTGGCAGAAGTTGTAGAAAATTGAGATGCAAAAATATATTGTTTTTGGGTCAAATCACAAAAATTTGACTATGAAGTTCTGCACTCAGAGAAAAAAACGCACATTCATATTAAAAGCTCCACATTTAAATTGAACGCAGTATTCGTTTGAAAAATATCGTTTGATTTGAAAGAGTTCTCATTTACGCTAAGAGAATTTCTTTTAAAACAAAAGAGCAGCTAAACCGCAAACGACGGTCGTTTAAATCAAAAGATTTCGCATTACATAGTAATGTGGATACATTCCTTTACGTAAATAAAAAATAAAGTGTTTTTCTGGAGTTTTCATAAGTTTTATTCTTTATTCATTTGTCAACACAGGTAACAGTAAGTATCTAATCGAATGGAGAATGGACAATCAAACGGAATGTATTATTTTATTTCAGCAGAGTTTGCTTTAATTCCATGTAAAACTCAATTATTTTGAATGGGCCAATTTCTATGAAATGACAACGGGATGCGTTACTTTCGAAATACATACCGTTTCATTAAAAAGAATGCTTCGTTTAGTTTAAATAACAAAAATGTTCAATATAAAAACGAAGACGTTTGATACAATTGCCTTTCATTTATTTAAAATGTTTTACCCGTTTACAATAAAAGAATAAGTGTTTATTTCAATGAAAAATACGTTTAAATCGACTGGCTCCTTCTTTCCAGGTAAACGTAAATTCTTTTGATTCAAACGCTTTTTTACAACTCATTATGCTTTTGAAAGAAACGCCACTCGTTAGAATTAAACGCATTTGCGTGTGGAGCCAAATCAAAAGCGGAAATCGTTTGAATTAAATATATTTCGTTCAATATTAGTGAATATTTCTCTGAGTGGTAAAAACCGAACCTCTTATCGGATTTTAGTGCCGTTAGTTTTATTGTATCCTTCGCTCATTGAATGAAAGGGTATATTAACTTTGTCATGAAGTTTGTAACGCATTCAAGGAAGCATCTCCGACCATATAAAAAGTATATATATATGATCAGCATGACTTGGGGAGTCGATTGGAGCATGTCCGTCTGTCTGTCTGTTGCGACGCGTTTTACTCGGCGGGTATTGAAGCTAGCAAGCTGAAATTTTGCACACGTGCTTCTTATTGGTGCAGACTGGTTGTATGTTTGATTCACCCAAATTGGATCACTGGGCCATGGGGCTGCCATACAAACCTAGCTCCCCAATTTGAGTTCTTCTAAGAAAAACTTTTTTCTTTGTGCACCAATTTCAACCAAATTTCACACAAATGTGTTTCTATAGATAACACAAAATATTTGCAAGAATGGATCAAATCGGACCATGGGATCATGGGGCTGCCATACAAACTTAACCCCCCAAATTAGGTTCTTCTAAGAAAAACTTTTTTATTTGTGCACCAATTTCAACCGAATTTCACACAAATGTATTTCTATTATTGACACAAAACATATGTAAGAATGGATAAAATCAGACCATGGGGTCATGGGGCTGCCATACAAATCCAACCCCCCAAATTAGGTTCTTCTAAGATAAACTTTTTTATTTGTGCACCAATTTCAACCAAATTTCACACAAATGTATTTCTATTGATGACACAAAACAGATGTAAGATTGAATCAAATCGGACCATGGGGTCATGGGGCTGCCATAAAAACCAAACCCCCCATATTGGTTCTTCTAAGAAATATATTTTTACACAAATTTCACAAAACCTTGAATTAATGTGTCTTTATCAAAGCAACTAATGCTCAAAACGAATGGAATCCTACTGTGGGGTCATGCTCCGGCAACCCCAATAACATTTTCCGAGCAAATATTTTATTTGCCCACTTATTTCAACCAAGCCCAAATCTTTTGTCAAGACGGAAGAAAAAGAATGAGGAGGGGGATTAAATACAAGTCATAGGTACGCCCGAAAAAACTTTTAGCCCAAGCGAAGGGTATCCAAATTTCGGCCGCGCCCGAAATTAGCCTCGGCCCCGGGGTTGGCGAGCGAAGCGAAGATTATGTACAAGAGTAATGTGTATAAACTAATCTGTTGAGTTTTGAACAAACCGAGACCATGGTCCTTTTGGAACTAGGTAAATAAAGTATCACTTACTTGCAACGTTATGATTTCAGGCGCACAAAAAAGAAACATTTTAAACACAATAACACTGAGCAAAAGTACATCAAAAATAGATAATTACTTCACTGCAATCGCGCAATCGCGACGTACACACTTTTTAAACACTTTCGTTTTAAAAAAAGTTTGTTTTTTTCATCCGATTGTTGCGAACTTAGGTACGCAGTCTCAACGAACGGAAGAAATCATCAAAACTAAGCCCATCCAATATCCAAATAGTGGGTTTCAAACGAAAAGAAAAAAAAATTGCTATACATTGTAGTGAATAGCTGATGCGTGGGCATTCCTTCAGCTGGCCATCATGTGTTGCACTTCAACAGCGTGGTCTATCGATACAGAACGTCGATTTGTGATGCATGAAGTAAAGATTAATTTGGTCTATGTTTACGATATATGATGCCAATGCTGGCTGGGTACTGTTAGATGCTTGCTCTCCCATGTATTAGATTCTCGGCACATTTTTGAGCTGTCACATTGTATGGAATTCGTAACTTTCGCCCTCTCCTTATATTAATACCTGCTCAAAGGAAAACTCTTCCAAATTGTGTTTTTGTTTATGATTTTTGCGTAGTAATGTTTCCTAAAGATTTTCTGTCTACTTTTGATAAAAGAAAGGCCACCTCCGTAACATTTCTTACATTTGAACCTCCTTGAAGTGTAATGATTCGTGGGAGATGATGTAACCTCTTGCTACAAAATCTGTTATGTGCTATGTCTTCTGTATTAAAACGTAAAATCTTTATGATCAGGATATTCCAGAGAAGTTTTTACTGTTTTAGAAGTGGTTACATCAACTTTTAAATGTATAAACAACCCAGCTCAACACTATTAAATACCTGTCCAACATTTGTATTGAGATCTATGAAAATCTAGCAAGTGCTCATTAAAATTATTGGCCAGGATAGTCTACCAATAGAACACTACTTGGTTTCGTTATTTCCGGCATAGGAAAAATTTCATAGGATTGTCCTGATAATAAACTGCTTCCATTTTATACAGAAGATAGGACACATAACGGATTTTGAGGCAAGAGATTGCATCATTTCTCAACAGTCGTAGTAGTTAAAGTTGGTTCCAATGTTACAAATGTTAGGGATGGGGCCTCCCATTGAACGAAATTAAACAGGGAACCTTGGAGAAACATTATTACGTAAAATTTATAAAAAAAAACACGATTTCAGAGAGTTTTCTATGTAAAAGCAGCGGTTATCGATGCTAAGAAGTTAATAAGCAAAAAACTCGAAAAACTTTTAAAATTATTTCGTGAAAAATAAACAAAACAAACTCTCAGAATCTATTTTTTTTCGAAAAGAACCTCTTCCGTTGATAATTGCCTCAATCTCTGCTTTTGAATCAGTTTTTGCCATAATAATTCCAAATGCGGCTATAGTTATGACGGACCGAAAATTTAATTTTCCCTTAAAGGTATGTACTGAGTTCACCGAGCGAAAAGCTTGCATATATGTCTCCCGTGAAAACGGTGCCGTGGAGACTTGGTTTTTATTCACTCAATTTAAGATAAATGTTCACTCGCGTTCTGGTTGATTGTCGATGACATCTTTTCACTGTGAAATAAAGTGTAACTGCATTATTTTCGCTGGCGAAATGTTAAAAACCGGTGTGGAGACTTTCATGTGAAGTGAGTACCACCAAGCGAATTCGATTTCACGATCATCAAAACTTTGACAGTATTTGCATGGATTTCACGTGAACTGACGATGTTAGTACCTACTTTTATAGAGAAATGACGGTTTGGAATACAAGGAAAATTTTTGTGAAATTATTTGTCTTTCAAATATCCCTTTTGTTTATAGTATGTATATGGAATACCTGTGCTCTCTTTACATTTCTAAGGGCTCCATGACACAGTTATATTTATATTCATATTTCTAGTCATATAATTAAGCCTACTCGATTAATTCGGTTAATTTTTTACACGTGCACTAAACGAAATCGAGTAGGCTTAAGGATATGATAATATCTATTGTAATATATATTACCAATATATGACTGTGTAATAGCGCCCTAAGGATCAGACTGTCTTATGGTGCGGCTATTGTTATGACAGGCAGTGTATAAAAGAATTGAAAACAAATGTGAAAGACACACAAAATGATTGTCAATTTTTATTATTACAAAAAAAAAACAATTTATCAATCTTAATAAATGACAAATATAAAGATTCTAGTATCTTCCAAAAACTTTACTTATAGCGAATTTCGCAATTGTCTTATTAAAAAGTCCCGTAATAACTTTACTCATCACCGCGGCAAATGGTCGTTCTAGCTCCCGATACAGATCTCGCCAATTTTCATTAATAACTGCCACGATTTGCTCCGATACTTCTTTTTGTCCGTCTACGATATTATCCGCATGCAAGGTGATACCGTCGGGATAGAAATGTCCCGAGGATCTAAGAAAATTCCAATAAATTTCACCGTCACGTTCGATTTTTTCAAATTGCATTGTATATTTGATGACGAGGTTGTCGATTTCAAGAGTGTAGGGCCCGCCTCCTTTTATGGGCAATTGGAGGATTTTGCCGTTGATGTCATAGGTTCCTTCCATGACGAGTTTCGGGCTGAATGCTTCAACGGTAAGTGTGCCCTTTTGTAAGTCGAAGCTGTAGATAGATGGATAGAATTTTCATAATTATTGTTGGAATTTTTTGGCAATAACTTTCTCAAATTATCAAAACTTTGTACTATTGTTTGTCCTGCAAAAAAGGACATTTTGTACAATAATTTGGCTTGTTCTGCTATCCGTTCTCATAGGGAGAAATTTTGTGTTTCTGATATTTTCCGCTATGTGTCCGCTATATGGCGGACGGTAAGATCAGTGTCGCTAGTGTCGATAAGAAGAACAAGAAAATTCTTCTTGCTGATAGCGTAATGTTCCAATAATTTTAAAATTTTCTTCTTCAAAAGTGCAGTTTTGGCGCAAAAACAAATTTTTATACAAAATAGTGCAATAAGTAGAAACGCTCAAGAGTTGGAATTTAGAAAATCAATTTTGGGGGCACTTGAAGAGGTGCACATAACTTTCCGAATTGCACACACTCGGAGAATCCATGGACTCTGAGTCCAACGAAACTTCATATAAAAATGTGGCAACTTGTCGGTCTGTTATTTTTTTTTATGGAGTTTCTTTGCATTCGGAACCCATGGATTCTCCGTGTGTCTGCAACCTAAGAGAGACCCACTCAAAAATAATTTATTAATAAGTCCATTGGACAATGTATGTTTTTTTACTTACTGAACTTTCTTGTACGTCGAACTCGTGAAGTTATGAAGTTGATTATTGCGATACTCTTGCTTCATTTGAACCGATCCGGACGACTTTTGTTCGAATGCCATGTAAGGAATGGTTATGGGCTCCAATGGAATTAGTCCTAGTTCCTTATCACCTATTTAGATGATTCAATAAATTAAGTTAATCACTTAATTTACAAGTGTAAATATAAAGAAATTACCATCACCAAGTTTCGATAAAATTGTATTAAGAGCGACACGAAAACATTCATCAAAGTCTGGTCCGAATTTGCACTTTTTCATTTCGTCTACTGTAAGAGAAGTGTTAAAAATTGGGATATTGAAAACTTTTGTAAATATATATAAAATAGGCGTTCCATTTTCAGGACATTTTTATCTTCTTCTTCCTTGCCACAATTGCACGGAGCTGTGCCTATAAATAAGTACAGCTCCGTGCAATTGTGAGTTGGCGGCAGCGTGCATTTTTTTTTGCAAAGTTCAGGCAAAGTCGAGGAGGGGGGATCTATCGCTGCAATAATAAGTCATCTCAAGAAACCGCTTGTTTTTTTTTGTGACGCGTTATTGGGGAAATGCAAAAAAAAATTACAAGGGTCAAATGCACAACTTCCGCTAAAAATCACCAGCGAGTCGAATTAAGTTCAATGTGCTGGTTCTTTCCAGATTTGTATCCATTGTGTGACTGAGTGCTAAATTTATGTCCCCTACTCCCCATTATCCACTTTCACTCCACTTTACTATTTAAATAATCATTTTAAAACACTTACATATTTCATTGGCACTACATAGACCACAAATTAACATAATTAAAAATAAAACTAAAAAAAAGAAAACAAGTTACAGTAAGGTGACCAGACTCCCGAAGACCCAATGAACAGATCAGATCAGTTGGAATTTATTAAGATAATTTTGCATTATAACAAAAACCAGTTTTGTGGGATACCTAGTGATACAATAGGGTTCTTGTTATTGTTGTAGCGGTGCAGAAGGGTGTGAGTCGCTGTGCATGTCTGTGGATGTGCTCTAAGTTTCGTCGTCGTTCTCGCCTATTGTCTCAAGCGACAAGAACGTAGCAAGTTGTAATAGGGTTGTCCCATAATGCTCTCGGAGTGAGGTTAGTGGGTGCAGCGGGGCATCGAAACAGGTGATCCAAATTGTATGGCGCACCACCGCAGCTCGGAAAAATGTTCTGGATGTCCGGGTCTATTCGAGATAGCTACGAATTGAAGCGTGAACAAAAACCCGACCTAAGCTGGGCTAGTGTCACTCTTGTAGCTCTCGGGAGCCTAGTCTCCTCAGGCGATATGGGTGGTGGGCAAAGCCACCTTAATTTAGAAAGCCGGGAAGCAGCAATACATGCACACAAAGCGAGCCTATGAATATGTCGTATATACGTTGCACGATGCACTAACACAAGCACAGCGCATGTAAAAAACCGTGTCTGCTCTGATAAAAATCGCGAAAACACGTGGAAAATTCACTTTTTATCGTTTCACGTTTATTGTTTCTTTCACTGCATTATAGACACTTCTATTCACGACACATTGCACTTTTCGCGACGAAAATCGACCGGGAACCAATACTTTTCGTGTAAAGTTTGCCGCGACCCAACCCGATTTGCCTTTACCGCAATGTAAATTTTCGATCTGAACAGGCCTATGAATTGTCGTTTCAGTATATGACCGTGACCGTGCTCTGCTTCCGGGCTTGTATGAAGGTGGCTTTGGTGGTGGGAGCACTGAGAGGACTCTATTCGGACCTAATCTCCCTATTGACCGATTCACAACGGTTGTGTGAATATCTGCGATGACCGCATGGTATGCTGTGTTATCGAATATATCGGGAGGTACCCGTTTGTATCTCTGGACGTCTCTCTCGAGGTCTCTGAGTCCACTCCTGACATATGTCGTGGAGGGGGAGTATTGTCCATGAAAGGATGGTTTGGGTGATCTTCTCAATAGCAGCCGACCAGATATTGTAAAGACAGGAGGAGATTGTGATCACGCACTGATGACATGCTGGTTTCTTAATGAAGATGATCCTGAGACGACATGAGATGGCAACCTGTAGCGATAGGTAGAGCAGCGTTCTGACATGCCTGGATCTTATTCCAGTTTGTGTCACAAACGGTTTGTGACCACACCAGTGCTGCATAGCTAGGGACTACCTCCCTATCGCTTTGTAGGTGACCAACATAGTTTCTTTGTCGTTGCCCCAGGAACTCCCGGCTAGTTCCTTTAGGACGTTGTTTCTACTGTGCATTCTGTCGACTCCGTCTTCGATGTGATTTTTCGACTTAATCATGGTATCCAGATACACACCAAGGATCTTGGGGTTGGTAACAGTAGGAACAACGTTTTCAGCATGCTCACCAGTACGAATCTCGAGCACCCCCGAAAATTCCTGCGTCCAGGTGGTTAGAAGAGTTGCAGTGAATTTAGACGGCGAAATGACTAAGTTGCGGATTTTAAAGAACTCCACCAGTTTCCCAATACAGGGTGTCCGGAAACTGCCACCAGATTCTGATTCCTCATGTGATTTCCAGCAAAAAAGTTGTGTGGAACTTACCCCCTCAGCTTAACCCTTTAGCTGCCACAGGTATTTGAAGATTTTTGAAAAAATCATTTTCTTGTACGACTAAAACTTCAACATCTCATAAGCTAGACTAGCTAGAATAGCACAATAAGATGATTATTACAGCCAACAAATTTACCTAAAAAATAAAACTAACCGCACTAAAATATGATAAGAGGTTTGGTTTTTACAGATGTTCAAAGTAAAATGTTCGTGATTTGACCCAAAAACGATCTATTTTTCCATTTCAATTTTCTCCAACTTTTGCCAAGGTGAGGTGTTCGTACGATTCTTTTAAAAATTTGCGCATAGTCTAAGACGGGCTCCATTACACAGTCATATTTATATTATAATATGTATGTCATATGCCGAAGCCTACTCGATTCATTCAGTATAAATTTTTAGACGTGCACTAATCGAAATCGAGTAGGCTTAAGGATATGATAATATCTATTATAATATATATTACCAATATATGACTGTGTAATAGCGCCCTAACGATAATTTCTTTCCTACATCATTTTATTCTACCTTCGTTATTTCTAACAGTTTTAATGCCTTAAGTGCAGAAAACTAGGGTTAATTTTGGATCGATTTTGATATAATTTGAAAATTTTTTACCAAATTGCAGATGTTTAGGTTAGGGGCAGTTTCAATTGAATTGACTTGAAATCGAGCCAAAATGAACCCTAGTTTTCTGCACTTAGGCATTAAAACGGTTAGAAATAACGAAGCTAGAATAAAATGACGTAAGAAAGAAATGATTGTTAGACTATGCGCCAATTTTTAAAAGAATCGTACGAGCACCTCACCTTGGCAGAAATTGGAGAAAATTGAGATGGAAAAATATAGATTGTTTTTGGGTCAAATCACGAACATTTGACTTTGAAATTTATATCCGATTTCAGTGCGGTTAGTTCTATTTTTTAGGTAAATTTGTTGGCTGTAGTAATCACCTTATTTTGCTATTCTATCTAGTTTAGCTTTTGAGATATTGAAGTTTTAGTTGTACAAGAAAATGATTTTATCAAAAATCCTTAAATGCCTGCGGCAGCTAAATGGTGAAGCTAAGGCGGTATGTTCCATACAAGTTTTTTTGCTGGAAATCACGCGAGGAATCACAATCCGGTGCGTTTATGCGGCAGTTTCCGGACACCCTGTATAGTCATTCAGTTGGAGCACACATGCCATCATTCCCCGAGGTGAGTACGGTGCAATCGTCTGCGTAGGAAATTAGTTCGATATCTTCCGGTGGTGTTCGAAGGCTCGACAGGTAGCTGTTAAAAATGTGGAACTCCCTGCTTAATTTTCCTATGTTTTGAACAACTGCCCCGAAACTCTGTGAAGGATTGCCTCCCAGCTAGATAGTTGGCAATCCACCTAACCTCTTGTGCAGGAATATGCATATTTAGAAGATCGGCCAACAACGCAGAGTGAATGACCGAAGGCTTTCGACAGGTCAAGGGCTACTAGGACAGTTCTGTCACAGGGCTGTTTCTGGTTGAGGCCATTTTCGATGTGATGGGTGATCGTCAGGGACGTAGCCAGGGGAGGGGTCCAGGGGGTCCGGACCCCTCCCGAAATGATTTTAATGGGCTTTGAAACTTCAATGACTTGTAATTTATTCTTTTTTTTACGGGAAAAAATTAAATTAACCATTTTGGAATGTACATGAAAAAAAAAAACAAAGTTTCCATACAAAACTTTGAATAAGAATTATATCGATGTTACTGTATCCGATATTAAGTATCTGCAGCGGGAGGGGTACTTAACCTTCCGGCGGGCGCAATACTAATCCTAACACGATCGGGCGCAATGCATCTGACAGATTAAGTGCAGAAAAACGGATGAAACTAAGTTCCTGTATATTTTAGACTCTTATTTATTGTTGCATTGTCTTTTTGAAACAGTTCTACGAAATTTTAGAAACAAAAAGTGGTTCACAAAGTTTGATACCCTTCACATTTCGAACTTTCTAAAAATATTCCGCTTTCAATAGGTTCAATATTTAAAAAACCTCCAACAACTCGACCGCCTTAAAAATGTGAGCTTATTTTACTAAAAAATTAACTATTGAACGATTTGGTAACCTAAAAGTCAACACAACGTTATTACGCAATGTGAAGACTATAAAATGTAGAAATTTCCATAGAAAAGGAGAAAATAACACAATCGGGCGCAATACATCTGAGAGATTATTTCATCCCCTCCCGCCCCTCAGACATATGGAAGACAGAAACTGAAAACTGCTTTGGGTAGTTGGTCGATAACGATTAAGCTACTGTGAGTTTCAGATCTCTCCCTTTTCATATCGCTGATTGGCGCAACAAAAACTGGTCACTTAATCTGTCAGATGCATTGCGCCCGCCCGAAGGTTAAAATCGACTTTTAAAATCTCGACAGCCCAAGTCGAGATTTTTTCCTTTCCAAAAAATATTCCAAAATCTCGATTTTTTAAATCTCAACTTTACAATATTTCGACAGTTGACAATATCGACAAATTATAACCTCGAAAAATCTCGACAATCTCGACTGAAAATAAATTTATATTTGAATTTTCTTAGTATTTATTAAATTTAAATAATGTCCTTTCACCATTAGCTTTATTTTTATTTACGTCAATTCCAGTCAATGAAAAATAACATTAAAAACGAATACAAGTGCAACGAAATTGTTGATAAAATATTACCATACGAAGAACCGATGTGATTCTAATATCCGGCGCCTGATGTATGAATGTAATACCTAACACCGTTATACAGAATGGCATACGGGAGCCCACAATTTTGTTCTGCCATTAAACTACTCAAGACATTTGCGGAATTTAGATGGCAACGCTTAGTAAAGAAAGCGCCTGACTTCCTCAACTGTCCTTAGTGTTTAAGCAGCAAAAAAGAATTAGATTTTTTATCACGTTTTTGAAATCGCTAAGCTCTCGTGTGCCACCCTGTATATTTGTCGTTTCAATATTTAACCGTTAATAAAAACCAACTTATAACCGGTAATAAAAAACCTGGCCATGGTTAAACAATAAAAACAAAACAATACCTCTCTACTAATTTTCAACAAATTATCATTTTTCAACAAATTATATTTTAAAAGTCGACCGCCGACTTTGAAAATATAATTTGTTAAAAAACTGTCGAGATTTTTAAAATCGAGATTTAACAGAAGCGAATTTTCACAAATCGAGATTATTACGAAGTCGATATGTTTTAAGTCGAGAATTTGTTAGTCGAGATTTTGAAAAACGAGATTCAACTTGTCGAGGTATAGTACCCAACCCTCTGCAGCTCTCCAGCTCTCTTCCAACTATGAGATGTATACAGAGCGAAACGATTTCTTTCATTAACAAACTCGACAGGTTTTCATTACACCGTCAGTTTTTATGAAGGCAAATTTCTTTGGTCTTTACCTCATTTTTGTTAAAAAGTTCATAAATTGCTATTGTAAGAGGAAAACAAATTCAAACGAATAAGTGTTAGCGGGTATATGTTCCTTCTAAACCACACGTCGGTTGACAAGAACCACGAGGGGGCCTTTTCTTGCGGTAAACGGAAATTTTATGGTCCTGTTCATTTTATTCACCTGAACGATAACTCTTTCAATATCGGCCATCGGCGGCTTTTAGGCATTTACCCACACAGGGAACTGATTCGCTCCGCCTTGAAGTTTCTATAAAAGTTAATTCGACCCACAGTCTTACCGCCTCATATTGACTAATAATTTTCGGTAAACGTAACATAGAGGTGACGGAAAAGGATTTGCTGAATGATATTCGCAAAAGGGTTAAGTTAAACCTTCGGTCAAATTCATGGATTAGAAAAGGTTTCTTACAATGCCAATTTAAAACTGAAGTTTGATTAGTATCTGCCCACAGTGGGGCTAGTGGCGCAGCATTACCGGTGGAATGGACTTTATGTCACAAGTTTCTTTCTGTTTCCTTCCCTGGGACCAAAAGGAATGTAATAACGTTCATATATCAGAATACTATACTGCTGTCTACAAACAACAAAAAAATTTTAATTTCTGATAATGTCTTCCGAAGTTTCTGAAATCTAGCGTTGGACCCCTCCCGAAACAAAATCCTGGCTACGTCCCTGGTGATCATATCCAGGGCTGTTGTGGAGTGGTGCTATGCATTTTCCTGCTGGTGAGAGCTAGTGCAGCATGCGATACAAGGGTGGGGTGGATGAGTGCTTCGAGCGTCTTTGCAACGGGTGATAAAATTGTGATTGGACGGTAGGATTCGGTGAGTTTCGCGCTTTTACCGGGTTTGAGAAGGGGGATGATTTGTCCCTTTTTCCAGAATTCAGGGATGACAAGCGTAGATATCGACAAGTTGAAAGCCATCGTTAGATATTCGATGGCCGGAAGGTGTTTCAGCATGACCATTGAAATGCCATCTGGTCCAATGGCCTTCGATTTTTTCGCATTCTTTATTGCTGCTGAAACTTGGTCCGCTGTATAGGTAGGGATGATGTCAACCGTTCGGTTGCGAATCCTTCTTTTTATCTTGCAGTGGAGCATCTTGGTCTTAGGGTGTTCAATAAATTGCTTACTGAACAAGCTCGCGCAGAGCTTTGGATTTGCGGTGGTTTTCTTACCGATTCTGAAGGCTACACTGCCCTTGTCTTTCGTTGGGTGAGACAGGGCGCGGACCGTAGCCCATAGTTTGCTGACACCTTATGAAAGGTTGCAGCTATCCAGATGATCGTTCCATTTCTCTTTTTTATAGGTGTTAACTAGTCGATTTATTTCGGAGTTTAGTTCCTGAATTCTGGGGTCTGCCGGATTTGCGCGTCTTGAATCGTTCCGTTCGTCGGCTTACCTTGCGGCAGCAGTTGGGAAATATGGCCGAACTTTGGGGATACGCCCTGCCGGAATGTAGCGAGCTGCCGCTTTGACAATGACGTACCCTATATTCTTTTCGGCTTCCCTAGCGTTGGTTGGAGTAGGTAGCGCGGCGAACTTCGTCGAAGTGAACGCAGTGAAACCCTTCCAATTTGCCTTTTTGTGGTTGAGAAACGTACGCCGCGCCGTTCTGATGTCGTCAGTTCGGCTGGTTTATCAATATTTATTGGAATGGGGAGGTGATAGGTTTGAAGAGACCTGGTTGTCTCCCATCGGGTTTCACTTATCAAACTGGCGCTCACTATAGTTATGTCAGGAGAACTATGGCAGGCGCCAGCGACGCGTGTTGACGAAATTCCATTGAGAGCGCAGAAGTCTGATGGGTCTAATTTGGTCGCGGTATCTATACCTCTGGCATCATTTGAGAGAAGAGAGTGCCAGAGTTCGTGATGGGCGTTAAAGTCGCCAAGTAGGATCCTATGCTGTCCTGTGAGGAGTGGACCAATATCGAACTTATAGCCAGAGCCGCAGCTGGATGCTGGTGGAACATAGATGTTTATAAGTTCGATATTGGTATTGCCGGATTTAACGGCAATAGCTTGCATTTCCGCCGTGCCGTCGTTGAAACGAAGATCTAATACATTGTATTGCACGGTTCTGTGTATTAGGATAGCGAGCCCTCCTCCTGGATTAGGACCCTGCCTGCCGACTCTATCGCGCCTCAAAAGAAAATTCGGGAGTTGAAGGTTGGAGCTTTGTCTCCTGAAATGCCGCTATCAGAATTCTGCACGTACTCATGAAACGGACTATATCGTCGATCTTCCGACGGATGCCGTTGCAGTTAAACTGCAATATGGTGAGTGGGGTGTACACTGTACACTGCTGCAGCGGGTGCAGGTGTTAGACATGAGCGATTATGGGCCGGTTTCTCGTAGATATTTATCACCCACTTTAAGCTATCAACTCTTTAAAGCGTTGTTAAGTTATCAAATCGTTAAAGCATGTATAATTTATAAATGTGCGTTTCCTCAAAGTCTCGTTAATTTTATCCTAAAAGTATGCAAAACGCACATTAATATAATTGCTTAATTCGTCAAATAAAATGTAAAGCTCTCTTTGATTTGTGTAATTCTAGCCTGGCAATGCTTATAGCATATGGAAATGCGTTAATAGTTCAGAAACGATAAGTAAGCGCTGGTCCAATGTAACAGCGCTAATATGAAACAGCAGATGAATAACGTCAATCGACGAATAATGTTTTACATTAAACATTATTCGTCGATTGACGTTATTCATCTGCTGAGTGAGTGAATCGAAGTGTAAACCTAAGAGGCACCATAGACGATCGATCGGCCAGATTTTTTGATTGTGAGATAAATCGGAAGGTGTATGGGACCATCGGATTCAATTTTTTGATTTTAAATGTGGAACGTATTGCCAATGCAATTTTCCGTACAAGCTGTCATGACAAACATGTCCACAACGCCAGTTAAAAGTGCCCACACTCAGAGAAATATTCACTAATATTGAACGAAATATATTTAATTCAAACGATTTCCGCTTTTGATTTGGCTCCACACGCAAATGCGTTTAATTCTAACGAGTGGCGTTTCTTTCAAAAGCATAATGAGTTGTAAAAAAGCGTTTGAATCAAAAGAATTTACGTTTACCTGGAAAGAAGGAGCCAGTCGATTTAAACGTATTTTTCATTGAAATAAACACTTATTCTTTTATTGTAAACGGGTAAAACATTTTAAATAAATGAAAGGCAATTGTATCAAACGTCTTCGTTTTTATATTGAACATTTTTGTTATTTAAACTAAACGAAGCATTCTTTTTAATGAAACGGTATGTATTTCGAAAGTAACGCATCCCGTTGTCATTTCATAGAAATTGGCCCATTCAAAATAATTGAGTTTTACATGGAATTAAAGCAAACTCTGCTGAAATAAAATAATACATTCCGTTTGATTGTCCATTCTCCATTCGATTAGATACTTACTGTTACCTGTGTTGACAAATGAATAAAGAATAAAACTTATGAAAACTCCAGAAAAACACTTTATTTTTTATTTACGTAAAGGAATGTATCCACATTACTATGTAATGCGAAATCTTTTGATTTAAACGACCGTCGTTTGCGGTTTAGCTGCTCTTTTGTTTTAAAAGAAATTCTCTTAGCGTAAATGAGAACTCTTTCAAATCAAACGATATTTTTCAAACGAATACTGCGTTCAATTTAAATGTGGAGCTTTTAATATGAATGTGCGTTTTTTTCTCTGAGTGCATGATGCCAAGGAATTACTCTGAAGAAATGGGAGAAAAATATGTTTAATGTTTTTTTTGCGTTAGTCTCATCTTAGATTAGAGACCAGAAAATGTGATAGAGATACGTCGCCCATACGGCCGAACTATGCTTCATTTCACTGCTAAGGCACCTAAGCCCATACATAAGAGAGAGAGCTCAGAGGATATTGTTCCTCAGTCGAAATAACGTTCTAACTGGCACAATCCAGCAGTTCCTGGGGCAAGGATATTGAAACCATGCTGGCCACATAAAGCTATTGTTCGAGCAATTACTGACTATGGATTACCGGCGTGATCACAAGCCGTATGCGACACAAACTGTCGATGCGATTCATTGCATTCGTATTGCGATGGAAAAGTATAGAGCAGCACGAAAGGTATTGCACTTTGTATTCATCGATTTAGAAAAGGCATTCGATGGAATACTTCGTGATGTCCGATATGCTGGTTTTATTCCAAACTAAAAGAAATACGAATAGGAATTAAACAAATGCATTAATTTAGTATATTTACCTCCGCCAACCGATTCCGGCAACACAAACAATGTGAAATGAATACGCCATTGTGACGTTGGGGTGAGATTTCGAAGACAATTAGCTTTGATCTGGTATTGCCACACGAACGGACAAGTTTTAAAACTTTTCCAAAAACCAGGTGCGTGTCTCGTCTAAACGATAAGACTTAACCAGCCCATGGGTACTGAATAGCGAAACTTTAAATGTCAAGACATTGTGTAAGCGAGATGTCGACTTAAAGCAATCTTGACAAGATGGTTAGCTATCGCGTTAGTTAAATTTCTACGAGAAACTGAGCATATGTCTTGTTTTATTGTTTACTGCGGGTGGCGGTGGTGTAGAGCTGGGGCCAGAAATGGCCGGAGCCGGAGACGGTGGTGGGCCATTAGCTTGTGAGCTAGGGCCTGGGGTGGCTGGGGCCGACCCGCGTGCTGACACCCTAGAGCAGGGGTGTCAAACTCAAAACCTCGCCCGGGCCAAATTAGACTCTCCTCAGGTTTAGGTGGGCCGCAGGAGGAAAATTTCAAAAACTTTTATATAATCGTATTACGAAAGTTGATTACAGAATATTACTTTTAAAATGTGACCCCCCGCCATGCCATGGGCAAGGAATGCTTTAATTTTGGACATAAGTTTCATCCAGGAATCCATTGCCGCAATTTCAATTGTTTGAACATTTGTTTTTGTGCAGCCCATATTTTGGAACTACTGAATTTCAGGAAGTATTATTTAAATTTGATGATTTCCGCATCCTGAATTTCGTCATGAGCAAAATTGAGATTAATATTACTGGGGCCACCAAAATCTGTAAATTTTATTTTAAAAAACATTTAAAGACTATATCAGCCGTATCAAGAGACTTATAATTTTTTCTCGAACTAAAATATTCTCAGCGGTGTTCATCAAATGGATTTTGCGAATTAATCGACGAAAATACAAATTTTGCCATTTTGCAACAACCGATTACCTCCATATTTTAATAGTTAATTATGGCAAGCAAGCCCTAATTTATTAATGGTAACAATATTAGAGTTGTGCCCGCGCCCCCTTCCCTAGCCGCCACGCCTCCCTAGGGGGGCGCGCCCTCGTTTGGCAATCATTGTTAGCGGCTTCGGGATTATCCGTGAGAACTTCCTCCTTTGGAAAATGTACTTCAAAAACATTAAACAATTAAGACAAGAAGCGAACACTTGAAAATATGATTGAGCTTCAAGTAACCACTTTTTGTGAATAACATGATTTGGGACAGATGATAAAAAAATTTTAACACCAGTCATCCAGGTCACCCACAATAACAAAATAGTCAGATTAAATTAATTTAAGCAGAATGGTGGCTAACGGAGACAATAACTCATGCACCAATACAGCTTGATATAGGCCAGTCAATAAACCTAAAAATAAGGCGTTAGGTCGCAAAAAATTTTTTGAAAAAAAGTTCGAAATTGTAATTTCAGTCATGTTCCGAGCTGAATATCGGCTTAAATGCGCATTTTACGGAGAAAGTCATGTGACATGAAGTTATAAACCAGTTCCTTAGCTGTATATATGTCGGAACGAATGGAATCAGACCATGGGGTCATAGGGCTGCCCCTGAAAATTAGGTTCTTCTAAGAAAAAAATTTTTTTTATGTACCAATATTAACCAAACTTCACCCAAGTATGTTCCTGGTTAAGCCTCAAAAAATATCTAGGAACGGATGAAATCGGAACACTACGTTATAGGGCTGTCATACAAACCTACCTCTGGAAATTAGGTTCTTCTAAGAAAAACTTTTTTCTTTATAAACCAATCTTAACCAAACCTCACCCAAATGTGTTTTTAGTAAAGCTTCAAAACATATCTAGAAACGGATGAAATCGGAACACTAGGTCATAGGGCTGTCATACAAACCAACCCTTGATAATCAGGTTCTTCTAAGAAAAACTTTTTTCTTTATGAACCAATCTTAACCAAACGTCACTCAAATGTATTCCTAGTAAAGCCTCAAAACATATCTAGGAATGGATGGTATCGGAACATTACGTCATAGGGCTGTCATACAAACCTCCTAAAATACAATTTCGGCCTTTTTTACAAAAAAACACATTTTTTAAAGTGCTGTATCTTGGGATCCTTTGCACCTACAAAGCTGGAGTTACACTCAAATTAGAGATTTTCTTAGCTTTAAAAGTGCAGTGGACGACTTACTTGTAGGAAGCACCTTTTAGAAATTACAAACAAAAATATGCAAAAAGTCCGAAAATTTTGAGGTTTTTTTAGGGTTACGGGGTTAGCACAGGTTTTTCGAAGTTGCAAACTTGGTGGTACACTTCTGGTATCTATCCTAACAATATCCCAAAACAACAGAGCCGAGCAATTTTTTGCGACCTAAAATCGTTAAATGACTGGCCTAATAAGTATAGGTATAAAAATCAGGCACTTGGGCTGTGATTATTATGTTGTAATTTCCCATCCAGGTGATTTAGTTAACAATTCCAAGATTTCTGTAGTTTTTAAAGCTTTGTCATTTTTCCAAATAAATCTCAATTTATGTTCGGTAAAGCCAAACATTTTTTTATTAACAGTTTTATGAAGAGACTTAGTATTGTCCTGTACGATAAAGATGAGCTGTCTTATAAAATCAAATAACGGACCTCAAATTGTTGGTAGTATTTGGAGAAAAAATCCTAATATAATCTTAAGCCATTGACGAGTTTTAGTAATTTTTGTAGATTTGAATTCAACGGCTTAATTTGTTCACCTTACCAATTTCAACATTGCTGTATTCATACACATTGTGCTGCTTCGACATGGCCGCGGGCCGCACAGAACTGCAAGGCGGGCCGCATGTGGCCCGCGGGCCGCGAGTTTGACACGTCTGCCCTAGAGCAACAAAGGACAACTTGTCATCATTTCTAATTTTTCTTAGGCCTGAGCAGTACACATGACACAATTCTCTGCAGCAGGTACACCTCAAGGACCTGGCATTCCCGAAGATACGTCGGTTGCAAACACAGCAGATGTAGATTGCGGGACCTGGATTACTCTCGATGCCGGCGCGGATTAGGAGAATTGATAGCAACCGCGCTGAGATGAAATGCTCCCAATTTGACGAAAAAACAGAACACATCCACACACATACACATCCCTCTTGCATCGAACTTTCATGGTTCTTACCATGGAGGGGTCTTTTGGCAACTCTTGGCCGTTTCGTGGTATGAAACGGGTGTGGTCCGCCCCGAAGAGGCTTGAAAAACCCGTATTGCAGCAAGCTGCCATCGGGAATGGTCGCCGATTGGACCACACAATATTGTATTTTTTTTTTCAAATTAAAACAATAGGGCTCTATATTAAGGTTTATTACGGCACATGCTAGATTAACTTGTTTGAACAAAACTGCATCATGCTATCTGCACAACCACCTGTTTCACTTCATCCGCCGGACCATCTCTCGGTATTACTTCACAGAGGCGGCCTCAACGTCTTCACGTCCTGCTTTCGCGCTCTGCAGAACATTATTGTATGCTACGCGCAAACCACTCACTGAAGCCTATTTTTAACGCATCGATCTCCAGTGCAAGAACGATTCTCAACATTTGCACTGGGTATTACATACGAACATTCAATTTTAAGTTAACCCCATAACCTTCCACGATCGAGCTTTCAAAGTGCGCATTATGCGTACTTAAGGTACATTTCGATTAGTCGCCAAATGGTGTCACGTGCAACGAAATGGCTGTTGTCATTGCATATAAACTGATCGCCATTTCGGTGTGCGTCCAGTTTTTATATTCAATATGGCAACTCAACCAACCGCTTGTCAAATTCAAACTGACAATTTTGCAATTTTTGTGAGAAATTGAATAATTCTTGAATGGCCGTGTAATAATTAAAACGCGCAGAGTCCGATTTTGATAATTAAATTTAAAAAAAATCACCAAAATGAAATTTGGGTTTTCTCATTTTCTGTCTTTAATTGGTAGCTAGTGTAGATGCTAAGTAGCAACCAAATGGCGGTTCGTGATGCCAGTTTTTGGACGCGTGTCCATTTAGAAGCCAATTTAGATGCACCTTAAGATTCTCGAGTGTGTGCAACATTACACATTAACTTCACAATATGTAAGGGTATACACGTTGCACATTCACAACATGTTTATTCTATCCACTCCACTTTTCTATTTCACTAATTATTTCAAGACACTTACATATTTCACTGGCACTTGACAGACCACAAATAAACCCAATTATAAGAAAAATTTGAAATATCCTCATTTTGTCTAAATATGTATTTTAAAATCGTGCTTCCTTTCAACTCTCTTTGTGCAATGAAAAGCCATTGAATGCATTCGCACTTTTTATAAGAACGATATAATGAAAAGGGCTCGTGTAGGGACAGTGGGACCCCGATTATTCGGACTCCGAAAATCCGGAATTTCTAATAATAATCCGAATTCGGATTTGAGCCAAGTTTTCTTTTAATTTTAATAAGATGAGGAATTTTTCTTTAGTTTGTTCATGCGTACTGCTTTATAAACTTAAGGGATGGAATATTTCGTATGTGAATTTAATAGTTAACGCTACAATGATTCATTTTTTAAGGATTTTCAAATGAATACTATGTACCAGGGTGAAAATTAGTGCACTTCGAAAATTTGGATAATTCGATAGTCCGGAAAGGTTTCGGTCCGAATCGATCCGGAATATCGAGGCTCTACTGTAATAATAATAAAAACAAATTAATCTATTTAATTTACATAATAATATCTACATTCGAAATGATATAACATTTTGACAAGAAAATGAGTTTTAATTATCACACGTACATACTTACAGTGGACTCTCGGTTAACGAGTACCTCGTATAGCGAGCATTTTGTATAACGCACAAAATTTTGTGATAGAAGGAAGTTTCGTTTAGCGAAATGAATTTCGAATAAAGAACAAAGAAAACCGTAAAAATTAGATTTTGGCGTAAAACTTAGAAACAGTTTTCGACAAATCTGCATTTTAAAAGAATTACGTGCTTTTATCAATAAATAAACATTGTAGCGTGTAGTTTTTTTTCACCAGAAGAAAGGAATTGCCTGTTAAACTGATAAAGGTTTCGCTTAACGGACGTTTCGGATGACAACATGATCCCGGAAGGAATTGTGTTCATTAACCGAGGGTTCACTGTATTTTGACCTAGGGTAATTTTCATTGTTATTTGCTCGGATCTCATATTAAATCCACGTAAAGAGTAAAACCGGAGATTACTGATGAATTTTGAACCTATTTTAATATAGTACATATAGTACAATTGGTTCAAAATAGCCTCAAACACAAACATAAAAAAATAAATTGTTGATGCCAAATTGTTGAATACATTGCCCCATATACGCAGTAAATATTTACACCAATTTGCGCCATGGGTTAAGGGGGAGGGGGTGGCAAAGGAGCGGAAATTCAGTTTTTTGAAAATATCTGGAAAACTATGAGTCCGACCTTAAAATATCCTGAGAACGAAACAAACTAAATAAAATTACCTTTGTAATGATATAAAACACTCTAGACATTTTCTCGGAAAATTATACCCCAGACCTAAAAGTATTATAGAGAATTTGCATTTTTTGAGTTTTACATTTCGCACTGAAACTTTTGATAGAATAGACTTAGGGTCACAGGATCTTGTGCATTATATTACCAACAAAATTTATTTGATTTTTACCATAAATTGAAGTGATTCCTCCATTGACGCCCCCTCACTCCTACTAACATTTTTCAAAAAGGCATGCCTGTAGCAAAGGTAATTTTGTGTAGTTTGTTTCGTCCTCAGGACGTTTTGAAGTCAGATTCATAGTTTTTTGCAGATATTAGCAAAAAACTGCATCTTTACCCCTTTGCACACCCCCTTCCTCCTTAACCCATGCGAAAATTGGTGTAACTTTTTTCTGCGTATATTGGGCAATATATTCAACAATTTGGCATCAACTTTTTTTTTTTTTATGTTTGGGTTTTGAGCTATCTGTACTAGACTAATATTAGTTTAGCATATTTCTTGTGTACTGCCGCCTATTTCATTAACTAGAAATATTGCGTGGCGTAAAATACATTATTACAATAATCTAAAGTGTAAATGAACTTGTAGTATTTAGTACGAAAGCACATATTAATTCTATCTTTACATTATGTTAATATAGGAAAACAACTTTAATTGAAAAGCACCTATAGTGCAGTCATATTAGCATTTCAAATAGAAAAAATAGTGTAAGGCTAATTTTTGGCTAATTTTTGTTGTTTTTGAATCAGTGGGCTTCCAGGAATCTACAACTGATTTTGCTAAGAAAAATTTTGATCGCAAAGGTCCCAAAAAGGACAAAAAAGGATACTCTTTAATCCTTGACCTGAGGTCGGCATGCGGGGTATCATATCAAAGGGGACGTCGAGTAAATTACATATCCGGTGTTTGTTTCATATTTCAACGACCCTCAAAGGAATAAATCGAGCTTAAATGGAAAATTTTCGAGTTTCCCGTGTATCTTTCCAAAGCCATAACTACGAGAATAATTCAAGTTGTCCCTACTTTTATAATTTTCAGAATCTAAAATAGCTGGAGATTCTCCCATTAAATTTGCTAAGAAAAAAGTTGATCGGAAAGCTCTGAAAATAGACATAAAAGGACACTAATTGCACACCTTAGTCGAACGTGGGCATGTGGGGTGTCATATCAAAGATGATGTCAAGTAAATTCCATATCCGGCATTTGTTACTTGTTCCAATGACCTTAAAAGGACAAAAAAAAAAGCCCGACTTATTCCATTTAGTGTCCTTGAGACAGGAAACAATCACCGGATATGCAATGCACTCGACGTCCTCTTTGATATGACACCCCACATGCCCACGTTCGATCAAGGTGTGAAATTAGTGTCCTTTTATGTCCTTTTCCAGAGCTTTCCGATCAACTTTTTTCTTAGCAAGTTTAATGGTAGAATCTCCAGGTATTATAGATTCTGAAAAGTGATAAAAGTAGGGACAACTTGAATTATTCTCGTAGTTATGGCTTTGGAAAGATACACGGGAAACTCGAAAATTTTCCATTTAAGCTCGATTTATTCCTTCGAGGGTCCATGAAACAGGAAACAAACACCGGATATGTAATGTACTCGACGTCCCCTTTGATATGATACCCCGCATGCCGACCTCAGGTCAAGGATTAAAGAGTATCCTTTTTTGTCCTTTTTGGGACCTTTCCGATCAAAATTTTTTTTAGCAAAATCAGTTGTAGATTCCTGGGAGCCTACTGATTCAAAAACAACAAAAATTAGCCTTACTCTATTTTTTTCTATTTAGAGGCCTGAATTGGGATATTTTGACTGCACTACTAATAGAAAACTCTTCGCCAGTGGCGTAAAGCAGACAAGTCGCCGAGCCCTAAATTTTTTGTTGTATTTTTTCTTTAAACATTTGAACCGCAATTCTTAAAAAGATTTCTGAAGTACATACTAATGGTTTCTGTTTACACTTCAGAATAGGCAAGACATTTGAAACCTATACAATATGCGTGGCACCGTAGAGCGTATTCAGAGCTACATTTTGGTGAAACAACCAGGGTCCTAGCTATCACCGTTTCCGAGTTACAGCCGTTTAAAGTTCAGCAACATTTCTAGGCCAAATTTGACTGCTCTAGGATCAAAGTTGACAGAGATATGGGCAATTTTGTGTTTTCAAGTGAAAATTTTCGAAAATGGATTTTGAAAAAGTCGATGTAGAGCGTATTCAGAGCTACATTTTGGTGAAACAACCAGGGTCCTAGCTATCACCGTTTCCGAGTTACAGCCGTTTAAAGTTCAGCAACATTTCTAGGCCAAATTTGACTGCTCTATGATAAAAATTGACGGAGATATGGGCAAGTGAAAGTTTTCAAAAATGGATTTTGAAAAAGTCGATGTAGAGCGTATTCAGAGCAACATTTTGGTGAAACAACCAAGGTCCTAGCTATCACTGTTTCCGAGTTCCAGCCATTTAAAGTTCAGCAACATTTCTAGGCCAAATTTGATTGCTCTAGGATCAAAATTGATGGAGATATGGGCAATTTTGAGTTTTCAAGTGAAAATTTTCGAAAATAGATTTTGAAAAAGTCGATGTAGAGCGTATTCAGAGCTACATTTTGGTGAAACAACCAAGGTCCTAGCTATCACCGTTTCCGAGCAGCCGTTTAAAGTTCAGCAACATTTCTAGGCCAAATTTGATTGCTCTAGGATCAAAATTGATGGAGATATGGGCAATTTTGAGTTTTCAAGTGAAAATTTTCGAAAATGGATTTTGAAAAAGTCGATGTAGAGCGTATTCAGAGCTACATTTTGGTGAAACAACCAGGGACCTAGCTATCACCGTTTCCGAGTTACAGCCGTTTAAAGTTCAGCAACATTTCTAGGCAAAGTTTGATTGCTCTAGGATCAAAATTGACGGAGATATGGACAATTTTGTGTTTTCAAGTGAAAATTTTCGAAAATGGATTTTGAAAAAGTCGATGTAGAGCGTATTCAGAGCTACATTTTGGTGAAACAACCAGGGTCCTAGCTATCACCGTTTCCGAGTTACAGCCGTTTAAAGTTCAGCAACATTTCTAGGCCAAATTTGATTGCTCTAGGATCAAAATTGATGGAGATATGGGCAATTTTGAGTTTTCAAGTGAAAATTTTCGAAAATAGATTTTGAAAAAGTCGATGTAGAGCGTATTCCGAGCTACATTTTGGTGAAACAACCAGGGTCCTAGCTATCACCGTTTCCGAGTTACAGCCATTTAAAGTTCAGCAACATTTCTAGGCCAAATTTGACTGCTCTAGGATCAAAGTTGACAGAGATATGGGCAATTTTGTATTTTCAAGTGAAAATTTTCGAAAATGGATTTTGAAAAAGTCGATGTAGAGCGTATTCAGAGCTACATTTTGGTGAAACAACCAAGGTCCTAGCTATCACCGTTTCCGAGCAGCCGTTTAAAGTTCAGCAACATTTCTAGGCCAAATTTGATTGCTCTAGGATCAAAATTGATGGAGATATGGGCAATTTTGAGTTTTCAAGTGAAAATTTTCGAAAATGGATTTTGAAAAAGTCGATGTAGAGGGTATTCAGAGCTACATTTTGGTGAAACAACCAGGGACCTAGCTATCACCGTTTCCGAGTTACAGCCGTTTAAAGTTCAGCAACATTTCTAGGCAAAGTTTGATTGCTCTAGGATCAAAATTGACGGAGATATGGACAATTTTGTGTTTTCAAGTGAAAATTTTCGAAAATGGATTTTGAAAAAGTCGATGTAGAGCGTATTCAGAGCTACATTTTGGTGAAACAACCAGGGTCCCAGCTATCACCGTTTCCGAGTTACAGCCGTTTAAAGTTCAGCAACATTTCTAGGCCAAATTTGACTGCTCTATGATAAAAATTGACGGAGATATGGGCAATTTTGTGTTTTCAAGTGAAAATTTTGAAAAAGTCCATGTAGAGCGTATTCAGAGCTACATTTTGGTGAAACAACCAGGGCCCTAGCTATCACCGTTTCCGAGTTACAGCCGTTTAAAGTTCAGCAACATTTCTAGGCCAAATTTGACTGCTCTAAGATCAAAATTGACGAGAGAGATATGGGCAGTTTTGTGTTTTCAAGTGAAAATTTTCGAAAATGGATTTTGAAAAAGTCGATGTAGAGCGTATTCAGAGCTACATTTTGGTGAAACAACCAGGGTCCTCGCTCTCACCGTTTCCGAGTTCCAGCCGTTTAAAGTTCAGCAACATTTCTAGGCAAAGTTTGATTGCTCTAGGATCAAAATTGACGGAGATATGGGCAATTTTGTGTTTTCAAGTGAAAATTTTCGAAAATGGATTTTGAAAAGTCGATCTAGAGCGTATTCTGAGCTACATTTTGGTGAAACAACCAGGGTCCTAGATATCACCGTTTCCGAGTTACAGCCGTTTAAAGTTCAGCAACATTTCTAGGCAAAGTTTGATTGCTCTAGGATCAAAATTGACGGAGATATGGGCAATTTTGTGTTTTCAAGTGAAAATTTTCGAAAATGGATTTTGAAAAGTCGATCTAGAGCGTATTCTGAGCTACATTTTGGTGAAACAACCAGGGTCCTAGCTATCACCGTTTCCGAGTTACAGCCATTTAGAGTTCAGCAACATTTCTAGGCCAAATTTGACTGCTCTAGGATCAAAGTTGACAGGGATATGGGCAATTTTGTGTTTTCAAGTGAAAATTTTCGAAAATGGATTTTGAAAAAGTCGATGTAGAGCGTATTCAGAGCTACATTTTGGTGAAACAACCAGGGTCCTAGCTATCACCGTTTCCGAGTTACAGCCATTTAAAGTTCAGCAACATTTCTAGGCCAAATTTGACTGCTCTAGGATCAAAGTTGACAGAGATATGGGCAATTTTGTATTTTCAAGTGAAAATTTTCGAAAATGGATTTTGAAAAAGTCGATGTAGAGCGTATTCAGAGCTACATTTTGGTGAAACAACCAAGGTCCTAGCTATCACCGTTTCCGAGCAGCCGTTTAAAGTTCAGCAACATTTCTAGGCCAAATTTGATTGCTCTAGGATCAAAATTGATGGAGATATGGGCAATTTTGAGTTTTCAAGTGAAAATTTTCGAAAATGGATTTTGAAAAAGTCGATGTAGAGCGTATTCAGAGCTACATTTTGGTGAAACAACCAGGGACCTAGCTATCACCGTTTCCGAGTTACAGCCGTTTAAAGTTCAGCAACATTTCTAGGCAAAGTTTGATTGCTCTAGGATCAAAATTGACGGAGATATGGACAATTTTGTGTTTTCAAGTGAAAATTTTCGAAAATGGATTTTGAAAAAGTCGATGTAGAGCGTATTCAGAGCTACATTTTGGTGAAACAACCAGGGTCCTAGCTATCACCGTTTCCGAGTTACAGCCGTTTAAAGTTCAGCAACATTTCTAGGCCAAATTTGACTGCTCTATGATAAAAATTGACGGAGATATGGGCAATTTTGTGTTTTCAAGTGAAAATTTTGAAAAAGTCCATGTAGAGCGTATTCAGAGCTACATTTTGGTGAAACAACCAGGGCCCTAGCTATCACCGTTTCCGAGTTACAGCCGTTTAAAGTTCAGCAACATTTCTAGGCCAAATTTGACTGCTCTAGGATCAAAATTGACGGAGATATGGGCAGTTTTGTGTTTTCAAGTGAAAATTTTCGAAAATGGATTTTGAAAAAGTCGATGTAGAGCGTATTCAGAGCTACATTTTGGTGAAACAACCAGGGTCCTCGCTCTCACCGTTTCCGAGTTCCAGCCGTTTAAAGTTCAGCAACATTTCTAGGCAAAGTTTGATTGCTCTAGGATCAAAATTGACGGAGATATGGGCAATTTTGTGTTTTCAAGTGAAAATTTTCGAAAATGGATTTTGAAAAGTCGATCTAGAGCGTATTCTGAGCTACATTTTGGTGAAACAACCAGGGTCCTAGCTATCACCGTTTCCGAGTTACAGCCATTTAGAGTTCAGCAACATTTCTAGGCCAAATTTGACTGCTCTAGGATCAAAGTTGACAGGGATATGGGCAATTTTGTGTTTTCAAGTGAAAATTTTCGAAAATGGATTTTGAAAAAGTCGATGTAGAGCGTATTCAGAGCAACATTTTGGTGAAACAACCAAGGTCCTAGCTATCACCGTTTCCGAGTTACAGCCATTTAAAGTTCAGCAACATTTCTAGGCCAAATTTGACTGCTCTAGGATCAAAGTTGACGGAGATATGGGCAATTTTGTGTTTTCAAGTGAAAATTTTCGAAAATAGATTTTGAAAAAGTCGATGTAGAGCGTATTCAGAGCTACATTTTGGTGAAACAACCAGGGTCCTAGCTATCACCGTTTCCGAGTTACAGCCATTTAAAGTTCAGCAACATTTCTAGGCCAAATTTGACTGCTCTAGGATCAAAGTTGACAGAGATATGGGCAATTTTGTATTTTCAAGTGAAAATTTTCGAAAATGGATTTTGAAAAAGTCGATGTAGAGCGTATTCAGAGCTACATTTTGGTGAAACAACCAAGGTCCTAGCTATCACCGTTTCCGAGCAGCCGTTTAAAGTTCAGCAACATTTCTAGGCCAAATTTGATTGCTCTAGGATCAAAATTGATGGAGATATGGGCAATTTTGAGTTTTCAAGTGAAAATTTTCGAAAATGGATTTTGAAAAAGTCGATGTAGAGCGTATTCAGAGCTACATTTTGGTGAAACAACCAGGGACCTAGCTATCACTGTTTCCGAGTTACAGCCGTTTAAAGTTCAGCAACATTTCTAGGCAAAGTTTGATTGCTCTAGGATCAAAATTGACGGAGATATGGGCAATTTTGTGTTTTCAAGTGAAAATTTTCGAAAATGGATTTTGAAAAAGTCGATGTAGAGCGTATTCAGAGCTACATTTTGGTGAAACAACCAGGGTCCTCGCTCTCACCGTTTCCGAGTTCCAGCCGTTTAAAGTTCAGCAACATTTCTAGGCAAAGTTTGATTGCTCTAGGATCAAAATTGACGGAGATATGGGCAATTTTGTGTTTTCAAGTGAAAATTTTCGAAAATGGATTTTGAAAAGTCGATCTAGAGCGTATTCTGAGCTACATTTTGGTGAAACAACCAGGGTCCTAGATATCACCGTTTCCGAGTTACAGCCGTTTAAAGTTCAGCAACATTTCTAGGCCAAATTTGACTGCTCTAGGATCAAAATTGACGGAGATATGGGCAGTTTTGTGTTTTCAAGTGAAAATTTTCGAAAATGGATTTTGAAAAAGTCGATGTAGAGCGTATTCAGAGCTACATTTTGGTGAAACAACCAGGGTCCTCGCTCTCACCGTTTCCGAGTTCCAGCCGTTTAAAGTTCAGCAACATTTCTAGGCAAAGTTTGATTGCTCTAGGATCAAAATTGACGGAGATATGGGCAATTTTGTGTTTTCAAGTGAAAATTTTCGAAAATGGATTTTGAAAAGTCGATCTAGAGCGTATTCTGAGCTACATTTTGGTGAAACAACCAGGGTCCTAGATATAACCGTTTCCGAGTTACAGCCGTTTAAAGTTCAGCAACATTTCTAGGCAAAGTTTGATTGCTATAGGATCAAAATTGACGGAGATATGGGCAATTTTGTGTTTTCAAGTGAAAATTTTCGAAAATGGATTTTGAAAAGTCGATCTAGAGCGTATTCTGAGCTACATTTTGGTGAAACAACCAGGGTCCTAGCTATCACCGTTTCCGAGTTACAGCCATTTAGAGTTCAGCAACATTTCTAGGCCAAATTTGACTGCTCTAGGATCAAAGTTGACAGGGATATGGGCAATTTTGTGTTTGCAAATGAAAATTTTCGAAAATGGATTTTGAAAAAGTCGATGTAGAGCGTATTCAGAGCTACATTTTGGTGAAACAACCAGGGTCCTAGCTATCACCGTTTCCGAGTTACAGCCGTTTAAAGTTCAGCAACATTTCTAGGCCAAATTTGACTGCTCTATGATAAAAATTGACGGAGATATGGGCAATTTTGTGTTTTCAAGTGAAAATTTTGAAAAAGTCCATGTAGAGCGTATTCAGAGCTACATTTTGGTGAAACAACCAGGGCCCTAGCTATCACCGTTTCCGAGTTACAGCCGTTTAAAGTTCAGCAACATTTCTAGGCCAAATTTGACTGCTCTAGGATCAAAATTGACGGAGATATGGGCAGTTTTGTGTTTTCAAGTGAAAATTTTCGAAAATGGATTTTGAAAAAGTCGATGTAGAGCGTATTCAGAGCTACATTTTGGTGAAACAACCAGGGTCCTAGCTATCACCGTTTCCGAGCTACAGCCGTTTAAAGTTCAGGGACGTGTTTAGGCCAAATTTTGCTGCTCTAGGATCAAAATTGACGGAGATATGGGCAATTTTGTGTTTTCAAGTGAAAATTTTCGAAAATGGATTTTGAAAAGTCGATCTAGAGCGTATTCTGAGCTACATTTTGGTGAAACAACCAGGGTCCTAGATATCACCGTTTCCGAGTTACAGCCGTTTAAAGTTCAGCAACATTTCTAGGCAAAGTTTGATTGCTCTAGGATCAAAATTGACGGAGATATGGGCAATTTTGTGTTTTCAAGTGAAAATTTTCGAAAATGGATTTTGAAAAGTCGATCTAGAGCGTATTCTGAGCTACATTTTGGTGAAACAACCAGGGTCCTAGCTATCACCGTTTCCGAGTTACAGCCATTTAGAGTTCAGCAACATTTCTAGGCCAAATTTGACTGCTCTAGGATCAAAGTTGACAGGGATATGGGCAATTTTGTGTTTTCAAGTGAAAATTTTCGAAAATGGATTTTGAAAAAGTCGATGTAGAGCGTATTCAGAGCAACATTTTGGTGAAACAACCAAGGTCCTAGCTATCACCGTTTCCGAGTTACAGCCATTTAAAGTTCAGCAACATTTCTAGGCCAAATTTGACTGCTCTAGGATCAAAGTTGACGGAGATATGGGCAATTTTGTGTTTTCAAGTGAAAATTTTCGAAAATAGATTTTGAAAAAGTCGATGTAGAGCGTATTCAGAGCTACATTTTGGTGAAACAACCAGGGTCCTAGCTATCACCGTTTCCGAGTTACAGCCATTTAAAGTTCAGCAACATTTCTAGGCCAAATTTGACTGCTCTAGGATCAAAGTTGACAGAGATATGGGCAATTTTGTATTTTCAAGTGAAAATTTTCGAAAATGGATTTTGAAAAAGTCGATGTAGAGCGTATTCAGAGCTACATTTTGGTGAAACAACCAAGGTCCTAGCTATCACCGTTTCCGAGCAGCCGTTTAAAGTTCAGCAACATTTCTAGGCCAAATTTGATTGCTCTAGGATCAAAATTGATGGAGATATGGGCAATTTTGAGTTTTCAAGTGAAAATTTTCGAAAATGGATTTTGAAAAAGTCGATGTAGAGCGTATTCAGAGCTACATTTTGGTGAAACAACCAGGGACCTAGCTATCACTGTTTCCGAGTTACAGCCGTTTAAAGTTCAGCAACATTTCTAGGCAAAGTTTGATTGCTCTAGGATCAAAATTGACGGAGATATGGGCAATTTTGTGTTTTCAAGTGAAAATTTTCGAAAATGGATTTTGAAAAAGTCGATGTAGAGCGTATTCAGAGCTACATTTTGGTGAAACAACCAGGGTCCTCGCTCTCACCGTTTCCGAGTTCCAGCCGTTTAAAGTTCAGCAACATTTCTAGGCAAAGTTTGATTGCTCTAGGATCAAAATTGACGGAGATATGGGCAATTTTGTGTTTTCAAGTGAAAATTTTCGAAAATGGATTTTGAAAAGTCGATCTAGAGCGTATTCTGAGCTACATTTTGGTGAAACAACCAGGGTCCTAGATATCACCGTTTCCGAGTTACAGCCGTTTAAAGTTCAGCAACATTTCTAGGCCAAATTTGACTGCTCTAGGATCAAAATTGACGGAGATATGGGCAGTTTTGTGTTTTCAAGTGAAAATTTTCGAAAATGGATTTTGAAAAAGTCGATGTAGAGCGTATTCAGAGCTACATTTTGGTGAAACAACCAGGGTCCTCGCTCTCACCGTTTCCGAGTTCCAGCCGTTTAAAGTTCAGCAACATTTCTAGGCAAAGTTTGATTGCTCTAGGATCAAAATTGACGGAGATATGGGCAATTTTGTGTTTTCAAGTGAAAATTTTCGAAAATGGATTTTGAAAAGTCGATCTAGAGCGTATTCTGAGCTACATTTTGGTGAAACAACCAGGGTCCTAGATATAACCGTTTCCGAGTTACAGCCGTTTAAAGTTCAGCAACATTTCTAGGCAAAGTTTGATTGCTCTAGGATCAAAATTGACGGAGATATGGGCAATTTTGTGTTTTCAAGTGAAAATTTTCGAAAATGGATTTTGAAAAGTCGATCTAGAGCGTATTCTGAGCTACATTTTGGTGAAACAACCAGGGTCCTAGCTATCACCGTTTCCGAGTTACAGCCATTTAGAGTTCAGCAACATTTCTAGGCCAAATTTGACTGCTCTAGGATCAAAGTTGACAGGGATATGGGCAATTTTGTGTTTGCAAATGAAAATTTTCGAAAATGGATTTTGAAAAAGTCGATGTAGAGCGTATTCAGAGCTACATTTTGGTGAAACAACCAGGGTCCTAGCTATCACCGTTTCCGAGTTACAGCCGTTTAAAGTTCAGCAACATTTCTAGGCCAAATTTGACTGCTCTATGATAAAAATTGACGGAGATATGGGCAATTTTGTGTTTTCAAGTGAAAATTTTGAAAAAGTCCATGTAGAGCGTATTCTGAGCTACATTTTGGTGAAACAACCAGGGTCCTAGATATAACCGTTTCCGAGTTACAGCCGTTTAAAGTTCAGCAACATTTCTAGGCAAAGTTTGATTGCTCTAGGATCAAAATTGACGGAGATATGGGCAATTTTGTGTTTTCAAGTGAAAATTTTCGAAAATGGATTTTGAAAAGTCGATCTAGAGCGTATTCTGAGCTACATTTTGGTGAAACAACCAGGGTCCTAGCTATCACCGTTTCCGAGTTACAGCCATTTAGAGTTCAGCAACATTTCTAGGCCAAATTTGACTGCTCTAGGATCAAAGTTGACAGGGATATGGGCAATTTTGTGTTTGCAAATGAAAATTTTCGAAAATGGATTTTGAAAAAGTCGATGTAGAGCGTATTCAGAGCTACATTTTGGTGAAACAACCAGGGTCCTAGCTATCACCGTTTCCGAGTTACAGCCGTTTAAAGTTCAGCAACATTTCTAGGCCAAATTTGACTGCTCTATGATAAAAATTGACGGAGATATGGGCAATTTTGTGTTTTCAAGTGAAAATTTTGAAAAAGTCCATGTAGAGCGTATTCAGAGCTACATTTTGGTGAAACAACCAGGGCCCTAGCTATCACCGTTTCCGAGTTACAGCCGTTTAAAGTTCAGCAACATTTCTAGGCCAAATTTGACTGCTCTAGGATCAAAATTGACGGAGATATGGGCAATTTTGTGTTTTCAAGTGAAAATTTTCGAAAATGGATTTTGAAAAGTCGATCTAGAGCGTATTCTGAGCTACATTTTGGTGAAACAACCAGGGTCCTAGATATCACCGTTTCCGAGTTACAGCCGTTTAAAGTTCAGCAACATTTCTAGGCCAAATTTGACTGCTCTAGGATCAAAATTGACGGAGATATGGGCAGTTTTGTGTTTTCAAGTGAAAATTTTCGAAAATGGATTTTGAAAAGTCGATCTAGAGCGTATTCTGAGCTACATTTTGGTGAAACAACCAGGGTCCTAGATATAACCGTTTCCGAGTTACAGCCGTTTAAAGTTCAGCAACATTTCTAGGCAAAGTTTGATTGCTCTAGGATCAAAATTGACGGAGATATGGGCAATTTTGTGTTTTCAAGTGAAAATTTTCGAAAATGGATTTTGAAAAGTCGATCTAGAGCGTATTCTGAGCTACATTTTGGTGAAACAACCAGGGTCCTAGCTATCACCGTTTCCGAGTTACAGCCATTTAGAGTTCAGCAACATTTCTAGGCCAAATTTGACTGCTCTAGGATCAAAGTTGACAGGGATATGGGCAATTTTGTGTTTGCAAATGAAAATTTTCGAAAATGGATTTTGAAAAAGTCGATGTAGAGCGTATTCAGAGCTACATTTTGGTGAAACAACCAGGGTCCTAGCTATCACCGTTTCCGAGTTACAGCCGTTTAAAGTTCAGCAACATTTCTAGGCCAAATTTGACTGCTCTATGATAAAAATTGACGGAGATATGGGCAATTTTGTGTTTTCAAGTGAAAATTTTGAAAAAGTCCATGTAGAGCGTATTCAGAGCTACATTTTGGTGAAACAACCAGGGCCCTAGCTATCACCGTTTCCGAGTTACAGCCGTTTAAAGTTCAGCAACATTTCTAGGCCAAATTTGACTGCTCTATGATAAAAATTGACGGAGATATGGGCAATTTTGTGTTTTCAAGTGAAAATTTTGAAAAAGTCCATGTAGAGCGTATTCAGAGCTACATTTTGGTGAAACAACCAGGGCCCTAGCTATCACCGTTTCCGAGTTACAGCCGTTTAAAGTTCAGCAACATTTCTAGGCCAAATTTGACTGCTCTAGGATCAAAATTGACGGAGATATGGGCAGTTTTGTGTTTTCAAGTGAAAATTTTCGAAAATGGATTTTGAAAAAGTCCATGTAGAGCGTATTCAGAGCAACATTTTGGTGAAACAACCAGGGTCCTAGCTATCACCGTTTCCGAGTTACAGCCATTTAAAGTTCAGCAACATTTCTAGGCCAAATTTGACTGCTCTAGGATCAAAATTGACGGAGATATGGGCAATTTTGTGTTTGCAAATGAAAATTTTCGAAAATGGATTTTGAAAAAGTCGATGTAGAGCGTATTCAGAGCTACATTTTGGTGAAACAACCAGGATCCTAGCTATCACCGTTTGCGAGTTACAGCCGTTTAAAGTTCAGCAACATTTCTAGGCCAAATTTGACTGCTCTAGGATCAAAATTGACGGAGATATGGGCAATTTTGTGTTTGCAAATGAAAATTTTCGAAAATGGATTTTGAAAAAGTCGATGCAGAGCGTATTCAGAGCTACATTTTGGTGAAACAACCAGGGTCCTAGCTATCACCGTTTCCGAGTTACAGCCGTTTAAAGTTCAGCAACGTTTCTAGGCCAAATTTGACTGCTCTAGGATCAAAATTGACGGAGATATGGGCAAGTGAAAGTTTTCAAAAATGGATTTTGAAAAAGTCGATGTAGAGCGTATTCAGAGCAACATTTTGGTGAAACAACCAAGGTCCTAGCTATCACCGTTTCCGAGTTACAGCCATTTAAAGTTCAGCAACATTTCTAGGCCAAATTTGACTGCTCTAGGATCAAAATTGACGGAGATATGGGCAATTTTGTGTTTTCAAGTGAAAATTTTCGAAAATGGATTTTGAAAAAGTCGATGTAGAGCGTATTCAGAGCTACATTGTGGTGAAACAACCAGGGTCCTAGCTATCACCGTTTCCGAGCTACAGCCGTTTAAAGTTCAGGGACGTGTTTAGGCCAAATTTTGCTGCTCTAGGATCAAAATTGACGGAGATATGGGCAATTTTGTGTTTGCAAATGAAAATTTTCGAAAATGGATTTTGAAAAAGTCGATGCAGAGCGTATTCAGAGCTACATTTTGGTGAAACAACCAGGGTCCTAGCTATCACCGTTTCCGAGTTACAGCCGTTTAAAGTTCAGCAACGTTTCTAGGCCAAATTTGACTGCTCTAGGATCAAAATTGACGGAGATATGGGCAAGTGAAAGTTTTCAAAAATGGATTTTGAAAAAGTCGATGTAGAGCGTATTCAGAGCAACATTTTGGTGAAACAACCAAGGTCCTAGCTATCACCGTTTCCGAGCTACAGCCGTTTAAAGTTCAGGGACGTGTTTAGGCCAAATTTTGCTGCTCTAGGATCAAAATTGACGGAGATATGGGCAAGTGAAAGTTTTCAAAAATGGATTTTGAAAAAGTCGATGTATTCAGAGCAACATTTTGGTGAAACAACCAGGGTCCTAGCTATCACCGTTTCCGAGTTACAGCCATTTAAAGTTCAGCAACATTTCTAGGCCAAATTTGACTGCTCTAGGATCAAAATTGACGGAGATATGGGCAATTTTGTGTTTGCAAATGAAAATTTTCGAAAATGGATTTTGAAAAAGTCGATGTAGAGCGTATTCAGAGCTACATTTTGGTGAAACAACCAGGATCCTAGCTATCACCGTTTGCGAGTTACAGCCGTTTAAAGTTCAGCAACATTTCTAGGCCAAATTTGACTGCTCTAGGATCAAAATTGACGGAGATATGGGCAATTTTGTGTTTGCAAATGAAAATTTTCGAAAATGGATTTTGAAAAAGTCGATGCAGAGCGTATTCAGAGCTACATTTTGGTGAAACAACCAGGGTCCTAGCTATCACCGTTTCCGAGTTACAGCCGTTTAAAGTTCAGCAACGTTTCTAGGCCAAATTTGACTGCTCTAGGATCAAAATTGACGGAGATATGGGCAAGTGAAAGTTTTCAAAAATGGATTTTGAAAAAGTCGATGTAGAGCGTATTCAGAGCAACATTTTGGTGAAACAACCAAGGTCCTAGCTATCACCGTTTCCGAGTTACAGCCATTTAAAGTTCAGCAACATTTCTAGGCCAAATTTGACTGCTCTAGGATCAAAGTTGACGGAGATATGGGCAATTTTGTGTTTTCAAGTGAAAATTTTCGAAAATAGATTTTGAAAAAGTCGATGTAGAGCGTATTCAGAGCTACATTTTGGTGAAACAACCAGGGTCCTAGCTATCAACGTTTCCGAGTTACAGCCGCTTAAAGTTCAACAACATTTCTAGTCCAAATTTGACTGCTCTAGGATCAAAATTGACAGAGATATGGGCAATTTTGTGTTTTCAAGTGAAAATTTTGGAAAATGGATTTTGAAAAAGTCGATGTAGAGCGTATTCAGAGCAACATTTTGGTGAAACAACCAAGGTCCTAGCTATCACCGTTTCCGAGTTACAGCCATTTAGAGTTCAGCAACATTTCTAGGCCAAATTTGACTGCTCTAGGATCAAAGTTGACAGGGATATGGGCAATTTTGTGTTTTCAAGTGAAAATTTTCGATAATGGATTTTGAAAAAGTCCATGTAGAGCGTATTCAGAGCTACATTTTGGTGAAACAACCAGGGTCCTAGCTATCACCGTTTCCGAGCTACAGCCGTTTAAAGTTCAGGGACGTGTTTAGGCCAAATTTTGCTGCTCTAGGATCAAAATTGACGGAGATATGGGCAAGTGAAAGTTTTCAAAAATGGATTTTGAAAAAGTCGATGTAGAGCGTATTCAGAGCAACATTTTGGTGAAACAACCAAGGTCCTAGCTATCACCGTTTCCGAGTTACAGCCATTTAAAGTTCAGCAACATTTCTAGGCCAAATTTGACTGCTCTAGGATCAAAGTTGACGGAGATATGGGCAATTTTGTGTTTTCAAGTGAAAATTTTCGAAAATAGATTTTGAAAAAGTCGATGTAGAGCGTATTCAGAGCTACATTTTGGTGAAACAACCAGGGTCCTAGCTATCACCGTTTCCGAGTTACAGCCGTTTAAAGTTCAGCAACATTTCTAGGCCAAATTTGACTGCTCTAGGATCAAAATTGACGGAGATATGGGCAATTTTGTGTTTTCAAGTGAAAATTTTCGAAAATGGATTTTGAAAAAGTCGATGTAGAGCGTATTCAGAGCTACATTGTGGTGAAACAACCAGGGTCCTAGCTATCACCGTTTACGAGTTACAGCCGTTTAAAGTTCAGCAACATTTCTAGGCCAAATTTGACTGCTCTAGGATCAAAATTGACGGAGATATGGGCAATTTTGTGTTTTCAAGTGAAAATTTTCGAAAATGGATTTTGAAAAAGTCGATGTAGAGCGTATTCAGAGCTACATTTTGGTGAAACAACCAGGCTCCTAGCTATCACCGTTTCCGAGTTACAGCCGTTTAAAGTTCAGCAACATTTCTAGGCCAAATTTGACTGCTCTAGGATCAAAATTGACGGAGATATGGGCAATTTTGTGTTTTCAAGTGAAAATTTTCGAAAATGGATTTTGAAAAAGTCGATGTAGAGCGTATTCAGAGCTACATTTTGGTGAAACAACCAGGCTCCTAGCTATCACCGTTTCCGAGTTACAGCCGTTTAAAGTTCAGCAACATTTCTAGGCCAAATTTGACTGCTCTAGGATCAAAATTGACGGAGATATGGGCAATTTTGTGTTTTCAAGTGAAAATTTTCGAAAATGGATTTTGAAAAAGTCGATGTAGAGCGTATTCAGAGCTACATTTTGGTGAAACAACCAGGATCCTAGCTATCACCGTTTCCGGGTTACAGCTGTTTAAAGTTCAGCAACATTTCTAGGCCAAATTTGACTGCTCTAGGATCAAAATTGACGGAGATATGGACAATTTTGTGTTTTCAAGTGAAAATTTTCGAAAATGGATTTTGAAAAAGTCGATGTAGAGCGTATTCAGAGCTACTTTTTGGTGAAACAACCAGGGTCCTTCCTGTCACCGTTTCCGAGATACAGCCGGCTAAAGGTAACCAACATTTTTAGGCCAAATTTGACTGCCTAGGGTCAATATTTACGGAGATATGGGCAGTTTTGTGTTTCCAATCCATAGATTTGACATGGATTTTATTGGATTAAAATTCAAATTCGCTCGTGTATGGGCTATTTGACAGAACTAAGATCCATGTTATGGATTTGAATTAGGGATGAGCATCGAACATCGATGTTTCGAAAACATCGATGTTTTTGGTCCGATGGTCGATGTTTTTACCATCGATGGTTTTGCGTCGATGTTTTTCACCATCGATGGTTTACGTTTCGATGGTCGATGGTTTTCACCATCGATGGTTTTCAACTATCGATGTTTTTTTCTTCAACATATTTTTTTTTTTACAACTCAACTTTGTCTTTATAAGTGTATGCAAATACCTTCAAACATCCCAATCAGAAAAAAATGTGAATCCATCGTAACATACAACATGCAATCCATCTATCGTGAACACTGTACACAAAAAAGGAGTGTCTTTTTTTATACGCCCGGTAGGGCACAATTTCCAAATGCGTGGTTTCGCCCTGGAATAGTTTCAACCTTTGGTCTGGGCCAAATATCAGTGTCGTGAGGTTTAAGCGGGCCGCAGAATAAAAAAATTGAATACGCGTATTGAAACCTATGTATTTTTGTAATTTAATCTCAGAATGTTTCATTTAAGATGTGCCTAATAATCTAAGTCAGTACCTTCCTAGGGATTACGTCCTATAGAAATTACATCTTTTGAAAATGCTCTTCAAATAAATTGAGGACCTTAGATAAGAAGTTAAAACGCCAACATTATTTGTGAATTAATTTCCGTCAAATTTTGGACAGCTGACCCGAACATTGTGGAACCGGTCATAAACATCCAGAGGAAGCCCAAAACAACCTTGGGAGCGAAGATTCTTAGTCTGAGTTACATCAAGTCCGACCAGAAAGAAAGGTTCAAAATAGACAAAAATTGGTTCCGTGATGAGGTGTGAAACAAACGCATGTACCAGACCAGTAAAGCTTAACAAGCTAAAAGGGAAAAATTCTGTACTTGGGCTGAAATGGCCATATTTACAACATTTCACGTTCATGTGATTTCCTCATCAAATATACGATTTCGAGGCTTTAGAACTTCGTCCCTCAAATAAATATCAGCCCAAGATGTTTTTGTCCAATATCCTGAAGGATGCGAACGCGAGTTATAGTGCAACGTGCCATCAGAGAGCTAGCAAGTTCGGCTAATACTAAAAAAAATTGACCGAATTTCGGAACAAAACAATTTCACGAAAAGGCTTAACGTTTTCTTCCACAAAAAAAGGATGCCTTAAGCGAATATAACTCAAATAATCGTCGGCTTTTTTTTTAGCGTGCATAAGCCACCGACTTCTTGGCGAGTTTTAGTAAATTGTTGAAATGAGTTCAATAGCTCGAATTTGTGCTGCCACACATTTTTTTAATTAAGTTCTTCGACCTGGCTGCGGGCCGCGAGTTTAATATCTCTTCTCTATGCGGTGGGTTCTGGGTACGATACGAATGCAAAAAAACTCAAGGAGAAGAGTTATTTTCTGGTGGGTGGGGGAGGCATTGAATGAAAACCATAAGCAGCTTAATGTTTGATATTAAAGTGATTATTTTTTTGAGTACTCAAAAAACCCAAAACATCGATGTTTTTGGGTCGATGTTTTCTTACCATCGATGGTTTCGTCTCGATGTTTTTTCGATGGTAACCATCGATGTTTTTCTTTCGATGCTCATCTCTAATTTGAATCCATGGATATCGTATAGACAAGACGCACACGCAAAGTTTATTTCGTTTTTAGTAAATTTTCCTGTTTCTTCTACCGTTTTTCTTTAATAATCGCCAAGAACAGAAAAATTCAAAATTTGTTGAGCAAAAGTACATTTTGTACAAAACAGTTGCGAGTGTAAGGGAATTTTGTGACAAACAAACAACAAAAATGCAGAACAAATTTCCAATAAGAACTTTTGTGCAAAATTTTCAAGACAAATTTTTGTAGCGAATGTTACTAATGTGAAGAGTGCTTCGTTAGAACAAAAAAAGTAATAATTTAATAATTATTATATTCCTGAACAGTGTATGTACATGCTTGTATTGCTTAACATAACATTGTGATTCCAGCCACTAAAGTAGAGAAATAATTCTCGTCTTGAGCATGGCGACTGACATCACAGTGTAGGACGTTTAAAGTGCCAAGGAAATAGTATAGATAATGGGAATTTTTTCTTATGATTGTTGTCTTTGCTATATCCGGTTTGATTGTTCGCGAAATTAGGTTTGTGCATATAATAGGATTTCCGTCAACAATGGGAAATGTTCACTTGAAAATACTGTGAAATGTCTTGTGAAACAGTGAAGCCGTTCTAAATAGGACACTGTGCAGAAAATTTTAAATATTGCAGTCGGTAAATCTATCATACCACATCGATGCTTCCAACTGGATGCCACCACTTGTTCATTGGAGCAGAGTTTTAAAATTAGGAAAAAGGACTGAATTTAGCCTATTGTTCTTACGTAAAAAGCATGCTTTTACGCACCATTTCGTGCTTCAGGAATACTTGAAGTGTGATTGTAGATTTTGGTATAATACATATACGAGTAAATGACCCAGTATAGTTTTAGTAGTCGAAAGTGGCTAAAATTATCCATTAGAATCGGCATACAGTGTCCAATTGATTGTACGATAAATGGACATTTTCTTTGGTTGAAAATGTTCGTTTATTGTACAATCGATTGGACAGAGTATGTTTACTATTAGGTGCATCATTTTATAGCTAAGATAAGAACTCATCGAATGGAGTAACATGGAAATAACTAAAAACAATCTGGCAGTGAATTTATGCGGTAGTTTTGGGGCACCGTGTTCAATCCGTGATAGTTTAAGAAATTTCCTAAGACAAAACAGTATTAAACACTTGTCTTTGCTTCATTTTTATTTAACAATACTTGAATATTCATAAATACATAGTACATAATATGAAATAAAAAATTTAAAAGCATAATTTAATTCCCTTAATAATAATATTTGTATTCCTTTCACACCAATTACAAAGACACAACCACCTCTATTCTCTCGGAAACATTCTATCCATAGGCACTTTAGTGAAAATCTTATTACTCAATTCCCTAAATATACTTCCAAAACCTTGCGAATAGCCATCTTTCAGTCCGTTAAAGACGGACTCCCAATTTTCATCAATAAACCGATTCATATTCTCCGACAGCACACGATCATTGAATAAATTCTCAAATTGCATATACACTCGTTTCGGTCTGAAATCCACTTTGTAATCCTTCAACTTCATATATTTCACTCCATCCTTTTCGTACGGTTCACCAATCAGCTGATGCTCAATATGGGTATCAACCAATGTGATATTGGTACGTCCTTTTCCGACAATTGGTAGCAACAAAATTCGTCCAGACATTTCATAATTTCCAATGACTTGAATTCGATCGCTCTTACTATCGCAAATGATGAGATGTTTGTCCAGATTTGTTCTGTAAAAGGAAAAGTGTGGAATTTTATTCAAGGCATGTATAAAGTGATTGAGATCTTGTATACCTGTATTTGACGATCCGACTTTTGGAAATCAGATCGTGAACATCAACTTCTTTGAAAGTTTGTCGCAAATTGACGGGCGATCCAGAGCCTGTGTCGATTACCATTGATTTGACGTGAAGCGGTTCCAAGGGGTTAAGACCGAACTCTTTGCTTCCTGAAAAGAAACATAAATAGAAAAAATTAAATTTTGAATATTCGCAATTAATTAAGGTCTGTAATGAACTTTTTCTTGCATGAAAGATACAAGTCAAGGCTTTATTTGCTTGTTTATCGATTAATCAGAGATGTTGATGTTTCTTAATCGGATCTAATACAATTTCGAATTATCGAGCTCATCGTTTTCCAATCAGATTAAAACCATGTCAAGGCGAATCTACAATGTCAAATCTTATGTTCATTTTAACCGACCTTATCTATTTCAATGATATTTTTCGCCGATAAATCGGCCGGCGGTTCCGTACGCTTCATGGTAAAGGAAATGTCTTTAGTATCACATTAACGTTCATTTTCAAGACATCTCCTTCAATTAATTAATTTAATCACAGCGAGTGTGTGATGGACAACATTTTCATCGTACTCTTTTCTGCAATTTGTTTGGTCCATTCCGCTTCAGTTCCGGCCGGACTATGGCCACTGGTCGATTCCCGCATTGTCGGCGGTCATCCCATTGACATCATCGAAGCACCTTACATGGCATCCCTTGTTCATTATGGCACGCACTTTTGTGGCGGAACAATCCTAAGTGACGTAGTCGTTTTAACAGCCGCTCATTGTACGCCCGGTATCACCGAACGACGAACAAAAATTCGAGTAGGATCAACCTTTCGGAGTACGGGAAAACTCCATTCAATCCGTAAAATCTTACCCCATGAGGAGTATAAAAGTTATTTGGAAGGAAAAGATATTGCCTTGATCTGGCTGGAAACTCCGTTAGTATTATCGAAAGCAGTTCAAAGGATCAGCTTGCCATTGCCGGGTGAAGAAGTGGCGGCTGGTATTATGGTGAGGGTGACCGGATGGGGACAATTGAGTACAAGAGGTCCTGCCGCTGAACATCTTATGGCCGTGGATGTTCCAGTGGTGCAACGTGAAAGATGCTTCGAAGCATTTCGTGCGTATATTAATGAGGATATGATTTGTGCCGGATTCAGGACGGGTGGAAAGGATGCATGTCGTAGAGACTCGGGCGGTCCGTTGGTTGTTAATAAGACGATTGTGGGAATTGTTTCGTTCGGGAATGGATGTGCTTTGCCCGAGTATTTTGGAGTGTATACGAACGTGGCTCATTTTTATCATTGGATTGCAGATAGGATGCACAATTCGACTATTTATATGAAAAACTGATTTGTGAATTTTTTTTTTCGTTAAAATAACAATAAAACAAAGGGAGTGTGTATTTTCGAAATTGTGAAAAATGTATGTGATTTAAAAAATTCAAGTTGAAGAAGAGGAAGATAATAAATACGAAAGCACCGCGGATATGTGTGCAATTTTCTAATTATCTCCGACGTTATTCACGAACAGAATTGAATTTGTCATAAAATTCGTTAACTAGTATCGACGTTTATAACCATTTTGAATTTGAGTATAAATGTTTAAGGTCGATCAACACTTTTAATCATCAGTCACAGTAATTTTCGATGCAAGTTGACAGATTGTCAGTTAGTTGATTGACCGACAATTTGTCAACTTGTATGGAAAATTAATTTGACTGGTGACTGCTGACTGAAAAGTATGGATCGACCTTCCACCTTAAATAAGGATTTTGGGCAACTTCTATGCTGATGACGTTACAGTTTCAACAAAAGAAAGGCGTTCTCACCTGTGGGCCACGTAATTTGTGTGAAACGTGCAACCTTACGTTAAAAAAAGATTAGTGGAAGGCAACTCTAAGGTCGCACATACATGACGAGCTCATGTATTCAATTGAATTCCAACCCAGCTCTTGCATGGGTTTATTTAACAGAACTTAAGTCCATTTAAATCCATTTGAATACATGGATTCGCCGTGTATGTGTGCGAGATCTCCTTCCTTGAATCCGGCAGAGTTAGCTCTTAAGTTGTATCTCGTTTTAATGCGCATATTGAGTAGTAATCGCGCTCGTACCAACTTATGCACATTGCCCAAACGTTGCCTTAGGACTTAGGTTATACTATACACATACTCTAGGAACTGCTGTCGACTGTACCGGGGGCTCTATTCCAAATTCCACATCTGCGGGTAACCGTATTTTCCTTCCGAACAGAATTTTCAAAGGTGTTTGTCCTGTTCGGCTGCACGGTAAGCCATGAGGATTAGTGGTGTCTGTTGGTCCCATGTTCGCGGATTGTTTGATACAACTTTGGCTTAGTGTTCGTCCATAGCGTCTTGTTGAAACGCTCGACTATTCCATCCGACTGAGGATGCACAGGCCAGTGGCGGCCAGTGCCTCCTTGCACAGGATGGGCACCTTCACGGAATAAAAATTTTTTGGAAACACCTAAAATTAACGACTTTCCAAATTAATTTTGCATTGTATTAAATGGAACCATCAATTTCCACTTCAATTTCACAGTTTTGCAACCATTTTTTAGATCAAGCTGTAGTCTGGCTGGTCTAGCGGTTAGTGCGCGCACCTTCAGTGCACAGGGTCATGAGTTCGAATCTCACCGTGTTCCATGGTGTTTTTCGAACTCACGAGCTTGTGACGGACTATGATCTCACTCAGATGTTAAACGAGTACCCATTCGTGGGGATAAATAACACTGCTGAGCGTGATGCTGATCTCATTACCTCAACAAAAAAGTAGGTAAGATCTTGGAAATAGGATGTCACTAACACATCCTGCGGCCTTAGTCCAATGTTGGATTGTCGCGCCTGTTGTTTATTTTTTATTATTTTTTAATTAAGGATCATTTTGTTTTTAAATGCAGTGCCCTAGTATATAATTATTAGACTATCAAATAGATTTGCGGGAACATGCGAGTTAATGTTAATGCACAACAATAATGTTCGTGTTCCCGAAAGTTTATTTCACATTCTAATACATATTACAATGAACACTTCAAATTCATTAATCTAATAATCATCATTACACAAGAAATATCCCAAATCCTCCCGTGAAACATGTTTTCCTACATAGCATTGAGCGATCGTTGTTTTTTTATTCGTTTTGACTAGCTCATGGTAACCCCAAAAAATGTACTTTTAAATTGTCTACGTCATCATCATTCTCATTCTTATTACACTGATTCCATTCGAGCTGCTACAGGCCGGCCTACCTTGTCGGTATTGAATTCGATGCCACCGCTTCCAAAAGTTTCGTAAATTTCCAATGATTTGTTGTTGTAATTTGGTCACCGGCGCAAGTGGCCTACATTTGGACCATTTGTTTCGTCTTTATGTCGATGGTAAGTAGATCGTCGACAATACCTAAGGGTTTGAATATGCGAGTGTAATATTGCATATACATAGGCAGTTTCGATTTTGATCGAACAAAAATAGCCTAAAAGCAGCCTAATTTGTTGATTAATACAAATATCGGAAATGTTTTTGTGCAGTGCCTCCCAAACAGTAATTGATAGATTTGATAAATTCGCGAGAGACTTGGTAGTACTGGGAAAAAACTATTAATGTGAATGATGCTCACCTAATAGTCAAAGGTAAAATTTTGCTGTACATTTCTACTGATGTTAAAAGATTTGAATATACAATTAGTGTATTTATTTACAGGGTAGGCCGTGCCCACCTTGCCCACTATGACGAGCCGCCACTGGTACAGGCGTAGTTTGAGTTTCCGGTATTCCCAATAATCGCCACATCTCGCTGAACACTTCAGCCTCGAAGTTTCGGTCTTGACCCGAATGTAGCTCACAAAGTACTCCATATCGATAGACCCAAGTTTCGATGAGCTGTTCTGCCACCGTTATCGCTTTCTGATTGGTGCAGTTATGCATTTGCATATAATCCGGTCTCTAATCATAATAATTGAAAAGTGGATCAACTGGAAACGCGATGAAGTAATCACCATAAGAACCATGGATGAAGACACATCACCATGTTATGTTTTTATCAACCATGAGTTTCGTCGAAAACTAATTATTTTTTCTGCATTAATATGTTATGTACCTACATAGTAGTATGATGATCACAAAAAAAATACTCAATCATATGCTATTTATCTTACTGTCCATTAAAACTCTCAATGCAACGGTTAAAATATGTGTCTCAATAATTATATGAATTATGGGTCACAAAGGGACCTCTGTTTTATTTATCCAATGCTCAACCTCATTAAAACTGGCCCATAAAATCCCTTCGCATCAAGGCCATAGTTCCTTGTTCATATTGAACAATTCCCATTTTATATCATTGCATTCAAACTTTAATTAATTGACGCCGAAAAATTTCACACTCCATTTTTCCAACACCCCCGCCCCATCCACTTCTTTCACTGAATTCGCAAATCGAAAAGTCGTAAATTTATTTCAGTTGAATGATGATGAGAATTACTCGCTGTGAAGAAGGGGAGTGTATATTAACTCGATTTATTTGTTATTTGTTCATTTGTTGCAAAATGGAGTGTTGGGGGGAGGATGGTATTATAAATTGCAACAGACGACGAACGAAATTAAAATTTCAACCCTTCGTTGAACGTTCGGTGATGTATTTATTGTGAATTAGGGCTGTGTTCAAATGGATAGGATGGAAAGATTTGATCGTAACACAACATGGCATTTTTTTTTATTTAAGGAAATGTCCATCCCAGTGAACGAAAACTTACTGACTGTTGTTGGGTTGGCTACGATATCCCGTCCATCATATTCCGGTTTTTCTAAATCCCGACATTCATTATCCCGCTATTTCTAAATACCACCAATTTAAAATCCCGCTTAGCTGAAATCCCGTATAATCAAAATCCCGCCAACTTAATATGCCGCCATTTCAATAACCCGCTAATTGAAAATACCGCTTTTCAATATCCCGTCATAGAAGATAAGTATTCTCTAATATTCGCGCGGGCGATTTATGAAAGAATACTTACGTTCTAAAAAAACGGCGCCATCATATTTACCGTTAAAATAATGGGTCTCCTCGCATGGGAATAATTACTTCTCGGAGACCCACAGACCAGGTGAACTAATTTGAAAAATAGGTGGCCTGGTCTTTCGGTAGTCGAGACTTGAGTATCCCATGTATGACAGTCTGGTTCTGTAGGGGCTAACAGAAAGTATCGAATTAACTCCTGGGAATCAGAGAACTATCGATTTTTTTAACAATGAAAATAATTTTTGGCGGTATTTTTACGGGACTATTTCACAATATACATACTAGCGGTATTTTAAAACCGCGGGGTTTTTAGTGGGCGGGACTTTGATGTAGCGAAATATTGTAATGACGGGATTCTATATTGGCGGGATTTTTAAGTGCGGGATTTATTTATGTCGGGATAATGTAAGACGGGATTTTTTTGTAAAAGGCGGGATTACGAAGAGGCAGGATTTTGTTTTTTTTTTCGGGATTATGTAGGTATTTCCGATAATGTTACTGTATAGTCTGCTTGCGGCGGGTCGAATCACACCAGGATAGCCTACACAACCCGCAGGCTCTGCGCATCAAGATTATTGAAGAGAGTGAAGCCCGAAAAAGCGGTGTTGCACCACCGGACATCACGTCACGTCAAACCCGGACGGCGATTTCCGAAAAAGAATAACGAACCGAAAGCGAACCTGAACGCGAAGGCGAATGAACATTGTAAAAGACCAGGACACTTAGTGTAAACAACACCAACAGTGGAAAGCTAGCAAAAATCAATTCCCGCAGAATGCCGAAAACATCTGTTTGAGTTCTAGTGATAGTAGTGGGCAATTCGGAGGGAAATGGTACCTCGACAGCGGGGCGACGTGGCATCTTTGTTGCGACCCTGACTACTTTAGTGAGTTCTGCGAATCAACAAATAGTGATTTGAGATTGGCCAATCATGCGTCCACGTTAATTACCGGAGAAGGTAGGTAGGACTTTACGAATAAATTTTCCGGCAAAACTAAAAACGTTTCGTTGGAAAAGATATTAGAGAGTTTTACACTAACGTAAAAACCACCGTATACGTAAAACAAATTTTACAAGCAAAAACACCCGCGCGAATAACACGTAAAACTTACACGAGAGTTTTTAACTAATGTTATGACAACTAAAAATCGCGACCCGACAATTTCGACTGTTTAGAGAACATCAACTATACGGAAATATACCCATGCCTACTTGGGACATGCAAAATTATGATATACTGTTACGTATACGGTACGCAAGCGAATTTTTATATGGAATGTCAAATTATGTCGTACTATTTCCAACGTCTTGCTAAAACTCTCTAATGTGTGTGCCTGACCTTCGCAATAATTTGATGTCGGTCGCAAAAAATGGGAATCGCGGACTTGCCGTTCGTTTTGAAAAAGAAAGCCGTTGTTTCGGATATGAATAGACGCATTGTGTTATGTGTAAGCTATATTACATCAGCGAAAATAATGGCAATGCACATTCTGCAGCGACGGCATCCACCTCGATGGCAACAATGGCGCTCTGGCACAGGAGATTGGGGCTCGCAAATGTCAAAGATATCATCGCTAGCAGTCGTAACAAAGTCGTGCTAGGAATGAAATTGGAGTCAACGTCATCTGAGTTGAAGTGCGACACCTGTATGCAGGGGAAAATCGCAAGGAAGCCGTTTCCAAAGAAGGCAAGTAAGAAATCCGAGTTATTGCAAATTATACATACATATATTTGTAGTCCGTTGAGAAGCCATTCTATGGGAGGAGCTAGGTATTTCACACTATTCGTGGACGATACATCTAGATCGTCTGAGGTCCGATTTCTGAAGTTGAAAGATGAAGTCGTGCAAGTCACCAAAGATTTCATTGCACTCGTCGAAAACAAACTGGTAAGTCCGTGAAATGCATCCATTACCATAATGGAGGCGAATATATAAGTTGCGTGTTCGACGATTATGTGAAAGGTTGCGGAATTACATAATCCCGAGCGAAACGGGATCGCAGAAAGAAAGAATACAACCCTCCTAGATATGGCGAGATGTATAACGCTCCCATCAGATTTGTCATCTTCTTTTTGGGCCGAGGCGATTTTATACCGCTAGCTATATTCGTAACCGCCGGCCATCGAAAAGCCTAGACAGAAAGACGTCTTTCGAGTTGTGAACAGGGAACGTCTTCAATGTAATTAACATTCATAGTATTTGGAAGCCGGATTTATTACTTGAACCGAAAACCAGACACAGAAAAATGTTACCCGAGAGGTGAACCAGGAATTTTCCTTGGCTATGCCGAACGCAGCAAGGGATTTCTGGTTCGGTCAATCATGGAAAGAGAGTTCTCATCAGTCATTCATGACCTAAATTTCACCGACCGAAGTGAATGCCGATCCAGTAATCGTGCCAAATCGCTGTAAGTATGCGTCGAAGATCTTGTCAATACGGACTTGAGAATTGATGATACTTCGAACTGGTAAATTTTTCGACCGATCCATGTTTCTTCCGAAGCTAAGAAGCTCAGGTGGAATTGATTACATCGTTGATGGTGATGTCAATGGTAGAGACGAGGAGAATGCCAACGAAAAGGATCGCGTGGAGGACGACTTTGACAATGAGGTTTTCGAGGATGCAACGGGCGAAGATATGAAAAACGCTTCCAGCGACATTGTTGGCGAGAATCTGAGCAACGACAGTCCTCCGAGAAGAGGTCGAGGTATACCGAGTATAGTTCGAACTGCTTCCAGAGGATGACCGCGAGAAATCTATAAATGCAACACAGAGTCGCGTGAAGAAATTGAGGAAACATTCCTGTTGGAAATTCCGATGAAACAGCCCATGTCTGGGTCAGATGCTGGGGAACGGCTAAATGCAATGGTGAGTGAAATTACTTCTACTATAAAACACAAAATGCGGTTCCTTGTACTTAGATCGTTCTGAGAATATTAAAATTATTGGATCGCGTTTGCTCCAGTTGCGCGAATAGCTCCATTTGTCTACTGACATCCTTTGGCTGCACAAAATTCTATGAAGATACGGCAGTTTGACATCGTGACAGCATTTAAATGGGATTTTAGAAGGGGAAGTGGTGATGGAACCGGTTAAGATGTTGTCTGAAATTATGCAACGTATTATCGCCATCGAGAAAAACAATTCAACCGGAGTTGAAGCGCGCAAAATGCTTTCTAAATTAAAGGACGGAGACAAGGTTTGCCACCTGAGAAAATCACTGTACGGTTTAAAGCAGGCCGGTAGAAGCTGGTATACGAAATTGGATGGACGCTTGAAAGAAATTGGAGCAGTTCCGACAATCTTCGATCCATGTTTGTTTCTAATTGGTTTCGGAGTTAAATTAACTTTAATCGCGGTTTATGTTGATGATATTTTGGTAGCCTCGAAGAACGACAGAATGCTCACTAAGATCGGACAGGAATTGTCGAAACAATTTGAAGTCAAGGATTTAAGCCGGGTCGATTATTGTTTGGGCATCAAATTCGTTAGAGAAAATGGCGGAATTGCAATCTGTCAACGTTGTCATGAAAATTACATCCTCCAACGTTTTGGTATGAAGGATTGTAAGCCCGTGAGTACGCCTCTCGCCAATGGCAACGATCAACCTATACTAAGATTAGGCACTCCTTATAAGCGACCGATTGTTTTTTTGTAGCCTATCAGAGCCCATCTTTATGAATGTGTTAAATTTCTTCTATCCATGCACAATCATATCGAGAGAAAATTACAGAACAGAGACTGATATATAATCCATCATAAGAACATATAAGTATGACAGAGAAGAAAAACTGAACAGAGCGCCAACTGAACGAAAATGTTTCGTTCAGTGTCCATTTACTCTCAATTTCGCTTTCGGGGACCCGAAAATGTCCGATCAATGAACAAATAGATAACCTCACTTTCTTTTAAATTATTGTTTGTGAAAATGTATGAGGTCAGAAAACTAACTAATCATAGAAATTAGATCTTTACATGAATCTACTATGTATTGATATAATTGTTACAAAACATTTCAGTCAATATTGAAATTTAATTGGAGCCAAAACACTGGCTGAGAGCAATTTGCACTTCGCTCTTATCTGCTCTGAGCAAAGCCGAAGCATTGACAGCAACGAAGAAGATGTCAACTTGGCGTGTGTTGATGTGTAACCTAAACGAACAGAGTGGTAAACGCAAATACGCAAATCATTTTCAGAAAACCGCAAAAACCTTTCCTGAAAAATAGCGTAATTCAGAAACATGGAAAGGAACTACAAAGAGGATCAACAAAATGAAATAGAGGCACTTGATTCGATCTATTGCGGCGAAATGGAGAGTGAGTAACATGATCTATTGGGAAGAGGTCTTTGGTGTAATGGTACATTTTCTTTACAGTTTTACAATCGGAGTCTCTTCACAAGTTCAAAATCCCCATCGCCACGGAAGAGTATAATGCCGCCGAGGATAATGGCCCGCCGAGGATAATGGCTTAGCATGCAGTCTTGTCTTCACATAAACAGAAAAGTACCTGGATGAAGCGCCGGTTGTTGAAATTGAGGACACGCGACAATTTCGAAGAAGACTACGAAGCTCGTTTGCTGGAACACATCAAAACTACTATCGAGGAAAATATTGGTATGGAAATTATTTTCTCTCTGGTGAGCGAGCAGTGCACAAGAGTGGCTGAACGTGCGATGGGATGAACACAAAACGCGACAAGAGGACGAACGTGAACGCAAGCTCCGCGAACAGGAAGAAGTCGAGCGGAAGAAATTCGAAGGCACACATGTTAATGTCGAAACGTTCATGAGTTGGAAGCTGAAATTCGAGGAGGAAATGGGCATTGCTTTGAAACGCGAAAAGGCTCTAAAGCAGTGGCGGCTCTTCAGGTGAAGTAGGTGAAGAGCCCAGCCCCTTCACTACAAAATATAATATGAAAATGTCCTCTAATACTATTATTTTAAAAATATTAAAATTTAGCTTCTAACAATAAACAACTCCTCAATAAACAATCAATGAAAACCATAATCAAAATGTACATAAAATACATATTTTGTATATCACAAACCGAAATTTTTCTACTTCAAATTCAGCAGTTCGTCCCTTGCCCTTGCACAGCAAAATTTTTCCTATCCATAGAAAGATTAACAAGTGAAGAGGTAATCGTGTCTCAGCTCCACGCCTGCACTTCAGATACACGATTCTACTGCAACAAGTATTCAGCACGAAATGTGTACACTGGATTTTCTTAGCAAGTGAATAGCTTTTTGCCTGGTATGTACCTGATCTTCACTTCCGTATCGTATGAGGTGATTCTTTGCGATTTCTCTTGTGTTTTTAGTTGATGCAGAATTTTATTTGCACCCTAAAGCAAAACTCTGAAGACCCGTTGGACACATTCGAGCGAAAGGTTCTCCGAAGAATCTTCGGGGCCGTTTGCGAATGTGGTGATTGGTACATCCGGTACAACCATGAGTTGTATCAGCTGTATGTTGAGCAACATATGCCGAAAATCGTGAAATTGCACCAAAAAGGAACGCGCATCGAGTGGACGGAGCCACATTGCGTGGACGACCGAGAGCTAGATGGGACCAATCAGTATGTGGGGACGCTCACCAGATGGCTTCTGGAACTGGAGGACAAGGTCGCGTGACCGCGACAATTGGAGGTCATCAATCCAGGCGTCGGGATATCGGGTCATAAAGAAAAAGAAGAATCTCGTGGCGATCACGGCCTAATGGTCGGCATAGGAAATCAGTTCTGTTCATTCGGGAGGTATTACGTGTCCGATGTAGATGATGAACAGAGTGGGAAATAGCACCCCACTAATTGGAATGCGTAATTTGATTCTCCTAACCTTAGAACGGTTGTCTCGAAACTCGATGAACGAATATTTCTACCAACTAAATAAATCTTTTCTACAGGAAAATGCATATTCAGCAATTTTGCGATAAGTGGAGTGCACTGTAGAGAGTAACGTAATGAGAAGATCAGATTCAATGAAATTTTCTTCTCTCAGGGCTTGAGACGATAGGTCCTTTCTTTCAGATTTCTAAAAAGACATGTGTAGGCAGACACACAAAAAGGCAGCCGTCTGGTGAGCAGGCGTCCATGAGAAGAAATGTCTTCTGAAATTCTTATGAGATGAGCTACATGTCCAACATCGGGAAACTTTTGCGATTGCAATGGGTGGGACATGTACGATGGATGGAAGACGATTGCATGCCTGATTACAGCAATCATGATTACATCATTCATCAAAGTATTGATCTTTATTATGTTATCACTAAAAATAAAATTAAATTTAATCTGTTTTTATATTTATTTTATTTTATAAATTATATTCATATTTTATATTTTTAACTATAAAAATCAAAAATCAATTTGATAGTGACATCCCACTTACATCCTTTGCGGCTTTTTAGTGGAGGTTTGTATCATTTTAATTTACTTTGCAACGATATTTCAATGGAAAGCTCCGGATTTGAGTTCAGCACACCAAAAAAACATGAGCAATGATGAAAAAAAATTCCCCACCACATTATAGGGAGTTTAGACTGCAGACAAGGATCATTAAATCTACCTTATTTATTGATAAATATGCCATTAAAATGCCATGTTTTTCACTATTTGACTTAAGCTCACAAAGAAATGAACGTTCGAAAATAATTAACGTTTATTTTCGTTTCCCGCCAGAAGATTAAACGAAGTGAACGAAAAATGTCACACATAGGGCAGCCCTCGTCAAGTTTTTCTGCTAATTCGGGATGGTGGCAGCCCTAAATTTGCCAAATGTCTCACCAATACATCCATAAAAGCAGGCTAAGCTACCAATACATGTCCAAAGATGGGCTAATCAGCTGATTCCGAACTAGGTCCATCCCACTCACTCCAATGGAATTTTTCCCTTTAAAATATGCCAAATATGTGTGCGGCTGAGAATGCTGCATCCCTTTCTACGAAAAGTTTATATGGAGTGCCACCCCCTTGCCAATGGTCTTAAATTGACAAGCAATGAGAAGAATGACGAACTGATTGGGGCGCATAATTATTTGGCCTCAACTACAAGGCCGGACATCAGTTATGCAGTTTGTTATCTTCGGCAGTTTAACAACTGCTATGATCCTGAACATTGGATTGCTGCGAAGAGAGTCCTTTGGTACTTGAAAGCTACGATTAATGTTTGACTTTCTTTTGGTTGTGGCTCCCATTCCGTGAAAGGCTACGTCGATGCGGACTGGGGTAGGTGCATTGAAAACCACATATCTTATTCAGGATACGTTTTTCTCCTGAACAATGGACCGATATCGTGGGAAGCTAAAAAGCAGCGAACAGTAGCTTTATCCACGACAGAAGCCGCGTATATGGCTTTGATCGAAGCAAAGAAGGAAGCTGAATAATTGGATGGCCTTCTGCAAGAGCTGGGCTTCAATCAACTAGCTGACATCACGATCTTGTGACAATCGCAGCGCATTCAAATTGGCAAAATGTTTTCCATGTTTTCCATGGTAGGAGGAAGCACATTGATCTTCGTTATCATTTTATTCGGGATGTACTCAAGGACAAGACGATAAGCATCAATTATGTTCCCATCGAAGAACAGGTAGCCGATATGTTGACCAAGGGTCTTATCAACTCAAAGCACGAGTGGGGTGTTAACTCGTGTGGACTGCACGAATGTACAAGGAATGCTTGCTCCATTGCCGTCTTAAGGGTAAGTGCTGGGACTGTACAATCATACTAAAATCCAGTGGCGCAACATCCAGCAACTTCACTCGGGGCCCTCCCGCCAACTTCTTGAGTGGGCCCCCTACACTAAGAAAAAAGCAGAGTGAAATCAATCGAAAAGACTCTTGAGGGTAGATCCACACTTTCCAGTCATCAGTCACAGTAATTTTCCATACAAGTTGACAGATTCTCAGTTAATTGATTGACTGACAATATGTCAATTTGTATGGGAATTGACTGTGACTGATGACTTAAACGTGTGGATCGACCTTAAACCAATTCATTTGAAACATGATTTTGATGTTACAGTGTTTCTACTAAAAAAACGTCGTACTTAAAATAACTTTGCTAAGAGCTACTTTGACTCTTTGCATTCTTATATTGAGAGTGTGTGAGGTGTTCGTTGGCGTTCTTGTAGTAAAGTTTATGAAATTAATCATTTCATAATTTTTTTTTATATTTTATAATGAAAACGCTCACGCTCGGTGTTGACGAGTGTGTGAGGTGTTGGTGATATTTAAGCATGGTAAATTACCTTTGCTTACAATGGGATTCAAACCCCTCGAACCTATGATTTGAAAACGAGCCCCCTTTCTACCCAAATGGCGCACACATATTTTTTTTTGAATTTTCTTTCTGTCAAAACCGGAGAAAATTTATGTATTTGACGGAACGCTTCGTGTGTGTTATAACTTGCTAGACAATTGAAAAAAGCGACACGTTATTAATTCAACTCTTTGCCTTGTTTCATCTTTAAATTTAAGTGTGCTCTAATTTAAATCTTTCAATTTTAAGAGATTTTGTACTTAATATTAAATTCAATACAGCAATCTTGGCAAGGCTCCTTTTAAACCAAATGTCGCCTCTGAACCACAGCCCTAATGACCGTGTGTATACCGCAAGCAAGATAAAATATTGTAGTCTTCAACGTCATATACAGGCCGTACTAACTAGTTTGAACTAAGTTTAGTACCAAACTATGTTCGTGTTTGACAGTTCATGACAAAGTGGATTAGAATTTAGTCCGAAAGTTTAGAAAAGGTACTATCACCAAAAATGTTTTCAGATAGTTTATTTGCAGAGGGACCTAAAAAATCTTTTTGCCCATATGGTACTTGACAAGGAGTCGGATTACAAACCGTGGCTACAGTTACAGGAAATATCGCAGCCATGTCATTTGAGGATCCGGATTGTCTCATGAACTTTCAAAGATTTTAGGACAATGTTAAATTTGTTTATCTAAGGGACCTGGTTAAAGAGGAAGAATCAATTTATCATTTACTTTGAATTTGAAAAGTGTATATCTCTTCTTGTCCACAAAAAATATATATGTCGGAGTTTCGCAGTCGTGCTGTTTTTATGGTTCGAGAAGTCTTTCATGTGGCTTTTGGGCCCCTAAATCTTTTGGGCCCCCCGCCACGCGTGCCCTGCGGGCCCTTATGCGCCGCCCCTGCTAAAATCTCGCAATCAATACTACACATGGGAACTAATATGCCACTTCATAACTTCCGTGTAGATCGATGTGACTAGTATTTTCTGTTTTTAATAAACGTGATTAATTTCATCGTAATATTTTATTTCGATCGGTCCACTATCTGTAAATCCCTAACATTTTTTATTTATTTTAAAATTAATTTAAACCTTCATAATTTTTCCAAAAATCTTATCTAAGATTTCAGATAACCTTACACTTGTGGTTATTTTTTTTTTTGTACTGCATATTTTCTAATATTATCCCCGTGTGAACCATGCCTAGGACTCCAACACCTAAAACCCAATTCCAAACAGGCATAAAATTCGCGAAACAAAAATCAACCGAAGAAGAAGAAGAAGCAACAAAATGTAATAATATTTTTCCTTTAATGCTTATTGCTCTTTTCTTGGCGTGTTTCTTTTCACCTCATTAACTGATATTTAAAGTCAACAGAAATTTATTATTATTTTGACGGGAAACCTTGGATCTTGGAAGTCATTCGACCCGCAAGTCTGTGCAGTAAATGCAAATTGTTTGTTCAATTTTCAATACATAGTACGAGTATGTTTCTGTGCTGTGTCCTCTAGCTAAGACACAGAGTCATCGACTTCACGCGAAAGAATTAAGTTAGCAGTTAGGTAGGTATACAACTAGGTGCTTTGCTTACAAAACCCGTGTATGTAGGTATGTTTGCATCATTTAAGAATGGCAAACATTATGAACGTCTTAACTCTTATAAGGTAGACGTACATATTCCTCCAATGTAATTACAACACCCAGCACCTTGTGTGTGCCGGCAAGAAAGTCCATTAACTTCTTTTAATGGCAATCCATAAAGTTGAGTGCCAAGTACGAGATGGACTTATTGTTATTATTGGAGAGAGGGTTGATGGAAAACTGGAAAACTTGTTGTTACTTTTAAAATGTGAAGTTCTTAAATGGGCTCGACATAACGACGAGGAACCAACGCTGCCCGCCGACCGGATTTTACATTTTTAGATTTCAGGAAGTTGAACAGGAAAGGAATGAGAAAGGTCGTATTGGCAATAAAAACGTAATGAACTGCAACAAAGATTATATTCATAAGAAAATCGAAAGTGGTTTATTTTAATGGAGGGTAATATTTATTCTTAATGTAGGCGACGCGACGGTTAGCCCGGTCACGTTTCAATACTTTTAGGGTAAATTAAATGGGACAGGGAGATTGGGTCGATTTTTATGTAATTTAAATGAATATATCCAATTCCGTAGAGTAGGTATTCAATGAATACATATTTTAATATTTTTTTGTTAAAACTACGTTAAATGAAACACTCATTTTGAAAAAATGTTTTTTTTTCAGCCGATAGTGCATAAGTTAGGGTGATATCGTATTATTTTCTACAATAATCTCATGGTTGTTCCTCTTCTAACATTTCAACATTCACCATGCACCAACCACTATCCTGAAGGCGTTAATTATTCTGTTTCACTATGTCTTACCCATGCAAAGACCAACATTCTCGAATGTAATTACATTGGATTGAATCATGCCAATTAATATCTAAAATTACTAACAACACCATAGCAATCTGATAATCGCTCAGTATCCACCAACACGTATGATTAGTTAGCCGCCCCTATGTGCAAACTAATCATACGTGCAATTTACATTTATTGGAATCGAATAATAAACGCCTTCGATATTTGGTAATCGAATCCCGTTGAATTCAGAATTGTTGCCTACGAATGCGCGTTCAGCCATCTAGCTTCTGGCATATGAGTATGAGTATCCATCCAATCTTTCGATAGTGGAATGATCTGGTAATTCAATCAGAAGCTAATTCGAATTAATACACGTTCACTGGGGTTGTTATTTCGCACAGCAATTAATGTTAGTAATCGTGTGAGATCTCGCAGGAGATTTTCAAATTGTTTCCTAGCTCAAAGGATATCAAAGACTATTTAGGCGTGTTAATACCATATAGTTTCGCGCCGTATGCTATCAAAATTTAATAAATCATAGTTGAAGCCCTAATTTCGTTTGATTCGGTTTCGGCTGCATAATGATAAAGAGATAAATTTCAAATTCTCAATATACGTTACTAAACTTACCATCTTTTAGTAGAATTAACGCTTTGTTGACTGCATCCACTAGGCATTTATCAAACTCCGGATTGCCGCGATTGCATTTGTCGAAAGTTGGAGCTGTAATTTTGAAGAATAAATACTTGTACAAAAAAAATTAATACATTAGGCATTATAACGTAAAAATACGTCTTGTTCTAGTCCCAGTTATTTTTCGATTCCCCGGTCATTCGATATTTTCCACGGTGAAATGACCGGGCAATCGAAAAATAATACATAAAATGGCCGAGAAAAATTTTGGAACCATATTCGGATTGTAGCTTATGGAATTCCCCATCATTTCCGACATGTTCCACGACAGTAAGCATGCATTTTCACTGAGAAAATCGCAGCGGACAAAAATTTCATTTCATTCCGCCCGATGTCTATCCAGACCTTAAAACGGGCTCCTCGGGGAAAAATGGCCACATGCAAATTTCTCTTTCCATCATGGCTGCATTCAACAATCGGATCATTCAGGTAATTTTTACATACATAAATGTAAATGGTGGAGTGGGGTCTGTCAGACCCCAGGACAAAAATGTTCCTAAAAGTTTAGTTCGGGCTTTCAGGTTACTTTTTTTCAGCTGTGGGGTCTTTGGCTGAAGTTGTAATAAAAATACGTGAAATTCGGATTCCAGTTTTGAGTTTGTAAAAAAAATAATTAAGTGTTGCTAAATTTGTGGGTAATTTCAAGATTGTATGGAAATTGTGCTGTTGTTATGACCTAATAAAGGACGTAATCTAAGATAACGTCTAATAATTTAGGCCTGAATTGATGATTTATACCACGAAAGTGACATAAAGCAAGGGAACTCAAACATCTGGTTGCTAGATTAGATTGTTAAGGGACATGTACTGTAAAATTTGTGGGACCATCGCCATGTGCCTATTGTGCTATAACCCTAGCCAAAAGTAAAGAACTACGTCTGGTAAAAACGGTCGATCGTAAATCCTACAATAAACATCTCTTAACTTGGCTGACTGTATCCGAAGCGAAGGTGACTGTAGCCGAAACTACAGAATCAACAGCTTGAGTCTTGTCTAAAGGTACGTTGTCCTCGACACGACTGCATCGGCTCTAGCGACAGCGACTCGCTCATTTCATATAAAAACTCGTTTTTAGAATGACAGAAAAATGAGTTTTTATATGAAATGAGCGAGTCGCTGTCGCTAGAGCCGATGCAGTCGTGTCGAGGACAACGTACCTTAAGGTCGGAAAAATGAAATGCTGCAGCTGTATACGCCAGCTCTTCAACTAGTTTGTTGCCCACAGCCGCAATATAAATCAAACGACGAATCCAAGACAGCTTTACTCTCTTTTTAGATCCCAATTTACTCGGCACAATACCTGTACAAGTCTTATCAGTCTGCAGTTTGACCACAGTCCGTGTAACAAAGATTTATTTGGTTTAATTGTTAAATGTGGATTACCCGTTTTGCATGTAATGTAATATAACATTTTTATAAGTAGTCTTCGCGGACCACTTACACGCCTCTCACGGAACCACCTTCGGTCCAAGGATCATCTGTTGGGAACCAGTGATTTAATTTGAATATAAATACACCGGGGGTTAAAAATCTGCTGAGAAGCATAGAATGTGATTACTAGTTATCCGAGTATAAGCTATAACCTAGCATACGCGTAGCCAGGGGGTCGAATGAGCAAAATACTACCATCGGAAATAGGATGCAATCCTGCCCAACTTCGTTAAAAACTTTACTGTGAGATTGCGTTCTGGGGAGGGTTACCTAGGATTCCCGATGTTATTGTAGAAGCGTAGAGGAGCAGCTGGGTTGAGCAGCTAGAGGAGCATCTGAAGCGCTTGGGTTCCTATTTGGAAGAGGAAAAACAGCTTCAGAGCTTGGGCTCCTTTTTTAAGGAAGAGGAGAAGCGTGTATCCCTAAATGTCTCCAGCCGACTGTCGGATATTATTTCTTTCTATGGATGCTGTGGATGTGAGATAAGAGGTATGTATGTATGTTTCGGCAGGCGATGCGATCCTGTAGAACCAAGCAAAGCCAGAATTCAAAACGGACATTGATCTCGCAAGTAGAATATGCAGTCCAAAAGCCAAAAAGCACTGACTATAGACGAGCTACGGTCTGAAAAGCAGAATCGGAGGCCTGTTGAATGTAATCAATCAGATTCACCAGTAAAAGTTTAAACACGTTCAGGGGCCAGTTTTCGTTAAATGGTGCAGAAAATCATTCTCGATTGTCCTTTTCTAAAATTTAACTCTGAAATTAAAATAAAACAGGCGCGACTGTCCAACAATGGACTTAGGCTGCAGATGTGTTAGTGACATCCAATTCCCAAGGTCCTAACTGCCTTTTTGTTGAAGTGTTGAGGTCAACAGCAGACTCAGCAGTGTTATTTTCCCCCATCAATCTCGTTTAACATCTGAGTGATATCATAGTTCGTCACAAGAGGCGCGAGTTCGAAAAACACCATAGACTGAATTCGTTCACGGTGAGTCTCGAACCCATGACTCTGTGCACAGTAACATTACACTAGCCAAATTTCGGGCTTGCCCCCCCCCCCCCGCTGACCGAAATCCTGGCTACGTCCATCACTGAACTACCTAATAACAACTATTGAAGGCGGAATCACATTACAACTTGAGTTGAATGCACCTATTCAAAAAGAATAAATTAAAAAGAATAAATTAACATTTTTTTCAAATTATGTAAATGCACAAAATTTTAAAACAATGGCAAATTTAAAAAAAAATCTGCTCCTCTAAATATGTTGCCCAATTGGAAAATTCGGCTCTAAATGCCAAATGAAAAAGCCGGACATGTCCCCTTAAGGGGACCTTTTTATCATCTCTAAGTACCTAAATATTGTGCGCATAAATTGATTTATTTTCTTTAACACTCTAAAGTTTATCCTTTCTCCTATTCTAAGGGAATAACATGAATAATTGTTTTTATTTCTATATCAACGAATAACAACAGGTTTGCATGAAACCAGTGTCTTGTCTTTCAATTACATACATTATGTATACAATACCATAACCACGGTCAACTAAAAACACTGCGAATAAACCCATCATTTTTGTAATGAAGCATGGTATTCAATTGCCAACTACCAACCAACTGTTATGTATGACCTTGATCTTGAAGATGGTATGATGTGCATCACTGCACAGCAAAGTGTAAGTTAGGAACTCGGATTTATAATGAGTTTCATGGTGAATGATGTAAATAATGTTTAAAAAAATATATTTGCGGTTGTTAACAAATTTGTTTTCTTGCGGTCACAATAAAAATAGGTGTTATTAAGACTTACACCTTGTCAAAACATTTAGTGAATCTTTCCGAGAATACATTATAAATGTCAAATGACACACGTTCGTGACATTGAGCATTATTATTAGTTGGAGAGATGTAGAAATATATTCAAAATTAATTGTTATTAATTAATTTCTTTAGCATGCATAATTTATTTATCAGTTCGATAGTGATAGTGACAAATTCGCTGTGTTTTTTGTTAAATTATAAGTTTTCTGTAAAAAGAAATTGTATTAAAATTTCATTTATTCCGTGACCTTATGTTTAGATTTAAAAGATTTTATCATAATGTCTTAGGCGATTGTATATCTATTTATAGTTTAACTTTTCAGTCGATACTAGAAGCATTAAAAATTCAAGGGAAAGGCAAAGCACGAAGAAGGCCCATACTCAATGATTCCCCTATGTTTAGTTGTGGACAGTTAAAAAATAAACTGCCAGCTTAACCCTTGTGTTGCCAACCGGGTACCCGGGTACTCATCTTGATACGTTTTGCTAAATATTTTTTTTTTACAAAAAAAGATTGTCCAAAACCTTCTCGAATCTCCATGATTTGATCGTATTTGTATCGAAATTTCCATTCTACGTATTTATAGAAATATTTTAACACGTATGAGCCACCCGGGTACCCAGGTACCCCGACATAAAAACAATGATTTTCGTATCGAATATCGTATACATATTTCGAGTATAGGTATCATAAAAAAGTGTAAACTTTTCTACCTCTTACGTTTCTTTGATCGTTGGTGTTAGTTACCACTTCTATTACTGGCCTTCCTTAGTACCTTTCGATTTGATTTTCGTTCCATGATTTCGCATGACTTGCTGGTTGGAAAATCGCTCTCCTATCATTAGCATAGCTAATTCTTCCGAGAGCTGGCGTAGAAAAATTCTTCCGCCATTAGTTTTTTTTTTCAAGCATATCATTACTTTCATAGTAAGTAACGTACGTGGTACCGGCAGGGCCGTGGAGGGAAAATCCGGGCTCGGGGAGACAATGATTTGGTGCCAACCTCTTCCATACGATAAAAAATATGAATCGATGAAAATTTTTATTTGACATATCGGCCCTTAAACAAATTGTACAGTGGAATCTGTATAATTCGGCCTCTAATCCGGAACACCTCATAATCCGGCGTCCTCACTGAATCGGCTCAGTCTCAGTAATCCGGCAGTTTTCTACTAGTCCAACAGTTCTTAACCGGTGGTCCGCGGACCACTGGTGCTCCCTGAGGCGACCAAACGTGGTCCGTGAAGCCTTTGCTGTGGTTCCCTCATAATCCGATACGACAATTCTCGAATTTCACGCAGCTCAATCTTAACTTTCTAATAGAAACTTGATGGTTGGAAGCGGATGAGTGTCCGTTTTGACTGAGCAGGACAGCCTGTTTTCATTGAGATTTTGACTGTTGTACACTGTGTAAGATATTTAGTGCATTGTATTGGTTGCAAAAAGAAATGTGAGTGTACCTTATTACGATGAAATAAAATATCGTGAAAATTTGTTTTATATGCTTCTTTTTAGGTGACGAACGCAAGATGATTGCGATGTACAAGAAAACGAGGACGGCCGAGAGCTTGATAGGAATGTTCACTTTACGTGGAGTAGCTACGTGTCTTTATAGACTTGAGGGTTGTCATAATTGTAACTGAACATTTCAGCTGTTTAAGGCGATGAATATTTTGAAAATCTATTATTTTCCGGCCAGACCATGATGGTAATTTACATTGCTGAATTAAGATAATTAACCTATTATTAATCTTCGGTGGCACTTCTAAATAGGGTTCCGACAAGTTTCTGTTGGTACAACATGAACCAGCAATGCCATATGCAATTTATGTAAAAATTGTTGTTCTTTCAGTAAGAACTGTAAGAAAGGGCTTTATAATATGATAAACACAACTGGATTTAAAAATTATGAGCCATCTCTGAATGAAACAAACCGAAATATTGGGCAACACCCTTTACGAATATTAACCCTTTCCCGACAGACAGAACGTCTATAGACGTCCAATTTTGAGCATTTGACATACAAATCGTGTCAAATTTTGGCGTTGTGTCCGGCAATGAGTTAATGAGGTTTTGAAATTCGTTCAGACTTAGCAAAATCACACCCAGACTCCTTTGCAAGACGATCTCTGTCAGTCTACCTTTTCTGGATGATGGTCTTAAAAGCAGCAATATTCGTTTGGCGGAAAAGGTAAAATTGGTAAAGGTAAATTTAATTAATTCTATTAGTTTCCCTATTGATATTACCAAGGTGCGGTACGGTCACCGCAAGATGTAGTCTTCGGTACAAGATTTCATGATTTGAATCGTTCTTATCACAATTGCAATTTGGTGGTCCGCAACAACTAACGAATTTGATCAAGTGGTCCCTCATGTGCAAAAGGTTAAGAACCACTGTAACTAGTCTATAGACATTTGAAGAGTGCTTTAAAGCGGTCTTCTGTGAGATGAGATTTAAGTTCTTAGCTAAAATTATCGGTTTTTTTTTTAAATACAAATTATAGAAAAATAATAAAAAACTGATACCGGATAAGCCACTTGCCAAAAAACTGACAGAAACTGAATTCAATCGTGAAGCATTTTCACATACTAAACTCACCAAAAAAACGGGGTTGAAGGTATAGTTCATGTGTGATTTTTGTTTTCAAGTAGGTATATTTTGAAGATGATTCGATAGTTGATTGGCAAATTTTAAGGAACTACAGAAGCCAAAATCATTCTAAAATAAGTTTCGTTCGTTTTACGTGCATTTTTGGGTAACGAAACTTCATAGAAAAGCGACTGCTTAAAGGGTCGACTTTCTAGTATGAAGTTTCGTTACTAAAATCAGCCTGTGATGACAAAAAAAAAACTTTATTTTTGAATGGTCGTGCCCTTTACACAAGATACGCATAAAACGATATTGGTAGCCGAGTAGTCTTCTAGCATTTAGTTCTCCCTAGAAACAAATTATTGATTCCCTTATCCAAAAGAAATTATTTAGAAAATTTCTATTCTATTGAAGAAGTAAGATGCCAACCTATATTCGAACTTTGGTATCAAGAAAGCCTTGAAAATTTCGACAGTCATTCTCGATATGATAGGATAAGGATAGGTATGTATGTAACCGCCAATTCGCTACTACGCTTATTATTTTTTTCTGGATGAAGATTTTTCAAAGCTATGGTTCAATCTGTACCTCAACCCTTACAAAGGTTTTAGGAAAACAAGTCTGATACAGTTCACAGTTCTAACAAATGCTTGGGAAGCTCAATTCTGTAATTTATTAGCACACTCGCAGTGGCCCAGACTGTTGGTCGTTACTCTATTAAATTGTAAAATAATAATAATGTAATAATAATTAATATATCGGGGAAAGTCCTTCTAGAAAAAAATGTCGCTGTTCAGGGCTCCTATTTTTACTTCCAACACAATTTTTTTGAAAAATAGTACGCTACTGGATGAAGAAGTCGAAATTTCTTAATTGTTTATGAATAAAATCATGCATGCACTTTCGAAAGGCGAGGACAGATTGAATTTAGAAATTTAGTAACGAAACGAACGGAATAAAACAAAATTGCAAATCCAAGAGGTAAATCAGATCATTAGATACGAAAACATAGCTTGCAACGAAAAAAGCGACAAAAAAGATTATTCCAACACCTACTATAATCTAATAAAACTTGGACTAAATAACAATTCCAACATCTAATTGTACTAGTACTAAATATTTTTTCTGTTACATTTTTTGCCATTTTCGCGACCTGACATGAAAACTAAATGTCAGTCTTTGTTCCTACAATAGTTGTTTCAATTATGTAACCCTTTTGTAATATAAAAAAGGTATTATTTAACTTTTTTGTTATAATTATCGTATAATTAAGTTTTGTATTTATTGTTTCATAAAATTAGAACCCTGATGATGGTCTTTTGACCGAAATATATTGGTTCGAAACAAGAAAATACGACTTTTATTTCATCGTGGATCAACACTGGAGGATATACAACATTTTTCTCTGAAACGATCATGTTGATTTGTTTATTGAATATGATGATTCGGGCCCCTAGTTCTAAAAATTCAATAATAGACTAGGGGAGTAAGTTATGTATTGTTATGCAGAGTAAGTTATGTATTGTTGTTAAAACGCTAGAAACAATACCTATAAAGTTTCTTGGTTCGGGACCTCAAAATAGCGTGTATTTGTAAGAACGCTGAAGCACAACTTTTGTGTCAAAATCCGGGCCCCTTATGAAATCCCGGGCCCGGGGGGAATCACCCCGTTCCCCCCACCCTCTCTACAGGCCTGGGTACCGGCAATATTGTACTGAGAAGAATCACGGCATTTTTCTTCTTCGGAACATACGAGCAGATGTACCATCTATGTACCTCCAGGTCAAATCCAAAAAGCGTTGACAGTAACGGTCAACAGTTTAACAGTTTCATTTCTTGAGGAATACATTTTTTTTTTAAAGTACCGACGATAGTGAGATTCCATGATAACAATTTTCATTGCCACTCTCCTCCTCAGCGTTCGTTTAGTCGTCATCATTTTATTTTATTCGTCCATCGAAACTATCTCAGCAGTGACTGAATGCATGGCTTTTTCACGCCAACGCCAATAATTCAGTGCATGTTTAGGATTCGTTCTCTAAGCAAAACTACAGTCCATTCTTAACTTTCCTAGTAAACACAATGGAGTTTTAGCAAGAGTTTCATAGGGGGTACCGACGTTCATTATCCCGCGAATACAATATTCCGCCTGTTCCAAATCCCGCTTAATTGAAATCCCGTCAAATTAAAATCTCGCCAACTTAATATCCCGAAATTTCATTATTTCACCATCCACTAGCGGGATTTTAAAACGGCGGGATTTTTAGTGGGTGGATTACAATGGCTGGATTTTTACGTGGCTGGATTTATTAATGTCGGGATAATGTAAAGGGGGTTTTTTGTAAAAAGCGTTATTATGAATATGGGAGATTTTGTTTTTCGAGATTATGTAGGTATCCAAACACTGAATGAAAATTCTTACCGCTCGAGATTGGACAGTGATCTTTTTCTGAGGCAAATATACTGTAGTGTACATACATACATACCTCCCACCAAAAAAAAAGATTATGCAATGCGAGTCCTGTCACCATAAGCCCATAAATTATAAAATGTTAAACAATTAAAGTGAACAGGACACGCAATACGATCTTTTTCCGAAGAGTCATATATTACATATATGCATGTACACATGCGGCCTTAGTTCAATGTTGGATTGTCGCGCCTGTTATTTATTTATGTACACAAAACCCTTGAGAGAAAAAAGGATCTTTCCCAAAATAAGTCCCAGTGTTTTTAGACCACACGTGTCAAAGGAGTAATTTGACTCCTTGACGAGTTCATTCATGCATATTCATACATGGTCAATAAGATTTGTCGGGATATTTAATATATTGAGAAATGGGCGTATCCTTCTTGCACTCAAATTAGATACATTAGTGTAGATTTTAGTACATAAGAACAAAATTGTATAAAAGGACGAATGTAAAAGAATAAAGTTAGGATTTTTGAATAGACTTTACGCGTAGTAGTAGGCGTAAACCGTTTCAACACATCAACTCAGCTCCTCGATTGAGCAAGAGTTACCTCCTCCTCCTGGGGCATCCAAGAGTTGTGCTGGACCAAATTTATTAATTCCTCATTCTTTTAGGCAAGTTGCGTGAGGACCTCGACAACATTACAATACTGAGCGATTGGGACGTAAATGCACTCATTCAACGCTTATCAAAAAACAAATTGCTCTCCTCGTATTTAAATTTGGACAGTCGAGTTTCGTGGGGATATCAAGCATGAAAAGGGCATAACTTCAGCTGTACACATGTCCTAGAGAAGAGAAATAATTTTTTGGTCTTTTGTTCCTTAATCGGAACTTCAATTTATCATTTTATGAATAAATGAGAATAATCGGCCCTACCAGTATTCCCCAACGCGCAAAACCAATTCGGGGTGTTCCTGATTCTCACGGTCTTATGGTCGACCTAATAAATGCCAAAGTCAATGTGTGTATCGGGAGTACTCACAATGGACAATTGGGTCAACTATTTCGCTGCTATCAAGCAATTCTGTGATCCTCACTCCGTAAATAACCGTTAGACCGGATTGGTTTCTATAGTTTCCGTTTGTCGTTTGGATCTTCTTCTATTTACTCGATGTAGAAAAAATGACCAACGTTATACGAGTTGGCGGATTTTTTTTTTGCTAAAACCCGTCAAACTTGTGTGTTTGTTTTTATAACATCTGCATCGAAACTCATTGTTTTTTTTTAATTTTTTCTGGGAGGGCCTTAAAACCCCTGGGCCCCTCCCGTGGTTGCTCTGTGGTAAAAATTAAAGAACGCTCCGGACCCGAGAAGCGGAAGGAACTCACGCAATCAAATAGAAAGGGTAACTTGAAAAAGATGCACTTAAATTTAGAATGAAAATCCATCCTGAGTAGGAATAAAGTAGTAATAGGGATTCGAACATTTTCCGCACAACTTGGTTTGAAAGTGAACTTGAACTACGAAAAAGCTAAACACCAGCGGTGGTATGTCTCCTTTAAGAGTTCATTAGGTCGGCAAATGTGATCCGGCACTGTGAGAATTGCTTAAACTGTTGGAAATTGCGTTTAAGCTTTAGAGAAGCTTTTAAGCTTAAACACAATCGCAAGCACTTTAAGCAATTCGTAATATGTACAGGCAAACGTCCTAGCCGTATCCTAAGATATTAGATCTCACAAGATCCTTTGAGTTGAGCATTTAGATTTTTACATCTGCGCAAGAAATGTTACATTTGTTCATCATAATAAAAACTTGTAGAAATGCCGTAAAAAAATAGTTGTTAGAATTTGGTTGCATTGTTTCATGGATTTACTAGTTTGGTTCATAAAATAGTTAATTTATATTTTAAGTAAAAGTTTACATACGTAAATCAATTGCCGTAACTCCAATCACTACGAGGAGTAAACTTTGCATAATTATTTTCACAGGCGGCATTTTGCTATCCACTTTTTGGGTAATGCTTGTACTGTAGGTATAAAAAAAAAACTTTCTTTTTCACTTAAACACTCTTAAAATCGTCACAATCCTAGATCACGCACTTAAATACACAGTCACACAGAAATTACATACATTTCCAACCAAACAAGTTCACTACTTTTTCGTTTTGTATAACTTGCACTCACTTCTTTATCTCTTGCGAAAAAACGGGACACGGTCTTATCGTCAATACAATATATGGTCGCGCAACGGATCAATGCAAATGATATTGGTTCGAGCCGTTGCTAATATGGTGGTCTGAAGAATTGGCGCGCGAAATAGCCCCCATCCGATCGAAGACTGTCGATGTTATTACCTAATCGAATTCATTTTATATCGTTAACCCCCAGTTGGTCAAATAACAAGCAATAGTCCTCATATAGCTGTGTGTGTATAGTGGAGTACAAGAAGAACGAGTAGTTTGCCAACAAAATATCTTCAACTTCAACACTTACCATCTTTTCACAGTGAGTAAGCCGCCTCTTCTTGTGCGACATTCCATGGTAGTTATACGATTACAGTGTTTTTGTATCGCACGATTCAATGATAAATTTTGTTTGTTTGAAATGGTCAATTGCACGGACGCGACGGATAGTATATGGTTGTCGTTTGGGTTAATAAGTTTTAAGCCGAATACATCTTTCACTACAAGATAGGTACATTATACGTATTTCATAATTGATAGCTAAGTGGATAGATATAAATATACAGCATGTAATGGATAGTTAGTTTAAAACTTAAAATTGGTACTTATACCCGTCGTCGTCTAGTTGACCTCAACATATTTTCAGAGATGGACTTGGAAGCCAAGGATTGAAGTAGCGGCAGTATGATCAAATGTCAAAATAATATGTGCAATAATTTTTTCTCGAACATTCTGAAAAACTTATTTTCTAGAAGTCAATAAAAAATGCTTCGATGCTAATAAACGCTCTATACGACTCAAAATATCAAAAGACCTCTGGAGGCCTGTAAAGTTCAATTTTGAATTAGCCCAATAATATCGTATTTTCGTCGGGAAAAAAATGCGGAAGTTTATTTTATTGGAGCCGTAAGTGATGAACAAGGTGAGCGGTTTCATCAAGGCATAGAAAGGCTTGAGGAACGTTTTCAAGATCATTGGGATGCAGCGATGTTAGGAGATTATTGTTGGCGCTTACAGGAAGAAGACAATTCTAAACATGAGGAACATTGAGGATACAGGACTGCAATTGTGGCTGAAAACTTTCTCCTTATGTAGTGGGTTGAGGGGTTTTGGAAGCTTTGGTCATGTAGATTGAAATGCGGGAGGTTTCATATGCAAAATCCGCTACAACTGGTTGTTTGGGGCAGTTGCCGTCATCGCGCGGGATTTTTACCGTTATACAGACAGAGCTCACCAGATTGTGTAATTAAAAAATAGGGACATCAGCGACTGACTTAGTTTTTTTTTAGAAAGTGTAAAGTGAAGGTATTTGATGGTTTTTATGGCGGAAGTAATCTAATCGAAAACAGGCACGATCTACACCTTGCATCGACCTTGGGTTATAATTCGACCTGTGCCGTCTTTTGCCAGCTGTTTTCCATTGTGTTCTGTAAACGCCGTGTCAGAACTGTTCCATAATCTAACGAAATATATCTCAGCAATCGTTTCTATTTTTCTGATCATCAACTAAGAACGATCGGCATGTATGTATAGATATTTCTGAATATGCCCTAATGCATGGTATACCATATATGGCACGTTGCAAAATAGTTGCAAAGAATACCTTTAGTGACTTTTTTTGGTCAAAATCTCAAAAGAATCTGAAGAAAACATTCATATTTACTCACCAGTATTTTCCCTTTTCCAAACAACGGTAAATTTCGCCAATTTTTGTTTAGCTCTAAAGAATAGCTTTCAAAATTCCACAACAAATAACGTTCGTCCACTTTGACGACGCATAGACAATTTAAGGAAAGCTTTGAGAAGCCAAAATTGAATTTATGTAAAAGCTTGTTTTGTCTACTTTTGGAAAAAGTAAAAAAAAATCAAAAATTTAATAATATATAGGCCGGGTTTCTGATAGCTCTTATTGGGTGAATTCACATTGTAAGAAGTAACCGGACGGGTAAACTTGCAAGACAAGAACCATCGTATGATCATTTCACACTATCCGATCAAAACACGGACCGGCGAACAATAATCACACAGCAAGTATGTATAAATGTTGCCATGCACGCTCCAAAGTTAGTGTACAATGAAATGACGAGTCGACAAGATTAAAATGCAAGTAAAACACGCGATAATTGTCGTCGCAGAACGCCTGAACTATCGGTAGATGCAATGGGAGAATTCACATTGTAAGACAAAACCGGACGGGTAAACTTGCAAGACAAGAACCATCGTTCTTACAATCTGAATTGCACAATGCTTGTCTGCTGGCCACTACAAAAGCTCTCGCCGTCCGTTTATTAGCACAAACAAACACCCGGCGAGAGCTTTTGTAGTGGCCAGCAGACAAGCATTGTGCAATTCAGATTGTAAGAACGATGGTTCTTGTCTTGCAAGTTTACCCGTCCGGTTTTGTCTTACAATTTGAATTCAGCCAATCGTCTTATCGATCGTACGTTTCTTACGAAAGAAAAACAATCGTGTCACGATTTTGTTCTTTCGTAAGACTCACATTGTAAGAACGAGTCTTACGAAAGAAAAAAATCGTGACACGATTGTTTTTCTTTCGTAAGATCTTTCGTACGATCGATAAGACGATTGCATCTACCAATAGTTCAGGCGTTCTGCAAAGACAATTAGCGCGTGTTTTACTTGCATTTTAATCTTGTCGACTCGTCACCTCATTGTACACTATCTTTGGAGCGTGCATGGCAACATTTATACATATTTGCTGTGTGATTATTGTTCGCCGGTCCGTGTTTTGATCGGATAATGTGAAATGGTCATACGATGGTTCTTATCGTCCAAGTTTACCCGTCCGGTCGTTTTCTTACAATTTGAATTCAGCCATTCAGTACATGTCGGCTGATTAGTCTTATCGCGTAGAGAAGACACACACCATGTTTAGAAAGCTTTTCCATTGTATTGAATGGAATTTTTCTTTATTTTGCATAGCTACGCCATATTTTGCTTGTTTAAGCCATCATCTTAGATTGAGAAAATCATTGCGCACTTTCATCCAACAGCGTAAATAAGCAAAAGATAACATAACTATGCAAAATTAACAAAAAATCAATTCAATATAATGGAGAAGCTTTTTGAATATTGTGTGTGTCTTATCTGGGCGATAAGACTAACCATTCTATAAGATCTACGAGAGAATGGGCCTTGGACTTTTACAGGAATCTAGCCATGTACCATAGGTATATGGTACGCTATGCATTTAATGGTTAAAAAATCACAAAGTTTATCCTCCTATAAAACTACGATGAACAATAAATTTATTGGATTGATTTGAGCTCTTTATAGTGCTAATATTCAATGATTATTGGATAATTCTGAATTGACTCTATAAGGATGCTAGAAGTTTTCCGGAAAATGTTTTGAGGATTATTTATTGGATCAAAATCCTCCTTTAACCCTAAATTACTAACAATACGTAAAATTGACGTGTTCGCTCACATTATAATGTGTATAAGCTGTTACACGAATATGGTTGACTACTCACTGCAGCAGTGCTTTCCTCAGTTAGTTGTTGTATGTCCATGTGAGTGGCAGCATCCTATTTGTGGTCTATGGCGGTAAGCTTAGCAATGTTCTAGATGCTACTACCTATTTGACGTGTAAATAGTAATACCAATAGAAAATAGCATGTAATTTATACGTCTTGTAAGTAATATAAGTGCATCTTCCGAGGGCATATTTTAGTCAAATAATTTTTGTCTGTGGCACTGAAAAATGATAAGCTCGGTAAAATATGTAAACTGGGAAAGCGACTGTAGGAAAATATGAACACGTCAAAATTACGTGTTGTTAGTAATAACGCCCTAACCGGTCATGTTAGTATTCCAGGGTTAAGCGATGTCAGACGTTAAACTGAGTTCAGTATTACTATAGAATTGCTACAGGGTGAAGTGCTTCTTCAAGGCATACTCATTGTTAGTTGGGACTGACAGTTGTTTTGTATCTTTGTCTCGCTCTCATCGGCTCAGCTTTTAGATTTAATGGATTTCATCACAAAAGACGATTTTTATTTGCAAAATCTAATCTTCTCATGGCGGAAAAAGAAATGAGATTTTTATAGGTACGCCAACATTTAAAAACAAAATTTCCATATTTGTTTCCCAATGCATTAGTCATCTATATTTCATCCCCTTGAAGTCTAATCTAACCCGCGTAGTGTATAGTTGCACGGGTGGAAATTATCTGGGTAAGTGTAATTTGTTTGATATTCGTATGGAATGGAGTTCGATACCTAAAACTACACGAATGGCAAAAAAAAACGAAACTATATTATAAATTATAAATTACTGAAGTTGGCAATTCTCAATTTCTGTACATAATGTATTTTACAAGCAGCCAGTCTAAGGCCGCTATTACACAGTCATATATTGGTAATATATATTATAATAGATATTATCATATCCCTAAGCCTACTTGATTTCGCTTCCTGCACGTCTAAAAAATTATACTGAATGAATCGAGTAGGCTTAGGCATATGACATACATATTATAATATAAATATGACTATGTAATAGCGGCCTAAAAGTGAAATGCTCGTATAATGTCAGTGATAATTAAATTAGAAATATACCTATACCTCCGGTCTAGAAGTTTAAATATTCATCAATAAGCCTTTTCTCTGAACATTTTACTCGTAATTAAATTAACTTTGAATGTTTACACAGGCAAGTTCATTTTTTTGTGTAAGTTGCGCTTAATTGATGATAAGAGCAGTACAGAATTGTAAAACTTGACATTTTTTTATAATAATATTGTCTATGTCAAATGGAGGTATTTTTGTCTGGGCGGTCGAAGGTTCTAAAAAAAGATCAATCTTCTTGCTAGCCACACCGCTCTTTATATTATAAACTACGATGTAGTCTTATCCTACATGGTGCCACATTTAGTGCATGATGATGATTGGTAACTATATGTACTGAGTTCAGGATACAATTATTCAACAGACAGAATATCATGATGTGTTTTGTTCTGTTCCATATAAATAAAGCAACAGGCACACCATTTTGAATAATTGAAGGTCCTCAATTATTTCAGAATTTTTAAATTCTCGCTTTTATGCATGTTGGCTTTAATTTAAACTTTACTGATACGTATCAAATTTAAAATGTCAGCAATGAATGACTGCCAGTATTCAGTAGACTATGTCGGTAGCACAAGGGAAAGTTTTCATTAGCATGAAAACTCACAACTCACTAAACTTTTCTCTTCTTTGTTATTTGTTGTTGATGTTCAAGTGATTATGGGCTGGACTGGATGAGACTGACATTTATTGAATTGAATAAAAATAGCATTTTTTTACATGCTGACCGTGTCGTCGCGTTCAGTAAAAATAAAAATTATGTTGTTTCTTCTTCCTTGCCTCGTTACGGTTTGTGTCGAGACGACTCATGTGATGATCGCTCTGCTATCGTATTTAGCCCTTTCAGCCCCAATTATGCCATATGGCAATTTAATGATTTTTCATAAAAAATGCAACAAACAAATTTTAACTTTTTGTATGATGTTAGACTCTCCCAATAGTGTAATACTTAGTTTATTTTTTTCAGCGTGAAATTTTTGGTTTTGGGAAGTTATTTTGAATAAAATGTTAGAGAAGGGTGGACGATTGTCATAAAGCCGAAAAACTTATATATCCACTTCCCAATATTTCCGCATGATAATCGTTTTATGTAAATCATTTTACTGGTTTTCTTTTGTAAAGAGGTTGTTATAAAAGCAAATCAAAAGATTTTTCGATTTTTTTTAGGAAAACCCTAAGTTTTGTTTTTGCATAAGCATGATACCACACATAAAAAAAAAAGCCGGGTATTCGAGCAAGAAAATCCGATAGGATAAAAAAGCAAAATTATTTCGGAGTGAAAATGCTCAAAATAACACCGCCATCAGGGGTTTTATTAGAAAAGAATCCGAAACGGACGAAACTCCTAAATTAAAACCTTTTTCGGACTCATTGCAAGGATTATCCCATTTGGGATTGAGTATTACACCTATCGGATCAATTCCGTAACATGTTCAATCAAGTTATTGCGCTGGGTCTAATTTCATCCGATTTTGGTATTTTGTATCCACCTTTCGGAGTGAATTTGGTGGTAGAGCGACGTCACATATTGTATAAATTACAAACTCCATCAGATAGTCTGGTTGGCTTAGTAGGTAGAGCGTTCGTCTACAAATCATAAGGTCCCGGGATCGAGTCCCACTGTAGGTACACGGCTGAAATTTTTGGTGTAATTTTTATAAAAACATATATTCATACATTTCCATATAAAAACTTTATCAAAACTACACCAACAGACCTTATAAAAAGTATAAGTGAACTATATTAAAAGTATAAGTATTCTTGGTAAAAATTTTACTCCTCAATAGTATAAAATTGATAAGCAAATTTATAGAAACCGTTCGAAAAAATAAAAAGTGTAATACGAGTGCAGTCGGCTTCGAATCCACAATCCTGTGATTTGTAGCCAAGCGCGCTGCTCACTGAACCAGTGTAGATTTGATAACATAGTAGGATTGATTCTACCCTTTTATGTTATAACAACATTCAATAAAATTTATTCTATCCCGAACGGTGTAAAATGTATAATATGAAAAGGGTATTTGGATAGTTTTATTCTGTAGCGGATATAATTAATATAATTTTCGAATAAACTAAAATTATAAGTTGAAAAGGGTAAAATTTTATTCAAATTTTGGAATAGATAGGAGTTATATTATTTTATTTATAAAATTTACACCCGGCTTACACCAAAATTTACAACCGTGTAAGATAGATTTATTATGCTTTTTAGAGCATAAAGAGGTAAATTATCATCTACAGAGAGGTTAACAAAAATCTCATTTATGAGTTACATGTTCCTTCCCTGTGAAAATTGTGTTTTTTTTTTTATTCCAAAAATATCAAGAATCACTCCTTAGTTGCAAACTTGGCGGTACACTTCTGGTATCTACCCTAACAATACCTCAAAAAACCAAAGCCGAGCTATTTTTTGCGACCTAAAATCATAAAATGACTGGCCTATTATTATTTATATATTATGTCTATTTGAAATGAAAATTGAAATATTGTCAAAGTTTAAACAGTTACTTTTGTTTTGAATTCTTCAGATTTTAGTATGCGGCACCCAATTTTGATTATCATTGATCAATTCATTGACTTAATTGGAAATTGAGGCCTTTGCACCTCGATTTTGACATTGTATTAATTGCATTCTAATGAAAATTACGTTCTAATTTATTCAGCATTGCTTAGCTATTAAACTTAATTATTTAATACACTTTGGCATTTCATATACAAACATCTTGGACAATTAGTAAAATGTTCTATTCTCGTGGGGCTAATTAAAGTTAACCTTCCGGCGGGCGCAATACTAATCCTAACACGATCGGGCGCAATGCATCTGACAGATTAAGTGCAGAAAAAAGGATGAAACTAAGTTTCTGTATATTTTAGACTCTTATTTATTGTTGCATTGTCTTTTTGAAACAGTTCTACGAAATTTTAGAAATAAATACTGGCACACAAAGTTTGATACCCTTCACATTTTCTATTTTTAAGAATATTCCGCTTTCAACCGCTTCAATATATAAAAAACCTCGAATAACTCGACCGCTTAAAAAATGTGGGCTTATTTTACTAAAAACACAATATTGAACGATTTGGTGAGCCTAAAAGTCAACACAACGTTATTACGCAACAGTGTTGCCAACTGGAAATTCAGAAAACGGCTAAATTTAGCCGGAAAACCGGCTATATTTTTTCAAAAACGGCTAGAAATCCGGCTAAATAAATTTCAGCCAGAAAAACGGCCAAAAAAATCGGCTAAATCATACAAAACAGTCACATTACGAAAAAATATAGGTATAGCAAAAACCTGATTTTAATAATTTTATTTTTTTTCTGGGGTACTACCCTTAAACTATGCTTTAGGCAGATTTCTTAGTTCCATTACATATATGCTCCATTCGCTGACATTACAGTCAAAATTTACTTTTGCTCGGAGTTAAGGCCTGGATAGACCTCGGGCGGAATGAAAAAGAAATGTTTGTTCGCTGCGATTTCCTCAATGAAAATGCATACTTACTGTCGTGGAATATATGGCAAATACCGGGGCATTTCATAAGCTACAATCCAAAAACGGTTCCATAATTTTCCTCGACCATATTAGGTATTATTTTTGATTCCCCGGTCATTAGATATTTTTCACGGTGAAATGACCGGGGAATCGAAAAATAATACATAAAATAGCCGAGAAAAATTTTGGAACCATTTTCGGATTTTAGCTTATGGAATTCCCATCCTTTCCCGACATGTTCCACGACAGTAAGCATGCATTTTCATTGAGAAAATCGCAACGGACAAAAATTTCATTTTCATTCCGCCCGAGGTCTATCCAGGCCTTAAGATAGCTCAACTAGTCAAAATTGTTGCATTCAGGTACAATTTCTCGGTCAAGTCTATAACCATATTAGGTTCGAAATTGTGGAACATACAAAATAAAAGGAACGTCCAATGCGTAACTATGGGCAAGGGCAACCGCATTTATGTATGGATATCTTACCATCATCGCACCGGAATAATTTTAATTTTTGATTAAAATTTAACCATTTTAGGCCCAAGACACATATCCAAATCATCATGACAATAATACATCATGATGATGAAAGCTCGAAATTGGGGTGATACATTATGCTTCGTCATTAGAATTCGTCATTTACTTTTGACGCTTGTGTAAATGGTGGTAATGTCCGTCACAATTGCGATATTTTGATGAATATTCAGTTCAATAATAAAATATTTGACGACACACTTTTCTTAAAGAATTTGAATAGAAATGTGTAATGTCATTATTGACCAAATGATGGTCCAAATGTGTAATTTGGAACTCGTGCTAATAATGATAAGTTTGCGTCATTCGAAAATATGTGTCCAGCTTCTTATTTATTTTCGAATTTGAGCCCTTCAAAATTTTATTTTATTTTCCATAGTTACGAAAGGGATGTTCCATTGTTCCAATTGTTGATATTCCGCAATTACGAATTTGATGCGCCAAAGATACGAAATTGATGTTCCAAAATTATAAGCTGGACCGGAAAATGGTATGATTTTTGGTAAATTTGTTGCTACAAACCCTAGAACAAAATGTAATGCATCTAGGAAAATGTGTAGTTTCTATGAATCGTCAGACGTCGTGCAAATATAGCTTGACCAGTAAACTACAAAAATTAAATTTAAGTGAGTATATATTTCGGGGGCAACTTACCTCCTTCTTCAGCACTTAGCTTTTGTGCTAAAGAAGGGGGTAAGTTGCCGCCGAAATATATACACACTTAAATTTAATTTTTGTAGTTTACTGGGCACGCTACTTGCACAACGTTAAAAGTTCCGGCGATATTATCAATCTATGAATCGCGCTAAAAGGTTTTAACCCTTGTACTTAATCTGGCATGATTACGTTATCTGTAACGTTATCTGGTAAAGAATTGGCACTTTGAAAAATGGAAAAATGTTTACGTACCCCCATGCTCCAAAAATTGCTCAGTAAAGAATTTTATCTAAGAAACTGTCTTCCATTTTGCAAATTATTCAGCATATTGCTGGTTAGTAAATTACATGCTTAGACAACCCATTACCCTTAATTTATTGAAAAAAAGCAGGTCTCTGCGGCAAATTTTTCCCAGGAGACATAAATGCAAGTTTTCCTCTAGGTGGATATAGACGGTACTTACCCTAATACACGACAATAAGTGTATGTAGAAATAATTTCACGGCGATTAATTATTTTGTTTGTGAGTATTGAAAACATGAATCAAGTTTAAAAAAAAAATCATAAAATAATTTTAGCTGGAAAAACGGTCAAAGAAAATCAATTCCGGCCAAAAATCCGGCCGGCCGGAATTAGAAATTTCTTCCGGCTAAACAGCACGGTTTTCGGCTAAATTTGGCCGGAAAACGGCTAAATTGGCAACACTGTTACGCAATGTGAAGAGTATAACAAGTGGAAATTTTCATAGAAAAGGAGAAAATAACACAATCGGGCGCAATACATCTGAGAGATTAATTCATCCCCTCCCACCCCTCAGACATATGGTAGATAGAAACTGAAAACTGCTTTGGGTAGTTGATCGATAAAGATTAAGCTACTGTGAGTTTCAGAACTCTCCCTTTTCATATCGCTGATTGGCGCAACAAAAACTGGTCACTTAACCTGTCAGACGCATTGCGCCCGCCCGAAGGTTAAAACGGAATTTATTGCATTAGTTGTGTTTATACTAAATCACCAAAACTGAAATATCCTTCTCTTTCTTTTCCAATCAAACTAATAAAATGCCATGATCAATATTTGAGGTCTCTGGGAGGTCTATTTCAAGGCTTTCTGATTCATTTCTATCGAAAGGTTTTAATTTGCAAGGGTGAATTTATCAGCCCTTTATACTGTTTTCTAGACGAAATTAAAACTTCTGATTCGGTGCGACGATCGGTGAGCATCATTTGTATTATATACTGCTCAAAACAAAATAAGGGCCACTAATCTCCGTTGACTTTAACAATGTCTTTTGCCGAATTTTAAGTGTGATAATTAATTTCAAAAATGCCATTCTGTACCTGATTGTGATGTGAGTTATCACAGTATGATTCGTCAACATTATCTTTAACGGAACTGGCTTAAACAGTTCTTTTGGGGTCACGAGTCATACATTTGGTAGTTTGGTTTATTTCTCATTTTGATTTAGAATTAGTTTTCACCAAGTTCTTTAACTGCAACATTAGTTGTTCAATTTTAAAGATAAGGAGAATCTGTAAAATACAAAATGCCAGCAGTTCGGCGCCATTTAAATTTAAATGCCTTGGCCAGAGCCTTAGAAATGTTGGAGGAAGGTCGTTCGTAACGTTCTGTGGCCCTGCAGTTAGGGTATTCGCGAAAAGCCATTCAAAATCTTTGGAACCATTACCAGGAGACAGGAAGTGTCTCCCGTCGTCATGGTTCAGGCCGAGTTCGAGTAACCACCCCCGCAGAAGACTAATATGTGAGACTTTGTGCGCGACGGGATCGTACCATTAGTGCTCGTGGACTACAAAGTAGGCTATTAAGGACGACGGGGATCATTGTTAGCCCTCAAACAATCAAAAAACGTTTGCACGAAGACGAATAACGGTCAAGGAGACGTGTTACCAAAACACAACTGACCAGGACGCATAGTACGAATCGTTTAAGATTTGCTCGTCGAAATATCCAATGGGACATGCAACAATGATGCAAGGTGCTCTTCTCGGATGAGTGTAAAATAAAATTTTTTAGTGACGACCGACGCAAAAGAGTCTGACGGAGAACCGGAGAAGGTTTTTTGGATCCTTGCATTAATCAAAGTGAGAGGCAAGGCGTTCCCAGTGTGATGGTAAACTGACCGTGTTATCCTAAATAACGGGACAATAACGTCCGAAAGTTATATTGAAAGGATTGTTAGGCCACATATCATTCCTTTTCCACAACAGGCGTTGGATGGTTTTATCCTCATGCAGGATAATGCACGACCACATACTGCTCGGCTGTCTGTTTTCGATGAAGCCAATGTTGAGGTCATAGAGTGGCCTGCCAACAGTCCGGACCTAAATCCGATAGAACATCTTTGGGATCGATTAAAACATCGGATGCGGACCGCTAAAGAGGACATACACAATCAGCAACAGCTGATTCAATTGCTAAAAATATGTTGGGACGTGATATCAAAAGAAGCGTCGATCGGCTTATTGAAAGCGTTCCGTCCAGGCTTCGAGACTGCATATCAAAAAGTGGAGGCCATACTAGATACTAAAAAAAAACAAAGAATAATTTTTTTTTTACATATTAGGCATACAAATTAATTGTTATTGCTACGATTACATGACCGCAAAAAGTAAGCAAACCGAAAAAATGCAAAAAAAAAATGGGAAATATGCGGTCAAAATTCAATAAAATTAATTATATTTAATGAAAAACATATTGTTTAATGAAATTAGACCAACAAAACTATATGATTTTCCTTTTCAACAGAAAAATAATCAGAAAATTATTAGTGGCCCTTATTTTGTTTTGAGCAGTATATCTATCTATCTATTGTATATAAAAATTGATGTGTATTTGTGTCTGTTGCCAGTAAACTTCTAAACCACTGGACCGATTTGGATGATTCTTTTTTTGTTTTATCCGTCTTACATTGGAGAAGGTTTATGGACCAAAATTTTTTTGAAAATATCAAAGGAAGTGGTGGTAAATATCGAAATTCCATTTTTGTGAGAGTAAGTGATTAAACCTACTCGATTCATACGCTTTAAATATTTATACGTGTACTAAATGAAATCGAACTTGCTTAAGGATATGATCTTTTCGAAACGGCGGGACCGATTTTTATGAAATTTTGTATATATCCTTGCTAGGTATGGTAATCCGTCGAAAATTATATTTCATGCCCCTAAGTTCTCTCCTCTTCTTTTTATCGTTATTTTACTATTTTGTACAGTAAGTGATTAAACCTATTCGATTCATACGCTTTAAATTTTAATACGTGTACTAAATGAAATCGAACCGGCTTAAGGATATGATCCTTCCTCTAATATATAAAATTCTCCTCAAAAAGTTTATTTTACAAACTCCTTCGAAACGGCTGGACCGATTTTTATGAAATTTTGTAGGTATATATCCTTGCTAGGTATGGTAATCGGTCGTAAACTATATTTCATGCCCCGAAGTGCCCTCCTCTTCTTTTTATCGTTATTTTACTATTTTGTACAGTAAGTGATTAAACCTACTCGATTCATACGCTTTAAATGTTTATACGTGTACTAAATGAAATCGTAGTCTGGCTGGTGTAGCGGTTAGTGCGCGCACCTTCGGTGCACAGGGTCATGAGTTCGAATTTCACCGTGTTCCATGGTGTTTTTCGAACTCACGAGCTTGTGACGGACTATGATCTCACTCAGATGTTAAACGAGTACCCATTTATGGGGATAAATAACACTGCTGAGCGTGATGCTGATCTCATTACCTCAACAAAAGCAGATGAGATCTTGGAAATAGGATGTCACTAACACATCCTGCGGCCTTAGTCCAATGGATTGTCGCGCCTGTTATTTATTTTTTAAATGAAATCGAACCGGCTTATATGATACTTAATATATAAAATTCTCCTCAAAAAGTTTGTTTCCAAACTCCTTCGAAACGGCTGGACCGATTTTTATTAAATTTTGTATACATATATCCTTGCTAGGTATGGGAATCAGTCGTAAACTATATTGCCCCCTCTTCTTTTTATCGTTAATTTAGTATTTTGTACAGTAAGTGATTAAGCCTACTCGATTCATTCGCTTTAAATTTTAAATGAAATCGAACCGGCTTAAGGATATGATAGAAATATGATGATATGACGTAGTATAATGGAGCCATAATCTTCTATCTATCTATCTTCTATCTATATATATAAAAATGAATGTGTATTTGTGTCTGCTACCATAGTAAACGTCTAAACCACTGGACCGATTTGGATGATTCTTTTTTTGTTTTATCCGTCTTACGTTGGAGAAGGTTTATGGACCAAAAATAAATATCGAAGTTCCGCAATCCTTTGGAGCGACACTATCGATTGTGTCTTACATGTGGATCGGTATGATATGCAATCTGAACAATATTGTACCTTTACTATCCTTGCCTTTCGATGCACAGGCGTATATCCTTTTTTATTGTTGGTTAAACTTTCAGAAAATATATCGAAAGCCGTTTCTTATGCTTTTAATTAATTTAATGATCTGGCCCAGTTCTAAGTGATTGCACGTAATAGCAGAAAGTGGGCTCGCTCTCTGCTTATTTACATGAAAACATGCAGCTCGAAAGAGATATTAGGCTCCTGAAGCTGAAGAGTCCACCTAATATCAGCAATAAATATTGGGCCTGCCCATTGGCCACAAGTGAAAAAGTCAGCGCCACAAATATTGGATATCAGTTCGCGAAGTTATTACGAAAAAGATTCTACACTAGTACATTGCAAGATTTCTGGACCTACCGAGGACCCTTCTGGCTCGTGGCAAATTGTCCCTATGATCTCTTCGGTGCGCGCCTGAATAACGCTATTCTAGAATGCCTTCCTACTTACATAATTTTATTGTTTTCATTCAGTGCATCCACTTTTCATTTGCCCACAGCATTTAATTACTATAATTGAACAAATATTTATGACGTAAGTCTGAGAAAAATGCAAATGTACACAACTTTAGCTTGTTGTAAGCATTGTTGAATTAAACGGTCCCAGTGTGTTTTTTTTCATTTATACGTTACTAGTGTTTTCCAATTGTTTTTAGCTTATACGAACAAAAAAAAAAGAAAGAAAAGAAATCATTTTCTGGTCAGTATATTTGACGACCCACATAATCGGTCGTTAAAAGTCGATCCACACTTTTCAGTCATCAGTCGCAGTAACTTTCCATACAAGTTGACAGATTGTAAGTTAATTGATTGACTCCTCACTTTTCAACCATCAGTCACAATATTTTTTTCGCACAAGTTTACAGTTTGTCACTCAATTGATTGACTGATAAATCTGTCAACTTGCATGGAAAATGACTGGGACTTTGACTGATGACTGAAAAGTGCGTATTATATGTATGTACATATTTTAACTATCCAAATGTTGCTAAATAAAAAGAAACAATTGAATAAAGAAAAGAAAGTAGCAACACAACAAATTTCCCACGGGTATTTCAAAGTCCTTTATTCAGTGTGAACAAGCCATAAGAGAAAGCTAAATTGCTATTCTTTGAAAGTGAAATATTGCTTCAATTTCTCAGAGAAAAGATAATTCGATTCTCCAGGTGTTTTCAATTAATCTGCTGCTAACAAGATTTATTAAAATTATAATAATAAATTTACTAAAAATGTGAATTATTTCAGTTTATTGAGAATTTTTAATCTACATAGCTTCCTGATTTCTTATTCAATGGATGTCATTACACAAAAGGTTGCACGTTTAGTATAAAAGTAAAGTAATTCAAATAGTCAGTTTCAGTTCATAGAAAACTGTTATCGTGTCAATTGTTCTTGATTGCGGTAAATCTTAATCTATTTAAGTGGTTTAACAGGTGTGTTTAGAAAAAATCTAAAAATGAAATTATTTATTTCTGGATTTTTGGCAATCATTTCGATAGTAGGAGCTGTCAAGGATAATGAGCTGCGTAAGTATTTAAAATCACATTATAGTTTCAGTTAAAACTGTTGAAAAGCGCAATAAATAAATAATTAACAAATTTAAAATTTCCAAAATCATGAAAAATAAAATTTAGGATTGCGCAAAAATTATACGATTTCAATTGAATCTTTCGAGTTGAATAATTCTACTTATATGTATGCACGTTGGATTACGTCGAGAAAATAATTTATTAAGTTTGTGCTATCAAAGGAGAGCTCCAAGTTTATAATTTCCTAGCCCTTTTTTTCAAATGGTCCTAAAAATAATTGCAAGATGAATTACGTAGGTATGACGCCAGCCACACTGCACAAAAGGCTACTTAGCTGTTGTGCGCAATTTTAACGATTAGGTTTCTTATTTCCTGCCAGACAATGGAATCGATGAATTCACTAGTTTTGACACTTAGCCGGGGATTACAGTTTCAAAATAAGGATTTAGCAGAAGCCAGGAAATTAGCGGACGATGTTTTTTTTTGTGATTTTAAAAAGAAACCGCGAAATGTTGATTCTTCTCTTCATAGATTTTATGAACATGGTCACAGATAGTTGTTGTGAATACGAGACTAAAACTCAAATTTCGAATTTTTGTTAAGTTAACCCTCTCAATTTTGAACAATAATTGTTCGTCCTTAGGTGGTCAACTTATGGCGGTTTTACTGTATTTTGAATAATTATTATTATATATTTATTTTTTTATATATTTACAGCGGATATGTTGAAAAGATGCAAACTGGACTCTACATTTAATGCATGTATGAAAGATGCTATTACCGACGCAATACCTTATGTAATTGAACGTAAGTTCCTTGTCATTTCTGCTATTTTAAGTACTTGTTTACCTATGAATTAAGACTATACTTTGATTTCTATTTGCAGATGCAAAGGAGCTCGGTCTCCCGGAAATGCGTCCATTCCGCATCAAGAAAATGGTTTTCGAAAGTAATCCAAATAGTCCTGTGAATATGCGTCAAGAATTCACGAATGTTGAAATGTCTGATTTTATGCAAAATTCTTATATCACCGATGTAAAGTAAGAGGCTTTGTTTAGTTCAGTATAAAACTAGATATACCTTTTTGAATTTTTTTTTTACATACAGATTCGATCGCCAAAAGAAAATCTACGAATTTTCCATGATCATGCCCACGCTGCATTTTGAAAGTGACTACACGTTAAATGGCAAAGTTCTGATTCTACCGATTCAGGGTAATGGCCGTAATTCAGTGAAATTCGAAAATTTACAACTTCACTACAAGTTAACGTTCGAGGAGGTGATGAAGAACGGTGACGTGCATTTCCATTTTACATCTGTCGAGGCAACCCTGAAACCGGAAAAGATGGAATTGCATTTTGAGAATTTATTCAATGGCGACAAAGCGTTGGGCGAGTCGACCAATTTGTTTCTAAATGAAAACTGGAAAGATATTTGGAATGAAATCGAGCCGAATTATGCACGTTATTTTAGTGGCATTTGTTTGAAATTTATTAATAAGTTTTATGGTCAGCGTCCGATTAAGAATATATTTTTGTTGTAAAAATGTGCTTTGTGAAGTTTAGCCAGGAGCTTGTTTAGTGAGTTTTTTTTGTAGTGAAATAAAAGAAATTTTGTGTGTTCTTGATTTTCAAGTGGATTTTTTTTCTTCAATTTCATATATTAGTGCGGTGCCGATACGATGAAACCCAAAAATTAATGAGAGTGGAAAGTTTTGATGTCAAACTGTAGCACATTAAAGTAAGTAATTGAAATAGAGATGGAACTCCATAAACATTGAAATATACTGAAAAACATTTTACCTTTGAATGTGTGCTGTAAGTAACGTGTACATACAGGAAGATATCTTAGTGTATATACACGTTACTTACAGCAAACACTCAAAGGTAAAATGTTTTCCAGTAGATTTTAATGTTATATGGAGTTCCATCTCTATTTAATTATTTCAATTAAAACCAAATGAATTGAGAAAATTATTCTATCTTAATTTTATGACTTGTTTGTAACAATTTATTCAAAATCTCTCTACAGGGTGTCCGGAAACTGCTTAATAAACGCACCGGATTGTCATTCCTCATGTGATTTCCAGCAAAAAAAGTTGTGAGGAACATACCCCCAATTCTTAACCCTGTAGCTGCTACAGGCAGCCAAAAACTAATTATTTTACAATTTCAATTTTCTCCAACTTCTGCCAAGGTAAGGTGCTTGTACGATTCTTTTAAAATGTGGCGTATAGTCCTACGATCATATCTTTCTTATATCATTTCATTCTAGCTTAATTATCTCTAACAGTTTTAATACGTTAAGTGTAGAAAACTAGGGTTAATTTTAGATCGAATTCAGTTCAATTCAATTCAGACTGCCCCTAAAGTTCTGCAACTTGGTAAAATTTATTCAAATTATGTCAAAATCGTGCCAAAAATAACCTTAGTTTTTTGTAAGGCATTAAACTGTTGGAAATAATAGAGCTAGAATGAAATGATGTAAGAAAGATATGATCGTAAGACTATGCGCCAATTTTTAAATGAATCGTACAAGCATCTCACCTTGGCAGAAGTTGAAGAAAATCGAAATGGAAAAATAGTTAGTTGTTGAGTCAAATCGCAGAAGTTTGACTTTGAAGCTCTGTAAAAACCAAATCTGTTATCCCAATTTAGTGTGGTTAGTTTTATTTTTTAGGTAAATTTGTTGGCTAGCTAGTCTAGCTTTGGAGATATTGAGGTTCAAGTCGTGCAAGAAAATTTTTCTCTTTTCCTTCAAATGCCTGTGGCAGCTATAGGGTTGAGAGTTCCCCCAATGTATGGTCCGTACAATTTTTTTGCTGGAAATTACATGAGGAGTCACAATCTGGTGCGTTCATCCGGCAGTTTTCGGACACCCTGTGTACAGTTACAGTTTCATTCGTTTCTCATTCAAACGAACTCTGATTGTTGCATCAAAAAAAATCATCAACTCATTAACGACGCAGCGGAGATTTTATTCATTTATGTTGGCTGCAATTATGCTAATTGGGTAAATTATGTGCATATTCCTGAAACAAGTCAATAGGGTAAACAAAAAAAGAATAAAAAATGATGCACGTAGAGCAGTCAAGAAAATAAAGATTCTAGATTGTTTTAAATATAAAGGGTGGTCCAACGTGAATGCACGAAGTTAATTGTTAATAAAACAAAAAGTTTGTAAAGAATTTTCTAAATGTTTTTTTATTATGAAGGATCTATGGCAATTATGCGTGAAACAAAATTCGGCCTAATGCTCGCCATGGCTACGGTGGCATACTTCTATCCGATGGTACATATTTTCAATGACTCTGAGACATAATTGAGGTTGAATATCGTTAATGTACTGAATTATCTCATCCTTTAGCTCTTGAATTGTTTTTGGCTTATGGACGTACACTTTTTCTTTTAAATATCCTAAAAGAAAGAAGTCCAACGATGTCAAATCTCATGATCGTGGCGGCCAATTAACATCGCCAAGAGGAGAGATAACACGGCCATTGAATTTCTCGTGCAAAAGAGCCATTGTTTCGTTGGCTCCCCATCCTGTTGGAACCACATCCAGGTTCATATCCTCGATTTTTGGCCACAATAAGTCCGTTATGTGTACGCATTTGGTCGATTATGTAGACCAAAAAAATCACAAAGTGCACGAAAAGCATTTTGATTTGAACGTCAATTTTCGTAAAAGGCTTTAACGACCTTAACGCGCCGCTCAATCGTGTACTTCTCCATGGTTGAATTTGCCAAGCACTGAGGCAAAGAAATGTCTAATAAAGTTGGGCGAGAAATTTACCGTTAAGGCGTGACACTCAATTAACATCGTGCATTCTAGTTGGACCACCCGTTATGATAGCGATGGCTCAATTTCATGGAATAATTTTTCATTGTGACCATTATTTACATCAAGCTTAGGGTTGTGCCTTATATTAAGAATATTTTTTTAAATTACTGTATTGTATCATATGGATACGTTTTTCTTTTTCACATAAATTTACATTCACCGCATAAACTTGCCAAATAAATTGCAGTAGGCCGCTATTGTGACACATTATTAGCACAATCCTGGCACAATCCCATAAAATATTCATTTTAACCTTTTTATGGTAATTAGATGAAATTTTTAATTGACTTTGAAATGAGTCCGGTTTGAACCCTCTTTTAAATAAAATATGTCAACTGATGCTTTTCTATACAAAACCTCTCTGTGTATCTTGCACCCGAGTATTTTCCGCAATAATTAAAGTAATATAAAAATGAACTATTGCTCAGGTAAGTTGCCCGATAATAACACATCTCTTGACTCTTAATTAAGTAATGATGTTAACAAGTTTTAAACATCGCGTTGTAATCGAGAAAAGTTCTGAAGTTGGATAAAAAGCCTGTTCTAAGATTATAATGGCTTTGAGACAATCGAGACTAAGCACTACAAAGTGACGCAATTAAATAAATAAAAATAAAAATACTCTGTATAAAAGCAGTCTAATTAAGAGTGGTCAAGTTCAGTTTTAAGTAAATTCTGTGAATGTAAAGTACTACATTTTTGTTCTAAAACGAGAAAATTACAAATCGTGACTTCAATAGCCTATATTGAGTTTCTGTCCGGAATTTTTACTTTAAACGACAATATGGGTGTCAAATTAATTTGTACTTACCTTTTCATAATAATTGTCGTGATCGTGAATGGCGGGACAGATATACGTAAGTGTATACGAAAACAAATAATAGCAAAAACAAAATTATGTGACTTAAAACAGAGTGTTTGGAATATGAATTGATTTGTACCTACATGCTAGCTTGTGATGTACTCCTACGTATCTAAGGATCTATTCACACTTGTACTTAATCTGGACAGATTACTTAATTTTCGGTGTGGTAAATTAAAAATTGTATGGTATTAACTGAAATTAAGTAATTTGCACAGATTACGTAATCTGGCCGTAAGTGTGAAAACCTCCCTAGTGTGCAATGTATGTTTACAATGTGAAGAAGGTATTAGATATACACATATGGACACAAAAACTTTATATCTTTAATTTAAATTTTTAATTGCATTTATTATGTTGCAATACTTGAAATAGATAGTCATTATAACAACTGGAATATAACAATGAAGAGGGGCGCGAAAAAGGAGATGACTTTCCCCGATTTTCTCTATCCCGACCGGTATAAATTCTGAAGTGGATAATCGGCTTGGGCAAAATAGTACGCTATCGTTTTTTTTTACATTTTGCGACAACAGGGTCTGATTTCTCATTAGGATTTGTGTTTAAGTCCTATTTGTGTTCGTTGTACACGTCAAATTAAAAACAAAAAAAAAAATACTCAAAGAGCGAAAAATGAATACTAGGCCCGAACCCAACCGACAATTTTAGCCCTATAATACTTCATAGAATATTCTCTTCCAATAGTACTAGAATCAATTTACAGGGTATAAAATCTGAATAATAGTCCAATTATAACATTTGGCGCCGTTTTTTAATCCAATAGAACCTAATTGTAGCACTTCATTATGCTTTGAAAAATGCATACAGCATGAATCTTATATCATAATTTTCTCGCGTATGCTCCGATAACCAACATGAAAAGAATAAGTAGTGTTGCCAACTATAGGAGGCTTATAGGGTGTCACTTAAATTTAATGAAAAAAAAACAGCTCGCAGCAAGCATCGAATCCATGATATTGTCAGTATTGCTCGTAAACACTACAGATGGCTGCTAGTTGCTTTTATAGAAATGATTAACAATTTTTTGTTGAATCTTCTGGAATGAACCTCCTATTTTAAATCAATCAGTTGGCATTGATTAAATCCACACATTCATTTATAAAATGCAGTCAGTTTCTGTGCAGAGATCATCTTAATTGGTTCAGAAATTAACAATGAGTAAGGAAATGTTGGTTTCATGCAAGACTTCAAACAATTCTATTGAAGAAACTTGGTTTCCATCCTAGTATTCCAGAGCATTTAATAACTATCAACTCTTTCAAAAATCACAAAGTCCATCCTCCTCTAAAACTACGATGAACAAATTTATCGGATGACAATATGAATGTCATACTATCTACCCTCGAGTAGGCCAATTTTTGTTTGAGCCTGAAAATTCAAATATGCTTAATTTGGGGGCAAGAAAAACGAAAATAACATTATTTTTTAGTTTTAGTGGGGTTTTACCTCTCAGGCGTCATTTGATTAAAACCCGCCTGGAGGCGGTCTTGCCGATTAACATGAACAAAACTGAAGGCAATATCGCGACCAGTCTATCTTATGATTTTCACGTTTTTTATTGTTATCGCTTTCTTTTGAAAGCTGTATAAAACTAGTTTGGCGATTCCATTCGAAAATATCCGCCAATTTGATTTTATTGCATTATATGCATAAAAATTTAATGAATTTTATAAAATATTATTACTAAGTAAAGTACATTATACGAATATCCCTCTGTTTTCAAACAATTGAGCAGGGTTTTCCGAAGGAATCTTGGCCATTGTACCCCTTGGTACACTGGGCGTTGGGATGTTGCAATTGAAACTCGATAGGTCCGATGCTCCACAGGGGGCTTCATGTATGGTTGATTATTAACGGTATGGCATACGTCGTCAAGGAGGCTGGGACAGTATTGTCCTCTGCACCCTACTCAAGGCTGAATAGTAAAACTGCTTATTCACATACCCCGCTTGCGGTTTGAAAGCACACGAATTAACTTGCTGTCTAATTATGGAGGTGGGGGGCTGCCACGAATGATGGAGTCTTCCGCTAATGGAACGACAACATTATCCAGAGGACGTAATAGCCCGAATTTGACAGGCCTAAAATGGCTCTAACAACCAAGTTTGGAGACCATTTCCTCCGGGAACAAAATATAAGTTCGGTTTAATGCCGCCGAGGTATCCATCATAAGTCTATAACCTTTGAAGGACGAGAAATAAAACCGCTAGTTATGGAGGCTGATAGCAAACAATCCTTAAATGTTATGATGACTAGAATCAGAGCACTAGTTAATGATAATATGCTAAAAATTTATGATAAACTATCTTAATTAGAAGGAAACTATGTAATGTAGATTTTACAGGAAAAATATACTAATGCCCTTAGATATACTCGTAAATAGCAAGCAAAATTAGGCTGCATTAGGCCTAGCAGTAGGATTCAAAATGCCTAGCTCCAGGCTAACACAAACCCCGCTGGATCAATAAAAATAATATCTGACTTCGAACTATTGCTAAACTTCCCCATTACCTTAGTAGTCCCTTCATGTTCGGATTGTCTTTGGATAGTGCAGTCATTGAAGAGTTCCCACAGTTTTAGTTACCAATAATACGCTGACGTTATCTGTTTCTGTTTCTACTGAGGTGGAGGAAACCCCAATAGTAATTGCTCAACTTCGGACATAAAAATGATTTAAGTTAGGCATAATTCACCTTTTCCCACTCAAAAAAGATTAAAATAAATGTAAAAGCTTAAAATTCCTTCCCCAACGCCATATTTCTTTCACAACAGATAACAGCCAAAATACAGCTGAAAAGTTGCCCTAGAACGGCAAGACCGCCTGCAGGCGGGCTTGCTAAAACACACCAAAGCAGCTTTTCTAAACACCAAATTCAGTACTAAAGGTTTTTACTACATAATATAAATGTCCGGTAACCTCAACATAATTTTTTCTTTTCCAAAAAGTGCTTACCCCATTTTTTTTCTTTAAGAGTGAAATTGGTGATATTGCAGAAATAATTTTCCACCACGAAAACTATAGGAGGTTGCAACATCCAACTGTGGATCAAAAAATAACCCCCCCGCAGAATGCTTCAAAACTTACAACGTTCTTACAAAAGATGTGACAATATCGATTCAATTAACTACGAACAAAAAATTATCTCCTCATTTGTAGTTTTGGGGATACAAAGTAAAACCCGCCTCAAGGCGGTCTTGCCTAGTCGAGGGTTAAGAAGGATAGGTATCTACAAATCAAACTTCAGTTACAATAACAATATAACCGTGTGGGTCAGGATATTATTGTAACCCCATGTAGTTACACTAAACTAACCTACTCCGGAGTACAAAAAACCCCGCCTATTGATAGCCAGTGGATTTCATGACTGAAGTAATAATGAATGCCCCACCGCATTTAGAAAAGCACTTTGGGATCATTTAGTGAAATATACAGCATCCTACATATTTTCGTTTCCATATTTACCACAATCCACTAAGACAACTTATAAGAAACGGAAAATATTGACCCTCGTTCACGCATACATATACCTACCGCTACACTATGCGCTAAAATATCGTCATCCTGCTAATTTTTTGAGTGGACCCCTGGCACGTGGCTAAATGCCAAGATTAGAAAAAGGGAATTCCCCAATTGTGTTTCCCTTTTTGGTTTCCTAAATTAAGGTAAATTCGTAATTTCGAACACCTAAAAGTCGAAAAAAATAGTCTCCTCCAAGTAAAGTCACGGAATGTAATAAACAAAGTAGAAAGATCTAAAATACGAGTAATAAACTTTCCGGTCAGGTTTGTTGGTTAAATAACATTGTCAACCACGTCTGTCTTGATTTCTGAGGGAAGTGAATTATGTATCTGGAATTTCACTCATCTACCATTGCAATTGAAAATGTGACCTAGAAAAGACATAGTCTTGCCCAGATCATTTTCTGGTAATCTCGCGGTCAATACCAGTTTCCATAAATTGCGCGTTTTCCCTAAATATTGAGAAATGAACTTATCACTATTGTGCTCTAAGGATACATACATATATTTGTTTAGTGACCTTCAAACTTTTTCTATCATCAAGTAAGAACCTTACTGCTAGTTATGTATGTTCGCTTCAGAGCTAGCCACAATAGCTTTTACTTTGTTTTTATTTTTGTTAGCTGTCAACTTTGGTACCGGATGAATATCTGCCAAAACATATGATGTCGTTTTTTTTGTAGAATAAGCATTGCGGTTCATTAATCAATGTTGAAATTTCAGGGTACGGTAGCTTTCCTGGAGTCTCTCCACGAACGTGTACTAGTCGTTGTAAATTGTGTTATTCTGAAATCTCGACTTCAAGCACTTCCGATAACGAAATGTCCCGAAATGTCATTGGCACTTAGGTATACTGTTGCAGTGTGAGCTGTGTCCATCTTACATAAGCGGTTCTTTAGCGGGCGTTTTTTGGGCAGAAAAACCTCAAGGAACCCCTTCATAAATCACTGATAATATATGAAGACTTCTTGTTCTTAAATACCAGAACCGGGTGGTAGCCCTTCGGTGAATTCCGGTTTATTGTAAACTTCCTTATAAATGAATACAGGATTCGTTTTCGCTATAAAGTAGTTTACCTTTTCTGACATAGAGTTACGGATCATTTTAATTTCTTAATTTACTATTGACGGCCAAAGAAAATCCAGCATAGCGGCCTAAAAAAAGCAACAAAATATGGATTTGTGACTTAAAAAAAATGGCGCGACTGTCAGTTGAAGACAACATTGTAAAGGGTTTTCCAATAGGGACGCTTGAACTTTGACAGCTGATTGCGGCCATGTTGTTTGAGTGACAGCTGTCAAATGCAGTGTGTTATATTCATTCCGTCCTCCCAAACCACCATGGCAGGTTACAGTGTCGAGCAGCACGTGCAAATCATAAAATTGTTTTATGAAAATGGGTCTTCAGTTCGAGCAACGTTCCGCGCACTTCGCCCGTTTTACGGTCGCGATGATCGTCCTGCCGAGTCGACTATCCGTCGATTGGTGGACAAATTCGAGTCAACCGGGTCAGTTAACAATCAGCCGGTTCCCGTGCGTCGACGTAACGCGAGATCTGCTGAGAGTATCGCCGCTGTGCGCGACAGTGTCCGCGAAAACCCGCGGCAGTCAATTCCGCGTCGGGCACAGGAACTCAGCCTTTCGCAGACGACAACTTGGCGAATTTTGCGTCGTGACTTGAGCCTGCGGCCGTACAAGATCCAGCTGACCCAGCAGCTTAAGGTTAATGACCATAGACAGCGCCGTGTGTTCGCTGACTGGGCATTAGAGCAGTTGGAAGTTGACGTCGATTTTGGCAAAAAAATCATCTTCAGCGACGAGGCGCATTTTTGGATGAATGGCTATGTCATGCCATCGATCAAATACAGCCCGATTTGTGCGCCAGAGTCATCGAAAATTGGACCTTTCGTGTGCGCGCCACCAACCGAAGCCGTGGCGGTCATTTGAATGATGTCATATTCCATATGTAATGGGGTCGATGGACCTTTCAAATAAAAAAAAAATTCGCAAATATCTCTCCTACATGTATTTTTTTTTTCATTTCAAAGATCAAGCGTCCCTATTGGAAAACCCTTTACTTATGCCGCGGGATAAGTAGGCAACATTTTCATAAACTTGACATCTTTGCTGGGTTTAACAGCATGCTCTGCCGAGTTATTTTATCCCATAAATGGGTCACTTAGCATGTGAGTATGATCGAGTGTCCACCCAAATGGATCCCGGACTGGCAAATCATTATAAATTATGCAGGGCCTGCCGCCTTCCGTCACTCCGCATTCACATAGAAGGCTTAACATATGCGTGGCGTTACATTATGTTTAATATATCCATCCATTTCCACTGTGCGAAAAAGACACTATTCCCACAATATTTTATGTAAACTCGTTTCCTTTTCCACCGGGTTAAGGTCGAAAAAAAACGGTAGCACAGTCAAAACATGGACTGATTGGGCCTGTCTGCAAAGAACACAAGTCATTTCTAAAAATACCTGTTTTCTAAAAGATGTACAGTGAAGAGTACCTACATTGCTGCACCTGCAACATCGAACCTCAATATTAAATTTTGGTTTATGCAGGCGTAGGGGTCTAACTCACTCTGCTTCTACCTGTCCGCCATTGAGTCCAGTCCAGTTTTAATGGCAACATATTTTACTTTCAACATTAATTCAAATTTTAGTATTTATTTTTTTTTTCCAGTACCCATAGGAGATAGTCCTGTGACTGCCGGTTGCGGTTTTAGTTTAATTGGGTTTGAAACCCTGATGGCACTCCAGTCAACTAGCTATACGACGAAAGGGATGCAAAAAAGAACCACGCTGACCGGTAGCATGGGAGTTCCGGATCCAGTCACAATCGATGATCAATGCAAAGCCTTACCATAAGTTTGTTCCTTAAAATTCGTGGACTGAATTAGCCCTCCTTCCTTTTTCTTAAATATACAATTTTTGCCAGGCCAGCTTATCTGTTATTAGTCTAGAGATATTATTACTTTGACCTTCGCTAACGATAACTAAATTTTCCCAAAAACATTGATAGGTGCACTAATGAAATCGCGAGAAGAAATCAAATAAAGTTTATTGCTCAATATGTCAGATTCGTAACCCTTCAGCTCCCCAAAAAATGAATGAATATGGCAATAGTGCATTTGGTCTAATGCTTTTCCTTTTGGTCTTAGGCCTTGCCTAGTTTCATAATTTTGTGACCAATTTAAATTATAAAATAGACAACGCCCGATTTCGCAAAATGAATTTTTATCCGGTAGAATAAAACTGAAAATTTAACTAAAAGTAGAATCTCAGCCTTTAAACCTGGTGATTTCTACGTGTGTTTTTTATACCAATAAGCAGGAAAAACATACAACATTTCACCTCCCCGTCCCCTTTTATCTGGTCACCCTGGCCTTCTGACTATATGTCCATGTATTTTCTTGGTCGTAGATAATAACGGTGTTATGTCTCACAAAATTTGATTGGTAACTAAAATTCCATTCCATTCGTGTAAGCGTTCAAGATAGTGTTCCTTAATGCCATTAGATTTTTTGAATTGCCAGATGAGATATCCGCATAACACCGTTACATTATGGAGGATCCTATATACGTTCTCGTCACAATCTGTCTTATCTACCAAAGCCAGTGTTGAATTAGCAGCCTGAGGCTTCAGAGGTAGAACTTAAAAATTTTATGAATTGTAAAATAAGTGAAATAGAACTTGTAGAGAGTAGAGGTCAATAGAGTCGCGAAATTTGCAAATCTGTCACCAAAGCGTCCGCTTTTGCAAAGTTTAATTTTTTGCCTGCCTCTTGAGTTCTCGATATTCCATCACAGAATCAATGGAAAGTATGAAAATTTCAGAAATATGCCGCCCTTTCAAATTTTGCCGCCCCGGACAGCTGCCCAGGTTGCCCATATGGGAAATCCGCCCGTTCTCTATCTTACTGTCATCGTAAGAGTGAGAGGCAACCATACTTGCCCCAGATTAGGCGTGAAGCAAAACATCTTGTTATCTAGTTGGAATATATTTGCAAAGCCAGTACTAATGAATGACTCTGGTGAGATGAAAACTAATACGTTAATTTATACCGTAATAAAGCTTTAGAGCATCCACTCATTATAATATAGAGAAGCAACGGATCTTCTACCGATCAGAACTTTTGAACCATTAAGACACCATCCAATTAAATTTCAGCGTTGAGAGATTTTTGTTGGTCAATTGCTAAATTTTGATTAAAATATTTTCCCCTGGCTACACAATTGTGACCAGGGCTCTCACTTCAGAAAATAAAAGCGAAGTAGATGTAAAAAAAAGAAAATCGAAATGCTTGGTCTTTTTCGCAGTATAGATCGGCAAAACCAATCGTTACATATTTAATAGGGCTTTTATTTGTTTTTCGAAAAATTTGGAACTTAGGGTACATAAAATCATTGATTCCGTTGGAACTTCAACCAACGGACACTTCTTCAATTTATTTCGATTGAATGGAATTTTAACCTTCCGGCGGGCGCAATACTAAACATAACACGATCGGGCGCAATGCATCTGACAGATTAAGTGCAGAAAAAGGGATGAAACTAAGTTTCTGTATATTTTAGACTCTTATTTATTATTGCATTGTCTTTTTGGAACAGTTCTACGAAATTTTAGAAACAAAAACTCGCTCACAAAGCTTTATACCCTTCACATTTTCAATTTTCCAAGAATATTCCGCTTTCAATAGCTTTAATACATATTTAAAAAACCTCCAACAACTCGATCGCTTAACCTTCAAGCGGGCGCGCGGGCGGTAATTTACCGCCCTGATCATATAAACACGCATAGCTTTTCCCCTGTTGGCCGGATCAAGGTGGGAAAAGTATGTACAGAGAACGCATAACTGCAAAACGCTTAAGTGCAAAAAACGCATTTCTGCAAGATTTTTAAAAGCCCCATGATTTTTCACATGGTTTACATATAAAATTGTCTCGATAAGTGCAAAACGCATAACTGCAAATTTCGCTTAAGTGCAACGAAAATGTATGAAAGGTAGAACATACGCACACGTTAATTGCAACTTATCCGTTGCAACTTACGAATTTCGATGTCGTGCATTCGTTTTGCACTTAAGAATACGATTGTGTTTTTTTCTCACGAATATTGATCCGATTTTTTCCTGTGCTCTGTACTTATGAGTTAAAAAATGCGGACCACTGTTAATTTAACAAACAAATAAAAATTGAAACGCACAAATACTAGTGCCTATCGACTGGATAAAACATTATACATACTATGAGTGGCAAATTTACTGACACAAAGACACTCATAAAATAACCAAATTGGAACGACTAACAAAAAAATACACGCTCTGTGGCTCACTTGGTTAAGTCGCACTCTACGATACTAGTAATCTAAAAATACAAGAAAGAGTGGTAAATTATTACAGGAGCCCGGATTTTCGTGCAGTAAAAAATTGAAAAACGTACAGTGAAAATCCCGAAACGTGCAAAATCGTGCATTATAAATGAGTACGAAACCATAAAACTTTGGGGAAAAGATACCAAAAATTCAGGAAATTGAGGGAAAAAAGTTTCGTCCCAATCGGGATGCGTACCTCCGACCTCCAGTCACAAGGTCAGCAGCTTAACATACTGAGCTATAGGCGTTTGGAGGTCTCAATGCAAACATTCCAATGTGACATTTCCGAAATTGAAAAACTCGATATTTCTCGCGCAGGGGGCTCTTCTCCACCCATAGACAAAGTTCCGCGTAGTTCCCATAGAGCTGGTAAATTGCCATGCCAAAAGTACTACAGACATGCACCGCAGTTAGTGTATAGAATGAAACGATAAGTCAAGATTCCCACAATTAGTTAAAACTCGCGCCCACGAAATTTAAAAAAAAACGAGACCGAGGCTAATTTCGGGCGCGGCCGAAATTTGGATACCCTTTGCTCTCCTCGGGCTAAAAGTTTTTTCGGGCGTACCTATGACTTGTGTTCAGTCCTACCCGCTTCCATGCTTTTGAATTTTCACATAAGTGCCGTGGCGAAGATTTATTGGGAGAAGCGGGGGACGTGGGTTTCTTATAAGAACCAAAAAGAGAGGGGGGGGGGGGGGTTTGTACGGCAGCCCTATGAACGCATGGCAAATACATTTCCATGAGGTTTGGTTGAAATTTTTGTACAAATAAAAAAGTAAAAATTTGATTTGGGGGGCTAGGTTTGTATGGTAGCCCTATGATCACATGGTCCGAATCCATCTATTTATACATATGTTTTGTGTCATCAATAGAAACACATTTGTGTGAAGTTTGGTTGAAATTTGTGTATAAATAAAAAAAAAATTCTTAGAAGGACTTAATTTGGGGAGCTAGGTTTGTATGACGATTTGGCCCATTTTTACGTATGTTTTGTGGTATCATTAGAAACACATTTGTGCGAAATTTAATTGAAATCGATGAGCAAATAAAAAAGTTTTTCTTAGAAGAACTTAATTTGGGGAACTAGGTTTGTATGGCAGCCCCACGACCCCATTGTCCGATTTGGTCGATTTTTACATATGTTGTGTACCACCAATTAACACACATTTGTGTGAAATTAGATTGAAATTGGTGCATAAATAAAAAAAGTTTTTCTAAGAAGAACCTAATTTTGGGGAGTACCCCAAAACCCTTGTCGGATTTTAGTGATTCAAACATACAAACTGCCTGCAGCAAAAAGAAGCATGTGTGCAAAATTTCAGCTCCATAGCTTTTAAACTGGCCGAGTAAAACGCGTCGCAACAGACAGACAGACAGACAGACGGACAGACGGACATCGTCCAATCGACTCAGCTCATCACGCTGATCATATATATACATACATATTTTATATGGTCGGAGATGCTTCCTTCAATGCGTTACAAACTTCATGACAAAGTTAATATACCCTTTTCGCTTAATAAGCAAAGGGTATAATAACAGGCGCGACAATCCAACATTGGACTAAGGCCGCAGGATGTGTTAGTGACATCCTATTTCCAAGATCTTATCTGCTTTTTTGTTGAGGTAATGAGATCAGCATCACGCTCAATGAAATTTAGGAACCAGAATTAATACAATAATTTGAATTTCTGGGAAAAAATGTTATGAAACACGGTTAAAAATGCAAATGTTCCTTTTCATGCAAAAACCTTAAAACATGCTATTTCGTGCAATGTATCCTAAAAAGTGCAATTTCGTGCATTAACGTGCATTAAATTGCACGAGAGTCCGGGCTCTAATTATTACGTATTTGTATATGCATATTTGTTGGTTGTTTTTCACTTTTTTAAGAGAACAATGGAAATATTGTCAAAGTTTTGGCAGTTACTTTTGTTATGAATTCATCAGAATTCAGTGTGCGACGCCAAATTTTGATTATTATCATTGATGATTGCAATTCATTGACTTAATTGGAAATTTCCACATCGATTTTGACATTGAATCCATTGCATTCTAATGAAAATTAAGTTCTGTTTTATTTAGCTTTGTTTAGCTATTAAACTTAATTATTTTTGCCCGTTGATACATTTTGGTATTTCACATACAAACAGCTTGGACAATAAAATTTACTATTCTCGTGGGGCTAATAAAATTAACCCTTAAATGCATAGCGTACCATATATGGTACATGGCTAGATTCCTGTAAAAATCTAGCGATTAATAAATTTTTGATTTTTTTTTTACTTTTTCCCGAAGTAGACAAAACGAGCTTTCATATAAATTCAATTTTGGCTTCCGGAAGCATTCCTTGAATTGTCTGTGCGTCGTTAAAGTGGACGAACGTTATTTTTTGTGGAATTTGAAAAGCTATTCTTTAAAGCTAAAAAAATTGGCGAAGTATACCGTTATTTGGAAAAGGAAAAATACTGGTGAGTAAATTAGAATGTGTTCTTGAGAATCTTTTGAGATTTCGGCCAGAAAAGTTACTAAAGCTATTGTTTGCACCGATTTTGCAACGTACCATATATGGTACACCATGCATTGGGGCATATTCAGAAATATCTATACATACATTCCGATCGTTCTTTGCTGATGAAATTATTCTCCTTTAGTCTTGGGTAGGGCAGGATATGTTCATAAAATTTTAATTATCAGCTCTTTCAACATTATGGTGCGTTTTATTGGGCCCAGAACAGGTCCAAATAACATAAATTTTCATACAAATTATGTAACCAATCCATTTTTCCAGGACATTTAATGTCATTTTTATGAAAGCTAGGTTAATCAGTCCTGTTCGGGATCCAAGGAAACGGAGCTGTCATAGTTGATTTAGAAGGATCGCTTTTGTCATTTTGTTTTCTACAGTACACCCATCAGGGCTTAGCGTTTCTGTAGCTGCTTCTTATAATCCCAGTCTTTTTAGCTGGCAAATATACTGAAAAAATTGGTCACATCTTTTCTTTTATGCCTAGGAAACGTCACTAAAAAAACGAGCTTCCATACTTGACATCTTAGATAGATACTTGGACTTTCACCAGGACTCAAGCAGCTGCGCCTTGATATCCAATTTCTTAAACCATTTGATTATGACAAGTAAGTCCACGGCCAGGATCCTCAAAAAATATGCTTCTAGGATCCACCATTTCATATGGAAGACTATGTGGAATACCATATTCGATAAACAAAAAATTACATGGATGTAATTCTTGTGTACATGTCCTGAAACCTGCACCAATTTGGGTTTTAGCAGGCAGCAGGTCATTTCCATATTAATTCCTAGCAAAGTCAATCCAATCCATATACTTTTCAAGAAAGGAATTAGGAATCTCATGAGCTATGATAAGTCAAAAGTCTCGAGATATACGTTTTTACAGTGAAACATGTTTATAAGGAACTTTTATACAGAAGATTTATTTTATAACGAAACTTAATCGCGCTAATAGCATGATGATTACATCACCTATACCCATGTACAGAGCTAGACGGCACGCAAAGTCCAAAATGATCTATTCCATCTTTTTTTTTTGTAGGGGAGGAAGGGGTATATGAGTCAGATCTGGCGTGCTTCTAATATTTTGTAAGAACATCTGACAGCTACCACTTGGCACACATTTGAATTTTTCGTGACATTCTATCAAAAGATATGGCTAAATTTAGGTTTGTAGGAGTAGTAAGACCTACTCCACTTTCCATCAACTTCCAGGATATGTCACAAATAGGCACGATACAAATTTCAATAAGGAATAGGAAACTAATCACGCACCAACCCGAGCTACATTTTAAGAAACTTAATATTCGCCATTTTCTATGGAAAGTACAACCTTTCCTTTAATGAAGACGAGTTCATTATATCGAGTTTCCACTATAATTTCGATCAAAACTCTCAATAATCATTATCCTTTCTTTTTTGCTCTTTCCTATTTAAGTAAGAGGCAGATTAAATAAAATTTGAAAAATGTCTTTCATTTACACATTAATGCCTGAATGCATGGCGTACCATATTTGGTACACAATTCAAATTCTACTATTTTCGCTTTTCTGGGAAAACGGGCTATTTCCTGGGAAAATAAAGGCTGATTCCGTGTTCAGTGACTGATTTTACATAAGGGGAGGTCAGTTACGATAATGGGTTCAGACCCCATGCATTTAAGGGTTAAAACGGGATTTTATTTATTTATAAACTTTTTTTTTACTAAATTACCAAAACTGAAATATATTCCTTTTCCATTCAAATTACTGAACCTCATGGAAAAGTCAAAAACTGACACTGAACATGTGGATAACTACTATGATCTAAAAGGGATTGCAGATGCGATTGTTTCAGGCAAACATTAATAAAATGCCATGATCAACGGTCTATTTCAAGGCTTTCTGATTTATTTCTATCTAAAGGTTTTACTTTGCAAGGGTGAATTTATTGGCGCTTTATCCTGTTTGCTAAGCGAAATTAGTCCCGATAACTTATGATTCGGTGCGGCGATCAGTGCAACATCATTTGTATTATAGGAGAATCTTACATTTGGATCTGTATGATATGCAAAAACATACTGTATCCTTACTATGCTTGCTTTGGATACGCAGTCAAATAATTCGTATTTTTCCTACCATTAAAAAATTTAGTTTGCAGAATGCTTTTCTTTCCAAGGACAAGCAGTTACATCATAGCGAAGAACGTGACTGAAAATCATTGATGGCTTTGGAATGCTCTTTCCAGTTAACCGTAATCAAGCTTAGTTGTTGTTGCCTGTCTTATATTGGGCGTACGCCCAGTAATACGCGTACGCCAATTTTTGTTGTTTTTGTTAACCCTTCTTTGTAAGAATCTTTGAATAATCCTGTTGTGTAACTCTACGAGTATATATATACGTATATGGCCTAATTTTAACATTGTTCTTCGTGCAATTTTTATTTATATTTTCTTCCTTCATACTCCTAAAACACTGAGAATTAGGTCCAATAGGTATGTGTTCTCCCTATTATAGTTGTGTCGATAAATTTTCCACTCATAGTATGGGGCAACTAATATAATTATGTAAAACTAAAACTAACTATTCAGCCTAACATACACTTTTTGGGCGCTTAATATTCTTCAATCTGAAATTATGTTTTTGTTTCTCTGAATCTGTCCGAAAACGGATAAGTGAAAAAAACGGATAAGTGCAATTTTTCTTGCTGCCGGAGACGATTGCACTTATCCGTTCTCGACTGTATTCTTAAGTCATATACTGTTATAGATACGATACAATAAAATGTTGGGTAAATTTTACCTTCCATACCTTTCCAGCGGTGATCAAACGTTTGGGGATTGTATATTTTGGTATTTAGTTGTGCTCAAAATGTGTGTGCTCTGTGTAATATCACTGAGGTGACATGCTTTGCTAAAACTGCTGAACTTGTTTTATTGTTCCCCAGATAATACTTTTTATGATAATAAATTATTTGGGACATGCTCTTCTTTCAATTTACCATAATTATGAGAATGGAAGTTGTACGGTTGAGCGCAAATGGAGGGGAAAAGACGAGGGCGGTAAATTACCGCTGCGGGCCCGGTAATGTCACAAAAAATGCGCGTCAGATGCATTGCGCCCACCCGAAGGTTAACTTTGTCATTTCTAACCTAGTTTATGACTTACAAAACTTATTATACCCTATACCCATAAGATGGTTTAGGAGGGTATATTGTTTTTGTTACGCCGATATTATGTAACACTTCAAATAAGCCACTGGAGGTATGGCAAAGTATATACAGGGTGTCCGGAAACTGCCGCATAAACGCACCGGATTATGATTCCTTAGTTGATTTCCAGTAAAAAAGTTATACGGAACATACCCCCTCAGATTAACACTTTAGCTGCCACAGGCATTTAAAAATTTTTGAAAAAATCCTTTTCTTGCACGACTTAAAGCCTAATTTATCCAAATCTAGAAAAAAAGATTGTTTTTGGGTCAAATTACGCAAATTTGACTTTGAAGCTCTGTAAAAACCAAACCTCTTATCCGATTTTAGTGTGGTTAGTTTTATTTTACAGGTAAATTTGTTGGCTGTAATAATCATTTTACTTCACTATTCTAGCTGGTCTAGCTTTGGAGATATTAGGCTTTAAGCCGTGCAAGAAAATGATTTTTTCAAAAATCTTTAAATGCCTGTGGCAGCTAAAGCGTTAAGCTGAGGGGGTATGTTCGGTACAACTTTTTTGCTGGAAATCAACTGAGGAATCATAATCCGGCGCGTTTATGCGGCAGTTTCTGGACACCCTGTATATAAATGACCAGGGTCGGTCCCTGAATCGAATAAGCCATGTCTGTTTGTCTGTCTGTCTGTCCGTGTGTCTGTCTGTTAGCACGATAACTTTCGAAATAATGAAGCTAGCGATTTGGTCAAATGTTTGTTTTGCTAAAATCTTGGACGGTATTGAAAATGGGCCAAATCGGACAACGGGGTCCCCTACCTTCCATACAAACTACCCCTTCTTGATATTTTAATTCGGCCTTAACTTTCGGTAGAATATCACTATCGACTTGAAATTTTGATCAATGTCTCATTCTGACATATACTTTGAGTTGATGGAAAGTGGAGTAGGTTCGACTACCCCTACCCCTACTTCCCCTACAAAGTTATATTTAGCCATATCTTTTAATAGAATGTCACGAAAAACTTCAAATTAGTATCAAATGGTAGCCGTTGGATGCCTTGACAAGGTAATAAAGATGTGTCAGGTCGGACCCATCTACCCCTCCCTTTCTCCACAAAAAATATGAAATTGAATATTTTGGGTTTTACGTGCCTTCTAGGTCTGTACATGGGTATAGGGTATACAGTCATCGTGCTATTCGCACGATTAGAACTCGGTCTCGTCGTTTTTTTTGTTTCTTGCCAAATCGCAGTAGATTCTAACGAAAATGCAGTGGGGCAGTAGATGACGAAATTCCGTAAAAATCGCAGTAGATTTACTGCAAGTGTAAAGTAAAGTGAGAACCCTGCTTGTGACCGTATGTCGCGTATGTGTCTAACATAACACCCAGATACGAGTACAAATGGGGAATTTTTTCGCCGAATTTTGAAAAATGTAAATACAAATTTATTATTGGATTTTTTCTTATCATTTGTTTTCAGCGAAACAATACAAAAAATGCAAACTTGACACCAATGTTAATCCATGCATGAAAGATGCCATCAACGACGCACTGCCAAAACTTATTACTGGTACGACCGCATAATGTCCAATACCCGTTATAACTTCTAAATTTATTTTTAAATTTTTATATGTGATAATTTTACAGGTTCCCCGGAATTGGGTCTGGGACAACTGCAACCGTTTCGTATAAAGAAAATGATTTTCGATAATAACGACAATGGCCCGGTGAGAATCCGGCAAGAGTTCACCAATGTCGTGATACCCGATCTGTTGGAGAAAACCACAGTAAAGGATTTTTCGTAAGTTCAAAAAGAAATCAAAAAACTTGTAATTTACCCTTATCAAAGAAAAAGCGATAATTAATTAAATTTACCAATTTATTTTCCATACTTTCTTCAAGACTAGACTCAAAAAAGGGTGAAATCGTCCTGGCAATCCACCTGCCAACAATGCGCCTGCAAGGTGACTATTCGATTACAGGAAAAGTTCTTGTTCTCCCCATTCAGGGCAATGGTAAATTCACCGTCAAATATACCGATTTGAATTTACGGTTTAAAATGCAATTCGAGGAAATGGAGAAAAACGGTGACGTGTATTATCGTTTCAAATCGGTGGAAACTTTCATGAAACCCCGGAAAATGGAAATGCATTTTGAGAATTTGTTTAATGGCGACCGAGCTCTGGGCAATTCGACAAATTTATTTTTGAATGAAAATTGGAAAGACATTTGGACCGAATTGGAGCCGGATTATTCGAAATATTTTAGTGGAATATGTTTGAAAATTATTAATAAGTTTTTTGGTTTGTATCCAATTAGTACGATTTTCTAGCGACAAACGGAAAATAAATTCATTTGTGAATTAAATAAGAAAAATATTCTTCAATTTAAGTGAATGTTGCAGCAATTTTCAGTGAAAATTTAATTTTCTGTGAAGTGCCGCCTGTTGTACTTGATTTCCGGGAAATGCCCTTTTCTTTATTTCACGTTCCATTTTAGCATTGAAAAAAATAACCGTAAAGACACACTTGAAAGGTTGATTACTTGTAAGTAGGTTATTGCACAAGTACTTTCTTGGAAATGAACAGAAAATAACCCTCTCAACTCGCAACTAAATTATAATCAATGAATCAAGCGATTCCTTGTTCCTTGTGCGTAGAAACAGCTTTAAGAGCAATGACTGCGGCGGCTGGGCGACACAATCACTATCAGCCCCGAGTCCAGAGAAAGTTAAAAAAAGAAGTAGAAGATATTAACGTCTGAAATGGACGTGGTAGGTCGGTCTGTTAGGTAAATCGGCCAAGCGGAAATGTAGCACAAGCAATCGTTGTTGAGAGTGTAACTTGATGCCCTAGCGCTGTTTAGTCTAGTGAAGCTTGTGCTTGGACAGGATAGTGTGCAGAGTGTTAAAGGACATAGTTTTCCAGCTTTCAATTGTTGAGTTTCGCACACACCTACATACATAGTAGTATGGGAGTGCTAACAAAAGTCGTAACGGAAGTCAATTAAACTATAGGATTCTGAGCCACGATGCGCTATGGGCTCCCGAGCACCGTTACCGGAGAAATAGGAAATGGCATATAGTACACTTGCCTCAGCATTTCTTTATTAGACAGATTGGGTGAAGTGTTGCCGCGGTGAGCTTTTTGTTCTTGTTCGCCTATTTTTGGTGGTCTGATTTTTTACATTCGTGTAAACGGTTCCCGAGGTCCTTAAAATTTACTTGATTATATCGGAGAGAAAAAAAAACGAAAACTTGTGTATTCCCCAAATTTTCGCGTACACATTCATTCGAAGCTTTCTTGGTTCCTTATAGCTCTCGATGGTTAGAAGTCGCTCTGCTGCGGTGTACACACATTGCCAATTCTGGCGATATTGTCTCCGCCAAATATCTCAATATCGTCAAAAACTCTGGGCGAATTAAAATTTGTCTTGTAATCAATCCAAACAACCGCAGCATCGTCTCATTTAATCAAATTTGCCAAAACCACAGATATTCTGAACAACTTTAAATGTAAAATCGAAATTTTCTTTTTTAGACATATTGAACTGACAGCAACTCTGTCCCGAAGAAAATACTCTCTCCAAGGCTACACATCGAAGAAAATCATCGGAAAACAGGACGATCTTAAGCAACTGTTTATTGTTGCGTCCACAGTGGTGCTCTACTCTCAGGACTTTTAAAGGCTTCGTCGTCTACATTATATCCAAACGATTCGAAAAGGCATACTATACGAAAATGGCTTTTACTACGTCAGCTTTTTTCGCCTAGCTTAGAGTCGTCCTAGCACGTAGCATAATAGAAAAGTCATGTTATTCCTATGCTTTTGTGCTAGTGAAAAGTTGGTCCTCGTTCGTTCGTCTTCATAAGATTTCCCGTTTTGTACATATCGTCCGATACGCTATATACGCTCGTATCGAAACCAAAATACATGGACGAAACAAGTATTGAGAAAGCCTCCTTCTGTACATAAATATATTCCTGGACCTGTACTTAAAGGATTCCACACAAAAGTACATGAAACACTGTACAAGTTGGCAAATCGAATTTACTTCAGTTTTGAGACTTCACTACGTAAATCAAAGAGCTCTGTATAGGAGTTGTGTAGGTCGCCGCAATGTTTGAACTGCAATGAAATACTCTCTCTTTCTCTCTCTCCTCTGACTCTCGTTATGTCACGCGGATAACACTGCTATATTGGGGGATTGGAATTCATCCTAGAGAGCTTCCTTTCGGCTGAAACCATCAAAGACTGCGAAAGCAGTGGAATTTCTTGTCCAGTATCGCGTCCTGGCCAACGCTGGGCTGAAGCGTGGTGAGGAGAAGGACGAAAAACAAATCGAAAACTATTTTCGTATCTTTACCATTATTCGGTGCAGATGTTTAGTTTCTTCTACAGTTCTTCGAATGGGTTTTATTCGTTTCGTAAGATCTTGTTTTACTTTTCGCTGTAGAGAGGAGCGGAGAGTAAGTGTAGTTTGTATGTAAGGATAAAGTATATGAGCAAATGGAAAAGGATCTTTGCAACTTCACATCCCGTTTCTGCAGTTTGTGTTGAGAGTTTATTGGTTTGGATAGCAAATAATAAAACTTTTTTGGTGTACAACAGGAGTAGAGTGGTGGGAAAAAATCTCGTTATTTATTTTATTAATATTCGCGTTGGGATTAAAGTGGAAAGCATACTGTTGCAATGGCGTTTTTCTTTGAATTTGAGAATAGGTTACAGGATGTTCAAAATGGGCAGAAATGTTACTCTAACTTAAAATTAGCAAGATCTATTTATTTTAATTCGGGTATCAGATATCCGAGTAGTGACCTTTGTGACCATTCGTTTGTCTTACGCGCGGCAGCGGCTTCGACTACTTACTGAGCAAGCGACAAAAGGCGCTTTTATGCGGTCACTTTTAAAGCCCGTAGCTATCCCAACACAGATCAAGTTGTCCGTGCACCGATTTCCTTACAGCATATTGTAATGTTAAAAACAATAACCCAACTCTCTTAGTAATGAGCGGTATTTCTCAACTTCTGAACATGTGGTCAACGCTAACTCAACACCTGCTTCCATTTTGAAGCGTAGAAAGTAATCGATTCACTTACCAGGGATGTGGTATTGTCTTAAGTTCTCTCGACGGAATAAATCTATTGTGTTTCTTACAAAAAAGTATTTAGGAACAGTATAGACAGTCGCTGGTGACTGCTTAAATTTGTATCGCTGAGTGCCCGTGTGCTCAATGGCAGTTTCACGCCTAGGCAGACGGCCTGGCCATGTATGCAGCCAACCATTGGCGAAAAAGGCTCAGTGGGAATAGGTCCAGCACCATATCTAAACCAAATGAAGGAGTAGTGCAGAAGGGTTACTGTTGGAGCCATTGCGACTAGGTTCTGCAAACAGGAAGAATTAATAAAATTCTCATCACTCACCTTCCTATTGACCACTCGCCATCAGATCCTATCCACCATCTGCCGTGCACTTGCCTCCAGCGCATATTGTCTTTTCGCCCGGCTGTAATCCTCGAAATAAAACACAAAAGGGATAAATCAATGCTGATCAAAACTTCTATTGCACTACTCACCAAATTGTAAACAAACACGAAACAACACAACTGAAAGCGCGATCAGCTGATGACATCTTGTACATAAGTAACACAACATGCAACATGCTGCTTTGCAACATCCACTCAGATGCATCGTTGTAATTGCAATGCTAGTAAGAAGTATACAAGTTAACTAACCTTGAACTTGAGTTACGTTAGATATAGTATGTTAACCCCAAGTTGTCTTGGAAAGTGACAGATTAAATAACGCGCACTTCAGTTCGAGAAGCCGTTGTGATCAGTTAGATTTTAAATTACACTTTTGGATACTTTTGATTATCATTGCCCTTTAACTTGACTACGATTTGGTTTATTACGTGACATTACGAGGACATTGCTAACAGGTAAGTTTTTAAGTGAAATTGAAAACGGGTGACGACTATTTTGATTTGCTTTCTCCGAGGTCAGCGGTTGGTTTTGTGTCGCTTTTCGGGTATCTGCCTATTTTCTTTCTGCTCGTTCGGTTCGAGGCTGAAGGGTCACGATGGGAACGATACTCAAAGTTTCAACTTTTCCTTGAGCTGCTCGCTGCGTTCTTTGCCTGCTCTTCGACATCGAAAATTTTATTCCAAGACTTGTTGTAAATGCGGGTCAGATTACATGCATATTCTATTGCAAATATTTGCTGGATATATCTTCATAAAAGGTCAAATTAAAAGCAGGGATTTGGAGCGGAGCGGAGCGATGGAGCGGAGCGGAGCGACCTTAAATTTCGGAGCGAAAGAGCGGAGCGTGGAGCGAGTTCTTGCAGGCTGGAGCGGAGCGAATTTTGCTTTGAAGATCGCTCCGCTCCGCTCTGATGTAAAAAATCAAAAAATTCCGAGAAAAAAAAAGGATTTTTTTCGACGAAATTTTTCATTTTATGGAACGAATTGATGATTTTGGGCTATTTAAAGGCGAAGAATTCGCTGAGCGACTTGCAAAATTTCGTATTATTGTGAAATTCATTGTGATAAAAGAGGTTTTGCGTTTAGTCATAATCATCACTCTTCATTATTAAGAAATTCAAGATCATCCAGGACAGAAAAGTCCTGTCCTGTACTCGATAAATGAAACGCCATTTTTAATTTAAATTAGTTATTAGGTGCGTTTTATTGGATGGAGTACAGGACAGCGCAGCTTCCATAACCATTTGAGGGAATATCGTTATATACGGGATGTCCGGAAATTATCGCATAAAAGCACCCAAATATGATTCCTCGTGATATTTCCAGCGAAAAGGAGTATAAAAAAATTATTAACTCTTCAGCTTCCACAGACATTTAAAGATTTTTCAAAAATTTAACATTTTACATATACATACATATTTTCTTTCGGTTGGGCCCAACAATTTTTCCTAAGAATAAACCCCATAAAAATTGGATAAGCAGTTTAGTTTTTACAGTTTTACACAGCTTCAAAAACAAAATTTTGTGATCTTACTGCATATACATTTTTTTCCCACGGAGGTGTTAGTGGTAGCATTTTTGGAAAATCTTTAAATGCTAAGGAGTTAAGAATTCTGCACCTATTTTGCTGGAAATGACATTAATAATCAGTCTGGACTCGGTAATCCGGATCTCCTTTAATCCGGATATCACGCTAACCCGGACGACTAAATATTTCCACTATGTCTTCTATAGTCCGGATTTCGGCAGCAATGTTTACTCTAAAATCAGGATATTTGAGATTTTCAGTGTGAAATGGTAGATTTGGTCTCGTACTTTTTTACGAGACTGTTTAGCAATTGACATGATGCTGGCTAATTTCTAACAAATAAAACATTTATCGACTTTTGTTCCGCATTTTAATCGGTTTCGATTGTTTTTCCTAGAAAAAAGTGATTGCGCTAATCCGGATGTTCCAATGATCCGGATTACCCCTTGCAATAATTGATCCGGATTACGAAATTGGTGCTATCCTGTTCTGTACCTGATCGAATAAAACGCACCTGTTAAGTCATATTCTATAATACGTGAGTAGATATACGTTAAATTGAATAATTCGCGGAAAATAATAAATATTTACTAAGAACAATGAAGTTTTGTTGTATTTTTGTAATGGAGCGGAGCGGAGCGAAAAAATTTTAGTCGGAGCGGAGCGCTGGAGCGGAGCGGTTTCAAATTGGTCGGAGCGGGAGCGGAGCGGAGCGAAAAAATATGTCGCTCCAAATCCCTGATTAAAAGTAGTTTGCTTCATAAGCAAGATACGGTCCTCATCTCTGGACGAACGAAAACGGCAATTTATGCTAACAACATGGAACATGGAACAGGAGCTGGAATTTCAAAACCTAGTACGCTCCCCAACGAGTAGCGGCATGCGCATGTTTTGGGTGTTAGGGGTGTTCAGCACAGTTCAGCAAGGCCTTTTCTTATAGTTTTTTTTTTTTGAATTTAAAAAATTTAAAGCTTGATGTAAACAATCGAAAATGAATGCGAAATTTTATTTTCCACTAAAACACTCAATACATTTTTAGAAAATGTTAGGCCAAAAAATTGTGCTCGCTTTCATTACTAACCTTCTGCAGTTGCTTTCCATAAATTCCTTAAAAGCTTCAATTAGCCGGATTGCTTCAGGCTTTTCAATGTGCATGGCTTGTTTTCATGAATGTGTCATCTCGAGAATTTTTAAAGAGAATAAGATCAGAGCTATTTATATAGCCAAATAGCCAAATTCTGATATTAGCATGTCCGAACAGAAATTAGGGAGCTCTGGAATGTTTTCTGTGGTTCTATCCCTCATCTTGCTAAAATCCAAACCAGCTTCTTCGTAGTTTGCCCTCCAATGCAATCGGGACCAACGTAGTTCATTGGCGCGAAGGTTTGGCGAATTGTATTTAAATTATGCTGCGAAATGTCGATGGAAATTATGGAAAACAACTCCAAACAAATTATTGATGAAAAAGATTCCTTTGTGGGTGAGATTTCTCACAAAGGAGTCTGTTTTAAACGCCTTAATGTGCTCATCGTTTATTCGAATCCCTATTTCCCGTTTCGAAAGGAAACCGCAGACGTTTCCACTAAATCGAAGTTAATATTGATTTTTTGATCTTGTTTTTTATTCGAGTGCTAGCCAAAAAGCCGCCCGGCTCGCCCCCCCCCCCACTTAGAGCGGGCGCTGTCCACATCAATTCCAGCGTTCAAATATCAATGATACCCTGTTCAGTAGATACGCGACGCATCCTGTCGCCGATTCTGGTCCACCTTAGATTATGTGATTTGTTGTTTGTTCGTAATTTCTACATAGACTCAGAATTAGAGCCGAAGATATTTTTTACATCGGGAATAGTTTCGATGTAATCCCCTGCCGATAGTATTGATTTCAAATGGACAAAGTTGAACTATTCCTGGTACGCGCAGCAACGAACATGGCGGGAAATATTTCCTCTATAGACAATCGTTATCCATTTATCTATAAAAGTGTCTGCACCCGCAAAATCTTTCTTTCGATTGCTCACTTTTTTCCACCCTTATTCCGCTCTATATCACACATCCTTTCTGCAAAGCACATCCATATGCAAAGCAGTGAATGTCGGGTGTAAAACAGAAAGAATTACGATCCGGTGGTTGGAATTGATTCTCTTTAGCAGTTTAGATATACAGACACTGATACACGACAGGATAATGTTAGCTACTCTTCGGTCGGGCAATTATGGTATGGTATACAATTGAGACGGCCACGGGCGATGGCTTTCTACTCCAGTCGAACATTCCCGATTCAGGCCTCCAAATAGAAAATAATTGAGTAAGGCTAATTTTTGTTGTTTTTGAATCAGAGGGCTACCAAATCTAAAACTCATTTTGCTAAAAAAATTATCGGAAACGTCCCAAAAAGGACAAAAAATTATACTCCTTAATCCTTGACCGGAGGTCGGCATGCGGGGTATCATATCAAAGGGGACGTCGAGTACATTACATATTCCGTGTTTGTTTCGTGTTTCAAGGACCCTCAAAGGAATAAATCGAGCTTAACCCTTCTGTCGGCACCTACTACAATATGCATATTCTATACCCAATAGGTCTGGCTGGACCTACTGAGAAAAAAAATTTTAATTTTTAGAAAAAGTGAAATTTTTATCGGTATAATCATTCTACCCATTCCTTACAGCCATTTGTAAACAATAAAAGCATTAAAATCGTTTTTGGAGATATACTAGAGGCGTTTTTAAGAAGACATATTTTGAGGTGGTATTAGTACAAACATGTTTCTCCCTTTTTTCTTCTATTTTTGCTTCTCTTTTTTCATTGCGTATCCGCACAGAAAGTTTGATAAAATTTTCCAATTCCAATATCTTTGGGGAAATATTTGGCACTTTTTGGTAGATTTTACCACGATACTAGTCTGCAGATTTGGGAAAATAGATAGAAAGAAATGGGGAATTTTCAACCCCAAAACTCATTAAATTCTAAATTTTCCGTAAATATCTCAATTAAATCTATTAATAAACACCATCGTAAGCCACTTATACTTAGTTCATACTATTACAAAGGAAATAAAACTCTTTTGATTTTCCTAGAATCAAATCTCAGTTGATTAGGTGATGTTATAGGGCGGGATAAAATTAGGCGTACCCAATTTGCGAACTTCACGGCTTTTTAAAGCAAAATCTCAGAAAATCTTATCGTTTATCGTACAAATTGAATTTTAATGACTTTCTTACATTATAAATAGGAGATTTTTACAAGAATTTAATATTTTCACTTTTTACCTCAAGACGAAAATGGGGGGGAAAACTATAGGTCTGGCCAGACCTATTGGGTATTAAAAAGCACTATAAATTGAAAATCATCAAAAACATGCTCAAAACTTCAACCGATTTTTTTAAATTTTTGCAAAATGCTTCTAAACATATTATTCTAGGATATCATGAAATATGAAGTCGCTACGATTTCATCTTCTATACTTTTTTGACCAAAATATAGTGCCAAAGGTCTGGCCAGACCTATGTGCCGACAGAAGGGTTAAATGGAAAGTTATCGTGTTTCCCGTGTATCTTTCCAAAGTCCTAACTACGAGAATAATTCAAGTTGTCACTACTTTTCTCACTTATCAGAATCTATAATTGCTGAAGATTCTACCATTAAATTTGCTAAGGAAAACATGTATCGGAAAGCTCCGAAAAGGACATAAAAGGACATAAAAGGACATTAATTACAAACCTTGATCGAACGTGGGCATGCGGGGTGTCATATCAAAGAGGTCGTGGAGTGCATTGCATATCCAGTGTTTGTTTTCTGTTTGGAAACTGAATGGAATAATGCGGGCTTAAATGAAAATTATGGTTAAGAAGATACAGATACTGTAGACACTAAAATTTCATTTGAGCCTAATTTTCTCCTTTGAGGGTCCTTGAAACACGAAACAAACACCGAATATGTAATGTACTCGACGTCCCCTTTGATATGATACACCGCATGCCGACCTCCGGTCAATGATTAACGAGTATCCTTTTTTGTCCTTTCAGAGACCTTTGCGATCAATTTTTTTTTTAGTAAAATGAGTTTTAGAGTCCTGGGAGCCCACTGATTCATAAACAATAAAAATTAGCCTTTTTTTCTTTCTATTTGAAATGCTAATATGACTGGACTATTCCAGCTATAACACGTTTAAAGCTGCAACTATGCAATAGCTATAGGATAGGAGGGAACTCTTCCTTACGCGAAGGGCTCTTCTCGGTGTTTTCTAAACGAACAGCATTCCGAGCGGATGTTTGTGTTATTTATTAAAATCAAGATGGAGACACCGTAAACCGTTGTTGCTGCCACGTCGGTTTCCAGCACGCTACAGTGGCACTGCCAATGGCTAATACGTTCAATGGTAATTAAACAGAAATTTAGAGTTTTGTCCTTATCTTGGCATGCATATCTCGCCTTTTTGTGCAAAATATTGGTTTTTGGGGTGGTATGGTATTCCGATATTGGAAAGGATACGAGACGCGACGACAATGATATGTAGAAATAGAGCGTGTGTGATGTGTATTTGCTTTGCACTGCTATTTGTAGGAGTGCGGTATCGGATTAATTGCAAATGGGGAATGAAAGCAAAAATTGTTATTTGAATGGTCCGTTATATGCAGAAGGAAATGGTTTTTCCAACCGACTTTTTCGTGATTTTCCTGTAAATGGAAATTCAATTTAATTTTGAACGGATTGAGGATAATGAGCATTTGATTGGGATAAGCTTTATGATGAATGTGAAATTATAGTTTCGAATGGGGTAATGAGTAAACGGCTTTCAACCAGTAGGAATCATTTCCGTTCATTACTTATGTATATATGTATGTAGATTTATTTGATAATTTTCGATATAAACTTATTTCTATTAGTCACATGCGTACAAAGCGTTTCTCCTCGTTCACTTTTATGTCACAAATGTATGATTGATGACAGACGTGGGTAAAAATGAATTTGATTTTTTTTTTGTTATATCTTCATGTTCACTGTCTATAAGACAATGAGTATCATATGCCCATAGTGTTCTGATTTTTTCGTCTGCGTCTCCTAAAACAATAATTTGGAAGCCGGATATGTTAGTAGTGTTTACGATAAAATGGCCAGCCAGCCAGACTACAAACGTGTTAAGGGCTCGATGAGCTCTATAAAGAGGGTGCTCAATCTAATATTGATATTTGTAAGCAATTGACCTAAATCAGTTATTCTCCTAAGAGATGAAAATCTAAATTATTACTACTAAATGCAAATTAAAACCCACTTAGCCATGATATTTTGACAAAAATGTTTCTGTATCTTTTTATTCCTTGACAACAATATTCGAACTTCAAACTCTCAAGTTCCAACACGTTACCAAGCGACCACAGAATAGCTTTAGTATCATCATAAAAATTTTCTTGGAATTTTCTCACATCATATTAATCCTCCTTCAGTTCCCTCGTTCAAGGAAAAAAATGCTTCTGCTTCTAGATAGTTGGAATGTTTCCACCAAAGAAAGCCCGAGAACCACAGTATTTTTGTTGAGCATTTTCTTTAGTCTCTCTTATCTTAATCCTGCTGGTAAGTAGCCAATTTAAAGAAGAGACAAGGACAAGAGATAGACACGCGCTGTCATTTGATATAGTCAACAGCAAATAAAAATGTCGGTTAACGGACGTGCTCGACAGGATATAAATGCTTTTTAAGCAAAAATCGTCCTAGATGTATGTGTACATATAGTGGGCATCGGTATGCGGCATATCATTGCGAGCAATTTTTAGAACAATGCGGGTATTAGCGGCAATATTTTCTGAGTTCAGGATTATTTTTTTTCCTTGTTGGTACGATGCTTACTTACATGATATATATATAAATGTTTTTTATTCATAAGGAGACATCTGTGTTTTTCCATATGGCTAATTGCTTGGCCTTCAAACAACTAACATGACGGCCATTAAAATTTTGTCAGTTTTGATTAGTTTGTAAAATTAAGCAGCCATTGTTTATACAAATAAAGCCCCCAACTCATGGCTTTTTCTGCTATTCGTTCTCATAAGGAGAACTTTTGTGTTTCCGATATTTTTAGCTACATGGCTATATGGTAAAGTAAGTGTCACTAGTGTAGATAAAAAGAAGAAGGGATTCTTCTTTTGAGAGCCGATAGTGTAATGTTCCATTTCATATCCCTTTACCTGTAGCAAACACTTTTTCATTTTCACTTTCTAGGGTTGACCGGTATTAATTCCTGAGTCAACGAAAAAAACAATCGCTAAAAGGCCTTTTTTTCGAAAAACCTAACTCTGTAATTAAATTTTCAGAAAAATATTCGCAGGGATCTGCACAAAGACCTTCGGGCCAGTCATACATGCTGAGGAGAGAACCGCTGCAAGCGAAAGTGTAAAGTCTCGCAGTTTGCTGCCTCGGGATAACCCGAGCCTCGAAGGAGCTTGTTAGGGATATTGGCCTTGTGCGAAACGCGCACAGGCGCCTATACCTAACTAGTTTGTGGATTGATCCCCACACGATCCGAGTCGCATTGCTGCCTTGTACTGCCTAGAGGCGGTCCGGAAGTGAAAAGCAGCGCTACTCGTCTGCTTTGAGTAGACTGGTAGTCACAGGTTCAACGAGCCTGGACTGGCAAGTCAACTTCGTTAGGCTACGCTTTTAAGGGGGACTACGGAGGATCACACTTGCTATTTATTGCCATAGCGAACCATGATCTCCACCAATCAAAGCATAGGACTCGAGGTGGTTGTGGTGTGAGCCAAGTCGACCAGCTAGAGTCGCATGCACTTCGGGCTAGTAGTTTATGGGGTGAGGATATGACGTGTGCTTAGATCTGTTTTGTCATGTAACCTGCCTTTGGCCGTGGGGCTTCTATGGCACTCCCATTATCCCACACTCTGATTTCGACAGTCGTACATGCGTTTTCTGATTTCAATATGCAATTGAAGAGTTCTTCTTAATACTGGATCATCAAGATTTCCATAGAAGAATCTGATTATGAAGGTGGTGTTTCTATGACAGCCCCATAAAACCACGGTCCAGTTTTACTCATTTCCACAATATGCAACGTGTATGTGACCTTAAAAAGGACGGATGGATGTGACTTTCTATAAGTCACATGTGTTCACATGTACCTTGTATTTGTACAGGTGCTGTGGCTCTATCTTATTCGAAATTCGTTTTTCTGAATCGTAAATGATTCATGATCATGAGATTAAATTGCTATGAAAAGTTTGTGGGAGTTAGTGAAAGCAACTACAAAATATAAATGGTGGAAATGGTGCCCTTGGGCATGAAAATTCTCACAGGAGTTTGTTTTCAACGCCTCTAGATATCTGGGCTTAAAAGTTACAGCCGTTCAAATTTTTGAGAAAGAGTTTAATGTCTTAACCAACTAGCTCATAGACCTTAAAATATCCAGAGAATCGTGGCCCGATTTGGTTGAAACTTGACGCACTTGTAATTTGTAAAACATCTTGGTGCCGACATTTCCTGAAAATAAAATTTTTCAATAATCTTGGTCGAAACAGAGATAAGGATGATTTGTGTTTAAAAAATAGTTAAACTCTGTAATGCCCCATAAGCTGCCTTCGATGGTTGGTTAGTTATACCCTTCGCTCATAGAGTGAAAGGGTATATTAACTTTGTCATGAAGTTTGTAACGCATCGAAGGAAGCATCTCCGACCATATAAAAAGTATACATACATATATGATCAGCATGACTTGGGGAGTCGATTGGGCGATGACAGTCTATCCGTCTGTCTGTCTGTTGCGACGCGTTTTACTCGGCCAATTTAAAAGCTATGAAGCTGAAATGCACAAATGCTTCTTTTTGCTGCAGTCAGTTTGTATGTTTGAATCGGTAAAATCGGTCAATGGGGTAATGGGGCTGCCATACAAACCCAACTCCCCAAATTAGGTTCTTCTAAGAAAAACTTTTTTGTTTGAGCACCAATTTCAACCAAATTTCAAACAAATGTGTTTCTATTGATAACACAAAATATATATAAGAATGGATCAAATCGGAACATGGGGTCATGGGGCTGTAATACAAACGTAGTAATCCTCAAATTAGGTTCATCTAAGAAAAACTTTTTTATTTGTGCACCAATTTCAACCAAATTTCACATAAATGAATTTCTATTGACGATGAAAAACATATGTAAGAATTCATCAAATCGGACAATGGGGTCATGGGGCTGCTATACAAACCCAACCCTCCATTTTGGTTCTTCTAAGAAACATTTTTTACACCAATTTCACAAAACCTTGAATTAATGTGTCATTATCAAAGCAACTTAAAAGCCAAAACAAATGGAATCGTAATATGGGGCCATGCTCCCGCATCTCCCAATAAAATTTTCTGAGTAAACATATTTATTTGCCCACTCCAAGGCAAATCTACAGGCATTTTTCGATTTAAGATTTCTGATGGCCTTTGAGCAAAAAGAAATTCAGGCAAACGTAAGGATGGCTTTATATATGAACTGAATTATTAACTGTAAATCTATTGTTACTGTTTTTTTAGTCAAGGAAAAGCAACTTATATGAAATGATTCCATTGTGTACCCTGACATAAGAGCCCACGCAAGCTTTCCTATGAGTATCGAGCAAGTATACTTTTGCAGCTATTCAGGGACACCCTGTTAACTTGGTCGTACACACTTCAAAGATATTTGTGGCAAACACTATTACCATTCTATGCATTTCCACCAAATTTCATGTTCATTGTTTCATCAAGTTAAACGAGACCGAGTTCTAATCGTGCGAATAGCACGATGAGTATATACCCTATTACCCATGTACAGACCTAGAAGGCGCGCAAAACCCAAAATATTCAATTTCATATATTTTCTAGGGGAGGGAGGGGTAGATGGGCCGGACCTGGCACATCTTTATTATCTTATCAAGGCATCCAACGGCTACCATTTGATACTAGTTTGAAGTTTTTCGCGGCATTCTATCAAAAGATATGGCGGAATGTTGCTTTGTAGGGGATGTAGGGGTCGGGGTAGTCAGACCTTCCCTACTTTCCACCAACTTCAAGCATATGTCACAATTAGGCATTGATGAAAATTTCAGGTTGCAAGCGATATTCTGTCGAAAAATATGACCGAATTAAACTATCACGGAGGGGTCATTTGTATGGGAGGTAGGGGTCCGATTGGTCCGATTTGGCCCATTTTCAATACCATCCAAGCTTTTATCAAAACAATCATCTGACCAAAATTTCAAAACGCTAGCTTCATTATTTCCGGAGTTATCGTGCGAACTGACAGACACACAGACGGACAGACAGACAGACAGACAGATAGACAGACGGACATGGCTTATTCGAATCAGGGACCGACCCTGATCATTTATATATATACTTTGCCATACCTCCGGTGGCTCCTTTGAGGTGTTACATAAATCGTCGTAACAAAAACAATATACCCTATACCATCTTATGGGTATAGGGTATAAAGATATGCATTGAAGAAATGCTTACTAAATACTTACTTGGCTATATTTTCGGTTTGGATACAGTTGTTCGAATAAAAATTCGTAGACATTTTCCCTATGTAGTTTTCTAAAAACCCTTAGCAGAATTTTCATATTTGGAAACCTAAGAGGGGCTACACACGAACAAATTGAAATTTTACAAATTTACTGTTATTTACTTTCCCTTAGCAAAAGTCAACAGTCTTAATATTTAACGTATATAAGGCAAAACTGACCAATCTTTGTGCAAAGTTTCATATCGATCCCTATAACGGTTTAAAAAAAGGGAGGTCGAAAAGGAAGTTTAACTTTAAACGCCAATCACTTTTTTACCGTTACACGAAACTGGAAAATTTTAACTGATATGAGATGTTCTCGTTTAGATCTTTTATTTAGATACCCATGCGTCAATCTCCGATAAAAAATAAAAGTCGACTTTTTTCAAACGTTCGGGACACCCTGTTATCTTCTTCCTACCAACTCCTATGGTATTTGTGCCAAAGACTGTAACCACTCTACACATTCCTACCAAATTTCATGACAATCGGTTGAGCCGTTCGCGAGCTATTTAGTGAACAGACGGACAGACGAACAGACAGACAAAATCGATTTCATAAGGGTTTTTTGAAAAAAAAAAAATTCTAAAAAACCCTAAAAAGCGCTATAGTTAACAAATTAGAGCATGATGCCATATGGCATCATTGGGACTGAAAGGGCATTTTTCCCGAGATTATTTGGTGGGGTTCCCCTGAATTACCACCGAATGACGAGCCCTAACCCATTGTAATAGACGCATTTTTTTAAGAAACGGAGTTGAATAGATATTTGATTCTACCTATGATAAAAAAAAATCAATGTTCAATTGTGAAAAAAATCAATTTCTAATTTGCAGCTTCTATTCAAATTTTAAAACCTAATAATTTTAACAAAGAAACTGTCAATGTTCTAATTCCGTTATTTTTCCGAACCTCCATCATTCTGAGGTCACCTCTAGCTTCAATTCTAATGTAAAATAGTAATCGTAGAAAGTTTTTCTGGTGCGACTTGACTCTTGGGGAAGCTATGGTAGCATATTGAGATGGCAAATGACGTCTAAGAAAACAATTTTTATCGTTCTAATCCTTACTTTTCATATACGTATACGCCATTTTAAATTAACAAAATCTTATTCAGTTTGGAGTAATAAATTATTATTTTTCCAACAAATTTAATATAACATTATTTACTATATAAAAATCTTTTTAAATCGCTTCTTTCATACGGAACAATGTTTATTTGATTTGTAATTTGATGGAAAAAAATAATTTATTGGATTTGGAAATTTATTTTTATGAATCGTTTATTCATATTTTCATTTAGCGAGTAATTTTTTCTGTTCGGTCATTTATCTATTTAAACTGAAAACGTGTTTTGTTGAGTCCGAAACTTATCTTTTTGATCCGTATTTTTGGTCCCGGAAATTCATTTTTTTGACACGGAAACATTATTTCCTTGATTCGGAAATTTATATATTTGTTTCGGATCTCTATGTTATCTATTTGACTCGCAAGTTATTTACTTCACCTGAAAATGATATACATATGTATATATAAATTCTATTCAATTTCCTTTCCAATAATCGAAGCTAATATTATTTTTTTCTTATAGCTTCTATCACATCTTTTTTATTCGAGTGCTAGCTAAAAAACCGCCCCTAAAGTTTACCGCCCCGGTCGTACATATGATTATTTTCCAGCACGTAAATAACAACTCGTCCTTAAAAGCTAATAAAGCAAATTGAGATTATGGTCTTAACAGATTCAACTCACGTAATATGAGAGTCAAAGGCGATTGATTCCATATAAAATACACTATCGATATCTAATGAAATTCAATGCCATAATCTATCCGTACTTAAATCATGAATCCTCAAGCGGCTTAAGCTAAACCGCATCACTTATTCAAATATCACCACCTGAAAAGTGGTGGGTGGGTGCGTTTATATCCGTTTCAAGTTTAGAGAACAGAACGATAAAATCCATTGGTGTCGGTATAGGTGGAACAACGTTTTCTATTTCTATCCGGCACCGAAAGAATCTTGCAGTGAACGAAGTGCGCTCTGTATATATACCTACACCTGCAAATGGCCTAGAATAGAGGAAAGCATGCAAATGTTTATTCTGTTTACGTAATTGTTGAAGAGTATCAGCTTACCCGTAATTTTCTCTATATCCTTCTAGCTTCTACATCGACGAAGCGATAGATGGTGTTTTCCTTTAGCACATCGAATGAATTGCTATCGTTCCCTATACTCTTGATTATAGAAACGTTTTGAGTCCTCTATACTTTTCTTCCTGGCCATTCTTGTATTACCACTCTGTGTCGATGAAATTGAGTGTACCGTGCAGATTTAGATAAAAATCGACAAGAAAGAAGAAGTTGAGCAATAGTGCAAGAGAAATGTTTTCCTATGTAGCAATTAAAAGATTTGCATGTCAGATTGAAGATCAAACGGGCGAAATTAATTGAGAGGTGGAAAAGTGTTAATTTTTTGCTTTCTTTTTAATAGAGAAGAAGTTAAAATACTGTTACATTCGTACGAAGTTGACCAGGATTTACTGAAAGGAAATCAAACGTAAATCTAAACGCTCGTTATAGATTTACTCAGCCAAACTTTTCACAGGGTTTACTCCCGACTCGTCTCTCACGTCTCACGATCGTCGGCACCCAACTAACTCACCGAGAGCTTTTCGTTCGGACATATCACATTATCTCTTCCTTAGTTCTGTTCGTCTCGGACAGACAATTCGCCATCGTCGTGATTCCGTTCGTTACCATGATATCGCGGCAGACGGTCAAGATGGACGACCTTCATTTTTACTCGCGGCTTTTCATTCCTCTGGACCCGGTAAACCACATCGTTGATGCGGTCCACAACCTTGTAGGGACCCTCCCAATTAGGCTGCAGAATGGAGCTCGCGTGGCACACCATACCTGCTAACCCTGCTGTTCTGCTACGACTGATGTTTCCTGGGCCGGAATGGGGCAGACCTGAGACCACTTACTAAAATAGAACGCTACCACAATGTATTGATTTTTCCAATTTGTCTCCGGGAACCGTCCCGCCATGTCGCTATTCTTTCGAAGGGCACTCCAAAATTGTACAGGTCGAGTTTTCCCCTGCAGTTCCCTTCCGAGGACCCTTGACGGCTGCACAAGTCGTACCCCATTTCTCGATATCGTCGCGAGCTAGTACATGGAAACGCTGCGAGGAACAACCAGTGTGCTATTACAGAAAATGCAGCTGCCGTGTGCAATCGTTTCATACTAACAGCGTGAAATTCCCCTTCGTTCGGCATTTTAAGATCGTCTGCCGATCATTCCGAAGCATTTTGTCTGCCTTTTATCAGAGACACTTAGAATGGTGTTCCAAATTATATTTTATCGAAAAAGAACCGCTGCGAGTAAAAAGTTGTGTGCTTTTGACGAAAATGCAATTACTTCGTGCTCGCGAAATTCTTTCTTCGCAATTTTAAGCTCATCTGCTGATCTGAAGTTTTTTTTGGCTGCCTTTCGGTACAGAATGACGCCAAATTTTAGGGGCGGCATTTAGTACTCGAAAACAAAAAAATTAAAAAGCCGAAAGGAAAAATTCAATATAAATTACAATTTAGTGGAAAGTGAAGCATATAAATTACATCGAAGTAAAATGCTGCAAGGCGTGAAACAAACTGATACCCAAAAAAAGCATTTCACAATCGTTTTGCACATTTTTGTTTATATAGGTAGAAACAGCAGAATAGTGTTTTTAGGTAAAGAAGTACATCTATTACCTAATAAAAAAAATTTTTTTGAAGTTTTTTTATTTATCAACTCACAACTGGATCATAATTTTACAGATGCAAAGTTCTTGCGGGGCTTTGAATCCACAATTGATACGAGGTCTTGCAGTTAGAAGCGTAAAATGCTTAGTAAAAGATGTCTAAGTCTTACGTCTTTGATGCTAGCACCCGCCCCGCACTCGAAATGAAATTCGTGGTGCAATTCGCTCAGTCATGTGCTATTTTTCTTTAAAGAAACGTATTGCATTCATCCCTCAATTGAAAATTTATTACCTCTTATTTACACAATAAATTTGGACTTGTGCTTGTTATCCCTAATTCTTGCTGAAGTGTAGGTAGAGATTCGCAAATAAAGGACTCGTAATCATTATTGCATTTATGTGATATATCTACTAAATAAATATTAAATATCCAAAAAAAAAAAAAATACCGGCGTACAGAGGGCTGCGCCCGCAATACGAGGGTTTTTTAGAATTTTGATGCATATTGAATATTCTTTGTACATATATTTTATGAGCAATAGATAAGAATTGTGCACAACATTAATGAAATGCTTCCTGTAAATCTATTTTTGGATTGGTCTAAATAAACGCGTTCCAGAATGAAAATAGATTTACTATTTACCCAGTCTGTATAAAAGTACTCCAAGGCAAATCTACAGGATTTTTTCGATTTCAGATTTCTGATGGCCTTTGAGCAAAAACAAACTCGGGCAAACGTAAGGAAGGTTTGGCATTATATATGAACTGAATTATTAGCTGTAAATCTACTGTTACTGTTTTTTAAATCAAGAAAAAACAACTTATATGAAATGATTCCATTGTGTCCCCTGACATTAGAGCCCACGCAAGCTTTCCTATGAGTATTGAACAAGTATACTTTTGCAGCTTTTCCGGGACACCCTGTTAACTTGGTCCTACTAACTTCAAAAATATTTGTGGCAAACACTATTACCGTTCTATGCATTTCCACCACATTTCATGTACATTGTTTCATCAAGTTAAAAGATATGCATTGAAGAAATGCTTAAGAGGCTTCCCTTGCATTGTGAAAGGCCCTTACTAAATACTAACTTGGCTATATTTTCGGTTTGGATACAGTTATTCGAATGAAAATTCGTAGACATATTTCTTGTGTAATTTTCTAAAAACCCTTAGCAGAATTTTCATATTTGGAAACCTAAGAGGGGCTACACACGAACAAATTTGAATTTTACAAATTTACTGTTATTTACTTTTCCTTAGCAAAAGTCAACAGTCTTAATATTTAACGTATATAAGGCCATACTGACCAATCTTTGTGCAAAGTTTCATATCGATCCCTATAACGGTTTAGAAAAACGGAGCTCGAAAAGAAGTTTAACTTTAAACGCCAATAACTTTTTTACCGTTACTTGAAACTGGAAAATTGTAACTGATATGAAATGTACTCGTCTAGATCTTTGATTTAAATACCCATACGTTAATCTCCGATAAAAACTAAAAAAGTCGACTTTTTTCAAACGTTCGGGACACCCTGTTATCTTCTTCCTACCAACTTCTAATGTATTTGTGCCAAAGACTGTAACCATTCTACACATTCATACCGAATTTCATGACAATCGGTTCAGCCGTTCGCGAGTTATTTAGTGAACAGACGGACGGACGGACGGACGGACGGACAAAATCGATTTTATAAGGGTTTTTTGAAAAAATTCTAAAAAACCCTAAAAAACGTGAGAAATTTGATCGTGATCGTCCGGTCGCCACTCTGTGACATAACGATTAATAGAGAATGAGTTTTCAAAACTCGGCGTGGCCCGTCGCCGTCAGAAGAACTAAAATGCGACTAGAAAATGTATGGCTGACAAGCGTAGCACACTCCGAATTCAATTGTAGTCCAATAGTCCAATATCCTCAAGGAGATAGGGCAAATCAACAGGATCCACAGTACCTGTACACTGCCGGAGCCGCAATAACAGTCCTCCCTAATTTGTTTTCGGACATGCCAATATCGGGATTTGGCTAGGCTCCCCCGCCCGATTTAATTAATTCATTTATCTTAGAATTTTCTAGATGACGCATACATGAAAATGGGGGGGTCTTAGGGACGGCTTTTTGGCTAGCACTCGAACAAAAAAAAATTGATAAAAGTCACAAGCAAATATTCAATATCAATTTCCATTTAGTGGAAACGAAACCTACATATGAAATAAAAAGTTGAAAGTTGTGTTTTGTAGATGCAAAGTCCTTGCGAGGCTTTGAAGAGACCAGAATTGATATAAGGTGCAGCATTTAGAATCGTAAAATCCTGAATAAGAGTTGAGTAAATTGTACGTGAGTGATGCTAGAACCTGCCCTACTTCCGAAGTGGGTCAATTCGCTCAGTTATGCGGAATCAAGTTCTACTTTAAGACGGAAATTGGAGATTAATGTGCTAATTTCGTCCTCCAAATGATTATTTAGTGCCTCTTCTTTTTACGAGCACTAAGGATTATATTTGAACCTTCTATGCATGATCCCATGTTCTTACCAAAGGGGATGGCCACCTAAGTTTTAAATAGAGGACTAAATTATATAGAACGTAATTTTATTATTGAGTTTGTATGCGATACGTCACAATTTAATATCTGGATGTAAGGTCGAAAACTTTCTCTTAGTCTATTGAATCGGAGTAGAGCCCTAGAGTCCCCTAACAAAATATTGAACCTCGGGAGAAATTGATATTAAATGAGAAATATTGAGTCGTATAAACACTAAACACATAAAAGCGATTAAAACAAACTCTCCTGTGAAAAATTTCATACCCATGCAGAATTTTCGAGAACTTCTATAAACCTTAAGCGGCAATTTGACTTCAATTCGCCCGATCTCCATAAGTGGATGGATCGCAGTTGGTTACCAATTGCATTGATTCATCTAGCATTTAAAGGACAAATTTCGAACAAAGTTGTTTGGGTTTCAGCAAGATGAGTGATGGAATCACAGTACACATTACCAGAGCCGCAGTATAGTAGTATTTCCATTTTTCGGACATTGGCTTGGTTTCTCCGATTTTCCTAGCTCTGACCTTCTTCTTTATAAAAATTCTTAGTATGAGCGTAGGCTGGATTTCTTAAAGGCATACATTTTTTTTCAATATCATGCCCCTAGCCCGATTTTTTTTTAGCGAATCGAGGGTAATTGAACTATATGACAACAAAAATATTTTTAGAAAAAGGGTTCAAAACGACCTTTGTCCTTTTAACGATAAATGGCGTATGCATGGGTTTTACTCCTGAATACATCACCATGACCTTTGTCACAAATTTTATCCCTTTCAAACGAAATGTTTTTAAATCCATTAGCTTCACAAAAAAAAATCGTGTGACGTATTATTTATTCTAACGGTAAAACATGGCGCGGCGGGCAGCAAAAACTCATACATTTAGGTTTGGTTGGTCAAGATGATCGCAAACATAGGTGCTTAGGATCCGCACAAAGAGAAATTAGGATGTCACTTATGGAATAATTTAAGTTTCGATAGTCTAGGTCACGCAAACGCAGGTACGATATGGATATTATGATGTTAATGATACCTACATATGGGTGTTGATATCAAATGCCTAAAACTGTCTCATTAGAATTGTGCGGATGATAGACTTTTAGAATCCCTATCTCGGAATAACCAAGATCACCAGACTGAAGTATTTCTTAAAATTGCGATTGAGACCAGGCGGCAACTGAACATTGACAATACGCAGATTTGTAGTACGGAAATTTTTATACGTAGAGCATCAATTTTTTATGAGGTAGGTCAGCAGTAAGACAAAAATGTATCCTTGATCATCCGCCAGGGGGAGGGTGAAGCGCCAATCCCTGCCCTGCCTCCTCAACCTGCTGGGCTACGACCATGACTCTCAAAAAAATTAACCACGGATGTCCCACACTGAAGAAATCCGGCTAATTGAAATTTATCGGCTGCGCAGTCTGCAAGGATTTTATGGAAAACTACTCATCTACTTCAACGACATACATATTACCAATTATCAATATGCTTGGTGTAGAACCTAAGGGGCGGCAATTCGTCCTCTTGCCCGGGGCGGCGTAAGTGCTAGAGCGGGCGCTGCTACTGCTATTGCTGCATCATATCTCTTTTCAGCATTAGAGTAGGTACTAACATCTGCATTTCACGTGAAATCCGTACAAATGCCTACTGTCAAATTTTATGGTCGTTAAATCCAATTCCATTAACTGACGTTGAAGGCAAGTTTACACAGCACATTTTTTGCGGGAGACCAAAATACATGAGTGTTTTAGTGGAAAACATTTTTGCATTAATTTTCGATTTCTTACGTTTATAGGTATAAACCAGCCAGGTTTTTCTGTGTCTATATTTTTTTTTGACGCCGGTGGAATAAAATGTTGTCGGAGAATTCAATACTAAGCCTTAATTTTGAAATTCTAAACTAACATTCAACAAAGCCCAGAATTGGAATTGCCCTTAAGAGTCCATATACTATCTACTATCAATAGGTCGTAGGAATAAAAAGATGCTTTGCTAAATACTTGGCTAAACAATCACAGACAACAACAATTTAGATTTAAATCGACCGGGTTAGCCAAGCACTAAGCAAAGTATTTTTTGTTTACCTAATATGTCTGGTATAGTACACCTATTAGGGGCGGCAAATTATCCTCTTGCCCGGGGCGGCGCGCGTTAGTGCTAGAGCGGGCGCTGATAAGCGAAGGGTATAAAAACTGGTGTGGAGACTTTCGCGTGAAGCGAATACCATCAAGCGAATTCGATTTCACGACCATCAAAATTTTGACAGTATTTGCATGGATTTCACGTGAAATGGCGATGTTAGTACCTACTCTAACACTCAATGATGTTCTGAATGCTTTCCTATTTAAGGGCTGAGTTAAGATCGAGAGTGAAAGTTTTCCCGCTGCGATTTTATCAATAAAAATGCATTCTTACTGCCGTGGAGTATGTCACAAACGGCAGGGAATTCCCGGTTCTATAATTCTCCTCGGCCATTTTATGTATTTTTTTTTTATTCATTTTGATTGATATTTCACTATGAAATAATTGTGGAATCGGAAAAAAATACATCAAATGGCTGAAAAAATTATGGAACTGTTTCCGGATTGTAGCTTATGGAATTCCCCAGCATATTCCACGACTGTAAGAATTCATTTTCATTGAAAAAATCGCAGCGGACAACAATTTCACTCTCGATGTCAGTACTAGGCTTTAGAAAGAAACGTTGCGATTTCTGCCGCCGCGTATAATCGCTTCATTTAAATTTTACTTTACGTAATCATATGGTTTAATACTATGGATCTAGCGCCATTTTTGTAGATGCACTACACCCAGAAAAAAAAACCTGTATTAAACCCAATGAAGTTTTTACTTGACTTCTCGTAAACATAAAATTTCTTTAAACGTATGAAGTTTGAATATAATTAATTAAAAATGCCACTGGATCAAATACACTTTCATAGAATTTAAAATTTCAGCAGTAATAGAATTAAAACATACCCACATACAACTAATGCAACAAATGACTTAGAACGAAGTAAGTCAAATTCATGGGAACTTTGATTATTTTGCATAGCCTCCATTTTAATTTTGTATTGTGCCGCGTATCAAGTAGTTAAGATTTTAGAAAAGATGACAACATTCCACATCTGGTCTCATGGCAATGTGAACGCGGCACACAGGTGGGTTCGAATCCAAGTTTCGGCATAAGGTTGTTTTAATTTGAAATAAAATTAAATCACAATAAAAAAATAAAAATAAAATCCAAATCATAGCCAAAATTTCATACGTCCTATGTAATTTTCCTTTTTTTGTCTGGGTGTACACATTTTTCATATAAATTTCAAATTTAGCTCGTCTGCCACCGTGTTAGCTCCCCAATCTTTGTCTGCCTTTTAGAATACATAATACGCGGGGAGCCGTCCTATATAAAATGGCGTATTAGTCCCACTGAAATTGTCTGCCATCTTGATTTTCAATGCATGAACAGCAATTAAATAGTTGCAACCGGTATGGATATTTAACGACTTTGACGTCGTCTGTCACCCCCTTAGCCCCACTATCCAGAAGGCGGACCATTATTTTGGGGCATCGCCAATCAAACGATTTTCGATTATGTGTATCAGAAATGCGAGGAAATACTTGCAAGTAATGTATCGTGGGCTCTAGGTTTAAGATTGCAACGATTTGCACTAAATAATACAAAAAGCTTTCAACAGAACAAACAATAATTTATAATGTCTCGCTCATTTGTTACACTACATCTCTCGCGTTGGTTGGCTCGCACTCGCACGGTTTGGGATCTAAGAAGGGATGCAGGGCTGTGCTCTCTGCTCTTATAAGCCTTTAATGTACTCGTAAAACTTTTGCCAATTAAAGGCTACAACACAGTGCATAGTGTGTGTTTTTTAGACCTAACAACTAATACTAACGCATCACCACAACTCTGTACTATCCTCCCAGGTTTCCGCAGGACTCGCTCACGAAATTGTGCGAGTATAGTGCTGTTTGTTGGATAGACGAACCAAGAAGAATCTTTGTTGTTGGTTAATGCCTTTTAAGGACAATATCCATTTTACTTAAATCGTTCCTCTCGGCGCGCTGCTTGATAATTACAGTCGCGCGTACAAGGGTGTTTGTGCTGTAATCCTTTTAAAATGGGCGTCCTTTACAAAATGTTAATGGCATGGCGGTTAGCGCGAGACGAAACCGTCCATAATGCATGCAGGCTGGCAGAGTTAGTGCCATGGGCTCGATTGAAGGGTTACATGCACAAAGTGCCATGTAAATCCTGGGATCTTGTGTTTACACAGTGAACATCCTTGTTTATGCATCTAAAGCGGCGAAGAGGGATGATACATTTTTTTTTCACATTGTTTGAATTGAACAGCTGTGTGACCTGTTCATGTTGGCTTGCAAGTCCTTTGAAATTTTCGCAATGAAGGTGCTCCAGAGCAACATAAATTTCACAGAACATATCAGCATCCATTTTATATGTTTTTTTTTTATTTTATGCTACTACAAAATATGAGCATTGTTGCTCTTACATCCCGGGCTAGATGTGTTGGATTTTGTAGAAGGCTGGAAGTGAACCGTCATGTCAGCATCTTGAATTATCCTTATAACGGTTCACTTCGCTCAGAAATATGTAAAAGTACTTGCCACTACTTGTCGGTCGGGTTAATAGGTTCAAGAGAATTCAACAGTGCAAATATTTTATGAGAGGAGTGCGCATTGTAGCGTCCTGGCATAGGAAAGCGACATAACATAAATATTATGGTTTGTAAAAGAATGCAAGTAAGTAGCGTGAAGATGTATGAACGCGCAATGTATGGTAGATTCTCGGGGATACTAGGGATTTTTTTGCAGGGGTTCAGGGTTTTAGTATGAACGGTAAATTAAATCCAATCTCTTGGGTGATAAATCCGCAACGCAATATCGTTTTACGTATAGTAACAAACCAACTAAGCTAAGCATTCAAAAATGTTGATATCATCACAACCGTTTACCAATATATTGGTCCAATTGAATTTTCTCCAATAACAGTCTACTTCAATTGATTGTCTATGCAACATACAAGTTCATATACACGACAAGGACGAGAGGATGAGACTATTATTCGTATTACGTGCCATGGTTTGCAACTCGAAGCTTATTGCTTATTTTAAAACCGATAGTTTTCGATTGAAGTGAAGACTTCTTCTACTGCTTTTTATAGGTCGCCATGGGCAAGCCATACCATCAAAATAAGCTTCTTAAAACCATGCAAAACAATCTCATCGAAGGATCTAAAAGCATGCAATCCAGAGCAAGCTTCGGCAACGAACGGTTCGTTCTCAGTGGAATCCAAATATGCTTTCTTGCTCTGGTGCTAGGAGCTGTGTGCCGAGAGGATAGTGTAGTCGATTAAATAATTGAAACATTGCCCCGAAGACGATGGAGAATGTTTATTGAACATTTTCACACGACTAGAGAATATGAACTTATGGGTCTGTGACCATGTATGAGCCCTAAGTAGGATACTCCAGAGATTTTAGTTTGAAATTCTGTTAATACATAATGCATAATTTTCCCAATAGACATGCGAATTGTTCGATGATAATAATTGTACGAAATGATTACCACTATGATGGGATACAAGTTCAATATTATACAATAATCGATAGGAGTATGTTCAATCCGGTCAGTGAGGGTATTTGAAGAAGGTCCTTGAACCATTAAGAGAGATTTACAGTTGCCGGATATAAATTCATACTTTGTGTAACCCTTTAACAGAATCAACAGGAAATTGCAGTAAAAGCACTACCGATTTTACCGAAATAGTTTAAGTAGAGTCGAAAGGTTTTAACCCTAGAGAGATAATCTACGTCGAATCGACGTACAGAAATTTTTCTTTTTATTATATCCCATTAGTGAAGCTTCATAATTTGTTGGTTCCAAGATTTAACTCAATTCATGTCTGTAGGCGTAATTACGTGGCAAAATTATTGGCTTGGGTGCCACACAGCCTAAGATATTGGGGGTCATAAGTCAAATATACGTCGAATCGACGTATGATTATCTTTAACAAATTTGTACTGAAAAATATTTTAATTGCCCCGAATTGACATTTTTATAAATCTTCATAATGTGAATGTGTATTCACTTGGATATAACCACTAAAAGCCTGTTTCGATAAAGATATCCTTTATTTTAATCTATTGAAAGGACAGTCCACTTTCTCCTAGTACCACTTTTTTAAAATTAATATTATATAAACAAACAAATGATAATTTTGCAAAACCACGAGTTTAACAGATTAATATTAAATACAAATGATTATATATCTACCTTTTAGCAACATGTTACTCTTAACAAAGAAGTTATAAGGATGTTAACTAGCAACACGTCGAATCGACGTATGATTATCTTTTCAGGGGTAAAAAATATGATTATCTCTCTAGCGTTAAGGTTTAATTTAAATGCTATATATACACCGCGCGACAAATGCTTAGGTTCATGGATATTTTGCTTTAAAATTATATAATTTCTATGTACTCTGATCAGAAATAATTTTTAAATAATAACCTCTCAATTAACGGTTATTTTAATAAATATTGCAATATATAACCCAATATATGTATATATATACATGGGCCCAGGGATTTGGAGCGGAGCGGAGCGACCTAAAATTTCGGAGCGGAGCGTGGAGCGGTTTTCGGCAGGCTGGAGCGGAGCGATTGTTGCTTTGAAAGTCGCTCCACTCCGCTCCGCTCCGAAGTAAAAAATCAAGAAAATTCCGAGATAAAAAATTTAGTTTTTTGGACGAAATTTTTCATTTTATGGCACTATTTGATGATTTTGGACGATTTAAAGGCGAAGAATTCGTTGAGAGACTTGCGAAATTTCGGATTATTGTGAAATTCTATGACAGAAAAGTCCTGTCCTGTACTCGCTGAATGAAACGCCCGTTTTAATTTAAATTAGTTATGAGGTGCATTTTATTGAATGGAGTACAGGACAGCTTCCATAACAATTTTGCAGATCTCGTTCTATACGGGATGTCCGAAAACTATCGCATAAAGGCACCCAAATATGATTCCTGGTGATATTTCCAGCAAAAAGGAGTATAAAACGAGACCGAGGCTAATTTCGGGCGCGGCCGAAATTTGAATACCCTTCACTCTCCTCGGGCTAAAAGTTTTTTGGTGCAAACCTATGACTTGTATTTAATCCTTCCCCATTCTTTTCCTTCTGTTTTCGCATAATATTTGATATTGACAAATTCTGTGGCGTCGATAAAACAATATTTGTGTGAGGTTTGGTTGGAATAAGTGGTAAAATAAAAAAAAATATCTCAGAAAACTTTATTGGGGGGATGCGGGAGCATGGCCCCATAGTACGATTCCATTTGTTTTACTTTCTTTTTGTTTTGATAAAGACGCATTGAGGTTTTTTTTAAATTGGTGTAGAAAAAATGTTTCTTAGAAGATCCAAAATGGGGAGGTTGGGCTTGTATGGTAGCCCCATGACTCCATAGCCCGATTATTTATGGCATCAATTGAAGTGCACTTTTACGAGTTTTGGTTGAAAGTGGTGCACAAATAAAAAAGTTGTTCGTAGAAGAACTCAATTTAGGGTGTTGGCTTTGTATGATAGCCCCATGACCCCATCGTCCGATTCCAATCATTTTTTACACATGTTTTGTGGCATCAAATGAAATGCACTTTTATGAGGTTTGATTGAAATTGGTGGACAAATAAAAAAGTTTTTCTTAGAAAAACTCAATTTGGGGGCTGGGTTTGTATGACAGCCCCATGACCCCACAGTCTGATTCCATTTATTCTTACATATATTTTGTGGCATCAATAGAAACACATTTGTGTGAAATTTGGTTCAAATTGGTGCACAAATGAAAAAGTTTTTCTTAAAAGAACCTAATGTGGGGGGTTAGGTTTGTATGGCAGCCCCATGACCCCATGGTCCGATTTGATCCATTCTTACGTATGTTTTGTGTTATCAATAGAAACACATTTGTGTGAAATTTCGTTGAAATTAGTAAACACATGAAAAAGTTATTCTTAGAAAAACCAAATTGGGGGGGTTAGGTTTGTATGGCAGCCCCATGACCCCACGGTCCGATTTTAGCGATTCAAACATACAAACTGCCTGCAATGAAAAGAAACATGTGTGCAAAATTTCAGCTCGATAGCTTTTAAACTGGCCGAGTAAAACGCGTAGCAACAGACGGACAGACGGACAGACGGACAGACGGACAGACGGACAGACAGACAGACGGACATCGCCCAATCGACTCAGCTCGTCATGCTGATCATATATATACATATTTTATATGGTCGGAGATGCTTCCTTCAATGCGTTACAAACTTCATGACAAAGTTAATATACCCTTTACTCTACGAGTGAAGGGTATAAAAAAAGCCCGAATTATTAGTTCTTCAGCTACCATAGACATTTAAAGATTTTTCAAAAATTTAATACTCATTACCTACATATTTTCTTTCGGTCGTGGCCAACAATTTTTCCTAATAAAAATCAGATAAGCAGTTAAAGCTGTGTAAAAAAGCTTCAAAGACAAAATTTTGTGATCTTACTTCATATAAATTTTTTTTGCGACGGAGGTTTTAGTGGTAGCATTTTTGTAAAATCTTTAAATGCTTTTGGTAGCTAAGGAGTTAAGAATTCGGGATATTTCCGGTACGCGTATTTTGCTGGAAATGACATTAATAATCATATTTCGGTGCGCTTATGCGATAGTTTAGTTTCCGGACACCCTATCTAGAACAACTCAATTTTATGCTCAAATTTGTACGAAATTGGTGCTATCCTGTTCTGTACTTGATCGAATAAAACGCACCTTTTAAGCCATACTCTATAATACGTAAGAAGATATAAGTTGAATTGATGAATTCGCGGAAAATTATAAATATTTACTAAGAACAATGAAGTTTTGTTGTATGTTTGTAATGGAGCGGAGCGCTGGAGCGGAGCGGTTTCAAATTGGTCAGAGCGGGAGCGGAGCGGAGCGAAAAAAAGTGTCGCTCCAAATCCCTGCATGGGCCTAACACTTAATAATGAGACTTTTTTTGGAATTTTGGGCATTTATTCATAGATCTATTCATACAACTAAATTATTCAAAATATTGGCCATCAGCAGCGATAACTTTCTCCCATCTTTCGGGAAGTTTACGAATTCCGTCGCGGTAAAAAACTTGGGTTTTCGAGGCTATCCATGAATCGAGCCAGTTCTTAATATCCTCATATGAGGTGAAGTGCTGATCAGCCAACGCATGAGTCATCGAAGCGAACAAATAGTATTCAGATGGAGCAACGTCGGGGCTATACGGCGGGTGGGGTAGCATTTCCCATTTGGTTGTTTCCAGGTACGTTTTCACGACTCGCGCAAGATGAGGGCGAGCATTGTCATGCTGAAGAATTATTTTGTCGTGCCTTTCAGCATATTGTGGCCGTTTTTGACGCAACGCTCGACTCAAACGCATCAATTGCAGTCGATAGCGCTGCCCGTCAATGGTTTCATTTGGTTTTAGCAGCTCATAATACACAACACCGAGCTGGTCCCACCAAATGCAGAGCATAAGCTTGGAACCATGAATATTTGGCTTCGCGCTCGATGTTGATTGGTGCGCGGGCGGTCCCCCTGATTTTTTTCGCTTTGGGTTATCATAATGTATCCACTTTTCATCGCCGGTCACAATACGATGCAAAAAACCCTTCCGTTTTTGCCTTTGAAGCAGTTGTTCGCACATGCAAAAGCGCCTCTCAACATCTCTTGGCTTTAACTCGTACGGAACCCAGTGGCCTTGCTTTTGGATCATTCCCAGTGATTTTAACCGCTTCTATATGGCTTGCTGAGTCACTTCCAACGAAATTGCGAACTCATTTTGCGTTTGGCACGAATCTTCTTCGAGTAATTTCGTCAATTCTTCGTCTTCAAACTTTTTGGCTGGCCAGGTCGCTCTTCGTCGGTAATGTCGAAATTATAGTTTTTCAACCGATGAAACCACAGAAAACACTGTGCACGCGAAAAATATCGTCACCGTAAACTTCCACAAGCAATTGATGATTCTGAGCTGCAGTCTTCTTAGCAAAATAATGCCCAATAAAATCGAACACTACACATACCTTTTTTAAAAATTAGTTTATTGAAACATTATATTGCCCGTATGGTGGCTCCAGGTGCATACAAATCGATGGAGCATTTTATTTGGAACCATAGAAACAACAAATGTTTACAGACTGCTTCCGGTATACGTTACCGTTAAGGAGATTTTTACGAAAATAACCAAAAATACCGAAATTGTAAGTTTTGGAACCTCATAGCGCCCTTAGTACTGAATGTATCGATCTGAAATTTGAACATTTAGTTAAGCGTTGTAAAATCTTCAAACTCGCCTTATAACAGTTTTCGGTGCACCGTTATAGAGATATTCAATAAACACTGCTTATTTGGATGTTTGGATAACTTCCCTTGAGGGCTCCCATCGTTGGGGACTTTTGATTTCACACTAACAGATACACGAGCTACAAATTTCCCGTTATCAAAAAATTTCCGAGAAACGGTTTTTTGTTTAGTTTTGACCCCAAATAGCTTCCTTGGGGGTGTTCGCATAGATGAGTTGTTTTGGCGTTTGAATTTAAAGTTAAAGTTTAAAGCAACAAATAATTATAGGCTTCCCTCCCGAATGCGTTCCCGTTATGAAGAAATTCACGAAAATGACGAAAATAACGAAAAATACCGTTATTGTACGGTTCGGTCCCTCATAGCGCCCTTACCATTTCACGCATCAATCCGAAATTCAGATATTTGATTAAGCGATATATAAGCTACAAATTTGCCGTATAACAGTTTTCGGTGCACGTTACCGTTATAGAGATATTCCCCAAAAACTGCATAATTGAATGTTTGGACCCTCATAACTTCGTTAGGGGGGTTCCCATCTCTGGGGCCTTTTGGCGTCTAACAAACAGCCAAAGAAGCTACAAATTTCTCCTAGAACACCTTAGAGCGCACTCCCTCGTCGTAGCATCATTTACGAAAAACCCAAAAAAAACACGTTTTTTAAGGTTTGAACCCCTATAGCTCCCTTAAGGCTGTACATATTGATATGAAATTTGGCCAATTTCTTCAAAACCCCATAGGCTACAAATTTTCCATATAAAAGTTTTTAGTACGACTTACCGTTATAGAGATTTTAGTGAAACCTTGTTAAAAATACCGTTAGACCTCTTGGCACCGTTAGGAGTGCCCGAAAGTATTCGGTCTTTGCATCGTTTATTGAGAATTCACAAGAGCTTCAAATTTGCCATACACAACTTTTTTGTATATGCTACCGTTATCGAAATATTCAGAAACACCTGTTTTCGAGGGTCTTTGACCCTCTGTAGCACCGCTAGCGGCACTCGTAGGGACGGGGACTTTTAAGGACTTGTTTAGGACCTCGAAAGGAAGGCTCATGTAAAAATCCAGCTATCCCCTAATTTTTCCGAAGTTTGGCCAAATTTTTGTTGAAATTTCCTGGCGTATTATGCCGCACCAGAATTACGCTCCTATCTTTCCTCTTTTCTATAGCATGAGAGTCCGAAAAAAGACAGGAAAAATGTTGAGCATATTTTTTGCTGTCGATATGTTCTTTAATTTCCATAAAATAAATTTACCGTTATTCGCTTCAGTTAACCAAAACCAGTGTCGGGGCTCGTGAGTATGAGATGTTAAAATATATGTATATGCTGACCAGTGTATACAGGGTGCCCATTAAAAGTAAACTAGTGTAAACCATGCATAACTTTTGATTTTTTGATAATTTTTCTTGAAATTTGGTACGAATAAACTAGATACATGGGAGATATGTTTACACTACTTGACAGATAGGTACGCATTGAGGAAGCGTCGATTCAGGTATGTTTCATGAAAGAGTTTATTTTTGAACCATTTCATTCACAAAAAGTACGTTTGCGGACAGGTAGAATGGAGTTTTGCAAACGATTCATTAACTCAGTGTTTAAAAGGTAATTGCTGCCGAAATTACCATTATTAAACAATTATTTTAAAATTAAGTCGCAAAAATGCGTAGGGTAATGACCAGTGTTGCCAATTTAGCCGTTTTCCGGCCAAATTTAGCCGGAAACTGTGCTGTTTAGCCGGAAGAAATTTGCAATTCCGGCCGGCCGGATTTTTAGCCGGAATTAATTTTCTTTGGCCGTTTTACCGGCTAAAATTATTTGGTGAATTTTTTATACCCTTCGCTCATAGAGTGAAAGCATATATAAGTTTGTAACGCATTAAAGGAAGAAGAAAGTATACATACGAGTATATGATCAGCACGACTTGGGGAGTCGATTGGGAGATGTCCGTCTGTCTGTCTGTCTGTTATGACGCGTTTTACTCGATGGGTATTCAAGCTAGCAGGTTGTTTGTATGTTTGAATTACCGAAATTGAATCACAGGGTCATGGAGCTGCCATATAAACCGAGCCCCCCAATTTAAGTTTTTCTAAGAGAAACTTTTTTGTTTATAAACCAATCTTAACCAAACTTAATAAAAATGGATCCCTATGGATGTTAGAAAAAATACATATGTTAAAATGGATCGGAATTGCTTTATATCATCATTTTCTGTCATTGAACGAATTTGCAAAAAAAAAAATTGAAAAACAAAATTTCCGCAGCTAGCATCGAACCCGTGTCTGTTGATTGCCTATCCTACACGCTACCACTCAGCCAACCTCACATATAGTCAGCATTGCTCGTAAACACTACAAATGTTATCGAATCTTCTGCAATGCACCCTAAATCTAAACATTTATCAATAAAATAGATTCAGTTTCTGCGCAGAGATCACCCTAATTGGTTCCGAAGATAACAATGAGTGAGTGAGTGTGTTTCATGCAAGATTTTAAGAATTTCTAGTAAAAAAATTATGTATTTCAGAGCACTTCATAAGTGTCAATTCATTAAAAAATCACAAAGTCCATCCTTCTATAAAACTACGGTGAACAATTTATCGGATGTCCATACGAATGTCACACTATAAAAACGAAACCGACTGTGCTATAGAAGAATATTATGCATGTGTGTGAGTTCACTTTGAGAGACTATTGCATGTGTGTGCTGTATCATCTAATAAGTATTTAAAGGAGTATCTTTTTAGGTTAACGTTTAGAGACATTTTTATCGAAGTCTTATACCACCGTCCTTAAATCAGGTTAAATTAGGTTCTTCTAAGAAAAACTTTTTTATTTGAGAACCGATTTCCACCAAACCTCATGAAAATGTATTTCTATTGATGACACAAAACATATGCAAATATGCAATATGCAAATTAATGAAATCGGACCATGGGGTCATAGGGCTACCATACAAACCCACCCCCGAAATTAGGTACTTCAAAGAAAAACATATATGTAAAAATTGATGGAAAGCAGCCATGCGGTCATGGGGCTGCCGTACAAAAAGAGGCGGCACATCAAAAATTGAACATCACTTTCGTAACTATGGAAAGTGAAATAACATTTGGAGGGCTTAAATTTGAAAATGAATTAAATTGTTCAATTTAATCAAAATATAAAATTATTCAGGTGCGATGATGGTAAGATATCCATGCATAAATGCGGTTGTCCTTGCCCATAGTTACGCAATGGACGCTCCTTTTACGAATTTTATGTTCCACAATTTCGAACCTAACGTGGTTATGGACTTGACCGAGAAATTGTACCTGTATGCAACAACTTTGACTAGCTGAGCTATCTAACTCAGTAAATTTTAATTGCAATGCCAGCGATTGGAGCATATACATATTTAATAAAACTAAGAAATCTGCCTAAAACTATGCTTGCTAAGCTATGGGTAATTCTCCAGAAAGAGTTCAAATTATTAAAATCAGTTTTTTACTATATTTGTTCGTAATGTGATTGTTTTGTATGATTTAGCCGGTTTTTTTGGCCGTTTTTCTGGCTGAAATTTGTTTAGCCGGATTTTTAGCCGTTTTTGAAAAAAATAAAGCCGGTTTTCCGGCTAAATTTAGCCGTTTTCTAAATTTTCAGTTGGCAACACTGGTAATGACACCATAATAACAAAAAATGAATGAATGGTAAAAAACAACATGGAAAGATCGTTGAGGAACGAGTTCAAATATTACAAATTTACACGCGGAATAATAATTCGATTTTAGAGGCACAGCGCGAGTATTGACGAACGCTCCATGTAAGCGTTGCTCCCTCGAGATCACCGATTCGCAGAGTTGTTTGCCGTTTTCGAGGACAAGGAACCGTTAATAGCCCTCGACAAGCCCGGAGACGACGTGCGAGGACGGACGAAATCATTGAGCGGGTGTCGAATCAGATGCAACAACATCAACCCGGAGAAAGTCGTTTCAATTGGGGATATAACGAACAATGTTATTCATGCTTTTGTCCAAAACCGACCAGATATGTGGTTTCAGCAAGGTGGAGCGCCTTTCCATACCGCTGCGGCCATAATGGGGATTTTAACGGACGTTTTCGGCAAAAGAGTCATTTCCAGAGGATCTGCAGTTAACTGGCCGGATAGATCTCCAGATTTAACTCCACTAGATTTTTTCTGTAGGGATACCTTAAGGAGAGAGTCTACAATAATAAACCAAGGACAATTTAGGAATTGAATCAAAATATTGTAGCGGAGATCCGAGGTTTGCAAAGCCAGAAATATTGGGTAAGGTAATTGAACATACCGTAGAATGATCCCGTTTTTGCGAAACCGCCCTGGGCGGGCATCTAAAAGATATAATTTTTAGAATACAGGCTGTCCCGCATTGGGTGGTCAATACTGTAAGGGTTAATAGCGCAACTTGTTTCAGCAAGAAAATTCCCAATACAATCGGAATTTTTTTTACCGTTACCTTGTTATCGTCTTTTTTGTGAAAGTCATCAAAAATCGTGACAAGTCACGCAAAATCGTAATTTGCAGCACTCCTGATGACTTAATCTAAGATTTGATTTCAGCTTCAGAGACATAAATTTTCACAAAAACTGAAGTTTTTCCTGTTGCCAGCATTATCGGCACTTTCAAGATACAGTTACTCAAACTTAACAGAAATTTTAAAATAGATTTTTCATCGAAAATTCAAACAGTAATTGCATAACGGTGCTTTATACGTACAACTCTGCAAAGTTGATAAAAGTTGCTTCAACATGTTGGCTTTCCAACGGTATATCACTTTTCTTATTTACATTGAAGAATTTAAGGTAGGCACGCATTGAATGGTAAAAATCATGGCTTCAGTGGAATCGTTAACAATTTTCCCTTGACTCGAAAAAAGACATACAATGGCAATCATAATTCGGGATAGAATCTCGCTACATTATTTTGACCAGAACTGTAAGATATTTGAAATTTGGTACATTGTTTGGCAAATGCAACGGTACTTATAACGGTTAAAATTTAATATTTGCTACTTATGGCAGATAGACGGGTGCCCGCTTATAATGCGAGACCTTTCAAAGAATATTTGGAAAACGAATATCCCGGAAAGTGGATTGGCAGATTTGGGACAGTTGCGTGGCCTGCGACAAGTCCCGACCTAACTCCCCTAGATTTTTATTTATGGGGTAACTTAAAAAGCAATGTCTATTTCGAGCCGATTACCTCCCGGGAACAGCTGCTGCAGCGAATTAATGATGCTTGTGACAACATTAAGGAAACCCCTCCTGAAATCCTTCGGGACGTTTCTTCCATGCGCCGAAGGTGTCGAGTCTGCATACAAAATGGAGGATGCCAATTCCAGCAGCATTATTCCAATTCATCAAACAGACCCATTTAATCATTAGTTAATATTGAGTTTATTGGTTCTTTCTCATATTCAAAACTTTATTTTCATTTTTATTTAACAAATTTTCAAAATTGCGATAGTAAAATATAAAAAATAAATGAATAAAATTTCAGTTTAAATAGTCCGGTAAGAAAATAATTCTTCTTCTTCTTTATGGCACGATAGCCCGACGTCGGGCCTTGGCCGCCTGGATTGAAGACCTCCAATTGTCGCGGTCACGCGACCTTGTCCTCCAGTTCCGAATACCTAGCATCTGGTGGGCGTCCTCACATACAGAATGCTCCCATCGGGCTCTTGGTCGTCCACGCAATCTGGCTCCGTCCACTCGTTGCGCGTTCATCACCTTTTTGGGCATGCGATCGTCGTTCATCCTTTGTACATGTCCCGCCCATTGCAGTCGCTGCAATTTCACGATCTTCGACACCTGTAGCTCATCATACAGCTGATACAACTCAAGGTTGTACCGGATGCGCCATTCACCTCGTTCACGAACGGCCCCGAAGATTCTTCGGAGAACCTTTCGCTCGAATGTGTCCAACAGGTGTTCAGAGTTTTGGGTTAGGGTCCATGCCTCGCAGCCATAGCATAGCACAGGCAGGCCTGTAGAGAGGGGGGAGGAACGGGGGGATTCCCCCCGGGCCCGGGATTTCTTAGGGGGCCCGGATTTTGACACAAAAGTTGTGCTTTAGTTTGTTTTTTACATACAAATTGCTATTTTGAGGTCTTTAACTAAGAACCCTTATACATATGTACTGCTTTTAGCGTTTTAACAACAATTCATAACATACTGTGCACTAGGCTTGGGGCCCCTAATCTATTTTTGAATTTTGAGAACTAGGGCCCGAATCAGCATATTCAATCAACATGATAGTTTCGGTACTAAATTTCAATTAAGAAATTTCGACTTCTTCATCCAGTAGCGTACAGTTTTTCGAAATATGTGTGTTTAAAGTTAAAATAGGAGTACAGCGTCATTTTTTTCAAGGAGGACTTTTCCGAGCGATTTTTATTTTGTGTACATACTGCTGCTGCTTATGAAATTGGGAACATTACGCTATCAGCTTTAGTATGAAGAATTTTCTTGTTCTTCTTATCGACCGTCCGCCATATAGCGGTCACATGGCGGAAAATATCGGAAACACAAAAGTTCCCCCTATGAGAACGGATAGCAGAACAAGCCTGAAATTGTTTTCAAGATACCAGCACACAGATGTTGATCACTTAAATTGTTGAATCTTAATTTAAATCTATCTATCTACCAGTACTCGCCAACTCGGTAACAAAAAATTTAAGGTTTTTTGAAATAGGTAAAATAGGAAGAAATAAAAATCCTTTAAATTCGTAGCGTTGCGCATTTCGAAAGTCAATTTTATAGAGTAAAGACCAACATTCTGGGTCACTGCGAGTGTGCTAATAAATTACAGATTTTAGCTCCCCAAGCATTTGTTAGAACTGTGAACTGTATCCGCCTTGTTTTGCTAAAAGCTTTGTAACGGTTGAGGAACAGAATAGACCACAGCTTTTTCCTACGAAAAATCTTCAACCAGAAAAAAAAATAAGTAAATTTGCCCAGTTTATTGCATTATACTCTTTCTATTTTGCGGGTAGTCCAGCCTTTATTATTGATCTGTAAAATGAACACTTGAGCCAATTTCACCCGTATAGTCTTCAAATCGAATTAAAAAATAATATTTATGAATGATTCTATCCTATCGAGAATGACTGTCGAAAATTTCAAGGCTTTCTTCATATCAAAGTTCGAATATAGGTTGGAATCTTACTTCACCAATAGAATAGAAATTTTCTAAATAATTTTGTTGGGACAAGGGAATCAATAATTTTTCAATATTTTTTCTTGGGAGAACTAAATGCTAGAAGATTACCAGGCTACCAGTTTCGCTTTATGCGTATTTTGTGTAAGGGCACGACCATTAAACAATAAACTTATTTTCATCACGGGAAGATTTTAGTGAAGAAACTTCATACTAGAAAGTTAACCCTTTAAGCAGTAGCTTTTTATAAAGATTCGTTACCCAAAAATGCACGTAAAACGAAGAAACCATATTCTAGAATGATTTTGGCTTGTGTATTTCCTTAAAATTCGCCACTCAACTCTCGAATCGTCTTCAAAATATACTTGAAACGGACCGAGGCTAATTTCGGGCGCAGCGGAAATTGAAATGAAACTTAAGCTTCTTTCGCGTTAACAATTTCTACCACAGTGAGTCTTTACTATTACTAGGAACATATTTGGGTGAAATTTGGTTTAGATTGGTTCATAAAGAATAAAGTTTTTCTTAGAAGAACCTTATTTTCAGGGGCAGCCCCCATGGCCCGATTCCATTCGTTATACACAGCGTACACTAAAAAAATCTCGTCACATTGATCAATAATATACATATATACTTTATATAGTAGGAAGTGCCTCCTTCTGTGCGTTGCAAACTTCATGACAAAGTTAATATACCCTTTCATATAGTGACGGATATGAAAAAAACACACACACCCAAACTGTTTATTTATTTATTTATTTTATTTATTTGAAATTCTGTGGAAGGCATGGCCTTATTACAGGGATTCTGGTGTATGTACATAATATTAATAATAATTCTTAAAGCATTGATTAGGTGTTTAATATAATTCAGTTTCAAAATTAATTCTATTATTCATGCAGGCAGAAGCTTCTTAATTTAAGTGATTCAAGAATGAAAATGTATAATTTTTTTACTATAATAATGTCTCTAGTGTTTAATAAGCTAATAAAATCTTCAAGAGAATTTAATTCACGAAAATAGTGTTTTCTAATTGGACTGATGATTGGGCATTGCAAGATTAAATGTTTAATTGTGTCACGTGCATTGAGATTGCATAGCATGCATTGGTCGTTCAGGTGAAACTTATGGCTACTTCCGGCAATATAGATCTTTTGATTGAACTTGTTGCATGTTCGAATCTGTGCCATTAATCGGCGGTGATGATTTGGTATTGGTTGTTGGAGATACCATGATGGTTTAAATCGGTCTTCGTTCATAAATTGATACCAGCATGAGGAACTACTAGTAGCGGCTTTGTATGTGTCGTTGGCAGTTGATTTCGCTGAGTAGATTTTAGTAATTTCTTCTATGCTATGATCATCAGTGTAGTTATTTAGGAGTTGTGGTAAATTGCGTAGTTCGGTCGCTAATTCGGCTTTAATTTTTCCCAGCCAATTTGAATAATTTCCATTTTCTATTTGTAGCTCTTGGTATTTCAGGCATAGTTTTGGATATCGTTCATCTGGAAGTTTTGACACTTTACTAAGCCATTTCATTGTTTTCGATACAATTTGCCCTTTTAGATGTTCTCGTCCACATTCGCGTCTAACAGTGTGCGCCGCTGTATTTGAGGGTAGGAAAAGTATTCTTTTAAAGAAATCCTGTTGCACCATCTCCAGTTTCGCTGCTCCATACAATCCCCAAACTTCACATCCATATAAAGCAGTCGTTTCGATTGTGGCTTCGAAGATCTTAATTTGAGCGTCCCATCCAAGTTTGTTGCTGGCGAAAACATTATGCAGGTTTGCAAGAGCAGCAGCAGCGGATTTTCTTCGCTGGTCAACATCTTTGTACCAAGATCCTGTTCTATAAAGTGTGCTACCAAGATATTTAAACTCCGATGTAATTGAGATTGGTTGACCTTTATAGTGGAATTGCCTTACTCTTCTTTTGTTTATACGTTTTTCAAATATTACTATTTTAGTTTTTTGTGCATTCACTTCGAGCTTCTTAATATCACAATAATCTTCGAGTGCCTTAATCTTTTCTTGTAAATCAGTGGCTGAATTGGCGAAAATCACTATATCGTCGGCGTAGGCAAGCATCATTATGTCGATTCCATCAATGACATTTATACCTTTAAATCCAAGCCTGCGTAGGTATATTTCAATGTCGTTGATATAAATGTTGAAGAGTGGAGCGCTTAAAGGATCGCCTTGCAGTACTCCTTTTGTCACCTTGACACTTTGGGAGAATTCGTTATGTCCAACTTTTACTGCAACCGTAGCGGCATCGTAAATTTTCCGAATTAGTTCGATAGTTCGGGTGCTGATGCTATTGGATGCCAGATGCTGCTAAAGGAGGTCATGTTCAATGGAGTCAAAAGCAGCTTTAAAATCGACAAATATTGCGTACAGGGGGGCCTTGTCTTTCAATTGTTTGTCAACTATCGATCGCAATGTAAAAATATTGTCCATGCAGCTGCGGCTGCTTCTGAAGCCATTTGGATGCTCAGGGAAAATTTGATTTTGTTCTCCGAAGTTGGTAATTCGTTCAGTCAGTATGCTTGTCATAACTTTCAGAAGACCATTTTCTAGTGCTATAGGACGGTAGTTGCTTGTATCGGCAGCATCTCCTTTTTTATGAATCATATTCAAATGGGCATGTGTATATATATCGGCATTGTTGTTATTCATAATTCTGTTCATTATGTTCGCTACAGGGCGCACACCCAAACTGTTAAACTATCCAGTCAACCCCGTTTTTTGTAAGTTTAGTATGTAAAAATGCATCACGAATGAATTCAGTTGCTGCCAGTTTTTTGGCAAGTGGTTTATCCGGTATCGTTTTTTTATTATTTTTATTTTTCTATAACTCGTATTTTTCTGAAAACCCATAATTTTACCTCAGGTGTTCCGGATTAAATGGAGGCTGGATTATAGAGATGATTGTACAATTGTACAACTTGTTTGAGGACCGATATGTAAAAAAAAATTTTTCTTCGATTCATAATTTTTTATCGTATGGAAGAGGTGGGCCCGGAATCATTGTCCCCCCGGGCCCGGATTTTCTCTCCACGGCCCTGAGCACAGGTCGGATTATGGTTTTATATACGTGGAGCTTCGTCTTCCTGTGCACCAGCTTCGAATTCATAATTTGGAGGACCGCAAAATAACACTTATTAGCTAGTTGTATCCGTCGCTTTATCTCATCTGTTTCGTTGGCGTCCTTTGACAAATTGCAACCCAGGTAAATGAAGTTGTCTACATACTCTATATTGAGGTCCCCCACTGTGATGCTTGAATTTACTGGCGTTCTAGTTTTTGATTGCATCATGACCTTGGGTTTAGATTCGTTGATATGTAGTCCAACTTCTTTGGCGGCGTTATTGAGATTATGCAGGAGGATTTCTGCATCACCCAATCTTCTAGACATGATGTTGATGTCGTCGGCGTAAGCTACTAAGAAAATAATTACTTTGTTTTTTTTTATATCCAATATGTGTAGTTCTAAAATCCCGCAATGTAAAAATATGAAAAGTGATAAACCGTTGGAAAGCCAACATGTTGAAGCAACTTTTATCAACTTTGCAGAGTTGTACGTATAAAGCACCGTTATGAAATTACTCTTTGATTTTTCGATGAAAAATCTATTTTAAAATTTTATGTAGTTTCTGAAACTGAAATCAAATCTTGCATTAAGTCATCAGGAGTGCTGCAAATTACGACTTTGCCTGACAAGTCACGATTTTTGATGACTTTCACAAAAAGAGAGATAACAAGGTAACGGTAAAAAAAAATCCGATTGTATTGGTTGATTGTAAGTTGCGCTATCAACCCTTACAGTATTGACCACCCAATGCGGGACACCCTGTATAGTGTACACATATCTTCCAAGTGTCTATTTTGTTATGTGAACATTTAAAAAAAAAACGGTTCAGAAATAAAAAAGTTATTCATGTTTTACACTAGTACACTTTTAATGGGCCACCCTGTATATTATGTTATTGGCGCCACAGAACTTATGTAAGAACGGTAGGAAAAGAATGGAGGGGGAGATTGAACACAAGTCATAGGTACGCCCGAAAAAATTTTAAGCCCGAGGGGAGTGAAGGGTATCCAAATCCGAAATTAGCATCGGTCTCATCTCGTATAATACATATTACTATACGAGTATGTATCTACTTCTCCATCCTATGCTAGGAACAGATAATAAACGAGCCGCAAACAAAACCGCGACAATCGTTTGGAAGTCAAATGCCTAACTTAATACCTAAAAATTCCATGAATTGTTTTGACTTCATCAAATCCTTTACTTCCGCTGTTTGTTAAAATGTTAAAATATCCCCCTGGCAACTGGTATACATTCTTATCATTATATCCTTTTGAAATACAAGCATCAGCCATATCACTTTACAGCTTATATTTTTATTCGGGTCGTGATCCTTTCGTTGACATACACGTGTCACGTGTCTGTCTTCACCCTGTAATCTAGGGAGGAGTTGAAGTGGAGGTTGTTTTGTATATGTTTTAAGTTAAGCCACTTCCAGCTTTACAGATTTATTTAAGGCAAAAGCATGAAAAGGTACCTTCTCGCATGTAATCAGGTTGGAAAAAATCATAATTTCGTGGAAATTTTAAATGAAACACATCATTAAGAGGAGGGTAAAAAATGGGCGTTACAGTAACTAGGATTGCATGATACAACGAAACGTGACGTAAGTGAGGACATTGTTATTATTATTCGTTTGGCCCGGAAAGTATTTCTTGAAAAGGCAATGCGCTGATTGTATATTGTTTTTATGTAATAATTAACAGAAAAAAAGTCAACCATTTCTCGACCTTTTTTCTCATAGTCATAGCATATTACCAGTCAATGTCCTGGAGGAAAATAAAATATATTCTCCGGAGGCTTAAAGGGGATTTTCAATCATATTCGTCGGCGAGAGCTGCTAAAATACGGGGGCGGCGACACGACTGCCATTGTAAACAGGAAGCACTCATTATTCATAATTATTACCACGAAAACATTGAGTTTTCCCAAAAAAGGAAGTATTTATAAATACATTGGAATTTTCATAGTATACTATACATCAAAGGAAATCTCTCATATTTACATACATTACATTTCCATCCCATGGGCATCAGCTGTGAAATGCCTTTGGCAGTTTTTTATTTTGTGTTTTGACGGTTTTTGCAACAAATTAAAACACATGGTACTTCCCTGTGCAATATACGACAGTAAAGGCTCCGTAATATGCGGACATAATTTTGGCGTCCTAGGCTCTAGGACGATGAATGAATGCTGTACTATCCAGCACACGGAAGCATATTACATACAGCAAAAAAAAAAAACAATCCTTCTGCAATAAAAACAAATTATGCATATGTATGAAAAATGAAAGTTGGAGGTGCCTACTAACAAATTCATATCATTTGCAGGCCTCGTTTGTGCGCGACAAACAACATCATCGCATCGTGTGTCCTGTATTGTTCTGCCGTAATTCATGTTGTCCAGACAATAAAAAGGCGATTTTTAAAGTATGCACCCGGATAAATCATACGTCGCGAAGGCCTTGTAATGGAAACCCATAAAAATAATAAATTGCATGCAATTGTGTTGTAAATTAACTTTTAAAAAACCAGTAACGTGATTTGTTGTTTTTAACTGCTGTGCGACATAACATATACAACAACAAGAGCAACATATCTTGTGCACATTTTGTCGATTGTACAATACAAATGTTAGTAGCCGAAAGGACTCATGCACAACAAGTCATGACAATAATATTCGAATACGAATATGGTGAATGTGTATAACAACAGCCTGAGTACATGTAAAATCTGAATAAATGGATGAAGTTATGGAATTGCATACAAATGGAGCTAATGGTGGTACGATGATTTTTTTTTTATTTAGTAAATTCCGTGGGAATTGAGTTATTACCAGCAGGAAATTTAAATTTCTACTGACGATGGTTAATGTGTTTTATATTTCTATTAAAGGAGCGATGGAGAATAGTTTGAAGAGAAGACGAAAGCATATATTGCAACCCTTGAAGCCACAACAAATTGTCACACATACTTTGATTTTCCCGTATTCGTACACGGAAATTTTTTTCTCCTCTCTTACGTCACTGTCCGAAATTGCGATTATAACACTGGCTCTCAACCTTTTTTCTCAACTGATTTTTTTCGGAAGAAATGGTTGAACATTTATATCTCATTTAACCTTAATTCCGCAATTTTTCACTTTTGCACATTCTTCCTGGATTATTAAAGCTAGCACTTAGTTGGAATTATAATGTGACTTATTTTAAGTACAAAAAAATCGCATTTTCAAAATCTGATTTCAAAACTCATTTCCATCAAATTTTGAGAAACGCAGGAAAATTGCGGGGAATTCGCTCGTTCCGTTTCGTTCCAACTTCTGACATGAGTGACAAGTCCCCGTCTGTTTTCACATCGTTAAGAACTGTATTCACGAATAACTTTAAAATTCAAAGTTTTTAGTGAGTTTCATTAATTCAAATCTCTTAACAACATGTTAAACTTGAATAATGAAGTGCGCTGTAAAGAATTGTGCCAGTGATTCACCGAAAACTTTGAGCCTGAATTTAATTTTTCGTGTAAGTTTCGTGTTCTGGTGGTACGAATTGACGATTTTTAATAGCTAACCACGTCGGATGGTAAAGTGATAACTTGTAAGGTGTAGACAACATATTACTGAATATCGCATGTACCTTCTTATAGGTGGTACTATCAGTGCCATAAATGTTTTCGGTGAAAATATGATTTTGGTGAACTTTCCCTTGTGTGGCACGGATTTCTATGTATTTTTCATGATGCTTACCAGTGAATCTCGTAAAAGGCTCTATTAATCCGAAAAACTGAATTAGTGGCGGTGAAAATGAAATATGTAAGAATGTTTGTAGTTGCATTTTTCATAGATAAAAAGTGATTTTTTCTCGGAAAATTGGGGTGAATTCACAGTAGCGCCGTCTAGCATGTATTTTCTCGTTCTTTTGTTCCAATCGTTCCAATTTTACCTTCACCTCAAACCTTTTTTGGTGATTGCTTATGATAAAAATATGGCGCGAAAGATTCGAATTGTGAACTAATTAGAATATTTCGGACGTTCGCTAAAACTTATCCTGCTTACTTTGACTAGCTGCAAGGTACCCAGCAAGTACATCTGCACGGTAAGTGCTGTATGAAAAATCAGCTCAAAATAATGAAAATTGTCAAGAAAAACGGGATGAATGTGATGATGCGTAGGCGATTCGACGAAGCATGACCTTCCAGCGTTAATCAAAATTTATTTTCTAGCTGAATCATACCATAGCAATAAAATTTAGCCACTGTTAATAGATCTAAACTGCAATTTTGTTGAGGTGTTGAGATCAACAGCACGCCCAGCAATGTTATTTATACCCATAAATGGATACTTGTTTACAATCTGAGCAACATCATAGTCCGTCACGAAGGTCGTGAGTTCGAAAAACACCATAAAATGAATTCGTTCACGGTGAGTCTGGAATCCATGACCCTGTGCACCAATCCAACCATAAGCCAGCCTACTCTAAAATTTGCTAACAATATTTCTGCGACCGGAAATTTCAACTATTAAGAAAATCATGAGGTTGCGCTTGTCCCCCCCCCCCTGACCGAAATCCTGGCTACGCCCATGTTTGTAAGAGTTAACTTGTTCCAAATTGGAATACTCAATGTAAAATAAAGTCGTTGATCCTTTTTTACAGGTTAGATTATATTTCAGATTTCAACCAGAAAATTCAGCAAGGCTTAAATTTACATTAAAGGTATGTACCGTATGTTCACCGAGCGAAAAACTTGCATTTATGTCTCCCGTGAAAAATGTTCCTTGCTTTTTATTTAGTCAATTTAAGATAAACGTTATCTCGCGTTTTGATTGAATGTCGACCACATCTTTTCCTGTGAAACAAAGAGAAACTGCATTCCCCTGCCGAAATGTCAAACACCGGTGTAGAGACTTTCATGTGAAGTGGGTACCACCAAGCGCATTGGATTGCACGTGGAGTTGTTACATTCATAGAGGATAATTTCGGCATTACATAATAATATATAAAATTATCTTTTAAGTAAAAAAAATCTAAATGTTTGACTTACGTTATGTGTAAACACATTACACAGCTTTATTCAACGCATTATTTGAATTATTATTTATTTCCCTCATTTGAAATATTTGTGCGTTTCGGCATGAATTAAAACCCATCAAAAATCAATTTCAAAAGTTTTGGAGTCAAAATATTTAGTATTCTGGCTAGTGCGCGCGCCTTCGTTGCACAGGATCATGGGTTGGAGATTTACCGTGAGCAAATTCAGTTTTTGCATGGTGTTTTTGGAACTCATGACCCATTTGACCAACTATAATCTCACTCAGATGTTAAACGAGCTCCCGTTTATGAGGATAAATAATATTGGTGAGCGTGCTGTTGATTTCAACACCTCAACAAAAAAGCAACAAAATCTTGGAAATTAGATGTAATACATCTCCGGCGTTCGTCCAATGTCGGACAGTCATCAGTCATGCATGCCTGTTATTTATTTACAGGGATTTGGAGCGACACATTTTTTCGCTCCGCTCCGCTCCCGCTCCGACCAATTAACACGATCGTGAGTTTTGAGTCAGAGTAAACCTCGATACCAAAAAACGTAACTAGTGTTGGCGCTAAATGTTTAAATATTGCTTAAATAAAACAGCAACTATCGATTTTGCCCCTTTCAAAATCATAATGCAACATCATCTAATATTTTAATTTTCCATTTCAAACATAATACAACATAAAACCGAAACTTTAAATAAAGGTAAGTACTATGTTCACCCATCGAAAAACTTGCATTTACCCAAGTAACAATTTCATCCCTATAATACTTCGTAAAATATTCTCTTCTAACGACTATAGGGGCACTTTACAGGGTATAAACACTGAATAATAGTCCAAGCCAGCCAGCCAGCGTCGAACCAGCGACTGTCGTACATCAGTCCGACGCCCTAACCACTCGGCCAACCTAACATATAGATAACATTGCTCGTAAACACTACAAGTGCTTCTCCTAAGCACCTTCTTCTTTATATGTCAATCAGTTGAAGCTAATTAAATTCACACATTCTTCAATAAAATACAGACATTTTCTGCGCTGAGATTATCTTAATTGATTCATAAGCTAACAAGGAGTGAGGAAATGTTGGTTTCAATCAATATTACAATGAATTCAATTCAAGAAACGTGGTATTCCAGAGCACTTCATAAGTGTCAATTCATTATCACAAAGTCCATCCTTCTATAAAAATACGGTGAACAATTTATTGGATGACCATACGAGTGTCACACTATAAAAATGACACCGACTGTGTTATAGAAGAATATAATGCATGTGTGTGAGTTAACTTAGAGAGACCATTGCATGTGTGTACTGTATCATCCAATAAACACAAGAGTGGAGTATTTAAAGGAGTACGTTTTTAGGTTAACGTTTAGAGACAGTTTTATCGAAGTTTTATACCACCATCTTTATATTTATTCCATAATGATGATATAAGCTTTCCGGAAAATACTTTAAGGATGTTTTATCGGATCAAAATATTACTTTAAGCCAGGGGTGTCAAACTCGAAACATGGGCCGGGCCAAATATTGCTGTATTCAGGCTTAAGCGGGCCGCAGGGTAAACATTTAAAAAACCACAATATATTTTATTTCGAATTTTAATCATAGAATACTTCTATTAAAATATGACAATAACTCCGAGTCACTCATTACTTCGGCATTATATCTTTTAGAAATGCCATCATTTGAAAATTTTCAGCAAACAAATTTAGACAGTTAAAAGATCAAATCATCAAAATTTCGGTTGATCGATAAGTAACCATAATTTCCGCCAAATTTTGGACAGATGATCAGAACATTGTAGCACCGGTCATCCAACATACTGAAAGTGCAAAACTACCTTGCCAGTGAAATTTTTTAGACTGACCTAAATGAAGTTCGGATAGAAAGGTGGAAAAAATAGATAAACATTTGTTTCTGATGTAGTGTGAAACAGACGCATGCACCAGTAGAGCTAAAAGGCAAGAAAAAATGGGTAATGGACTGTAGTGGCGGAACAATTTCACTCGGGGCCCTCCCGCCAACTTTATGAGTGGGCCCCCCTATACTGAGAAAAAAACAGTAAAATCAATCGGATAGAAAGAAAGAAAGTCTCAGTCATTTACCATACAAATTGACCAGATAGTAAGCCAATCAATTAACTGACAATCTGTCAACTTGTATGAAAAATAACTGTGCCTGATGACTGAAAAGTGTGGATCGACCTTCAAGAGTGCTTTTTGAAGGTCGATCCACACTCAGTTAATTGATTGACTTACTATCTGGTCAATTTGTATGGTAAATGACTGAGACTTTCTTCTTCTTCCTTGCCTCGTTCTTTATACCGCTCCATGGCTTCGCGTTGCTCAGCCTGCGGTGTAGGCACATCGCCCGTTTTTGGCGGTAATATCTCAGTATGATATGACTGTGACCGATGACTAAAAAGTGCTAATCGACCTTAAACTAACTCTTTTTAAACATGATTTTGACGTTACAGTGTTTCTGCTAAGATTAAGAACGTCTTACTTAAAATAGTTTTGCTAAGAACTACTTTCACTATCTGCATTCTTATTGAGAATAGCGTTCTTGTTTTAACGTTTATTAAATTAATGATTTCGTCAATCGTGTTTTTTTATTATTTTAAAATAAAAACACTCACGCGGCGCAGTATTGACCTCTATAGATGTTGGTAAGCATAATAAATTACCAGCGCCTACAATGGGATTCGATCCCGCGAACCTATGATTTGAATACGAACGCCCTATCTACCCTAATGCTGCACACACACGGTCAACCCGAATCCATTTTTTTTTCATTCTGTCAAAATCGAAGAAAATGTATGAATTTGACACAACGAAGAATCCAAAAAATGGATTTACTCTATTCCTTGTTTTAGCTTTAAATTTAAGTGTGCTCGAATTTAAATCTTTCAATTTTAAGAACGTTCGTACATAATATTAAATTCAATACAGAATCTTGGCAAGACTCCTTTCAAACCAAATGTATACCGCAAGCAAGATAAAATATTTTAGTTTCCAACGACATATACAGGCCGTACTAACTAGTTTGAACTAAGTTTAGTACAACTCTGAAACTATTTTGCTCGTGTTTAACAGTTCAAGACAAAGTGCATTGCGATTTAGTTCGAAAGTTTAGAAAAGGTACTACCACCAAAATTTTTTTAAGATAGTTTATTTGCAGAGCAACCTAAAGAATCGTTTTGCGCATATCGTTCTTCGCAAGGAAAAGGGTGGGTCGGACTACAAACCGCGGCTACAATAGCGCAGCCATGCAAAGCAAATTTGAGGATCCGGAGTGTCTCATGAACTTTTAAAGATTTTAGAACAATATTAAATTAGTTTCTCTAAGGAACCTGATGAGAGAGGAACAATAAATTTAGCATTTGTTTTGACTTCAAAAAGTGTATATCTTTCTTGAGTACCAAAAATATCTACGTCGAATTATTGTTTTTTCGCAGATGTTTTATGGTTCGACAAACTCTTCATGTCCCTTTGGGCCCCTAAATCTCGTGGGCCCCCACGCCACGCGGGCCTGCGGGCCCTTATGCGCCGCTCTGATGGACTGAAGCTACTATGTTTACGAAATTCCACATCCAGGTCATTTTCTCATTGAAATTTTGCCAAGATGTTCTTGTTCCATTACCTGAAAGATGCGAACACGAAATTTAATTTAACCGTGACAAATAACTATATTAATTTGGGTGCTATTCTTCACTGATGTTCGTTTTATGTTCTATTGAAAATGTTCACCAAAAATCAGCATTGATCGGGAATTTCATTTATTATATGACGTTTCGCCTACTATTGCTTCGGCATCTTCAGATATTTCTATAAAATAATTTAATTACAATCTTTGTCTAAATTATTAATAGGGTTATATAATTTTGACTTACTTTTATCTTATTAAATTTATAATTTTATATGCACTTCTATTGTTTGTCTGGTTATGTTGTAATATTAGAATCGTTGATTTATAACTAGCTATGTTACGTCGACCAGTTTTTTGTACTTATGTACTGTTTCATCTATTTCGGTTTTGCTATTGAGAGAATTGTTATAGTGTTGACTTATGTACATAGCCTCTTTTATACGTATTTTCTCTTTGTTTATATCACTATCTACTATTATGGGATTTTGAAAATCCATTATATGTTTCTCACTAGTTTGGTGTGTTACCAATTTACTATTATGATTTTGTGCTTTTTTGGAAGGGCATTGATGTTCTGCTAACCTAATTTTTAAGCTCCTACTAGTTGAACCATAATATGCGATATCTTTATTATTGTTTTTGCAAGTTAAGCAAGGTATCTTATATATGACATTACTCTTGTCCATTTTATCAATCTTTTGTTTTAAGTTAGTATATAATTTATTTTTAAATTTATTTTGTGGTTTATACGCTACATTTATCTGCATGGTTTCATTATTATAATTAACCGTCGTTTTAGGGATACAAGCTTTGATTTTCTCAGTCAATTGTGGTATATATGTTAGGCTGCTATAAGTATTTATTACATTATTGTTAACATTGAGATTATTATTACTATTATTATTGTTATTGTTAATACTATTATTAATTATGTTCACGTTTCTATTGATATATTTATTTATTATATTTGTAGGGTAATTATTCATTTCAAGGTTGTAATATATGTCATTTATTTGTTCCCTCCAAAAAGTTTTATCACTTAGTATTAATCTTCTATAAACATAATTATTTACTGCATTATTCTTCATGAAAGAGGGATGTTGCGAGGTGTAATTTATTATATTAATATTCGATGCTGGTTTTTTAAACCATTTGGTTTTAATGTCATTATTATTACCCCTAATGAGCGTTACATCTAAGAAATTAATCTTTTTATATTGTTCAGTCTCAATTGTAAATTTTAACTTCTCATCAATGTTATTCAATTTTTCAAAAATTTCATAAATTTTGTCTTTATGTATAATTGCTATTACATCATCTATGTATATTTTCATATAAGCTATATTATTTTTGTATTTATTATATATATTATTAAGAATTTGCTGCATATATATGTCCGCTGCTGCTACACTCAAATTGTTACCCATCATAAGTCCATTATTTATATATGTATTGTTTTCATATTTAAAATAATTATTTGTGAGGCAGAATGTAATTATTTTCATTATGAAATTATCCGGTATACTCGTGTTCATCATACTTATGTTATTTTTTATTAACTCAATAACTTTATCAATAGGAATGTTACTGAACATGTCCTTTACATCGAATGATACTAATATGTAGTCATTCGGTATTCTTATTTCATGTATTTGTTTTACTAATTCATAGGAGTTAATAATATTAAAATTATGCATATTTTTTAAATTGTTAATTATGGGTAATAATAATTTACATATCCTTGTTGTAGGGGTGTTCGAACAATCAATTAGTGGTCTCAAGGGGACATTTTCCTTATGGGTTTTGGGTCTGCCCTGTATTCTAGGTGCTATTGCGCTATAATTAATATATTTATTCTTCGTATTAAAATCAATTAGTTTCATTCTGTACAATGTTCTTATATATTCATTAGCCTGGTTTTGTAATTTTGTTGTGGGGTCTTTGTTTATTAATTTAAAGTTACTATTATCTAGTAATTCTTTCATTTTAAGTTCATATTGTGTTTTAGTCATTATAACCACTTTATTTCCTTTATCACTCTGGGTTATAACGATGTCACTGTTATCTTTTAGGAATCTATTAGTTTTGTTTAATAAGTAATCTATATGTGTTATTCTATGTTTATTTCTATTTGTATTCTTTTTATAGTTTTCTATTATTCCTATAATTTTATCTCTAATGGTGTTTCTTTCATTTTCATTATATTTATTTATTATAATTTCTATGTCCGATATCACTTGTATCAAGGTTTTATTGTTAATGTTTTTTACATAATTATGGTTAGGTCCTAGGCTTAGAGTTTGTATTACATATAATGGTATATTATGTTCACTGAGATTTATTACTCTATCATTAACTATTGAATTATTAAATTTGATGTAAAAATTATTGGATATTAATAGTTTTTCAAACTTCTTTTTCATTTTAGTTTTTATGGTTATATTTATGTTTTTATATAATCGTTCATTCTTTATTTTAATTTGATTATAGAATGTTGTAGTTACTCTATTTTTAATCTCATTATCAATTTTATTATATTTTTCATTTATTATATTTATCCTATTAATAGTGTCTTTAATTTGAATTTTTAAAATATTATTTTTTAAAAAATGTAAGGTTCTATCTAACATAAATTCACAATGTTCACTAATATCTATATTATGTTTAATTGACAAATTTATATTGTCCAAATACTTAGGATACACACTATGTTTTCGGCACTTTATCAAGTATGTTAAACGGTTCTTCATTTTCCAATACTTTATGCCTAAGTTTGTAAATGCTTTGAGATTTTTTCTCATGGTTTGTGGCTCCATTATGTAGATTAATTTGGGTGCTATTCTTCACTGATGTTCGTTTTATGTTCTATTGAAAATGTTCACCAAAAATCAGCATTGATCGGGAATTTCATTTATTATATGACGTTTCGCCTACTATTGCTTCGGCATCTTCAGATATTTCTATAAAATAATTTAATTACAATCTTTGTCTAAACTATTAATAGGGTTATATAATTTTGACTTACTTTTATCTTATTAAATTTATAATTTTATATGCACTTCTATTGTTTGTCTGGTTATGTTGTAATATTAGAATCGTTGATTTATAACTAGCTATGTTACGTCGACCAGTTTTTTGTACTTATGTACTGTTTCATCTATTTCGGTTTTGCTATTGAGAGAATTGTTATAGTGTTGACTTATGTACATAGCCTCTTTTATACGTATTTTCTCTTTGTTTATATCACTATCTACTATTATGGGATTTTGAAAATCCATTATATGTTTCTCACTAGTTTGGTGTGTTACCAATTTACTATTATGATTTTGTGCTTTTTTGGAAGGGCATTGATGTTCTGCTAACCTAATTTTTAAGCTCCTACTAGTTGAACCATAATATGCGATATCTTTATTATTGTTTTTGCAAGTTAAGCAAGGTATCTTATATATGACATTACTCTTGTCCATTTTATCAATCTTTTGTTTTAAGTTAGTATATAATTTATTTTTAAATTTATTTTGTGGTTTATACGCTACATTTATCTGCATGGTTTCATTATTATAATTAACCGTCGTTTTAGGGATACAAGCTTTGATTTTCTCAGTCAATTGTGGTATATATGTTAGGCTGCTATAAGTATTTATTACATTATTGTTAACATTGAGATTATTATTACTATTATTATTGTTATTGTTAATACTATTATTAATTATGTTCACGTTTCTATTGATATATTTATTTATTATATTTGTAGGGTAATTATTCATTTCAAGGTTGTAATATATGTCATTTATTTGTTCCCTCCAAAAAGTTTTATCACTTAGTATTAATCTTCTATAAACATAATTATTTACTGCATTATTCTTCATGAAAGAGGGATGTTGCGAGGTGTAATTTATTATATTAATATTCGATGCTGGTTTTTTAAACCATTTGGTTTTAATGTCATTATTATTACCCCTAATGAGCGTTACATCTAAGAAATTAATCTTTTTATATTGTTCAGTCTCAATTGTAAATTTTAACTTCTCATCAATGTTATTCAATTTTTCAAAAATTTCATAAATTTTGTCTTTATGTATAATTGCTATTACATCATCTATGTATATTTTCATATAAGCTATATTATTTTTGTATTTATTATATATATTATTAAGAATTTGCTGCATATATATGTCCGCTGCTGCTACACTCAAATTGTTACCCATCATAAGTCCATTATTTATATATGTATTGTTTTCATATTTAAAATAATTATTTGTGAGGCAGAATGTAATTATTTTCATTATGAAATTATCCGGTATACTCGTGTTCATCATACTTATGTTATTTTTTATTAACTCAATAACTTTATCAATAGGAATGTTACTGAACATGTCCTTTACATCGAATGATACTAATATAAGGACTTCTTGACGAGTTTTAGTAAATTTTTTAGACTTGAGTGCAACATCTCACATTTTTAAATTTTTACGCATTTTTGCTGATACACATTCAGTTTGTTCAACCTGGCCGCGGGCCGCACAAAACTGCGAGGCGGGCCGCATGTGGCCCGCGGGCCGCGAGTTTGACATGTCTGCTTTAAGCGATGTCACACGATAAATGAATTTCGTGGTACTATATGATTGCTACAGTATGGAGTGCTTCTTTAAAGCAAACGAATTGTTGCTTGGGTATGCCTCCCGTGGAAAAAAAAGTGCGGTGGAGATTTGCCTTTTATTCACTAAATTTAAGATAAATGTGCACTCAGGGCCTGATTGATTGCCATTCACACCGATTCCACGTGAAATAAAGTGCTGCAGCGTTGTTTTAATAACATCGCCAGTTCACGTGAAATCCGTGCAATTACTGTCAAAATTTCCATGATCGTGAAATCAAATTCGCTTGCTTGTACTGAGTTCACACGAAAATCTCTATACCGAATTTTGACATGTCGCTTGCGAAAACAATGCAGTTGCACTTAGTTCACAGTAATGCTATTGACAATCAATCAGACCGCGAGTACACATTTTTTTAAATTTATGTAACTTAGCACGGCACATTTTCATGGGAGACAAAAATAAAATTTTTTCGCTCGGTGAACATAGTACTTAGCTTAAATGCAAGTTAGGGTTTGAATCAACAATAATTGTCAGTGCTTCTCAAACTTCTGATTTTGTAATTTTTTTGCGACGCCTATAACCAAGTCACGCATACATATTCGTGGGTCGCGACAATCACAGACTTTGAGGAGAATATTCGATAGGATTAGGGACACTTATCAGCGGCAATATTGCGGAAAGTCATGGAAATGCCATAGAACGGACACAAATGTAAATAAAGAAATTTATATTTAGTTAAAAAGTGCCTTAACAAAAAAATTTTTGATAAATGTTGCGCCACCCTGTATATGCCGAGCTTCAAAACAATTTTGTGTTATATCACCCTAAAGGTCCATCTAGATTAGTCGTCAAATGGCTGCGCGTCCAAAAACTGGCATCGCGTACAGCCATTTGGCTGCTACTTAGCATCCACACTATAGCAGCCAAATGGAGACAGAAAATGACATAACCAAACTTTCATTTTGGTGATTTTTTTTTAAATTTAATTATCAAAATCGGACTCTGTGCGTTTTGAATTATTACACGGTCATTCAAGAATTATTCAATTTCACACAAAAGAACGAACAAAAGTTGCACAATTGTATTTGACAAGCGGTTGTCAAAGCGGTTGGTTCAGTTGCCATATTGAATATCAAAACTGGACGCACAGCCAAATGGCGACTAGTTTGGTTGGAATGACAACAGCCATTTGGCTGCACGTGACGCCATTTGCCGCCTAATCTAGATGGACCTTAAAACAAAGTATTCTTCTATCTCCATTTTCTCAAATTTCTGCCATGATGAGGTACTTGTACGATCATGGATTATTTCTGGCATTTTTGGTGAAAATAGAGCATCTGCTTTACTCCCTAAATAGCACTGGCTGGCTCAAGGCACTTCACTATTTATAAATTCCTCATCTAACCCTCATTATATAAGTTAACCTTCCTTTCACTGAATATTGCCCAATAAGAAAATAGAAAAGGATAGGTGATAATCATGTATGAGACTGTACGTGCAAGTAACCAAAACTTTCTTTTTTTTTACAAAACAATCACCTGTTTGTAGTTAAGTGACAGTTCGAGTTGTTGGCGCCACATAGTCAAGTGCAACAGAAACACATTGCATTGTATTTACACGACAGTGGCGTATCACGGCACGGAACATATAAAATTCATAATATTCATTGGAAATTTTTGCATTTATATAATGATAAGATGGTGCAGTGTGTGTTTAATTTCTAATAATTAATATATTTATAAGTAATGAATAAGACACATTTGACTTACACTTATAGCAAAAAAAGGTACACCCATACGAATTTTTCTAATCCCCCTGTAGCCAAATACATAGTTAATTGAGTACATGAAATCATACGGAAATATGACCCTAATTGGCGAGCAATCAAATAATGTGGAAATTAGACAATTAAAATAAATAGAGAGTTTTAGCATGTCGTTGCAAATAGAACGACATAATTTGACATTCCATATAAAAATTCGCTTATTTACCGTATACGAAACAGTATATCATAATATTGCATGTCCCAAGTAGTAGGGTTTCCGTATATTGATGATCTGTAAACAGTCAAAATTGTCGTGTAAACAGTCAAAATTGTCGTGTCGGGATTTCGATTTGTCGTGATTGCCGGAAAAGTTTTGTTAACGGTACGCGCGCGAGATATTCCTTTGTAATTTCGAATTACGTTTACGGTATTTTGAACGTGAATGTAAAACTCTAATAACAGCTTTCATTTGCCTTTAAAAAGTACGAGCCGACTAAAAAAGGATGGATAAGTACATTTCAGTTAAGATGATTAAAACTGGTTTTTATTACAATATTATGTTCTGATTTCTGTTCGCAATAAAGTGTCCATTATTTAAAAAAAAAAGTTTTTGGCAATTGAGATTAGAGGGATGCCATTTAGTTTTTTTTTGGGTCCGTTAGCATTGTTGTATCCTAATTGTTATATATATTTCGATTATTACAATTTTACAAAGGCTATGAAAATTGGGCATAAGAAGCGTCACAAACCCTCCGATCGATTGGCGAGATTTTTTGATTGCGAGATAAATCGGAAGGTGTATGTAACCATCGGATTAAATTTTTCGATTTGACGTGTAGAACACTCTAAAAAGCGAATTTAAATTTCCGCTGAAAATGCGGTAATTTTACACTTTTTCCCGCTTATAATCACATACAGAGTGCATTTTTCAACAATTTCTGTGTAAAATAAAAAAATTACCCCAAAATCGGTGTGAAATGTATTTTTACGCTACACTTCTGTATAATTCAGATTTTCTGGTGCATTTTTACAACGTTTATGTGTATAATTCGGATTTGTGGTGTATTTTTACAACGTGCAGTTGAAGTTTTACTCATTTTTTGTAGCGTGCTCTCCAGTTGTCATACTTCAATCGGCTGGACTTAGCACAGTGTACCACATTTTTCCAAAAATTCTCTGCATTTAGAACTCATGTGTACACGCTCTGTGGCTCACTTGCTTGAGTCGCACTCTACGATGCTAGTAATCTAGAGGTCCCGAGATCGAATCTCGGCGTGGTCCAAAATTTCCGTACATGTGCGGATAGGAAATATTTAGTGCTTGCAACATTGCACTCCGAAATGATATGCAATGTAACGTTGACTCGAAATTACCTATAAACGACTGAGTTAAGGTACTGAGAAGAAGAACAAGTGTACAGACCGCAAAAAAAAAACAATTTGCAACCTCCCATGTATACGAAAAATTGATCAGCAAAACTCGACCGATACTTGTTTATATTTTATATATCCTTAAATAGTTTTATTGATAACTATATTATTTGTAAAGGTTCGCCACTTAAATCTTTACAACGAAAAAAGAGTGAAACCGCATTATATTCCTATTATTACGGAGTGTTTTTACACAAAGCACGGTGTAAATTTGCTAATATATTAGAGTACTTTTTTACACATTTTTTATGTAAAATTACACTTGTTTTGCAAATTTAGATTGCAGAGTAATTTCACTATTATAATAGAAGGAAACAAAGTTTCCTTCTATTATAAGAGTAAAAATTTAATAGAGTGAACGTATTGCCATGAAATTTTCCGTACAAACTGTCATGACAATCATGTGTTCTCGGTTGCTGATATATTTACATAAACCTGTGGTCGTTGTTCATGCTGTGGTTATGGCGGTCATTCTCCATCAAAAATAGCAATGGATGTCCATCTTCCATCGAAAAAAATGGTCTAATTTTCGCTATTTTGTGTTGTGTCTTGTGGACCGTGAGACTATCAATCTTAGATTGTCCGATAAATTGCCTAGTGTGTGTACTGTACGGGCGACAGATCGATTGTGGGCAATCGATTGACCAATAAATCGCTAGGTATCTGGCGCCCTTAAAAAGATACATGAGAGGTTAGTCTTTTTTTGTCCATAATGTGTTTATATGTCGATAAATGGGACAAATGTTTCTCAAAATTAAAATCTTAAATTATGAAATATATTATACCAATTTGTAATGCCCCTACCGCGAAAATTGTGTCATGCCACTGGTGGGTTATATTGGTAGTGGTAAAATGTACACTAGTAGTAAACGATTGGTTACCATTTCTTTCGATAATGCTACTTCCTTGTATTCTTATTCATTGATATTGCCACATCATCATCATCATTCATACACCCAGAAAAAAAACTACTTTTATTAAAGAAAAATTACATAGGACGTATGCAATTTTGGCTATGATTTGGAGCCGATAAAATATCCTTTTTGGGACAATGATAGAAATATCAGTGAATATTCGATTATAACCATGAGATTGTTCACCGATTCTATGTAAAAATTTCATTGAGTTTTATTTAAAAAAAGAAAAGAATATTTTTTTTTTATTTTTATTCTTTTTTATTGTTATTAAATTTTCAAATTTCTTAATTTTTGTATTCATAAAAAACCTTATGTCCAAACTTGGATTCGAACCCGGTCCGCCTGCGTGGCAGTCTGTTCACATTGCCATGAGACCACATGTGGAATGTTGTTAACGTTTCTAAAATCTGAACTACTTGACACGCAGTGCAATACAAAATAAATTCTTTGAATTAAAAAAAATATATTTCATAGATTCAATGACGCTGTTTGCATTTTCCTTAAAAAAAAAAATAAAATAAAAAGCAGGCGCGACAATCCAACATTGGACTAAGGCCGCAGGATGTGTTAGTGACATCCTATTTCCAGGATCTTATCTGCTTTTTGTTGAGGTAATGAGATCAGCTTCAGCATCACGCTGAGCTGTGTTATTTATCCCCATAAATGGGTACTCTAAGGGGCAATTCAGACTATCGACAAGATTTACTAAATCCTAGATTTAGTTGACAGTTGTACCATATTCTACTGCAATTTGAACGATGCAAGTACATTCTACGATGCATTTTGAATTTAATGACATACGATTCGATCTAGTATCCATGGGACTGACTGAATAGTTTTAATCTACACCAGGATTTACTCGTAGTCTGTATCGGCTATAAGAGGGGATTCGCACTACTAACAGGATTTACTAAAACCACTAAATTAATCAAGTCGAAAACCGCCTACTAGATTAAATCGTATATCATTAAATTCAAAATGCATCGTAGAATGTACTTGCATTATTCAAATTGCAGTACAATATGGTACAACTGTTAACTAAATCTAGGACAACGAAACATTGTTGTTGGACGGTCGACACATCAAGCTCAAACAACTTGTTTGAGAAATCCACCGTGCCGCTTGTCCATAGTGGGATTATACATTTGCATGCAAACTTCGCAACAATGCGGCACACGATATACACACTGTGTGCCGCATTGTTCCGAAATTTGCAAAAATCTAGGATTTAGTAGATCTTGTCGATAGTCTGAATCCCCTTTAACCCTTCTGTCGGCACCTACTACAATATGCATATTATATCCCCAATAGGTCCGGCTGGACCTACTGAGAAAAAATTTTTATTTTTTAGAAAAGGTGAAATTTTTATCGGTATAATCATTCTATCAATTCCTTACTGCCATTTTTAAACAATAGAAGCATTAAAATCATTTTTGTAGATACACTAGCAACGTTTTTAAGTGGACATATTTTGAGGTGGTATTATTATAAACATGTTTTTCCCTTATAGTCCAATAATGTCGTATTTTCGTCAGGAAAAAAATACAGAAGTTTATTTCTCAATTTTGTTATATGTATTTTGGGGCGCTGATTCCGAATATCAACTTTGCACCCTAAAAAACGTGCCGCAACCTTTAAAAAAGGGGGAAAGGGGAGCATTTTTTCGTTTTTTTGCGATTATTTCAAAAACGGTAAGAGATACAGAAAAATGGTCTGAGGACGAAAAAAACTACATAAAATTATCTGTGCAATGATGTATAACACATTAATGTTTAATTGCATATTTCGGCGTTAGAATAGAACATAAATTAGAATATTTTCATTTTAGACCTTTTTTAAAAGCTCCATAACTTTTCAAAGAATGTTAGTTCAGCCGTAAAATTTTGTACAAGTATTAACAGCAAGTTTAAGATAATTTTAACGTAAACGCAGAGTCGCTCCGGTCAAGGACCCCCATTATCCCCCCATTTAAATTTGTCAAAACGGCATGTCCATAACTCCCCCCAAAATTGGAGCAGAGTGCTAAATTTTGGTTTGTTGCGATTGGAGGTCATAGTCACCCCACCCACCAAAAATCAGCTCATTTGGATAAAACTAAGGGTACCTCCCATACAAAGTGACCCATGACAACTTTGTTCTACAGTTTATAAAATGAGTAGTACGTTGCACCATATACAAATAATACATATATGTCCAAAGCTCACTCAAAATCGGGTACACATTTTTTTGGCCATGTCGTCTGATCTTGCACCCAATGTCACAAATACGGCCATACAGATACACGTATACAGGCTATTAAAGCTATTTGCTCTTTTGCTACACAGTTCAAGTTGAAGAGAGTTTAGATACTCTGCCAGAGCAGGTTTTCGTGCATTTGTCGACTTCATGAGTGTATCTTCTTCCACTGTCCAATGCCATGGGTCGGGGTGGCTTACGCAAAAGTATCTGCGCCTTCGAAAACTGCGTATTGAAAAAACATGAAAGATGATTTGATGACAATGCATTTCTTGAGGTTGCGGAACAGGTTGCCATGCGTTCATTGACCTCATTAGTGCATTTCGTAAGGTGCATGCCGCGCTGTTAATGCAATGTAGTGGTAGCATGCGGTAGAGTGAGTGGATTTAGTGCAGGACAAGGCAACACAACTTCCATAGATATTTCAAAAAAGATATATTTCTATACAGAACATCAACTGAAAATTTGTATGCAAGTTGTTCTGTCCTGTTCAGTACTCGATTCAATTGGAGGGATATGAGTACGAGAGTGAGTTGTAGAGTATTGATAAAAAAATACGATATTTGATCAGCAAAAATCCTATATCGCTGTATTTTTGCAGGATGGTTGGTGATGCTGATGGCGTCCTGATTATGGAAAAAAAGTCCTCAACGATTGGAGGGCAACCTTGAAAAAAAGGGGATAAGGGAGTACTTTTTTACTTTTTAGCAAACATTTCAAAACCGACCAAATATACAGAAAAATGGTCTGAGAACGAAAAAAAAATACATAAAATTACCCTTGTAATTGTATATTGTATATAATACATTAGGATTTTAGTGCAAAATTTGGCGCTAGACTAAAAAATAAATTAGAATATTTTCATTTTAGACTCTTTTAAAAACCTCCATAGCTCTGAAAACGCAAGTACCCCTCCTCCCTTTTCAAGGCTGCAAACCTCTAATCTATTGGGACTTTTTTCCCCATAATCAGAAGGCCATCCCTAAAAATCCTGCAAAAATCCATCGATGTAAGATTTTTGTCGTTCGATGACCATATTTTTTTTCTTTGGCTATAATAAAATCATATTGATTTAATTGTTTGAAACAAATGAGAATGCCCACTTTTGTATGAAAGTTGGTTAACGAAATTTGTATCAGAAGTCTCAAAACGCAAAAGTCTCTATTAGAGAGCAACGAATATATGAGTTTCAATTTTGGATCGATTTTGATATAATTTGAATAAATTTTACCAAATTGCAGATCTTTAGGGGCAGTTTTAGTTGAATTGAATTGAAATAGAGCTAAAATTAACTACAGTTTTCTGTACTTAAGGCAATAAAACTGTAAGAAATACGGAAGATAGAATAAAATGATGTAAGAAAGAAATGATCTTTGGACTATTCGCCAATTTTGTGAAGAATCGTACGAACACCTCACCTTGGCAGAAGTTGCAGAAAATTGAGATGGAAAAATATTTTGTTTTTTGGTCAAATCACAAAACTTTGACTTTGAAGTTCTGTAAAAACCAAACCTCTTATCCGATTTTAGTGCGGTTAATTTTATTTTTTGGATAAATTTGTTGGCTTTAATAATCATTTTGTTTTGCTATTCTAGCTAGTATAGCTTTTGAGATAATGACGTTTTAGTCGTCAAAGAATTTTTTTTTTTTTAATTTTCAAATGCCTGTGGCAGCTAAAGGGTTAAGCTTTTTTTTTACTAAAAATCAATGAGGAATCACAATCCGGTGCGTTTATGCGGCAGACACCCTGTATATTTTCCTAACTTACGACTAATGAAAAAAAAACTATCGGAAAATTGGTTTTGATACCGAAATTTATACTTTTAGGCCCGTATTTATAAACATAGCTTAACTCAAGGCGACTTTTAGTCAAGTATACCGAAATTCAAAAAAATAGATGTAATTTCCAGTAGTTTATATTACAAGTCAATTAAGTCATTTAAGGCGAAACTCAAGGAGACCTTAAGCTGTTAACACAATTGTAATATAATAATAACTCAAGCTAGGTAACTAGCTACATTGACTTCAAGTGAGGTGGACTATTGCAAAATTTCAAAGTTTCCTTGAAATCGCCTTAAGTCAAGGATGCATTGACTCGAGAAATTAAATTATTTCAATGAAAAACTACTGGAAATGGCATTTATATTTGAAGGTAAGGTATGTTTAAAAATACGGGCGTTAGTTTTGGCTAATTTTTGCTATGATTGTTGCCACGGCCGGTCAACCGGCTACTATGTATACTATAAATTAAAAAATCTACAGCTGTCTAGACGGGAATGCATAAATGCAAATTTAGAGAAAGTATTGAATAAATTGGTCGCAGCATGCAGGAAGAGCTTCTTACAAAAATCATATGTGCAAAATTTGAACTTCCTTTATTCTGTCAGAAGTTATGGAGTGAGTAAAATGCCCGAACTGAATAACAAAGAAGGTATTTTTTCAGAAACTCCATGTCTATGACCCTAAAACTCATACCTACATTTATATTAATTATTATCGTCTCCATTAGAGACTTTTCTTTTTGACACCAAAGCCTTCATATCCTGCTAAATATCTCCCTTTTCTGATTATATAAAAAATATTGATATGTATGTGCTAATATTTTTGTAATTTCTGATTATTTACTTTTTATTTTAATAGTTTATTGAACAGAGTTAAATGTAATAATTAATGCATATTTCACTAAAATAAGGTCCTCACGCAGTGTATAAAAAGAGGAGAAGGCAGACAATTTTTCTGTATCTCTTACCTTTTTTGAAATAATCGCAAAAAAACGAAAAGAGTCCCCCTTTCCCCCTTTTTTTAAGGTTGCGGATCACTAGTCGGTTGGGACTTTTATTGCCATAATCTGGGGACCATCTCCAACCATAATTCAAAAAAATTTCCATCTAGGATTTTTGCCGACCAAATATGCCATTTTTCTTAGACTTGTCGCATCGCTTGGGTTGCTTGGAATTGACTCTCAAATATCATATTTAAATATTGGCTCAGATAATCTGAACCTCAAAATATAGATACACACGCCACAGACGAATTATAAATTTCGTAGGCGCATGCACAACGTGTTCTCGTGTCGTTTCCTTCGCGCCGCGCCGCGGTGCCATACATCGCACACCACACAAGAAGCGGGCGGGACGTGGCAGTGAATGAATTTCATAATCATTTCTGTGTTCATAACATAACATATTGTCCGCAACGGCAACTTGCTCTCTTCCTCGGACCCACTCGGTCCACTTGTCATGCGTCACGGAGTACGGAGATATCCATCTCCATCACACACCACGGAAGTCGCAGGCAATGGCAAGCGATGAGTGATTCTTAAAAGATACTATAAAAAGAGTCTCTTGACTCTCTTGAACTGGAAAACGTTCTCTCAAATTGACACGCACACAGGCTCATGCGATTCGCTTGAAAGCTCTAGGAAATTTCAGATACATTTTCATAGGAACAACATTTTGTACCAATTTGGACATATATGTCTTATTCGTATATGGTTGTACATAGAACAAACTCTTGATGGGTCACTTTGTATGGAGGTTACCCTTAGTTTTTATCGGAATGAGCTGATTTTTGGTGGGTGGGGTGACTATGACTTCCAATCGCAACAAACCAAAATTTAGTTTTCTGCTCCAATTTTGGGGGGAGTTATGGATATGCAGTTTTGAGAATTTAAATGGGGGGATAATGGAGGTCCTTGACCGGAGCGACTCAATGTTTACGTTAAAATTATCTTAAACTTGTTGTGAGTACTTATATAAAATTATACGGATGAACTGGCGTTCTTTCAAAAGTTATGGAGCTTTTAAAAAAGGTCTACAATGAAAATATTCTAATTTATGTTCTATTCTAACGCCGAAATTTTCAATTAAACTCTAATGTGTTATATATTATTGCAAAGATAATTTTATGTAGTTTTTTCCGTCCTCAGACCATTTTTCTGTATCTCTTACCGTTTTTGAAATAATCGCAAAAAACCGAAAAAATGCCCCCCTTTCCCCCCTTTTTTAAAGGTTGCGGCACTTTTTAAAGGGTGCAAAGTTCATAATCGGAATCAGCGCCCCATAATACATAAAGAAAGAGTGAGAAAAAAACTTCTGTATTTTTTTCACGGATTGGTACTAAATCGACACGATATTACTGAACTATTATTTTCATATCTTTTTGCTTCTCTATTTTGATGGCATATATCTAGTAGAAAGTTTGTTCGCATTTTTCAATATCAATATCTTTGGGCAAATATTTTGCGCTTTGTTAGTAGTTTTTTCCTCGATATTAGTCTGCAGATTTAGGGAAGTAGGTGGAAAGAAATAGGGAATTTTCAAGCACAAAAATCATTTCATGCTAAATTTTTCGTAAATTTCTTGATCAAATCTATTTAGAAAGACGTTCATAAGTCTCTCATACTTAGTCCTAACTATTACAAAGTAAAAAAAAAACTAGTTTGAATTTCCTTGAGTCAAATCTCAGTTGATTAGGTGATGTTATAAAACGTGATGAAATTAGGCATACTTATTTCCCGAGCTTCACGGCTTTTCAAAGAAAAATCTCAGAAATTTTTATCGTTTATAGTACAAATTGAATTTTAATGACATTATTACATCATAAATAAGAGAATTTTTAGAGAATTTCATATTTGCACCTTTTACCTCAAGAGAAGAATGGGGGGAAAAACGGTAGGTCTGGCCAGACCTATTGGGTATCAAAAAGCACTATAAATTTAAAATCATCAAAAACATACTCAAAACTTCAACCGATTTTTTCAAATTTTTGCAAAATGCTTCTAAACATATTATTCTACGATATCATGAAATATGAAGTCGCTACGATTTCATCTTCTATACTTTTATGACCAAAATATAGTGCCAAAGGTCTGGCCAGACCTTTGTGCCGACAGAAGGGTTAAGTAATTTTTTTCATTAGTTGTATGTAAGCATCTGGTAGTCTGGCTGGTCTAGCGGTTAGTGCGCGCACCTTCGGTGCACAGGGTCATGAGTTCGAATCTCACCGTGGATAGTGGTGTTTTTCAAACTCACGAGCTTGTGACGGACTATGATCTCACTCAGATGTTAAACGAGTACACATTTATGGGGATAAATAACACTGCTGAGCGTGATGGTGATCTCATTACCTCAACAAAAAGCAGATAAGATATTGGAAATAGGATGTCACTAACACATCCTGCGGCCTTAGTCCAATGCTGGATTGTCGCGCCTGTTATTTTTTTTTATGTAAGCATTTTTGAATCCTATTACTACTGACATCATAAATTCTATGCAAGTGTATTTGACCCAATGGCATTTTTAATTAATTATTTTTAAACTTCATACGTTTAAAGAATTTTTCTACTTATTAGAAGTAAAGCAGAAACTTCATTGGTTTCATTACACGCTTTTTTCTGGGTGTATCATTTTAAATAGTGCCACCTGAACGCATCCTTCTTATTACTACAACAAGAAAATACATATAATTCGCGGATCACATATGGTTAAATCCATTAATGCACTGGCTACGAATAAAAGTATGTAGGCTCCTACTCCGCGTATACAGTAGTTACACTTCAAAGACGCAAAGATTTCAAAGAAAACCGCATAGCTGTTAAAAGCACCCCGACTCAGTATAAACGATTCCTGGTCCTGGTATCCTTTTCTCAACATAACAAACTGTGTGACAACATTTCGCTCTCAGCACAGTGCCAATCACTTTAAACTCTGTCCGTTATCAAATACAGGCCCTCGCTCGCTTTTATTACTCTTTGCTCTACTCGCTATTTACTCTCTTGTGGTTTGTATCGGTCATGGATCTTATGGAGTGTGGTATGTCCTCGTCGTCAGCGCTTTTGTATTTTTGATGAATGGCGGCGTGGAGAGAAAAAAAATCAAAAACAAAAGAGAAAATCTCTTGAGGGTTGAAAAAAAAAACGAGGTAGAAAGCTGAAAATAAAGCGCCCGTGCTGCAAGTGAATATACCCAACGGGCAACCAACAACATGAAAGCAATCAAAATACGAATAAGAACAAGCGGCGTGCTATTGAAGGCCGCAACTTTACCCTCTGGTATTATGTATGAGCCAGAGAAAGAATCAGGAATACGTACATATACAGTGAACCCCCGACATTCGCGGGGGATGCGTTCCACGAAATCGTCGCGAATGTTGAATTCGCGAATGTCGGGGTTCAATGTCCTTGGATAGTGAGAAATATGTTCCAAATATTCATAAAATATGAAAAATGTGACATGTTGGTGGGGAAAATTTGTTTTTTTAGTTAGGGTTTTTAAATAGTGGAAAGTGATTGCAACTAAAATACTGAAAGAAATTGAGGATAAAAAAAAACTCTCCTGTAAAAAACTGTTCGTGAACAAGTGGTGCTCGTTTCTTACACTTAACTTTTTGAGTGGTTTTTGATTCCGTGCGCACAAGGAGACACGTCTCGTTTAGAGCGAAAAAGCTGTCATAACGGCAACGCATCGTACTCTAATAAACCAGTGCCGTGTCGCTTTTTTGGCTGCCAAACATGACGTTTTGGATCAAGAAAAGAGGTATACGTCTCTTGTTTTGCAGTGATTTTGAGATCCTATAATTTTAATTTAATTTTAATTTTCGGACGACCAGTCTGACCACTGATAAATGAGAGAATTCTATAAAAAGTCTTTCTTTGCATACGCGCGAAGCAATAATGTCAATTGACCTTTTACGGCATTGAGCCCCAGTGCAGGTTTTTGTTCCGGTAAAGGGCAGTTTCAATCATTTCATAAAATATTGTTGAAAAATCCACGCTTGCTACTCCCCGAAAAATTAAATATATTCTGATGGTTTTATGGTTAATCCAATCTATATAGATTAGGATAGAAAAATATGTGCGGTGTAGCGGTAAATTAATTTTATTGAGTTGAAAGAAATCGCAATGGTTAAAACAAACACGAAAATTTATTTTTATTTTTTCAAATGTTCGCATGCGAACTAGAACGAAATCGCGGATAAGCATAGTGAATGTTGAAGAAGTGTCGCAAAATATGAATCGCGAATAAGCGAATTCGCGAATGTTGGGACCGCGAATAATGGGGGTTCACTGTATGTCCGAAGGTCCCTTTACTATACTTTCGTTTCAACACTATAGGTGCACAGAGAAAAAAAATTAGAATGGTTATCTAAAGAAATAGTCGAATTCATCTAAAGTTCGCGTTGATTTTCAGCTTATGATTCTATGTAGTTGAAACAGTTAAGAAGATATGGATAATTTTTCTATTCGTTATTAGTTGAAACATCTACTATATTTGCAAGTTCAATTAGTTTATTTGTAAAGACAGCTATTCATTATCTATAAATTGTTAAATGTTAGATAGCTGAATGGTGTTGAAGAAAAACGAACGATTGTTTGTAGTTAAATTTTATATTTGAATAGTACAATCAACAACTTTTGTGGAATAATTGACTAAACTTTTTCTTCTAATCTTGCGTGGTTAAATGAACGAATTTAATAGTATTTTCAGCTACGAAGATTAGAGAAATCAGCTATTTCTTTGGTAAAACTATCTAAATTTAAGTCAACTACTTCACTTTAGATAAAAAGTCTAATCCATTTTTTTCAGTGTGTGTTTTTTTGCTTATCCCGCGTAGGTTTGGGTAACAAAACTCCATATAAAAAAATGCCAGCTGATCCACCTGTCATTTTTTTATATGAAGTTTCGTTACCCAAACCTACACGGGAAAATTTAACACTCATGTGGACAACATCTGTGGTAAACTTAGGAGCAGAAACAAACAAGACCATCTTCATCAGGAGGCCAAAATGATGTCCTAAACTTCTTACATGAGCCTACAGGTTGAAGGTTAAATTTGTACCCTTGTTAATAAGCTACTAATTTCTAGGCGCATTCATAGTAGGTTGGGCTCGTCTTCTGCTATTAGATATGTCTCCACAGCGAAGCATTCTGTCTCCTCTACCTTGGAATGTAGCGATTAATCAATTGCTCTTAAGTTTGGAAAGAATCGGATGTAAAGTCATCGCTTATGCTGATGATATTGCTATCGCCGCTAGAGGCAAGTTTCCTGACACACTCAGTGGACTTTTGGAGAATGCCTTGGCTATCCTAACAGATTGGGCAAGTCTCAGCGGAGTGGGGATTAATCCAGCCAAAACGGAGTTAGTCTTGTTCACGAGAAAGCGTGTGATTCCCTCATTTAACCTCCCTAAGCTAGGGGGTATTCATTTTGGTTTCTCTGACAAGGCCAAATTTGTTGGCCTTATCTTGGACAAGAAATTAAGATGGAAACCTAACATCGAAGAAATGATGAACAAAGCTAAGGTGACACTGTACTCGCGAAGGAAAGCTATCGGGAAAACCTGGGGCATTCAACCAAAGGTTGTATATTGGATGTATACAATTATTGTGCAGCCTATTTTGCTTTATGACGTTAGTGTGTAGTGGACCGCACTTAGCACAACTGCCTATCATAATTCATTTGTTAAAGTTCAAAGGATGGCTTCTCGCCTGATTACAGGAGCGTTTTTGATTATGCCTCCCAAACAGCAATCTATCGGTCGATCAACATCGAGTATTTCTTTCATTGACCATCTTGGAACCAGTAATTTTAATTAATGATTTCCGAGATAACTCCCGCTAATAATAACACTTCCAATATTTTTGAAGGGCAAGTGCAGTCTCATCAGTCAGTCAGAAGTTGAGTTGAGTTGTTGTTGCCTTGACCCATTAAGAAGTATTGGCGGGACGCAACTCTATCGCTTTGTTTCCATATCCAGTTTAGTTTCACCATCGATACGTCGACCCCAAAAAATTATAATTAGCAGGTTGATTGGCATTCAAAATCGCTCATAAAGTTAAATTATTGTCAAGTTGTGAGCGAAGCCACGGGATTCTTAGGTTTGGAGGGATTAATGGTAATGGTATGGCCGGGAGTTACCTTTACACTAGACTCCACTACCTGAGCGTTGTAGGGGAGACCGGGGCTGGTTCTAACAGGGGCAGGTATTAACAGGCTGATAGACGCCAAACTATCAGACTGAGAGACAAACAAATAATGATTGTCCTGTTTGTACACAATGCTAAACGTGTCGAGACTCGTCAGTTTAGTCTGCGCCGTCGCAGTAACGAGTTGTGTGTGGTGTGCCCATATGAACAGGTAAACGATCTTTTTTGCGATTTTATTTTCTTGATTTTCAATCTTAATATAAATTTCAAAGATGTGAAACTTTAACTTATATAAAAAGTGTTTATTCAGCTATAGATGCACTCTAATATCTTGCTGCTAAATTACGTACTTATTATAGTGCAATGTGATTTCTGAAAAATTGGGCTTTGGGGTTAGTTTTAACACAACACACGGGGTAAGTTCTAACATGTTAACACTTACCCAAATCGCGAGTTAAGTTCCTGTGTTAGGATATTAAGGCTAGAGTTCCATTTTTTTAATTACCTGTGATTGTTTTTCAAAGAAGATGTTTATTAAATTTTTTGAGTTTAAGAAAACTGCTATAAAAGCTAAAGTTTTGTTATTTAATTATCTTTAGCATTAAAATATCACTCAGTACTGAATATGATGATACTGATCGTTGTATTTAATTAATATGAGACTGAAAAAAATAAAGCTTGATTTTGTAGATCAACTGGTGTTTAATTATTTGCAAAAAGTTCAAATTCGATGATTATCCTTCCTGTTAAAACTTACCCCAGGGCTGTTAGAACCAACCCCAGGCTGGGGTAAGTTTTAACTTGTGAGTTTCTTAGGAAAAAAGCCTTATTATTCAGAATGTAATACGTTTACAATAATTTTAATAATTTCTATTTAAAGTCCTATTAATGACGAATTATATGGCAGAAAGTCATGTCTCTAACGCAAAAGGTTGGGTAGCTAAGAAGTTTTGTTTAAAATTTGTTAGAACCAGCCCCAGTCTCCCCTACCTACCTTTTCTTTATTATTTCAGAGTTTTTGTTGCAATTTTTAAATTTTTTTTTTGGGTTTGAGGTAGGTACGTGAGATGGAACTTTTTGAGTAATGACTAGAGTTCAATTTGTGGGTAAGACCCTTCCCCACCACTCCCGGAACTGATGCAGCCTACAAGCCGCCTAAGCAGTTGTAGGAGGAGGAAAGACAAAGGAAGCATTTTTTTACCTCTTTGTTTGATTTCCTCCTTCTCTACCCCGACTCAGTTTTTTTCTAATAAAAATGCAGTCATTACAGCTTCTATCGGAGCAATTTCGTGTTTTAAGAAAGCTTGAATTTTATTTGGTACAGATTGATTAGAGAAAGGTCCAGCCAGGGGTGCAGGTGGGTATTGGGAAACAAATATTGTACCGCCATCAGAGAATAATATGTGAATGCCCGGCATTACACGAAAACAAAAACAGGAATTTACGTACAAAAAAGAATCCAGACTGAAAGTGAACTGATTTCTGTTCTAACGATCGAATGACTACAGAGAACCTTATTAACTCATGTGGAGTAAACAATGGAAGCATTGATAGGACATTATCTCGAAAAGAGCTAATTAATTTTGCATGTGAATTGTGAATTTCATATTTCTTAGTTGAAAATATTTGCACAACAATACTTGGCCTAAAATATTTTTACCAAATGTTGTATGTATTGAAATATGTTTTATTGACGGCTCCTTCTTTTCATAAAATTCAAGTACACATAGCCACCACAATGAATTTAACATCTTCTGCAACTTTAATTGCAATGAAAAATTCAAATTTTTAGTAGAAATGTCTCACACATGTTTAAAATGTAATATATTTAGACTTCTCAGTAACAACTTTAATATCACGCTCTGTTGCTCACTTACTATCATTACAATGTTGCAAGCACTATACAGGGTGTCCGGAAACTGCCGCAGTTGATTTCCAGCAAAAAAGTTGTACGGAACATACCCCCTTAGCTTAACCCTTTAGCTGCCACAGGCATTTGAAGATTTTTGAAAAAATCATTTTCTTGCACGACTTAAAGCCTAATATCTCCAAAGCTAGACCAGCTAGAATAGTGAAACAAAATGATTATTACAGCCAACAAATTTACCTGTAAAATAAAACTAACCACACTCAAATCGGATAAGAGGTTTGGCTTTTACAGAGCTTCAAAGTCAAATTTGCGTGATTTGGTCCAAAAACAATCTTTTTTTCCATCTCAATTTTCTCCAACTTCTGCCAAGGTGAGGTGCTTGTACGATTCTTTTAAAAATTGGCGCATAGTCTTACAATCATATCTGTCTTATATCATTTTGATATAGCTCTATTACTTCTAACAGTTTTTATACGTTAAGTGTAGAAAACTAGGGTTAATTTTAGCTCGAATTCAATACAATTCAATTCACACTGCCCCTAACGATCTGCAATTGGTAAAATCTATTCAAAGTATGTCGAAATCGAGCCAAAATAAACCCTACTTTTCTGCACTTAAGGTACTAAAACTGTTAGAAATAATGGAGCTAGAATAAAATGATGTCAGAAAGATATGATCGTAAGACTATGCGCCAATTTTTAAAAGAATCGTACAAGCACCTCACCTTGGCAGAAGTTAAAGAAAATTGAGGTGGAAAAAAGATTGTTTTTGGGTCGAATCACGCAAATTTGATTTTGAAGCTCTGTAAAAACCAAACCTCTTCTCCGATTTCAGTACGGTTGGTTTTATTTTATAGGTAAATTTGTTGGCTGTAATAATCATTTTGTTTCACTATTCTAGCTGGTCTAGCTTTGGAGATATTAGACTTTAAGTCGTGCAAGAAGATTATTTTTTCAAAAATCTTTAAATGCCTGTGGGAGCTAAAGGGTTAAGCTGAGGGGGTATGTTCACTACAACTTTTTTGCTGGAAATCAACTGAGGAATCATAATCCGGTGCGTTTATGCGGCAGTTTCCCGACACCCTGTATACATGTATCCTATCCGCACTGGACCACGCCGAGATTCGATCTCTGGACCTCTAGATTACTAGCATCGTAGAGTGAGACTCAACCAATTGAGCCACAGAGCGGGTATGGGGGCTTGACGCAATTATAAAAATGCCCAGAGAAGGAATACTTGCTTTAATTTTTTCTCTTAAATTTTCTATTAAGCTATTTTTGGTAGTTTCATAATTTTACTTTTGAAGTATCCTTCAAATAAAAATTTTAATCTGAAGTGCTTGGTACTCTAAACTCCTTGATTCAATAAGGATATTAAACTGCATTTATAAATTTTTTATTTTACTTGATATGAATATCGATTTGTTTAAATTTTATATTAATGCAACTCTAAAAAACAAAAACAAACAGTAATATTCGCGTTCATATTCACTCTTACTCTAATGGACATCGTTCTAGGAGTTTATTTTTCAAATCACACTGGGAATATTTCACAATGAACGAGACCGAGGCTAATTTCCGGGGCGGCCGAAATTTGAATACCCGTCACATTTGAATGAAACTTATGTTTCGTTTGTGTTAACAATTTTCACCGCAGCCCTATATGACGTGTTCCGATTTCATCGGTTCCTAGATGCGTTGAGCCTAGTCCAGGATGAATCGGATGAATTTTGGTTTCCAAAAGAAAAAAAGTTTCTCTTACATGAACCATATATTTGGGGGTTGGTTTGTTTGACAGCCCTATTATATAATGTTCCGATTCCACCTATGCCTAGACATGTTTTAAAGCTTTACTTGGAACACATTTGGATGAAGTCTGGTTAAGATTGGTTCATAAAGAAAAAATTTTTTCTTAGAAGAATCTAATTTCCAGGTTTTTTTTTTTTTGTATGACAGCCCTATGACGTAGTGTTCTGATTTCATCCGTTCCTAGATATGTTTTGAGACTTTACTAGAAACACATTTGGGTAAAGTTTAGTTAAGGTCGGATTCAAAAGGAAAAAGTTTTTCTTAGCAGAACTTGATTTTCAGAGGTTGGTTTGTATGGCAGCCCTATGAGGTATGGTAATGTTCCAATTCCATCCGTGCCTAGATATATTTTGAGGCTTTCCTAGGAACACATTTGGGTGAAGTTTAGTTGAGATTGGTACATAAAGAGAAAAGTTTTTCTTAGAAGAACCTAATTCTCCGGTTTTTTTTATATGGCAGCCCCATGACCCCATGGTCCGATTCCATTCGTTCCGACATATATACAGCGTACACTAAAAAGAAACTTGCATTCAAAATTTCAGCCCGATAGCTTCAAAACTGAGGGACTAGTTTGCGTTGCAACAGACGGACAGACAGACAGACGGACATCACTCAATCGATTTCTCTCGTCACACTGATCATTAATATATAATATACTTTTTATAGTCGGAGATACTTCCTTCTGTTGCGTTGCAAACTTCATGATAAAGTTAATATACCCTTCCACATAGTGACGGGTATAAAAACTGTATCACATCACATTCATAATAGTATGCACGAGTGATTAATATTGATTGAACAATATTCAAAATGTAAAACAAACAATCAGAAATATATTTTTATTCTGCAAAAATGTATTAAGTAGAAAGTTATTATGAAAACCATTAAAAAGCAAAATGTTGTACGTATTGTAATGTTTGCGTGTTTCACGCTTTGGAAATACGAGTGATTGCAATCAATACCATATGTATTGAGTTAGTCCTTCGATAGATTTATATCTAATGCCGACCCCACACTGATCGGAGTTAGCCGAAACGACCGGTAGAAAATATCAAAGTTGTCGACAACACACTTCTGGGTGGGACAGCCAGAGGCGATTTAGGAATCCTCCGAACACCTCGATCAGTGTGGGGCCGGCATAATATGAACATAATGCTCATTGTACGTTCATTAATGAAACCACAGGAAAAGTGCATAAATATAGAAACAAATCATATGGTACGGTATGTATTCCTAGTTCTACAAAATGGTTGTCGTTGATTTTATGGGCTTTTTATGATTTCGACGCCTACGCGCTGGTGTGCTGTATTATAGTTTCCTAGTTGGGGCGGCTAAAAACAAAACCTTCACGTGTAGATAATATTCCTAGATAATTTGCACTTCTCTATGTATTGTAAAAGCATATGTTTAGTATTATTATAACAGAATCGGGACGAAAATAATGTTTAATGGTCTGTTCTGTAGGTACTTTTTATTGCCAACGAGCGTTTATTGTCGCCACATGCAATATGCTAATTTATTCGTCTTATTATCGTGACAATGGGAAATGAAAATGATGATACTGGTTTGCTTTTTATAAAAAAAATGTATTATTGAAAATAATAATACGATCTACTTAAGTTTTAATTTGCTCTAAAAAATCGAAACACTTCTTCTCTGAATAGTGCAGTCATATTAGCATTTCAAATAGAAAAAAATAGAGTAAGGTTAATTCTTGTGGTTTTTGAATCAGTGGGCTCCCAGGAATCTAAAACTCATTTTGCTAAAAAAAATTTTGATCGGAAAGGTCCCAAAAAGGACAAAAAAGGATACTCTTTAATCCTTGACCGGAGGTCGGCATGTGGGGTATCAAATCAAAGGGGACATCAAGTACATTACATATCCGGTGTTTGTTCCATGTTTCAAGGATCCTCAACGGAATAAATCGAGATTAAATTGAGAATTATTGTGTTTCTCGTATATCTTTCCGAAGCCCTAATTACGAGAGTAATTCAAATTGTCACTACGTTTCTCAATTTTCCGAATCTATAATAGCTAAAGATTCTACCATTAAATTTGCTAAGAAAAAAAATGATCGGAAAGCTCTCAAAAAGGACACTAATTACAAACCTTGATCGAACGTGGGCATGCGGGGTGTCATATCAAAGAGGACGTACATTCCATATCTGGCGTTTATTACTTGTTTCAAGGACCCTCACGGGAGAAAATTGGGATCCAATGGAAAATTTTCATGTTTCTCGTATATGTATCTTTCCAAAGCCGTAATTTTTCGTTTTAGCCCGAATTTTTCCATTTAGTGTCCTTGAAACAGGAAACAAACACCGGATATGCAATGCACTCGACGTCCTCTTTGACATGACACCCCGCATGCTCACTTTCAATCAAGGTTTGTAATTAGTGTCCTTTAATGTCCTTTTTCAGAGCTTTCTGATAATTTTTTTCTTAGCAAATTTAATGGTAGAATCTTAACCTATCAAAGATTCGGAAAAGTGAGAAACGTAGTGACAGCTTGGATTATTCTCGTAGTTATGGCTTTGGAAAGATACACGGAAAACACAATAATTCTCAATTTAATCTCGATTTATTCCGTTGAGGGTCCTTGAAACATAGAACAAACACCGGATATATAATGTACTTGACGTCCCCTTTGATTTGATACCCCACATGCTGACCTCCGGCCAAGGATTAAAGAGTATCCTTTTTTGTCCTTTTTGGGACCTTTCCGATCAAAATTTTTTTTAGCAAAATGAGTTTTAGATTCCTGGGAGCTCGCTGATTCAAAAACCACAAAAAATAGCCTTACTCTATTTTTTTCTATTTGGAGGCCTGAAATGGGATATTTTGACTGCACTAGAAATATTAGCTGAACCTGAATGTGTCTATTTGGGTGAACATAACATCGAAGACATTAGATATGCAGTTGATGTTATGTAAATGCGTGCGGTTCCGAAACGGAACAGTTGCGAATGTCCCGAATGTTCTCTTTCAAATCCACCGACCGTTGCGGATCAGAAACTTCTCCTTACAAACCGATCCCCTTAGTGCCCCCTTGCGAGGCATAGCATGAGTGATGGAATGTAATTTACAATCTGCAGTTCCGTCCTAATTTATTTATTAAACTTTTTGGTATATTATACTTTCAGGTCCCCAAGGGAAATTTTTCTTGTTCTTCTTATCGACACCAGCGACACTTATCTTACCGTCCGCCATATAGCGGACACATAGCGGTAAATATCGGAAACATCAAAAATTTCCCAAAAGCGTAATGTACCGTTGTCGGAACATACGCATCTGTTCCGTTTTAGAACCGCACACAGGGAACCATACGAAATCCCCAATCACAAAATCCCCAAACGTAGAAAAATCCCCAAAATCAAAATCCCCATATTCAAAATCCCCATAATCATAATACCCATTTACAAGATCCCCATAATCATAATACCCATATACAAAATCCCCAATCATAAAATCTCCAAGCACCCGAAATATGCTGGTAAATGGTAGATGAATGGTAGTAAAAAATGGTAGATGGCTAGTAGATGGTAAATGGTTGATGAAAGACTGTAAATTGTTGATGGTTGATGGTAGATGGAAGGTGTTAAATGGTAGATGGTAAATGGCACTAGGAGGGTCGTAAATCGATACTAATTTTTTTTTGATGAGCACAAACAAAATGAGTACATTATATTGAATAAACGTTTGCTTATATCGTTCTAAACATATCGGGTTTTCTTTAACATCGTCGAGACATGTCCTCATCCGAACGAATATTCGCGGAAAACTTGGTTGGCTTATTGTTGGAACCGATTCGCCTGCACATTATCTGATTTTGTTCTGTGTCACTTCAAAGAGTTTGCCGTTGATTAGCATATATGTATATGAGTCCACGACGATGATTTTTTTATTGCATAGTAGGCCTATTACAATTCTCTCTCGATTACCCTAACTCCTAGTGGAGCATGGTGCGTTAATGACTACCGTGTGTAGTCATCAACGTTACAAAGACAATTGAATTCGAAGTGTGATACGGTTGTCAGCCATACCACTTCCTAGTCGCATTGTCAGTTTATTATTCTACGATAAGAATATTTCTTATCATCTTCTTCTGAATAATAAACTTGCGACGAGTCGTGCCGAGTTTGGAAACTCGTTTCTCTATGAGTGTCTATTTCACAGAGTGGCGACCGAACGATCACGGCCACAGAGCACGACAATATTACAATAGTCTAAATCAACTACCATTTACCATCTACTATTTGCTATTTACCATCCACCATTTGCAATTTACAATCTACTATTTACCATCTGCCATCAACCATTTACAAGCTACCATCCGTCTACCATTAACCACCTACCATCTACCATTTATCATCTGCCATTTAACATCTACCATCTACCATAGCCTGAAGAAATTCCCCATTCCCCATTTGAGGTGTGATCTTAGAATGCGCGCGCGTTCTTAGATCACACCTCAAATGGCGAATGGGGAATTTCGTTTGGGGATTTTGGTTTTGGGTATTTTGATTTCGGGGATTTTGATTTCGGGGATTTTGATTTCGGGGATTTTGATTTCGGGGATTTTAATTTCGGGGATTTTGATTACGGGGATTTTGATTTGGGGATTTTGTGACTGGGGATATCGTATCCAACCCCCGCACACATTGTAATCCCACAAAATAAAAAAAAGTTCTAGTTTTCTACCGAACAAACACTCACTTGGCAAGTCCAGCCGGGTTACTCCGCTAAAACCTTTAAGGTTTTTTTTAGTTAGTTTGCAGGGGAAGACTCAGCCCGTTCGAATATGTCTCAGGGGATCCAAGGGTTCTCTAACTGATTTTCTCCGTCCTCGGCAATCTGTTTACCGTTAAAAACGCCTTTAGCAACAAAGCCCGGCGCCTGCCATTCAAAATTAACTCCCAAACAAAAATGGAAGAAAAATGAAAGAATTTTTCTCCTTCATAAACATGTTTGGTTCGCGATTGTTTTTGAAATCAGCAATGTGGCCCGCGCAAAAATTAAGTTGGACACCCCTGACATAGATTTTTATAAGTTAGATTCTACTTCGCATTGAGGCAAATTATTATAAATTACCGTTTCAGTCGTGGTTAAAATTATCAGAGTACCAGTATCAGAGTCCGTCTAAATTGGTAATTTACTTACACACACCCTAGACCAGGGGTGTCAAACTCAAAACCTGCCCCGGGCCAAATAATACTCTCCTCAGGTTTAGGTAGGCCGCAGGAGGAAAATGTTAAAAACTTTTACATAATCGTATTACAGAATATTACTTTTAAAATGTGACAGAAAGTCTGGCTTACTTTAGCGCAGTGGTGATCCAATTTGTGTCCCCCTTGCGAGATCGGCTGATCCTGCCCCCTCATGCCATGGGCAAGGAATTCTTTAATTTTGGACATAAGATTAATCCAGGAATCCATTGCCGCAATTTCAATTGTTTGAACATTTGTTTGTTAGTGCAGCCCATATTTTGGAACTACTGAATTTTCATCATCAATGTGGCACGAGAGACGTCGGGCCTTGGCCGCCTGAATCGTTGACCTCCAATTGTCGCGGTTACGTGACCTTGTCCTCCAGTTTCGGAAGCCCAGCAGCTGGTGGGCGTCTCGGCGCCAGCCCGTCGCCCTGCTTGAGTCCAGTACGAGTTTCAAATAGGTCAGTGAGTCGGTTCTGCACTTTGACCTGCGAGACGGTATTAGTCATCGTCATCCTTGTGAGTCGCACAAACTTTGCCGGTATACCAAAATTCAGCATAATGTTGTACAGTACACTTCGATCGATACTGTCCTATGCCTGCTTGAAGTCGACAAAGATTTGGTATACGTCGATGTTATATTCCCAGCACTTTTGGAGTAGTAGCTTCACTGTGAAAAGCTGATCGGTCGTTGAGCGACCAGGTCTGAAGCCGCCTTGATACTCGCCAATGATTCGTTCTGCGTACGGATTAATTCTCTTTTCAAGAATTTTTGATAATATTTTATAGGCCGTACAAACTAATGATATGCCCCTGTAATTCTCACACTTCAGCTTGTCAACCTTTTTGTGGATTGGGCAGATGATGCTTTTGCGCCAATCTTCGGGGATTGCCTCGTCGTTCCATATTTTCAGCAGTAGCACATGTACAGCGTTGGTCAGGCACGTTCCACCATGCTTCAGCAGTTCCGCTGGGATCTCGTCAGCGCCGGGCGACTTTTGAAGCGACTGTATGGCAAGACTCTCCTCCTCTACTGTTGGGGGTAGAACGGGAGGGCCTGGTTCGGCTAACTGCTCAAGAGCTGGCTCCGCGGGGGATGTTGATGGTGCATTGAGGAGCTCTTCGAAATGCGAGGCCCATCGTTTGTTGACGCTTTCGATGTCGCTGATGATGTTACCATCCTTGTCCTTACATAGGCTTGTACTGGGTTGATATCCGTTCTTGATATTATTTATAAGTTTGTACGCCTGTCTAATGTTCTTACTGGCTAATCTTTGGTTTATTTGCTGTAACTGGTCGTCAAAATGTTTGCGTTTCTTACGTCTAATTAACCTATTAGATACTCGCCGAAGTTCGTTGTATCTTTCTTTCTTGGCTCGGGATGCGCGTTGTGTGTATTGGCGATAGGCTTCATTTTTCACCTCAATCGAGGCCCTGCATTCGTCGTCGAACCAGTCTTCTCGTCTGCGCCGGCCTTTATAGCCCTCCTCTCTTCTGCGACCCCCTTGATGCTGTCTTTGAGCTCCTCCCAGAACTCATGGATGCCTAGATTATTGATGTTATCAAGCATGGGCGACAGTTTTTCCTCAAGTGCTGTAGTATACGCAACCGCCGTGGCATCATCAAGCAAATTGTCAACCTCGAAAATCTTGGCAGGGTTGATTCTCGTTAGGTGCACCGAAGAGGTTCTGCACCTGTAGGTCGTCTTCACCAAATAGTGATCGGTGTCGCAGTTGGCTCCTCGATAGGATCGAACATCTAGGACATTAGAAGCCCATCTCTTGCTGATCAGTACGTGGTCGATCTGGTTCACGGTGTATTCATCTGGAGACTTCCAGGTCTGCTTATGGATTCGTCGATGAGGGAAGCATGTAGAGCTTATGACCAAGTTTCTGCCGCTCGCGAAGTCGATAAGTCGCTGACCGTTGTTGTTGTTTTCGTCGTGGAGGCTATGACCTCCAGTAGTTCCCCTATGCCAGCTTTCATTTCCGACTTTGGCGTTAAAGTCTCCTAGCAGCAGCTTGACGTCGTTTGATGGAAGTGAGTCGAAGAGTGTTTCTAGGTCGTTGTAGAACTCGTCCTTAATCGCGTCTTCTTTTACTTCTGTAGGGGCATGCGCATTAATGAGCCAGAGATTAGCGAAACGGGTCTTAATGCGGATCGCACATAGCCGCTCGTTGATGGGTTTGAAGCCGATAACGTGGTTCTTGAGCTGCTTATTCACGATGAAACCTACTCCAAACTCCTTGTTGCCCTCCTCTTTACCACTCGTAAAAATAGTGTGCGAATTGAGGTCGTTAATCTCGCTTTTGAGCCATTTAGTTTCCTGGATTGCAACTATGCTCAGCTTGTATTGTTCTACCTGATCCAGGAGGGCCCTTCAGGCCCCCGGTCTATTCAGGGAGCGTACATTCCAGGATCCGAAAGAGTAATCAGTTGTTCGTTTGCGGGGTCGTCGTTGTTTTGTATCCGTCCAATCCGAGGCTTTTGTTTCAGGTTTCTTGACTTGAAGTTTTTCTTAGGATGAGTTGTCGGCACATCGCTAAACCATGATAGGGTTTAATCGTTGAGAAAAGGCCATCATGGGCATGCCTCGAAGATGCTGCTTTAGTGGTTGAGTTAAACGTTTTCTGTCACCTATCACGTTAAGTAACCTGAGACGCTGCAGATGTAAATACAGCACTCAGGCGCAGCGGTGCTTCTCCAAATGTCGCATCAGATGATTTGACTTAGCCGTTAGAGGTTTTACCCACTACCGTTACCAGGGGGCGCCCGCGCGATGGACACATGGAGAAGTCTTTTGCCCCCCTGAATTTTAGGAAGTATTATTTAAATTTCATGATTTCCGCATCCTGAATTTCCAAAATTTTATTTAAAAAAAAACATTTAAAGACTATAAATGTTTTTTTTTTAATAAAATTTACGGATTTGGTCGCTCCAGTAATATCAATCTCACAAAAACAACTTTGTTGTAAAAAGTTTCCGCCAAAGAAAAAGTTGTCAGCCGCAAAAAGGATTGATATAATACAATCCCGCCAAAATGCTCGCAAGGATATGCATTCAAAAGTGATTGAATTAGTTAATAGTTTCCACCAAAACAGCGTGGTGCGGTATGCGTGAGAATTTGTGAAATAATTTCCGCCGCGATAGACCACGCTGAATTTGCCAATTCGTGTGGAGTCTGTGTTGTGTGTACCGCGTAACGCACCCGCGCTGGTTTGGTGGAAGCTAATTTCTTTCAACGTTTCTTGGCGGGAAGCTGACGAGGGTGCTATTTGCTGCTATGCTCTTTTCTTGATCAGATTTAATCTCGAATCTTCCAGACTTGTAAATAAAATGTGTTTTACCAACTTTTTTTGCTTTCCTTCGTATAGACGACTTTTCCCTTTTATATACAATAAAGTTCTTCGTAATTTTCATAAGATTGGTTTTATCCTGCAATTACCACTATGAAAGCTCCCCGCCAAACAGCATTGCAAGAAATTAGCTTCCACCAAACCAGCGCGGATGCGTTACGTGGTACACACAATACAGACTCCACACGAATTGGCAAATTCAGCGTGGTCTATCGCGGCGGAAATTATTTCACAAATTCTGACGCATACCGCACCACGCTGTTTTGGTGGAAACTATTAACTAATTCAATCACTTTTGAATGCAAATCCTTGCGAGCATTTTGGCGGGATTGTATTATATCAATCCTTTTTGCGGCTGACAACTTTTTCTTTGGCGGAAACTTTTTACAACAAAGTTGTTTTTGTGAGATATCATATTTTTTTTGCAGTTTTCAATTGACAAAATCAACTTAACATAACAATAAATGAATGCGTTTTTTTTTTTCTTGAAATGAAGACGATATTCACTGCCCTTTTATCACGACCATATTTGAGAACATAATAACAATAATAACCCTCTTGGTAACCTTTGTAACCTTAGCGTCCTTCGTAACCTGAGGTGTGTGTGTTTTACGAACCTCTACCGTTTGCTGGAAGCTTTAGGATTATCGGGATGTTATTTGTGCATTCAACATTATAGTAATATGTACGTACTCGTATAAGAGACGAACCAAATCTGGAACTTTGAGCCCTTGCCGCCGCTCTTGCAGACGCTTTACAACTGAAAACTTTAGAGAACATATACAAGGGATTGTTCGAAACAGTCCTGCCAAATCACAAAACTATACGATTCTTTTCTAGGCATTTTTCGGGCCTATCCCCGACTTTTGCAAAATGCTTCCTTTAAAACATATAAAAAGATTTAAGCGAGAAACTCTATGTATTTTTTTCACATTTTCCGCTGTATCTTTTTTTCTACTCCACGGATCGGAGCAAACGATAGCCTATGCACACCTTCACGACAGACTCTATCAATGGGAAAAGAGACCATATCCCCAGATGCCCTCTGCAAGGCTGTAGCCCTGTCAATGAACGACAAGAACAACAAGAACAATGAGAACAAGATTTTCGAAAAAAATGCGATTTTCAAACTCTTATATCTCCAGTGTTTTTCATCGTATCTTCTTGAAATTTTATACACTTCGTAAGACGGCGCGAACGACAAGCTTTACCGAATTTGAACACTCAGGACCAACCAGGGTCCGAGCTACAGAGGTCCGAAAACCCGTACTTGTTCCGTCGTGTAAACATAGTCTTAGTCGCTTCTCACTTTTGATTTGTTCAAATTTCTTCATTTTGCTTTGGCGGGCGGGACGCTCCCGCTTCCCTAGATATCAATTTTGCTCATGACGAAATTCAGAGATTTTTTATTTTTTTCACGACCTAAAATATTCTCAGCGGTGTTCATCAAATGGACTTTGTAGCAGCGAATTAATCGACGAAAATACAATTTTTGCCATTTTGCAAAGCTTTGCAACAACCGATTACCTCCTGCTAC